>OY728123.1:919328724-920789915 GCA_963277665.1 Viscum album | reverse complement strand
TATGTTCAAATAAGGATATGTTGTATTGATATCATCCTTATTATTTCTTGTGAATATTTATTTTCAGTTTAATTGAGGATGTATAGTTTTATTACCACTCACCATTTCACTCTGAATGGTTTATGATTATGTTTATTAATTAGGGTATGTATTAACATTTCATATGTTAGTTTTTTCAGTATAAATGTTATGTTGATTATGTTTCACCCCTTTAATATTAGGAATGAATTCAACAATGTACATGATCAGAATCACTTGTTATAACCCCTCGATGCATCTATAGGTCTAATGAGAAAAACTAGATTAGGGTTAGACTGAGACATTACCCATTTATATAGATGTATTAGAATAATCCTTGATGGTATTAAATGTCTTGGAAAAAGCCACGATGGTATGTTTTAGATGTCTATCATTATTCATTCCATCATTATGAATTAGTTTATTGATATCCCATGTGATTATTCAATTAGTTAGAATATTCATGGTCAAGTTACAATATCATGTAATTATCACTACTGGAAATCATAGTTTTCCCAACAGTTTTATACCAACGGTTCTATTGAACCGTTGGTATAAGTCATTTTTTCCAACGGTTTGATGAAACTGTTGGGAAAGATTGGGAAGAAAATTAGTTTTCCCAATGGTCTCATCAAACCGTTGGGGGAAGATGGGGAAAAAATCAGTTTTCCCAATGGTTTTAATGAAACTACTGGGAAAACTCTATCTTTCCCCCAAATACACACCAGCTGAACCCCCACCCAGCCCGATTGCAAATTGCAGACAGAACCCAGCTCCTGAATTCTTCTCGGTCGTGACACTCTTTCCGCCCATGATCCATCTTCAATCAAACAAAATCTTATTTCACACTTCAAATTAGTAAGTGTTACCTTATTTTTAGCATTATTTCTCTACTTTTTTGGTGTTAGATGTTTTGATTTAGGCTAAATTAGGGTTGTTTTCTATGGAACCCTTGATTTGTTTTATGTTTTTTTATTCTAAACTTCAAACATGGTAAAGGGTTTGTTTAGTGGGGTGATATGGTACTTTTTGTGGAATTTATTTTAGTTGAAAATTGGATTTTGATTTGGATGAATTTATGTTTCAATTTGAGGTGGGGGAGGGTGTGCAGATGGGGTGGGGGAGGATGTTGAGGGCTATCCAAGTGGGGTGGGGGAGGGGCTGTCTTGGTAGGGTGGGGGAGGGGGCTATCTAGGTAGGGTGGGGGGGAGGGGGGCTAGGATGTCCAAATGGGATGGGGTAGGGCTGTTTGGGTGGAGGAGGGGGTGTCTAGGTAGGGTGGGGGAGGAGGCTGTCTAGGTAGGGTGGGGGGAGGAGGCTGTCTAGGTAGGGTGGGGGAGGGGGGTTTGGGGGTTGTCCAAATGGGGTGGGGGGTAGGGCTGTTTGTGGTGGAGGAGGGGCTGTCTATGTAGGGTGGGGGAGGGGGATGTCTAGGTAGGGTGGGGGAGGGGGGTTGTCTAGGTAGGGTGGGGAGGGGGGATGGGTTGTCTAAACAGGGTGGGGGTAGGGCTGTTTGGGGTGGGGGAGGGCTGTCTAGGTAGGGTGGGGGAGGGGACTGTCTAGGTAGGGTGGGGTAGGGGGGTGGGTTGTCCAAATGGGGTGGGGGGTAGGGCTGTTTGGGGTGGGGGAGGGGCTTGTCTAGGTAGGGTGGGGGGAGGGGGATGTCTATGTAGGGTGGGGGAGGGGGCTGGGTTGTCCAAATGGGGGTGGGGGTAGGGCTGTTTGGGGTGGGGGGAGGGTGTGGAGGTTGGGTGGGGGGAGGGTGTCCAGGAAGGGTTGTCCAAGTGGGGTGGGGAGGGTGTGCAGGTGGGGTGGGGGAGGGGCTGTCTAGGTAGGGTGGTGGGATGGGTTGTCCAAGTGGGGTGAAGGTAGGGCTGTCTAGGTGGGGTGCGGGGGGGGGGGGGGGGGGGGGGGGGGGGGGTTATCCAAGTGGGTTGTGGGGGGGTAGGGGTGTCCAGGTATGGTGGGGGGGGGGGGGGGGGTTGGGTTTTCTAGGTGGGGTGGGGGGTAGGGCTGTCCACATGGGGGTGTGGGTGCTGGGTTGTCCAAGTGGGGTGGGGGTAGGGATGTCCATGTGGGGTGGGTGGGGGTGGGGGTAGGGCTGTCCATGTGGGGTGGAAACCATAAATTCAATGTTTTAATTGGAGATTTGGTTTGTTTTATTTGGGATTAGGTGTATGAGGAATTCAAATTCCTATTCTGGGTGGTTTTAGTCAAAAGTTATGATGTTGGAACCATTTATGATGTTGTTGTCTCTATTTAATCTCATTTCCCCTAACTTAACATTAAATTTTATATAAAATTTGGTTTCTGTTTTTTAATTTCTAGTTAAGTTATTTTTGGTCGATGACTATATCATGTTAATTGTTTTCAATGGTTTGGCGTGGAAATTGGGCATTTAATGTGACTTTTCCAAATGGGTGTGCCTTGAGAATACTCCAAATATTTGTTAAAAATGATCAAAGGGATTTTATTATTTAAAATGGATTTCGAAAAATATTTTATATTAAAGTTCAATCCTATTGAATTGTTTATGACAAAATGACTTATATAAATTCTTTTTACAGAATTGATAGAAGATGGATGTATGAAACCGATCGGATCTCAAGAGATTTTCAAAATAATTTGGAGAGCTTTATAGATTTTGTATTTCACAATGCTTCAGATAGTGGTCGCATACACTGCCCATGTTCCAATTGTGTTGGTAGACCTTGGTTGAGCCGTGAAGAAGTCAGCTACCACATAACCAAAAATGGTTTTCAAGCAAACTACTTTGTGTGGTATCATAATGGGGAGAAAATAAAATCTCAAATTGGTGATGATTGAAATGAAAGGACTAGAATGGAGAATTTGTTAGATGATCGGTTTCCGTTTATTCATCATCATGAAAAAGAAAGGAATTTAACTCAAGAAGACTTCGATATGAGGACAGCTGATGCATCTAGTGAAAATGATGATATTGATAGGGTGAAAAATTTGAATGATGCTGCCACGACTCCAGTATATCGACAATGCAATAAAATGAAAAAGCTGGAATTTTTAATCCGATTGTTTCATCGGAAAACTATGTATGGAATTTCTAATACAACAATTGATTACATTCTTACCCACTTGAAGGATTTACTTCCAGATGATGCAGATATTCCCTTAAACCACTATATGGCATGGATGTTAGTTGAGGAACTTAGATTTTCAAAAAACAAAATTCATGTTTGCCCAAAAGATTGCAGTTTATTCTGTGAGGAAACCGCTAAACGAAATGATTGTATAAAATGTGACACATCCCGCTGGGAATCAAAATCTGATGGAACACCATCCCTCATTCCACAAAAAGTAATGTGGAACTTTCCATTGATCCCCAGACTTCAGAATCTTTTTATTTCTAAAGACATATCAATAAAAATGAGAAGGCATGATACCGAGAGAAAGAAGACTAATGATGAGTTAGTTCATCCTGAAGATGGATTTGCATGGCAGAGATTTGATGCTCGACATCCTGATTTTGCAGCTGACGTGCGTAATGTGAGGTTGGGTCTTTCATGCGATGGTTTTAATCCGTTTGGGCATATTCTTACTTCGCACAACACATGGCCAATTTTTATACACATTTATAATCTTCCCCCATGGTTGTGTATGAAAAAACTTTTCACTTTCATGAGTATACTCATATCTGGTCCTTCTGATCCCGACATTGATATTGATGTATACATGCAACCTTTAATAAAAGAGTTGAAACATCTTTGGGATGTGGGTGTGTGCACATACGATTCATGTTCGAAAGACATATTTCAGATGTGTGTTGTGCTTATGTGGACGATCAATGATTTTCGGGCTTATGCAGTGATGTCTGGATGGAGCACGAAGGGAAAACTATCATGTCTAGTTTGTATGAAGAATACACGATCCAGAAGACCGAAACATCACTGTAGTTTCAGTTTTATGGGACATCGACGATTCTTGCCAATGGATCATCCATATAGGATGAATCATCGAAGATTTTATAATACCATAGAGACTGATGATCCACCTCAGCGTATGTTTGGAACTGACATGCTTAATGAATTGAAGGATTTCAGTTTTTCGTTTGGGAAGGGTCAAATGAAATCTGGAAAGAGGAAGAATGTTTCCACTGAAACCTGTTACAATTGGAGGAAGAAGAGTATCTTTTTTATTTGCCTTATTGGTCAACCAATTTGTTATGTCATTGCTTAGACGTAATTCATATTGAAAAGAATATATGTGAAATGTTGCTTTCGGATCTTCTAAATGTCAAGGGGAAGACAAAATATGATTTACGATCTCGGCGTGACTTGGTAGATTGGGGCATCAGACCAGAATTCCATCCTATGCGTATCAGTGAAAATAAATGGAAACTTCCATGTTCTTCTTATGTGATAACACCTACGAAAAAAAACAATTTCTGGAATTATTAGAGACTATTAGAGTTCCTGATGGATATTCAAGCAACATATCTAAACAGGTCAACCGAAGAGTGTTAAAGCTAAAATCTTTGAAGACTCGTGATTATCATGTTCTACTGCATGAGTTGCTTCCAATAGCAATCAGTCATCTTTTGTCCAATAATGTAAGGGTGGTTGTTATTTGGTTGTGCCATTTTTTTAGAGATCTTTGTTCTATGAATTTGTCCAAGTTTTTCTTGCAAGAAATGTTGACAGATGCCCCATTAATTTTGTGTGAGTTGGAGAAAATATTTCCCCCATCATTTTTCACATGCATGCTGCATCTGACTGCCCATATTCCCAATGAAATACTTCTTGGAGGACCTGTTTATTTTTGTTGGATGTATCCAACTGAAAGAAATATGTTCATATTAAAGTATTATGTCCGAAACCGAAATCATCCTGAAGGTTCAAGCGTGAATGGTTACTTGGCTCAAGAATGTATGGATTTCTGCTCAATGTATTTGTCTGATCTTACTACAAGATTGAACAGACCAATGAGAAATGAAGAAGAACAGTATGAGAAAATTGAACCCAGTTTTCCATCACTTCCTCAAATAGGAAGAATTCCTGGATCATATACATTGAAGACATTAAGCCATGAAGAGCGGGAGATGGCACATCGCACAGTTTTGTTCAACTGTGATTTGTTCGATGACTATATCAGGTAACTAAATTGATTATGTATATCTTACATATATATCTGTTAAACTATTAATATTTTTTATCTACATGGAACATAAAACAATGATAAATAGGAAGCATCATTCTTTATCTTTAAGAAGGAGAGAGACTTTGCATAGAAAAGTGTTTCCTGCTTGGTTAAAAATGAAGGTATAAAAAATTAATGTTTAAAATAATTATATCAATATTTAATTAAGTTTAATAGTCATATTTATTGTAGGTATTGAGTTTGTCTGCTGACTCTGTCTCTGAGGAAAAAATAGCTTTGGCTTTTGGTCTTAATACCATGGTTCGTGACTGTAAATCAATTGTTATCAATGGGTACCAATTTATTGTCACTGAACGAGCAAAGAACATGAGAACACAACATGATGGTGTTATGGTTACTGCCACAACATATTTTTATGTCAGTACATCATATAGTAGACCGCGATTTGAAAATGTGGGTTATTATTGAGTTGTTGAGAAAATAATAATATTGGATTATTACTCTCATGGACGAGTCACAATGATGAAATGCCATTGTTTTGATTCGATGATGAGACATGGCACATTTATTGATGATTATGGATTTCGAGTAATTAATATGACTCACACTCTTGCTACCGAAGAACCATATGTGTTGGCATCAATGGATAAACAAGTTTTTTATGTCAAAGACCAACTTCGACCTGAATTTGGTGTCACAGTTGAAGTAATTCCAAGACATATTTTTGATGATGGTGATGATGGAATTGACACTGTCCCTAGTGCCATTAGAACCAATCCATTTATTTCTTTTGATGACTCAAATAGCTCAATTGTCGGAGTCGATTGGTAACCTAAAGTTGTGGTTGAAAATATATTGAATCATTCATCCATGTTCCCAATTATTTTGTTTTACCTCGAGTTGGTTTGTTAAGGTTGGTAATATTAAAATTTATTTAGTATTGATCACAAATATGTTTTAGCTGACTTGACAGTTATGTGAATTTTCAATGTTTATTGGTTGCAGTTTTATTTCAATTGCATTTTCTAATTTGGAATTGAATTGTATTCAAACATAATCAAACAATATTTCTAACTTGGTGAACATTACAACTTGTATGATTTATTAAATACTTTCAAGATCTTCTAAAACAATTGATAGCTAAATTGACCGTTATGTGAATTTTTATGTTTATTGGTTGCAGTTTTATTTGAATTGCATTTTCTAATTTCGAATTGAACTGTATTCAAACATAGTCAAACAATATTTCTAACTTGGTGAACATTACAACTTGTATGATTCATTAAATCCATTCTAGATCTTCTAAATCAATTGATAGCTTAATTGACCATTATGTGAATTTTTAATGTTTATTGGTTGCAGTATTATTTGAATTGCATTTTCAAATTTGGAATTGAACTGTATTCAAACATAGTCAAACAATAATTCTAACTTGGTGAACATTATAGCTTTTATGATTTATTAAATCCATTCAAGCTCTTCTAAAACAATTGATAGCTAAATTACCAATGAATCCACCTATTCCCTCATATATTTAGTTTTTTGGGTTACACATTAGTTTTTTTTCTAAATAATTACATATTTGTTTTCAAAATGCAGGAAATGAAGCCAATTGAAGAGAGACGAAGGAAAAAAATGATGGAGAACAATAATCGAACGACGGAGTTGGGGAGTTCCATCATTAGTGCCTGTAGTGAGTACTTTATTTCAAATTGATATATTTAAAGAATATATAATGTCATGTGATTAATTTTTTTGTAAACATTTTTGTAGGATCCACCTGTACGTCGACAGCTATTCGACGAGGAGCCTAGTACTGGTCCTAGTACTCAGGCCGGTGGTACGAGGAGGGTTTGTACCAGAGGTGGACGAGCAGCTGCGCGTACCCGACTAGACCCTGCCCCTCCCACTGACATGTCATATTTCCCACATTCTGATCCCAGTGTGTGGTTAGAGACACACGGGATATTTAGGCCTCCCATGTTTTCGCTACCTTCTGCATCTTCTGGCCCATCATTTTCACATCCCATGATGATTCCCACTCCTCAGTCAGCATCTGGTCAGACAGTTGTCCCATCTTATTTTCCTTCTACTTCTGTCTCTCTGAGCTTCTATATTCCATCGTCTTCAACTCCTGTTCCACCACAGGGTGTTCCATCAGTTTCTGTGGATCTAGTGGCACTCAACGATAAGACCGGCACGGGTATATTTATAGAACCCTGAAAAATTTTTATAGAAATATTTATTTTCATTATAACATGTTTTGATAAAATATTTGTTTTTCTTTCATGACAGATACATCTACTGACAGGAGGCATGGGCAGGGGCATACACGCATGCATTCGGTGTGAAACCGCCGCACACAGGTTATGGTGGATTATAATGAATACAACCAAATGGTTGAGAAAAAAGGGCAGCAATGTCAGAGTTTTTTGGCGATGCTTGCCAAATACTCTGACATCATTCCTGTCAGCCCGCTATCATGGATACATTTGCCACATGAGATCAAGGATAGAGCTTGGGCAGAGATATGGGTAAAAAAATCTGTTTTATTTAATGCCATGAATTATTACTGTATTTATATGAATTAATATTTTGATTTCAGCTTCGATTTAATTTTCCCGATTGTGAGAGTTCATGATCGGAACGTTTAAAGGATTTAGGCGAGCTTTGGAGAGCCTACAAGCATGAGTTGTATATTGGTTGGGTTGCTAGAGTTGGCACTGAGTTAGAGGCAGTACTAGTGGTGGATGATTGTCCTATAGAGCAGTATCTTCAGATGATTACTCATTAGATGAGTACCCAGTTTAAGGTATTAATAACATTTGAGGTATTTAAATAATAACTTTCTTGTTTTTCATTAATACAATCTGTTAAATTTTCAAATTTTTTTAGGAATCATCTAGAAAAAATAAAAAGAACATTGACGCAAAAAAATACCTCCACACACTTGGACGCACTACGATGCCTGATCATGAGAGGAAGCAGGTATGACAATTGTTTATAAGTTTTCTTTATGACTTACACTTTCTTTTGTTTCTTCAATTATTTAATATTTTGCTAACGTTTTTATATAAATTTAGTTTTCAATGTCATTGTAGAGGAAAATAAAAAATATTGAAGGACGTGTGCCTCGAGCAAAACAGTTTTTCTCGAGTAGACGGAAAAAGGATGGAAGTGCCGTCAACGAAGCAACTCAGCAGCTGATTGTAAGTTTTAATCAGTTGAATTTATTTTTTAATAACTATTTTTTAACTTAATGATATATTTATATTTGTAACAGGCTACTTTAGAGGCCCTAGATGCCCAAGAACTAGACAATTTTGGGCCAACAGATCACTTACATCCGCTGTTGGGAGAGGACCATTCTGGCAGAGTATGCTGTCGAACTAGGATATCCCCGACGAGGTATTGGCCCTCCTCAGGTATGAGCTGTAGTGCCACCGAGATGCAGAAAGTTAGGGCACAGGAAGAACAGGCTGAGAAAAGGGCCACAGAGATGGCAGAACAGTCTGCTAGGGCAAATAGTGAATTTATGAAATTTATTGAAGTTCTACATCCTACACTTCCAGCAGAGGTCAGCCTAGCTTTTGGTGAGTATATGTTGTTGATACGTTCTATATATGGTGCACCAGGTGGCAGTTCTAGTGGTGGTCAGGATGATGTCCATCTTGACGATGATGATGGTGAGGAGTCTGATACGGAAGAGGAGGGAGAGGAGGAGGGCGAGGTGGGTGGCGAGGGTGAGGAGGAGGGCGAGGAGGAGGGCGATGACGAGGAGGAGGGAGAGGGAGAGGGCGAGGACGATGATGGGGATGAGGACGAGGGTGATGATTATGATGGTGATGATGGTGATGGTGATGTGGGACAAGTTGATCCATTACATTTTTGACTGATATTACTGAGATTTGATATTTAATCTATTCTAGTTGTTGGTTTTATCTAGACTCGTAGTATAGTATTGGAGTTGAGTTATTTTTATTTATTATATATTTTTATGGATGTTTTTGTCTTTTAGTGGTTGTGTGTTTGGGAACCCCCCTCCTTCCTGGACCCTGGACAACCCCCCACCCTCCTCCCTGGACCCCAGACAGCCCCGCCGGACAGCCCCCCAGATAGCCCCCCGGACAGCCCCCCCCCCCCCCCACCCTCCTTCCTGGACCCCGGACAGCCCCCAGATAGCCACTCGGAAAGCCCCCCCACCCACTTCCTTGGACCCTGGACAACCCCCCCCCCCCCCGAACAGCCCCGGATAGCCCCCCGAACAGCCCCCCGGACTGCCCCCCCCCCCACCCTCCCCCCTGGACCCCAGACAGCCCCCCGAACAGCCCCCCGGACAGCCCCCCAGATAGCCCCCCACCCTCCTCCTTGGGCCCCGGACACCCCCCCCCCCCCCGAATGCCCCCCGGACAGCCCCCCGCACAACCCCCCGCACAACCCCCCACCCTCCTCCCTGGACCCCAGACAGACCCCCCAGACCACCCCCCAGATAGCCCCCCGGACAGCCCCCCGGATAGCCCTCCACCCTCTTCCTTGGACCCCAATCAACCCCCCGCACAGAGGATTCTCATAAAATGGACAACAGTTTAAGTACATACGGAAAATCGACCAAACCCATTTGGTTTCCATTTAAACTTTAGGAGAATGATCCATGGGTCATATGTGATGTGTACGAATCAACCCCGCCTCAATCCGAGGTGCAGTGTGGCCGACACCACTCAAAGTGTCTGCCTTTTGTTTCAAAAGTACGTAATTTGAATTGAAAAACATCAACTGGCATACATAAAAACCGACCAAATGCATTCGGATTGTGTCGATAAATTAGCACAATGATCCATGGGTGATATGTGACGTGTACGAGTCAACCCCACCTCAATCTGAGGCGCGGTGTGGCCGCCACCACTCAAAGTGTCTGTCTTTTGTTTCAAAAGGACGTCATTTTAATTGAAAAACATCAACTGGCATACGGAAAACTGACCAAACGCATTCGGATAGTGTCGATATATTATAAAAACGATCCATGCATCATATGAGACATGTGAGAGTCAACCCCGCCTTAATCTGAGGCACGGTGTGGCCGAAATCACTCCAAGTGGATCTCTTTTGCTTAAAATGGACAACAATTTAAGTACAAACGGAAAACTGACCAAACGCATCCAATTTCCATTGAAACCTTTGGAGAAGGATCCATGGGTCATATGTGACGTGTACGAGTCAACGCCGCCTCAATCCGAGGTGCGGTGTGGCCGGCCCCACTCAAAGTGTCTGCCTTTTGTTTCAAAAGTACGTCATTTTAATTGAAAAACATCAACTGGAATACGGAAAACTGACCAAACGCATTCGGATTGTGTTGATACATTATCACAATGATCCATGGGTCATATATGACGTGTACGAGTCAACCCCGCCTCAATCCGAGGTGCGGTGTGGCTTCCACCACTCAAAGTGTCTTCCATTTGTTTCAAAAGGACGTCATTTTAATTGAAAAACATCAACTGTCATACGGAAAACCGACCAAACGCATTCGGATTATGTCGATACATTATAAAAACGATCCATGGGTCATATGTGACGTGTACGAGTCAACCTCGCCTCAATCCGAGGCGCGGTGTGGCCGCCACCACTCAAAGAGTCTGTCTTTTGTTTCAAAAGGACGTCATTTGAAGTGAAAATCATCAACTGGCATACGGAAAAATGACCAAAAGCATTCAGATTGTGTCGATACTTTAGTACAACGATCCATGGGTCATATGTGATGTGTACGAGTCAACCTCGCCTTAATATGAGGCACGGTGTGGCCGGAATCACTCTAAGTGGCTCTCTTTTGTTTAAAATGGACAACAATTTAAGTACAAACAGAAAAATGACCAAACGCATTCGGTTTCCATTGAAACATTAGGAAATGATCCATGGGTCATATGTGACGTGTATGAGTCAACTCCGCCTCAATTCAAGGCCCGGTGTGGCCACCACCACTCAAAGTGTCTGCCTTTTGTTTCAAAAGTACGTCATTTTAATTGAAAAACAACAACTGGCATACGGAAAACTGACCAAACGCATTCGGATTATGTTGATACATTAGCACAACAATCCATGGGTCATATGTGATGTGTACGAGTAAACCCCACCTCAATCCGAGGTGCGGTGTGTCCGCCACCACTCAAAGTGTATGTCTTTTGTTTCAAAAGGACGTTATTTTAATTGAAAAACATAAACTGGCATACGGAAAACCGACCAAACGCATTCGGATTGTGTCGATACATTAGAACAACGATCCATGGGTCATATGTGACGTGTACGAGTCAACCCCGCCTTAATATGATGCACGGTGTGGCCGAAATCACTATAAGTGGCTCTCTTTTCCTTAAAATGGACAACAATTTAAGTACATATGGAAAACTGACCAAACGCATTCGGTTTCCATTGAAACATTAGGAGAACGATCCCTGGGTCATATGTGATGTGTACGAGTTAATGACGCCTAAATCCGAGGCGTGGTGTGGCCGGCACCACTCAAAGTGTCTACCTTTTGTTTCAAAAGTACATCATTTTAATTAAAAAACATCAAATGGCATATGGAAAACCAACCAAATGCATTCGGATTGTGTCGATACATTAGAAAAATGATCCATGGGTCATATGTGACGTGTACGAGTCAACCCTGCCTCAATCCGAGGTGCAGTGTGGCCGCCACCACTCAACGTGTCTGCCTTTTGTTTCAAGAGGACGTCATTTTAATTGAAAAACATCAACTGGCATACGGAAAACTGGCCAAACGCATTCGGATTGTGTCGATACATTAGCACAACGATCCATGGGTCATATGTGACGTGTACGAGTCAACCCCACCTCAATCCGAGGTGCAGTGTGGCCACCACCACTCAACGTGCCTGTCTTTTGTTTCAAAAGGACGTCATTTGAAGTGAAAAACATCAACTGGCATATGGAAAACTGACCAAACACATTCGGATTGTGTCTATACATTAGCACAATGATCCATGGGTCATATGTGACATGTAAGAGTCAACCCCGCCTTAATCTGAGGCACGGTGTGGCCGGAATCACTCTAAGTGGCTCTCTTTTTCTTAAAATGGACAACAATTTAAGTATAAACAGAAAACTGACCAAACGCATTCGGTTTCCATTGAAACATTATGAAACGATCCATGGGTCATATGTGACGTGTAAGAGTCAACTCCACCTCAATTATAGGCACGGTGTGGCCACCACCACTCAAAGTGTCTGCCTTTTGTTTCAAAAGTACGTCATTTTAATTGAAAAACATCAACTGGCATACGGAAAACTGACCAAACGCATTCGGATTGTGTCGATACATTAGCACAACGATCCATGGGTCATATGTGATGTGTACGAGTAAACCCTGCCTCAATACGAGGTGCGGTGTGGCCGCCACCACTCAAAGTGTCTATCTTTTGTTTCAAAAGGACGTCATTTTAATTGAAAAACATCAACTGGCATACGGAAATCTGACCAAACGCATTTGGATTGTGTCGATACATTATCACAACGATCCATGGGTCATATGTGATGTGTAAAAATCATCCCCGCCTTAATATGAGGCATGGTGTGGCAGGAATCACTCTAAGTGGCTCTCTTTTGCGTAAAATGGACAACAATTTAAGTACATATGGAAAACCGACCAATTGCATTCGGTTTCCATTGAAACATTAGGCGAACGATCCATGGGTCATATGTGATGTGTATGAGTCAAGTCCGCCTCAATCCAAGGCGTGGTGTGGCCGGAACCACTCAAAGTGTCTACCTTTTGTTTCAAAAGTACGTCATTTTAATTGAAAAACATCAACTGGCATATGGAAAACCAACCAAATGCATTCGGATTGTGTCGATACATTATAAAAATGATCCATGGGTCATATGTGACATGTACGAGTCAACCCTGCCTCAATCCGAGGTGCGGTGTGGCCGCCACCACTCAAAGTGTCTGCCTTTTGTTTCAAAAGGATGTCATTTTAATTGAGAAACATCAACTGGAATACGGAAAACTGACCAACCGCATTCAGATTGTGTTGATACATTAGATCAACGATCCATGGGTCATATGTGACGTGCACGAGTCAACCCCACCTCAATCCGAGGTGCGGTGTGGCCGCCACCACTCAAAGTGTCTGTCTTTTGTTTCAAAAGGACGTCATTTGAATTGAAAAACATCAACTGACATACGGAAAACTGACCAAACACATTTTTATTATGTCTATACATTAGCACAACGATCCATGGGTCATATGTGACGTGTACGAGTCAACCCCGCCTTAATTTGAGGCACGGTGTGGCCGGAATCACTCTAAGTGGCTCTCTTTTTCTTAAAATGGACAACAATTTAAGTACATATGGAAAACTGACCAAAAGCATTCGGTTTCCATTTAAACTTTAGGAGAATGATCCATGGGTCATAGGTTACGTGTACGAGTCAACTACGCCTCAATCCGAGGCACAGTGTGGCCGCCACCAATCAAAGTGTCTGCCTTTTGTTTCAAACGTGCGTCATTTTAATTCAAAAACATCAACTGGCATACGGAAAACCGACCAAATGCATTTGGATTATGTCGATACATTAGCCCAATGATCAATGGGTCATATGTGACGTGTACGAGTCATCCTCGCCTCAACTTGAGGTGCGGTGTGGCTTCCACCACTCAAAGTGTCTGTCTTTTGTTTCAAAAAAACGTCATTTAAATTGAAAAACATCAACTGGCATATGGAAAAGCGACCAAATGCATTCTGATTGTGTAGATACTTTATCAAAATGATCCATGGGTCATATGTGACATGTAGGATTAAACCCCACCTTAATCTGAGGCACGGTGTGGCTGGAATCACTATAAGTGGCTCTCTTTTTCTTAAAATGGACAACAATTTAAGTACATATGCAAAACCGACCAAATGCATTCAGTTTCCCTTGAAACTTTAGGATAATGATCCATGGGTCATATGTGAATTGTAAGAGTCAACTCTTCCTCAATCCGAGGTGTGGTGTGGCCGAAACCACTCAAAGTTTCTGCCTTTTGTTTCAAAAGTACGTCATTTTAATTGGAAAACATCAACCGACATACGGAAAACCGACCAAACGCATTAGTATTGTGTCTATACAATAGCACAACGATCCATGGGTCATATGTGATGTTTACGAGTAAAACCTGCCTCAATCTGAGGCATGGTGTGGCCGCCACCACTCAAAGTGTCTGTCTTTTGTTTTAAAAGGACGTCATTTTAATTGAAAAACATCAACTGTCATACGGAAACTGACCAAACACATTCGGATTGTATTGATACTTTAGAACAACGATCCATGGGTCATATGTGACGTGTAAGAGTCAACCCCGCGTTAATCTGAGGCACGGTGTGGCCGGAATCACTCTAAGTTGCTCTCTTTTTCTTAAAATGGACAACAATTTAAGTACATATGGAAAACCAACCAAACGCATTCGGTTTCCATTGAAACGTTCGGAGAATGTTCCATGGGTAATATGTGACATGTACGAGTCAACGCCGCCTCAATCAGAGGCGCGGTGTGGCCGGAACCACTCAAAGTGTATGCCTTTGGTTTCAAAAGTACGTCATTTTATTTGAAAAACATCAACTGGAATACGGAAAACTGACCAAACAAATTCGGATTGTGTCGATACATTAGCACAACGATCCATGGGTCATATGTGACATGTACGAGTCATCCCCGCCTCAATCTGAGGTGCAGTGTGGCTGGTATCACTCCATGTGTATGTATTATGTTTAAAGTGTACATTATTTCAGGTAAAAATATATTGTATACAAAAAACCGATCAAATTATGAATTGACTTTCGGATTCCACATATAATTGTCATCAAAATTTTATATTGAATTATAAAAGAATTATGTATGTTTATAATTACGTTATGAATTCTAATTTAATTATGGATGTGTATAGTTCCACCATTATATGTTAAATGTGTATGAATTTATTCTCTACATGTAAGTGTTAGTTGGTTATTGCAGGTACAATAATTGTATATGTATGTGTTAGTTTATTTCAGGTATAATAATTGGATTGAAAATGAGGCGGAACCCAAAAAATGAGACCTGGTGGGAAAATTGGAGAGCTAGTTGCAAATTGGGGATCTGCTGGGCAAATTGCAGAGCTGCTGTGCAATTTGCCCAGCAGAGGCTATGCCAACGGTTCAAAACCATTGGTATAGAATGTCTAGGTTTTTTTACCAACGGTTCATAAAACCATTGGAAAAAACACTTTTCCCAACGGTTCTAAACCGTTGGGAAAGAGGAGATTTTGGGTTTTTCCCAACGGTTTTGAAAACTGTTGGAAAAAACATGGTAATTTTCAGCACTTTATCCCAACGGTTTTCTAGAACCGTTGGGATAGGTAAATTTTCTCCACCCTATCCCAATGGTTCACTATAAACCATTGGGAAACGTTTTTCCAAATGTCTTACTTCCCTATGGTTTGTAGAACCGTTGGTATAACATATACCAACGGTTCTGCAGCCTTTCCCAATGGTTCTAAACCGTTGGGAAATCCTATATTTCCAGTAGTGTATTTATATGTAGTAATTTGATAAGATTTTACTCCATCATATTATTCTCATGTTATTGATTAAATGGTATTTATTTTAGTTATTTACCTTTCTATATTGATTATACATTATTTACACATAGATTCTTTTATATGAATACCCTTACTGAAGATATGAGATCACCTCTTTCCAATGCTTCATTATCCCCAGTATATGAGGAAGTATTTTTTGATTGATATATAGAGAAACACTATGGGGAAAAATGGAACACTCAAAAAAAATTTATTGTAAATTTTATATTTTAAAATGTTAAAAAAAATTCAAGTATATATCTTGTTTAACTAGTATAATAAACTATTTGTTTCCTTAAAGATATGATTCCTTGTATCTTATGACAATGTAATAAAGTATATACCATCTATGAGATACTAGGTTTGGTTAACTAGATCTATCATGTTATGTAATCTCACTTTGATTGGGTGACCATTGCACTTGGGAACCATTGATACCCCCCACTTATTATTGTTTCATATGTGGATGAGTTTTGGGGTTCGATTGAGTTTGATAGCTCGAGCATATACATGGATCTTAAGATGTGGTATGTTCAAGGTTCTAGTGAATCATTTGTATTTTATTTCATTTTTTATTCTTAACATGCGATTCAACCTATGGATATTCGAATCTATATCACGGTATGTATGCATGAAAATTGTACATTATAATCTAGTCATTTTTATGTTATATCTACTACTAGGATATTTATATTCTATTTTTCACTCTCATACAAGGGGTATAGTCTACACACAATACCACCTTAGACCCCAGTACTATTCTAGAGACTACGATATATGAGGAGGCATTTCTGAGGTCACATGGATCCATCGATCTTTTGACCATTCATAGTGAACCAGGCTAAGACATTACATTTTTTCACATAAAAACATGGATAAAAAATTTGGGGTGTATTTAAATTAATTGAATAATATAATCATTAGTAAATAAAATAATAAGAATCAATTTATGTAATTAATTATTATAATTTTTATTAGATTAATATTTTAAAAATATAAGTGTCTTTCTAATAACCATTTTAAAAAATGGGGTATTGTATTTCAACTTAATAAATTAAATTGATTATAGTGAATAGTTTATTATAATAGTTCATATTTATATTTATAAATCATAATTCCCTATTACCCTTGATCACTAATGGATGAATATATTGGCTTTCATTACAATACATTAATTGTGCCTCCCCATATGCTAGATGATTTTAGATTGCAATGCATATCTAAGGTGTTGCAGCATGGAGAATATAACCACACATCATAGTAAGGAATCTATGAATATATTGGTAATCACGTAGACCATGTAGATATGTAACCCTTAAAACAACATCCCAGAAATTTAGAAAAAAAAATAATAACCATGAAATATACTGTAATTTATAAACAAAACAAGTCATTAAATGCACACATTAATATCATGATATAAATATAAATCATGAACACCAAATGAAAAAGGATTGGATAGTACACCAAAATAGTCTCAAGTCAAAAACCATTTCCAAAAACTACCATGCATTATCTGAGTAATATTGTAATTAATGAAATTGGGTTCTTTCAAAAACCTAAACATACAATGAAATAAATATAGCTTCTTAGGTGCATAAGTTCAGTGATAACTAAAGCAGGGTATCTATAAAACACAATAGGCCACCACCAATGGTTTTACTTTGACTACTAGTCAATAATATGGTACATTCATGAGTTATATAATTAAATATTTTTCTAGTTTGTTAGTTTATCTGTTTAATAGATAAAAAAATACAAAATATTTGGAAATAGTAAAACACCCACTGATGCATCGGGATTTACAATGACACTATACATCAATTTATACCTTTCTCAACCATCACTGGTTAGTGTATGATCATTGAATATTTCATTGATTGATAGGTTCCATTTTATAAAAGTAAAGAAATGATAGTATCAATAATCTAATATAATTTTCATGGTTAAACCGGGCATCCTCTATTAATAAATCTCATAGGGAATCCAATGATGGTGACCCAGGGCATTACACTAAATCCCATCTAATAGTGTTAACACAACGAACCATCCTTAAAAATCAGATTAATGACTTTATTGGAAGACTTTGATCAAAATCAAAGAATTCCACCCAAATATATCAAGATGAATATTAGGATTTCTTCTAGCGACATTCAACCAGGGTACCCTACAAAAATCCATGACAAATATTTCTTGGCATATGACATATATAAACTCTACTTAAATCCAAGGGGGATTCATCCACAAGGAATTTTTGATAATTAATCTAAGAATAATCTAATATATTTAACAATTAATTCCAAATGATTGACCCACAATGAATCTATGGGTGTCATAAAACCCTCTCATTCATCCGATTCCCCTATTGGAATCCATGGGTCACTCACAACTTTCCACACCAATATTATACATGTGGAATACAAGTAATCTCTCTAATGAATTCATAGAAAATCATATAACAAAGACTAACTTGTGTCATTTAACCATTTTTTTCATTATTTACATTCCACATTGTAAACATATAACTTGCATCGTTCCAATTATTACCTTGAATTCATTTCGAAATAGTGTCCCTTTGTTCGGTTTTACTAATATAATTTCATGGCCATACTAATTCTCATTACATCAATAATTACAAGTAAATATTCCTCTTATAATTCAATAATGTTTCATTTTTAACATAATTCATATATCCCCCTTCATGGGACATTCTACTATTTATTTATAATAGGAAAAAATAAACTTATAAATTCCTTATTTCAATCTTAAACTACTTTTCTAGCTTAAATACAAATCTAAGACCATAGATGATTATGGAATTCTATTTCAAAATCATTGATTCAAAATATGATTTCATTTTTAAATATTTAAAAAAGGTTTACCCCTTTTAAAAAAACCTATGAAATTCTATATTCTGACACTTTTATTCTTTGGACCTATGATATTTCAGTAGGCCAAAGTAAGGTGAAGTTCGAAGTGGATCATCTAACTTGAACATTCCTATATATATGTCTATAAGACCATTAAATTGGGATTAAATAAGAGGAATCTAAATAATAAAATGTTATAATTATCCTCTAAGGTCATCACCAAGGAATCTAGAGATACCACACAACTGATGTATTTTTACAAATTTATTGTGATAATTGATTAATTAGGGAGACTACCTAACTAATATATGATGCCTTTACATTCAAATAATTGTCCAGAAATCCACAACCTATGTAACGACCCAATGTTTTTCAATGGAAATTCCCTTATTATAAATATGTCATAAAATCACATGAAAACATAACATAATGAACTAATAAGTTCTAAGTGACCTTTAAACATAGGTTTTTCACTTCTGTGTTTGGAATTTCAAATATTGGACATACACTATTGTGATCAGTAAGTTTTTTGGAGTTTGATAAGAAAAACATAATATTTGGTGAATAGTAACCTGCCATTATGAATATTATCATACCCTTATGAATAGTGATACATCTTAATGAATAGTTTCCTTAACTATTATAGTATCAAAATAATATTCAAATGAAATTATGATGTACCTATATTTTTAGAATAAGTAAATGAATGTCTTCAAACATGTTTTTAATAATTAATTATGATTTTATTTAAATATTAGATTATTTATATTTAGAAAATTATTTTTGAAAAATGGACTTCATTTTTGGATTCTACACATCTAAAAATGGTCATGGTAAATTTTTGGGATTTTTTCAGAAATACGTGAATTATTGATGAATAATAAGATCCGATAATTCCCAATAAATGCTAAATAATGGATTAATTGAGTCATTGATGATGGTCAAATGATGTATTCCCAATTGGTCTGAATTCACATGTATTTATTACTATTATTGGTCATGGAATAATTATTATTCATTTTCTTGTGAATAAATAATAAACTAATGATTAAAAATTATGAAAACTCTCCTCCCCTCCACTATAAATACCACCCATTATTACCTCTTCTTTTCACTCCTATAAAGCCTTGTTCCTTGAAAACATTTTATCCAAATCTCTCCCAAATCTCCTCCCCCACATCAAAATTCCCCTAGCCTCTTCAAAATACCAAAACCTCTCCCATTAAGAGATTCTCAAAGGAGGATGTCTCAAGAGGTAAAATCCACATTCATATTCTTTCTTTCCTTTTAAGTTATTTTTGTTTCTTTCCTCACCTCCCTTAACCCAAATGGAATGAAAACTTCAATAACATACATGAAATTGAATTTTTTTATGCCAATTATATATTTCATTATCTTCTCTCCACCCACCTTTTATTTAAATGAAATGAAAGCATTGTTTGAGATGTTCTAATTTGGAACATTCAATGACAACAGTTTATCAATTTCTTTTATCCTCTTTAAATCTGGTCATGAAATCATTTTTTTATGGTTGAACCAGATTATATATATGTAATATATACTGTTTTTATTTTTCGATCTTTTTGTACAAACTGTACTAATTTATAATGAAAAACATTTTCTTTGTAATTAAACCCACCAATTAACAAAAAACGGTTGTCAATATGGTATTATATAATAGTTAGACTTAAATCTAAGTAACCAAATTAAATTTAAAACCATTTAATATCTTTTATGATAAATAATTGCATATAACTTCATTTTTGGACAACCACTTCCATCTTTCATGTTTATCCAAACTTGAATATAAGTGATTTGATCTTTTAAAACCAAGTAAACAAATGAGGCCGGACAATAAAATTGAACCTTATAACTAATAAAAAATACCTTGAATGACTAAAAAGTGTTGTAATAAATCAATTAAATATAGAAGAGGTTATTGAACTATGAATTAATGATCCTAATTTGTTTATTTAGGTCTTTAATAACAAGTGGAGAACACCAACAGATTTATGGTATGAGATCCTCCCCATTTCACTTTTATTTAAAGATTGTCCTCTATGTTATTCCATTTTAATTTTGATCCATAATGATGGGGTATTATTTATCACCCCCCCATACTACCCTATTGATTTATAAGTGATGAGAAATCCCTTTTATCTCTCATCAAGACCTCTTGGTTACACCTGACACCATGCCGATAAAACCGTAAAGAATTCTACCCAAACCTTCTTTGATATTTTGGGTTGCCTTATAATTCATTAAAAATGGTTTTATATTATCTATTTATGTGAAACATTTTAATTATTTTTTTTAAAAAAAATTATTATGTAAAGACACTTGTCTCACTTTCTTTCTGGTATATACATGTTTTTAAAATATTTCTTCTGTAGAACTCTGCGATAAGCAAACTTATAATTAAGGGGACTTCCCGCACTTTTACCCAAATTTAAAATTCACTCTATCCTCTATTTTAAGACACCATTGTCTTTATAAAATCAGTATTTTTATTATTAAAACCATCTTGGTTCAATAATGATTTTATATAAAAAAATTTCCTCTTTTCTATTTGAAAAGATCTATAGTATTTTCCTTAAAACCGTACAAAAATGTTTTAATGCTAATGTTCCTAAAATAAATTTCTTATATGTTGTCACTTATGTTTGAAACCACTTACCATGTTATATTCCTATTTTTCCCTATGAACGTCCATTTCTGTTACAATCCTTTCCTATCAAGGAATCTTTCATCATACACCCATTGGTCATTATTGGGGTGCCCAATTCATTCCATGGGTACCCTTATGTTTATGTATGGTTGATTATGTATGACTTTCTATGTGGTAAGAATATTTATGTGGAAAGAATATTCATGAAAATTTTGAGATGGGTGCTCCTAGATAGCACTCCAATGCATTGGGTAAGGTAAGTCTCATGAGATGCGATGAGAAACGGAATTGGCGGTTAGCCTTGACCCATACTAAAGAAATGTTTTATGATTCTGCCACAGTTATATTATTATATGTTTATATGATTCCATGATTATATGATATGATTTCATATGTTCCGTGTTTTTTTATCATTGTGTCATGCCTCCTAAATCTTGACCTGACAATTAAATTTTTTATTAAAAAAGAACACTTTTGCGGAATAGTGAGAAACCAAACAGGGACAATCAAATCCAAAGATTAGCCAACACTAAAGGATATCACAAAATCGTTGAAAACAAGAATATGATTGTTAGAATTGCTTACCCGGTATAATCCCCATTGAAGTGCTTCAACCTTTATGCTTGGATCATCCCAGATTAAGTCTTCAAAGAGGGTAGCTAGCTTGTTCAACGTCTGAATATATTCTTCCATATTGATCTTTCATGCATTGAAACCCTGTTCCAAAATAAAATCTTGGTGGTTGATCCAGTCGCTTTTTTCCTTACTAACATCCATTTTAACCTCTCTTTCTAGGATTCTTTCGACCTCCTCCCTTGAGGCATTAAGTTTAATATCATTTTCATGCATTTATTCATTAGAATGAAGAATTAAATCAAGATATTGAGTATGCTCTCCTTCTTTATTTCCTGCCGCACCACCCACCCCTTGGATGTCTCCACACTTAGTTTTTAGCTTTCCACTTCTTAGGCCAGAACATTCCAGATCTTGATGTTTTTGCTTACAGTCCTTTTATTTTGCCTTACTAGCTGCTCTTGTTTGAATCGGCTTAGGTAGCAGGGAGTAGTCCTTCCTCCCTTTAGAACATTTCCCTTTAGTCACAATGCTTCTACCCATGTCACGGTTCCCCTTATGACCTTTATTCTTCCTCGGGCTATGGAGACCTCTAATTCTCTCTCCCTCCTCACTGCTAAAAGAAAATTGACTGGAGTCCTCAGCTTCATTCTCTCCCTCTGAGAGATCCTGAACACCCGAGGGATACTCCACTGCCAAAGGTGCACCCACATCTGGAGTAGTCCCCAAGGCCTAAACCAGTAGGTCAGCCTTTACACCTCCACTGGACATTAGGTCTGTTTCCTGGTCATGAACAGGACCTTCCTCCATCAAGCCTTCAAAATGGTTAACAAGACTAATGGTTGTTTGACCGTTTTCTGGTTTGGACATGGTCACTGCATTCGCTCCATCCTCGGTAGATTTTTTCCCCTTGATACATGTAGAGCCTCCCTTACATTCTTCCACAGCCACACCTACATGGTCAGGGGCGTGATCATAGAAAACTAGAACATCGTTATGTTCCGTCGATCCTATCTTCTGAGGGACTGAAGTATTCTGGTCTGTCGCAACCCCAGTTGGAGGCCTTAACACTGGACGCACATCAACCATCTTGAGACTGGAACCCAAGGAACCATCCTGCCCAGTGAGAAAGCCTCCATTCTTCACAGTTTCTGAAAATGAAGGAGAAACCAAAGGAAGAGAGTCTCCTTCCAAGCCGGTCCTTCTTGATGGTTGACACCCAAACCACGCTTCAAGGTATTAATGATATCAGTGACCTTCGGATCTTCAGGTCCTTTATCATTCTAGATATGACAATTCGTCTGTGATTCCTTAGAACCCAGATTGTCAACTGCGAGAATCGAGGGAAATACAATCCCATTTTGTGGATAATCCCTTAGCCCCCCAGGGTGAATCGAGCAACTCTTCCGACAAGCAGCGGATAAATTCCCCAAGTGACGACATGAAATGCAGAAACCTGTCCAAGATTCAAAAACCACGGGTTGTTTTCACCGGAATTCCTCCCCCACGGTGATCCAGATATAGTCTACATGAGGTTTGGAAGTATCCACCTCAACACAAATGGGAGGGGAGATAGGGTGACACACATATTCGGTTCTTCTATCCTAACACAGGAAACGTCAAATCATATTACCGAGCATACGGATTATAGAAGGATTTTGGAAGGGGAGGGGGAGTTCGGGAAGACTAACCCACACAGCTGTAGATGGTTTGTCACGTTTCATGTAGAAATCATAGGACCAGTGAGCAAGGTAAAATTAGGATTTGTTGCATACGCGAGGAGCTCTGGACCACTCCATGAATAGGTCTTCCTCCGACAAGAAACGAATCATCATGTGCCACTTGTCAAGGATCCCCACAATCGCTCTTTCTTGTAAACCCCAGGAAGAGAATACGAATCTGTCAAAATCGTCAACTGAGGGACGACGATGCTTAAAGAAAGCCAACAAGGTCAGATTTAAGCGAGCCGAGGCTTCTTTGAATTCTGAGGGAGATAATGAAAGGTTAGGGAACCCTCCATGAAGATTGGGTACTTTCGGGCTGAGGTCGATGGTGGGGAAAGAGGGAAGAAATTCGGGATTTGAAAAGGGTGAGAAGGAAGGTCTTAAGGTTGCGGATAGCAAAGGGAGTCCCACCCCCTCGAGCGGGGGAGGGACTGGGCTCGCGGCCATCACCTCCTAGGGAATCCCTGCTCGAGTGCCTAGGGTACCCTATACAGATGTAAGGGCTCAAAGGATGTTTGGAGCTCTTATGGATATCAAATAAAGAAGTGTTTTTTGGCCCCATTTTTTATGTTATATGTACCTAATCTTCCAAGACACTAGATATAATGATCCATGGCTTGTAAAATGATGTATAATTATTCCTAAAATCACGAAATGTTATATGTAAAAGCCTTGGGTCGGTAAAGTTGGTATTAGATGATGGTCTTGTTATTTTTGGATATTAGGAATATGGAACCTTAGTGAGAACCTTATGAATGAGTTGATGTATAATAAAACATCTCTAAATTTAGGTAAGTATAGAGTAAGTGGTTTATCAAGAAAATACATCCCTTTCTGGATACGAGCAGGTAGAGGCAGCTCTGGCATAGATGTACCTAGGAGTTTCGGGCTTGACCTAGGGTATCCTGGTACACGGCAATGGGCCTTGCTTCAATCTTGGTTACAACACTCCCATAGTATATTCTTTGGTAGATTAATGAGATTTGTACAAACCATTATTATGGGATAAAAAAATCCCATTAAAATATAATTCATGAAATAGATCGAGAATAACCTAGATTTAAAACTAAGGAATCACAATTTAGGAAAAACTTCTTCTTCATAAGTTCATCCTTTTTTGTTCAGAGTTTCCATTTCATGCTCAATAGCTATGTGTTGAAGACCTCTAATTGTACGTTCTTTTTATTTTTTAATGACGGTAAATAGAAGAACACATTCCAATATCCAATGTGATAGGCAATGTGAAGATTGCCCTAATTATATGCCTGATATGATAGGAGTGGGTGCTCAAAACATTATAACAATAATTTCTCATATTGCTCGATTTATAAATAATAACATGAATCAAGACGAATACCCTCCTCCTCCAAGGAAAGAGCCTTTTGACGTATAATCCTTAATGCGGAAAAGGCCTCCCATGTTTAGAGAATCTTCTGATCCCCTCCTCACAATATAATAGATTAACTCTATTGAAAAGATATTCTCTATCATCCAGTACTCAGAAGAAGAGAAGGTTCTACTGGAATTCTGTCATTTTGATGGGGAAGTTGATCAGTGGGGGACACTGATCAAGAATACAAAGTCCCAAGAGGAAATTGATTCAATGGATTATGAGGAATTCAAGAGGATGTTTTTCAACAAATATTTTCCTCGAACCATTTGTCTCAAGATGGAAATAGAGTTCCTCGAACTCTAGCATAAGGAAGAAGAGTCCATCGGTCCATGTAAAGAAAACTTTACAAGGATTTCAAGGTACACCTCAGGCTTTGTCATGAACACAGAAAGCATGGTGGATCGCTTATTTAGCGGACAAAAGCTGAGTCTACAAAAAACACTGCTGATTGGAGACTTCGATAGCTATGAGGATATTGTTGGTTGTGCCCTCAAGATTGAAATAGAGATTATAGAATCTCATTGGTCTCGTGGGCCCAGGGAAAATAAGCCGAAAATGGAAAATAACATGGGTGGTTCATAAAACAAATCCCATGATGGAAATAAGCCTGAATTTTCCCCTTGAATTTTTTTTGGGAACAAGCATCCTGGTAACTATCTAAAGGGAACCAAGAATTTCTTCAAATGTAGAAATTTTGGTCATCTGGCCAAGAACTACCAAAGGGATATGAAAAATACTGCTAATTTTGATGAGGAAAGGAAGGTTCAGATCGACACTCCATATGCAGTGTAGTGTTACAACTACAAAGAGTATGTGTATTATGTGAATAGATTCCCTGAGCCGAGGGTTGTTGGAGTCAATAAAAAACAACCTCCAAGGAAAAAAGGTAGGGCTTATACTATCACACCTGTTGAGGTGGAGCCGGAAAATGATATGGTGACACGTAATCTAGTTATTCATTCCAGAATAGAAAACATACTATTTGATTCTGGTACTACGCATTATTTCATATCTTTCGTGTGTAGTAGAACTATTCAAACACCACCTAAAAATTTTGAGGAAACGTTATCTGTGAGAGCAGAGAATGGGGTAATCATTTCACCCATGGTTTATAATGCCTCCCTGGTTAATTTTGGTGGACTAAACCTCCCATTAAATCTCTTTACACTTCCTTTAGTAGAGTCTGGTGCTATCTTAGGCATGGATTGGCTATCTTTGTACAAAGCCCACATCAACTATCGGGAAAGGGAGATCAATTTTCACATCTAGAAGCATATTCTGATTCATTAAAATTGTAAGGAGGAAGATGATTCTCCTTTAGAATCATTGTCACATGTGTGGATATATTTTTTTTATGAGCAAGCATATCTAGCTCAAATGATTGATACAAAGCAGAGAATGATGCTTGAAGACATGCCCATCGTCAGGGATTACACTGAGGTATTCCCTAGAAAGTATCATGGTATACCTCCTGACTGAGAGATTGAGTTCTCAATTGAACATATTCCTGGATCATTTCCTATATCAATGACACCTTACAAAATGGCCACTATAGAGCTAGAAGAACTGAAGAAATAGTTATAGGAGAATATGGATAATGGATTTATACATCTGAGTGCCTCACCTTGGGGTGCTCCAATCCGCTTCATCAAGAAAAAGGATGGATCATTATGCCTCTACATTGATTATCGTGAGATAAATAAAATCATGATAATGAACAATTATCCCCTTCAACGGATAGATGACTTGTTCAATTAGCTTTGTGGGGCTAGGTATTTCTCTAAGGTGGACCATCGGTTCGGATACCACTAATTAATGGTAAGGAAGGAAGATATTCCCAATACTGCCTTTCGAACAAGGTATGGACACTATGAGTTCATAGCGATTCCATTTGGACTCACTAATGCTACATCAATTTTCAATGATTTAATGAATAGAGTCTTTAGAGATTACCATGACAAATTTGTGGTAGTCTTTTTTGATGATATTCTGATATACTCCATGAGAACGGAGGAACATGAGGATTATTTGAATATTATGTTAAATACTTTGTCAAGGGAGAAGTTTTATTCAATGTACAATAAATGTGAGTTCTGGATGGAAGAAGTATCATCATTTGGGAATGTTATCTCCAGCAAAGGGATATCTATGGACCCTTCCAAGATGAAGTCAATTGAAAAGTGGCCTCGGATAACTTCTGTAATGGAGATCCATAGATTTTTGGGTATAGCTGGGTATTATTGATGATTCGTGAAGAACTTTTCATGATTGTCAAACCCAATGACCAAGATAACACAAAAAAGGTAAAGATAGTATAGACGGAAGAATGTGAGGTAAGCTTCAAGGATATAAAGAGAAGGATGCTCACATCACCTGTACTCACATTACCAAAAGGTGGAGAATGTTTTGTGATATACAATGAAGATTCAAAGAAAGTCTTGGGTTGTGTACTCATGAAAAATGATAATGTGATAGCCTATGCCTCATAGCATTTGAAGATCCATGTGCAGAACTACCCAACTCATGATCTAGAGCTGGAAGCCGTGATTTTTTCCATGAAAATCTGGCGGCACTACCTTTCAGTTGAGAAGTGTGACATATACACCGACCACAAGTGCCTAAAGTATATATTCACAAAAAATTATCTCAACATGCATCAAAGGATATGGTTAGATAAAATCAAGGATTACAATTTCTCAATTCACTATCATCCTAGAAAGGCGAACAAGGTAGCTATTGCTCAAAAAGAAAATAACCTGCTACTCTATCCATGTTCTGGAATGAGAAAGTCCCTATCTTCTTTTATATGCAATGGATGGATCTAGAAATCATAAGGGCAAGGGATACATATTACCTTGCCCAAATTATTGCACAACCATCCATTCAAGAGAAGATTAAGGAAGAAAAAATGGATGATGTGGGGTTACTAAAGCGCGTGAATGAAGTTAAGGAAGGGAATCTTCAAGAGTTCAACATCAAAGATGATGGTTTGATTTGGTTTGGAACGTGACTTTGTGTGACTTCATCACCTGGGATAAAGAGGGATCTATTAGGAAATCCACATAGCACAATAATCTCTATCCATCCTGGGAGTACCAAGATGTACCTTGATCTCCGAGAACACTTCTGGTGGGATAACATGAAGAACAAGATTGTAGAATATATATCAAGGTGCTTGGTATGTCAACAAGTTAAAGCATAGTGACAAAATTCCAAAGGAATGATTAAACCATTTACTATAACCATGCAGAAATGGGAGAATGTCACTATGGACTTTGTCAAGGGTCTCTCAAATACGTCGAAGGGAAATAATGCGATATAGGTTTTTTTTGACCGACTCAACTAGACTACAAATTTTATCGCTATTTGGGAGGAAATATCTCTTGAAAAACTTGAAAAAATATATGTGAAGGATTTGGTGAGACATTATGGTGTTCCCCTCTCAATTGTCTCTGATCGTGATCCAAGGTTCACATCTAAATTCTGGAGAATTCTTCAACAAGATTTGAGTAATGAATTAAATTTTAGCATGGACTATCATCCCCAAACTGATGTCCAATATGAAAGGACTATTCATATGCTTGAAGATATACTATGATCCCGCTCTCTAGATTTCAAAGGTAATGGGATCAGAATCTCCCATTGGTTGAGTTCTTATACAACAATAGATTCCACTCGATTATTCAGATGGATCCATATGAATATCTACATGGAAAGCGATGTAGAACTCCAACCTATTGGGTTAAAGTTGGAGAACAAAAGCTACTTGGACCCGATCTTGTGCAACATATGAATGAGAAGGTTCAAGTCATCTAGAAAAACATCAAAGCTGTACAGAGTCGGAAAAAGAGATTTGGTAACAAACTGTTTAAGGGACTTGGAGTTGGACTTTGGAGATAAAGTCTTCCTTTTAATATCACCACGGAAGAGAGTCAAGCAGTTTGGAAAGAAAGGGAAGCTAATCCCAAGGTACATTGGACCCTTTGAGATACTTGACCGCATAGGAGTCATGGCCTATTGACTTGTACTTCCCTCGAATATGGCTCGATTTCCTGATGTGTTTCATGTATCACCCCTGAGGAATTACATAACTGATCCCTCACATGTACTAATCTCAGAAGTACTGCACCTGGATTATGATCTCTCTTAGGATGAGAAACCAGTGACGATTCGGGACCGAATAGATAAGATTCTATTCAACAAGAAAACCCACCTTGTCAAAGTGTTGTAGAGGAACCAAAAATTTGAAAAAGCTACTTGCGAACCAGAGGAGGAAATGAAGGAGAAATACCCTCACATGTTTACGAGATAGAATGTAATACGAAATTTTGAGGGATAAATTTCATAAGGGGGGAAGAATATAACAACCCATTGTTTTTAAATGGAAATTATATTCTTATAAATAAGTCATAAAATCACATGAAAATTCAACATAAAGAACTATTAAGTTCTAAGTGACCTTTAAACATAGGTTTGTCACTTTTGTGTTTGGAATTTCGAGAATCTAACAAACACGGTTGTGACCAGTAAGTTATTTGGAGTCCGATAAGGAAAACATAATTTTTTGTGAATATTAACCTACCCTTATGAATAGTAACATACCCTTATGAATAGTGATATACCCTAATGAATAGTAAACATACCTATTATAGTATCAAAAAAATATTCAAGTGAATTTTGGATGTACCAATATTTTTAGAATAAGTAAATGAATGTTTTAAAACTATTTTTTAATAATAAATTATTATTTTAATTAAATATTAAATTAATTACATTTAGTAAATTATATTTGAAAAAATGACTTTATTTTAGGATTATACACATCAGAAAATAGTTATGGGGAATTTTTGGGATTTTTTCTGAAATACATGATTTTTTTATGAATATTAAAATTTGATAATTCACAATAAATGATAAATAATGGATAAATTGAGTCATCGATGATGACCTACTGATGTAAGCCCAAATTTTTTGATGTCACATAGATTTATTTCTGTCCATTTTCATTGAATACTTACTATTACTTGTCTTGTGAATAAATAATGAACTAATGATTAATAAATTATGAAAACCCTCCTCCCTCCCACTATAAATACCACCCATTCTTACCTCTTATTTTCTCTCCTATCAAGGCTTGTGCCTTTACAAAACTCTACCAAAATATCTCCCCAAGCTCCCCCCCCCACATCCAAAAGTCCATAGACTCTTCAAAATACCAAAACCTCTCCCATTATGTGGTTATCAAAGGATAAAGTCTCAAGAGGTAAATTCCTCTTTCCAATTCCTTATTTTCTTTTAAGTTATTTTTGTTTCTTTCCTCACCTCCCGTCACCCAAATGGTATGAAAACTTCAATAACATATATGTACTGGAATGTTTTTATGCCAATGATATATTTCATTATCTTCTCTACTTTCCCCACCTTTTATTTAAAAGAAATGAAAGCATCATTTGTGATGTGCTAATTTGGAACATTCAAGGACAATGGTTTATCAATTTCAATTATCATCTTGAAATATCATCATGAAACCATTTTTGATATGGTTGAACAATATTATATATATTTAATATATCCTATTTTTATTCTGTGTTTTTTTGTACAGATGGTACTACGTTATAAAGAAAAACTTGTTCTTTGTAATTAAACCCACATATTAACAAAAACGGTTGTCACTATGATTTTATATAATAGATCGACTTTAATCGAAGTAACCAAATAAAATATAAAACCATTTAATCTCTTGTATGATCAAAAATATCATATAGCATCATTTCTGCAAATCCACTTCCATATTTCTTGTTTATCCGAACTTGATTATATGTGAACCGATCTTTTAAAACCAAGTAAACAAACGAGCCCAAATAAGGAAATTGAACTTTATAACTAATCAAAAAACCATGAATGAACAAAAAAGAGTTAAAATAAATTAATTACATATAGAATAAATTATGGACCTATTAATTAATAAGACAAATTTGTTTATTTAGTTCTTTAATTACAAGTGGAAAACACCATTGTATTTAAGGGAAGGGGTCCTCTACATTTCACTTTTATTTAAAGATTGTCCTCTATGTTATGAAATTTTATGAATGATCACTAGTGATGGGTTATTATTTAACACATCCCCCATACTTCCCTCTTGATTTATAAGTTATGAGAAACCCCTTTTATCTCTCATCAATCCCTCTTGGTTAAACCCGACACCATGCCGATAAAACCGTAACTAATTCTACCTGAACATTCTTTGTTCTTTCGGGTTGCCTTATCATTCTTTCAAAATAGTGTTATCTTATCTATTTCTATGAAACATAATAATTCTGTTTATTTGTACAAAATTCTTATTTCAAGACCCTTTCATCACTTTATTTCGTGGATATACTTGTTTTTAAATGATTTCCACTGTAGAACTCTTCGATAAGCAAACCTGTTTTAAGGGGACTTCCTGCACTTTTACCCAAATTTCAAATGCACACTATCATATTTTTTGAGACAACATTGTCTTAATAAAATAATTATTTTTATTCTTAAAACCATATTGGTTCAATACTGGTTTTATATAAAATAATGTCCTCTTTTCTATTTGATAATCACAATAGTATTTTCCTTAAAACCGCCCAAATTTTTTTTAATGCTAATGTTTCTAAAATACATTTCTTATATGATGTCACATCAGTTTGAAACAACTTACCATGTTATATGAAATTTTTCCCTATGAACGTCCTTGTATGTTCTAATCCATTCCTTTCATGGAAACTTTCTTCATACGCCCATTGGTCATGATTGTGGTACCTAATTCTTTCCATGGGTACCCTTATATTTATGTATAGTTGATTATGTATGATTTTATATATGGTAAGAATATTTATGTGGAAAGAATATTCATGAAAATGATGAGATGGGTGTGCCCAGATAGCACTCCAATTCATTGGGTATGGTTAAGTCTCAAGAGATGCGATGAGAAACGAGATTGGCAGTTAGCCTTGACCCGTAATAGAATGGGAAACGATATTGGCGGTTAGCCTTGACTCGTACTAAAGAAATGTTTTATGATTCTGCGACATTGATATGATTCCATTTTTATATTACCCCATGCTTATATGATATTATTTCATATTTTCCATGCTTTTTTATCATTATGTCATGCATCCTAACTCAGGTTCTTAAGATGAATCCTTATGTTCATTCCCTTACTAGGATTTTCAGCTCATCCCTTTGTTCATGTGTTCCCTAGGGTACCATATGCAGATGTAAGGGATCAAAGGATGTTAGGAGCTCTTTATGGAGATTACATAAATAAGTTTTTTTAGCCCCATGTTTTATGTTATATGTACCAAGTCTTCCATGACACTAGACATAATGATCCTTGGATTGTACTCTAATCGAAAATTATGACTAAAATAATGTAATGTTATATGTAAAAGGATTGGGTTGCTATAGCATAAGATTCCCTAGGATCAATGATTGATACTAAACCACCCACCACCCTATCTAAAAAAATTAACCAATAATAATTGATTATAATGACATTATAACTAATTTAAAATTTCAAACAATTTTACAAGATAATCCACTAGGCATAAAAAACCATATAAACATCAAATACTCCCAGAAAACCAAAACAAAGACTAACCCTCATCTTTAGTGTTGTGATGTGATCTGAGCACTACCTTAGGATAAATATATATCACCCAATCAAAAATAATATCAAAAAAAATATTTTATTCAAAAACTCATAAAAACTCAGCTAGAGAAAAACCATCATAAAAAAGTCAGTTTCTACCAACAAAAATGGTCTTTGATTGGCCTTTAGTTAGGAATAGTGAAATCCCCTTAATCGTGAGATTATTCCACCATCATCCAGACGAATTTTCACTAAAATCTCATATTGGGGGAATAAAAAATTAAATATAGATACATGGAGGGGATAAAAGTGTCCTAACATTACTATTGCATCTTGATTGAATGGAATAGCATACGAAATAGAAAAGTTGTGGATGAGACCCCCCATGGGAGGAGCAGCAAGAGGGGAGGGAATTAATAGTGTTTTGGGGTTGAAATAGGGAATAAAAGAGATAGTTTGATTTATAAAATCCTAATGTAAAGGGGTTAAAACAAATTTCACGGGGTAAGCATTTTAACTACACTATTTAAAAAAACAGGTGCTAATAGTTTGGTCAACATTGTCCCAAAACCCCTACATTTCATTATTGGACCACATGATTTAAAATCATGTACTAACCATGAAAATAAGAATTGAAACCATACAAAAAAAGGTACGTGTTTTTTCAAAAACTATAACAAATCTGTTTTCCTAGTCCTAATATAATTCCACCTCCCATGAAGTTCATTGAAAACTATATGGTCTGGGAGTAACCCACATGCTTCCTCTGTAACATCAATCACAACCTTTAAAATAAACTACATATAATGTTTTTTTAAGTTTCTCCTAAGTGTATTCACAAGGTTTAACCCAAACTATGCTCCTTATCCATGCACCTGAAAAAGAAAACATCAATATTTTTATAAAATTATCTCAAACCTCTTGAGACTCACTTAGGTAGCCAAAGAAGCCATCAGGCCCTAAAAAATCCAAAAAATCAATTTATGACCTCAAAACATTCAGAATCCTATTCCAAAAGCACTGTTGAAAATATATTACATCCTCTAAATGAGAATTTATATTTAATTTGAAATTAAAACTCATCTGTACACATAGGTCATTAATATATCCTAAGAATAGCACTTCTCGTCCTTGAGAAGTTCATATGGTTATCCAATTTGAGCATCTAACTTATGAAGATCTTCATTTCCATCTCAACGGCAGCATTCTCACCCTAAATTTGAAACATACTTCACCAACATTACTTTTAAATTCATATTATTAAAACAATAAACATAGGACACCACTTGAACTCTTCATTAAAACACTAATATGATGCGCACCCACACTAATCTATAATGAGACATCAAGGTGTATTCATCCAAATGCACACATGGGATATTGTTTTACCCCTCATAGGATTGTACTAAGAGATGACAATTTTGGGAAATGACATCCTTTACCTTGTGATTTTATTATTCAAACATGAATTGGTTTCCTAATGGTTATTTTGATGTGGTTCCCAACCCATGATGCACAATCACCCAACAAGAAATTTTTCAGAAGATGGTATTACACTATGTTCATGATTCTTAACTAAAAAAGATGTACACTCACTATCCATTCAAGAAGTCCAAACGCGAAAATTTACCTCTAAAGTACTAGGAAATATTGAAAGATACCCATCACATCCAACAAGACATTTATAACATTGTTGTTAGGTCACCACATTGAATTTTCTGTGAGAACACAATTCAGACCTTCTCTAGCTGAACTTCCTAAAAATGATCAGATTTCCCCACCAATGTGCTACCAACACCCTGACCATGATGTTGTAAACCCAAAATGAAACCTATGATCAACTCATAATACCCCATAAAGTAAACACCTATATTCTAGAGACATTAAATGGTAAAAAAAATTAACCACTCACTTCCACCAATTTTCCATACAATAAGAACTGATGCACCATCAACCTGATCACTATCATATCACTTGACTTTTTCTTGAGCCTGAGTCTGATTCTTGGACCCCTTGTGATAGTAAAACCGTGTCCATATGGAATTTTCTATGTAAAATATTTAATTAAAACTCATTTATCCACCACTTTCACAGAAATATAATGATCATCTATAAATTTATCTTGCAAATCCCTAATCCCACTCACATGAGGCTCGTAGATCCGCATACGAACTCTAAATCCCCAATATAGGAGTGTATTTTTCATTATCTTACTAAGACATTATATAATTTCAATCACCCACCCTTTTTCACCACCAAACATAATGTCAAGATGGGTCTAAGACTGTTCACCTTGGAGAACCACTATGAATGGTAATTTATCACCTCTCCCTATCTCGTGGGAATTCAATTCCCAAAAGGTGTAAAGGAACCTTCAAACCATGAGATCGAAACCTATTAATTGTTTATGGTGTATTAAACAACATTTACCTCATACTTTATAACTCATAGATCATTAACCCAGTTGGGTCCCAACAAAACCACATGCATATTTATCCTCCCAAGCCACACTACCATACATGTCCCTTTTACCTATGATGCTCTCAAGATGATTTAACATGGTTCATCTATGTCACCAAAATCGATCCATCCAAAATATTCAACCCCTTCTATAGGTAACCCCAATACTACATTGAGACACAATGATATTATTCCCCTAATCCCCTAATTATACCCAAATCACCCCTTATCCCACACATGGATGGAGACTCATTTAAAATCTTGTGCACACACATCCTTTTCCCTAAACCACAAACCGAATGACCCTCTTGTGTTCAGACAATATTCCATTAACACATAAAAGTATCATGATATTGTGAAGCCTAAAAATTAGAACCTAACTAAATATCCATAAATTTACGTCTCATAATACTCATCTTAGTTCCTAAGTCACTGACCATTCCACTCCTACATGAAATCCTCACCACGGGTTGAGAACCCATAGTGATTTTTAGAAATTAATCATATCCATAAACCAAGGAAACAAATATTACCACTAAATACTTGAGAATAATTATGAGGTTAATTGGTTTCATTTATAATCATATCATTCTCTTCTAGGACCATCGTAAGTCAAATATGTCAGCCACATGACCAGTCCTACCCTCAAAAACTGTAAGGTCTAAAGAAGTATCATCCATCCACGTGATACTCATTTCAAGCTTACTAGGATATTAAACATGATTCCCACCAAAATCCTTTCATGGGTATTCTTACTCACATGTTCCTTATGTTTGATTAACCTTCACTCAATGGGTCTACCATACCTGTATATAAGTTCCAAAAGAACCCCATTTTCCAAATAGCCATAAAGACCCAAGTAACACCCAGGATTTATTATATAACCGATCATTTAGAAACACTGCAACAGTTTTAGTCCTACCACCCATGATTCTTATGTATATAACCGCCATATCAAACACTATGAAAATTATTCAATCTTTTTAATCAAATTAGACCATACCATCCAAAAACAATCCTCAAAACCAAAATCACTACAACACATGTGTTTATACCATAATTTCTAGTTGAATTTGATACACCCTAAACATATACCACATTGCACCCATCATAGAACAATGTTATAATCCAAAACATCTACCCCTACTTTCATACCTAATGGCACTCAGAAACTTTTCTAAACCCTCTCATGGGTCTTCTTTGAAGTTAATAAGCCCACCACCTAAATATAGTGTCACATCAATATGTTCACTAGGATCTTATATCCTAACATACACATCCAAAATCACATAAGTTACGAATCCCATGATTATACTAACTCTCATCTAAATATATCATTATATAATCAATAAGAAACACAAACTATAGTGTTTCAAAACCAAGTATCTATCTCTAGACCTTCTATATATTTCCCAAACATGGTTATAATCAAACTGACCTATAGACGAACACATTTCCAACAGAATCAAGGTCTACAACATCATATTGATATCATATAACTCAGTTTCTCCCAAAAACTTGGACTACCCACATATAAGGTCAATTTAAGTCACCAACTTGGTCTGCACTATATATATAAGACCCAAAAAAAATTTCTTTTAACTTTTCAATTTTACATTATCTAGAGCTTTCCATGATAAGGGATCAAATAAATAAAGTTACAAGAACAACTAATAAAGAAAAACACTTTATATGTTGTAATTTTAATTTTATTTTGCTAACACAATGTATTAATCAATGTAAATTAAAACATAATTTACTTTAAACTATTAACCTTTACCCAAACATTCAAAAATATAGGATCAGATAAATAATATTCCAATTATATGTTATCAAGGAAAATAATCATTAAGTTATAATTTTTATTTTATTTAGTTCATACCCTATAAAACCCTAAAAAATCATTATGTGATATATCATTAACCTTTTAATTTTTTTAAAATCGTTCAAAATCGAGCCTTATTTAAATAAGATGTTACATAAAATTTATAAAGGAGATCACCCATTAATTTTAAATTAGCACTTTAATTAACTAAAGCCTCATATTAATAAATCCAAAATAATCAAAAATATATTTTATCCATTTAAAGGATTGGTTATATATTATTCTATTATATAATTATATAGAAAAACCATAGGAATGGCTTCATACACTTCAAATAATTGACCAATGTCATAGTCCTGGTAAATAATCACAACCAGTCATGTACATGAATCCTACATGCTTGATATGATGCATGAAAACAACCACTCTGGATATACCAGTACAAGAGATAAAATCCCATAAACTAGTGACCACATAAATAAAGTACATCACTAAATGTGAAATCAGATCAATAATAAAAATGAATAGAATAAAAAAAATCTAGACATTGGAATCAGGAACATCCCTATATAGAGTGGGTAGACCCAACCATAGGTACCATACCATGTTCTGACACATATATAATCTACCATCTATAAAACCCAATTAGTATAATACTATTAAAAGGATTTGATTCCAATTTTTAATTCCCCACTTCCCCGTACCACTACTTAGTGCCTGGACTAGTAGTTGGTACTACACATAATCTGTTCCTCCCCATACACCAGAGGCTGTTAAATATAAATGCGGGTCTGAGGTGTTATGGTAGGGAGATTATACCCACATATCAATGTACAAAAACATTGCAAATAAATGAAATCACATACATAATCTAGATAGGAAACCCATAAAATGGAATCTTGGAAAGTGATGAAAATATTCAATATCTATGAAATAATAAATCAGATATAAATAACACATGTTAAGTAAGTCTACACAAACAATAGACTATAAAAAAATTCTTAAATACCAAAAGATAAAAGACTGGAAAGTCCACCCAAATGGACCCAGGTCTTAACCTAGTCCAAAAACTCCCAAGCTCCAACCTAGAAGCCACATAATCAATTACACAAGGAAATTTCTCAAACTAGAATATATAATAAAATAATGATATCTACTTAAATACCCAATTTCCATTGTATCCCAAGCATAGTGTGAGTATAACTTTATAGGCTCCCACCAATAGTACCCCCAAAATAACAAGTTAATAATCATGTGTATACACTGGGGATCTAAATAAACATTTATATAGTTTAATAGTTTATTAGTTTAGTAGCTAAAAATTTCCTACCCACAGATTCCTCAGGCTCTACAGTGACACCAAACATTGATTTATACATACCAAATTCATCACTAGTGAGTCTCTAATCATGGTTTATGTAATAGATAAATATGTTAAAAGTTGTAAAATAGGTGCAATTATAGTCTCAATAATATGATAGAATCCATATGGTTTAAACCGTAATACCCAATTAATAAATAACATATAGAATCCAAGGGGTGACCCTCAAAATTACACCAAACCTAGCCTACTAGTTTGAATATAAGGAATATTCCTTGATAATTAAAAGAAAATATTGACTGGAATCCTCAGCTCATACTAGATGTATTTCACCCAAATAGTTCATGAATAATCTAAGGAGATCGTAGCATGATATTCAAAAAGTGTACCCTATAAGAATCAATGGTATTGAATTTTGGAATTCAAAATATATATACAATACTTGAATCCCTGGGGGAGCCACCCAAATAAATTCATGACAATGAATCTAAGATGAATCCAATGGCTTGCTCAAGGCATTCCATAACATTACTCTTTAAGGAATATGAGGGTTTCATCACACCCCAATATTTATCTGAGTACCCTATTGGAATCTAGGTCCCACTTATGGTATCCCATGCCAATCCTATCCATAAAAAATCCATCTAATCTCTCCATGGAATTCCTAGCACAGCATATGATAAAAAGGAACTCATGCCATTCAATATCTTTGTTCATTATTTACATTTTACGTAATAATATCATAAATAGCAACATTTTCTATAAAATAAATAATTAATTAGGAATCCAAGTCCCTTAGTCCAAATTTAATAACTAAATTTCTATTATATACTAATTAATATTACTTAATTTATTACCAATAAATCATTCCTTAATGATTTAATACACAAATCATCTACTTACCCATACAGGGGTCATTCCACTATTTATTTCAAGAAAGAAAACCTCAACTTATGAATTATATATTTCACATTAAGACTCCAATTTGAGATTAAATCGATTCCAAAACCATATATTATTTGGTAATTGAATTTTATAATCATCGATTCAAAACATGCTTTCCTCTTAAGCAATTCATTCATAGATTATCTCTTTTTCAAAAACAAAACAATCCATGTCATTCTATTTTCTTACATTTCAATTCTTGATTGCTATGATATTTTATTAGGACAATCTAAGGTCAAGTTCCTTGTAGATAATCCCATTGGAACCTCCACACATAAGAGGTATATAATTCATTTAAATATGGATTTAATAGGGGAAAAGACACAATAGTAGGATCTAACTAGTAACTTAGATCATCACCCCAGAAGCCAGGGAGACGAAAACTTTTAGTCCTTTTTTACAAAATAAACATGACTATGTTTCAATTAGAGGGATCGCCTACCATATTTACAGTTCTTTTCAATTTAACTCTTAGTTTAACAACCTTCCACAAAAGCTCTTCTAGGATCAATAGCCAATACTCAACCACCCGCCACCCTATCTCAAAACCAAACAATAAAGAACAATTAATTACAATCAAATTATAATTAATTAAAAGAATCCAGTAATTATACAAGGTAATTCATAGAGCATTTATCAACATCTGCACACTCAATGATCCTCTCCGCACCAAAATCGTGACTAACCTGCATCTAGAGATCCGTTCAAATATCTGGACTTCCCCCTAAAAGAGAATCAAAATTTACTATTGAATTAAAACATACCCATACGTACAAGACATTAAATAAAATTTTATGTGAAAAATAAATTACTTATAAATTTATATTATATAATATTAAAGCCGCTTGAATTTTAAGAATATATTTTTCAATGAAAATAGTTTTTATTTACACATTATATTTTATTTTATATAACCAAATATCAATTTTTTATAATTTTAATTAGATAAAAACCCATTTTTTAATTTATATTTTCTAAATTATTATAGGTTTAATGTTTTAGATTATTTAGAAATTTTTTATTCTTAATAAAATAGTTAAACATAATTGTTTTTATAAAATAATAACATTTAAGAGTAGATTGAGAAGTAAGTGTAAATTAAATACATAGAAATAATTTTTATACATCAAATATCTATTTAGGAATTAAAACTATACATTACAAAATAATATTATGAATTTATGAAACCTTTTTTTAATTAGTTAATTATTATTTTGCAATAAGAAATATTTTTCCTCTTTTCATTTAATTATATATTATTTTGTTAAAATTCTATTTAGTATTGATTTTAAAGACACATAAAATTTAAATATTTTATTTTAAATCAATTTATATCATTAAAATTAAATAAATTAGTAATATTATATTATATATTACTTTTAAGCATAAAAATAAACTTTTTACTAACAAATGGGTTTTTGTATGTTACAAGCGCTAATTTTAAAATTATTTTTTCATAAAAATAGATACTATATATAATAAAATGTATATCATATTTTTATTAATTAGGTGAAAAATATTTAATATGATCCATTTTATTTTTAGGTAGTAAAATCACATTACTTATGTAAAGAATAGTTTCCATAGTAAAAATAAAAAATGGTAAAAGAGAATATTCAATGAGTATATGGCTAAAAAACTTGTGTTAAAATTAATATATGAGTAAAAATATAACTTTTATATCCTAAACTCCATTAATATTATTTTTAGAGTCTTTTTGACATGTGAAACATGTGCTTTCAATATATAATGTTGAAATATTTACAAAAATGTCATTATCACCTCTTTAAAAGGGGCCTCTCACCACCCTTTCATGAACAAAATATAAATTAAATTATCTCATTAAAATATACCCAAAATAATTCCCTTACAATCCTATTTCACCCCATTAATATTGTTTCCCTATAATATTAACCTAATTCCTCTATTTCCAAGAATTACTTAAAGAGAATATTCAATTATCAATGTACTTATCACTCACTGATATTTTTCCACCTCTATATTTTTAATTTAAAATTATATTACCAATTATGAACTTATAATATCAGTATTAGATATATACTTTAATTTTTTATGTTTATGGAATATATTTTTTCTACCCTTTCCCTTCTTCCCTTAAGAAAAGTGAAAATGTCAGTTGTACATATGTGCAGACTATCACCTCCCCAACGTAATGTGTTTCATTTTCCTTTACCTCATTATGATAATGGTCAGAATGGTTAATTATATATATAAGTATAATGTTTCTAAAAATGTTTAGTTTCTTAAATAATAAACCATATTATAAATTTTTTCTACTCTATGAGACATGATATCATTATCCACGCATCCGTGTAGACCATCGCCCACATAGAAAAGTGTCTTCCTTATTCTATTACCTAGAATCATGGATGGTTATAAGATTGGTTTCAAGGGATTAATTTTATTTTTATGAAATTATTATGGATTTTTTATATCCAATTGGACAAGATTTTAACAATATGAGCAATAAATAATTGTTGTAAATTCTACTGTTTAAAAGAGAATACTAAGAGGGAAAAAATGATTTATTTATACTATGTATTAACCTAATATAGGTTATATACATATTATAAAAAAATTTATTTTTATATATCACACTAATAAACACATAATATTTTTAATTATGACTTTTATCTAATGATATTACAACTAAATCACTTCATAATCATCCAATAATTATGATATATTTTTATTTTGGTTGGTTTAACCACCTACTTAAGGACTCTTATAAATTCATATCATGGATGATTATGGGAATTTAAATAGTGATATTATAATATATATGTAATTAAATATTGATTTTTATTTAATGTTAAAATAAAAAAGTTATCTCCTAATTTAATAAAACACCCTTCATTCACTAAGAATCGTTAAAACAAGATCATATTTAAATTCATCATTAAGGATCATAACCAAAACACGAATAGAATTAAATTATAACATTATAAATAATTATAAAGAATCAATTACATTATATTTTATCATATGTGAATGCTGATATTTGGGAGAATAATTAAGAAAAAAAATTTATTACCAAACTAGTTCAAAGAAATTAAGATTACTCACACAAAATATTGAAAATAGATAGAAACTAACTAATATAAATGTAGATAATAATTATAAATGAATATTTTAATGGGTCATTAACATGAATATGTTTATGAAATAGGTCACTAAGATAGTTCTTTCTTATACAGTATATTCAAGTGCTTTACTGTAAATCATGAATTACGGTTGGGGGTTCTTGTCTCAAATTTAATTTCTTCAGAAATATTACTTATTATATACCATTACCTCATTAAAATGTTGATATTAATTCACAATGAAAATATTTTACCATAATCATGTAATTAATTAGGTTTTAATATCATTATATTTTTATTTCATTAAATTCGCTTTGATTAAAATGATACCAAATTTGAAAGGGGTTTTGAATAAAATGATACTCAAATAGTAAGGGTTTTGGTTGGAAATCTAGGTTTCAAATCAATATTATTTGTGGTATTTTTAATTATTTATAAAAAATTCATCACTAAATTTTGATATACATGAATGTTTTCATGTCACCTCAAAATTTTATTTCCCCTTGACTCATATATTTTTAGCCGATGTGTTTCTTGTTAGTTAAAGAAATGCCATTTATTCTTCTCAGTCGAGAACCTCCACTTTGATGGTAAATATTCCTTAGATTATTTTTTAATGTTCTTATGTTTCCCAAAATTATTAGCATCATTTTATAATACATTAAATTCATTAAAAGTTTTAAATAATTTTTAGATTTTTTAGTTGACCATTTTTATTAAAATGTGAACACCACATGTTTTAAAAGTTTTGAAAAGTGAAAACATAATTTTTACCGAATTTGTATTTTATTTGAATTTTTCTCTTGAATGTTTATAGGTTACAAGTAGAATAATATTTCTCAAAGATTTACAAAACATTTATTTGATAATTATTTCAAAATATTATGGATATTTATGATTTCAAATTTAATTTACTAAAAATATTAAAATGTATTTTTTATTTAAGTATTTATCATTTCACTTATATTATGATTGATAAATGATATTCTTATATTGTTACCATACAAATTATTTCTCCAGATGGATTATTAAATGTTCCATTATATCAAAGATTATATTCATCACTACCATTGTTTTTCCTAACCATCCACCTTGAATATTCATAAATTTTATTCAAATTAAATTGCTTTGTTAAAAATTTATATTACATTCCATTGATTAAAGGTGTTAAATAATATATAATAATTTTTTTTGATTAGGCAATTTGTTGACTTAACTATATACCCTTTATCTATATTGTGTAAATACCATATGATTTATTGTGTTGATTGGATGGTATTTACATAGAATACTACTGAATATCTTTGGATACCCATTTATTTTATATGGGTTTATCATGTTACAATCATTTATGAAATTATAAAAGATTTAGTTTTCTAAATCCATTTGAAAAGGATATAAAACCCATTTTCCTTATATTAATTTTTGATAATGTAATGAATGAATCCCATTTTATTTTTATAGTTTCTAATATGTCACAATGAATAATTTATTTCTTATGAAACACGTATTTATGGATGTATAATGGGAGGGATCCTATATTCCCCTTCAATTATTTGGTTAAAAGGTTATATCTCCATAGTAAAGTATTGGTGTGTAAGTTTTAGTTACTCATAAGTGTGGAAATGATGGTGTATCTAATGAAAATATTGTTCCCTATAATAATAAGTGTTCCCTATTTTAAATATGTTATATAATTTAATATTATGATATCATAGTGTGTATAATGAAAGAGATATTCCCTATAAAATATTTTGTTCCATAACCTTATACTTATGAATTTATTTTATGTATAACGTTTATTAACTCATGTTTCTACTATATTTTTATTCATTCCATGTTTTATATTTTATTCCACGACTCATTTTCTATGATCTATGTTTTACTGTGTACAATTTTGTTTTGTATATTTATTATACCCATATTCTTATCTTATTCATACTTATGGTTATTGATTATTTTATCTTATTTTTACACACACTAAATATTTCAGATTACAAATTTTATGTTTCCATTTTTCCTATGTTATGAAATGAAGTATAAAATATGATTTAACTAGAGGATAATTATGTGTGAAGATTTTATTGTAGATTTTGAAGACTCATTATGGATTATGAATTTTCATATATAATGGAAAAATATACTTTTGATACAAATTAAACAGGTTCGACTAGTTATTTATTTTTCACAAATCCCTAAAACTCAAAACCTAAAAGTTCATTGGAATAAAAACATTACATTATTTTTGAAATATACTTTAACTAAAGATGTTTATAAAAGAAAATGTGTATATGTTATGTGTTTTTAGTAGTAGATCCAGGAGTTCTAGTATAGGGTCTCTATAAAAAAATAGTTATTTATACCCTAATAATATCATATAAATGGTGATGAATGTTCTTAGTAAATGGATTTTTTAAGTTTTATATCCTTATTTCATCAAAATTTCAAAGTTATGTTGACTGATTGTTAGTTAAACATGTGTTCTAATACATAATCCTAAGTACACGACAAATTTAAAATGGTAGCACACGATCTATTCACATGTAGATAGAGATGGTTTAATAAATGCATCCACCTATCCATCAAAATAAAATAATGTAATCAAGTGATACTTCCCCTTTACCCTAAGGACTACTTGATATACATTGTTTTACTTCATTACAATAATATGATTAATAAACAGTAAGAATATTTATTTCATATCATTTTAAGGGATAATGAGAGTGGATTCCAACCCATTATGGGTAGTGAATTGTACTATGCATTAAATTTTCAATTGATTATCTTCTATTTTTATTATCCATCATCATTATATCAAGATTCTCATGAATCTAGATGGTAACTATCACCATAAAGAATAATAATTTTTTTATAAATGTAATACTTCATGAATTTATGGTATTAATAGGAAACTTATACATAATGATAAATACATTACTTTCTGAGTAATGTAATGAAAGTATATTTTTAATAGGAATACATGAAATAAAATTGAAATATAATTTCTCAAATTTCTGTTTTCAATATGATCATCCCCAAGGTATTTTCTCACTATTACTATAACCCTAAATTTTGAGATCAAAAAGTGAAAATTTATCTTACCCGTAACAAAAAAAATGATAGTTTTGACCCCCAAACCATTATTTACCAAGACTTTTTTAATAATTATTTAATTAAGCTTACATGACACATATTAGGTTTTAATGTGTACTTGTATAGAAGTTTCAAAATATTGATCAACAAAGGATATAGTCATATGGAATTTGATTGGCCTCAGATCAGTATGGCATGTGTTAGTGGAAGACACATCTATCTACAACTCTTGAAGATTTTAAAAATCCTTAATTAGGGCCTCTCTGAATTTTCTTTTCATTGGGTATTCTAACTTGAAAATGGATAAATGTTTTAGTGCATCATAATTTGGATCCAAGGACTAATGTTTCCTTCCAAAATCCTTGTTATTAGATTATGGTATCAATGGTCAAAATGATTGAGATGATGAGAACTCTTATTTTGAATTGGGGAAATTTATATATTTATATATTGGGATAATAAAATTAACTATGTTTTTATGTAGAATATGTGATTTTGTTTCAAATAGAATATTTAACAACAAAAAGTGACTAGGGTGAGCATGTGGGGGTCTATTCTAGAATCGAATCTCTTATTAGGCTTTTTGAATAACCTTTATTTTAGTGTAAAAATAATATATTTTATAATGAGGGATGTATATTTAAACGCTTATAAAGCATCAAGTATATATTTTCCTTATATGGATGGGTAAGACCATGTCACAGGCTGGGAGGATTTGTCTCATCAACTCAGTCATTAATTCTAACCTTGTGTATTCATCTTCTCTTTATCAATGGCCCAAAAGTATGTTGAATGATCTTTAATTGATGGTTAGAAACATCTTATTGACAGGCTCAGTTCATGAGATGAAACTCATAATGGTTTTTTGGAGAGATTGTGTCAATCCTTTTGAGATGGGAGGCCTGGCCACCAAGGATATAAAAAAAATTCAATGATAGGTTGATTAACAAGTTTACGTAGAACCTGTTGTCTTCTAATGAGTATTCAGATGATTTTCTCTCTTGAAGGTTCATACATCAGTTATTTAGTGGTTATCCATACTATCTTATTTCCCTTATCTGGCCCTCTCTTCAGCACTCCTTTCAAGACATTATGCAACACTCGAAGTTGATGGTTATTAGAGACTCCATGCTTAATTTCTGGAAAACCTCATAGATGGACAGCCCTATTGAAATCACTATTATCCCCTCCACCATGGCATTGATGATTATGGATGATTCCATGAGCCAAGATCTTGATCTTTCTAATATTCTTTCCCATCAACCTGTGCTGGAAATCTAGAATTATGTATGCATGGATAAGGATACTTTGATATGGATTCCAAATTCACATGGTTGTTTCCACACCAAAGAATATTATACTATGAACATGGTGGGATCTCAAAGACCACCCAGGTGGCTGCATCAACTTAAGGGCCATTTTTTTCAACCATCTTGAATGGTTATTATTTGGAGGATATGGAGGAACCGACTCCCTATACATGATTAGCTGTAGAAAGTGGGGAACCATCTTGCCTCTTCCTACCCCATATGTATGTGGGCTGAAGATTCTATCCAACACCTCTGCATAGACTATTTTTTGGAAAAGGAGGTATGGAAATATATTTTTTACCTTTTTTGTTTTGATTTATATCATTTTAGGAATCTTGAGGAGCTCATGTCATGACTCTGTGAAGATAGGAAGAGTGCGCAGGTACACAATCTACTCATTGTGGCTGCTGCATCGGCAATTCATTTTTTCCTATATGCACATAACCAAATGATATTTGGGAGTCAACCTGCTTGTTTCCATGCAAACTCTCTTTCCATACAAAGGTATTTTATTTCTACTTCTTCTGTTCAATATAGCTCGATGTAGAATTCTATTGATGACAAGAAAACTCTATGGTTGCATGGTGTGGGAGGGAAACCGAGGTAGCCTCTTAAACTTAGGTTCATTAGATGGATTCCACTGATCCCTCCTAAAATTAATGTTAACGTTGATGGTGCAACTTTTGGATTTGCTAGACCTTCATGTTGTGGAGGTGTGTTCCGTATATATCGTGGTTTTATCAAAGGTTGCTTTCACCACTTTAATGGCCAAGGTACTTCCTATGAAGCTGAACTTTGGGCTATGATCTATGCAATCAAATATGGTTTCACCACTTGTCTCAATCAGGTCAATCACCTTTAGATTTTCATGTCACATGTTTACAGGAAGGAAAATCTAATCGTTAATTCCCTTGCGAAGAGGGCCATTGTAGAGCTGAGCACCATATGGTCATCCAGGATCCCTGACATCTGCATAAACATGGGGGATGATGATATGCGGGGCGTGACATATTCATGTTTTTGTATTGCCCCGATAAGGCCTAATTTCATGTACCTTATATTTTATTTAATAAATTTTGGGCAGCATTGCTCGGACCATGGATCTTCATGGTATATATTCTATAAATTAATGAAAAAAATATAAAATATTATAGGGAACTCTAATTCAAAAAATAATCTTCATTTACATACTAATATTCCAATCAGATATAATTGATAGAAGAATAATGAAATTCTTCATTAATGGTAGATTTTTTTAGTGGGGGTGGCTCCCATCTCACATATAATGAGGGAATTAAGTCCATTATAATTTAGACTATTTAAATAACCCATGGGGGTTCCTATACATTCCCATTATTTTTACTACCGTTTACATAAATTCTTTGGAGGTTATGTAGTATAATTAGTATTTATTAATCATTAGAGGGAATTGAGATCTGGATTGATTAATCCAATCATTCCCTAATGATGTAATTCTCATGACTTATCAATTTTTATGTTATATAGTTTTTAATTCTCTACATATGTTTTTTTAACACGAATTTAAATTATTATATTTATCTAAATAAAGTGTTTTACACAAATTTCAAAAGATCCTTTTGACCATCTTTCACCACTTAGTCTTCCTCAACTATATTTTTAAGCAATTAGTTAATGACATAGTGGTCATGGATAGTGTGGCATAATATTTGATGGAAGGGGAAATAATTATATTAGACACTTATCCATATTTAATTTGACTTATTAATCATTGACCATGAGATCATGTAGTTTTCTATAGCAGAAAATAAGAACCATAAATCTATATTATTTGGGTTCCAATATTTCTTTCTACTGTTTCTCAAATTAATGATACCTTTTTCCCTTATTCACATATTGTTTTGTTTTTTAGAGCATGTTCAATTCTATTATAAACTAGGATTGTACTATATTAAATCTATCTACATTAGAAGTTTGATTATTTAAAACTGTCAACGTATGATTAATAACTATTATTTTTTAATTTTATAACTTTATTTATCTTGAAAGTGGTACTTTCTAAGGTTTTTTCTAAGTTACATAAAAAACATCATCTATATGTATCATTGTTGTAGTGAAATATAAAAATTTACTGTGGTAGTTTTATAATATGATCATATTTTAAAATTCATCTTGTATTTTATCAAAATTTATCTATAGTAATTATTTATAGAGAATATTTATTTTGAAGGAATATGTCAAACCATTATTTCTAAAAATGAAAATTTTTAATATCTTATTCTATCATTTTTTTCTGTTATAAATATTTCCAATAATAGTTTTTCTTAGTGTGAATCTTTATTGATAGAGGAATAATTAGTGAAGATCCTTCCAACTATCAATGGAAATAACCACCAAATATCTATACCAAATAATGTTCTGATCCTCAATTGTCTATGGAAAACATTGTATCTAGGATAATTTTTATTGTTATGGAGTTACCAACATCAAGATAATGTAGGAGGGAAAATGATAATGGTATTATTCTAGATCTTCATTACCATTAATTGTTAAAAAAATGAGTTCATCAAATTTGGATAAAGGAAGAGTTAAGTAGAAAAGATAAGTATATTATATTCACTCTTGTTATTACAAAAAAAATTTGGATTCATTTACCTCTAATAAGGAAGAAATTTAATAATGAATTTCAAATTGTGACAATAATTCTTGTGTTGTATTCTACCCTAGATGAATTTACTGATCCTTGGATTAATAATATTTAAATGGGTAAAAATACCTGTTTTCATTTGGTGTTTCAATTAACTGAATATTTTGACATAGTTTTGGGTAATCTTAAATACTAAATTATACTTTCACTATTAACGTGGTTTTGAATTACTATTTTGGGTCAACTAAATGAGGAAAAACTTCTATATATAAGTTATAATAGGAAGGTATGTTTCCACTCTGTAACTCTTCATTGACATGTTCAAGTATTTATTTTTTTACTTGTATACTGGGAAATTTTATCTCCTTTAGTGACAAACCCAATATCATTGGGTGATGATTGGGATTTTGATGTAGCAACACATTTTCATTTTTCCTTGGAAGATTCTAGATAAGTGGTTAGAAATGGTAAATAAATTTGGGACCCAAGATAATGGGATTTCCATTAACATTGTGTATACACTCCTTCATGTACCTATGTGTATGTGATATTCTCTATATATGCCTTCACTTTTCCATATTCCTCAACAGCATTGTGTTTTGTAACATTTAATGGGTTAGTAGTTACAAAGATTACATAAATGAACACTATATAAGGATCCATTTCTTCATATATATCAAAATAATATAGGGGAATCATCAGATTCAGGGTAGCCATCAATGTTTTAATAATAATTTTTCTTCCTTTCTATATTATTAGGGGGATTTTTTTGATTTGTATCCTATATTAATCACTTATTTCTCCTAAAATTGTTACTTTTATGAAAAATTATTGTGTAGTTTTCCTAATACAGATTTTTTAATCTTCTCGCAACCAAAAAAAATAACATTCATATAGGAGGTTTGTTAGTTACCAGAGAATCATTCAGATTAATTTATTATAATGGGGTGATTGTGGGGGTAAAAATTCCATTATATGAATATATTGGGGATAACATTAAGATGATTTTATAAATAATACAAATATTTTAGTATCCCAGGATATTAAATTGATGACTAATGGGTGTAGTGTATCATAAACAAATTATGGATAAAAGTAACCTACTATAGTGTATGATTTTGCATTCATGTTTTTAGTAGTCTAAGGTTTGCTAACTATTTTTCTATCATAGTATTTTATAATATATTATTATAAATTATTTAATCTTTTTTTCCATTTAGTCTCTTCTCACTATATTTAGTGTGATTGTTTAGTACGGTTAGAAACTACTTCCATAATTTAAGTTAATAAAATAATTAGTTTCTATGAAATTTCATTTCTCTAAGAAAATTTAATATTGTTGGTAATAATGTGGGAGTAATGAAATTATCTAATTTCTATAAAGCCAATGATTTACACATAGTTATAGGAACCCTTAATTTTAATGAGAATAATCATAAGGATATTTAAAGAATCTTCTTACAATTCCTCAAATTTCATTCTAGTTTTATTGTTCCACATTACTGGGAGGTTAGTGAGGTCAACATGGATACTTTTATTATAAAATTCCTTAAGATGATCAGTGTACACCACAAGGGATTGTTTTTTCACATGAACTGGTTGAGTTTCCCCAATTAATTATGGAAAATTTATGTTAATAATTTATTATTAAGAGTCTCATGAATGACATAATGATATGTGGAGATGTGATTAAAAATATTGTTATCACATCTATGACCAATTCCTAAATTATGAATTTGGAATTCCCATCCTCCCCAACACATGTATAATCAATTTTTTTAATCCAAAATTTCACCTTTGGATACCATTTTAGTTGTACAAGAGTTATTTTGGATGTCTTTGTCTCACTCCATGATTAATAAATTTAATGGAGGATCTAATGATGATTGTTTTCTTGAATCTCATATTCATAAATTAGAATAATCCTCAACTGATGGTGGAGTGTGTGATGAATATAGATATGATTTTATAAAAAAAATATTGATTAGAGAATTTTTTGGAATACTTTTGACATAGGGAGGACCCCGGTGTCAACTAGTTTTTCATCATGACGAGGCCCTCCTTGATGGGTTCACTAGGTATGACTTCATTAGTTTTTATATTATAGATTCTCATGATATGGAGTATATAACACCCCAATTTCATAATATATTATTACCATAAGATAAGTTAATGTGTCTGATATCTTGAACCACATGAAACACAAAACATTAAAGAAACTGTGATATATTTAGATAAAATATTAATATTTATGTATGACTACTAAAACCTAAAAATTTAATTAGAGGAAATTAATAGGTGTAATAAATTTCTAAAATTCATGTATAGAGATAATAAATTATATTTTTAATATAAATAAAATACAATTAGTTTACCTTATATGAATAAAAAGATCATTTATTTTTTAGAAAATAATTTTATCTAAAAATTTCAAAATATGTTTTATTCATTTATATTTTAAGAATCATGAGATTAATTATTGGAGTTGGTGTTCTAGGACCAACTATTTTTAATTTGATTAAAAGTATATTCGATGTATTGAATATTAATAAAACATCTTATTACATATTTTTTTATTATTTTGCATCTATATAATGTAATATTTTCCTAGAATGTACCTCATATTGATATGGTCATTGAAGTCCCACTATTATGAGGAGAACCATTATGTGAAATTGTAACATCCCATTACCAATCTAATAGGAATACCTTTAAACTTGTCATGTATTTTCCATTTCATTGATTGGGTAGAGTTGAGAATGAATTCTTAGGATACCTATAATGGGGAAGCAACATATTTCTAGACTCTCAGCTTTTACTGGCCTTTTCTGTAAACTGCTAGAGGGTTACATGTCTTGTAACTCAGTTACAAGATGTGTAATGGTTTATAGATGGAAGTCATGAAAGGCTTCATGCTATTAAGGTTACATGTCATGAATATATATTACATGTCATGACTTATTTAATGGATGGTTTTCAATTTTTAAAATGACATTCTTTTTAGTAGTTATGAAAGATAACTATTCATGAATTTTAGTGAGATTACACATCGTGCAACACACCAACTACAGTATTTAAAATGGGATCATTACAATGATCTCTTTTCCTATACCCTCCAGTTTTGTTTCTCTCAACCCAAAGACTTTCCCAAGTGATCGTGGAGATTTCCAACAATTTTGGATCATATCGGTTGGTGTTCGATCATCGTTACACTTATAGTGTGATTATCGAGAAACAATTCTCCCTCGTTCATTATCTTCCTCTACTTATCCTCCTTTTTTATTTTAATAGATCATCTCGAAATTAATACATATATGATATGTGATGTTGGATCTCATATCTATTTTGTGTTTCATGGTCTTCTACACCTTCTTTATCATTGATGGGTTCCTTTATAAGTGTTGAGTTTTGTGAAATGGTAGGTGATTCCATACTATTTAGCCAAATCAATTAACATTGAATTGATAGATTTATTTCAACAAATGATTTAAATTGAATTTCTAAAACATTATTTCAAATGATGTAATTAATCCAATTTTAGTGAATTGTGATATTTGAAATATTTTTGTCATGGGAATTGGGAAAACCCTCTAATGATAATGATTTGGGGTGGGTTTATAAATGTTTTCGATTTAAATCATTTAATTTATATTAGATTTTTGTTAGAAACTATTTCAAATAAAATTTTTGAATTTAATTGTGTAAATAGATTCTGAATTTTATAGAATTTTTTTACTGGATTTAAATCTTTTTAAAATGACTTAAAATGTTTTGATATAAATCTAGTGATTTTAATTTGTTAAAGAGGCATGTTTTTCTATTAAAATCCATTTTTCTTTTAAATGAAAAATTGTAATTAAAATGGAAGAATTGTATTTAATTCTATTTCCAGATGTCTTAAAATAAATTTCCCATCATTGATTTTGTAAGAGAACATGAAATCCTTATGTAGTTTTTATGTTATTTGGACACACTCAACATTGTCATGAGGTTCTAAAAAATACATGCAACGAGTCACATCACCCATGGGATGGTGTTGAGTCAACATTGGCAGTGTCAAGGGGATGTGTGTATATGCATATTTATAAGATCACTTAGATAGTGTGGAGTCCTATATCCTAGTTTATAAGTATTATTTGGAAGATGACCATGTTACATAGATGTTTTATATTTGAGATATAAATGAATACCATTGTTGTTTAAACTGCTTTATATAAATGTTTTATTTGAGACACTATTTTAGAAATATTTCATCACTTTTAAAGGTTTTTCTTAATGTATTTTCCATTATTTTAATCAAATCAAATGATTTATTTAAATATGATGTGTAATGAAAAACCTATTTATTTTAAAATTGAAAGCATTCCAATGGTTAATCGATTATTAGCATCTATTATGGAATTCTTGGTGAAACTCTACTATGACTTTTATCTCACAACATACTCATGCCTTTAGGTGTTTTCAATTTATCTCATTCTAGGTCCGAGCAAGCGGAAAGTATCTCTTGGTGGTGGATCTAGCGGTTGAACGTTGGATTTGGTGAGTTGTGTCCTTTGGGACTTCAATTGTTTTTCCTTGTTTTGGCATTACGGTTTTAGTTATTTGGAATTTTTTATGCCAGGTTGTATACTATACTCCATGTAACACATTGATATTTTTATGAGATATAGATTTTTAAAAAATTCCTTGATTTATTGGGTTATACGTTACACCAAGAGAACCTTGCACTACACGGAACATCGGATTAGCTTGTGATATACGCAACATTGTTCTTGGCTTGTGTTACATAAAATTTTGAGTTCCTTAGAAATAATTCATTTCATGCAAGAATGGGATTAAAATTATAACTAAATATTAATATGTTTACTTATAACCTAGTCATTATAATGGTGGGTATGAACAATATTATCTTTCTTCTAAAAACTATTTAAATGAGAATAAGTGAGTTTTTTAAAAAATAAAATCACTATATATGGATTTTATTAATAATATATATAATGAATTTATTCTATATAATGTTTAAAATATATTTTATATGATTTCTAGATATTTTATATGAACCAATTCATTTTTTTGGAAAAAAAGAAATATTTTTTTAAAAAAATGTCGTATTGTTCTCTTTTGACGATGTAACCATCTTAAATCATATTTTAACACATTTTTATATTATATTTTACAATATAAATTTATTATTTATATATATGATATAAAAATTTACTTTGGATGAATTTATAATATATTTTTAATAATTTTCAACTTTGATGAATAGTAAATAAATACTACATTTTAATAATAAAATACTTTGTTAATCGATATAATTTAGTTGGTTAAGTTATATTATTTAATGGTTTTAAAATATAATTAGGCTATATTTTATAATTTAATATACTTTTGGTCATTGACATTAATTTTACATTGAATTTTGATGTAAAAACATTTCATTCCGTTGCAATGTTTTAACGTTTAAAACCCATTTCTCATTCGTAAAATGGGATAAGTTTTAAATTAATTACTATAATAATGTGTTTTAAATTTTGAATATTTTATTGAATATTTAGAATCATTAGGTCCTAATTATGTAGATATATTTCTTTTTATTTTTGTTCATTATGAATTTCATCTTTTAAAAAAAAAATTAATATGGTAAAAGGGTAAATCGTGAAATTAAGTGTAAACATAATATTATAGAATTACCCTAACACTTGTACTAATATAATTTTATGAGTGTGTTTTGAACTAAATAATCTTAGGTCTGAAATGGTATCCTTTGGAATCCATTGGGTGGACATTAGGACATTTAATATATTTTATTTAAATTAAACTTATATATGTCTTACTAAAATTTTAATAACACTATCATTTTTCAAATAATGTTATACAGAAGATAAATTTTCATAACAAACCAATTTTAAATCTAAAATTATTTTATTTATCATAGTAAATTTATTTTCATTTTTAGAAAATAAATAACTACATTAAAGGATTATACATTGATGATGTAGAAATTATTTAATTCATGAAAAATTAATAAAATAATTTTTATTAAAATATAATATCCAATAAAAACTATAAAACCTGACCAAATATTATTATTCAAGTATATCTCCAACATAATAATACAAGTATCTAGATATTTACCATTTGGAGTAATATTGAAAATATTATTATAGTTATAATATTTTATTTAAATTGATGATAAAGTTCTCACATTCAGATTTTATTAAATCAAATATTTTTAATGTTTCACTTTAAAAGGGATATATTTGAATATAATAATTATGATAAAAAAAGAATAATTATATTCTTTATGGTATTTTATTTTTAAATTTTAACCAAAAAAGGGTATATTAAATAATTACACAAAACAGATGTAGTAATTATTTTATTAATTAAAAAATCAAATTAGTGTTATAAAAAATATTAAAATAATACTAATTTAGGATAATTAATATATCAAAAAAAATTATAAATTATATTTATGCCTTAGGTATATAATAATTTTTTTCTAAGGTAACACCTTTTCCTGATTACGTTTAAAATCAATAAATTGAATAGTGTCAAAATTAAAATTACAAACAATTTATCAGAATAATGTATTATTAAATTTTTTTTGAAATCATAAGACATTATTAAATATATAAAATAATTATTTTATTGTGAAAAATGGTCTAAATTATTAATTTATGTTCTAATTTACATCATATATGTTAATAGATCACCATTCTAATATAGAAATATTTGCTACCTTATTTAAAAATTAAATAGAGTAACTGACTATTAATTAAAAGGATAAGGTTTAAATTGACTGAAAAAATTGTCTAAAATTTACTAGACTATGATATTACAACCTTATATTATCTAATCTTCAAAACTAAGTAATTTTTAATGTTTTTTATGGGTTTTTATTTTATTATAAATTAATATTTTTCGATAATCCAAATGTACCCCTCTCCTCAATTATAAAATGGAACATCCTCTATCAAAGCTTAAAATCACATTGAGCCTTCAATAATTTCATTCAACTACAATTATTCCCTTATTAACTTCCTTATTGACATTATAGATGTTCTTTTCTTCACAAATGACAAACTCTAGTGCCTTTGAGAGGACATCTTGAGGGAGCTCATCAAAGAAGAGGTATTCTCCCCCCACCGATTCTTTCAAACGTATTTGTTAATATACATCCTATTAATGATTTATATCCATTATAAAGTAATAAATCTTGTATTACCTATATAATTAGATGTTATTATGATTATGGAACAACCATATTCCCAATTCTATCTAACCAATGGAAAATGAAATCACTACCCACGTGTATGTATGGCTTGATGTCTCCACGCTGTGGTGTAATCCTTTTTTCAAAACCACCTTACATGGATGGGTATAATGATGTAAACAATAACTATATATTATTATTATAACAATATTTTTATTCTAGAAAAATATATATACTATAAAATTCAATACCATTCCACAATTAATATAATTATATCATCGTTTGTGCGTACGTAAGACCTACCGTCTCCACAATGTGATGTGATTCATTCTACATGATCTTCAATAAAGAATGATTAAATAAATGTTTATAATGAATAAATATAATAAATATAATATTAATATCATTCAGGAAAAGATATAATTATAACCTTATAATAGGAACACGAACTTATCTGAAAAAACATACATAACAAAATAAAGAAGTAAATACCTGAAGGATGTGTAACAATGTTATTAACAAACAGGTAATAATATGATCACTTATGATATTATAAAAATTAAAATGATTCAGGAATAAGTTAATAACAATAATTAATCCCTTAAATCGGTGGTTCAAACAAATAGGAAAGAAACCATACCAAAAGTAATGGATAATATCACAGTCTCATTATTATTTGAGATTGTTTATATATAAGTATTTACTGGGGTTTATTTATCATCTGTGTACATGTTTTCTAAAAATTAATTCCTAAAATATTTTACTATTCTCCTATATATTTTTAATGTCATTCTTTCCTTTTTTTGACTTTTTACTACATGGTTTGAATGGAATCATTTTTTTAATTTTCCAAATGAGGTGTTTTTTTACTTTTTCAGTAAAAGTATGAGAAGAGTGTTTTTAACTTATATGGAATGAATGGATTTTTACACATTCATAATGCCTTATTTCCATGAATATTACCTTAAAATATTTAAATTATATTTTACACGAAATCCATTTCTTTTAAAATTGCACGGTGTTTTATGAAAAGTTATAATTTGCAATGAAAAAAGGATATTTTTCTCACAAAAGTGATCTATCAAAATTATTTTCCATATAATATGGAACATTTTAATAGGGTTATGATTCAAGTATACTATATCAGGTATTAATATGGTGTTATTATGTGTAATATGAAAGGCTATATATGAAATCCATTTTTTTAAATGGATTACGTTATAATTTTATTGTGTTTACGAAACCCATTTTATTATTTAGGTTAGGATATGATGAATAAATTATATTTTTTGCGGAACACGTATGAATTTTTTCATTATGAGATGGGTGGGACCTATATCTCCCTCCAATGCATTAGGTAATTATTAATAACTCATTAGTTATATATGTTATGTGTGAACCTGACTTCAGGTTCATAATTCTATGTGTGGAACTAGTTTTCATCTCTATAATTTTATGTGTTCACCTGGTTTTTTATATACATATGTTTAAACAAGGGCCAGATTTCATGGCCTTAATTTAATGATTGGTCTTATTACTATTTATAAATGTTCATATAGTTATATTTTTATGTGATTCAATAGTTTCATGTATTATGTTAATGTTATGATCTCGTGGATTGTTTTCTTTAATTTCCTTATGATTCATGTCTTATGAAATGTCAAAATTAATTATATGATTTTTATATGCATGGTATTATATTTTATTTTATTGATCATGTTATCATTCCCTTATTCTCATTATATGCCTAAATATTTCCTTTTTATACCCTTACTGTGCATCTAAGATCACCTATTAATATGTTTTTTGTTCCTCAGGTTATAATGAAAGGATTTAGGTAGGGATACTAATGGGGAAGACCATTATGGGAGATATGAAGATCTTTTTCCAAATTAGAAGAATGTGTTCCGTGTTTCCAATGGAACTAAAATTATATGGTATTTAGGCATCTGATTATATAATGTACTAAGTATTAAGAAAAGTTAATGTAATATAAATATAAGTCAAACATGGGTCATTAGAGTTGGTATCAGAGAGAATTTTTAGTTAACCTTTGGAAACTAGGATGCAAAAAAATTTGTGAGATACCTAGAGATATTTATATTGATATATATATATATTTACCTAAGTATTACTCTATGTATAGACTAAAATCCTTTAATTTATTAATGATCATGAATTAACTAGGACTAAACCTAAGACGTTTCATTTGATTATGTGGTTTTCCAATATGATTGTTGTTGTTCACACTATTCATTTATGTTTTTTTCATTGGTTGAATCCCAAAGGAAACATTTTTATAATAAATGAAATGGTCAATGCAATGATTTTTCTTATGAGTACGAAAATGTTATGGGAGTTGTAATGCAACATTTTATCACCATAAAAACACACGCTATAAATAATACAAGAATTTTAAATGATCAGAGCAGGGAACAAGTGTAACGACCCGAGTCTGGAGCCCCTCCACTGGTTCCCCGTACCCAGTTCTCCACATGACCTCAAGCGTGTTTCCCCGAATGCCAGAGGCTGCCGACTAGCAGCGAGGGCCTCGGTGAGTCGGTGGGGAAACTATGTCTTCATTCGGTAAGGTATACAAGGTAAGAAAATAGCAATAACCAGTAGAAGCAGTAAACAAAATGCATAACAACAGAAACCAAACAACAGAAGAAAAGTAGAGATATAACTATAATGAAAATGATGCAGAAGGTACAAGTATCTAAGGAAAATAGCAAACACAACAATGTGCTGAAATACAACTGAAACCAACTGCAAACGAAAACAAAATAATCTCCTCAGCATCGCGATCCATGGCTCAGTCCCATGCTCCCCAGCTCCTGGTGCAATCAAGATCCTAAAGTAGAAAGGCACTTGCCCTTGTTTATACCTGTAGCAACATAGTCTGCTTGGGCCCAAAAGCATGGACCAACCAGGCTGTGATATACAATCCCAGTAGGAAATCACCCAAAGATTTGTGCCTAACAGTCAATGAATACATGGAAGTACTAAAACAAGAAACATTAAACAGAAAAGCACAAACAACTACAATCCACAGTTCTAATAAGTATAGCACACAAGTAAGTAGCCAGCAACAAAAGAAGAAACAGGTAACCCTCTGGGTAGCTCTCACAGTCTAACCCATATGGTTCAACCTATAGTTACTAGCAACCCTCTGGGAAGCACACACAGTCTCACCCCTCTGGTATAGCTACGTAATTAAGTAGACTCTCTGGGGAAGAACTCACCGTCAATTCCCCATATATTCTTATATCATGTTAAAGGCTCTCTGGGGAAGCACTCAACGTCAATTCCCCTTGTGGTCTCGTATCGTAATTAAAAGACACTCGGGATAAGCCCTTCTGTCAATTCTCCCTTTGGTCTAATACTATAGGTTCTCACAGTCTTGAGTATAACTAAACATGCTCAACTTGCGTATAACTTCCAAGTAAACCTCAATAACTACTTGGCTATCAACTAAGGCTCAACAGTAATAATAAAACAATAGTTCCACTATCCTAAAACTAGGCATGGAAACCGGAAAAACACCAAACAGGTAGAACAAGCATGGAAAAGAAATCTGAGCACAAACAAAATACTCTAATCAGAAGAAATAACCTCTACTAAAGCAATCACGAAAATCAGGAAAACAACAAGGGAAAATTAGGAAACACGCAATACCCCGTTCAAGGGTATTGGTGGAATTTGCACATAATATTCATCAACTTTCTACGGAAAGGCACAAACAACCTACCTCGTTCCTATGATATCGATATACATGATCCTCGACGACATATTCCCCATATAACGACGTAGATCTAATAAAACGCACAAAACATTCATCCCACAATAACTTGAAAACAAGGAGGAATCAAGAAACAAGGCTCAAGCAGAAGGAAGAACTCATCGCTGCGCTTCCAACGCAATCGACCATACTCGAATCGGAGAACAAACGGTGAGGTAGGACTTCGTCGATGATCTGGTCGTACGTTCGCTCTCAGATGGATGAAAACTGATGAAGAAGATGATTTTGTGGGTTAGGCGCGTCCCCGGTCTGTTTAATGAAAAAAAATAAAGTACACTGCGTGTACTTTTAGAGTACACGGCGTGTACTGGGTCCTTTACGTACTCCGCCAAAAACGGCCTCCACGTGACCCCTACACACCGTGTGTGTGGCCCGGGCACGGCCAGCACACAGCTTCGATCCAGATCAGAGTACATGGCATGTACTCAGAAAGTACACGGCGTGTACTTTGAAAATTTCCATAAAAACCATTTTTCTGAAAAACTCCATAAAAAAGGAAAAACATACCTAAACGAAGATCTGGGTTCTTAAAAACATCCCCCCTTAAATAAATTCATCCTTGAATTTCCCTAATGAGATGGAGAAGAAGAATCCCCGAACAGCTCCAGCCACTGCGATCGTACATCGACCTCCCTCTCCCAGGTCTCATCCTGTACTCACCCATGCTGCCATAGCACTCGTACAAGAGGAACAGACCGCCCGTGGAGAAACTTGGTACTACGATAAACAATCCGAATAGGATGATCCTAGAACAATGCATTAACTTCAAGATCAACTTCCTCAAGTTGAAAGATGTGAGACGGGTTTGAAAAGTAACGTCGGAGCTGAGAGACGTAGAAGATGTCATGCATGGACCGATACCTCTGAGGTAGCTGAAACCGATAGGCAACCAGCCCCAATATTTCCAAAACCTCAAACGGCCCGATGTACCGTGGTGAAAGCTTACCCTGTCTCCAAATCCTTTTGTTCCCCAACCTAGGTGCGACACACAGGAAAACCTGATCTCCAACCTCGAACTCCAGAGATCATCTCCGCTGATCAGCATAAGAATTCTGCCGAGACTGTGCTGTAGCCATCCTCTTTTGAATCATCTCTATCTGCTCTGAAGTCTCCTGTACAAGACGAGGTCCCAGCAAAGCTGCCTCTCCTACCTCCAACTAGTATAAGGGTGATCGGCATTGCCTACCGTACGGAGCCTCATATGGTGCCATCTGAATGGTCTCTTAGAAACTGTTGTTGTGGGAGAACTCCACCAGAGGAATATGCTTCTCCCAAGAACCGCCAAAGTCAAGGATGCAATCCCGGAGCATATCCTCAAGCACCTGGATCGTCCGCTCAGACTGGTCATCAGTCTGGGGATGGTTTTCTGTACTCAAAAGTACCTGTGTACCCAAGGCCTTCTGAAGTCCCTTCCAGAACCGAGAGGTAAAGCATGCATCTCTGTCTGAAACAATAGAGCGCGGAAGTCCATGTAGACGCACAATCTCTCTGATGTAAATTTGTCCCAGATCATCGACACTAAAGGTCTCCTTAATCGTCAAGAAGTGAGAAACCTTCATAAGTCTGTCGACGACAACCCAAACAGTATCGTTCCCTCGTGGTGAACTCGTCATCCCAGTCACGAAGTCCATCGCAACATCGTTCCACTTCCACTCTGGAATGGGTAACTGTTGTAAAAGGCATGCTGGTCACTGATGCTCTGCTTTCACCTGCTAACAAGTAGAACATCTCATAACAAAACCAGCAACATCCTTCTTCATACCTGGCCACCAGTACTGGAGATGAAGATCCCGATACATCTTGGTGATGCCAGGATGAACTGCCCAAACTGAGGAATGGAAATCCCGCATTAGCTCCTCGTGTATGTCTGCTGGCACCCATACGCGTCCTTGGAAAAGCAGGATCTCTTCCTCGCCCACTGTCCATCCAGGAAGAGGGTCCTCTCCTGAAACACTCTCCTATAGGACTAAGCCTTCCGAGTCTGGTAGCTGCCTCATCCATACCCGATCAAGTAGCGTGGAGGTAACAGCTACAGAAGATAGAAAGGTCTGTCCCCATCTCTCGTGCACCTCCAGATGCATCTCAGAGAACAGAGCCATCAGCTTCCACTCACTACTAGCCTCCTGAACTACCTTAATCTGAGTTCTCCTGGTCAACGCATCTGCCATGGCGTTGCCCTTTCCCAGCGTATAGGCAAGCTCAAAGTCAAAAGACTGCAGATACTCAACCCACCTGTGCTGCCTCAGATTCAGATCACACTGAGTGAAGATATACTTGAGACTCTTGTGGTCAGTGAAGACCACAAAGTGCTCTCCCAGAAGATAGTGTCTCCAACAGCGCAAGGCATGAACAACACCTGCCAACTCCAGATCGTGCGTAGGGTAGTTCCTCTCATGTGGCCTCAACTGCCGAGACCCGAACGCAACGACTCCATCTCCCTACATAAGCACAGCACCCAGCCCGATACCCAAAGCATCATAGTAAACATTGTAGCTCTTTCTTGGCTCTGGCAAGACTAGTATCGATGCTGACGTCAACCTCCCTTTCAGCTCTTGAAAGGCTGACTCACAAGAATCTGACCATAAGAACTTCGCCCCCTTCTTGGTCATACCTGTCAAGGGTGCTGCTAAATGGGAAAAGTCCCGAATGAAGCATTTGTAGTATCCATCCAGCCCTTGGAAGCTCCGTACCTAAAAAATGTTCTTCGGATGCTCCCAGGAAACTACAGCTCTCACTTTCTCTGGGTCCACAGATACTCATACCTCTGAGATGACGTGACCCAAGAAATGAATCTGATCCATCCAAAAGTGGCACTTCGAGAGTTTAGCATAAAGCCGATTCTCTCTCAGTGTACTCAGAATGATCTCAAGATGGGTGGCATTGTCGTGTAGAGTGTGAGTGTACACCAAGATATCATCCACAAAGACCACGAAGAAGGAATCCAAGTAAGGATGGAACAATCAGTTCATCAGTGCCATAAAAAACTTCAGGTGTGTTCGTGAGTCTGAAGGGCATGATTGTATACTGGTAAAGACCGTACCAGCTCCTGAAGGCTATCAGAGGTATATCTGATGGTCTAACACGCAACTGATGATAACTGGACCTCAAGTCGATCTTCGAGAACACCCAGTCTCCTCGAAGCTGATCGAAAAGTTCATCAATCCATGGCAATGGATATCGGTTCTTGACAGTCAACTGGTTCAGCTTCCTATAATTCACACAAAGCCGAAGGGTACCATGTGCCTTCTTTGCAAACAAGACAGGCGAACCCCAAGGAGAAGTACTGGGTCGGATGAAACCCTTATCATGTAGCTCCTCCAACTGCTTCTTAAGCTCCTGCAACTCAGGTGTGGCCATCCTATAGGGAGGAATGGACATCGGTGCCACTCCTGGCACGAGCTCAATAGAAAAGTCTACCTCACGCAACGGAGGAAAACCTGAAAAGTCCTCTGGAAAGACATCCCAGAAGCGATCCACCACTAGAGGAAAGTCTAACTATGGAGTCCCCTGATCATCCAGGTAAAGGATAGCAATCTGGTCTGTCACTCCTCCTAGCCCAAGATGCTCGAGTCCCGCCCGACTCACCCGAACGTCCCATTCGCCTCTATGAAGGAAATATTCACCCTCTGGTGAAATGAAACTGACTCTGTGACGATAACAGTCAACGACTTCCGGGAAGGGAATCAACCTGTCTATGCCAAGGATGACATCATAGCCTGTCATCTCTAGGATATAGAGATACCATAAGAAGTGATACCCTGCAACCTCAAGAGGGCACTTTGTACACTGACGTACACTAGATGTCCTCATTCCCAAAGGTGTGTCAAGTGTCAACGAGTTGGCAGAAGAAAATATGCAGAGTCCAAGGATCTCCACAATGGCAACAGAGATAAAACTATGCATAGAACCAGTATCGAAAAGGGCTAAAGATAAAACTGAGGCTACTAAAATTGTACCTCGAACAGTAGAAGGGTCGGGATCCTGTTCAGGATAAGTCTGTTGCACGGTGAAAGACTGGCCTCCACCGCGGCCATGCGCCCCTGACTGACCACTCTAAGCTGAACATCCCTACTGGTGCTGAGGGACTGGTGGCTGACCGCCATAGCCTCGACCTCCACCTCGTCCCAAACAGCCGGAAGAACTCCAGTTCCCTGACTGGTGAGAGACTAGTGGGGATGCTCCTATATGAGGAGTCATGGAAGAACCCCGGTCACCTGCTGCTGGTGAGAAAACCTGGCAGAAATGCTGAAGGTGACCCATCTTTCCGTAAGATCGGCACAAACACGGGGTCTCTCTAGCATTTCCGCCTCGTGTGACCTATCTGGCCACACTGGTAGCATGTCACCTGGCTGCTTGATGATGCATCACGCTTCCTCGAATCACCGCACGTAGGCTCCCTGCGGTGCTTCTTGCTGTCATCAGGAGGATGGCTAACTCTGGAAGCAGAATCGCCCTGGCTCACAGCTCCGGAGTCTCTCAGATTGCGTTATGCAAGCAATGCATGGTTGACGATGGAATTAATGGAAGTCAGCTGGAAGATATTCACTTGTGAGCGGATCTCCCACCTGAGTCCATCCTCAAACTTCCTCACCAAGAACACCCCACTCCCATCCCGAAGGGGTGTAAAATGATGCAGCTTAGTGAAACGATAGGAATACTCCATGACAGAGAGAGTACCCTTCTCTAATCTCATGAACTCCTAGGCTCGATCGACCCTCAGGGTCTCCGGGTAAAAGTAGTCATACAATACGAGCTGGTACTCCTCCCAAGCCATAGCATGCTGCTGACCCGCCTGTGAGATCACGTTCCACCACCGTTTGGCGGAGTCTCAGAGCATGTAGGTGGCGAGCTTGACCCGCCTCTCTGGAGGCATCTCCAGATGCTTGATGATAGTCAGCATGGCTTCCAGCCATGACTCTGCAGCCTGAGGTCCTCCCTCCCTCGAGAACGTGGGAGGATGCTGCTGCTGAAAGACCCGCATCAAGTCTGCCATAGACGAGGCAGGGGGTGGTGCTCCTTGTAATTCCTGCATCATCCTCATGAAATCTTCCCTGAACTGCGCATCAGCGCCCGCGACTGGTACAACAACCAATGCCAAGGCTGGCTCGACTGGGGGATCGATAGGAAGTCCCTGATCAGCCCTGTCTGGCGTCTGATCACTGCCTGACAACAAACGTACGACCGGAGGACGTCTCGGAGGCATATCTCTGAAAGATCAAAAGCACACCTTAGATCATGAAAACAAGGGCAAGGAACACAAGAGTACAAAACGGGAACAGGGGAATAAAAACACACAAGATTTCAAAACATGACTACACGACGTGTATAAAAACTATACAGTGTGTCTACTTAAGCCACTGACATGGGAATTTACCCCTGCCCTACAAGTCGTGTACACTTCAAACTACACGGCGTGTTGACCCACATGCACGACGTGTACTTGAAAACAATTCCCATGCCCGAGTCTCCTTACATGGCTAACCCACACGGCCCGAATCAACCTGAGACTACATGGCGTGTTGGAAAAAAACACGGTGTGTATTGGACAAGGAATCTGCGGCCCGTGTGGTTTAGCACACAGCCGTCTACACGGGCTAAACCTTACATGGCATGCTCCGAACAAACAAGGCGTGTATAGTCGAAGGTGACACCATTCCGTGTTGTTCATGACACGGTCGGGTGCCTGGGCCAGACTACACGACGTGTTCTGAACAAACACGGCATGCGGAAAAGAAGGTCACACTGGCCCATGTTGTTCGTGACACAGCCGGGTACTTGGGAAAGACTACATGGCATTTTCCCTACGGACACGGCGTGTTCTACCCGAGCTTCCCCAGCCCATGTTGTTAGTGACACGGCCTGGTACATGGCTCCGAACTCACACGGCGTGTACCAATGGTACACGACGTGTTCCCGAAGTTACTCCCACAACACCGTGTTCTGATCACACGGTCAGTGACATGGCCTGAAAACTACACGGCGTGTATCTAAAAAGTACACGCTGTGTATTCTGGGTTTTTCTGGGCAGTAGCTCAGAAACTATGTAGAATTCCAGAAACACTAAAAACAAGGGAAAAGATGCCAAATTCCGATCCGTGAGGGCCCATAACACCTCCAGAACCAAAATTTGGCGTTCATTTTGAGAAAGGAACAAAACAACCTGTTTTCTAACATAACAGCAGAGAATCTATCAAGCATATATCACAACAGCATGCATAATTTACACAGAGCATATCACAACAGCATGCAATTGCTAATGCACCCTAGATGGCATGGCAGGAATACATGGCATGTGATTTCTACAAGTTCCTATATGATGCATGAGATGGCATACCCTCATCTCATCGGGTTGCGACAAAAATTGAACTGAAATATCAAAACAATAGATGAACAAGTCATACGAATCACTCTAGGTGAAAACATACCAACCATAAAATCTCAAAACTAGAAAACTATAGTTAACAAGGTAGTATGGATTTTCCCTGTACACGGGTTCGCTACTCCCGAGCACAACTTAATTCCAAGTAACAAATCCGTCCTACACCTGGCTAAGTTCTCCAAATAGTAATACAAGAGAAAAGAACTCCACTGATACCACTTTTTAACGACCCGAGTCCGGAGCCCCTCCACTGGTGCCCCGTACCCGGTTCGCCACATGACCTCAAGCGTGTTTCCCCAAACGCCAGAGGCTGCCGACTAGCAGCGAGGGCCTTGGTGAGTCAGTGGGGAAACTATTCCCTCATTCGGTAAGGTATAAAAGGTAAGAAAATATCAATAACCAGCAAAATCAGTAAACAATAAGCATAACAACAGAAACCAAACAACGGAAGAAAAGTAGAGATATAACTATGATGAAAATGATGCAGCATGTACAAGTATCTAAGGAAAATAGCAAACACAACAACGTGATGAAATACAACTAAAACCAAGTGAAAAAGAAAACAAAATAATCTCCTCAGCATCGCGAGCCACGGCTCGGTCCCATGCTCCCCAACTCCTGGTGCAATCATGATCTTGAAGTAGAAGGGTTCTTGCCCTTGTCTATACCTGCAGCAACATAGTCTTCTTGGGCCTAAAATCATGGTCCAAATAGGGTGTGAGATACAATCCCAGTAGGCAATCACCCAAATATTTATGCCTAACAGTCAATGAATACATGGCAGTACTAAAACAAGAAGTAGTAAACAGAAAAGCACAAACAGCTACAATCCACAGTTCTAACAAGTATAGCACACAAGTAAGCAGCCGACAAAAAAAGAAGAAACAGGTAACCCTCTAGGTATCTCTCACAGTCTAACCCCTATGGTTCAACCTATAAGTACTAGAAACCCTCTGGGAAGCACACAATAGTCTCACCCCTCTGGTACAGCTACGTAATTAAGCAGACTCTCTGGGGAAGCACTCACCATCAATTCCCACTATAGTCTCGTATCATGATAAAATCTCTCTAGGGAAGCACTCAACATCAATTCCCCCTGTGGCCCATGTCATGGATCTATATACTCTTTGGGGAAGCACTCAATGTCAATTCCCCCTGTGGTCTCGCATCGTAATTGAAAGACACTCTGGAGAAGCCCTTCCGTCAATTCTCCCTTTGGTCTAGTACTCTAGGTTCTCACAGTCCTGAGTATAACTAAACATGCTCATCGCGTGTATAACATCCAAGTAAACCTCAAGAACTACTTGGCTATCAACTAAGGCTCAACAATAATAATAAAACAACAGTTCCACTATCCTACAACTAGGCATGGTAACTGGAAAAACGCCAAATAGGAAGAACAAGCATGGAAAAGCAATCTGAGCACAAACAAAATACTCTAATCACAAGAAATAACCTCTACTAAAGCAATCAAGCAAAGCAGGAAAACAACAAGGGAAAAACAGGAAACACGCAATACCCCGTTCAAGGGTATTGGTGGAATTTTTACATATTATTCATCAAATTTCTACGGAAAGGCACAAACCACCTACCTCGATCCTAGGAGATCGATATACGTGAACCTCGACGACAGATTCCCCTTAGAAAAATGTATATATGAGAAAACGAACAAAACGTTCATCCCACGATAACTTGAAAACAAGGAGGAATCAAGAAACAAGGCTCAAGAAGAAGGAAGAACTCACCGCTGCGCTTCCAACGAAATCGACCATACTTGAATCGGAGAACGGACGGCGAGGCAGAACTCCGTCGAAGATCTGGTCGTACCGTTGCTCTCTGATGGATGAAAACTGAAGAATAATATGATTTTGGGGGTTAGGCACGACCCCAGTCCATTTAATGAAAAAAAAGTACACAGCGTGTGTTTTTAGAGTACATGGCGTGTACTGGGTTCTTTCTGTACTCCTCCAAAAACATCCTCTACATCACCCCTACACACCGTGTGTGTGGCCCAGGCATGGCCAGCACATGGCTTCGAGCCGGATCAGAGTACACGGCGTGTACTCAGAAAGTACACGATGTGTACTTTGAAAATTTCCAGAAAAAACCATTTTTCTTAAAAACTCCAGAAAAAAGGAAAAACATACCTAAACGAAGATCTGGGTTCTTACAATAAGTTTACATTGAGTCCTCCGTGAGGTAATGTCCACCTTCCATAAGTTGGTCATTTGATCCACTTATTTCTAAACTATGGATCAGTACCACTGAAAAGATATTTTCCATCCTTTAGTATTCCAAAAATGAAAAATTCATGTTGATTTTTTATTGTCCATAACATGAATCCAATCAGTGGTGGACTCTTATTATGAACACAAGGGATCAATAAGAAATTTAAACTATTAAATGGGAAGAGTTTATGAGAATATTTTTTAGTATTTACTTCCCTCATACTCTGTGAAAAAATTGAGTGAAATAATTCCTTAATCTTAAGAAAATGGATTATGAATCTATTTTTATATATGAGGAAACTTTTAAGACTTTTAAGGTATGATTCTAGGTTAACCATTAGGCCTAAATGTAAAATTGACCGATTATTTAGTGGACTAAAACCAAGTCTCAAAAATCACATACCCATAAGGGATATTGGAAGTTATGAAGAAAATGCTTTTTTGAACTAAAAGTGTAAATGGATGTTGGTAAACCTTATGGATCTCGAGATAAGAAAGGTAATATGGATATTGATGGAAAATACAATGGATTTCCACAAAGAGAAAAGAAAATGTATCAACCTCATACTTGCCAAAATTGTGGAAAAGAGCACTCACGGTAATACATTAAAGGAACTAGAAGATGATTCAAGTGTGGGAAGCTTGGCCAATATAAAAATAGTTTTATATATATGTAAATTGGCCATTAAATGGAGTAAAATCACAAGAAAATGCATAACCAACACTTCATTACTACAAGTGTAAGAAAATGGGGCATTATGCTAACCAATTCCCTAACCCAAGGGTGGTCAATGGTGATCACCAACAGTAACCTCTTAAGGCCAAATAGAAACGAAAATCCCATGACATCACTATTGGTGATGTAGAGTATGACAAGGAAATGGTGGAATGATTTAATTTTTATGTAATGGGATTCTATAATAATTTTGTAGAATCACATTTATGGTATTATGGAATAATTCATCCTCTATGGTTTTTTCATATATAATTATGAGTATATTTTGAATAGTATGGGTAACCATGAAAAGTGATTTATATATTTTTGGAAAATACATGATTACAGGAAGGATAAGCCTTAATATGTGTATAATGTTGGGATAAGGAAATAAAGAGATGTTTGATATTATTAATGACCTTGGTAATTATATGATGACATCATGGATTGAGTTTTAATTTTTGGATGTATGGTATATGGAATGAAAATACATGATGAAAGAATTAAAATGTTTGGAATGTGACCACAAAGAGATACCTTATGAGATATTTAAGAAAAAGTTTAAGAGGATTTAGTTCTCCTCTTTCTAATTTTTTGTATTTTTAGCTTTAAAATGAGTGTAAGGTTACCAATTTATGGACTTTTTTTGATAAACATCTGATTAAGTTTTTTAGAATAAATCATTTTCTCACTATAGGTTGACTTATAAATATTTTATAACTTATGCTAAAAATATTGTTGAGAAAAAGGCAGATGGAATGACATGTCTTCTAAATCTTAAGGAATGGAAAATTCACCATCATATATTGGAATTAGAGAAGATGTGAAAATTGATAAAGGAAAAATAAAAGGATGAGATTATTCTTAATCAAGTGGGTGTTTATTCCCATTTTTAAACTCTAAATGAAGGATATTGAATCCAAAAAATGTAATCATAACACCTTTGTTACCGATGAATTTGATGGTCCCTTAGATCATCATGGATTTATGTATTTTGATTACTAACATTCTATAAATGACATTCTCTATCACTATCAATCCGAATATGATAGTTCGATTTCACTTCCATGTAAAAGTTTTCACTTTCCACCTATGTTATCCTATGTGGAAAACTAGATATGAGTGACTTTGCATAACCATTATGTTTTTAACATTCCTTTTTTAAAAATAAGTTTTAATATTTATTTTTACGATGTGGGTTTCTATGTAATAAATATTCAATTTTTATTCATTTTATAAACCAGATCAATTTTGAGGGAGGAATTAAATTTTATTAGGGGTATAATTTAACTCCCCGATATTTTTTTGAGATGGATATTTTTTTAAATATTCTAGGATTTCATGTGTTCTACACAACACCAAGATAACCTCACACTACATGCAAAACAGGCTTAGCTTGTCGTATAAACAATAATTTTCTTGGCATGTGTTACATACAATTTCGAGTTACATTGATTGATTTAATTTCATGTAATAATTAGTCTATGTGAAAAACTAAATATTAATATGTTACCTTATAACTTATTCATTATAATTACAAGTATGAATAATATTAACTTTCTTCTAAAAAACTATTTAAACATATCAAAAAAAATAAAATCACACATTATGGATTTTATTAATGAAATATATATATTTAATATATTAAAAATAATTTTTAAAATTTATATTATATGTTTTATAGATATGATATAAGAACAATTCCAATTTTTTGGATAAAAGATGAATATTTCAAAAAAAAAATTACTTCCATTTGATGGTACGCCCATTTCAAATAAAGTTCGTAAGAAATTTATATATTATATTTGATGAAATAAACCTCTTATTTGGATGCGGGATACAAAATTTTACTTTGGATGAATTTTTAACATTTTCTTGATTAGATTCATGTTTTGATGGATAGTAAAAATATACTAAATTTTAATTGAAAAGAGATTTTTTTATCAAAATAATTTATTTGGATAATTTATATTATTTAATGGATTTTAAATATAAATATATTTTATTTTATTTATTTAATATAATTTAGGTCATTGGAATTAATTTTACATTGAATTTTGATATAAAACAGTGGAATATTTTACAATGTTTTAACTTTTAAAACCCATTTTCTCATTTTGAAAATGAGATTAATTTTAAATTAACAATTGATTATTATGTTTTAATAATTTTTAAAAATGGATTCCATATTTGGAATCAGGTGGTTCAAATTCTGTAAATAAATTTATTAAATTTTTAGGCATTATGAATATTAACTTCAGAAATTTTTAATAATACGATAAAAGGGTAAATCTGGTAATTAACGGTAACAATAATATTATACAATAACCATAACACTTTTCCTAATATAATTTAATGAGTTTTTTAGAACCTAAATCATCCTTGGGTCGAAATGGTATCCTTTTAATGTGCCTTGTATGAGATTTGGACATTTAATATATTTTATTTAATGAAAAGTTAAATATGTCTTACTCAAATTTTAATAACATTATCCTTTTTAGAAGAATGTTATATTAATGATAAATTCAATTATAAATAATCATTTTCAATATAAAGGTTTTTTATTTATCATGGTAAGTTTTAGAAAATAAAGAATTGCTTTAAAGGATTATACATTTATGATGTTGAAATTATTTATTTGATGAAAAATAAATAAAATATATTTTTTAAAATGATAATAACCATTAAAAGAATATAAAAAATGAACTAATAGTTTCGGTCAAGTATATATTGACTTTAATATTCCATGTATCAAGTTATTGACCATTTAGTGCATATGTAAACGATTGTGACACTTATAATATTTTACTTAAAGTGATGTTAAAGTTTTCTAATTTATATTTTATAAAATAAAACATTTTTAATGTAGTATTTTGAAGGAAATATATCTGGATATAAGTATTATTATGATATATAGAAGAATTATTTTCATTTTTTATTTTATTTTTAATTTTTACCAAAAAAATAAGTTTATTCAATTATTACAAAAAACAGATGTAGTAGATATTTTATTAATGAAAATTTCTGATTAATGTTATTAAAAATATTAGAATAAATATAATTAGGGATAATTAATATATCCAAAAACTTCTATAGATTACCTTTATTTTTTAAGAATATAATAAAATATTTGTTTTCAGGATAACATCTTATCATGATATTTTTTAATGGCAATAAATTGAATAGTGTCAAAATTGACATTATTGGTTGTTTACCAAAATAATGTATTTTTAAATTTTTTAAATATCATAAAACATTTTTAAAAATATAACTTAATTATTATATGGGGTAAAATATTATAAATTATTAATTTATGGTATAATTAAAATCAAATAAGTATATATTTCCCCATTTTAATATTGAACTATTTGTAACCTTCGTTAAAGATTAAATAAAATACATATGTGATAATTAAAAGGATAAGGCTTAAATTGATAGAAAAATATGTCTATAATTTATTTTTTGATGATATTAAAACAATATATCATCTCATCTTTAAAACTAAGATATTTTTGTGGTTTCTTATGTGTTTTCATTTTATTATAAATTAATAATTTTAGATGTTCCAAATGTGCCCCTAAACTCAATTATAAAAGGGAACATCCTCCCTCACAACTTCAATTCACTTTTAGACTAAAAGATTGGCCATACCTTCAAATTTTACCTTATAAACATCCTTATTTACATACTCAAGGTTTTGGTCTTCTCTAAAGTCAAACTCTAGTGCCTTTAAGAGGAGGTCTAGAGGGAGCTCCCCGAAGAAGAGGTAATCTCCTCTACCGATTATTTCAAACTTATTTCTTATTCTATTTCCTCTTCATGAGTTGTATCCATTATAAATCAATAAATACAATATTATATATATATTGATATGAAATTACGAATATTTATCCACAATATTCTACCTTCTATCCATCCTACAAAAAACAAAATTGCAATGCGTGTGCACATACGACTTACCATCTCCATATCGTGGTGTAATCTTTATTTCACCACCACCTTAAATGGATGGAAATAATTATTGAAATAATAACTATATATTATTACTATAACAAGGTGTTTATTATAAAACAATATATATTCCATTTACTTCCATACCATTCCACAATTATGTGAATGATATCGTCACTCGTTTGTACGTATGACCTACCATCTCCACGATGCGATATGATTCATTAAACATGATCTTCATTAAAGCATGATTATATAAATATTTGGAATGAATAAATATGATATATATTATATTAATATCATTTTTAAATGATATAACTATAAACTATGAAGAGGATTAAGAACTTATCTGAAAAAACATGTGTATGAAAATGAAGCAGTTAATACCCAAAGGAGGAGTGATAATGTTATTAACAAACGGGTAATTATATGATAACTTATGATATCACAAAAAAATAATATGATTCTATAATAAGTTAATGAAATTATTTAAACCCTCATATATTCAAATCAAACACAATTGAAGAAACCCATACTGAACTTAACGGATAATTTCACAATCTCATTATTATCCAAGATTTCTTATATGTACGTATTTACTAGGGTTTATTTATCATCCATGTACAAGGTTTATAAATATATTTTGTTAAAATATTTTAAAATTATCCTATGGAAGTTTAAATTCATTTTTACCAATTATGTACTTTTTATAGCATGGTATGAAATGAATCTCTCTTTTATATTCCAAATGAGGAGTTTTTGACTTTTTCAGTAAATGTATGAGAAGAATGTTTTTTATCATTTATGGTGTGAATAGATTTTTACACTTTCATAACTCCTTATTTCCATCAAACATAAATTAAAATATTTCAATCTTATTTTCTAATAAATCCATTTATTTTAAAATTGCTTAGTATTTTAAGAAAAGATACCATTTTCAATGAAAAATGTATATTTTCCTTAAGAATTAATTTCAATCGATCTATTAAAATTATTTTCCATATAAGATAGAATTATTTAATAGGGTTACGTTTCAAGTATACTATCCATATTATTCATATGGTTTGATTATGTTTATGATGGAATTTTATTTATGAAATCCATTTGTTTTATATTGATAATGTTATAATGGTATTATGTTTGTGAATCCCATTTTATTCCCTGTTATATGCTAGGATGAATGAATTATGTTTTTATGGAACACATAATAATGATTTAATTATGAGATCGGTGGGACCTATATCTCCCTCCAATTAATTGGGTATTGAAGGATAACTTATGTGGTATATTTTATATGTGTGAACCTGATTTCATGTTCCCAATTCTATGTGTGGACCTAGTTTCCAAGTCCATAATTTTATACATGGGCCTTGTTTTTCATGTCCATATGTTTAAGGAAGAGCCTAATTTCATGTCCTTTATTTAATGATTAAACATGTTACTATTTAAATATGTTAACAAAGTTACAAGTTTATTTGTATGCCATAATTTCATTTCTTAAGTTATTGTTATAATCTCATGGATTATGTTCTTTGATTTCCATTGATTCATGTATTATTAACTGTCAAAAATTATTCTTTGATTTTTGATATGTAGGGTATGATATTTTATTTTGATGATCATTTTCTCGTACCCTTATTAGCATTATACGCCTACATATTTACTTTTTATACCCTTACTAAGCATCTAAGCTCACTCATTTATATGTTTTATTTTCCACAAGTTATAATGAATGGTTTTAGGTAGGGGTAATAAAGTGGAATGTCTTCATGGGAGATGTTAAAGATATTTTAGAAAATTAGAAGAATTTTTTTCCATGCTTCCAATGGAAATAAACTAATATGGTCATTGTAATTTGTTTCTATAATGAATTATTTATTCTCAAAACGTAATGTGGCGTCAATATACATCAATCTTGGTTCGTTGGACTCCCAGAAGAATTTATTTAGTTTTGAATATTGGCAGGTCTCCCTTCACTTCCAAAATACTTTTGGTAAAACCATTCCCACATTAAATTTTATGATATCAGGGGCAAGTTGCCAACCCATGTGGATTGATAATTACCTTAAAGATATGTCAGGGTAGGCTCGGGTATCGGTTATCTATGGTACCCAGGCTGGTTCATGAAAATATAGTATCAGAATGAGGCTGTTATGATTTTTCCTTGAAGTCATTATGAATTTTTGAAATCTTGTTAGGACATAGGAGGTATTTGTGATTGAGTTCCTAGCTAGATCTCATATTAATGAACCTTAAGTCGAAAGGGGTGGTAAGGGAGGGATATCTTGAGGACTAGTTCTTGTATTTTTCCTACTGTGATTTAGATGGAGTAAAATCCTAATCTCATTATTCCATCTATTTGAAATAGTTTCCCTTGTTGCTCTATTTGAGTGCCAGTCTAATGTCTTCTTTTCTATCTGTTGATGTTCTGTACAATCATGCCTCCGAGAAGATGTGGAAATTAGAACCAGGAGGAATTTTTTGTCGAACTAGAGCAATTTAATCCTCCGGTGGACCCAAATCTAGTTTAGGTGATTTTGTGCACTATCCATGATCATGGACAGGCACCACCTCTTATCCTTGTTCAAACTCTAGGTGTGGATCCTATGGGGGATATTATTTGAAATTGTTCTCAAGATTTCCTTAAACAGAAGCCACTAGTTTTATAGGCTCCACTAATCCTCAACATGCTAAGGAATGGTTAGTCTAGGTAGAACGTCTGTTTGAGTTCATAGATACACCAGATGAGATCAAGGTAAAATGTTCCACCTTTGTACAGGAAGGACTAATTAGGAGATGGTGGAAAAAAATTGGGATGGTGAAGAAAAATGAGTTATTAGTTAGGAAATAATTCAAGGTTATTTTCACAAAACAACTCTATATATAGTCAATGGTGTTGTCCACGGATGTGGTGTTTTTCAAGATTGGGCAGGCTGAATGAACCATGATTGAGTATTCAAATGTATTTGTTGAGATGGTGTGGTTTACACCAATGATTTTATCTAATGAGAGAGTGAAGGATCAATGGATTGAGTTAGGTTTTTTATTAGATATATTTTCTTAGCTTTTCATTAATAATATTCCCTCTTTTGATGATGTACTGGATAGGGTGATAATGGTCGAGATGGACCTTGCTAGTATGTTAGGGTGATCAATAGTTTCTTTCTCTCCCAGTGGTAGTGTGATTTTCTTAAAGGGCAAACAGATGGGTGATTATTCTATTATAATTTCTTGATGGAAAGGTCATTCTAGGTCTCCTTCAAAATTAGGCTTAATTCCATAGATTATCAATCTCTGTGGAAAGTAGGGATATTCTAAGAGGATTTTCACATAGGAACTGAAGAACTATATCTCTTAATGATGTTAAAGAATATTATAGAGATCCATCCATAACCTTTCTTCACTATATATTAGAATAGGATCATCATATACTCTTAAAATAGTTGGGTAATTAGATGCTTCACATATAAAAGGGTTCCTACAATAGGAATCCATAACAAATATACTTCTCATAGTGGAAGAGTCTCCAGAGAAAAAAGACATAGGTCTATCAACTATGAGAGGTACCATTACTATAGATTCTTCATTAATGACTTCTATATTTGATACCGGTGCATCCACTTGTTTATTTAAACTCTAATTGTTAATCTACTTAATATTTCTAGGGAGATTTTATCATGTGGAATGGATATTACAACACCCCATGGTACAAAGAGAGAGAACAGTCTCCACAGTCCTACTTATTTCTTTTCTCTATCTTATGTAGAGCTATCCTATTGTTTTCTAGTGCTTGACATGAAATCTCAAGATGTTATATTTAGGATGTATTATCTCATTGCTAATAAATCTGTGATTGATTATTATCTTTGGTGGGTCCAATTTACTACAACCAGTAGTGTGTCTCTTGACATTCCAGGAGATTAGGACCCAAGGTCAACAAGGGATGGACATTCATATCCATATTTTTGGAAATTAATATATGTGATTGATTTTAAGCTGGGGGAATCTTTGAGCAGTAATCTACATATCCTTTTTGTCAAGTTTCCTAATGTTTTTTCTTCTGACTTCCATGGGTTTCCATCGTTAAGGGAGGTTGGTTTTTTCATTGAATTAGTTTCTTGCACTCAACCATTTTCTATTCCATCTTACCACATGTCTCCATCATAAATGACTAATATGAGTTTATAGTTAGATGATCTTCTTGATAAAGGATTCATATGCCCAAGTGTGTCACTCTGGGTGGCACAATTTCTCTTTACTAGGAATTTTGATGGTTCCCTTTTCTTATTTATTGATTACCGAAATCTCAATCGAGTTACTATGAAGAACATGTATCTATTTCAATGAATTGATGATCTTTTTGATTAATTGAAATAGGGGAAGTTGTTTTCAATGATCGACCTTTGATATGGTTACCATCAATTGAGGATAAAAGAATTTGACATTGAGAGAACCACCTTTTGGAGTAGGTATGACTATTATGAGTTCCTTGTTATTACCATTGATCTAAAAAATGCACCTTTAGTTTTCATGGATCTAATGAATAATATTTTCCGTGATTATCTATATACCTTGGTGGATGACATTTGCATTTACTCCATGTCTGAGGAGGATCATGTGCATCATATGAGAACAGTTATGAGTCCACTGATAAATCAATGACTATATTACAAGACTTAAAAGTAGGATTTATCTATTTGGGAAGAGAATTTTTTTGGAAAATGGCTTCTGAATAAGGTAAATCAGTTGATCCAGAGAAGGTAAAGGAATATTGAATTTGGAGAAACCGTGTAATGTTTTTTAGATTCAAAGAATCTTGGGATTTGATGGATATTATCATCAGTTCATGAATGAATTCTCAAAGTTGTATTCTCTGATGACTGCTCTGAATTAGAAGGGTTTATATTTTCTTGTAATAATACTTATTATATTTCTTCTATTGATATAAAATGTCTTTTGACTACTATATTTCTGTTAGCACTTCCTGATACTAGATAAGTCTATGTGGTCATTTGAGATACACAGGGTTTTTTCTTGGAATGCATTCATATGTGGGGTGATAATGTAGTTGCTTATTGATATCGTCAGCTTAGGCTACGTGAGAATAACTATCCTACCGATGAAATTGAATATAATATTATGATGCACATGCTTATGATTTGGCAACACTGCCTTTTCAAAAAAATAATTACTGTGTATTCAGACCACAAAATCTTGAGTTATATCTTCTCTTGAAAATATTTTAATCTCCACTAGAGGTGTTTGGTGGAGTACCTACAATATTTCAAATTTGACATCTCTTATACCCCATAGAGATGGATTATCATTGTATATGTGTTTAGAAGGAATCTTCCTACCTATAAAGTGAAATAATGTTTGGAAGAGTAGAATTTGATGGATCTATTTGCAATGTTTCATGATGGAGTTCAGGGGAAGGGGGATAAATTTTCTTTCTCCAGTGTTTAGTTGAATTTCTCTCTCCTCAAGATTATTCTTAGGTATTAATAGATTTATGATTAATTCTATAGAATTAAAGACTCTCTTTATGGTGGGTAGATAGTATCCTTATGGTCATTCTCTATAGAGGGTGTTATATTCTATCAGAATCATGTTATTGTGCTAATATCATCAAGAGAGGTTGTGATGGAAGATTGTCATAATTCCCAGTGGGCTATGCACCCAGGAACCACGAAGATTTTCTATGAAATGTGGTGAAAATTCTGGTGGCTATGTTTGAGACGAGGCATTTCTGAGTTTTTTCTCACATTGCAATACATACTACTAGTTGAAGGATAAGCAACAGAAACCTTTGGGTTTACTTTAGTAACATCCATTCCCTATATGGAAGTTGGATGAAATATCTATGGAATTTTTGGTTTTGTTTACTCATACCTAGAGAAAAAATAATTCTACATGGGTTTTGATTGACAGGTTGACCTTGTCTGCTCAATTCATACCCATTCATGATAAAACCAAAGTTAATGAGTTGGGAAATCCATATGTGAATGATATTGTTCATTTTCATGGAGTTATATATACTATAGTTTATGATACTGATCCTCATTTAACTTATTGCTTTTGGAGAGGACTTTTGGATGTACTATGATCTTAGGACCATTTTAGAATAGAATACCATCCATAGTTAGATGACCAGATAGAGAGACCTATATAGATTCATGTTGATAAGCTCTTCTCTTGTGCTCTCTAATTTTTTGGGGCTTAGGACGATCACTTGGGGACGGTTAATTTTTCCAATAACAATATTTACTAGTTTTCAATTATAATGGAACCTTTTGTGGAATTGTATAAATAGACTTATAAATCTTTGTTGTGTTGCTTGGAGATTGGTGAAAGTTCCTTGGTTTGACCAAGCTTGTTGAAAGAGATGACCAAAAATATTTAGTTAAATCACCAGGGAATGTTGACAACAGAGAGATGATATAAGTCTTCTGTTGTCCATCGTCATGGACCTTTGGTGTTCTCTTTTGGTGACTAGGTTTTAATGAAACATTCACCTCGGTTGGTTCATCGATAGCTTGAGAGGTAAGGGAAGATTAATCCTCATTTCATGGGACCTTTAGAGGTTTTTGAGAAGGTGGATAATGTTTCACATCATTTAGAAATTCCACCAAATATTCCATTGATACATGATGTATTACATGTATCATTGCAGAGAAAGTTGTTTTTTGATCCATCTCATGCTTTGAGATGGAGTGATTTAAGGAATGAATCTAATTTATATTTGACTAAACGACCAGTCATGATAGTTGATTCTAAGAACAAGTTACTTCATGGGAGAACGATACCTTTGGTTCATTTGATATGGTAGCATGGTTCAGAAAATCATGAGATGTGAAAATGCGAGGCACTGATGAGAGAGTAGTGGCCTCATATTTTTGGCATGGAAGCTTCATTATAGGATTTCTAGTTTTATAATGTTTTATAGTGGTGATGTTGTAACATCCTGTGACCGATATAATTGGTATTCCTTTAATCGTTTCGTGGATTTTCCTTTTCATTGATCAGGTAGGTTTGATAATTAATTCGGAGGATACCTATAATGGTGGAGCTATAGATTTTTTATACTCTCATATTTATCTGGCCTTTTCAGCAGGCCGTCAGGGGGTTACACGTCGAGAAACTGGGTGACACAATTTATAATTGTTTCTAGATGCAATTAATGGTATTCTTAGCAATGGGAAGGTAAAAAATCAGGACTAGAATTTACACATAGTGAATTATTTAATGGATGTTTTTTAATTTTTGATGTGATGTCTTTTTAAAAAACTATCAAACCTAACTATTTCACAACATGTAATGGGATTACGTATTTGTAATACCCCAACTATATTTTTTTTAAATGGGAAGCACAACTGAGATCTCTTTTCCCCTCCTATCCAGTTTCATTTCTCTTGACACAATGCCTTCCCAAGGAGATCTTGGAGCTTTCCAACCCTACACGATTCTCATGTTTGGAATTCGATCGTCATTACACATGCAATGTGATTCAACAATAAGCATTCTACCACATTCATCATCATTTTCTCTTTATCCTCTATTGGGATTTCAATAGATTATTTTTAAATTGATGGATCTATGATCCAGGATTTGGGATCTCATATCTAGGATGTCTTTTTAGTTCTTATACACATTCATTCTCCTTGATAGGTTCTATTGTGAGTGTTGAGTTTTGGTAAAAGGTAGGTGATTCTGTCATATATATCTAAATTGATTAACATTCATTTGATTGATTTATCTCAACTGTTTATTGTAATTAAGTTTCTAAAACTTACTTTCAATTGATGTAATAAAATCAACTTCCCATGAGTTGGGATATTTGAAATGGTTTTGGAATTAGAATTTGGAAAACCCTCAAATACCATTGAATTGGGGAGGGTTTATAAAAATTGGTATATTTAAAATGTTTAATTTGAATTGTTGTTTTGATGGAAATGATTTCAATTAAATTTTTGAATTTAATTGTGGAAAAGAATTTTCATATTGATGGAATTGATTTTGAATGGATTTAAAACTTGTTACAATGGATTAAAATTATTTTATAGAAACCTAGTGGTTTTTTTATTGTTAAATAGGCCTATTTTTTATGAAACCATGTTTTGGTATTAAATGGAAAATTGGAATTGAAAATGAGTGATGCGATTAAATTGTATTTTAAGGCATCTTAAAATAAATTTCCCATCATTTTTTATGTAAGATAACATGCTAGAATTATGTAGTCTATAAATTATATGGACACACTATATTCTATTATGACGTTCTAATACAAACATGCAGCGGCTCACATCCCTAATGGGAGGGTTATGAATCTCATTTGACCAGTGTTTTGGGGTTGTTTGTAATAAAATATTACTAATATCACTTATAGAGTACAGTGTCTTATAGCTCGGAACATATGTACCTATTTAGAAAATGAAAATGTTTCTCTCTTGTTTTATATTTGAGATATAAATGTATGCCAATATTGTTTGAAATAATTTTCATGCCTTCCGAATTTATATATACTTTTTATATAAATATATTATTTAAGATATTTTTTATAAGTGTTCCATAAATTTTAATTTATTAGCTTAACGTATTTTCCATTATTTGAATCAAATAGCATGATTTGATTAAATATGATCTGAAATTCCTATCCTTTTTATTTTATAATTGAACGCATTCATTTGGTTAATCTATATTTATAATCTATTATGTAATCCTTGGTGATACCATAATAGGATTTTTATCTCACACCCTACTTGTGTGTTTGGGTGTTCGTAGATTATCTCATTCCATGTTCACGAAATGGGAAAGGATCTCATAGAGTTGGATCCAGATATTGAACCTTGGATGTGGCGAGTTGTGTCTTTAAGTAATTGGTTTTTTTACCTTTTTTAGTACTTGAGTTGTAGTGCATTGGGATTGTTCATTCCATGTTATATTCTTGTACTTTACTCCCAATGGAGTTTCTTTTGTTATGAATACTTAATTTTCACTTTTCACTTTTGAAATGCTTGTGAAAAATTCATTCGCACATTCAATTATATTATTCCAGGTGCAGGTTACCAACCCATGGGGATCGATAAAACCTTTCAGGCTATGTTAGGTTCGGCTAGGTTATCAGGTTTCCAGAGTACATGTGTAGGTTCGTGACAATAATGATAATATTCTCAAATAATGTGTTGTGCTTGGATAACGCACTATCATGGGAATCCTAGTAAATAGACTGTCAAGTGTGAGTACTCATGAGAAGATGAGGCTTATTCTAAGGATGTTCACACATGGTAATATCCAAGAAGGTATATTTTGGGAACATACCCACCTATAGGAATTCCACATGTCTTTATGTCATTAGATATTCCTATCTATGTACATGTGTGATTGTCGTTATAATTTTTTATTACAATTAATAAATGTGACAAATCGCCTACTTAGATGTATTTCGTAAACCCTGATGATAATTTTTCATAGAAAAGTCAAATATTTTGGGGTCATCACAAGCGACGTGTCATTAATGAATATATCAAGGAAGGATTTTTCCCTTCCATATTTATAGAAAATGATATATCTTTCATTTGGTTAGAATAGAACATCACATTATATTCCATTTCTAGGGTTTAATAATATATTTTTTCAGATTGTAAAAGAAAGATATATGGATCATATATCTTCATGACATATATGTGAAACTCGTTGGATGATATTTTTCAAAAAAATGGATTATATTATACAGTGATAGTTTTTATATGGTTGATGATTTTTTGATATTAAGTTATTTCCCTTATGTTCATTGACCCATTTGTAGTCTGTAATCATGGATTTAAGGCAAGGCTTCCAAATTCCAAAGAGAAATAATCTTACAGGGTCACGCATTAAGTGTTTCTGTTGATACCTATTAAATTATATTTGAGTTTAATTAATATAATTTGTATTATTATCAAGTCCATGGAATAATTTTATTCAATTTATATTGATATCTTAAATTAAATAAATATTTATTTATCAGTATGTGAATAAAATATTTATTTTATTTTTTAAAATATTGTAATAAATATTTATTCACTAGATTTTAAATAAAAAATTTATTCTGTAGTTCAATAAATGTTATATGAGTTCAAAGGACCAAGACTGAGTGTGGGGGAATAGTAATTAACAAGACCATTATATAATATTTTTTATTTTACAAGTTTGTGTGTACCAAAAAATAATTATTATATAATTATTATTATATGGAATAGGGTTTATTAAATAAAATAATTGTTATTCAATGGAAAATACATAATTAAATAGTACTTTAAATTAAATCATAACACTTTAAATAGATGGTTATGTCTATTAGGTAGTGCGTCCAAAAAATTGAGAATAGGTTTTTTTGTGCACAATGTATTCTCTCTCAACTCCTCCTTTTCTCCCCATCTCAGGAATTAAAAGTGAATAACATATTTCTCTAAGGTGGAATGGTAAGCGGTAAATAATGAACAACACATGATATTAGACTCACCACACTAGAACCCTGAGATCGAGTGGTGTTGCTTGGAGATCATAGGAACTTGTTTGGATAACCTCTAGAGGTATTTCATCCTTAGATCCTCAAAATTCAATGAATGTAATATGAAATGGTCTTTTTGGAATATTAACATTCACAAATAAAAAAAGTTTCTATGACTAGGTATTTATTTCATAACATATTAATTAAATTAATAATAAATTTATGTTAAAGATCCTCAATCTTGGTTTTTGGAAACAATTATAAAAATAAATAAATTAATTTATCGACCACATTCACACACTTTGGATACACCCAGAACCAATAATTTTTATTATAGAGGACATGATTAAATTCATAATTATCTATATGCTTTTTGATCTATGTGAAATTGAGGTTATATTTTCATTTCAAGTTATTTTATCTTTAATATGATTTGAAATAAAAATTTATTATCATATTAATCATGTACATATAGTGTTTCATTTTCATAAAGATTTAAGAACAAATGAAGAACAACTAGAGATACCATCTGAAATTAGAAAATCTATGGTTAGTAAAAATTTGTTACATGACATGCAACCGAAAAACATGTCATATACCCATGCACATTTTATCTAGATGTGTCATGTAACTAATCACACATAGTGATTTTATTGCATACCGTGTGTTTATTGTTCCAACCTAGCACATGGAAATCTGATAAAAGTTGTGTAGTTATCTTGTACAAGCATTATAGTCTTTCTAAGTTAATATGTTGAAGCCCTATGTATGTTAATTTGATATATGGAAATTGAGGTACATGGTTTGTTTCTACATGTAAACGATGTCAAATCTCCCATTAATGGAAAAAGTTAATATTACATCAAATTTGAATATTTTAGAATTAAATCATTATTTTATTGATCGGCACACCACTATGTGTTTGTCAATTTAATAATGGTTTTACTGAATTTTATGTTATAAATAAATTTATTATAATTAATATTTTATTATTTTTTTTAGAGTTTATTTTCTATGAATGAAATTAATGATATCTATCTCAAAATTAGATCAGTTGATCTTTATGATGAAATGGAATAAATAAATTAATTAATTAATGGAAGAGTGTTTATCTTAAATAATTAAATAATAAATAAATAAATGAATGCTAGAAATTTAGTTTTTCATATTTGTTTCATGTATTACCATTCATGAGCATGACCAAGACCATTTAATGTGTGGGATGTTTTAATTTTATTTATTTTATGAGTTTGAAATTATTTAATATTAAATTAAATGATGGATTACAGGTCATCCATCCCTACATTATTATGTAGGACCAACATTTCCAATGTTATTTGTGTAATCCCCTTTAAAGAGTCCTTCAGTTCCCCTCAAATGCATGAAATTAATAAATATTTTTTACTAATTGACCATCCTAAGTCACATGGAGGTGGTTCAAGATAGATCCATAAGGATATCAACCCAAGTAATACATAGATGTATAGGTGGAATGTTGTAACTCATTCCAAGGATGGAAATAGGTGTTATTTATCATAGGTAAAAGGTTTATTTAACATCCTCTCATTAAATCAACCATTATATAGAGCTCGTGAATGGGACATTTAATTAATGATTTATTTTTTAATACAGAATTATTTATTTTATTGATGTTAGGCTATGAACACATAAATAAATGAATTAATGTACAAAAATGGAAATTAAATAAATAAATGATGCATAAATGTTTTATCCCGAATGGTTAATTAATTAATTAGCACCCACATATTATTAAAAATATGTGTAAATGATAAAAAAATAACATTTATGAACCCTAAATTAAAATTACTCATGTAATTATTAATTCAGACTAATCCTTCCATTACTTGATTAGGAATGAAACCATAGAACTATGTATAGTACATGGCCAATGTCTAGACACTTATTTTATCATGGAGTTATCATGAGAGTTCTGGGTATATATTACTGAAACTGTATTGAGTTCAACGAACAAAGTTTGTTGACTACAAATTTGGCGGAAAGTGTTGAGTAAATCCAATTTGATAGTTAAGGACATGGGAATCCCCTCAAAAATATCAAGGATTTGCAAGTATACAATTAAAAAAACTTCATACCAAATTTCTTTATTATGGTTTTAATAAACAAAGTCAGGATCATTAAGTATAGTAATGGGGATCCCATTCACTATAATTTTAAAGAAAATATACCTTCCTAGTCCAATGGTGATGGCTATTGAGACTTGTTAAAATAGTGGGGGATTTAATAAATAAATAAATTTAATTTATTATATCTCAATTATTTTGTAATAATGAAAAATTACTAATAATATGAAAATTTTAATTGTAGAAGAATATTAAAAGTTCATCATACACACTATCCCTATGATTAATATTTGAGAAATACATCCTTCTAACTAAAAGTAACATCCATTAGTAGTTTAGACACCTTTAGGTTGTTCAACATAATGAACAGAAATCTTGCGTGCTAGAATCCTCAATTCAGGATCCACTTGATAAAGAGGATAGTGATGAAGAGTTCCATGTCTGTGAAAAACATTTAAATGATGTAGTCAATTTTCAATGTTTTATGCTTTCATTGATGACTATTGAAGTAGTGAAGTCTCACAAAAATAGGGATGCATATAGTATCATTGAACACCTCAGTGGTATTTATCTGGAGAGAGCTCTACAGGAATGTTTTGATAAATACAAGTATCTGATTAAAAGAAATCTTAGAGTGGGTTCCCCAACTATGCCACATGTAGTCATTATCGTTGGAAAAATTGAGTACATAGAGGTTCTAGGGTTTAATAAACTTGAAGAATGGGTTACCGATCTCATTCTAGAACCACTTCTTTAGTGCTTCATTAGTCTTTTTTTAGTGAATTGTAATATGAACTACATTGTGATGTCTTTATAGATCTTCATACTCTTCTTATACAAGTTGTTAAGGATATTAAGTGTGAAAACCATTATGTACTTATGGTGAAAAAAATATAGGGAAAGAGAATATCTTTAATACCAAAGCTTCTTCACGCCCTTCCAAGAAGAGGAAGATCAACGTGAAAGAAAGGGACCCTTATGTTGTCTATTTTTCATGTGAAAATGGCCATTGGAAGAAAAAATGAACCTAAACAAATAAATAAGTGGAAGCTTCAAGTGAATTGGTTATCGAGTACAATTTATCTGCTTCTAAAATTGGGTATTAGATACATCTATGTTTCTCACATATGTATTAAATATATGAACCAAGTAAATTTAGAAATATTGACTGAGGGGAGTTAGATCTTTGAGTAGCCAAGAAAGAAAAACATAGTGTTTTATCTATCTAGGACTACCACCTCGCATTTCAAACCACAATTATATTGGTTTTAAAGGGTTTTTATTATGTGGCTTCAGTAACCCGAAACACTATTTATGTATCTTGACATCATAGAGATATATTTATCTTCAAATTTGGGAGTAAATTTGCCGCATTTTTTAATATATAATTTTTTATGCTAAGTAACATTTAAATAATGGTCTTTATGTGTAGGTTTATAGAAACAAAATAATGTAAACTGATAATGCAGTTACTTCACATGAATCATACCAAAACTGACTTTGGAATAGTCGGATATGCCACGTAAATGAAAATAACTTGACTAAATTACATCAATATGAATATTTAGACTCTTTTTAACTAACCCACTTGGTGTATGTCACACATGTTTACATGGAAAAATGACTAAATCCTCACATAATAGGAGAGGTGAAAGGGAAAAAGTGCTTCTTGAAATAGTTCATACCCATGTGTGTGGACCATTTCTTATTGAAGAAAGGGTTGGTTACCCATACATTATAACTTTTAAAGATGATTTTTGTATATATGTATATGTCTATTAAATGAGGTATAATCAGATTATTTTGAAAAATTCAAGGAATACAATAATTAATTTCATAACTATCTTGGTAAGAAAACTAAGAAAATCTACTCAAACAATGGTGGATAATGTATTAATAGAGACTTCATTTAGTATATATAAGAGTTACAGAATTTATCTTAACTCACTCCTCCTTATACACCTTAGTGGAATGATGTAAGTTAATGGAGTAACAAAACATTTTTGTAATAATGCACGCCATGATTATGCTCATCCTACAGAGGGGGCCCTCGTTATACGAACATGGAACTAACTTATTTATTTAGTCCGCCATCTTAAAAATTGTCATGATTCCCCTTATATCAAGTTTTTTCATGTGTAGAACTATCCAGACCAACCTAAAGAAATGTCTCTCAGGGCTAGTGGGTTCGATGGTTCCCTCCTCTCACAGACCGTAAATTGAAAACTAATGGATCCTATGTTTCAGGTGAAATGAAAAGTGGCAGGGTGGTTCATAAATCATGGGGTTCATTTATCATGGCATTTATGACCCACTATGGTTGCAGGAGCTCTCTCTATGTAGAAGGAAATGTGATGCTAACTGGTTTTCACCTATGCATCCAAAGAAACATCTGGTTGTGAGAAGTTGAAACTGATTCTAGCATTATTTATTACTCTCTAAATGGAACACGTATGGCGCCATGGTCTATCTCTAATATCATAATGAAATGCATATGGATTCTTAATGTAAATATTCAAGTGTCTCATACATGGCCTGAGGGAATCAAATCAGCATATCATCTTGCATCCACGGTAGGTCTAGGGCTTTGGTACTTCATAATTTCAAGAAATAATTCCTTTGAACCATAGGTGACTACAATTTTTTGAGGGGATGACCTTGGGCTGCATTACTTTATACCTCAATAGGTTGGTCTATTGTTGTGTCTCCTATTTTATTCTTCCTTGATTTCTAAATAAATAAAATAAATAATGATGATGATGGGTCATATGATTATTCCATTATCCTTTTGGGGATAAATGTTACAAACAACAACATACGTACTAAACTAAGTTCCAACTAAAGAAAAAAATGGTATGAAATACTAATTATAAAATTAAAAGAATCTTCTGTAGTCTGAGATACATGTGTGGGGTTACAAAGCATTTGTTATGGAAGACTGAAGTAACAGTTTTGAACCCTAAGGCACAAAGTGTATCTTTATAGGATATCCCAGTCAAATAAAGGTATACAACCTATACAATCATTCATAAAAACAATTTATGGTTAATATATGTACCATATTTATTTAGGAACATATTTTCTCTAAAATAGATAGTGGGAGTCTAATAGAAATCATTGAATTCTTGGATCATGATACACAAGATTTGGTTCAGGAAAAAAATTCACAAATCCCCAGGGAAGAATAAATTGTTCCAGAGACATAACTACTATATAAGATTCCTAGAGTGATTATTAAACTAGAACTATATGAATTTCTAGTCACCGAGGATGATGAGTCATTATTAGATGATAATAATGATCCTCTAACCAACAAAGATAAATTAAGGGGAATGAATGTTTCCAAGTGCAATGAATCCATGAATTCTGAAATGGATTCCATGTACCAAAACCCAGTATTTATTATTTTAGGCCCTCTAGTATATGTAAATCCCATTTTTCACAGATGGGTATTCAAGAAGAGACTATAAATGGAAGGATATGTTAGTACCTATAAGGATCAAGTGGTTGAAAAAGGGTTTAAAAAATGTCATGGTATTTACTATGATGAAACCATTTCATGAATTTACATACTAAAATCCATCATAATTCTACTTCTAATTATGGATTACCATGTTGATGTGATTTAAAAACTATATTTCAAAATAGCTTTCCTTAATGGGGACCTTCAGGTAGATATCTATATGACACAGGCTGAAGGGTTTATTACTCCAATGGATTAAAATAAGTTATGCATGTTGAAATTATCCATTTATGGATTATGAAAAGCATCCAGGTCATGGAAATTTTTTTTATGAGGTCGTAATAGAATTTGGTTTCATAAATAATGAATGTGATCCATGTGTCTATAATTGTTTTGGTGGGATAGATGTAGTTTTCATAATAGTATATGTTGATGAAATATTACTCATTAGAAATGAAATACTACTCTTATAATTTATTATGATGTGGTTGAATATATAATTCAATATGAAGTACTTTGGTGAGGTAGAATATATTCTTCCGTTCAAGATCTAACATGATATATCCAAGAGGTTTCTTGGTCTAATTCAAAGTACATACATTGAGAAAATTCTAAAGATATTCAGTATGGAATAATCCAAGCAGGGATTGATTCCTATATCACATAGAATACAACATTCTATGAAATTGTGTCCTCAAACCCATGAAGAAAGAAATAGATTGAAAAGGATTCCAAACATATCAGTGATTGGGTCATCCATGTATGTTATTCTGCATACTATGCAAGATGTCACATTTTCATTAAGTGCAGTAGAAAGATATCATGATGACCTTGGTGACCACTATTGGATGGAAATAAATATTATCCATAATAATATGAGGCATACTAAGGATATGTTCCTCGTTTATGTAGGAGATGTGGAACTAGTCATCAGAAGATATACATGTTTTATTTTCCAAAATGATCAAGATTACATGAATTCACAAATGGGATATGTTTTCACTTTGAATGGAGGTGATATGATAGGGAAGATATTAAATAATGCAATGGTTATAGATTTTATAGTATATCCTGAGTATATTGATAATTCTCATGAAGATAAATAAGAAGTATGTATGAATAACTTCATACAAGATCATGAGGTGGTATCTAGTAGTAAAGATCATATCACACTCTATTGTGATAATACTATAGTCGTACCTCTTAAAAAATATCCGTGGTCACATCAACAGATGAAGAACATACTTTAGAAGTATCATTTATTTTGTGATATTTATCCAATAGGTGAAGTTCCTGTGAGAATTATTTCCATGGAAGAAAAGGTGGAATATACCTTGATGAATACTTTAATCAGCAGAAACATGAATATCATGTGAGGTCTAGTGGACTAAAGGTCATAGGTAGTTGGATCTAGTCCAAGGGGGAGTTTGTTGGGGTTGGTGTCCTAGGACCAACTATTTTTACTTTTAATAAATTTATATTAAATATAATATTAATAAAAATTCTTATTACATTTTCTTTTTTGTTATTCATGACTCTAGTGTAATAATTTCTTAGAGTATATTTTGCATTGATAAGGTTATAACAGTTCCCCACATGGATGATATCCTTGATGTTCTATGATGAAATTCTCAAATAATGTTTATCAATTAGATAATTTACTACGATGGGAGACAAAGTACATAGATTATCAGGTGAGAGTGCTCATAAGCAGATGGGGCGTCTTCTCTTGAAGTTTACAGAAGGTAATATCTATGATGAGAGATTATGATAATATACATTCCATTAATAATTATACATGTTTTGGTTTCATCGGATATTCCTATATATGAATGTGTGCGATGGTCCTTAGACTTTATGATTATTATTAATTCATGTTAAAAATCACATACTTTGATGTATTTCGTAAAGTTGATGATAATAGTTCATGGTGAAATTTTTTGTTTTGGGTGTGTCACAACTGACATATTATTAATGAATATTTCAAGGAATGATTTGTCCCTTCAATCTTTATGTATTATGATATCTCATCACTTTTTTTGGAAAAGAACTATCACATTAAATTCCTTGGCTATAGTGTAACAACATGTTTATTTGATATAGTCAAAGAAAAACATATTAGTAATATAGTTTAGTTACACAGATTTCAATATTTCTTGATGAGATATTGTTATAAAGGTATTATAATATATAGTTAGAATTCGTATGTGTTTTTCTATGTTGTGAAATTATGTTCTTTCTCTTGGGAACCATGACCCTTTGATAGATAGTAATCATGGAATTTTGGAAAGCCCAAAAAATTACAAAAATAAAAAATTCCTAGATGGTCACACAGAAAGTTTTTCTATTGATCTAGGATAAATTCTATTTGAGTTTAATTAAGGGAATACATATTATTCTCACATTTGAGTTATAATTTTACTGAAGTTATATTGACCTCCAAAATTAAATAAATATGTTTTCATCAGCTTGTGAATAAATATTTATTTTTTATTAATATTATAATAAATATATATCCCATATATTGTGAATAAGATATTTAATATTAAATTGAATATTTATTTGTTTGTCCAATAAATTTTAGGGGATTTTGAATGGACCAAGACAGAGTCCAATGGTAAATATTAATTAACAAGACCATTATAAAATATTTTTTATTGGTCAAGTTCTTGCATGGACAAAATAATAATAAAATAATAATTTTTATGTGGTATAGGGTGTATTAAAGGTATTAAATGTTATTTAATAGCCGATATGAAATTATAAAATATTTTAACTTAAATACTAACTCAATAAATTGACGACTATATCTTTTGTGTAGTACATCCAAAAAAATTCAGAATAGAGAGTTGTTTCACACAAAAAATTCTATGTCAACTCCTCCTTATCTCTCCAGCTTAAGAAGGAAAATGGAACGATATATTTCTTTATGACCGATGAATAAGTGATGAATAACGAACAATAAAAGTCGTTTGATTCTTCATGTTAGTACCTAGAGATTCTTTTGGTGTTTTTTGGAGATCTTAGGAGGACCTGTGGATCAACGACAAAGGGATTCTATACTTGGAGGCTTGTAGAAAAATAAGTTAATTCAAAATGGCCTTTTTGGAAGATCAAAATTCACCAATAAATAAATTTCCTAACCTAGGTCTTTATTTCTTCAAATATTAAATAAATTATTAATAAATCTGATGTGAAAGACCCCCACTCTAGGTTTCATGAAAATATTATTAAAGGAAATTAATCAATATATCACACATGTTTTCAAACTTCTGTTGTACTTAGAACTATCCATAATAATGATAAATTATGTTTTATATTAACAATTGGTTAACACCAATTTAGTTGGTAAATATTATGAAATAAAAATAATAATAGGTAATTTTGGAAATTTTCATTTTCCAATAAATATTATTTTTCATTATTTTATAAGACTTTAATCTAAACATAAATTTATAAATTTTATGTTTTTTTTAAATAACATATTATTGGGAATTAAAATAAAAATATTATCTTACGATGGATTTTTTTGGATTTTTCTAAAACTAAATGGGTTTTAATAGAGTAGTAAAAACATTTATTTTTCTAACATAACTATTATATAAAATATAGGATTTTGGAACCTTTTTAATATAAAAAATATATATTTATTAATTAAAATAAATAATTTTAAAATATTTTGATCAATTTATAAACGCAATGAAAATAATTTTATAAAATCAATTACTATTTTATGAAAACTATACTTTGTATTTTTCATTAATAAAATATACTCATGGTGAAATTATGATTGTGATTTATTTTACTGTCACATAAACCTTAACTAGAAAATAATATTATTATTAATATCATCATAATTAAATATATCAATTATACAAAATCTTCATTTTTAAAAATTCACTTTAGGAAATTAGTTTCTACACGTTATAGGTGCTAACGTTAAAATTAATTTTCATAATTATCGAAAATTAATTTTATGAAATGGGTTTAATATTTTAGATCATCATGTTAGTGTTATTTAATAAATATAATTACTTTTTTAAGAATATAATTTATAGTACGATGGTTAATTCTAACTACCTTAATAACAGTGAAAAAGTTACTTTTGAATTAATTTAATGATGATGCATAATTTTAAACTAATAAATTATCTTTATAAATTTTTAATTTAGACAATGATATTACTTTTAATCTTATATATAAATAAATTAACACTAATTTAGGGGTTATTCAATTCTAAATATGTTTATGTAATCCTAATGGTAAAAATGAAAAATTTCAGCAAATAGATTTCTATTTATAATTTATTTTAATTTAAAATTTATTTTTATATAATATAGAAATTAAATATTATTAAATGAATATTAAATATAGTTTTATTACATTAAAATATTAAACAGGTGTTACCTCTTATATACAACAAGATATAAAATTAAGAAGTTAAAAACTAATCACCATAGTAAAAGTCATTTTACGTTAAAAGTTAAAATTAAATAATTTTTATCATAATGAATGGATATGGGGATTTTAGACCACATATTATTAAAAAACCCTATATGCTTCCAATTTTTATCATTGATCCTTGAATATTTTCCTCGAATTGTTGAAAAATGATGATCATTTCTAAAATTTCCCTTCTCATCTCTTATAATAGGATACCACTTTCACCATCTCAAAGTTGCAGATAAACGTCAAATTCATCGTTGAAAATCATCTAAGTTTCTCCCACTATAATCCAATCCCACTTAATAAAGAATAATTTACTCTATGTTATCCAAATCCCTTAAATTCAAAAGAGTATTCCAAAGGAAAGATCAAGTCTTCATCATATGTATTATCCACATCTTGTGTTCTTATTCTTAATAATACGCATCCAAATGTATTATCGTAATAATAATATAAAAAATTAATTATAATTATTATACTTATAATTTTCTCTATTAAATTCATAAAACGTTTTTTTTTTCATTTCCCTTACCTTTTATAAATAATTGAACGCCAATCTTGCACGTTCGCAGACAACCACCTCCTCGAAGAATCATTTTTTGTTTTTCATCAATAATTTCATTATTTATTCAAAATTATTAAAATTCTTTTCACAATAAAAAAATAAAAAAATATCATTATTTTCTTATGTTGATATTATTTTAAAAGAAACTCTTTCTTAACCATATTCACCCATCAAGTTAATGTGTATTTATAATTGGTTATGTTTGACTACCTACATGAATGCAGTTATAAAACTCTATCATTGATGAATATGGGAATATAAACACTAATATTATAATAATATAATAATTAAATTATGATATTTATACTATTATGGATATATTATATTGAGTAATTAACTAATTATTAATGTATCTTTTTGGTTCTCTTCAATCACTAAAATATGATACACTGATTCCATTTTCATGCACCATACCTAAAACACTAACAGAATGATATAATATATTTATTAATTAATATATGTTACATATTAAACTATATTAAATTCTATATTAATTATGAACATGGTATCAAATAATGGGTAATGATGTCAAAGTTATATATCGTGCACAAATGGTCCAAGTTATCCACAGTCGATGGCTGAAATAAGCTATAACAAACCAATAATCATGTATTAAATAATTATAAATTAGGGATATAAAATTTTATAAATATGAATAAGGCTTTGAAATTGATGATTAATTTATCTATGTTTTTTCTATAGTTGGTCATAGTTTCATCATGTAAGCAAGGAAACAAGGTAAGGTTTTTGATCTCATATTCTTTTCTTTGAGAAATTTTCGGTATTTTGCACAGAATTTCCATTATTTAGAGTATATAATACCTATTTGATATATCATATCGGGAATTATATTTTAATAATGGTATATTAATTTCAATTACATGGATTTTCTTTCAAGGGGGTTTGATTTGAATGTTTCTAAAGCTGTAAAGTTTTTCTTTGTCTCCATTTAGATTCTTTGAGACATCACACATTTTCTGTAGCATGTTTTCATTGGATGGTGTATTAACTACCCCTAGATATATTTTTATCATAATATTTTTAATTCATGGGATATACTCTCTAGATAATTTTCCCTTACTCATATGGATATTATTTCATTTTATTTCCTTAGTATTATGGATTCTTGGTAACTAAACTTTTATTCATTTATTTACGATCATTCTCTTGAATGTATTTCATATTGGTTAGATACATTCATAACATTGATTATATTATGTGGTATTATTTAATTTTTTACATTTTAACTATATAAACCCCTTTAAAAAAATTCATGCTTCATAGAGCATGTTTCCCATAATGGATATTGAAAAATCAAATCTATTTTCATTGAGTTATAATATTTCATATTGAATAATAATTTTCCATTGTTGGGTTATCCCACCCATATATTTTATCACATGGTAATTTTTAATCCTATTTGGTAAAAGGAATTTTTAATACAAATTAATTTTTTTAATGCTTCATATAAAATGAGTTTTGAACAAATGTATTTTAGAAAATAATAAATTGGGGGTTTCTCTTTCACTTCCATATATTTAATATTCCACTCCACGTATCTTAAAGAGAAACCATATGTTTTCTAAAGTACCTTTTATTAAATATATATTTTTATAATATAATTATTTTCAAATAGTTTTAACTTCAACTTTTTTAAAAAAAAATTGTAGTGACTTGTAACATTTTCAGTTTTTTCAATGTTAAAAATGTTTTCTAAATGCTCTTTTAAGTTTTCAAATCAACATGCTTTATCATTTTAAAAATGATTTACCTAACAGGGTTTGTGTTTCAATTTTTATATTCTAATATATAGTCATATTTTGGGGTATTGAAATGATTGTACCAAATAGTCCAATTCTTGATCCCTTCTTGGGTAGTATCATTCGAGAATTATCTTGCCATGATTTTTTTCATCCCTGTCGACATCCTGATATATTTATTTTATTATACTGTGATTATGGTTTGTTTAAAACATATTAATTTTTTATCCATATTTTTTATGATAATGATACTTCATTTATTAACATGGGTAAAAGTATTAACATTCTATATATTGTTATCCCAATATATATGATTATTGGCATATTGATCATATATTTTTTAACTATCCATGATCTTTCTCAGGATTGGTTATGATCATGTTATAACTTTTTTTTGACATTGGTAAAAGTATTGAAATTCTCTATGATTATTTTATAAATAACAGCTTGATCATATATTGATATTTTATATTCATTATTATATAGAAAACTAAGTTTTTATTCATCTAAATGTTATATAGTGAATTATGTCAAAGGTATTATTGAATCTTATGGTGAATATGAAGGAGTTAATTAGGTGATAGATGGGTCCATTAATTATATACCACCTTGATGAAAGGATATATTTTATTATAAAAAATATCTTGTGTTTTTGGGTATTCCTCTCCCTATATCATTATAGTGTCTTGGATCAAGTCCTTAAGAACTTGTTTCCATGTCTAAAATTGTGTATTACATCAGTATGAGATCAATTTCATTGATATCCATGTTTTTTATTATCATGGATATAACATTATTTCAATTTCAGTCTATTATAAAATTTTTTGTATTATTAATTTCTTAAATATAATGAATATCATGCTTATATTTTTGGTATCTTCAGTTATATGTTTCCCTTACTGAGCATTTGATCTCACCGCTGTATTATTTTTTCACTCCTAGGGTTATGAGGAAAACTAGTACATGTGTTATAATTATAAAGGTGTCACATTTAGATGAAATGTTTTAGATATGTTTCACACTCTTTATGGATTATTTAATATCTTATATAGTTCAAAAAATATCGATTAGTTGAGAAAGACATGGGTTTTTCTAGTTTATATGTTTTCTTTATTAACACATTCCTTAAACCTAAATGGTCATGGGAATATATGTAATGTACTATTTGGTTTATGTCATGTAATTTTTTTATTGTTATTTTGGAGAATTTATTGTTAGAATAGAATACAATACGAAAAATATGTGTTTTCGGCATGGATCTCGGAGTGCAGGTCAACGAAATCATAGTTGGTATCAGAGCTAGGTTTAGATAGCATTCAAGATTAGGATATTTTTTGGGGATAATTTAAGTATTACCATGTTGAGGATGATAATAATTTTAATGGTGTTGAAACCTATTTTGGATTTTATATCTTTTAAAATTAAGATAATAATGAACATTTTTTTGTATTGGTATAAGAGAACATTAGTGATATCCCTATGGATAAGTCTAAGTTAGAATCCTAAGTATAGGATAACTTCCCAATGTTTTGGTAAATTTGATATTATGTTATTCAAAAAGAAATTACTTCATATTATGGATACAACAAGTGGTTATGGGCTTAAACATAGATGTACCTAGGAAGAAAAAATCTAATAGAGGAGATTTTTTGTTGACTCGATAATCACAATGTTCACAACAAAGAGGTCTAACTACTAACATAGTTTTAAAATTCTGGGGGATATTCCATGGTTTCTTCACAGAATTCTTAATAAAACATCATAATGTAGTTGATCATTTTATCAACTAATTATGTTAAAAAATAGTAAAATGATTATTGAAAACCAAGGATTTATCAAATGGAGTCCTCAGTTGATCTAAAAGTATAATATGTTAAAAAAGGTGTGATTAGGGAATAAATATTCAGATCAAATCTCATATTCATTTTTTAGATATTATCATTACTATTTCCTTTTTTTCAAATTTAAGTACAATATGGTCATTTAGATAATTGTTTTATTCCATTAGGGGTTGTGTATCCTCTAATGATAGTTTCCTTAACATGCATCAACTCTAAAAACCCAAGTGGGTCCTTTGGGTACTACACTTATAGAATTGTATTTTAAAAACACTTAGGCGATATTATTCATATTGGTAGTGAGAAAGACAATATTAGCTTTCCTGGTCCTTGTTTTGAACATGAGAAGCTTAATTTGGAACTAATTGGGAAGTAGATATCAGCACACTAATTACCTCCCTATTGATGTGTACATAAGTGTTTCATATCATGTGGGTAATTACCTCATAGTTAAACTCAACAACCAATATGAATTACATATAAATGAGGGACATTGGACTAATATGGAAGATTATGAACCATCACCAATGATATCCTATTGGTATGCAACTAAAAAGTGAAATATCAAGTACGCTGAAGGCTTTTATTCTGTTCCAATGATTAAATATCAACCAAGGAAGTAATCTTCTCCTATTAATCTCACTATGAGAACTAGATCAACATCTTCTTCAAATTAGTAGGGTATCATTCCAACTTCTTCGACTCCCTTAGAGATGATTCTGAATTGGTAGATGATAAAAAATTTAACCAATTATACTATGATATTTGATGTTTTCATTCTTTTCCCTTGGCATTGAATGAAGGTAGATTTTCTATGAACAACCCCTTTCTCATCCTCTATTTTGTGTCCTATTGTTCCTTCCTTTTTATTGGATGAAGGGTCTTGACACCAAATATTTATATTAAAAAACATGATATTTAAACCCTATCTATTAAATTGTTAGGAATGAATTGGAGTAATTAATTATGAAATATATGTATAAAGAAAATAAAGTCATCCTTTAATATAAATTAAATTCAGTTAGGTTAACTAAAATGACTAATTAAAATAATTTATTATTTAGAAAATAATTTCCCAAAAGATCATTATATGATATATACCCTTCTTTTTCAAGAAACATGTTATTAATTATGGTAAATTATGTTTGATATTAATAATTGATTACCACCAATTTAGTTGGTAAATCATACGAATTAATACTAATAACAATTTATACTTGAAAATGAAATTTTTTAATAAAGACGATTTTCCATTATATTATATTATTTTATTCATAAAGTTAATTTATAAATTTTATGATTTTAATTTCACAAAATATAAATCAGTTTTGGATTTATAATAATAATATTCTCTCAATATTATGTTTTTGGGTATTTTTTTGAAATAATTGGGTTTTAAGTGAATGGTGAAAAATAATGATATTCATAATAATGTTACTTTTATTGGAATTATAAGTTTTTGAGGCCTTTTTTATAATAAATATATATTTATAAATAAAAATATATAAATAGAAAATATTTTGTTAAATTTATAAAACCCATGAATACAATTTTAGATAATCAAGTAACAATCAATGAAAACTATTTTTCATATGTTTATTTAATTAAATTTACTTATGTGAAAAATAGAATTTTGATTTATTTTAATGTCACCTTACCCATACTTAAACAATAAAAATATTTTTAATATAATTATAACTAATAAAATTTACAATTTTTTTTCTATACATAATCTTTATAGTTATAAATATATTTTTTATAAAAATGAGTTTTTACACATTACATGTCATAACCTTAAAGTTAATTATCATACTTGTAGAAATTTAATTGGATAAAATGAATCTAAAATTTTTTATCAAAATTTGTATACTATTTAAAATGTAAAATTTTAATTTTAAGTATACAAATTTGATAAAAATGGTTATTGATTTTTACTACCTCAGTGATGAAAAGATTAATTTTGAATTATTTAAATGATGATGATTAATTTTTATCTAATATATTTGATTAATATATTTCAAATTCAGACTCTAATATTATTTATAAATAAATATATTGACATATTCACACTCTTTTAATACTTAATCAATAATAAATAATATTTTCAACACTTAATGGTAAAAAACCCATTTTTTTCAAAGATAGATCTTCTATATATAATTTGTTTTAATTTAAAAGTTATTATTATATTATTTAGAAATCTTACTTTATTAAATGCAGGAAAAATTTTGTTTCATCACATTTTAATCATTTAATATTGGTTACCTTTTATATTTAACAAGATATAAAATTAATTTTTTAAAATCTAGTTACAGTAGTAATAATTAATTTCGGTAAAAGGATAAAATTAAAAATATAATAATTTAATCACTATAAAATTTTCTAAAAGTGAATTTATGAGATAAATTTTGTCCTTATATTTTCCCAAAAACCATATTTTTCACTTTTAATCCATTGAACCTTGAATGGTGTCATGGAATTATTTAAAGTTTTTAATGTTTCTAAAAGTGTTAGTTACTTCTCTTATAAAATGATACCATTTCCACTATTTGAAATCTACAATTAACCATGAATTTACTCATTGAAACTATGATATTTTTCTCATATTATAACCCAATCTCACTTACTAAATCCCCTGTATGAACTAAGTTAGTCTAATATATTCTATTCAAATGTGAACTGCACAGAAATATGAAGTCTCCAACAAATGTATTATCTCCTTATTATGTCTATCTTATTAATATTACTAAAAAAATATAAATTATTCCCCTAATAATATGATTCATTTAGTATCATTATTATACTAATTTTTTTCCTATTAATGGTATAACCATTATTTATTCATTTCCACCCAGTTAGTGAAACAAATGATGCTTAATCATGTGTGTGCACGGACTACTACCTCCATGAAGAAACATTTTTCATTTTTCATCTATATTTTAATTATTTATTAAAAAATATTTTAATTCAATGTCATCATCATGAAAATATAAAAATAAAATTGGTATGCATCTATTATACTTATATTATGTCAAAATTAACACCCCCTTAACCATACTCACCCATCGAGTTAAATGGTGTTCATGTTTGGGGAAGTTTAAAAACGTACATGAATGATTCTATAAAACTATACCATGGATGAAAATGAAAATATATTTATAAATATATTTATAATAAAATAATTAAATAATAATAGGTATATGTTTATTGATATATTTTATTAAAAATTTCACTTATTATTAAAGTATCATCTTTATTCGCTATAATCAATGAAATATGCCAACATTGATTCCATTTTCATGAAGAATAGATAAAAACTATAGAATGATTTAAGTGATTTACAAATAAATATAAATTATATAATAAATTATATTAAAAAATATATTAATTATTAAAATTTTATCAAATTATGAGTAATGATATCACCATTAAAAAATATGCACAAACAATGAATGTTATTAACATCTGATTGTCGAAATAGATAATAAAATACCAGTAAAATTCAATATAAAATTTATAAAATGGGGATATAAAAGGTTATATTTTTGAATAATTTTATGAAATATATAACACAGTTAGAAATTTATGTTTTATGTGGGAATATATTTCCATCAACTAAGCAAGGAAACAACGTAAGGGGTTTCATCTCAAATTCCTCTCTATAAGAAATTGTTATTATTATGCACCTAATTTCAGTTATGTGGTGTATATAAAACCAATTTTATATATCATATCATGAAATAATTTTTTCAATTTCCATTTAATGTTAAGTTACAATTCATCTGTTTTAATAATATTTGACTTCAATGGTTCTTAAGCCGCAAGGGTTTCCCCGGTCTAAATACTTATTCATTTAGTCATATTACATTTATTGAACCATATTATATTTATATAGTGTATTAAATTACTATGTATATTTTTTTCATACTATTTTTATTTTATAAGAGTTTATTTATAAACGTGATTCCTTTATTCTGGATGTTATTGATTCATTTGTTTTCCCAATAGTAATGATTTTGGATTACCCAACTTTCATGCATTGAGTTATGATAATTATATTAAAATTATTTCATATAAGTTAGGAACATTTATCCCATAAATATTATATTGTGTTATTCTCCCATTTCTAAAAGTTTTAACACATAAAATCCATTTCCAAAATATTTCTTTCTTAATGGTGTATGTTGTATGATCTTGACCTTTTTTGGAGATATCTTGAGATTGTTTATTGGTACTATTTTTACTTGTTTTGAGTATATAATGGTTGGGGTTTTCCATGGTGAGTTTTTTGGTGAAATTGGATAATTTTTTAAGGAATAGGGGGAAATAATGATTGGTGCATAGATTTCCCAAATCGTGTGCCTAGTGCTGAAAACAGTTCTAACCCAAAAAGAGGGGATTTGCACAACTAGTTCACTATTTGTCAAAATGTTTCCATCTTTTTATTAAATATGAGACACCCCTAGGTGAGCTGCATGATTAGGGTTCATGGTTAGTGTAAACTCTATACTCTGTATAGGAAACTATCCATGCAAAAAACTGAACCCCTTTAAATTAGATTAAAAATTCATGAACCCCACGGACTTCAACCTATGTCAACCAAACTCGACACTAAATGTTTCTAATTATTTTTGGAGGCTTATAAATTGATTCTAAGGAATCCTAACCTACCTTATTGATGACTAAAATCCTTGAATGAAGATATGAACCTCTCCTTGTTTTGGATCTCATACTCCTTCTTTTTCATGAACATGGAAGTTCCGCTTTAGTTGTGGTTTTCCATTTTCAAGAATCCATCAATTAACATGAGGTAGGTGGTATAAATTCATTTAACATAGTATTGAATTCAAATTGAGTGTATGTGGTGATAAATTTCAACTGGAATGTTTGGAAATTGAATCTTGAAATAAATAAGTTATTTGGTTAATTAATTTATGGAGATCATGGAATTGATTAATGGATATTCATGTGATTATGAAATGATCAAAACATGGGAAAATTGAATTTTGGAAAATATAAATAATAAATTAAGGGAATTAGATTATTCAATTGGTCAATTAATTAATGGAATGTTGTGATTGCAGAATTTATGGGATATTGGGATTGTTTAATTGGTCAATTAATGTGATTTTTAATTAATTAACAATGCGAATTATAAGATGGTTGACTTAGAATTATGGTCTCAATGTTTTGTATGATTTAGATATTGAAAAATTGTTTAATGGTGAATTTCTCACATTACTCAATTTGATTAGATTATTGAATCAATATTTGTTTTGATTTTTCAAAATGTATATCATGATTTGAAATGTGAAAAGATGGTCAATTTTGATTAACATTGATTGATGTGATATATGTCAGATATTCTTTATTGATTGAGATACGAATGTGGGACACTGAATGATGCACCAAATACCCATACATTATTGATTGATATAAGTGTGTGGTATATGGACAGATTCTCTAAATACTAAATGGTGATTGACTGATAAATGAGGTGTGAGACATAGAATAATTCTCCAAATACTCATGAGTTTCTAGACATGGAGTTTTGAGTCCAAAATATTGGTATTGAACTATGGTTCCATGTTTCCAGGATAAAAAAGATGAAATTAAATGGATAAAGAAATCTCATGTATAATAATGATTTTTTCGATTGAATATGTGTTATGGTTCAAACTCTGCCACAGGCTGAAGTAAGTAGTAATGGATTTAGTGTCCTCCGGAACCCGAGATCTTTTGTGGTTAAATAAATAATAATTGATTATGTAAACTATTTACCTTATTCATAGTATTTTATCATTTATACAATTACATAGAGTGTTATTGACTAGTAATTTTTTTAGAAACTATTTTTTTGGCCAATTGAGTTGTAATAACACAATATTCAGGCTACCTGATCTTTACCCAAATAGAAACCATGTTTATAGGACAAGATATTGAAACGATCCCTATGTTAGATGGGTAATATGGGGCAGAGAAAGGATGAGCATACCAGAATTAGTATCATGGCCCTCTTGGGGATTCTAAGTGTCTTTATCTTCTGATTTGTATTTGACACATGACATGTATTTGGAAAGACATATTTACTAGTTTTGGATATTTTATTCATGTTTTTACCATCATGTGATAATAGTATTATTCTGGTTATGTTTATATAATTTGGTTATTATTTATTTATTTATAATATAGTGATACTTTGAAAAAGTGGTTATAGTCTCTCCATGACTGATATTAGACCCTCATGGCTAGATCAATGCCTATTTTTTATAGGGAGGCATGCCTGAGGTAACGTGACAAACTGGATCAGGGAACTAGTTTGTGGAACTTAGGTTGGGACATCACAAATTTGTAACAAAGGTGTTTTATTTAATTTTATTTTTTCATACTATTTGAAAAATTTAGAAAGGAGACTATGAAGCGTCAGGCCTTGGACAAGATCTTCTGTATGGGAGATAAACCATGTATGGGGGGAAACCCAAGTACCCAAGGAGGGATTATTGTTATTGATGTGTGTTGTCACAATTTTATGATATTGAACGTTGGGAGATGCACATGTTGTGTGATGTGATTATTGTTTTTGAAATTTTCTGAGATTTACCTCATGGCCTGGTATGGAATGAGAGTTGATTATGCTTGCATAATTCAAGTAACACTCGATTATTTTTTTACATGTACCAATTTAGGCATTCATGGGAAAACTAGGTTTTGGGTATTTTGTTTTAATGAATGTGATTTTATTTTATTGTTTGGTTTTATTAAAAAAGTTCCAAATATAAATCAAATTTTTTTGGAAGGATGAAAAATGTGGAAAATGGGTGTATAATGATAATCCTTAGTAATGATAATGTGTTTACTCTTTTTTAACCATGAACTATATTTATTATGGTTAAGGGAAGTTATAATGCCTCTATTTTGACTATGTAGAAGGGTTTGGGGGATGATTGTTATGGCCTTATGTGAATCCCCATAATTGTGTTAATGTTTTGTGATGTTTCCAAACATGTATCTTTAGAATTGTAGAAATATTAATCCATGATGTTTTTTATAGGAACAAATGAGGATACGGATGGAAATGATCCACCCATAGTGGAACATGAGGCACCAATTGTGCCAGGTGAGGAAGTCGGAGAGCAGTTCGGTGAGAACTTTTCTTATTTTATGATGTTTAGGAAAAGAGACCCAGGATGGGTTATGAAGATTTTTTCAGACGTAGAATAGATTCATTTGCAACACCATATGATGTTTACCAGAGATGGTGGACCTGAGTCAGTTGAGTTTTTGGATTGATTCTATCTAGACGATACTTGACCACTTGGATACTCTTGCTAAGAAGAGAGTGAAATCGCCTTCATACATGTTACATGATCAATAAAATAGTTGGTGAGACATACAAACTCATGATGCACTCCAAAACAATAGAACATTAGAAGGAGATATTTAGAGGGGGTTATACACAACACCCTCTAAATTCATTTTCTATAAAATTAGATGGGGTTCGGCACAACCACCTCTAATCGTCGAATTTAGAAGGGGTTAAATTTATTTTCTATAAGAATTAAAAAATTATTATGCACAACCCTCACTAATCATAGAATTTAAAAGGGGTTATACACCACCTCTAATTTCATAAATTAGTGGGGGTTTTAAACCCCCAATAAATTTTTAACAGTAATTTTTTAATATCCAGATTGATTTTAGAGGGAGTTCAAAACCCCCTATAATATCATTAATCATAGGGGGTTGAAAACACCTTCTAATTTCTTAAATTAATGGGGGTTCAAAACCCCGAACTAATTACTTAAATTATATAGGGTTAAACCCCCCCCCCCCTCTAATGTCTTTTAATTAGAGGGGGTTCAAAACCCCCTCCAAATTAAAAGATTTAAGTGGGTTGTGAACCCCCGCTGTTTAAAAAAAGAAACTTCAATAATATCTTTAATTAAAACACAATATATAAATGTATTTAAATATATTATATGAATATATTATATAAAATATTTATATGATTGTATTTAATTGTATATATATATATTGATAAATATAATCGGATAATATTATATTCAATAATATATATTTATTTTTATAAATTTTATTTGATATAACATTAATTATTTATAATATAAAATCATAAACAGGTTATATAATTATATACATAAATATAATTAATTTAAAAAAAATATCTTATAAAACCAAAGCCTGTAGTTTTTATAATTTATATTATATTAATAACAAATATTATTTTAAATAAATATGTTTATGCATTTATATTATACATAATTAATATTCTATGAAATTGAATTTATAAAAAAATTACATTTTAATTTACAAAATATAATACAATTATATTTATTGAAATAAATATATTTTAATGTACATAATAATAAATATATGTATTTAAATACATTATATAAATATTTGTAAAAATTTTGTTTCATATAATAATAATTTCATATAATATAAAATTTTATTTCATATAATATTATGTATATATTTTTATAAATTCTGTTTCATATTTTATTTATTATATATAATATAAATATTAACTATATATAATATAAAATTGTATTTCATATAAAATTATATAAATATTTATATATATCACATTTCATATAACATTAATTATATATAATAAAAACACTTGCCTAAATTTTATTTCATAGAATAATAATTATATAATAATAATATATAATATTATATTGTTAAAACAAATAAATATATATTCATATAAATAATAAAAAATATATATATTGAAATACATTATTTAAATATATTTTTAATGACCTTATATAAATATATTAACTAAATATTTATATATATATTCTTCAAATAAATATGTATATAATATATAAATATGTATTTTTGTATATAAATAATTTACATAAATATATAATAGAAATGTATTTAGTATAATATTTGTATGATATAAATCATGAAATAAATATATAATATTTATAAAATTATCATTTAATTTTTATTGCTTAAAAAAAGGTGTAATAACAATATTAATAATTAATAATATTATATTTTTTATACACACACACAAACACACATATATTTGTAAGTATATAGAAAAAAATAAAAATAAATATTATAATTACATTATATCTATAAATATTATATAAATACATAAATAGAGAGTCAAATATAATTTTATTTATTATAATATTTTTATATATGTAAATATAATTATTTATATATATTATATGAATACGTGTATATATAATATATAAATATATATTTATGTTTATAAATAAATTATATGAATATATATATAAATATATAAACATATTCGTATACATATATTAATATATATTATATATAAACTTATATATAGGTTATAAATTTTAATTAATTTAAATATTTTGTCTAAATATTATTTATTAGAATAGATAAATAAATATATATAAATATATTCATGTGTATATAAATAAAATAAATCGAATCTTCATAGTGGTCCTTTGAGGAAGATGTGAGGCTGTGAGAGACTAGCTGGTCTGGGGTTCGAATGTCCCTATCATGGAATTAATTTTACATTGGAATGTATGGTGGGGGATAAGAGGTGCATATTGTGGGAGAGGCTGGGTCTGGTTGGTGGTCCACATACGGGTCATGAGAGGGGGTGGGAGAGGGATGGGAATGGTATTAGAGGGTGCATGGGGTTACAAGGGAGAGTAATGGGATGGGTGGAGGGGGTGGTGGTAGAGTTGGGGGAATGGGGGCAGAGTGCACATGGGGAACTTGTGGGGGAATGAATCAAAGGTTCAATGGGAGGGAGAGGCATGGAGAACATGACCTTGTGGTGAAAAAAACAGTTTTTTTTAAAATGTACCGAATTTAGTGGTGGTTATAACCTCCCCAACTGATTTTAATGATTAAGGGTGGTTTAAAAACTACCCCTAAATTTTCTCCTTCAATAATATTAGGTGACGTTATAAACGCCCATAAGTTGATATAATATTTAGAAGGGGTTTAAACCCCTTATAAATGGTAGATTTTTGGTAGACTTACTGTGGAATTATAAGGGGTTTAAACCCCTTCTAACGAAACTTACTCAAATGTTCATTAAGATATAACAACAGTTGATGTAATCCACCGCTAATAATAAATTGTGGCCACTTTAGCAGTGGTTCACCATAACTGCTTCTAAATCCATTAGATGGGGTTATAACCCACTATAAATGAAAAAAAGAGCCTTTTAACTGCATATTTTATTTGTAGGGATGGACAGTTTGAAATTATGAAGTGTAAGTACCTTAAGGAAAAGTTCTTAGAGTCCTTTTACACCAAGAAACTCAGGTGGGAGAGATCAGCTTAATTTATGAGGTTTACATCACAGACTATGTATGTTTTGTGATATTTTAGATTCTTTATAGATTTATAACAATTTGCTAAAACATTAGTAGGATATGAGGCTATGGAGGAGAAATGATTTCATGATGAGATTAAATTTTAAATTAAATACCAGGTGAATATATTTCGAATGAAAAAGTTTTCGAACGTGGTGAATCAGTATCTCATTTCTCTAGGGAACCTGAAGAAGGATTTTAATGGAGGAAGGGTGGCTTCTACAAGATGGTTCATAGGTACACATTATGAGATTAAGAAGTGTCTATTTAAGAATATTGACCTATGTAGTGGAAAAAAGAGTGGATAGGGGTAACAATCAGTTATATAGGATCTTAAACAATTTATATTTCACCAGTATAGTAGGTCAGGTAATTTTCATATATTATCCTCTTAACAGTAGTACAATTCCTAGCTTGTTGTAGGATGAGACATTTTTAGAGGTTCTATAAGAACCCATGACGGAAGGGTAGTGATAGAGCTAGTAAACAGAACCAGTGTATGGGAAGGGGGACTAATACACCATACCAGTCTAGTAGTTATTGTTCTACTGGTTGTGGTAGTCAAGGAAGTGGACATGGGGATTTTGTGAAATATCACCTGTATCAGTAGAGTGGTGTATCTCATTGGACTTAGGCAGCTCTCAATGAAAAGGGGTTGTACAATTTCATGTAGATCAGCCTACACTAGTGGATTGTGAATATGGGTCCTCGATAGTTAGAGGTAATATTCTTATATATTCTACGCTAGTTACTTCCTTATTTAGTACCAGTGCCTCCCATTATTTTATATCTCCACAACTTGTAAGTGGTTTGAGTCTAGAATTGGAGTCTTTTAGTGGGGTAATTATGATCAATACATCGTTGGTAGTATGATCGAGAGGCATCTGTTTGGTCAAGGTGTTATCTCTCGAGGTTGGGGAGTATCATTTTCTATAGGATCTCTACATTCATGATTTGTTTGGATCTGAAATAATTATATGTATGGACTAGTATGTGTCATAACGAACAAAATTTATTTTTATTGGAGGATAGTAACTTTTACGTCTCCCGAGGTTTACAATTATATTCATCATGGAGAGTAGGATGTCAATATGGGCTATGCAGGGCCGGTTCATCATCCACTAGGGGATCTCACTTCAAATGTTCCTATTCTATTAATGTATGATGGAGGTGTAAATCATGATGTCTTTACACCCATAGTAGAAAGATTCTAGCATTGGTTTCCTAAGGAGTTCGTAGGGCTTCCACTTGAGACAATTGTAATGTTTACAATTGTTCTCACGTTATGGGAGGAGCTAATTTTTATTCTACTTTACAAAATGGAACCAACATTAATTCAAGAGATTAAGACTAAAATTAAAGAGTGAATGGATAAGGGTTTTATCTATCCAATTATGTCGCGTTATGGTTCATTAGTTTTGTTTTCAAATAAGAAAGATGAAACATTGTTTTCATGTTTTTATTACCATATGTTGAACTGAATGACTTTAAAGAAACAGCATCCTCTTCTGCATATCGATAACCTATTTTCCCAGTTAAGGATGTATTTTATTTTCTCCATGATCAAATTTAAATTAGGGTAATGTATGTTGATAATTTTACCCTTGGACGTACATTGAACTACTTTTGGAAGCAGGTATAGCCTTTATGAGTTCATCACAATGTTTTTCGGGATGACAAACACACTGAGAGTGTTTATGCATGTGATGAGAACGATCCTCCACTAGTACATAGATCAATTTGGGGTTTCTTTGGTGATTAAATATTTTTTTACTCCAAGACTCATGAAGATCATTCCCAACATTTTGACATCTTCTTGAGTAAATTTAGAGACCATCGACCATATTCCAAACTATGTAAGTGTCAATTTCGGATACATAGAAGTTTTATGTCTATGTATTCATTTTATTTTGAGATAACATATTTTACTGGGAAGGGAAATAGTGTTGATAACAATCTTAGTAGGAAAACTCAGACTCAAGCAGTTCATTAATCTAGTTCAGAGTAAAATATGACGACCATGCTAGTTGAGATTAATGTTGTGGCTCAGGAGGATTGGGAGAAGATGACTCTCATATTATTATTTTTTGGAGACAACATTTTTGAGTCAAATTACAGACATACAATATGAGGATCTGAAATTTTTGGACTTTAGATAATGCCTTGAAGGGGGTAGTAACCTTCATATCAGATAATAGAAGAGGATGAGATCATGTAAGACAAGAAATGGGGTGTGGTTCCCACGACCATGTGGGATGAGATGATGTGTGAATTTTATTCCTCAATGTGGGTGGTGCATCCAAGTGTGAGTAAAATGTATCATGAACCTTCATGATAGTTTTAGTGGTCGATAATGAAAAAGGAGACAAAATGTTTTTTGAAATGATGTTACACCTATCAATACGTGAAGATTGAGCATCAATGATCTAGTACTAGATCCATTTACCATTCAATAATGTAAGTAAGATGATGTTACCACAGAATTTGTGGGGTAATCCCAAGGACATCTCATATGAATGGAATTATTTTGGTGTTTGTGGACCAATTGAAAAAAGTGACACATTTCGTTCATATATGCGAGACTTTCAAAGTTTATTTTTAGGGAGACTTAAATGTTAGAGATATAATACATCTTAATGAGATTCCATAGAGTATTGTTTCAGACCATGAATCATGTTTTACATCACTCTTTATGAAGATATTGAATAAGTTTCTTTGTATATAGGTTTTATGTAGAACATATTTCCACCCAATGATAAATGGGAAGTTGGAACATACAATAAAAAATCGTGAGGATATGTTATGACCGTTTGTTCTTGGATTCATTGGGTCTTGGGAGGATCAATTATTTTTAGTGAAGTTTTCCTATAATTATAGTTATCTAGAAAACATTCAGATGGAAACATATTATTATATTTATGGTTGGACATGTAGATCACTTCTATGTTCGATGGAGGTATGAGAGTGAAATATATTTGGATTGAGTTTCATATAGCAGACTTCAGGGAATTTTCATCAAATTCAAAAGCATATGGCTATAGATCGGATTTGATATAAGTCATATTCTAATAGACATCGACGACCCACTGATATTATGGTGGGTGATCAATTATTTATTTTTGTATCACCTAGACTCGGTCACTTTAGGATTAAAAGGTGGGTAAAGTTGATATCGAGGTTTATTAATCCATTTAATTAGGTGGAGATAATTGGGCCAGCGGCATACCAATTGGATCTTCCAAAAATCTATTCTATTGTGAATTAAGTGTTTCATTTGTCATATATTTGATAGTATCACTATAATTCTTTTCATGTGATCAAGGTGGATAATGTTTATCTGGAGACTAATGTGCCCTTTAAGGATAATCTGATGTGTGTTTTGGATCACAGTGAGAATGTGTTGTGTGAATGATCATGATGATAGTTTATGTATTGTGGAAACATGGATGTGTTCAGGGGGATGCATAGTAAATATAAGTGGATATTAAGGATAATTGGCCCGATCTATTTACCTCAGAATCTTATGGATTCTTGGGAGTAAAACTCGAGGATGATATATTATAAGGATGGAAGATTGTATGACCCTGACCATTTCTGGAGATGTATTGAGCACCATTACAATTAATCCTTTTCCTTATTTTGAGTATATCTTTGTTGGGTTTTAACTTAGGGAGTGATTGGGTGAAATTATAAAATTTTGGAAGGAAGAGGGGCAATGGATGGTAGTCGCTTGATTTTCCCAAAAAATGTGCCTAACCCGGAAAACCATGTGAACCCTAATAGAGTGGTTTCAAATGGATGGAACACAATTTTTCAAACCATGTTTTCTATTATTAGTAACCATAAGACATCCCTAGGTGAGGTTAATGGTTAGGATGACTATTTAGGGTAAACTATGTGCCTCTTAAATGAAACTATGAATGTGGAAAATTAAACCCTCAAAAATTAGTTTAAAAATTCCTGGCCCCCTATCTTCAAACTAAGTCGACCCAACATGATCCGAAAAGATTTATATAATTTTTTAGAGGCTCCCATATAAATTAAGATGAACTATAACCAAAATTATTGATGAATCAACTCCTAGAATAATGATATGCACCTCCCCTAGTTTTGGATCTATATCTCGTTCTTCATGACGATCTTGGTTGTACCGCTTCAATTGGATTCTTCCATTGGTGAGTGTTTCTCAGTGATCTTGAGTTAGGTGGTCTAAATTAAATTACCATAGTCTTGAATTAAAATTTCATGTATGTGTTGTAAAACTTCAATTATCACGTTTGGAAATTAAATCTTGAATTCAATAAATTAATTGGTATATTAATTTATGGAAATCAAGGAATTGATTAATGGATTCCCCTAGTGATTATGAAATGATATGAGCATGGGAAAATTGAATATTGGTCAATATTATTATGTAAATGGTGGAATTGGATTAATAAATTGGTTAATTAATTAATGTAATATTGTTATTATGGAATTTATGGGAAATTGGGATGGTATACTTGGAAAATTAATGTGATTATAAATTAAATCAAAATGATAATTATGAGACAGTTGACTTATCCTTAATGGGTTAATGGGTTGTATGATTTAAATATTTCAAAATGGTTTAATGGTTAATTAATCACATTATTCCATGTGATTAAAATATTAAATCATTATTTTTTAATAGTTTATATTGAATATCATGAAGTGAAATACGAAAAGAGGGTTAATGGTGATTAACCTTAATTGATGTGATATATGTTATTTTTTTGCAGATCCTCGAAACATGTGTTCTGGTTAGTAATCACTACATATAAGTGGTTTTCATTGGATTAATTTATGGATCTATAAGCATCCAATAGTTATTTATCCAAAAGGGATATTCTTTCAAAAGTTAGTTGTTAATTAAATTTAATGTTATGATACTTAAAAACATTCATTGGTCAAGAGGGTGGGAGTGCAGACTCATCACACCATTTTTGTGGGAATTATATCCTACTCCATGACCCTCTTATATAACATAGATATTTTCATGAATCCTTATTAATTCACCTTGTATAACATAGGTTTCCCTTGGAATTCGAAATCAATTTTTAGCATGTGTGAATTTTAGAATCATCATTATGTATTCTAGGTTCTTCATTAATGGAGACATCCATATGTATTCGAGGTTCTCCATAAATGGTATCCTCTCATATACTATTTATAGATTATTTTAACCATCAATATGATGATACTTCTTTGTAATCCACTCAGTGGGGAACTCTGGAATTTATTGCCCTCTAGGGAGACGAAGGTTTGTCTTGATATTGGGATCATACGTATAAATATGGTACCTGCATATCCCTGTGAAATGAATTAGAACCCTCGTAGTTATGTCCCACTTAATGGGATACATCATACCTTTTAAGGTCATGTCATAAGGACCTATCTTTATAGTTTAATGTCATGTTGTAAGTTCATCTAAGAGAAAGGTTTTGAGTAAAAGTTTTTTATGGGACTTATTCATGAGCAGCCAAAGGAACATGTAAAGAATATGTGTTTCCAAGTTGGATTAGACCATGTTAGGAATATTACCCATGAAAAATAGGTTTGATTTGAAGTGTAGGGTTTGAACCTCAGACATGCTTCCTACATATCTCATTTGGATGGGAATCAAATCCCATGTAGTTTGATGAGTCTCGTAAAAGAGTATAGTCCTTTGAGAGAAATGAATTTAGAATCACTTCATGGAAAGGATTCAATGATGATTTGGGGGTTTAATATGGGGATTAATCCTTAATAGGATTCACAATTATTAATGAAATGAGTTTCATCTCGGGCCTTTGGAAGGATTACTATGTATTCCAATTATAGTGGGAATCAGAGTTCATGTAGTTCAAGAATTGAAGTGTTGGTGAAAATGTTGGGGTCATGAAACATCACTAAGCCCATGTGAGTAATTCTTGGTTTGAGAAACAATATGATGTCAAATATTCAACAACGGCACCCACACTTTTCTTCCCCCACTGGTGGAAGAGGATGGGCCTACAATAGTAATGGTGGAAGTGGTCAAGGATAAAAAGGAAGAGGTAGAGTCGATGAGCCTTACCTATGTTCTATTTACATTAGAAAAGGGTCCAATATAAGTAATGAGTGAAGGTGAAGGAAGTGTATTGGATAAATATAGCAACCTTATACTTGAAAAATTAGGTTCTTACACCCAGATGTCTTCCCTAAAATTTGACCTGGTAGGGGATGGAGACTATTCATTTGTTCAAAAGGAAATGTAGTTGTGAATCGTACATTCCCTACCAGGGAACTAAGGTTCCGAGTTTTAGAAATGATAAGGGGAGGATAGAACCCAAAATCGAATCCTCCAAATTGGGAACATCCCAACAATGTTCTTGGGAGAAGGGATCATGTTACTATATACATTCAAACCAACATACACTCTATGAATCCTGACCCCATTTCAAAAAAAATGTTGGAAACCTCTAACTGTGGATATAAAAACCCAAATAAGAGACACACTGATGTGCGTTTACTAAAGGTTTGATGAGTAAGGATGTTTTGGTGGAGGATTAAATATAATACCTTTTGGTAAAGGGAGCTAATGAAGAAGAATCCTTACTATGATTGGTTTTGAAGAAGGATTGATGACAGGTTTTGTGGACTGAAGGGACTAGGGGAATCAAAGAAGGGAGCCCAAGTAAGTATCTGGCATGCAGGTATGGGCGCAAAAGTAGGCTTGGGCGACCGAATGTAAACTTAAGTGATGAACAACCTATATGTTAATACTTGGGCAAGACATGATAGAAGCCTTCAAGACTATTACAAGGTATTATCAGAAGTGGGGTGCTCAAGTTCCTTTGAAAGGAATAGGTGGTGTGCAAGTGTTTCTGATTTAGGGAGGCTGGGCGCTTTAGTCATGCAAATGTTATGGATTTCAAAAAATAAAGGGAATTAATTCCTATTATCCTCCTTCAATTCCTCTACTTTAGGTGTTAAGGAACTACCTTGATAGTTTTATAAGACTTGGGCAAAGCACTAGGGTGACGCACTAGGGTGACTAGAGCATTAATTAGGATTCGGGGAAAATATTCCACACCAATAAATTCCCCAAGAATCTATTAGTAGGAAAATAAATGACCCTGGACCAAAGCATATTGGGCGCTCAAGTATGGTTTAATGAAAGATTCGTGGCACGCAAGTGTCTGCATGCCAGATGGGTGGTGCCCATGTAGGCTTTCTCACTGCCAATGATTTTTCCTAACTAGGATGCCACATTGAGGAATTAGCCAAAATAATTTCTTTATTTAGCTCCATTATGGTGGAACATTTGTATTTTTTCATAGGTACCTTGGGTGCCACTTTAGGGACATAGAAAAATTTATTTCTTCATACCGCAGAGACTTCTCCCCCACACCCCTGCCTGGGATCAGTACATGGATGCAGTCCCATACCTTTGGGCCGATGCTTTTGCTACCATCATTGACCACTAGGAAAAATGTCGAGTCCCATCGCGAACTTTTTTTAGCCCCGTCTAGGTCATTTTTTAGAGAATTCATGGAACACATTTCATGTTGTCTACAAAATCCCACCTATAATTAGATTAATTCAGAATGAAAAGAATATTTTTCAAAGGTAAAAGTAGGGAACTTTTATGCATTCCAACATCATTTGGTTACATTTGGAGCTCTGTCATGTTTGGAAGGATGCTCTAATTTTTTGCTAAGCCATTGGGCCTACTGAGAATAGTTTTATTATTAGAATGGTTACATAAAAAACACCACAAACATTGTATATATTGGATTTTTTTATCAATATTGCCTAAACCATACAAAAATGTAAGTGTAGTGATCTAAGAATCCAATTTTTTTATTTCATTCCCATTGATGGTTTTTTAATCTCTTCAGTATTATGTCTCCTTTTATTGGAAGTTTAGAGTCATGCATGTTATAATAAAAAGTATAATGTTTAAGGTTGAATGTCTTGGACTATAAATTATGAAATTATATCCTAAACGAGTTTCAGTGGCTAGGAATTGCTCTAATATTCTTTAAATAATTCCAAGGCAAATCTTGAGTCATTATTTTTATGGTCAACAAATATAAAATATTTATAAATATAAAGAGGTTCCTTTCCAAGAACGAGGTTTTCAATATTTGAAAAACCCGTTATGGGGGCTTTATTATGTTGGACCAAATAGGGAATATGCCGTATAGCCAAATAGTGGAAACTTTTGACTGACAGCCCTATTATGTCGGAAAATTTTTTACAAGGCCACTAAGGGGCACATACTGCATAGTCATCAAAACGAGATCCCAAGAATTTAACTTTTTATTGTTAATAGGCAAGGGAAAATAATATTTGGGACACTCAAGACCACAATGGGTGGTTTTTCCATGGAAAGTAATTTTAATAGTAAAGGGGTTTTTATGACAACATATGTAATTAATAGCAAAACTACTTCTACACAAATTTGGTTTATGGGAAATGGTTAGAATTTTCAGAAATGGGGATTTAGGATATCATGATATATAGTTCTAAAGTCCTATAGTGAGGAAATTGTACTATGAAATTTTAATTCATACATTGAAGACATTGTACTATGTAGTTTTAAGTCATACAGTGAGTTCATTGTACTATGATGTTTTAAGTCATGTATTGAGAAAATTAGGTGTCTTTAATTTAGGGTCTTTAGCTTTGACTAAAGGTTTGAGATTCTCTAATTTATTTTTAATTTTTTTGGAAACATATCTCCATGTTCAAGTATTGAATAGGAATAATTGTAAACTATTATTTAGAAATTTCTGGATCCGATGAATGATATGGGAAAAGGGATAAAGGAATTAGATGAAGACTTTCCTAAGAAAGAAGTTACCATTATTTTAAATACCCATTATGGGGGATATTTTATACAGAGCCAGCTAGGGCATATGCTGCATAGCCAAACAATGGCATCTTTTGACCAGCATGCCCGTTATGTAGGAAACTTATGCAAGGCTATCTAGGGGCATGTACTACATAGTCAGGAAAAAGAGATCTTGAATATTTTTCATTCTATTGCTAAAATCAGAAGAAATTTTATGGAGATTCAGATTTTCCACATCACAGAGTTCGGTTTATGGAGAAAGTAACATGAATATGGAAATTATATTTCTAATCCTGATTTCTAACGAATCAGAGGAACAAGATATCTACGAAGGTCAAACAAAAATGTAGGAATTATGGTGTCTTTAGATTTCTGTCATTTGACTAGAAACAAAATGGAAACAGTAGATGATATGTAGTCAAATTATCCAAGGTTATTTAATATTTCTTTGAACACATGGTGAGGTAAATGTAAAATCCATGGTCTTGAAGACTTTCAAATAAAGATAAAGGTAATGGGAAAAATATACATGGGTGAGTGCTTTAAGATACATATTTTTTCATATTTTCATCAAATTTTAAAGTGGAAAAGACACTTTATATAACACCCCAAGCATCCACGATACGGTTCTCTTTGAATAATACAATAGTGTGTGTTGTACGCAACACTGAGTTCAAACGCACCATGACTAACCAAACTAGTTGTTCAAAAGCGGTTATGAATAGTATTAACTTAATTTTAAATTTTATATTATCCTTATAATTTTAGAATCCATATTATGAGTTTCTAAGACATACTTTAAAAACAAATTCATTTTTTTCAGTTAAAAGAAGTATTTTTAAAAAAAAATGCAATTTTACTACCTTTTAAAGGTGAAGCCTTTTTAAATCCAATATTTGAACTTTTATATATTCAATTTGACAAAATAAACGTATTCTTTAGAATTGGGTCATAATAATTTAGTTTCAATAATGTTTTTTTGTTTTTCTGATAACATTCGAATTTGGGTGAATAGTGATAAATACTATATTTTAACTGAAAATTCCTTTTTTAATCAAAATAATTTATATTGTTGAATTATAAATTTTAATGATTTGGAAGTATAAATAGATTATATTTTTACCATTTAATCTAATGATGGTCATTGTATGTAATTTCACTTTGAAATTGGACATAAACAAGTGTCAAACTTTTGATAGTTATTATTTCTTAAAAATATGCCTTTTGGTTTGAACAGCGGAAATTAATTTTAAATTAATAAATTAAACTTTTATGTTTTTAATTTGGTAAAATATACTTCATTTTTGGATTTGTAATATCGAAATTTTCTTAGGGTGAAATTTTGGTACTTTTCTGATAACTTTCATATTTTCATGAATAGTGAAAATTACCAAATTTTAATTAAAAACAACTTTTTTAATCAAAATAATTAATAATGATAAATTATGAATTTGAGTTTTTTTAAATAATATTTATAATATACTTATACCATTTAATAAAATTTTGGTCATTGGACATAATTTCACAATTAAACCAGACATAAACAAGTATCAATCTTTTGATAGTTATTATTTCTTAAAAACACGCTTCTTGTTTTGAGAGCGAGAATTAATTTTAAATTAATTTCTGAAACTTCTGTGTTTTTAATTTGGAAAAATAGATTCCATATTGGGAATCAGGATGTCCAAATTTTTTAAATAGGTAACTTTCATTTTTAGACATTTTGAATAATTACTTCGGTAAATATTTTATTTACCATGCTTAAAGGGTAAATCCGATAAATAAGGATAAAAAATAACATTATAATAATAATAAATTACCCTAAAACGTGTCTTAAACTTATTGGTGGATACATGTCAGACCATGGGCATCTTTGGGTCGATTTTTGGACCCCATAGATCCACTTGTAAGTGATAATGATACATTATATTAATTAAGTTAAAGTTAATACAAAAATGACAAAAGCATATATCGTTTAGCAAAACAATTTTTACATAGGGTTATATATGTTGGATATTCAACTATAAATATTTATTAGAAAGATAAAAATATATCCTACATAATGGTAGTTTATTTATAATTTTTATACATTTAATAATTAAAATTATTTATGACACAATAATGATGCAGTATTTTCCTTATTAATGCAAGAATCAAATAATTGGTATTATAAATGTTAAAATAAATAAAATTTGAATGTTTTGATGACATCCAAGAATTTTATTGGTTAATATGAAATTATAGGATTTCTTAAATTAAATTTTTTCGAATTAATAAATTTGTTATGACTTTAACAAAAATCAATTATTGAATAGTGTCAAAATTGACAAAAATGAGTTTTTAAAACAAATATTATATTATTAATAGATATTCTTTTCATAAAAATCTAAGGTTAGGCCAAGAAACTTATATCATGATAGGAGTATCATTAATGGACCACTTGGGGGTCTCTTGGAGGTATATAGTATGTTTATTAACTATATAATATAAAAATACAAAGTGAGATGGTAAGTGTTAAACTAATTAACTAAGAGTTAAAACTAAAATATAAGATTAATATAATGACCCAAACCTGTCTAAATTATATTGGTTGACTGTTTTTCGACCCATACCCACCTTAGACTATAAATAATACACTTTTGAGAAATTAGAAACAGAAAATAAATTTATTATAAAATAATATTTCTAGATTTTCCTAAGGTGCCACTCCTCCCCCTTAAAAAAGGACACCACTTCTAACCAATTATTCACACATTCAGAGCCTTTTGGTTCGGCCAAACCCGGACCAAATACTCTCTCAACTTACCTCACTTCAACATAGAGGCCTTATATTTATCACAAAGCCAACCTAAGGAGCCCTTTTGATCAAATCAAAAGGAAGAACCCGAAAAAGACGTAATGTTTTCACCACCCTTTTTCAAGTTCATTTCTTCTTCAACTTCTTCTTTCTTTGTTATTTCCATTCTAAAATAATAACTCTAGTATATCCTATATAATGTGATATTATTATAAATATGGTACAACCATATTCAGTATTCTATCCATCTTTTGATTGACATGTCATCATACGTGCGTACGTACGGCTTGCCATCTCCACGTTGTGGTTTAATTGTTCATCAATATATTATCATTTGTATGGGTATAATAATGATGTGTAATTCATGTAAATAATAAATATAACATGATAATGATTCTGTATATATGATATACCATCCAATTATATATTATTTTAATATCAAAATAATGATATTGTCGCTCGTGCGTACGTACGGAGTACCGTCTCCACGAACACGATGAGATTCATTCCACATCATGTCCATTCAAGACTAATTATCATTTGATGATTAAAATTAATTTTTAAGAACTTTATATAATTATGAATATTAATAAGGTACAACCTATCCATAACAAACACGACTTATGTAACAAAACATATAAAATAAAATGAGTAATTTAACACCCGAAATGACGACAATACTAAAGTATTATTAACAAACCATTATTAGAAGATCATATATGATATCATAATTATTTATATGGTTATTTTATAATTTATTAACAATGTTTTATCTATTATACAAGAGTTTAACATACCATAGACTAAGGAAAATTAAAAGTTAAGGGTTATCTCACAATCTCTTCATTATCCAAGGTTGTTTATACGTAATTATCTACTGGGACCTCTTTATCATCCACATCCATGTTTCTTAAAAATGTATTTAAAAACAGTATTGATATTTTATAGAATATGGGTAAAAGTAATTTATACCCTTGTTTTAATTTTTATAAGAGGTTTATAAAGGAATATTTCCATCATTTTCCAAACAAGGTCCTTTTTAACCTTTTCGATAGAATTAAGGTAAGATTGTCTTTTTTTAACTTATACAGCAGGTGCGGCTATTTTATGCCATTATAAAATTGTCGAAGCTTCCATTACAAGATTATAAGAATATATTCAAAGTAAAAGTTTTCTTTTATAATTATATGAATTTTAAATGATTTCAAAAAAAGAGATATTTCTCTCAAATGGTTTTGATTTCATCTATGTCAACATCCTTTGATAGATTTTAAGCTTATTTGAAGTTTATTTATTATGATACAAAACTTCCATATTGTATTGAAGGTTTTGTGATATGTTTTTATGTGGATGTGTTATTTTTATACCATTCATGGTTTATTGAGAAAGTATTGACATTTTGTATGCTAGTTTTAATACAAATGTTAATGTTATGTTTAAACCTATACATATGAGGAATGCATTGGACTTAATATGTGACGGGTGGAGCCCGCTATAGCTCCTTGATGCATTGGTAGGTCCCACGAGACAAACTAGTGTCTTGGCATGAATCCTTGACAAAATATTATTTTTAGTCTTGGCATGAGGCCTTGGTTGCATGGTTATGATAGTTTGGAATTATGAATTCCATCATTATGAAAGTGGTTATTGATATTGCATGTGATTTTTCGACTAGTGAAATATCCATGTGAATAAGTAAATGGAATTATTTAATTTTATCTTTGCCATATTATGCTGAAGTTCAAGTTTAAAAGGATTTTGTTTTATCTATACATTGTCTTAAATGTTTATTCTTATTTATGAATGTTTCCACTATATTGTTATCCTTACTGAGCATCTGAGCTCACCCCTTTCAATGTTTTATTTTTCCCAGGATGTGAAAAAGTAATTTATGAATGACATTTAGGGATAATATGAGGGTATATGAAGACAAGATTTTGTTGTAGTAGTTTTCACTTTATGATGTAATGTAAATTTTATGAATGTATCTAGTTATTCCAAGGATACTAAACTAATTGGTCTTTTGAGACTTGATCTTTCTTATGATCATGCCAATGATATGTAATAATGCACTGACTCTGGGCAACTAGGGTCATGGCGTTACAGTTGGTATCAGAGGAAGTTTAGTACAAACCTTGCAAGCTAGATTTAGATGAACTCTGATTAGAGCACATAGACCAAAGATGGACTTTGAGGATTAGTATAGCAGAACTTCCTAGAATTTTGGTATTGTAGATATTTTTTGAGTTTTCCGAGAAATACATCCATATCTGGATACGAGAAGGTAGAGGCGGATCTTGCACAGATGTACCTAGGGGTAAAACCTTAAAACACCACTTTGAGCTAGACTCAACCGAGAACTGGTGCACGACAACGGGCCTTGCTGCACTCTTGGTTACGACAATCCCGGGGGATATGCTTAGGATAATTCTCATTTTCTTTACAAACCATTATGAAAGGTTTATGACTATATACATCCTCAATGAAAACATCTTTATGATTATGGATTATATCCATAAAACATTCAATTTATGTTAGGTATTATACAAGTTTGGAATTATTCAATGCAATCCATAAACTGACCAAGTTTTTGCTATTAAATATAAATGGCGCCCAGTGGAAGGAATGTGTACTCCAGCAATACGTATGATCCAAAGAGTAAGAAGGATCATATCTTTCATGGTGTTAAGCTAGAATTTAGAAGGGAAATAGTCTCTCACGTATTATCATCATATGAAGAAATAGTATCATGTATTGATAAGATATGTAAAGAATTCTCAGAGTCCTATGGCTTTGAAGGGAAACCAGAGAAGGAAATGATGGTAGAGAGAAGGACAGATAAAGGGAAGAAGGTAAAGAAGGATTTTCCCATATCTGATAGCTGTGGAAAGAATCACCCTGAAAATTTCTTGAAGAGAATGGGAGTATGTTATAAGTGTAGCGGAAAGGGACACCAATTACTTGACTGCAAAGGTAAGAAAATGGTTTCAAATGTACAATGCTTCATCTACAAGTATTTTGGACACTAAGCGAACCAATGTCCCAGTCATCAGACTATGCCACAAATGATGATGTTGGGTAACAATCAAGTTATGATACTACCACAGATGAAGAGGAATTACTAGTGTTCTTATGTTATTTTTTTGGAATTATTTCATTGAAGTGTGGTATCAATGATGTACTGGAAATAAATAAGGATTGTACTGCCGTAATATTTCATTGAGGATTTGATATTTTATGATACTAAGAAAAGTGACTCTATAGCAAGTAAAACGTTTTGGAAATTACATGGTTAAAGGAAAGATAAACTTTAATATGGTCCTAATACTGAGGTATTGATTTTGGAATAAGATATGGTTGATTTGGTAAATTATATTGGATATTCTTGACTGCCTTGAAACTGATTAATGATTTGTATATTCCATCATTGTTGGGGTTTACAACATTTTTGTATAAAATAAGTATATCCAGTATTTTATCAGTAATAATGGATCATGAATGTAATCAATAAGGTTTTATGGTAATTCAGAATGTTGTAGTGTTTTAAGAGAATACATGATGAAGGTCTTCACATGTTATTATGTGGAAAAAAGGATCTTCACTGTGTTTACCTTACTTATCAATTTTGTACTATGAGTTTGGATAGAAGTATTTTGGATAATTCTAGTTTTAGATTATTTTTGGATTTCCATAAAAGGGAATCCCGGAGGTCAGGCGGCAACCCATCATGTTCGGAAAGGCCGCAAGACTTGAACCCGCAACCGAAGGATGACAAGGGCGTATCACCTACCACTGACCCACGTGATGTCCTGGATTGAATAATGTAGTTTTTTTTAATGGTTCCTCTAGATGAATTATAAGTTAATTTTTTTGAACCCTATATGAATAGGATAAATAGAATATTATTTTAAGTTCTATTATTTTTTTGAGTGAAAGATGAGTTTCTGGTAGAACTTAGTTAATGGTTGGGACTCTTCTTGTTTTCTATATATTTTTATCCTTCTATTATTCAAGGAAGAAATTAATTCTTATACTTTAGTGAAGGGATCTTAAAAAAAAATTTATCCTAATACCATAGGTTTTTTTGAATCGATGGTATTTTAAATCATCATAGATTGATGAATTTAAGGCCCTCAATTTTACAATTCTTTGTGATTGATGACCTCAATCACTACCTATAAATATTTTAATTTTTCCTCCAATTATATGTCTCTAATTACCACCATTGTTCTCTTAATCTAGATCATGATTTTTTGGTGACCCTTTAATTTCCCTTTCCTCTCATTAAGAATAAATTGTATTAACCCAGAGTGGGGTTTCCCACAAATATATCTTCAATTTTCAACCTTTTATTTTCGAAAAATAATTTCAAATAGCAAGGACGTAATTTATTGAAGGTTGGGAGAAGGTAACACCCCAAGCTTCCACGGTACGCTTCTCTTTGAATAATACAATGGCATGTGTTTTACGCAACACTGAGTTCAAACGCACCACGACTTACCAAACTAGTTGTTCAAAAGCAGTTATAAATAGTATTAACTAAATTTTAAATTTTATATTTCCCTTATAATTTTAGAATCCATATTATGAGTTTCTAAGACATAATTTAAGAACAAATTCATTTTTTCAGATGGAAGAAGTATTTTTCAAAAAAAATCAATTTTACCGCCTTTTAATGGAGAATCCTTTTTAAATCCAATATTTGAAACTTTTATATATTCAATTTGACAAAATGAATTTATTATTTAGAATTGGGACATAATAATTTATTTTCAATAAAGTTTTGGTGTTTTTCTGATAACTTTCAAATTTGGGTGAATAAAGAAAAATACTCTATTTTAACTGAAAACAACTTTTTTAATCAAAATAATTTATATTGTTAAATTAAACATTTTAATGGTTTGGAAGTATAAATAGATTATATTTTAACCATTTAATCCAATTATGGTCATTATAAGTAATTTCACTTTGAAAATTTGACATAAACCAGTGTCAAACTTTTGATAGTTATTATTTCTAAAAAATACGCCTTTTGGTTTTACCAATGGAAATTAAATTTAAATTAATAAATGAAAATTTTATGATTTGAATTTGGTAAAATAGTCTTCATTTTTGGATTCAGAATATTTAAATTATCTTAGGTTGAAATTTTGGTACTTTTCTGATAACTTTCATATTTTGATGAATAGTGAAAATTACTAAATTTTAAGTAAAAACAACTTTTTTAATCAAAATAATTAATAATGATAAATTATTAATTTGAGTGGTTTTAAATTATATTTAGAATATATTATTACCATTTAATACAATTTTGGTTATTGGACATAATTTTACAATTTAACCAAACATAAAAAAGTATCAATCTTTTGATAATTATTATTTCTTAAAAACACGCTTTTTGTTTTGATAGCTGGAATTAATATTAAATTAATTTTTGCCACTTCTATGTTTTGAATTTGTAAAAATGGATTCCATATTTGGAATCAGGATGTCCAAATTTTTTAAATAGGTAACTGTCATTTTGATACATTTTGAATAATTACTTCGGTAAATATTTTATTTACCATGGTTAAAGGGTAAATCCGGTAAATAAGGGTAAAAGATAATATTATAATAATACTAAATTACCATAAAACGTGTCCTAACCTTATTTTTGGATACATTTCTGACCATGGGAATATTTGGGTCGATTTTGGTACCCCATGGAGCCACTTGTAAGTGATAATGACACGTTATATTAATTAAGTTAAAGTAAATACAAAAATAACAAAAGCATATATCTTTTAGAAAAACAATTTTTACATAGGGTTATATATGTCGGATTTTCGACTATAAATATTATTTAGAAAGTTAAAAATATTTCATACATAATGGTAGTTTATTTATAATTTTTATACATTGAATAAGTAAATTTATTAATGACACAATAATGATGCAGTATTTTCCTTATTAATGCAAGAATCAAATAATTGGAATTATAAATGTTAAAATAAATATAATTTGAAAGTATTGATTATATAAATGAATTTTCATGGTAAATATGTCATTATATGATTTCTTAAATGAATTTTATTTCTAATTAATAATGTTTTTGAGACTTTATCAAAAATCATTTATTGAATAGTGTCAAAATTGACATAAATGAGTTTTTAAAACAAATATTATATTATTAATTTATATTCTATTCATAAAAATCTAAGGATCGACCAAGAGACTTATATAATGATAGGTGTATCATTAATGGACCACTTGGGGGTCTCTTGGAGGTATATAGTATGTCTATTAACTATATAATATAAAAATACAATGTGACATGGTAAGTGTCAACCTAATTAACTAAGAGTTAAAACTAAAAGATAAGGTTAATATACTGACCCAAACCTGTATAAATTCTATTGGTTGAGTTGATTTCTACCCATAACCACCTTAAATTTTAAATAGTCTACTTTAGAGCCATTAGAAACTGAATATGAATTTATTATAAAATAATATTTCTAGATTTTCCTAAGGTGCCCCTCCTCCCCCTTATAAAATGACACCACTTATAACCAATTCTTCAAACTTTAACATCCTTTTGTTTTGGCCAACCCCAGCCCAAATACTCTCTAAACATCCCTCAATTCAATCTAGAGGCCTTATTTTGATCAGAAATCCAACCTAAGAGTCCCTTTTGATCAAATCAAAAGAAAGAACCCCTAGAATAGGTAATGTTTTCACAACCCTTTTTCAAGTTCATTTCTTCTTAAACTTCTTCTTTCTTTGTTATTACACATATAAAATAATAACTCCAGTATCTCCTATATACTGTGGTATTATTAGAAATATTTTTCAACCATATTCAGTATTCTATCCATCCCTTGAATGACATGTCACCATACGTGCGTACGTAAGGCTTACCGTCTCTACGTCGTGATGTAATTGTTATTCAATATATTATTATTTTGATGGGTATAATAATGATGTTTAATTCATGTAAATAATAAATATAACATGATAATGATTCTTCATATATGATATACCATCCAATTTTATATTATTTTAATATCAAAAGAATGATATTGACGCTCGTGCGTACGTACGGACTATCGTCTCCACGAACACGATTAGATTCATTCACCATTGTATCCATTCAAGAATAATTCTCATTTGATGATTAAAAGTAATGTTTAAGAAATTTATATCATTCTGGAAATCAATAAGTTACAACCTATCCATAACAAACACGACTTATGTAACAAAACATATAAAATAAAATGAGTAAGTTACCATCTGAAACAACAATAATACTAAAGTATTATTAAAAAAGCATTATTAGAAGATCATATATGATATCATAATTATGTATATGGTTCCTGTATAATTTAATAACAATTTTTTAACTATTATACAGGAGGTTAACATACCATCGACTATGGAAAATTACAAGGTAATGGTTATTTCACAATCTCTTCATTATCCGAGGTTGTTTATACATAATTATCTACTGGGACCTCTTTGTCATCCACATCCTTGTTTCTTAAAAATTTATTTCAAAACATTCTTGAAAATTTAAATAATACGGGTTAAAGTTGTTTATACCCTTGTTTGAATTTTTATAAGAGGTTTATAAAGGAATGTTTCCGTCATTTTCCTAACAATGTCCTTTTTAACCTTTTCGACAGAATTAAGGTAAGAATGTCTTTTTTTAACATATACAGCAGGTGTGGCTATTTTCCACCTTTATAAAATTGTCGAAGCTTCCCTTACAAGCTTATAAGAATATATTCAAAGTAAATGTTTTCTTTTATAATTATGTGATTTTTAAATGATTTGAAAAAAGAGATATTTTTCTCAAATGGTTTTGATTTCATCTATGTCAACATCCTTTGATGGATTTTAAGCTTATTTGAATTTTATTTATTATGATACAAAAGTTCCATATTGTATTGAAGCTTTTGTGATATTTTTTACTATGGATGTGTTAGTTTTATACCATTCATGGTTTATGGAGAAAGTATTGACATTTCGTATGCTAGTTTTAATACGAATGTTTATGTTATGTTTAAACCTATTCATATGAGGAATGAATTTGACTTAATATGTGATGGGTGGAGCCTGCTATAGCTCCTTGATGCATTGGTAGGTCTCATGAGACAAACTAGTTTCTTGGCACGAGGCCTTGACAAAATCTTATTTGTAGTCTTGGCACGAGGCCTTGGCTACGTGGTTATGATAGTCTGGAATTATGCATTCCATCATTATGAAAGTGGTTATTGATATTGCATGTGATTATTTGAGTTGTATAATATCCATGTGAATATGTAAATAGAATTATTTCATTTTATTTTTTCCATATTATGCTGAAGTTGAAGTTTAAAAGGCTTTTGTTTTAGCTATACATTGCCTTAAATTTTTATGCTTATTTATGAATGTTTCCGCTATATTGTTATCCTTACTGAGCATCTGAGCTCACCCATTTCAGTGTTTTATTTTTCCCAGGATGTGAAGAAGTAATTTATCAATGACCTGTAGGGATAATATGAGGGGATATGAAGACAACATGTTTTTGTATTAGTTTTCACTTTATGATGTAATGTAAACTTTATGAATGTATATAGTTATTCCAAGGCTATTAAACTAATCGGTCTTTCGAGACTTGATCTTTCTTGTGATCATGCCAATGATACGTAATAATGCACCGACTCTGGACAACTGGGGTTGGGGTGTTACACTTTAACCAAGTATGAAGCTTCCATTATTTTAAAAACCCATTATGGTGGTTTTATTATAAAGGTCCAACTAGTGTATATGTTTCATAGCCAAACAGTGGTATCATTTGACTGGCCAACCCGTTATGTAGGCATCTTATGCAAGACCACCGAGGGGCACGCACTGCCTAGTCAGTCAAAGGAGTTCTTAGATATCTGAAACTCTAACACCAAAAACAATAACTAGGATTATGAATATATTAAAATATTCAAGATTAAGAGGGTGAAATACGAAATTGGGTAATGCTCAATGCAAAGGAGAAATACTTGAATCAATACTGGCCATGCATTTTTAGTCTGTTATATAGATCTGACTCATTTATGAATTCGGTACATTTCTTGTTTCCTTGGTGGGAAATCTAAGGAGAATTCCAAAAATGATGACCCCTACATTGAATATTAATTATATGTGGAAGAGGCATAAAACAATTATACCATGGATAAGACTAGGAACTAAGGAATAGTTTTCACTGTGTATCTCAATGGGATGAGAATCAAGCCATACATAGTTCTTTAGGGACTTTGAATTTTAATGTTATGTAGCAATGACATTATGTTGTGCGGTTTAGAGTCGTGCAACGAGGACATGAAGTGATCCCGATGGAAAAAAGTAATATTGCGGCTAGACTAGAGGATTGAACCCAAGTGTTACTACGTATCTCATATGGATGAAAATAAAGCCACATGTCATTCTTTTAAATATTCCATATGAATGTTTGATTTATACACATAGGGAAAAATGGAGGTTTTTTATCGTGGTTGGGAAAATATTAGAGATCTATGCATCTCTACGTATCTCATATGGATGAGAATCATGCCAATGGTAGTTCATGAAATAACCATTTCCAACACTAATTGAGTTTGATATGGGAGATGGGGGATTTTGACACATTTATAAATAACTATTAAATATAAGACAAAAAATAGTATGATGGTCAAACCATGTATCTAGAAAGTGTACTCTGTATAGATCTGATTCATATACAAGAAAAGAAAAGGGAAATAAATTTCATTGTGGTTGCGGTTGGGGCTAAGATTAGAGATCTAGGAATCACTATGTATCCCATTGAAAATGAGAATAAATCCATTCATAATTCTTGATATGAGGTATTTATGTAGATCTGATTCAAATATAGGGAGAAATTGAACTCATGTGCCACTAAGGAGTAGCAATGATGTAAGTGATGCTTGCTCATGGAAACTCTTAATGTAAAATAAATAAGGTGTTAACCATACAGTTTAATGTCATGTAAATAGGAAAAATGATGTCATGCAGTTTAATGTCATGTGACAATGAGAATGATGTAGAGATCTGAAGCTTGACGTACATGTACATTACATTACTTTTGTGGAATACTTATTACATAACAAAAACACACACATGAGGACCGTAATAGTTTAGTGTCTTTGGAAACTCGGAACGTAATCTTCTAATCATGGTGAAAGATCTTCAACATCTCCCATAAAGATCTTCCTTTTTTTTGTTACCTAAAACCTTTATTTATATCCTGGGGAAAAGAAAACATAAAAGGGTGAGATCAAATTCTCAGTAAGGGTAAACAAAATAAATATCAATCACATCATTTTTATAAGAACATATCTTTTGGAAATCTTAACCTGCAAAAGAGATCATAATTTCATAACATGGGATAAATCATAGTAGTGAAATGTAATCCCAATTATCATAACTTAAAACATGAAACTTTGTGGCATACACACATAATCATAGAGAATCATTTCTTATTAGTCAAGACTCATTTCCAAGACTATCTTAGTGGACAAAGTCCCTTTCTGAACCGAGTTCATTCCTCGTCTCAGTCCTGTTTCACTGAACCGGTATAACCTCTCGTTCCAGCCATGTCTATCTCATGAGATATAAAATCTTTACCCAATGCATTGGAGGTAGATATAGGTCCCACCCAAATCATAATGATACCATTATTATGTGTGCCACAAAATCATAAATCATGCATCATTGCATAACCCGTGTAATAAAAATGGGATTCTTAAACAACATGACATCATAAAACAATTCATATAAGATAAACGAATTCATAAAAATAATTCCATCACAACATAATCAAATCAATGTAATAATAGGGATAGAAAAATAACCCTATATTATCTTAGATGGAAAATAATTTTGATAAAACACTTGAACTCCATTCTTGAGGAAAATATCATTTCTACTTCAAAAACATTTTTCCATTATTAACATGTCATAAAATTTTAAACTAAAAGATGTTGATTAAAAAATAATCTTGAAAACTTGTAAAGGAAGATTCTTGGGAATAATGTTTTAAAAATCCATTCATGCCGTATAAGTTAAAAAAACATTCTTCTCATACTTTTGTCGGAAAAGTCAAAAAGTACCTCGTATGAAAAACGACAAAGGATTCCTTTCATATATTTTACTAAAAACTCACTGAAGGGTAAAATTGGATTTAAACAATTGTAGGTGGATGGAAATAATATTACATATTGAGGAAACATGGATGTGGATGATAAAATACGCCCCAGTAAATACCAAAGTATAAACAATCTCGGATAAAAATGAGATTGTGATATTTCCCTTACCTTAGGTCTGATTTGCTTCGAAAGTGTCCAAACCTCCTGTATAATGATTTAAATAATGTCATTGACTTATTCCAGAATCATACTCATTGATATGATATCATATATGGTTCACTTATGACTTTATATTACCCGTTCTTTTGTAAATTCCATGTTAAAGAGCGTTTTGGGTAAAATCGTCTCATTTGTCGTTCGTGTTTTAACTTGTAATTATTCATATGATTACTTAGATCATGATTACTTAAATCCAGAATGTAAAACTTGATTTATATATAATATATATTCAGAATATACATATATATAATAGATCATTAAATGGAAAGAAATACACCGTTCATGGAGACGGTAGGTCGTACGTACGCATGAACGCTGTTTTCGTTTCCTTATTGAGTTGAATGGAATTAAGTAGATGACATACATATATATACACATAAATCCAGTATTATTATGTCATATATTTCATGATTACTTATTATATATATTTTATAATCATTCATAAATGGTTAACGTGGAGAATGAATCTCATCGCATCGTGGAGACGGTAGTCCGTAAGTACGCACGAGCGATGATATCGTTCTCATGATCGTGGGACTGTATTGGAGTGTATGTATACTATCTCAGAATCAATATCACTTTAAAATAATCATATATAGTTATTATTTACACCATTATACCGATCCAAGTATGGTGGTGGTGGAAAATAAATTACACCACGGCGTGGAGACGGTATTCCGTACGTACGCATGTGCGGTGATTTCATTTTCCGTAGGATGGATAGATGGTGAAATAGAGTTGTTTCATACTTATAATAAAATATAAATATATTAGTGGTACTGATTTTATTACTTCATAATGAAACAACTAAAGAAGAAGAAGTGGAAGAAGAAATAAAGATGAAAGAATCGGTAACGGACATTACCTCTTCTTTGAAGTGCTTCTTTGAGACCTCCTTTTAGGGAAATAAAATAGGTCTTTGAAGAAGACCAGAACCTCTAGGATGTTTATAGAGAAGTGGAGAGAAGAAATTGTCAGGTTTTGGCCGATATTGAAGTCTCAAAGTGGTGTGAGGAAGAGAGGGAGGAAGTGCCCTTTTATAAGGGAGGAGAGGGGCACCTCTGGAATAACGAAAAATATTATTTTATTATAAAGCCAAATTCGGTTTTAAATAGCTCCAAATTGATTTATTTAGAAGCTAAGGTGGGGATGTGTCAAAAGCCTCTCATCCAATAGATTTTAGACAATTTTAGGTTCCTATTTTAACCTTATCATTTAGTTTTAACATTAAGTTAAATAATTTTACTTTTATCGTGTCTTCTTGTGTTCTTACACTATAAGGTTAATAAACTTACTATATCAAGCCAAACGAAACCCAAGTTGTTTATTATTAATATATATAACCTTATTTAATTCATTTGTCCGAACCTTATATTTTTAGGAAAAAAATAACAATTAATAATATAATATTTGTTTTAAAAACTATTTTATGTCAATTTTGACACTATTTGGTAATTGAATTTTGTAGAAATCATAACAGAATTATTAGTTCGAAAAAAGTTAATAAAATAAATACTAACATGTCATATTAACCTATAAAATTAGTGGAATTCATAAAAAGTCTCAAATTACATTTATTTGTGTATTTATAAAATCAATTATGCCAATATTTCATTAATAAGATAATTACTGCATCATCGTTGTGTCACAAATAAATTAAACTATTTAATGTCTAAAAATTACAAATAAAATGTCATTATGTAGGAAATCTTTTTAGATTTTAATTAATATTTATAGTCGAATTTATCTTATGTATAACCCTATATTAAAAATGATTTACTTATTAAACTTTGATTTTAACTATTTTAACCATTCTTTAAATAAATTAATAATAAATGTCCTAATCTAATCCAAGTGGGTTTAAATGGTCATATTTTATTCCTAAGGTTGTTTTTGGTCGAATTACACTTATCCAATAGAATTAGGACATGTGTTAGGGTAATAATAATATCATTTTTACCCTTAATTACCCTATTTACTTTTAACCGTGGTAAAAAAAGTCAAAAGTTACTATTCACCAAAAATTATTTTCATCTCATAGAACCACATTTTAGTCCTTGATATTAACCGTGTCTCTCAGATTTTCGAAATTCCCCTCACAGAAACGGTAAAATTAAGTTTTATGAAAAATTCAGTTTTTTAACTACCACTTAGTGGTTTCACTATTCATCAAAAAATGAACGCTTCCAGAAAAATACATAAAATTAGGCCTAAGATATATTTGATATTATGAATTCAAAAATGACGTCTATTTTACCAAATTCAAAACATATCAGTTACATTAATTAATTTAAAAATTAATTCTCGTTGTCAATACAAATAGCGTGTTTTTAAGAGATAATAATTATCAAAAGAATGACACTTGTTTATGTCTGGTTTAAATGTGAAATTACATCTAATGACCAACATTATATCAAATTGTAAAAATATATTCTAAATATACTTTAAAACCACTCAAATTAATAATGTATCACTATTAATTATTTCTATTAAAAAAGTTGTTTTTAATTAAAATTTAATAATTTTCACTATTCATCAGAATATGAAAGTTATCCGAAAAGTACCAAAATTTCACCCTAAGATAATTTCGATATTCCAAATACAAAAATGAAGTCCATTTTGAAAAATAAAATTTAAAAAAGTTCAAAAAGTGGTTATTACTATTCATAACGGCTAGTTTTAATAATATTTTAATAGCATATCGTTGTTCAGTGAAACTCGGTATTGCGTACTACACACGCTATCGAGGAAGGTTGCGATTGCGTGTAATTCAAGGCAAGTCAAGGATGCGTGTTGTGCAAGATCCTTTTGGTGTAGCGTACAACACAAGACATTAATGAAAAGAATATTTTTCATAAAATCTCGGGGTGTTACATTCTACCCCCCTTAAAATGAATTTCGCCCTCGAAATTGGTCGGGGTTATAAATGGTTTACTATTCGAAAGTTTCTTTGATAGAAACACACATAGTAAAAAGGAATACCAAAACCAATATTTAAAAACAAAAGTATGAAATGTAATGGTTACCCAAATAATATAATCACTGGGTTTCCACATAGGTGAAAATATGGATATGGAAGAGAAATCTAACCATCATGTTCTGATGGAGAGTGGTAGAGAACATGGCTATGGAAATGCCATAAATCACAAAGCCATAAATTTGTGACGATCTAAGGTACCATCTGATTCATCAGAGCACTAGGACAACATTTTTGGTTTTCAAGATCGTTTCCCTAAAGTTGATGAAATTGGAATTAGAAGAAATACTTTCGTGATTTCGGTATAGTCTCACCGTTGGTTGTTCTTTGGACAATTTCCACTTCATCTCTTAAATAAATGAAGTTTAATTTTCCATTCGTGATGTGATAGCAGATCATGGGATAGAATGATGGGTCATTCCATCTGTCTCAAACAAAAGGTTAGAAAAGTTATCAAAAAATACATAAGTCCATCTATAGTGAGATTAATCATATATGGTTCCTAAAATGGACATATACTACTTAATATAATAAAACTAGTTTCTACTAAACAGGGACTTCCTGTAGGCCAGTGGTAGGCGATAAAGGCCAGTCTCACTTCAGTTGTGGGTTCGATTCCCACGGCCTTGTCCGACTTGATGGGTTGTCGCCCGTCCTGTAGGTTGTCCTTTTTCTAAAACTATATTACTATAACATCCCATCAATAATATCGAAAAAACTTTTATCCTTAAACAATACTAACTTATGTCCAACATAGTCCATTCAAATCTTTAAGCTTATCCATAATACTGCAGTCCACTCTCATAATATAGTGAAAACGATTACCAGAGATTTAATACCATCGTTGATCCCCATATATCATAAGATATGTCTTTTTGGTCACATTCCAAACATTCAATGGCCTTAATCATGTGTTCTCTTGAATACCCATTGAACCTTAGTGAAAACATGAATGCAGTTAAAAGTTAACACATTCCACATACCAAAATCCTCAAAATTCTATATACTGAAACCATGATATCACTTAGTCCTTATATCAATCATTTTCTCATGAATACAATCAAACATCTCATTATCTTCTTATTCCTTCATTATGCGCATATCATCTAATTTACAAAAATATCTGAATGACATTCCATGGTTACTGGTACCATTCAACATATACTTTCAAAACTCAAGGAAAGACAACAGTGTAACAATCCTTAGATGTCTCTTTATTCCATTGTACCATGAGATTACTTATACAACATTACACATGATAAACAAGTATTCATTCCACTACATTCTTAAACCATTGACTGAGCTTCAACAATTCTTTCATCTTACATATCATTTGTAGTCTCTTCATCATCATCAACATAAATACTACCCATACGACCATACTGATTCTCTTCATGAGACTTTCCCTTAGGGAATTGGTTTGCATAATGCCCGTACATTCCACATTTAAAACATTTAACCATTGTTGATGTCGTAGCAACACCATTATCCTCATCCCTGGTGTTAACTGAACCTTTTTCTTTGCACTTACTGGCTTTGTGTCCTTCTTTTCCACACCCAAAGCATCTTCCAGTTCCTTTGAAACATTCTCCTTGATGCCTCTTCCCACATGATTTACATATGGGAAATTGAACTTTCTTTCCTCTATGATCATCATGAAACTCCATCTTTCTCTTATTAGCCGAGTCGGGAAACTTACCTAATTTTACATTATTGATCATATTATGAGATTGCTTATTCGGCATAATAATGATGTTTGGACTTGAAAATCCCATTTCATTTGTTTTCTCATGAATAATATCATTCCATTGTCCATCATATCCTCCATTATCGTGAATCTTCCTGTGTCCAACAATTTTCTAAAACCCAAAAAGAATAGTGTGAGAGGAAAAGATCATGCTAGGGAAAACAACATAGTAAAGGGGGATTACCCTCAATATATAACATCTTAGGTAAAATTCTAAGATCGTTAGCGCAATTCTATGACTATAACCTATAAGTATACTTAACCTTAGGGACATCCCTAGACATACCATAGAAATATCTCTAGGGATCCTACTAACATTTTCGCATCCTAGTTTCCAAAGGTTGACTAAACCTTTCCTCTGATACCAACTGTAAAGACCTGAAGCTTGATGTACATGGACATTACATTACTTTTGTGGAATACATAGTACATAACAAAAACACACACATGAGGACCGTAATAGTTTAGTGTCTTTGGAAACTCGGAACGTAATCTTCTAATCATGGTGAAAGATCTTCAACATCTCACATAAAGATCTTCCTTTTTTTTCTTACCTAAAACCTTTCTTTATATCCTGGGGAAAAGAAAACATAAAAGGGTGAGCTCAAATGCTCAGTAAGGGTAAACAAAAGAAATATCAATCACATCATATTTATAAGAACATATCTTTTGGAAATCTTAACCTGAAAAAGAGATCATAATTTCATAACATGGGATAAATCATAGTAGTGAAATGTAATCCCAATAATCATAACTTAAAACATGAAACATTGTGGCATACACACATAATCATAGATAATAATTTCTTATTAGTAAATACTCATTTCCAAGACTATCTTAGTGGACAAAGTCCCTTTCTGAACTGAGTTCATTCCTCGTTTCAGTCCTGTTTCACTGAACCGGTATAACCTACCGTTCCAGCCATGTCTATCTCATGAGATATAAAATTTTTACCCAATGCATTGGAGGGAGATATAGGTTCCACCCATCTCATAATGATACCTTTCTTATGTGTGCCACAAAATCATAAATCATACATCATTGCATAACCCATGTAATAAAAATGGGATTCTTAAACAACATGATATCATAAAACAATTCATATAAGATAAAGGAATTCATAAAAATAATTCCATCACAACATAATCAAATAAATGTAATAACAGGGAAAGAAACAGAACCCTATATTATCTTAGATGGAAAATAATTTTGATAAAACAATTGAACTCTATTCTTGAGGAAAATATCCTTTCTACTTCAAAAACATTTTCCCATTATTAACATGTCATACAATTTTAAACTAAAAGATGTTGATTAATAAATAAGCTTGAAAACTTGTAAAGGAAGCTTATTGGGAATAATGTTTTAAAAATCCATTCATTCCGTATAAGTTAAAAAAACATTCTTCTCGTACTTTTGTCGGAAAATTCAAAAAGTACCTCGTATGAAAAACGACCAAAGATTCCTTTCATATCTTTTACTAAAAACTCACCGAACGGTAAAATTGGATTTAAACAATTGTAGGTGGATGTAAATAATATTACATATTGAGGAGACATGGATGTGGATGATAAAATACGCCCCAGTAAATACCAAAGTATAAACAATCTCGGATAAAAATGAGATTGTGATATTTCCCTTACCTTAGATCTGATTTGCTTCGAAAGTGTCCAAACCTCCTGTTTAATGATTTAAATAATGTTATTGACTTATTCCAGAATCATAATCATTGATATGATATCATATATGGTTCACTTATAACTTTATATTACCCGTTCTTTTGTAAATTCCATGTTAAAGATCGTTTTGGGTAAAATCGTCTCATTTGTCGTTCGTGTTTTAACTTGTAATTATTCATATGATTATTTAGATCATGATTAATTAAATCCAGAATGTAAAACATTATTTATAAATAATATATATTCAGAATATACATATATATAATAGATCAATAAATGGAAAGAAACACACCGTTCATGGAGACGGTAGGCCGTACGTACGCATGAACGTTGTTTTCGTTTCCTTATTGAGTTGAATGGAATTAAGTAGATGACATACATATATATACACATAAATCCAGTATTATTATTTCATTTATTTCATGATTACTTATTATATATACTTTATAATTATTCATGAATGGTTAACGTGGAGAATGAATCTCATCGCGTCGTGGAGACGGTAGTCCGTACGTACGCACGAGCGATGATATCATTCTCATGATCGTGGGACTGTATTGGAGTGTATGTATACTATCTCAGAATCAATATCACATTAAAATAATCATATATAGTTATTATTTACACCATTATACCCATCCAAGTAAGGTGGTGGTGGAAAATAGATTACACCACGGCGTGGATACGGTATTCCGTACGTACGCACGCGCGGTGATTTCATTTTCCGTAGGATGGATAGATGGTGAAATAGGGTTGTTTCATACTTATAATAACATATCAGTATGTGAGTGATACTGATGTTATTACTTAATAATGAAACAACTAAAGAATAATAATTGGAAGAAGAAATAAAGATGAAAGAATCGATAACGGACATTACCTCTTCTTTGAAGTGCTTCTTTGAGTCCTCCTTTTAGGGCACTAAAATAGGTCTTTGAAGAAGACCATAACCTCTAGGATGTTTCTAGAGAAGTGGAGAGAAGAAATTGGCAGGGGTTGGCCGAACTTGAAGGCTCAAAGTGGTGTGAGGAAGAGAGGGAGGAAGTGCCCTTTTATAAGGGAGGAGAGGGGCACCTTTGGAATAACGAAAAATATTATTTTACTATAAATCCAAATTCGGTTTTAAATAGCTCCAAATTGATTTATTTCGAAGCTAAGGTGGGGATGGGTCTAAATCCTCTCATCCAATAGAATTTAGACATGTTTAGGTTCTTATTTTAGCCTTATCATTTCGTTTTAACATTAAGTTAAATAATTTTACTTTTACCGTGTCTTCTTGTGTTCTTACACTATAAGGTTAATAAACTTACTATATCAAGCCGAAAGAACCCCAGGTTGTTTATTATTAATATATATAACCTTATCTAATTCATTTGGCCGAACCATAGATTTTTATGAATAAAATAACAATTAATAATATAATATTTGTTTTAAAAACTATTTTATGTCAATTTTGACACTATTTGGTAATTGATTTTTGTAAAACTCATAACAGAATTATTAGTTCTGAAAAAGTAAATAAAATAAATACTAACATGTCATAGTAACCAAGAAAATTAGTTTAATTCATAAAAACTCTCAAATTACATTTATTTGGGTATTTATAACATCAATTATGTCAATATTTCATTATTAAGATAATTACTGCATCATCGTTGTGTCACAATAAATTAAAATATTTAATGTCTAAAAATTACAAATAAAATGTCCTTATGTAGGAAATATTTTTATCTTTATAATGAATATTTATAGTCGAATTTATCTTATGTATATCCCTATATTAAAAATGTTTTACTTATTAAACTTTGATTTTAACTATTTTAACCCTTCTTTAAATAAATTAATAATAAATGTCCTAATCTAATCCAAGTCGGCTTAAATGGTCATATTTTATTCCTAAGGTTGTTTTTGGTCTAATTACACTTATCCAATAGAATTAGGACATGTTTTAGGGTAATAATAATATCATTTTACCCTTAATTACCCTATTTACTTTTAACCGTGGTAAAAAAAAGTCAAAAGTTACTATTCACCAAAAATTATTTTCATCTCATTGAACCAAATTTTAGCCCTTGATATTAACCGTGTCTCTTGTATTTTCGAAATTCCACTCACAGAAGCGGTAGAATTAAGTTTTATGAAAAATTCAGTTTTTTAACTATCACTTAGTGGTTTCACTATTCATCAAAAAATGAACGTTTCCAGAAAAATACAAAAAATTAGGCCTAAACTATATTTGATATTATGAATTCAAAAATGATGTCTATTTTACCAAATTCAAAACATATCAGTTACATTAATTAATTTAAAAATTAATTCCCATCGTCAAAACAAATAGCGTGTTTTCAAGAGATAATAACTATCAAAAGATTGACACTTGTTTATGTCTGGTTTAAATGTGAAATTACATTCAATGACCAACATTGTATTAAATTATAAAAATATATTCTAAATATAATTTAAAACCACTCAAATTAATAATTTATCACTATTATTATTTCTATTAAAAAAGTTGTTTTTAATTAAAATTTAGTAATTTTCACTATTCATCAGAATATGAAAGTTATCCGAAAAGTACCAAAATTTCACCCTAAGCTAATTTCGATATTCCAAATCCAAAAATGAAGTAAATTTTGAAAAATAAAATTTACAAAAGTTCAAAAAGTGGTTATTACTATTCATAATGGCTAGTTTTAATAATATTTTAATAGCATATCGTTGTTTAGTGAAACTCGGTATTGCGTACTACACACGCTATCGAGAAAGGTCGCGATTGCGTGTAATGCAAGGAAAGTCAAGGATGCGTGATGTGCAAGCTCCTTTTGGTGTAGCGTACAACAAAAGACATTAATGAAAAGAATATTTTTCATAAAATCTTGGGGTGTTACAAATGATGCTACACATTTTATCATTGTGCATCATGGGCGCTTATGGTTGTTATGATTTTTAATATATTGTAACTAGAAATTTGTGATATCTAGTTTAGAGTCATGCAGCCAGGAAATTGTGACGTGAAATTACCCAAAGTAATTATTCATAAATCATGCATTGGTTGGAGTTGTAATATCTTCTACATACATTGATATTAGTGAATAAGCTCCATTAGATTAGACCTTATATACAGTGTAAGGTCTCACTCACTTTGTCTCATGTTTTGGAGGCTTATTTCTCGATATCATTGGAGTCATGAAGATAAATACAAATTCTTCTTGAAGAAATGAGTGGAGGGGAAATTTATTGTTAAAATATCATGCTATTCTGTTCTAATAGACATCTAAATGATGCAAAGTATGCAATATCTTTTCTCCTTGTCGTTCTAGCTCATCAAATTGTTTCTGAAACTTTTAATCTATAGATAACTGATCATAGATTGCAACTTAGAGTGAGGTAAATTGAATTTCAATTGAAAAAACTGCATATGTGTTGTACACAAATGAATATAGAGTTTCTTAAGTGGTAGATTGGGTAGTAGTCCTATAATCCCAAAATTAATGAAAAAATTTATCACGCTAAGATTTATTATCTTTATACACCATCTTGAAGAGTATATTTGATAGTGTTTTTTTGAAATCCTCTATTTTTCCATTGTCCACTGCATGATAGTGATATTAATGGTTGGATTTGATATTGTTCTCCTGATATAACTTCTTTACCTCAACAGAATTGAAATTGGTGCTGCTGTCTATCAATATATAATTACGGACACCAAATCTGGTTATGTTATTAGCCTTGAGAATTCTAACACTGTTTTTAGGTCCTACTTCTTTGAGAGGTATTTCTTTATCCCATTTGGTGAAGAAATTATTTGCAGTAAGAATATACTTGAACTGCTTAGATGTAGCTAGAGGATATGGTCCTATAACATCAATTCCTCATGTGGAAAATGGCCAGGTGTATTTATATGTTTGTAGAAATGTCGGTGGTTGATGAATGATGTAAGAATTCACCTGAAAGTGATGATATTTCTTGGTGAAATCTATGCAATCCTATATCATAGAAGGCCAGAAGTATCCAAGCCTTTAGATTTGATCAGGAATCCTATGCCTAGACAAGTGAGCATCACAGGATCCTACATGTACTTATTTCATGACAGCTGTAGTTTCTTCTCCACCAAAACACTTGAAGATTACCCCATTAAAGCCTCATTTGTAGAGGATCTTCTAGAGATATGTACTATCATATAGAGTGAAATTTTCCACTCATTGTTGGAACTGATCTTTTTCTGCTCAATCTGGATGAATTACACCATTTTGAAGGTATTATATGATGGGTGTCATCTATACCATAGTATGACCATACATCTCATAAATAGTGTTAATTTCAATAATCTTCTCTATTATATTTTGAATGAAAGATGAAACCACATGAAGATGAGAAATAATAGTGATTGCCTCATCCCAATTTGGATCTTCCAGTATTGTGGCTGCATTATCTGGTGCATTAGCTAGGTAATTTTGTAATCATAAGACATAAGGCAATGTTGGATCTAAGGTAAATTCTACCATTAATCCTCTAGCGTAAACACAAAAAGGAAATAGCTCTTATTTTTTTATAGTATAAACCCCATTGATCTATTGTATTACAAACTCTAAGTCACCTTTCACATTTAGGTGGATCACTGGTACCTAGAGCACTAATTCTAGCCCTACAATGAGAAAATGATATTCTACCTCATTATTTGTACTGCCTTCTGACAACAGGATGGAATATGGAAACACTACCTTTTTTTGGGAGATAAGTACAATTCCTAACACAATGTTTTTGAGTTAGGGTTTTTCGTTATCTTCCCCATTGTACTTATGGAAGCACAATAAAATTACAATTCACATGTTTGGGGATTATCTCAAATAGATAATATCTCATCATAATGAATTTCATTATTCAATAATATATCTTTTGCAGATGGGTGTTCTGCAAGGAAATATTCCAAGGCTTGGCCTTTTATAGATTTTTGAGGCATGAACTGGATATCGAACTATTGAAAAATAACTACCCACTGTCCCAAACATCCTGTATGCATAGGATTACTGAGGATAAATTTTAGTGGGTTATTGCGAGATACCAAGTGGACCACATGATGTTGCAGGTAGTGTCTCAATTTTTGAACTAAGAAGATTAATACCAGTAATAATTTCTCGATACTTGAATATCAAGTATTCATGTCAAGAATAGTTTGACTGAGATAGTAAATTTTATTTTCATTCCCATCATTATTCTTTTAAGAATGGAAGGCATCCAGTGATTTATCTAAAAATGTATCATATCGGATAAGTGACTTTCCTTTATTAGGTGGAATTAATACCAGTGGACTAAAGAGATATTTCCTGAGGGAATCATATGCCTCTTGGAAGTCTTCAGTCCATTGATAGGTGACTAACTTTTAAATTAATATAGTGAAGGGTAAACACTTTACTGAAAAATTGGTGATAATGTGCCTCATATTAGCCAAATTTCCTCGAATTCCTCTTAATTATTTCAAATTTAGAGGATATAACATTCCAAGGATTGCTTTGGTCTTCTCAAGATCAACTTCGATGCAATGATGGCATAAAATGAAGCCAATGAATTTTCCTATGGTTACCCAAAAAGAACATTTCAAGGGATTAATATTCAAATTATGTTGTCAAAGTTTATTTAATATGGTCTCCAAAATATCCAGTTGATCGAAACATTTTTTGTGCTAAACTACCAGATCATCCACATAACATTTGACAAATTTTTCTTTGAAGGGTTTGAAGATATGGTGCATGGCACATTGATACGTAACATGTACTTTAATTTATCCAAAGGCAATTACATGATATAAAAAACACCTTGAGGGGAATTTATGTCTATAAAGTCCTCATCCTAATGGGAATTTTTTATTATATTGTACCCAAAGTTTCCATCCATTAACGATAAAGCTTCATATATGGTTGTTTCATTAATTAAAATCAATGTGATCAGAACTAAAAATTCATATTTGTGACAATTCTGGTTCAGATATATAAAATCAATGAAATATATGATTTTCCCCTTCTTCTTTTTCATTAGGACAATGTTGTCCAACCATTTGGTATATTCCACCTCCCTAAAATATTTAACTTTAATAAGTTTTTCAAATTCAAATTCAATTTTAGGGGATTGAGTTTGGTATATTCTTCTTGCTTCCTACTTTAATCTATAATTCTCATCAAGAAAACCCATGTGACGAGTGGCTACATCAGTATTATGGCCTTTTATTTTTTTATAGTTCCAAGAAAATATATCTCAATGTTTTATTAGAAATGATGTATACATCTCTTTATCTTCAGAATTAATGGCCTCAATAATTAGAGTGGTGCGTTGATCTTCTTTTGTGCCTATATTTACTTATCTGAGCTCATACACAGTGGTGGAGACACCTTCCTCAAGTACTAGAAGAGAATCCATGAGATCTTATTCTTCCTCTTCCTAACATGTCACTTTTTCTGTTTCTTATTATGTAGTAGGTGATAAATAAAAACTTTCAGAACAAAGGGCGGAGTAAGTATTTGATCATCCTAAAGAACATGCAAAACTTTCAGACTATACTAATGATGAAGGGTCTTCTGAGAGTATTGAAGAGGATATTATGGGTTGGTAATCAACATCCTTTTCATCCTCTAGTGTTGAAATAACTTTTTCTAACCTGATTGATGAAGAAAAGACTTTCTGATGTTCGATGGATAAAATGAAGACATCTCCAATTAAGCTTTCACCACTAATTGGTAAATCAATAATTTCTCCCATGCTATCAGGCTCAATAGATGCAATTGAAATTATGGATGTCAATGGATGAGTTATTGTATTTGGTTCTATATTTACAAGTTGATTTATAGGAAACACATAATCTATACTGAGATATTTGAATGGGTTAGATTGGATCTTTTCTAGGATATTCAGAGCATTGATTCTTGTTACCTCTATTGTCATGGACCTCATTACTTTTGGGTGATATAATTATGACTCAATATACTGATATTCACATGTTTTGAACAAAGCCATATAACCATACACTATACCAATTTTACCATTGAAAAAATACTTAAAACATTTATAATATGATGAAGGAATGGACGCATGTTGATATAGCCAAGGCCATCCAAGAAGAATGTTGAAGGATTCTTCCTTAAGGACAACCATAAAATATGAATTAGATACAAGATCTCTAATCTAAGATTTGAGTATAATCTCTCTTAAAGGTTCTTGTTCATTCTTGTCATAACCTTACAACAAAAAAGTGGCTAGGAGAAAAGTGTGATTCAGTAAGGAAAAATATATGAAGTGCATGGATGGGAATGTGTTTGACTCCGGAGACATTATCAATGAAATATCATCAGATGTTTCTATCATTAACCAATCCAGATAAATACAACGGCTAGATGTGTCCATGTACAACATCATCCTCATCTTTATTCGTAAAAGATATGACTGCATGACATTCTATAGGATCATTCCCTATATGATAAACCTTAGTGGAAACAAATTTAGTTTCAAACTGTTAAGGACTTGAAAGAGCCTCAATGAGTTATTCTTAAAGATATTTTGATAGATTGAAGGCTTCCAAGATTGAAAAATTTACAGGTACTTGAGATAACTGTTTCTAAACAATGAAATTTTAGTCTAGAGGTTTTTATTTTCTAGCTTAGAGATATAGTTTTTTAGGTATCTTTGAAGTCGATGCCTGTGATGTAGATGTACCCTATGTCAGGGCTTAAGTTGGAAATAATTTGGATTTTGGTATATTAGATTGAATATGACTATATACTTGTTGAGAGAATGATGGTGTAACCTCTAATAGGTCATCTAAGATAATCATGTTAGAACTGATCCAGTGATGTGTGGGAGAATTCCATTATTTTTGTTGAGCCTTCTTAAGGGTCTCCCATGAGTTTCTGCCTTATATACGGTTCAAGCATGGGTAGAGTGAAAATAGTGGTCTCTAGAATATCCACATGTTTCCTTGTATCCTTGACCTTGTATTCTTCCTCTATATTACAAGTTAGGTACAAGGAATTCATGCTCAACATAACCCGACTCATCATTTGAATATGGATCTGTTAATTAAATAAGATTAATGGAACCAAACATCAATTCTTCATCTGATGTAGATTCCTCATGACAGGTCGGTTTCAGTTGTCCCATTTTGTGGGGCAGTACCGATACTTCTAAAATAGATGGAATGAAATCTCCCAATGTCAAGGATAAATTTGGCCATGACATAATCTCATCCTCTAATAACATCTCTTTATCTTTTAGATTATGTCACTTATTTTATGATTTAACATTAGAGGATTGATCTTTTGATGAAGACATATTTGATGTAGTGGAAGTGGCAGAAGACACAATTGGTTGTTTCAACTATTTTTATAGAATTTCATGAGTTTTATTGATCGTATTCCTGATCATCCAATCAACATACTTCTACATATTTTTTCTTTTGTTTTCCTACCACTCACCTTCATTATCTGGGTTAGTAGCAATATCACATGCTACTTTTGATGATGAACTTTTCAATTTCACATTTCCAGAGACTACCATTTTTTATAGGAGGTATTTGAAAAAAAACTCCTAAAAGGGATTCCCCGATATTTGGTGAAAGGGAAAATAATTTGGATGATCTTCATATCCTTATTTGTTCGGTTTCTTTAGCCTTGTAAACTGATCCAAATTTTTTTCCAAGGTTGAAATGAATTAACTGAGAAAATTTTCATTCAAAAAAGAATAAACTTTTTCTTTAACTCCTCAAACTATATTTTCCTTTTTTCTTTTTCATAATATTGATGAGGTGGTTCTTGCTACTGATGATCGGGAGGTGGATTACTTCGGTATGATGAAGGTTATGAAGTATAAGTAGGTGTAGGTGATGGTTTTTGGGTGACTGTAGTAGCCTCGTCTTTCCCTATTCTCCTTCCCTAAGGAAATGGAATTACATGAGATTTAGCATTACTTTCTATAGTGGAATCATCCACTTGTTGGGAGATTGAAGCATGGTCTCAAAACCCTCATCTGCATTTCAAATGGATTAGTGGTGTGTGTAACTCATCACACAAATTTGAAACACAACATGGCAGAAACTCTTATTGTGGGGGAGATAAATTTAAGGAATATGTTAATTCTTTCCATCGAGCAATAAAACATGAAACTCTTTCATTTTATCTTTGTTTTCAATTTGTAATATCAAAACCCGTTGTATTTAGTAGCATTGAGCTGAATTGGATAAGTAATTTCTAACGAAGGTATTTCCACCCAGTAATTGATCAAGATTGAAAACTTGTATATGAGAAAAACAGTGGCCCCTTGTTTCCCTCGGAATTCGGGGATGACCTCCTGGATGGGAGATTAAAACGTTCTGATCGGTTTCTAACGGGTTTGTTTTTAGAACCAGAAACATCCAATTATTCCATATCCATTTGGACCTAATTTCCAAAGGTGGGCACTCATTATCTTGTGAACTGACGAGGATTATGAATTTTCATTGGTCGAGAGGATGGGAGGTCGGACTCATCACACCTTTTTGAGGGGAATTATTGTCTATTCTGGGACTCTCTTTATAGATTTAAGTTATGTTCGTGAATCCTTATTACATTACCAAGTTAAAATGAGCTTTTCCTTTAGTTTTGACAATCAATGATTAAATATTTAAGAAATTTAGAGAATATTTTATATATATTCGAGGTTCATCATCAATAGAGAATCATCTATATCTATTTAGAGATTCTTGATCAATGGTAACCTTCAAAAAATTTATAAAAAAGTCTCTTGGTCATTATGATGACCAGGCTGGTTTTAAAGCCACTCAGTGGGGCACTTGAAGTTTATTGTCATTCAGAAGTACAATGAATTATTTCAGAGTTGGGATCGAACCCATAGATGGGCTACCTACGTATCCTTTGTTTTGGAAAAGGAATCAAAACCCACGTAGTTCGAGTAAGGGAGTATGATGTTTATGATTGATGGCTCAAAGAAGGATGTCATAATTACTTTTACACTATAAGCTCACGTGAGTCATGCTCGGTGTGAGAAACAAGAGGTATTGGTAATAAAGAGACAATTGTGCCATGAAAGATGCAATCATAAGAAGTAATGTGAGGCTTATGTATGTATGACTGCCCAGATGAATGAAGTTTAGGATTTACTTTAAGGAGAAAATCCAGGAATAGGGTCCATAAAGGTATATGTGCTTTAAGGAGAATTGAACACTCTAACTTGGGACTTATTCCTGAAAAGGAAACCCAAATTAGGAGAGGATTGATAATTGGGTTTTACTCCTGAGAAGGAATCCCAGATTAAATGTAAATTAGGACTGGTTAAAGATAATTTAAGGGACTTGGGGCTTACTCCTGAAAAGGAAGCCCAAGATTTATGACTGGGACTTATTCCTGAAAAGGAAGCCCAGGTTAAGGATTAAGGTTTGGGGCTTACTCTTGAGGAGGATTCCCATATTTGATATTGGGGATTACTCCTAAGAAGGATGCCCAAATTAAGGGACTTGGGGCTTACTCATAAGAAGGATGCCCAAAATTTAAGGGACTTGGGGCTTACTCCTAAGAAGGATGCCCATTTTTTAGATTGGGGCTTACTCCTAAGAAGGATGCCCAAATTAAGAGGACTTGGGGCTTACTCCTAAGAAGGATGCCCAAATTAAGATGACTTGGGGCTTACTCTTAAGAAGTATGCCCAAATTAAGATGACTTGGGGCTTACTCCTAAGGAGGATGCCCATAATTAAGATGACTTGGGGCTTACTCCTAACAAGGATGCCCATATTTATGACTGGGACTTATTCCTGAAAAGGAGACCCAGGTTAAGGATTTCTCTCATCTTAAATGATGAGGTCGAATGAATGAACTCTCCATATTTAGTGATGAAAAGATATTTAAATCGCTAGGTTTTGAGAGATATTTCACTGAATTCCTTTCAGATAAGGAAGTCAAATCAAGAAATCATTCCATAAATGACTTTGAAGAGTGTCTTGAAGACCGAATCTTGAAAAGGAAAGGTGTAATGACTTAAGAGGGGTGAAATGGGAAAGAAAGGCACCCAAAAAAGGAAGGGGCGCGCAAGTCTTGGAAGGCGCGCAAGTATTGTGGGGGCACGCAAGTATTGGTCGCGCAGGTATACCTGCGCGACATATGTTGTACTTGCGCGATGGTCAACCGGCATTGAAATACTTGAGAGACTCTTTATTAAAACCTTTAGAATCGACTTGAGGTTCTTCCAGAAAAGGGACGTGCAAGTTCTATCGAATGAGTAAGGCGACGCGCAAGTGTGACTACTTCCCTTAAGGGCTGGCCACTCAGGCGCGCAAGTGCTGATGAGTTTCAACACTTAGGCCTTCCTCCTTCTCTTTGGATCTTCCGTTCTAGGTAAGAAATTACCTTCGAAGTGTTCCGGAAGCTTTGAGAAGAGACTTGGGCGTCGGGAGCTTCAATCCGAGTTTCTGGAAAAAGATCCTCTCGAATGGGGGGCCCACATGGTCTATTTATAGGCAGGAGAAGACCCTGGGCGGTTACCGGGCGGTTACCACTTAGGTCGCGCAAGTCACTTGCGTGGTGAAGTTGCTTTTGATCCTTTGTTCATGCCTTTGTCGATTTTTGATATTTTCTTCAAAGGTTGAATCACTTTGAGCTCAGATATTCCCCTTTTCCGATTTTTTAGATTCTGTGACGAAAGGAGCGTCAACAAAAGTCCCCCCTTAGAGTTGGACCCGGAGAGAAATTAGGATTTGACTCTGAGGAAATTGAATCCATCCAAAGGAAAAGGGGGCACACAAGTTTTCAGGGCACAGAGGGTGGCACGCAAGTTCTCTCCGCACAGGCCTTAATCGCACGGGGTACGGCGCGCAGAGTCTCGGCCGCGTCTATAAATAGAGGGCCTCACTTCCGTACAAGCATCCGGATTTCCGGACTTCATATCTTCGAGCTCTTGCCGCGCAGGTCACCTTAGCCGCGCAGGTTGTTCTGTTTTCCAGATTTTTCCTTGATGTCACGCTACTGTAAAGGCATTTGTACTTGCGCGGTTTATACTTGCGCGTCAAAAACTAGTGTGGCACACGAATACTTGCGCTCCATTTTTTATACTTGCACGCCTTTATGCCTTATCCATTTTTTACGAATTCTTTCACAAATTTTATGAAACAAAAAACCCATTTAAGAGTTTAATTTATTCAAATTTTGTGCAGATTCAATGGCTCCTAAGGGAATTAAAACATCTGATGAACTGGCTAGCAAGCGGATTGATGAAATGATGAACATCATTGGCCACGATTACTATGATATCTGTGATAGCACTCTCCCAGATTTGGCTAAGTACTTGAAGAAATATCATCTTAATTTCCCACCGAGCATCTACCTGCTTCTATATGGTCATGGTCACCTGCAAGGAGTCAATGTTCCAGATACAAAGAACTATACACCTGAAATGAAGTTGCACTGCTACTCCTTCATTTCGGTTATGCTGTGCATTAAGAGCAACAACAATGGTGTGAACATTCAAATTCTTCCTCCATGTCATTTCCTTGCAGATATGAAAATGGAAAACCCATGGGCTGAAATGTTTTCCACTACCGGTTGGTGGAGAGAAGACAAACATGGTATTAGAGCAATATCTGAAAAGAGTACTCTCCCCAAATGGCTCTTTACATCCAATGCTTCATTCTCAAATCAATGTATCCATCTTCCAAGCCTCTTGGACAGAAACGGAGTCACTATTTGATCAGCAGAAAATTTTCTCAAACCGCACTCAAGAACATCCTTTTACAATTGTTCCAAGAAGAGATAGTATCACTGCATCTCTTATTGTATCCAGTTGAATGAATGAATTCCAGGTGGTTTCTGATGAAGCTCGGGATTCCGTAAATCAAATGAAGTGTTATGTTGAAGGCCTCTTGTAATTCTTGAAAAAAGAGAAGAGACTCCAGTCTGTGGATGTCCCTCTAACTCTTGTGCATCAATGAAAAACACTTTCACTTTCACTTATTTTTACCTTCATTCTCTCACTACCTGCTTTAAATTTACTTACCAATGGTCTTAGTAAGCATAGTTTTATTTTTACTAGGATTATTATAAATAACCCTATAAACTTTGAACCTTTTTAATTTGCTCAATATTACCTAAATCATACAAAATGTATGTTTAGTGAGCTGGAACTTGACTTTTATTCAGAGTTCCTTTTTCTTTTGTGGGCAGTTTAAAGTCATGCATGCCAGACATAAAGGGGCTAATGTTTAAGGTCGAAATAGATTTGACCAAAATGGATTAGAATTGACACAATTCCTTGAAAGTTCATCTGAAAACATACTACCATACTCAAGTATGAGGGAAAATATGTAAACTATGGCTTAAGAATATTTGAATCTGAGGAATGATATGAAAAAGAGCTAAAAGGCATTAGAAGAAGTAGTTTCCAAGAATGATGTTACAATTATTTAACAAAACCCGTTAGGGGGTTGAAATATGCAGGGCCACCTAAGGGCATTGGCTGCATGGTCAAATAAATAGCATCTTTTGGCTGACAAGTCTGTTATGTGGACTGTTTATGCAAGGCCACCTATGGGAACGTGCTGCATAGTCAGGAAAAAGAATTCTCATAAGTTTACTTTCCTAGTGCTAAAAGCCAGTGAAAGTTTGTGGAGATTCAAATTTTCTAAAGTATAGAGTTTGTTGTATGGAAAGAGGTACTTGAATATGGAGAAGATATTTCCAGACAATATTATCGAAGAACTGGATGAATATCACTCCTACGAAGGTCTGAACCAAACGTAGGGAAGAAGAATTAACCATAGACTTGAATACTTTCAAATCATGAAAAAGGATATGGGACAAATATGTTAAGGATGGCTATTTTTTTGCAGATCCCTATATACCGTCATTTAAGACAAATAAGGACAAAAGAGGCATTCTTCCCAAGAATGAAGTTACTATTATCCAACAAACCTGTTAGGGGTTGAATTATGCAGGGCCACCTAAGGGTATTGGCTACATGGTCAAATAAATAGCATCTTTCGGCTGACAAGTCTATTATGTAGACTGTTTATGCAAGGCCACCTATGGGCACGTGCTGCATAGTCAGGCAAAAGAATTCTCAGAAGTTTGACATTTTTGGGACTAGAAGTCATGAAAAAGGGTTATGAAGATCTGAAAATATTTAAGGTTAGGATTATAACACATAAAGATGGGTATTTTCCAATGTATATAGAGATACATAGGTCAATGATAACCATAATAATGTTGTGGCTGGGTCCTGAATTGAAATTTTGGACTTCACTACGTATCTCATAAGAATGAGAATCAAGCCATACGTAGTTCTTGAAATTCAGTTTAACGTCGTGCAGGATGAAAGTATGAGAGATCTTAGTTTAGGGTCATAGAATTTGGACCATAATAATGAATACACAGTGTGTGTTTTCATGAGGACTTTTCAGCCAAGGGACTGAAAGTGAAATTTGGGGTTAGGCCCAAAAGACTTGGGACTGGATTCGAGGGACACTCGAATGTTCCTACGTATCCCATAAGGATGGGAATCAAGTCCACGTAGTTCTAGAAATACCCTTTGTACAAATTTGGTTCGTACGGGTGAAAGGGGACTTTAGTGCAATGATGGTTTAACCTGAGACAAAAAGTTTAGGTATTACCATGTATGCACGTAGTCTTCTGAAATGAAAACATGATTGAAAAATCAATGTCAATAATAGTTCTCTCTCAAATGAGGAAATCAAAGAGTATTGTAGTTTATTGTTGTACCGGAAAAAAGTGTTGCATAGTTTAACGTCATATAACAAGGACGAAAGTGAATCAATGTAAAGATATTGATTCTAGGGGCAGTTTCACGAATCAACATCATATGAGATGGTGGTGAACTGATATGAAGAGATTGTTTTTGGGCTTCAACCCTGGGAGGTTGCCTACATACCCAGCCTGGAGGGCAAGGATCAAATTCCGTGTAGTTCAATTAAAGAATGAATTAATGATCAAGTTGTTCTTGGGGACAACGATCTAAATAAAATAAATAAAAAAAAGTTGTTGGGACTTATACATGGTTAGCGGCCCATAGAGAGTGTTACGGTTGAGGTTTTTTCTCTAAGCTCACGTGAGTCATACTCGGTGTGAGAAACAAGAGGTAAGAACAACTTTAACGATGCATAGTTTAATGTCATGTAGTACATATAAAGGGACTATGAAGTTTAAAGTATTGCAGTTAGGACTATTGGTGCTACACAGTTTTGTGTCATGTAGCAAGGACAAAATACAGTTTAATGTCATGTAGGATGTATTATGAATTTTCTATACAGTTTAGCATCATGTAGTTAGGACGATGGGAACAATAGAGTTTAACGTCATGTTGGACGAAAGGGGGGAACTGTGTAGTTTAATGTCATGCAGTGAGGACAAAAGAGTGCACCATTTTAACGTAATGTTGGACGCATTGGGGATTTTTTCCACAGTTTAACGTCATGTTGGACGAAAGTGCGAATAGTTTAAGGTCATATGAATGGACCGTGGATGGTGCAGTTTAATTTTATGCTGGATGGTGGTGTAGTTTAAGGTCATACAGGACCTTTGATGATTATATAGTTTAACGTCTTTCCGGATGTAAGGGACTTTTATACAGTTTAGTGTCATGTAGTTAGGACGTCACAGTTTAATGTCTTGCTGGACATAAGGGACTTGCAAATAGTTTTGGGTCATATGCATGGACCATTAGAGAACTTTTTCACAATTTAACGTCATGTGGGACGAAGTTGCAGTTTAAGATCATACTGGACCATTGCTGTATAGTTTAACGTCATATAGCAAGGACGAACTGGTGCCTCACAGTTTAGTGTCATGTTGCGGGGACATAAGGTGACACAGTTTAACGTCATGTTGGACGTATTTGTAAATAGTTTAGGGTCATATGCTTAGACCGTTTCTGTATAGTTTAACGTCATATAGCAAGGACGAACCGGTGCCGCACAGTTTAGTGTCATGTTGCGGGGAAATATGGTGAATACTTTGTATTTTATACAAAATATTTCTTCAAAAATCTAGCATTAGTTGGAGTAGTAATGAGTTCTCCATCCATCGAGATTAATGAATAAGCTCCATTAGAGTAGACCCTATGTATTTAATATGGTCCCTCCCATTTTGGTTCAAGCTTGGGAGGTTTCTTTCCTGGTATCATTGGAGTTCTGATAACTAATACCAATTCTCCCTGAATGAATGAACAAAGAAGAACTTTTTTGTTAAAAGCTCGTGCTATTCGATTCTGATAGATTTCCAAGTGGTGCAAAGTGCACAATATTTTCTCATCTAACTATTCAAATTCATTCAATCGCTTTTGGGATTGCTCATCTGTAGATAACTGATCACAAATGGCTACTCTGAGTGAGAGAAATTGAACTTCAATTGGCAAGACTGTTTCTGTTCCATATACCAACGAATATGGAGTTGACCGCGTTGCATTGCGGGTGGTAGTCCGATAATCCCATAAAGCATGAAAAATTTTATCACGCCATGACCTCTTATCTTTATACACCATCTTTTGATGTATTTTTGAAAGAGTCTTGTTAAAGGCTTCTATTTGGCCATTGGCTTCCGCATGATATCGAGATGAATGGTTGGATTTAATGTTGTATTTTTTATACAATTTATTCACCTCAGAAGAACAGAAGATGGTTCCGTTGTCCGTCAATATGGTATGAGGGACACCAAATCTAGTAATGATGTTAGACTTGATGAAGCTAACAATGCATTTAGAACTGAATTCTTTGAGAGGTACTACCTCTGCCCATTTGGAAAAGAAATCAGTAGCAGTAAGAATGTACTTAAACCGCTTGGCTGTAGCTGAAGGGTAAGTTCCCACCACATCTATTCCCCGTGTGGCAAATGGTCATGAGTATTTAGCTGTATGAAGCAACTCTGGAGGTTGATGAATGAAGTTGGCATGTACTTGACATGAATGACACTTCTTTGTGAAATCAACACAATCTTGTATCATTGAAGGCCAAAAGTATCCAAGCCTTCGAATTTGATCAGACAATCTATGTCCAGACTGGTGGGCACCACAGACTCCTGCATGCACTTCTTTTATGACAGCCATTGTCTCTTCACCAGCAATGAATCTGAAGAGAACTCCATCAAAACCACGTTTGTAAATAATTTTCTCTAGGTGGTTTGGGCCATCATAAAGAGTAAAATTGACCACACGTCACCGGATTTGTTCTTTCTCAGCTCTATCAGGTGGAAGTGTTCCATTTTGATGGTATTCCCTGATAGGTGACATCCATCCTGTAGTATGACCATACGGTTCAGAAATGGAACTAATTTCATTAATTTCCTCTGTTCTGGCTTGAACATAATTTGAATTTGCACGACGGTGGGCAATACTGATGGTTGTCTCTTCCCGATTTGGATCTTCTAGAGCTGTGGATATATTAGCCAGTGCATCAGCTTGAGCATTTTGTGATCTTGGGACATAAGAAAATGTCGGTTCTGAAGGGAATTCCGTTATTAACATTCTGACGTAATCATACAAAGGGATTAATTCTTCTTTTCTGATGGCATAATCCCCATTGACTTGTTTGATTACCAAGTCGGAATCACCTTTGACCTTTAAGTGATTCACTTGTGCTTGAAGTGCTAACTCTAAGCCTGTGATAAGAGCTTGGTATTCGGCTTCATTATTGGTACCACCTTCCCACAATAAAAATCAATAAGGTAACAATGCCTTATCTGGAGAAATGAGTACAATTCCTAAACCAACTTTGTTGAATTTAGGATTTTCCATTTTCTTCCCTCTTGGACTTCTGGAAGCACCATCAAAATACATTTCCCATGTTTGAGGACTCTCTTGAATAGAGAAAACTTCCTCATCAGGGAGTTCAATATCTGAAGACGTGTCTTCCACTGAAGGATGTTCAACCAGGAAATCAGCCAGATCTTGGCCCTTTATTGCCTTTTGAGATACATACTGAATGTCAAACTGCTGCAAAATAACTGCCCACCTTGCTAGATGTCCTGTAAGCATTGGACGACTAAGGATGAATTTGAGCGGATTATTGAGAGATACCAATTGGACCTCGTGATGTTGCAGGTAGTGTCTTAGTTTCTGAACTGCGAAGATTAATGCTAGGCAAAACTTCTCAATACTTGAATACTGGGTTTTTGCTTCAAGCATAGTTCTACTGAGATAGTAGAGGCTATTTTCATTCCCAGCATCATTCTTTTGAGTGAGAAATAAACCCAATGATCTCTCTAGAGATGTCACATAGAGGATAAGTGGTCTTCCTTCAACAGGTGGCATGAGTACTGGTGGACTCAAGAGGTATTTCTTGAGAACATCAAATGCTTCTTGACATTCTTCAGTCCACTGGTAAGTGACTCTTTTTTTCAATAATTTGGTAAAGGGTAAACTTTTTCCTGCCAAATTAGCAATGAAACGCCGAATATAGGATAAGTGCCCTTGAAGTCCTCTTAATTCTTTCAAATTATGAGGAGGTGATATACCAAGGATTGACTTGTTCTTCTCTTGAACGACTTCAATACCACGATGGCATACAACAAAGCCGAGGAATTTTCCTGAGGTTACCCCAAAAGCATATTTTAAGGGGTTCATCTTCAAATTATGTTGTCGAAGCTTGTGGAATATGACTTCCAAATCAGCCAAGTGATTAGAACGTTGTTTGGATTTAACCACCAAATCGTCTAAATAGCATTCAACAAACTTCCCTAAAAAAGGTTTGAAGATACGATGCATAGCACGTTGATATGTTGCGCCTGCATTCTTTAAACCAAAGGGCATCACTCGGTAACAAAACACACCTTGAGGGGCTCTGAAGGCTGTAGATTCTTCATCTTCTGGGGCCATTCGGATCTGATTATATCCGGAATATCCATCCATGAAGTAAAGTACTTCATAGCCAGCTGTCGCATCAATTAAGAGTTCTGTAATCGGAACTGGGAAATCATCTTTAGGACAATACCGATTAAGATCTCTGAAATTGATGCAAACCCTAATTTGTCTGTTCTTATTCTTTAAAAGGACAATATTAGCCAACCACTTGGGATATTGTAATTCCCTGACGAAGTTAGATTTGATCAGCTTATCCACTACAGCTTCAATTTTGGAAGCATAAGTTGGGTGTGTTCTTCTCGCGGCTTGCTTAAATCCTCGATGTTCTTTTGGTAAACCCAAATGATGAGTAGCAATATCAGGATCAATCCCAGGAATTTCTGTATAGTTCCAAGAGAAAATATCTTTATTTTTCTTTAGAAAAGAAATATACATCTCTTGCTCTTCAAGGGTCATTGCCTCACTAATAAAAGTGGGGCGTGGATCTTTCTCTGTACCCAGATTTATTTCTCTGAGTTCATCCACAGTGGTAGAGATACCTTCTTCAAATTCTGGAGGAGCATCTCTAAGATCTTCCTCTTTCTCTTCATCATGTGCTATTTCTTCCATTTCTACTTGCATAGTAGATGACAAAACGAAAATTTCATGATCAAAAGAGATGTCAAAATTTGCACATTTTGAAGAATAAGCTTCCATTTCCGACCCTATTGATGATAAAGGGCCTTCTTTGGGAAATAAGGAGGATATAATGGATTGAGAATTGACATCATTATTCACCTCCGATGTTGCTATAACTTCTTCTGGCCTGATTGGAGAAGTATAGACCTGTTGGATTTCAGTAGATGAAATGAAGACGTCACCACTTGTGCTTTCATCACTATTTGGTAGGTTACCAATTTCTCTCATGTTGTCTGGCTCAACTGCCGTAATTGACATTATGGATCTTTCCATAAGAGTATTTTGATTTGGGCCTATTTTGTCAATTTTACTGATAGGTAACACATAATCTGTACTCACATGTGTAAATGGATTTATTGGAATTTTCTCCAAACCATATGGAGCATTAACTTTGGTAATTTCCTTCATTGTAGATTTTTCTCTTCCCTTCATGTGATAAAATTCTGCCTCAATGTATTGAGACTCACATGTCTTGAATGGGGCCTTATCACCATACAATGTTCCAACTTGACCATTGAAACAGTATTTGAGACATTGATGTTATGATGAAGGGATAGCTGCATGCTGATTATCCAGGGTCTTCCAAGAAAGATGTTGAAGTCTGAGTCTTGATCAACAATCATGAATCCGAATTGGATACAAGATCTCCAAACTGAGTTCTAAGTGTAACTTCGCCCAGTGGTTCTTGTTCATTTTTATCATATCCTTGTAACATCATGGTAGAAGGAGATAAATCAGATTCTGTGAGGCCCAATCGACGAAGTGTACGGATGGGCATGAGGTTGACTCCTGAACCATTGTCAATGAAAGCTCTTCGGATATCCACACAATTGACTTTTCCAGATAAGTAAAAAGGTTTTATGTTCTCATGCACAACATCATCTTCATCTTTATCAGTAAAAGATATCACTGCATGGCATTCTGCAGGATTATTCTATATGTGATAGACTTCAGCTGCAGCAAATTCAGCTTCAAATTCCTGAGGACTTGACAAAGCTTCGGTGAGTGCTTCCCGAAGATCTTTTGACAGATTCAAAGCATCCAAAATTGATAACATGGCTGGTACTTGGGCCAAGTGTTTCAATATATCATACTTTTGATCTAAAGGTTTGCGTTTCCCAACAGGAATATGCAGTTTAGCAGGTACCTTGGAAGCAGATGCTTTGGAAGCTGATGTATCTTATATTGGGATAGAAGTTGGCAAAATCCTTGGTTTTGGAAGATTAGACTGATTAGATCGATTTACTTGCTGAGATAAAGAAGATGGAATTTTCAATCGGTCTTCCAAAATAACTGTGCCAAGACTGAGTTGACTATTGGTAGAAGAACTTGCTTGTTCTTTTTGAGCTCGCTGAAGGGCTCTACCACGATTTTCTACTGCATACACAGTGCTAGCAGGGGTAGAACTAGAGTAGTGGCTTCAGAAAGATATGCGTCTTCCCCTGTATCCTGAACCTCTGGAACTTCCTCGGATTCCCTTATTTGATACAGGGAATTCAGGCTCATCAAAATTGAAATTACGACTGGAGTACGGATCTGTTAATTGAATCATATTAACAGAACCGAAGATTAACTCTTTGTCTAATAAAGACTTTGCCTGACTAGCCTGTTTAGGCTATGCCGTTTGATGGGACGGTGCCCGTGGTTTTGAAGTAGATGGCATAAAGTCTGCCAGAGTCAAAGACAATTTAGTCTTTGACACATACTCATCTTCTTCTGATTCTTTTTTCTTCTTTGAATCAAACCGTTTCTTTGAGGAATTTCCCTCTGACGAAAATGGATTTACCGCAATATTCATGGCAGAAGACACAATTGGTTTCTTTAATTGTGTTAGCAAAATGGCATGAGTCTGATTGATTGTCTTTCTGACCATCCAATCATCATACTTCTGTGCATTTCTGCTTTTGACTTCTTTCCATTCACCTTCCCCCTCTGTAACTGTAGCAGTAACACATGCTACCTGAGTCGAAGAACCTTTCAACTTGACTTGTCCCAAGTTGACCATCTTTTGCAGGAGGTCTTTGAACAAAAAACACTCCTGGATGGGATGCCCTAACATTTGATGAAAGGGACAATAATTGGGACGGTCTTCATCTCCTTCTTTGTTTGGCCTCTTGGGCACTGGTAATTGGACCAAATTATTTTCCAGAGCTGAAATGAAGTAACCAGGAACTTGCTCACTTCGGAAGGAGTATGTTTTACTCTTCATATCCTCAAATTGTTTTCTTTGTTGATCTCTTTGATCATTTGGACGAAACGACCTTTGTATTTGGCGTTCAGGAGGTGGATCCCTTCGAGAAGATGAAGGTTTTGAAGTAGAAATAGGTACAGGTGCTTGTTTAAGCATAACTTTAGCAGTTTCTTCTTTACCCATTCTCCTTCCTGAAGCTGATATAATTACATGAGATTTAACCTTAGCCTGTATAAGAGAATCTTCAATCTACTGAGCGATTGAAGTAAGGTCTCGAAACCCTCCTGTGTATTTCACAGGGATCAATGGCGTGCATAATTCGTCATGCAAATTTGCCACACAGATTGGAAACTGCTCTTCCTGAGGGAGTGATAAACTAAGGGAATATGTTAATCCCTTCCAGCGAGCAATGAAATCAGAGACTCTTTCATTTTACCTTTTATTGCAGTTTGTAAGATCGAAAACTGTTGTTTTTGGAAAAGTTGAGCTGAACTGAAGAAGGAATTTTTGGCGAAGATCCTCCCATCCGATGATTGACCGGGATTGCAAGCTTGTATACCAGACAAAAGCTGGTCCTTGCAAGGTTCGCACGAAGCATCTGAGTTTCACTACTTCTTACTGCTCTGGAGTTCCCATCATAGGATCACAACAAGACATGTAATGTGTCAAATGTTGTTCAGGGTCGACTGATCCATTGAAAGTAGGAAAAACAGGATTTCCAAAACTGGATGGAGGAGAAATTGAATCTACCCATTCAGGGTAAACATTCTTTTCTGGTTGAACTTGTGCTCATTTCCCTTTCATAGTTTCTAACCGAGCTGTTAATGACTCAATAGTTGTTATTAACTTTTGAGAATCATCCGGTTGAATCTGGTCTTGAGTAGGTGCAATGAATGGAGCTTGGATAGATGTGGTGGTTGGTGCTGAAACTGATGGTACCACTGCCAATCGTTGTTGTGCTTGACCCACGGGATTAGACCTCTAAGGGTGTACTGATAAAGGAGGATATTCTTGATCCATCTCAGTAACTGCAACAAATTACTTCGGCTGTCGGACTTCAGCATTCTTAAGAAGAAGACTACTCTGAAGTAGTTCTGCATTCAACCTTCTTAATTCTTTCATTTCTTCCTCCTGTTGTGAAACCCTTTGCTCTAATGAGAGCGATTGACCTTCTCTAGAGGAAGGATATATAACCTGATTCTTTCCCCTCCCTTTGTTGGATACTTTTTGGAGAGAGGGAAGTGGATTACCTAGGTTCTGAGTAATCCTTTGACTTCGTGTACGCACACCTTCTTCATTTGTATCGGTGCGTACATTTTCTTGAGCAGGACGCTCTTCATCTAAGTCCCCTGAGTGAGTCTCCTCTGGTGGATTATCAACAACGACATTGATGACATTAATTGATGCATAATGCGTCGCATCCCTTCTATCAACATTTCTGTGATATTTTCTTCTTTCATATCTTTGATGAGACATTGCCTTTTGTTGATTCAATCCTTTAGGAAATTCTTGATGAGCTATAATTTGGAGGGAATCTCCTGATAATTTAGCTCTTCGTTCCTCTTGGGGCTTCTTCCCCAATCGAGAAAAGACTGATATTCTCTGAGAAGGGGAATGATGATTTGAAAGAGTCCCCAGTATCGTGAACTGGGGATGTTCCTGCTGATTCTGCTCAACTCCTCGAATCCCATTTGTTGACTCTGAGGGTTGGGTTAAAGGAGTCCCCATTCTGACAAGCTGGGGTGGCTCTTGACATTCTATGTCTGAGACTTTCTTAAAATCTCTCTTGATCTTGCGAATCTTTGTTCAGAAATTAGCTGGATGCATTAACATGTATCCACTTTTATCACCTGGTTCAATAGACCGTTGGATGATTTACGAGACTTCTGTCATTTGATGATTTGTTTGCTCTAGACGAGAGGCTTGTGCAATATTCTCGCCTGCTTGATGTAGGAGAAATTCAACAACTTGTTCTCTATATGCTTGATTTTGAGAGGAACTAGTTGAATCCTGTTCTTGAGAAAGCTTTTGATTATGAACAAAGCCCATTGACTGTGGCCGGCCATGGGAAATAACATTCCATGAGACCATTTTCGGCAGGCTTTGCTGACTGGAAAGCACTGTGAAATGTAGTGCTCCGTGAACACCCCATCCTCTTATATGAACACCAGATAGAGCATTGGAAATTAATTGAAACAATTTTCTTAGTGCTCCAAGGCATGAACGTTGAAGGGTTCTCAGTTGCTTTTCAGCCTTCAGATACCAAGAGACTGATAGAGATGCCAAATCAATCTGATGTTGTATCCCTTCTATTATCTTAAGATGATTTTCATATTCATCATAAGATAATACCTTCTTCTTCAATTGACAAAGATTTTTCCATATGTTGAGATGAATATGATGGACTCCATCTTCCGTCAGCATCTTTGGAATATCATACTAGGAGTCAGCCAAAGGCCAAAACATGACTGGTACTTCACTTTTCGCCAGTTTTTTCCTCATGTTCAGCATTTCCTCTTTATCATTAAATGAAGATTCTTCTACCTGTTTTGACCAGAGTTGGTGTTTCCTTGTTGCTTCATCGGATTCAACAAGATTGGTAGAGAGATCATTGGTCAAACTAGAAGATGCATGACTTAGGGGTGGTTCGGAGAATGACCTACACCCCGGGTTATATTTTGATTGAGAAAGTATTTCACTTGCTAGCGATAAATCATCAGACATGACTGGTTTTGCATTAGCAAGTGCCTCAAGATAAGAGGGCTTTCTTGGAACTACATTGTCCACTGGAGTATTTTCCCGGCAATGTGAATCACTACTACGGAGAGGACTTTCGCAGCGAAATTCATCATCATGGGAAGGACCACCATAATGGGTTACAGCAAAAGATGAGATTTCTTCCTCCTTGGTCCTCTGACCACACAGAGGGTTCCTGTGGCTTTCATCTGAAGAAGAAACTTCAAGATTGACCGAATGTTCATGAAGCAAGCTTTCATGAGGAAGTGTTTGTTGAAGTCCTTCAGAAATAATGTTCCCGTTATTGGGAACTGAGGGAGTAGAATCTTGAATTCCGATAGATAAATGCCTGAGGGCTTCAAGAACTCCAGCATCGAGCAAGGCCTTGTTAAAGATTTCCCTTTGATCTCCTGACTGTGCTAGGCGGATCTTTTTCTTAGATTCCTTCTTACTCGCTTTGGAAGCCACTTGTTGATGAAAGTGGTTACTCTGAGCAGGTGTATGTGCCTGATCAGGAAATATGGTCAGGTTAGGCTAACGATCTCCACTCAAATCAGGTGTATGTGCCTGACTTGGTTGTCCGTATGATATGGGGGAGTATACCCCATAACCCTCTTGGACTGTAACAGATGTGTGTGTCTGTTCCGGAGTGAATCGTTGATGTGTCACTCCACTGCTAGGGATAGATTTATGTGTCTTTCCCTGAGATGATGCTGAAGTTGTTATTATATCCTGGAAAGCATCCAGAATATGAGCAGGAATTTGCTTCTTCTCTTTCACCATTGACAAAATATTCTTGGTGACTTCAGCCGCCAGAACGGGAATATACGTCCATTCCAGGTTTGGATTAGGTGTATATGCCTGCTCCTGTCCTCCTTTTCTTGTCAGTGAATCCTGACAGTACTCAAGTGTGGAGGCAGAGAGTTGAATCTGCCTCCTGTTTGTCGTCGGAGCTTTCTGACTGACTTCTCCATGCGCTACCAAGCGAGACTGTTGGTAGGCATGATTAGTACTATAAGGTGTATGTGCCTACTGATTACACTTCGCCAAAGGTGGTTGACGAGATCCATCATATGTAGTCAGATGAGCCTGCTGACTAACTGGTGATGTGTAAGCAGGTGTATGTTCCTGCCTATAGTACTCCGCCGGAATTGCCTGGCGGGATTGGTGTGATGCTGCCAGATGAGTCTGCTGGACAGCGGAATTAAAACGGATAGGTGTGTGTGTGCCTGCTCGTTGTTTGCCACCAAGTTAGGTTGGGGGACTTCTCCGGAGATGGCAGGGATGAAAACATGCCCATTGTTAACCGGATTCGGTCTCTGGCGGTTCGTCTTGCCTGCTTGGGTTCGAGGAACCTGAGCTGAATGCTTGGAGTCGGTACCCTCATCATGTTGAGGGCGCACTGCCGCACGATTCTGGCGGCGATTGTTGATGGGAGCCCTCGGGAAGGACTCCTGTCTTTTTGAATTAAGGCCCTAAGGGACCTGCTCATTCACTTCTTCAAAGTGAGGGAGTGAATGGAAATTGCGTTCTGGGGATAACGACTCGAAACGGTTGGAGACGGTAGTTAGCACCACCTACCTCTTGATCACAGGTCATCATTGTCCGAACAACCTGTGTGAGTTGTTCACTTGGAGGGCCTGTCGGGCAGCCTCCAGAGTTGGGATGGTACCGTGTTGAAGGTACTCCTTAACCAGCGCATTTGATACCCAGCGTTGAAGACGTTGAGTAGGTGATGGCATCCTCAGAGCGGATGACGATCCAGTAGGAAAAGCAGCAGTGGTATTTGCAGCAGCAGTATTCACAGATGTGAATTTGAGAGCAGCCATTATGGAAATACAGAAGATCTTGGAAAAGAGTGCCTATTTGATATAACAGACGTAATCAAGATAAAATTCATCCACTTCATCCTTTGTATGAGCACACATGTCAATGATTGTTTTTGTTATCCCTCTTAAAATAGGGGCTTAACAAATAGGTAAAAAGTCATTTTAACTTGGTTAAGGTTTCACGCCGGGTTCACCATTTTTTGTTTCCCTCGGAATTCGGGGATGACCTCATGGATGGGAAATTCAAACGTTCTGATCGGTTTCTAATGGGTTTGTTCGTAGAACCGGAAAATTCCAATGATTCCATATCCATTTGGACCTACTTTCCAAAGGTGGGCGCTCATTAGCTTGTGAACTAACGAGGATTAGGAATTTGCATTGGTCGAGAGGATGGGAGGTCGAACTCATCACACCTTTTTGAGGGGAATTATTGTCTATTCCGGGACTCTCTTTATAGATTTAAGTTATGTTCGTGAATCCTTATTACATTACCAAGTATAAAATGAGCTTTTCCTTTAGTTTTGACAATCAATGATTAAATATGTAAGAAATTTAGAGAATCTTTTATATATATTCGAGGTTCTTCATCAATAGAGAATCATCTATATCTATTTAGAGATTCTTGATCAATGGTAACCTTCAAAACATTTATATAAAAGTCTCTTGGTCATTATGATGACAAGGCTGGTTTTAAAGCCACTCAGTGGGGCACTTGAAGTTTATTGTCATTCAGAAGGACAATGAATTATTTCAGAGTTGGGATCGAACCCATAGATGGGCTACCTACGTATCCTTTGTTTTGGAAAAGGAATCAGAACCCACGTAGTTCGAGTAAGGGAGTATGATGTTTATGATTGATGGCTCAAAAGAAGGATGTCATAATTACTTTTACACTCTAAGCTCACGTGAGTCATGTTCGGTGTGAGAAACAAGAGGTATTGGTAAAAAATAGACAATTGTGCCATGAAAGATGAAATCATAAGAAGTAATGTGGGGCTTATGTATGTATGACTGCCCAGATGAATGAAGTTTAGGATTTAATTTAAGGAGAAAATCCAGGAACAGGGTCCATAAAGGTATATGTGCTTTATGGAGATTTGAACACTCTAACTTGGGAATTATTCCTGAAAAGGAAACCCAAATTAGGAGAGGATTGATAATTGGGTTTTACTCATGAGAAGGAATCCCAGATTAAATGTAAATTAGGACTGGTTAAAGAGAATTTAAGGGACTTGGGGCTTACTCCTGAAAAGGAAGCCCAAGATTTATGACTGGGACTTATTCCTGAAAAGGAATCCTAGGTTCAGGATTAAGGTTTGGGGCTTACTCCTGAGGAGGATGCCCATATTTGATATTGGGGCATACTCCTAAGAAGGATGCCCAAATTAAGGGACTTGGGGCTTACTCCTAAGAAGGATGCCCAAAATTTAAGGGACTTGGGGCTTACTCCTAAGAAGGATGCCCAAAATTAGAGGACTTGGGGCTTACTCCTAAGAAGGATGCCCATTTTTGAGATTGGGGATTACTCCTAAGAAGGATGCCTAAATTAAGAGGACTTGGGGCTTACTCCTAAGAAGGATGCCCAAATTAAGATGACTTGGGGCTTACTCCTAAGAAGGATGCCCAAATTAAGATGACTTGGGGCTTACTCATAAGAAGGATGCCCATAATTAAGATGACTTGGGGCTTACTCCTAAGAAGGATGCCCATATTTATGACTGGGACTTATTCCTGAAAAGGAGACCCAGGTTAAGGATTTCTCTCATCTTAAAGGATGAGGTTGAATGAATGAACTCTCCATATTTAGTGACGAAAAGATATTTAAATCGCTAGGTTTTGAGAGATATTTCACTGAATTCCTTTCAGATAAGGAAGTAAAATCAAGAAATCATGCCATAAATGACTTTGAAGAGTGTCTTGAAGACTGAATCTTGAAAAGGAAAGGTGTAATGACTTAAGAGGGGTGAAATGGGCAAGAAAGGCACCCAACAAAGGAAGGGGCGCGCAAGTCTTGGAAGGCGCGCAAGTATTGCGGGGGTGCACAAGTATTGGTCGCGCAGGTATACCTGCGCGACATATGTTGTACTTGCGCGATGGTCAACCGGCATTGAAATACTTGAGTGACTCTTTATTAAAACCTTTATAATCCTCTTGAGGTTCTTCCAGAAAAGGGACGCGCAAGTTCTATCGAAGGAGTAAGGCGACGCGCAAGTGTGACTACTTCCCTTAAGGGCTGGCCACTCAGGCGCGCAAGTGTTGATGAGTTTCAACACTTAGGCCTTCCTCCCTCTCTTTGGATCTTCCGTTCTAGGTAAGAAATTACCTTCGAAGTGTTCCGGAGGCTTTGAGAAGAGACTTGGGCGTCGGGAGCTTCAATCCGAGTTTATGGAAAAAGATCCTCTCGAATGGGGGGCCCACAGGGTCTATTTATAGGTAGGAGAAGACCCTGGGAGGTTACTGGGCGGTTACCACTTAGGTCGCGCAAGTCACTTGCGTGACCAAGGGCGTCGCGCAAGTGGACTTGCGCAACAGTGATATAACTAGCGCGGTGAAGTTGCTTTTGATCCTTTGTTCATGCCTTTGTCGATTTTTGATATTTTCTTCAAAGGATGAATCACTTTAGGCTCAGATATTCCCCTTTTCCGATTTTTTAGATTCTGTGACGAAAGGAGCGTCAACACCTATAATGACTACACAAATAATCGGGACTTTACTGCTTCTTGTTGTTGAGGGGTCCCCATCATTGTATCACAAAGAGAAACACAATGTGTTATGTGTTTCCCCGAATCTCCCAAACTATTAATGTTTGGTAATATAGTATTCACAATGTTTAGTGGGGGAGGGATCATATCCACTGATCCGTGGTATGATTTATTTTCTAGCTTTACAGGTGAATTTCGTTCTTCCATCATTTCCAATCGAGTTGTTAATGCCTCAATCATGTTCAAAATCATTTGGGGAATAACTGGATGAGCTGAGACCTATATAGGTACATCATCTAGTTCATAAACTTACACCAAAATTGTAAAAACCCATGGTAGTTGAGTGTTTTTGTATTTTTATTGAATAATCCATGGGGGAAGGCCTATAAGGATGTGTTTTATCCCACACTGGTCAGGTACCCAATATAGGAAATTCATTATCCTCGTATGTAGTTGCAACAAATTCTCTTTGATGAGGAGTTTCTACAAGATGTTCAAACTGAGCAGTTTCTTGAGGAGCATGTCTAGTAGATATACTACTTTGAAGTAACTCTATATTGAGTATTTTTAACTCATCCAGCATCTCTTCTTAATGGGAAAAATTTTCTTCAATAGAATGAGATTGAAATTCTCCAATGGAAAAGTGAGATGTGATCTAACCATTACCTTTCTACTTGTAATATTCCATTCAATGGGGTGGGAGTTGGTTACATGATGGTATACCATGATTCTAGGTAAGAAAATGATTTTAGGTATGCACACCTTATTCATTTACATCAGTGTGTACCGTACTATGGATAAGAACTTCATGTTTCAACTCCCTTTAACTAGATTCATTCTATAGAGGATCATTTATCATGGCACAGATGACATTCATTGACACATAAGTAATTGATGGTATTCTATCAGAATCTTTGTAAGATTGTATCATTTTTTATCATCCATGAGACTATGTTATATTATATGATAAATTACCAGGAAATATTTTTGATGTATAGTAATCTAAAGAGAATCCTTGGATACTTTAGTAGTGAATTCACATTGTGGGTTCTTCCCCAATCTGTAGAAAACTTAATTTAGTTGATGGTTGGATTATATATATGAATGAATCCCCCAGCCCAACATGCTTGGGCTATTCTAGTTATTCTTCTTTGAAACATAGATATTTGTTTATTGAATTCGAAGGTTGAATAAATTATGCCCCGAGACCTGCAGGATTAGGTGGATATCTAACTGTTATACATGAAATTTGCACAGATACTCTCCTAATTTTTTGAATTTTAGTCCGAACATTGGTTGGGTTCATTATTCAACAACCACTTAAATTGCCTATTTCATAATATAGTTATTCTATTTCAATCATTTCTGATATCTAATGGATGAAATCCTCTAAGCTAGAGGTTTTCTTAATTTTCTTAGATACTTGATGAAATAGTATCTCAACTACATTATCTCTTTGAGAAGAACTCTTATTAGAGCTAGTCAAGGAATGTTCTTGAGCATATATTTGATTACACACAAAATATATTAATTTTAGCCATCCATGGGAAATAACACTAAATGAGACCACTTTTGGTAGGCTTCGCTAATTTTGGAGTGTAGTGAAATGAAATGCTCCATTTGCACCGCATCCCCTGATATGGACACCTGATGGGGTATCAGTAATTAACTGGTGTATCCTCTTTATTGAATCGAGGCATGTACCCTGAAGGGTTATATACTGCTTTTCAACCATTGGATGATGGGAATATGAGAGGGATACGAATTAGATTTAGCATTGCAACCCTTATATTACCTTTACATGACATTGATATTCATCATATGGTAATACTTTGGCATTTATATGATGAAGAGTCTTCCATAAGTTGAGGCAGATATCATAAATGCAATATTATCCCATTAATTTTGGAATGTTGTATTGAGAGGTTTGTAAAGGAAAAAACATGACTTGTATTTCTCCTTTAGTCAACTATTTTCTCATATTCAATATATCTTCATCATCCTTTTCTAGATGATTCTCTACTTAGTCCTACAAGAGTGGATGCTTATCAATTGTTTCATTACAAAAAACGGAATCAATGGATTTTTTCTATACTATATTAGAATATAAATTACCCAAGGGAGGTTCGTAGAAGTATTTCACCTGTTAGTGATAGGGAATCAGACATGAATGGCCTTATGTTGGGAAGTGCCTCGAGATAAGAGGGATTTCTCATTACTATATGTTCGATTAGGGAACTATCTTGAAAATATTAGACAGTACCGTGGAGAGAACTTTTGCAGTAAATTCCCTCATGGGAAGGACCACCATGGTGGATTATATCAAGGGATCAATCCTCTTGATCTTTGGTCTTATAAACACATGGAGGGTTTCTTTGGCTCTCATCTGGAGATTGGATCTCTAGTTTTACTGAATTTTCATGAAGCAACCCTTCATGAAGAAGCATTTGATGGAGATCCTATGAATGACTCATATTAATCCCATAATTTGGTAATGGGAGAGTAGGGTCTTATGTTTAAACACATAAATGCCTGATGGATTCAATAACAACAACATTAAGAGGATCCATATCATAGATTGGATCTTGATTTTCCAACTCTGTTTGGATAGACTTCTTCATGGATGCTCTTTTACACGTAGGAGGGGACACTTGTCGAGAGAAGTGGCTCTCATGGGAAGGTGTATGTGTCTGCCTTGGAGTGTCATTATAATGGGCCAATTATCTCTAAACAGAAAGGGCGTATGTTTTCAATCTGGTTGTCTATATGATATGAAGGAGTACTCAATATAACAATCCTAGACTTGAATAGAGTTGTGTATCTTCTCTGGGATGGAATGCTGATGAGTCATCCTAGGTGTGGGGATAGAATTAGATGTGTATTCACCTAGTACTATTGATGTTGATGTTATGATATCCTGGCATGCTTCCAGAATATGGGTAGGAATTTGTGTATACCATTTCACAATTTCTAAAATTTGTTTGGTGACTTCAGTGGCTGGAACATGAATATATGTGAATTTCATATCTGGATTAGGTGAATATTCCTTCTCTTATCCTCCTTTTCATGTTAGTGGGTACTGAAAATACTAATGTATGGGGGAAGAGAGTGGAGTCCACCCCATGTTTTTCATCAGAGATTTCTGATTGACTTTTATGGGTGCTGTCAAATGAGATTGTTGGCAGTCTTGATGAATGCTAGGAGGTGTATGTAACTACTATATGTTTTCTTCCATGAATTGTTGAACTAATTATTTTAATACTAACATATGAGACTATTGGTATAATTAGTGAGTGTAAGCAGGTGTATGTTCTTACTTACCAGGTGCCACCATATTTGATTGGACGAATTCCTTGAATTTGGGTAGACAAGCCTATTTACTGGATGATAGATTGTAAATAGGTGCATATTCCTATTCACAGTGGTCCATCTAATTTAACTAGTAGTATTGGTGGGTAGATTTCAGATGATGTTTCTAGCCAGTAGAATTAGGATGGATGTGTGTATGTTCTCGTTTGTTGTTTTCCATCAAGTTATGTTGATGGAATTTTCCAAAGGGGGAAAAGGTAAGAACCTACTCCCTATTGGCTATACGGTTTCCCTATAAGTTCATCTTGTGTGCATGGGTCTAAGGGACCAGGGCATAAAAACAGAAGGCAACACCCCCATCATGTTGGTGATTCACTTCCGCACAATTCTGTTGATGAAGGCTAATAATGGGAGCCCTTAGAAAGGACCCCTACATCTTTGATTTGATTCCATGACTGACCTCTGGAAAAAACTCCTAGTAGTATGGGAGGGTCTTGTTGTTGCATTCCAGGGATAAAGACCTGAAATGGTTGAAGGTGGTGGTTTTCATTGTCTAATTCTTGACCATCGGTCATCACTGGCCGAACGATTGGGGGTTGTTGTTTACTTGGAGAGCCTGTCGGGCAGCCTCCAATGTTGGGATAGTACCGTGATAAAATTATTCCCTTACTAATATATTGGATACCCAGTGTTGAAGACACGTAGTAGGTGATGATGTTCTTCTATTGGATATGGATCCAAATTGAGCAGCGGTCGAGACATTCATGGGTGCAAACTTAAAAGAATCCATTTGGAGTGAAGGGATTTCTGAGAAAGCATAAAAAAATAATGAACTCCATTAAAGAAACATTATTTATTTAGATACATGCATGATTTATTCCTTTGTTTTTCCTTCTATTATTATTTGATAATATGGCCTGATAGATGGGTAACACTATTAACGTGGTTAAGGATTCACATCGGGTTCACAATTTTTTGTTTCTCGAATCCTCAGAACATGTGTTTTGGTTAGGAATCACTGATTATTGGAAGTTTCCATTGGATTTATTTATGGAACCAGAAACATCCAATAGTTTAATATACAAAAGGGACATACTTTCCAAAGGCAGGTGTTCGTTATGATTGAACTTACAATAGTTAAGAACATGAATTGGTCAAGGGGATGGGAGGTCAGACTCATCACACCCTTTTAGGGGGAAATATCACATACTCCAGGACTCTCTTATAGATTTTAGTTATTTTCTTGAATCCTTATTCATTCACCAAGTATAACATAATCCTCACTAGGAATTTTCATTCAATTAATATCATGTGTGAATTTTAGAATCATCAATATGTATTCGATGTTCCCCATTAATGGAGACATTCGTATTTATTCAAGTTTCTCAATTAATGGTATCCTCTAATATACTATTTATAGATTCTTTTAACCATATTTATGATGATACAAGTTTTTAAGACACTCAGTGGGGAAATCTGAAATTTATTGTCATCCAGGTAGATGAAGGTTTTTCGTGATGTTGGGATCATACCCATAAATGGGCTACATATGTATCCATGTGAAAGGAATCATAACCCTCATAGTTTTGTGATGCTTAATGGGATACATAACAACTTTTAAGGTCTTGTGATAAGAACCTATCTGTACATTTTATTTTCATGTGGTAACGATATCTTTGCGAAAGTTTCTTGGTCAATGTTTGGTGTGGGATTATGCCCGAGCTGGAAAAGGAACATGAAGAGAATATGGTATTCGAAGTCAGAAAATACCCATTTTGGAATATGTCCCAGGAAGAACAGGGTTTATTGGATGTTTTGGGTTTGAACCTTAGAGAATCTTCCTACATATTCCATTTGGATAAGAATAAAATCCCATTTAGTTCAATGAGTCTCATAAGAGTGTATAGTCCTTTGAGATAAATGTGTTTGGGATTACTTCTTGAAAAGTATTCCTTGATGATTTGGGGGTTTAATTTTGGAGTTACTCCTAAAGAGGATTCCTATTTATTGATGAAATGAGATGGAGCTCAGGTCTAAAGAAGGTTTCCTAGGTATCCTAATTAGGGTGAGAATTAGAGTTCTTTATTTCAAGAGATGAGGTGTTTGTGAAAATTTTATGGTTTAGACAATTATCTAAGCCCGAGTTAGTCATTATTGGTGTCAGAAACACAAGGATGTTAAAGAATCAACAAAGGAACCCAAAAATTTTCCTCCACTACTTGTGGAATAGGACGGGCATGTGATGAAGATAGTGGAAGAGGGTGAGGTGAATATGGAAAAGGGTGAGGCGAAGAGAATTCACTTAATTCTATTTACATTAGACAAGGGTCTAATGTAAGGAAGGATTAGTGGTGAAGTAAGTATATAGGATCAAGACATCAACCTCCTACATTAAAATTTAGGGGCTTACACTAGGATGGATTCCCTAAAATTGGTCCTAGTGGAAGTGTGAGACTTTGAATTTGTTCAAAAGGAAAAGTATGTGTAAACCATACCTTCCCTACTAGAGACCCAAGGTTCCAGGTTTTGGAGATGAGAATGGGAGGACAAAACCCAAAACCTAATCCTCCAAACCAATAACATCCCTAAACTATTCATGGGAGAGAGGTCCCTGTGACTACAAATATACAAACACACAAACACTTTAGGAATCCTAGAACCATTGCAAAAAAAGTGGGAAACCTCTTACTGGGGATATAAAAACCCTAATAGGAGACACAGTGTTGTGCCTTTCCCAATGGTTTTATGATTCATGAGATTTTGGTGGAGGTTTCGACATAATCCCTTTTAGGAAAGGGAGCCAATATAGAAGAAGCCTTTCTAGGAATGGTTTTGAATAAGGCTTGATGAATGTATTTGTAGATTAATGGGATTAGGTGAATCAAAGAAGGGTTCCCAAGTAAGTATATGGCATGTAGGTATAGGTGTGCAAGTAGGATTGGGAGACCTGATGTCAACTTATGTGTTGAAAAACCTGGATGTTAATACTTGGGAGAGACTTGAATCAATCCTCAAAGTGTATTAACAGGTATTCCTAGAAGTGGGGCTCTAATGTTCCTTCGAGAGGAATAGGTGGCCAGTAAGTGTTTCTGATTTAGGTAGGTTGGGATCTTTAGGTGAGAAAGTGTTAAAGATTTGAAGGACTAAAGGGACTTTAGTCCTATGACCCCACTTTAATTCCTCCTCTCTATGTTTTAATGAAATACCTTAATGTTTTGGAAGACTTGGGCAAAGAAATGGGGAGACCAGAGTAGCAATTAGGCTTTAGGGAAAGTTTTTCATAAAATTAAAGGCCCCAAGGGTCTATTTATAGGAAAATAAATGACCCTAGGCGAAATGATATTGGGATCTCGAGTATGGTTTCATGCCAGATTTGTGGCAAGCAAGTGTCTGCATGGCAGATTGGTGGCATCCATGTATGATTGCGCACTGCTGGTGAGTTTGCCTAATCGGGTCGGCGTTTTGAGGAGTTAGCCAAAATAATTTCATTATTCTGGTCCATCATGGTGGTGCATAGGTATTTTTTCATAGGTACCTTGGGTGCTTCTTTTGGGACTTAGCCCTATTAATTACTCCATACCATGAGTTCTGCACCCCAGCACCCCTTCTTGGGATCATTTCTGGGCTCTGGTCCTAGCCCTTTGGGCCGGTGAATTTTTTACCATCAGTGACCCCCCATGAAAGATTTTGAGTCTCACTGTGTGTATTTATGAGCCTGTTTTAGGTCATTTTGAAGATAAGTTCATTGAAAACATTTCATGGTTTTTGCAATTATATATGTGTCACTAACTGATATACAAGTGTTGGAGACATGCTACTACTCCAAATACCCATATATAATTGAATTTTATATGATTGTGGGACAGAAGTTGATTATCCAAATAACAATAGGTGACTGACTCATACACAAGGAGTGAGATAAGAACCAATTCTCTAAATACTCATAGTAGTGCTAGAGATGGTATTCTAGGCCCAAAAAGTTGGAATTGGACTATAGTTCCATGTGGCTATGATAAAATGATGAAATGAAATGGATAATGAAATCCTATCTATAATAAGGATTTGGGAATTGACTTTGTGTTATGGTTCAAACTAACGTATGGTCTAAAGTATATATTGAGTTTTCTAGTGTCCATGGGAACCAAATAAGTTATGTGGTTAAATAAAGAATAATTTATTATATAAATTTTTACCATTTTCATGTATTTAATTCTTTAAACAACTTTATACACTATTATTAACTGGATATTGTATTAGACACCATTGGTGGTGGCCTACTGAGTAGTACTGATACCCTATATGTGTTTCCTGATCGGTACTCAAATGGACTTCTTGTTTGTTGGAGAATATTAGGGAAATACATTTATGTTTGATTGATTATATGGGATGGAGTATGGATTAGGTAACCAAACTTTGTATCATTAAAAGCATGGGAGTTTTTAGTTTCTTTATCATAGGGTTTTCAATCAACACTTGAAACATATTTGGTTATATATTTACTTCTTTTGTTTTGGATATTTTATTCATGTTTTGGTCACCACGTGATACTGGTAAAATTATATTTATGGTTACGTAATTTAGTTATTTTTCATTTGTTTCTTCTTTTTTTATTCTTTGTTAAATGTGGTATAATCTCCCCATGATCAATATTAGACCCTCGCTCCTAGTCGGAATCCTCTACCATATATGGAGTTTCACCTAAGGTCATGTGACTAACTAGCTCAGAGCTCTAGTGTGTGGCACCTTGGTTGGGACATTTTAAATTTTCTCATATGTGTTATTGATAACTCAAATATAATATCAATGAGTTGTAATGTTTTATCTCTAAAATTTGATTTTCAATTGTTGGTTTCTAGCATCCAAATTTTTTAGCACATGTAATCTTATAATCTTTTTTAGTAAAATTATTTTTTAATAAAAATGAATGTTTTCTACTCTTATTATAATGTGGGTTTTGAAAAAATGTATTTTAAAAATAATAAAATGGTTTCTTTCTCTTTCACTTTCAGATTTCTGATCTTCCTCTCCACATTTACCTAAGATAACCCTTGTTTATTTTAATATTTTTTTTAATGAAGATATTTCTAAATTGTAATGGTTTTAAACTATTTTTCACTTAACCTTTTGAAATATACTTTTGGATGTGGCTGCTAATAGTTTCTTGTACACAATGTTAAAAAAGTTTACTGAAATTTCATTTTAGTTATAACATTCAATTTGTTTTTAATTCTACAAAATTATTTACCCTAATAGGGTTATTTTTTAACTATTTATAATCTAATATTTATTTATCTCTTGGGGGAATGAACTCACTTTACCAAAAAAAATCCAATTCAGTATACCTTAATGGATGTTATCATTCAATATTTCATTTACAATGATGTTTTTAATCTATATGTAATTCACTATATTCTTTCATTGTTACATTGCGGTTATTTTATTCTATAACCACCAAAAATAGTTCTCAGGATGGGTTATGATCATGATATCCTTTTAATTGACAAGGGGAAAATTATTTTCATATGGTATGTTTTTATTCTAATATTGATGATTATTTGATAGATGACTATGTATGATAGACCATCCACTGTATTTCTCATGATGGGTTCTGATAATGTTATACCATTTAGTGACATTGGTAAAATAATTAAAATTATTGATGACTATTTAATTCTAAAATGGGTTGATCATGTATTTATATTCCTTATTCATTTATATATGGATTACTACATTTTTATTTAGTGAATGGTTACATAGAAAATGGAATGAATGGTCTTGTTGACTCTTATGGTGAATGAATTAGATTTCATCTCAAGATGAGTGGAAACAAGAAAAATATATCCCTATAAGGCAGAAAAAGGACTCATGATATAAAATATCTTTGGTTTTGGTGTATACATCTCTACATATATGTATAATTTCATTGCATAATGTCGTGATCACATGTTTTTTATATCTGTCATTTTGCATTCCATCAATATGAAATTAGTATTATTAATATCTATGTTTACATATATTTTTAGTAATATACAATGCTATCAACATTAGTATAATATATAATTATTTTAACTACTTATTCGTGCCATATTATGTATACCATTCTTCTATTTTTGATAGATTTAGTTATATTATTCTCTTACTGAGAATTTGATATCCTCACTTTCTTATATTTCCATTCACTATTCATTGAAGAAAAGTATTACATGTGTTATGTTAAGAAATATTTCATTTCTGGATGTATTTTTTGAGAGAAATTTAAGGCTACGTATAGATTAAATAGTTTCATATATATTGTAAAAAGATATACATTATTTCCAAAAGACATAGGTCTCTTATTTTTTGTTTTTTCGTAATTCTCTACATATCTAAACTTAAATATTATTATGAATTTATAAAATGAAATATTTTATTAATTCAAGTAATTTTTGGATAATCATATCATGGAATATTTGGTTAGTAACATTGATATTATGTAATGTATGTGTTTATGGAACCAAATCTTGGAAGGGAGGTCTGAGGTGTCATAGAGGACCTCTATGTTAGATACCATGGTAAGGACCTCAATAATTGTTTTTCTTATTGGTTGATATCGGTATAACCTCCATTTTTTATTTTTGTTTCATTATGGGGAGTCTAAGACACCCCCATACATGCACATCTAGATATGTTAAATAAAAAAAACATTCATATATACATTTAAATTTTTTTTTTAAAATGTTTAAAATCTAATTTTAGTGTCATTGGGAATCAATTCAATATTACATCATCCAAATAAATAATATCACATAAAATTATTCAAATCCTTCATTGTATAAATACTATAGGTTAATAAACTATTCTTATTTTTTGTTATCTCCTGGGGACATACATCAATGAATGGGTGGGATAAAATCCCAATATAGAAAAGGATGACATTGAAAACATAATCAATGAGAGGTACAAAAATATCATAAAGTAAACAATAGTATTTTAACATTGGGTAAGAATAAGACCTGGAAATGGAACCTAGAAAATAAATATGAAGTAATATGAGATCATTAATTCAATCATATGAGTATAAGAGAAACATGAAAATAATAATTAAATATTGAATTCATATTTGTAAATCATTGAAATATTCCACGTTATTAGTAATGAAATATCATAAAAATTGTGAAAAAATCCCACACATTGAATTTGAACAAATCATTTATGATGTTCACGCATAAAATATGAATAAAATGCATAATCCATAGAACACAAAAAAATATAAAAAAATATCCCCACATAACATATATAATCTCATGATATAAATAATTTTTCTCAATGAATTAGAGGTATATATAGTTCTATTCCCTCCCATAAAATTATAATATTTTCAATCTTTCATTCCACATAAAATAAATTCATATATCAATCATAAACTTGAAAAGGAACCTATGAGAAAATAGTGGGCTTCATAATAAAATCGTGAATACTATAAATTTGAGTAAACTTGGATGTATGACAAATAATATTGGAACTCATTGTTTTGGATATTCAATGGAATCATTAACAAATAAAAATCCCATACATCATAGAGAGAACAAGAACAAACATAAGAAAAATCATTTATATATTTTTTAAAAAAGTATTAATAAAAATATTGATTTTGGATAGGAATGTATACCAATGTAACACATACGTGAATATAAATAGGAAATAAAATGGTAAATTTAATAATAATATATTTTAAAGTAGTTTTATAAGAAACCTAATAAAAATATAGGAATACAAGATAAAAATAAAAAGAAGAATTGAGTTGTAGATTCCCCTTATAAACAAATATAATGTTTTTCATAAGAATAAATCATTGACATTAATTATATGTATATGATAAAAAATATAAAATATAAATAATAAAATTAAGACGATTTTTGGAGTATAAAATTCATGAAATAATTTCAAGGGGATTAATTAAAGAGAGTAAATCTAAAGAGAAGGATCGAGAGATAATATAGTTATGAGCATCAAAAGGTATAAAGTAATCAAGAATATTTTAAATATCTTTTAAATGATTATATAAATCCTTTTAAATGATCAATAAGAAAATTAATAGGACATTTTTGGTAGAATATACTTACAAAACTTTTAAAAGAATAATTGGAAGAAGAGAGAATCCCATAGAGAAATGTTAAGAGAAAATTTCTTCATGAACATCAAAATGTATGACATGAACCTAGTTATATTGAATTAAAATTTTATGATATGTAAATCCATATAAAAGATCAATAATAAAATTAATTATAGTCTTAATGTAAAATAAACAAACAAAACGTTTAAAAAAAGATTAAATGACAAAGATAAACCCAAAGTTGAAGGTCAAGAGTAAGTCCACTTACATTACAACCGAATTTGTTTTTCCATATTTACACCTCTTATATAGTAAATATTTTTATTAAATAAATAATCTATAATTATATTATATTAATTTATATCATCATTGAACAATTTTAATCTTTGGAATTTATTTAATACCATTTTAATTAAGAGAGAATTTCTTGATGACACGCTTATATGATTTTTTCTAGTTAAGTTTTGATTTTTCAGTTTAATTATTGGTTATTAATACATTAGATAAATTAAATATAATGATAAAAATAATTAAATTTACATTATTCAATATTATATATTAACAAAATCATGTAACCTTAAATATAACAATAAATAAAAAAATTAAAATGTTCTCGTAGGCACATAAAACTGACCATTTATAGGACAAGTCAATAAGGGGGTGTGGGAGGGTGAATATATTATTTATAACATAAAATAAAACTATAAATATTTATTTTTCTTGTTTTTTACTAATGGATAAAAAATAAAATTTATAATGATAGAAGAAATAAAAAATTAAAAGGAGTGGACTGTGAGATTTACCTCTTTATTGATAATTAGTCCCTTATTATAGAACTAAATCCTTGATGGATTGAGGTTAGATGATAGTAGAACATAACTAATGATAATGGGAGTCTTGTGTTAAATTAATTGAATAGATATTGGTCAATGTGAAGACTTTGTGAAGTTATTTTACAAGTGGATGTCTTGTGAGTATTTATAATTGAGGAAACAAGTCTTTTAGAGTTAAAATATTTAATAAATTATTATTTCAATAGTGGAACATTGAATTTTAATTTTTTAACCTTATGAATTAATTTTTTTAAAATTAAATGTTTTTATGACTTTTATAAACATTAATAATTAATTTATTATTTCATACAAAATAATGTAAGAAAAAATAATTTTTTAATGATATAATTTATCATTCTTTATTTGGAAAATACTTTTTATATATAGAAACTATTTTTATTGTTATTAAATGTGTAAATATCTTATTGAATCAATTATGGGATGACATAACCATTTTATAATTTATTATTTCATTATTCAATAACTACAATGTCATAAATCTTGTGGTGTTTGGAAAACTATATTTTTTTACTTTCACCTAAAAAAATTATCATACAATTATAAAAAATTAATATTTATAATTTCAGTTTTTTATAAATGAAATTATTTTTATTAAAATAATTTTCTAACAAGGGTAATTTTAATATTTAACATGATAATTAAGTTTTTTTAAAACAAGTTATATTATAATTTATTAAAAATGTACACACACATTCTTTTGAGTTTTTTAATTTGAATATTTATCTAATAATACTATAAAATTTATATTTTATTATTTTATTAATAGTAAATAACATTTAAAAGTCATTTTAATATAATAATTGTTAAGATACTGTTATAAATCTCATGTTACTAAACCTAACTCTCGGGATTTAATGTCTATCATTTAGGGTGATATTCATAATGTCTAGGTCACAATTACAATAGTCATATATGATTTATTATTTCTATAAATTCTTAGAATTTTTAGAATTGATTTTTTTTATGTTATAGGTTTTTTCTATTTTCCCACGTCACTATTTTCAATTTTATAGTCTATATTTATTGTTCACATATAATTATATCTATTGATTAAATGGATAAATGTTTTTTATTACGTCATGCATGTAGATAATTTATAATATATACTTATACTCTATTTTAAAAAATAGATTATACATTTAATAAACTCATAAAAATTAATAATGGTTATAGATATATATTTACACACTTTATAGGATCATACAATAAAAATATTAAATTAAATATTACATAAATATTAGTTAGGGGAGTAAATTTTTAAATATATATATTAAAATTTTGAGATGTTACATTCTAACCCCTTAAATAAATTATTACCTTGAATTTTTTTCTCATGATAACTAACTATTATCATTTTAATATATTTTATCAAAATCTACCACCGACCCTAATAATTTTCATAAAAAATGACAATGATAATGTCTTAATATGACTTAGAATTAACACATTAAAAATAATAATAATATGTGTTAATCATGGTTATACTAGAACTAGTTCTCCAGAACCCAATGAAATATACTGAGGATTTACTCCAAAATGTTTCTAATTCTAATTCCAAAAAATAAGCATACTCTGATCGGAATCTGAATAATTTTTTCCTAAACCTTTACTTCTATATATAGTGTAACACATAGATACTTTACACACATAAATATATAATTTATTACAAAAAAACTCAAATAATCCTTGGTTTATTTTAATTATAATGTTTGTATACATTGAATTATCCATCTAAATAATACTGTAAAAATACACACAAATACATCATTGTAGACTAATAGTTTCATTAGACTTTCAAATTATTTATTTATAAACCTACTAACTCTATTATAGTACAAATTATGGCTGAACCCATAGGGAAGGTGAAAGTATTTATAGAATAAGAAATGTAACTAAAATAAAAAAAATAAAGGAAATAAGAATACAACCATTTATGATAATGTTGATTGTGACTGAAAATGGTTTTTGAAACAATGAAAATGGTATGAAAGACTATATTTCAATGAGAGAATTATTTTGTAGAAATATTAGGGCAGTAAGAAGTTATTAAGAATAAGGGAAATTTGAAAGGACTACTTTGGATTAATAATTCTTCGTTATTATGAAATGAAATTGTAGCAGAATTTAAGAAATGATGAAAACAACTTTTATCGATGGATTTTACTTATATATATATTTAAATTGTACAACCTTTGAACTGTATAATTTTACTCATATATAATAATAAAAATTTATTCATCTGAACAATTTTTAATTTAAAAATGCAGAGACACTCTTCAATGATTTAAAAATTCAAAATTTCAAGGTCACAAACTAGCTCAGAAACCCTGGTACCCTGATACCCAAGCTGGAACCAACATAGCCCAAAGGGAGTACCTGATCCCCATGGGTTTGTTACTAACACCTAGAATCATACAATATAAATTTTGGTACAATTTTCCACATAAATATATTAAGAAATAGATACGTGTCCATATTCTCAAAGAAAACCCCAAAAAGACACAATACCAAAATTTAAATAGGGATATCAAAAAATAAATAGTACACAACCAAAGTACAAGTAGAATAAAATATAACTAAAAAATCCTAAAGTTATCATTTCTAAATGACCAAAGGTCATGAACATCCACCTCCTCTAAGAGGAACATTCCCTTTACTTGAATATAGTAGATTGAGATCTACATATTCCTGAAGGAAAAGGTAGGGTGTGAGATAAAATCCCAGTGGGGTCTCACAAAGTGTTCCATAATATTATTCCATAATAAATAGACCACATAAAAAATTAATGTTTAAATAGAATTTTCATGGTATAAATATTTCATATTAAAAAATATTCTTTTCATTTCAAATGATGGAACATTTCAATCAATTTAACATTAAATATTTTGTATAAAATAGATAATATAATTCAATATGATTGAATAAATTAGTTCATAATCATTAGAATATTAATATATATATATATCTCATAAAACACATAACACCCCCCCCCCCCAATTAAGTGTAAATTACATCTTATCACCCTCAAGGTAAATTTAAAACCACTCCCTCTTAGGGGAAAAGTACATCCCCTCCCACTCAAGGGAAATCTTCATCCACTCCAACATGAGGAAAAAGAACATCAAATGGATTTTCAATCAATAATTTTAAAACATTTTAAATTTCAATTTCCCAATTTCAATTTAAATATTATAATCAAATTCAAAAACCATAGTATATGTTTTTTTATACATTTATCCATTTTCAAAACAAAACCAATCATAGCTTTTAAAAATCAATTTAATCAATTTTTTATATAAATTCTCAGACCAATTTATAATTTCTATAAATTTCCAAAACATACCCCGCATAAAATCTCCATTGGAATTAGTGGTTTTCATCAGAATCCAGACCAAATAAATTCATATACCAATTCACATTGAATTGGTTTTTCATAATTCAACTGAATTAAATTTAATTTCAATCAATAAAATCAATGGTTTATCAATTGGAAAATCTCAACAGAACCATCTACCTTTAGTCAGAGTAATATAACTAAACATCCACAATGGGAATTGGAAATGAATAATGATGGAAATATAGTTCTAGAAATCTAACATAGATTCATGATTAAATAAAACTGAGTATAAATCAATCAAAAAAATGTCTAACACTCTCTACGTAGGAAATAAAGTGAAGCCATAGGAGGACCAGAAGAAGAAATACTTACTAGAGAAGGATCAAACGATATCTCCCATGCTTTGATCAGAAAAAGAAGGGGTTTATAGGATCCAAAAGGGGTTATTCAGAGCTCCCAAGACCTATAAATTCATGTAATCCCAATTTATTCTTGATCAAGAGGTTTTACGAGGGTTAATGAATTTTTAAAATCTTTTTCTAAATAAAAAATCATCGTCAACATGGTCTGCTGGGTAGGGCTATAAGGTTTTGAAAATCATGCAACAGTGCACCCCTATATTGGAGTTCATGGTTTCTACTAGGTGGGTGCATGGTTTTTCAAACCATGCATGAACTGTGAAATCCGCCACTATTTACTTCTTCAAGGATTACACTGGGTGGGTGCAGTGTTTGAGAAAACCGTGCACTAACCATGACAAGCCTATAATTTTCTAAAAAAATAAAATTTCCTCCAAAAAAAACATCGAATGAAACCCAACTAAAGCTAGATAAAAATGGAGAGTCAAAGATTACCTGATAATGGTAATAGTATGTTACAACCTCCTAAACATAGAAATCTTTTATCCCTATAAAGCCTATCATGATGCTTCTATATCAAAAATATGAGGCCACCACACCCTCATTAGTACCTCCATGTCTCCCATATCTCATTCCTATCATAACATTGTTCCCAAAGCACTTAGACCAAAGGTATCATCCTCTCATGAAGTTCTATTATCTCCAAATAAAAAATCAGGATTAGATACCTAGTCATAGATAAATCAGGCTTAACAACAAGATCACTCAAGTTCAGAACATGAGATGGATCAGAAAGATAATGTCATAGATGTGATACATGGATCACATTACGCATCAATATTAACTATGGAGGAGTTTCTTAATGTTAAGGCAATTTAACCACCATATCAACAACATCAAAAGGTCCAAAAAATGTAGAGAAAATTACCTTTCTTCCCAAGAATTTGATAAACCATACTAGGTGAGAATTTCAAGAACACTCGGTCACCAACTAGAAATTCCAATGGTATACAGCGCTGATCAGCATAAGATTTTAACAACTTTATTCCATCAAAATTCTCTAACGAATGAAATGAACCATTTTTTTCATCTCTTTTACCAAGATCAGTCCAACAAATGAACTTTCACTGATCTCTGACTAAAACTAAATATATTTTCAATGTTAGACATAAAATTCCTCAAAATTATCCATTTTGACCCCATAATTATAAAAATAGTTCTAATAGAACACAAAAAATCACAAATGGTCATCCCAATCCACACCACAATCAAGGGGTCAGGCATGAAGAATATCCTCAATAATCTGTATAGAACCCTTTATCTGTCCATCCATCTACAGATGGTATGCCCTATATAAATGAACCTGAGTTACCAGTTCCACCATAAGGCCTCTACAAAAGATATAAGTAAAATAGGGATTCCTACTAGTGACTATAATAGAAATAAATTTCTAAAAATGAATAATTTCTCTGACATAGATATTTCCCATCTCCTTATCTTTGGTTGTTTCCAAAATCAGTATAAAGTTATCTAATTTTGTCAAACTATAAATGAAAACCCATACCACGTTCTTCTTTATATGTGTATGAAGAAACCCTAACACAATGTCCATTGAGATCTCATCGCACTTCCATATCATCACTAGAAGTAGTTGATAAAATCCTGAAGGTCTCTGGTGCTCAGTCTTAAGATATTAGAAGCTATAAATTTGAGAGAAAAAATAGGTTATTTCTAGTATCAAACATGGCAACCATAATCTTTTCAACAAGTCATAGAACATATTTTTTATTCCTAGGTGCATAGATCATTGGGAAATATGGTAATACCTCATCATACTTTTTCTCAGATATAAAGATACGTTGAAATAACTCTGAAAACATAGGATACCCTTTATCAAAAATAACCACTCTACAATTGTATCCCCACTATAAAGAGATATTATAATTATATGGAATTCATCATAAATATTTTATTCTCTAAGGATTATCTCTAGAAGATAATCGGTCAACTGAACACTAAACAATACAACCACGACCCCAGTTTATTGGACTCCAATATTAATCTTTTCAAAACGATCCATCATGTTCCACTATTCTGGAGATTCTTTCATATCCTTGGTCAGATGGCTATTGCTCATGGAGTCAACGACAACATTACATTTATTTGGGGTATTGGTGATGTCAAAATCAATGTACTATAGGTATCCTACCCAACACCTCTGGTGGAGATTCAAATATTTTTTAGAGAACATATAACTCATGATCTTATGGTCAGAATACATGGTAAACCTTTCCCCAGAAAGGCAATTCTGTCAAATCTTAAGCACAGGCATCACAATAAAAAGTTTTATGTCATGGGTCAGATAATTCTTCTCATGTGGAATGATATTATAAGATCAATTGGATATCATGAGATCATGTTGCGTAAGAGCATAGCCCAAACCCAAACAAGATGAGTCACACAATACCACATAGCCCTTCTCTACCTCTAGAAGGGTCAACACAAGTGAAATAGTCAAAAACAATTTCAGCACCACTGTAGAACATTGAAATTTATCATCTAAAGAAAAACCCACTCCCTTATAATTTAGGTTGGTCATCAGAGATTCCAACTTCTGGAAATCCTTTATGAACTAATGATAATATCTTGGTAAACCCAAAAAGATTCAAATCTTGAAAAAATATTCTATGTTTCTTCCCATGTCATATTAGATTTAACCTTCTTAGGATCAACTAGGATACCATGTTCCAATAAAATGTGTCCTATGAAATTTACATCCTGAATCCAAAAATATAATTTTGATAGATTTTCATTAATTTAGGGATTTCTAAAAATTTCTATAACTGTTGTTTGATTACCCACATGATCCTCCTCAGAATTGCTGTAAACTAATATGTCATTCACAAGGACCACCACAAATGTATCCAGATACACATGGGAGATAATATACATAAAGTCCATAAAATTCTATAGGATCATTAGTTATACCAAATTTAAAAAATATATTAATGGTCATACCTACTCAAAATAATATTTTTATGAATGAAAGATTCTCTTATTATCAACTGGTGATAACCAAATCGGAGATCAATCTTTGAGAACCACCTCACCCATTTATACTGTTCAAATAGATCATTAATTTGTGATAAAAAAATTATTTTCAGCAACATGATTGATTTTTCGATAATCAACCCATGGGAAAAGTGTCTCGTCAGCTTTCTTGGAGAAGAGAACATGTTTCACCCAATATGACACACTCAGGAATATAAATAATTCCTCTAAAATATCATCCAATTGACTCTTTGACTCTATCATTTTATCTAGTTTCATACATTAAGAAGGTACACTAATTGGTTGAGTACCAAGCACTAAATAGACATAAAATTCCATATCCCTTACTGGTTACAAAATAGAGAAGTTATAAGAAAAAACCTCAGGAAACTCAACAAAAATTGGAGGGATATCCTCACAAAAACATTCTATATGTAGATAAAATGAAAATATTGGTATAACATTCCCCAAATGTGGAAAAGTGTGTCTATATCTACTCGACCTACGGACCCATTCTCTACAAAAGATATGACACACACCATTAGGAACAACATAGGAGACCAATCGAAGATAACAATCAATTTATTCATTATTTTCAAGGAGAAAATCCATCCCAAAAAATGACATCAAGACGTGTCATGTCGAGAACTAAAAAATCCCATGTAAGATCAATCTCTGATAATGAGAAGACACAAGTATGAAAATGAAGACCCCACCCTCTCTTCATTCTAAGGGGTGTAGTAATATGCATCTCATAAGAGAAAATCTCCATAAAAAGTTTTAGTATGTACACAATATGAGTCAAAATGAATGATAGAGATGTTTTAGTATCAAATGAAGTAGTACCTATCACAGTCGCTAGACCTGTATCTACTTCCCCTGATCACTCTTCTTCTATGTGAAGAATCTTTGTTTCATTTGAATTTGGATAGAACCCATCTATTCATGAAGAAATTGATTTCACAATAGTAGTTTTTTTGTGGTGATGATCTCAATCCACTATGTGGGAAAAAATAGATAGGAAAAAAAATCTACAAGTGACCTGAGAATCTGCAGGAACCACATAACCTAGGTGCCTTGGTGAAACCCCATTTTTAGTGCCAAGGCATGAAACATTGGAAGTAATTATAAGGACCATTGTCAAGAACTGTAAGAGGTATAGAATAACCCAAATATCAATAACCACCATGATATTAATCAAGCTTCCAATTTCCTGCAATATTACTCATAGAACATCCAAAGGGAGAGAAAGGAACTCCAGTCAACCCTAACATACCAGTCAGATCATGCTTGACTACATACACCATATCCAACACCTTTTTATAAGAACATAAATTCAACCAGAAACAAAATAATGAATATTAGATTGAATTACCATATCATCCCATCATGTCTTCATCTTATCATTCAATATAATATCTTATGAAAATTTCACATTAATAAAAAACTGATTTGCTTATTCCACCACGGTCCTATCTACATGCTCGAGTATGGAATACTCCATAGCCTTACCCAGCACCATAGACTTTGGATAAAATAATATTGGTGAAAATAAAATTGATATACTTCCAAAAAAACCCTCATCATTATTCTTCATCACCACCTAGTCCCTCCATCTACTTATAGGTCCCTCTAGATTGAAGGTGTAACGTTTCACCTTCATCACATCAGGCTTCTCTATAAACTCAAAAAGAGGTCAATCCTACTCAATAAACCTTCAAACCCTTGAAGATTATTAGATACATTGATAGATGGTGTCTTGGAACTCCTTAGAAAAATTCTAAATAACATCCATATGAGGTTCCATGGCTAGATCCTAAACGGGAATGGGTGTAGTTGGCTGCCTAAATCGTGGATTTCGTGCATGAAAAACTCTACTAGATTCTATTCAACTGATTTATTTTATCTATGTGGTTCGTTAAAATCATCCTCAGGGATCCAATTCACATGTATTCATAGAGTAATAGTGATTCACACCATCATAAAACAACATTGAATACAACAAAATATTACTAAGATAAACTGTCAAACAAGATTCAAAAGAGAAATTAATCCCACCGGGTAAGAAAATAGGACTTGGATTTAAAACTATCCAAATCCAAAGTAGGGAAAAGACTATAACCAGTAAAAAAGAAACCTTTCCCAAGCCACCCATCCTGGCTTAAGGATAATTAAGATGAGAGATGTCCATACACTCAGTCATACCTACCTCCTAAGTCCGAACAAGATATCTCAACTCCATAATGAAATCAGGGCAACATGCTTAACCTCCATCTCTGGTACCACATTATCATGAACTAGCCTGAATACCATGAAACAGTTATTCATAATCTAGCAACAACATATACCAAAGGTAATTCCCATTCTACAATGGTTTCTTATTAGTACATAGCATTATACAAGTCAATAGTGGGAAAAATTTTCCTATATAAACACTAAAGGAAATAGATACACATCAGTATGCTCAAAGAAAACTCCCAGAGGAAACTATACTAGAATTATAATATGAATGTAAAAACCCAATAAATACATCACTTATGTACTAATTGAATAAGATAAAACTCAAAAAATATTAAATGTATCAACACTCTATTCACAAAGTTTAATAATTTCAACCTCCTCCAATATGCTCTTTCCCTTTACTTGAACCTAGAAGAAGAAAATCTATAATCACTAGAAAGAAAATGTAGGTTGTGAGAAATAATATTAGTAGGGTTTCACCAAGTTTTTCATAATAAGATTCAATAACAAATAGGCCAAATCATATTTCAATTAATAAAATAGGCATGGTGGTGGAATATCATATTTAAAACCAAACCATATTTTCATTTAAAATGATAGAACATTTAAAATGATGGATTATTAAAAAATTTATATAAAATAGTTTGTATAAAACAATATTGATTAATAAATCCTTTCAAAATCAATGTAATATTCATATATACATTGTATAACTCATATCACCCTCCCCTCACACATAATGGAAAATTATGTCCTCTCCCACTCATGAAAAAATTTCATCTAATCCCACTTAATAGAAAACTACATCCTCACACACTCATGGGAAATCTATATCTACTCCATCAAAAGTGAAAAGTAAATTAAATAGATTATAAATAATTCAATTTAAAACATTTTAAAATTTAATTTCTCAATTTCAATTTGAATATTCCAATTAAATTTCAAAACCAAAGTATAGGTTCTTCATAAATTCATGCTATTTAAATTCATAATTAATCATTCAATTTTAAAAAATAATTTCTATCCATTTTATATTTTAAATTCTCAACCCAATTTACAATTTCCATCAATTTAAAAAACACACCAAAAATTTAAATTCCATTGGAATTTGGGGTTTTCTTTTAAATAAAAACACAATAAAATTAAATTCTAATTCAAATAAAATTGGTATTCATTATTAAATTAATATAAATTTATTTCAAATAAAGAAAATAATGGGATTATCATATGAAAAATATGAATGAAATCACTAACAATAAATCACAGTAAAAAAATCATTACCCACAGTGTGACTAGATAATAAAAACTGATGGGAATAGAGATCTATAATTCCAGCCTATATTAAATATTAAAAAAATGTAATTTAGATCTATTAATAACAATATAATATAAGACTTTTAGGGAGTAATGAGGATAGGGAGAGTAGTATAGGGAATATTAGAAGAACAGCTTACTAGAGAGGGATCAAGTGATATCACACACGCTTCGATCTTCTTAGGAAGCGGTTTGGAGAAGCCAAGAGGTGTTATTGAGAGCTCAAATGACCTTGTAAGTCATGTAATAAAATTTCATGGTGAATCGAGTGGTTATTTGTGGGTTATTTAAATTTTAAAATATTTTTTAGAATAATCAACCATTGTTTATAAGGTTTGCAAGAAAGGGTAGCATGGTTAGGAAAAATGTTCATCCTAATTGTGTACCCCTCTAATGGGGTGAACAGCTTCCACTAATTGGGAACACATTTCATCAAACCAATAACCAACCCAGAAAACCCATACTATCTGGGTTTTCATGTTTTACACTAGGTGTCTTCAGGTTTTGGGATACCATGTGCTAACCACGCACAACCCATAATGTTTCAAAAAATTCAATTTTTCACCCAAACCAACCTGAGACTAACCTCAACAAAAATATAATTAAAAACGAGTGTCATAGAGTACTTGATAATATTAATAGGATTATAGATTCAAATAGTCAAAGGAATAATTAGTTTAAAATATTATTATCTTTTTTAATTATAACAAATTTTCATTGTATCGTGAAAAACATAATAAATATTACTTCTTTGAGAATGAATAATAGTTGTATCCTGGAACAAATTTAATGAAAAAATGAATTAAAGATGAGAAGAAGAAAATATATCCCTTTTGCTGAGAATTTTTTATACCAAAAAGAATTTTTAATACAGTATAATGCAACTAAGAATACCGTAAATAACATAGATGAAGAAAAAAATGGAAATTATAAGAGAAACATTTCTTCCCTGTTGAGTTGATTTCACGTCCTCTATGCTCCATCATTACCCCAAGATACTTTTTAGTGTTTCTACCCATTTGTTTCAACACCTATTGTCTTTACCCATTTAATGTTAAGTATTATGTGAAAATTAAGGCACTACATGCACTGTTACTCATAGATAATAACTCTAAGTTTTCATCTTCCAATTCCATGGGGCTCATATCACTATTCATTAGATCATCCATCGTGGCTCAAGAAAATATACCCAAAAATATAATTTCCTTCACATGATATTGGAATAATATTTATGCAAACCATTAGGAACCCTATCAATTTTGTTCCTCCATAAGACACATGTAATCATATTTTTAATTTAACTACAAATCATTTCCAATGAACTAAGTGAAAAAGAAGAGATTGCATTCCCTGTGATATTACCATCCTTACCACATATAGAACTTCTTAAAACATATGAAGGCCCCATGTATAGGACTTCATAAAAACCAAATAATGGACCACTATAAAATCTAAATCATATTTTGAACAAAACTATAATGGATAATAAAAATAAAGTCAAAGAAAAAAATCAAGAGGTTATATAATATGGAGAAGATTGTTGATTTAACCCTGATTTCTTAATATGATCACCCCTTAAAATTCCTCTCATAATAATTAACTCCGGTGTAATGACCCGAAATTTTGAATAAATCTTGTTTCCTAATTTTGTGTGTTATTTTATTTTATTTTTATACTCAACAAAAATGTTTCATTTGATAACATGAGTATAATTAAAATGAGACCGTTGGGTTTTGATTGTTATATGACCATTGGTCAATATGACTGCTGAGAACTAAAAGTTTCGATTTTTGTCTCTAAATACAAGTGATCTTGGTTAATTAATATAGAAAGAAGATTTGATGGCCTCACCCAGTAGTGTTGGACCGATCAAAGCCCATCTAATAGAACTTGGGAAGGAGGTAGCACCACTGGGCTTTGCTCTGGACCAAACCCAAGCCGAACTTCATCGTGTGAAGCTAGAACGGAATCGCCTTTGCGAGAAGTTCAAAATGATAGAAATTACTACTCGTGCGATGTTGGTTGAGCCTCCCTCGGATTCTCTCACCTTAGCACACGTTACACTTAGGTCCTATGCTGGTGTGATAAGGGGCTATGTAAGGAGACCGTAACTGTCTTGTGTAATCCTTTGATTTAAATAAAAATTGGGATTTCTTCTTATGATGAAGTTTATGAATTTTCAAATGTCCGGATAAATATAATACGCATATTTTTGATGAATGTTAGAGAAATGATATTTTAAAAATATTTATGTAAACCTTAAATAAATAAAAATGTGTAATGATTTTCAAAAAATGGTCTTCTACAATTATGTTCAGTACAAAATTTAGAGTCTAATAAGATCAACTTGATTTTTGATGAATAGTAAATTATGAATGGTGATTTCATGCTTAGGATTAGTAATGTGACCAAATGGATTAGTAATCTAACTTAAATAAAGTATTAATATAATCTAGGCACCTTGATTAAGTAATGTGATTCAATAAAATGGTTAAATAACGGTTTCATAAATTATTAGTCAAGTATTAGTTTTTTCAGGTGAATAGTGTTTTTTAATTAAAAATTTAATTAAAATTATTTAGAAAATTATTTTTATAAAATATATTTCATTTTTGAACTCAGGGAATCGATATTATGTTACGGTAATTTTTGGGGATTTTTCTGAAAAAAATGAATTTTCAGTGAATAGTGTATGTATTTAAAAATTAAATTAAAAATATTTAGAAAATTATTTTTTTAAAATGGAGTTCATTTTTGATATCAGATAATCAATATTTGGTTAAGGTGAAAGTTTGGGATTTTTCTGAGAAATTTGAATTTTTGATGAATAGTGAAAATACAGTTTTTAAGTTACGGGTGTTTAATGACATCATTAAATGATGTATTAAGTATGTAATCTATATGGTAGACTTATTAATAGTAAGATAAGGTATTAGGTGTCCCAAGTGTCCAATACCATGGGAAAATACCATGGGAAATCCCATGGTTTTTCCAAAACCACTAATGAGGTGTCCATTGGCCATTAATGCCATGTCCCCTCACTTTCCCTATAAATACCAAGCCATCCTATCATCCATTTGACTAAAAACTCTTACCCAACAAATATATGGTCTAATTACCTCTCCAGGAGTCCCCCCAAGGTGCCCCCAAGCCCTCAAGGTCCAAACCTTTGAGTTTTAAGAGTTACGTTTTAAGGTAAGGGATCCGACCCCTCTCTTTCTTTTCAAGTAATCTCTTTTATGTCATTTCTTTTATGCTCCATGTTCTAATGTTAAAATATGTTATTTTATATTCCTCTTACATCCCTTTTCATGTTCATATAATTAAATATCCCCTCTTACTCTTATCATTTTGTTTTATGAATGTTTAAGTGGCGCCGTTAGGCTGCCGAACTTTTTGTAACGGATTTTCCTCCCTTCTCATTTTTCAAGATCTATTTTCATGTAAAGTCTTTCAAGTTCCTTTTTATTATTTTGGGGTATTATATATATATCTATAATACTGATCTTTTATGATCATTTTATGAGATACCCCATTTTATCTCTTCAATTCAGTATTTTTAAGTTTTAAGTGGCGCCGTTAGGCTGCTGAATTTTTAAGTGGTTCTTTCACCCTTCTCGTTTTGAAGTTCTACTTTCATGTCAAGTATTTCTAGTTACTTTTTATTATGTTGGGGTATGATATCTATATCTATAATACTGAACTCTTATGTTCATATTATGAGATACCCTATTTGATCTCTTCAATTCAGTATTTTGATGTTTTAAGTGGCGCCGTTAGGCTGCCGAATTTTTAAGGGATTCTTTCACCCTTCTCGTTTTCAAGATCTATTTTCTTGTCAGGTCTTTAAAATTCCTTTTTATTATGTTGGGGTATGATATCTATATCTATCATACTGAAATATTATGTTCATATGATGATAGTCCTTATTAGATCTTGTCAATTCACTTTTGGTTGAAGTTTAAGTGACGTCGTTAGGCTGCAGGATTTTCATAAGAGAAACCTAATTTTTGTCTTCCTTCCATATTTTTCATTTCAAATTGTATGTCCTTCAAATTTCATTACCATGTTCATATATCCTTCATATTATGTCCCTATACTCTTTTATGGGTCATTTATGATTGTTTGACCTATATCCTCTCTCTTTTCAATGTTTTCTAAAACCCCGAAACATAGCTGTTATGATGCAGAATTTCCATCTCAAAATGTCTCTCTCTTTTTCTAAAGTTCTTTTATTTTATTAAGTGAATACTAAAAGATCTCTCTTCTATATGGGTATTCACATATATACAAAAATGTTCTATTTTAAATTCTGGGATTTACATACATGAAACCCACTTTCCCTTTCTGTGGGTTTAAAGTGACATAAAGATCATGTCTTTAAAGCAATTTTTAAAAAGTTATGATTATGAAATGAAACCCATTTCTTTTATGCTATATGGGTTGTTTATGAAATGATTTATGATGATATATGTGTCTCACAAGATAATAAATACATGTCAAGGGTGCGCCCAGATAGCGCTCCAATACATTGGGTAAAGACTTAATATCTAGAGATGGCCTTTTAGACTGATACCTTGGTGAATAACCTTGGTAATTTTTAATGACACCTTGGGGATGGACATTGGTGAAAAGAAATGATTGTCAATATTAAATGTTGTAGCCACATCTTCAAGTTATGAAAAAATTTATTCTTATTATGATATATCTCATGATTTCTTTCTCATGCCTTAAAGTTCTTTTCATAACCTTATTGAAGTATCTCAAGTTCACATGTAAAATGTTTCTCTTGTTTCCCTTGCTGGGCCTTCTGCTCACCCTTTATTTTGATGTATATCCCCAGGTTATGAGATGCAGTAATGAACCTAGGATGAACATAAGGATAATCCTTTCAAGTGTTTAAGAAGAATGTTTTTTTGTTTCATGTATTAAGTTTCTGGTTTCCAAGACACTAAACCTTAAAGATCCTCAGTTTTGTATAATGTAATGAATGTTTATGTGATAAAAAGGCAGGATGCTATAGTTGGTATCAAAGGATGGTTTAGTTATTTGTTGAAATTAGGATATGAAAACTTTAGGAAGAAGCCTATAGAAAATTTTATATATAGGGAATCTTCCTGGTATTTTGGTGAGTATTGAGTAATGGGTTGTCAAGCAAATACATCCCTATCTGGATATGAGCAGGTAGAGGTGGCTCTGACATAGATGTACATATGGGTAAAACCTAAAAACACCGCTTTGAGCTAGACTCAAACAGGAATTGGTACACGACAACGGGCCTTGCTGCACTCTTGGTTACGACACTCCCGGGGGATATGCTTTGGTAAATTCATAATCTTAGTATGAACCATTATTAAAGGAATAAAGGTAAAATAAAATAAAGATTCACATAATAATATATGATCATGGATAACCTAGATGGGAACCAAGGGGATCAAAATTTAGGGTATACTTTTCTTCTACAAGTTATCCTTATATGCTTTAAGTTCCTTTTCGTGATTATTGGCTAAGTATTTAAGCACCTATTTATACTTTCTCTTCTTAGTTAATGGTGGGAAATGGAAGAACATGCCCCAACAACCAATGTGATAGGAAATGAGACGATTTCCGTATTAATATGACAGAGAAGATTTGGGGATTAAAAGATGGTTATTATTTTGGAAGACGTTCACTATTTTGGGGACCCTATATGATCGACGTAAATAGATTACTACGGTATTTTCATTGAGGAGTAAGGTTGACTTATATTATGAAGAATCGATGAATTTAAGGTGGACTTATAGTAATTTAGGTTACTTATGGGAATGATTAACCTATCTTGGGTAAAATATGTTTAGGTTATCTACTTTTGTTATAAGATGTTAGGAGTGGTTGATGTTGTTTGGAGATGAACAACGATGTTTATTTTGGAAGACTATGTTATCAAATCCTTCTTGTATTTGGGTTTCAATCTTAGTTTGGTTTATTTTGAGGAATTTTATGGACTGTTATTTATAGAATTTTCTATGATGAACTTTGGGTAGTACCATGGAACTTTGAAGATTTTAAAGTAGTTTCCATTCCTATGGGATTCTTTCTTTTTGAATAGTTGTTTTACCTTAACCTTTCTGTTTTTGGGATAATGTTTAAAGATAGAAGAAATAGATAGTTAATATTTTTTGGATTATGTGATTCTCTAGAATATGATTCTTGTGATTTTGATGAGACCAAGTGTTTTTGAATTATCATCATTTGGAGAAAATATTAGTTTTGGTAGAGACTTATTAAAGGATGAAACTCTACTTGAAGGTAGGTATATTTTCTTATGTTTTTGTTCTATGTAGTAAATTAATTCCTCAAAATTATGAAAAGTAATGTAAAACAAAAACCTTGATGGTTTACGTTTCCTACTAGGTAATAAAAGACCTTTTACACACATCATAAGTTTGGGATTTTCTTATGGTTAACTTTCTATTAATCATGTTTTCTATCACTCTCCCTCAGAACATGACCCACTGTTTTCTTCTTCATGTCAATGTTTTCCTACATGGAATCCTAGTGTGGGTTAACTCGGGTGACCTTTGTACTTCCCTTTCTTTCTTTTAAAGTAATAGTTTTACTGACTCCTTTTCCGATGTGGGACTTTCAATGAAATTTCAAAACCCAATTTTAAAAATTGTGAGGACGCAATTTCTTAAGGGGGGAAGATTGTAACGACCCGAAATTTTTAATAAATCTTGTTTCCTAATTTTGTGTCTTATTTTATTTTATTTTTATACTCAAAAAAAATGTTTCATTTGATAACATGAGTATAATTAAAATGAGACCGTTGGGTTTTGACTGTTATATGAACATTGGTCAATATGACCGCTGAGAACTAAATGTTTCAATTTTTGTCTTTAAATACAAGTGATCTTGGTTAATTAATATAGAAAGAAGATTCGATGGCCTCACCTAGTAGTCTTGGACCGATCGAAGCCCATCTAACAGAACTTGGGAAAAAGGTAGCACCACTGTGCTTTGCTCTGGACCAAACCCAAGCCGAACATCATCGTGTGAAGCTAGAACGGAATCGCCTTTGCGAGAAGTTCAAACTGATAGAAATTACCACTCGTGCGATGTTGGTCGAGCCTCCCTCGGATTCTCTCACCTTAGCACACCTTACACTTAGGTCTTATGCTGGTGTGATAAGGGGATATGTAAGGAGACCATAACTGCCTTGTGTAATCCTTTGTTTTAAATAAAAATTGGGATTTCTTCTTATGATGAAGTTTATGAATTTTCAAATGTCTGGATAAATATAGTATGCATATTTTTGATGAATTTTAGAGAAAGGATATTTTAAAAATGTTTATGTAAACCATAAATAAATAAAAATTTGTAATGATTTTCAAAAAATGATCTTCTAAAATTATGTTCAGTACAAAATTTAGAGTCTAATAAGATCAACTTGATTTTTGATGAATAGTAAATTATGAATAGTGATTTTATTCTTAGGATTAGTAATGTGACCAAATGGATTAGTAATCTCACTTAAATAAAGAATTAATATAATCTAGGCACCTTGATTAAGTAATGTGATTCAATAAAATGGTTAAATAACGGTATCATAAATTATTAGTCAAGTATTAGTTTTTTCAGGTGAATAGTGTTTTCAAATTAAAAATTAAATTAAAAATATTTAGAAAATTATTTTTATAAAATGGATTTCATTTTTGAACTCAGAACATCGATATTATGTTAAGGTAATTTTGGTGGATTTTTCTGAAAAAAAAATGTATTTTCGGTGAATAGTGTATTTATTTAAAAATTAAATTAAAAATATTTAGAAAATTATTTTTTTTAAATGGAGTTAATTTTTGAAATCAGGGCATTGATATTTGGTTAAGGTGAAATTTTTGGATTTTTCTAAGTTGAATTTTCAATGAATAGTGAAAATACAGTTTTAAGTTACAGGTGTTTAATGACATCATTAAATGATGTATTAAGTATTTAATCTATATGGTCGACTTATGAATAGTAATATAAGGTATTATGTGTCCCAAGTGGCCAATACCATGGGAAAATACCATGGGCAAGCCCATGGTTTTGCGAAAACCACTAATGAGGTGTCCCTTGGCCATTAATGCCTTGTCCCCTCACTTTCCCTATAAATACCAAGCCATCCTCTCTTCCATTTGACTCCCAACTCTTCATCAACGAATCTCTGGTCTCATTACCTCCCAATGAGTCCTCCCAAGGTTCCCCCTATCCCTCAATGTCTAAACCTTTGAGTTTTAAGAGTTACATTTTAAGGTAAGGGATCTGACCCCTCTCTTTCTTTTCAACTAATCTTTTTATGTCATTTCTTTTATGATCCATGTTCTTTGTATTAAAGGATGTTCTTTTATATTCATCTTACATTCCTTTTCATGTTAATATAATTAAATATCCACTATTACTCTCATTATTTCATTTTATGAAGTTTTAAGTGGCGCAGTTAGGCTGCCGAAATTTTTGTGACGGATTTTTCTCCCTTCTCTTTTTTCAAGATCTATTTTCATGTAAAGTATTTCACTTCCTTTTTATTATGTTGGTGTATGATCTCTATATCTATAATACTGATATTTTATTATAATTTTATGATAGACCCCATTATATCTTTTCAATTCAGTATTTTGAAGTTTTAAGTGGCGCTGTTAGGCTGCCGAATTTTTAAGTGGTTCTTTCACCCTTCTCGTTTTGAAGTTCTACTTTCATGTCAAGTCTTTCAAGTTCCTTTTTATTATGTTTGGGTATGATATCTATATCTATAATACTGAACTATTATGTTCATATGATGAGAGACCCTATTTTATCTCTTCAATTCAGTATTTTGAATTATTAAGTGGCGTCGTTAGGCTGCCGAATTTTCAAGGTATTCTTTCACCCTTCTCGATTTCAAGATCTATTTTCATGTCAGGTCTTCCAAATTTCTTTTTATTATGTTGGGGTATGATCTATATATATATCATACAGAACTCTTATATTCATATGATTAGATACCCTATTATATCTTGTCAATTCACTTTTGGTTGAAATTTAATTGACGTCGTTAGGCTGTGGGATTTTCATAAGAGAAACCTAACTTTTGGCTTCCTTCCATATTTTTCATTTCAAATGGTATGTCCTTAAAATTTCATTACCATGTTCATATGTCCTTCATATTCTGTCCCTCTACTGTTTTATGGGTCATTTATGATTGTTTGACCCATGTCCCCTCTCTTTTCAATGTTTTCTAAAACCCCGAAACATAGCCGTTATGCTACAAAATTTCTATCTCAAAATGCCTCTCTCTTTTTCTAATGTTCTTTTATTTTATTAAGTGAATACTCAAAGATCACTCTTCTATATGGGTATTCACATATATAACAAAATTTTATATTATAAATTCTGGTATTTACATACATGAAACCCTCTTTCCCTTTTCGTGGGTTTAAAGTGACATAAAGATCATGTCTTTAAAGTAGTTTTTAAAACGTTATGATTATGAAATAAAACCCATTTCTTTTATGGTATATGGGTTGTTTATGAAATGATTTATGATGATATATGTGGATCACATGATAATAAAGACATGTCAAGGGTTTGCCCAGATAGCACTCCAATGCATTGGGTAATGACTTAATCTCTAGAGATCACCTTTTAGACTGATACCTTGGTGAATAACCTTGGTAATTTTTAATAACACCTTGGGGATGGACCTTGGTGAAAAGAAATTATTGTAAATATTAAATGTTGTAGCCACATATTCAAGTTATGAAAAAAATTATTTTTATTATGATATATCTCATGATTTCTTTTCTCATGCCTTAAATTTCTTTTTATTACCTTATTGAAGTATCTCAAGTTCACATGTAAAATGTTTCTCTTGTTTCCCTTACTGGGCCTTCTTCTCACCCTTTCTTTTGATGTATGTCCCCAGGTTATGAGATGCAGTAATGAACCTAGGATGAACACAAGGAAAATCCTTTCGAGTGTTTAAGAAGAATTTTTTTTTGTTTCATGTATTAAGTTCCTGGTTTCCAAGACACTAAACCTTAAAGATCCTCAGTTTTGTATAATGTAATGAAAGTTTATGTGATAAAAAGGCGGGATGCTATATCAGGTGACCTAATCTCTTTCCTCAAAATCATATTATCAGAATTAATCAAACCTAATTTACCTAATAAATGAAAATTATAAGCCACATAAAATGTATGTATTTCAATATTCAATAACCATTTTAAAAGAAATTAATTTCTAATTCAAAGAAATTCATCCATTTATAAATATATAACAATATAATATTTTATGTATAACTAATATTTTTATGAGTAATTAATATTTACATTAATAGATAATTTAACACATAATCACCTACAATTTTTCAGATTAAATGTAATTGTAACGTGACATTACTCTAATAATGAATTTCCAAATTAAAGTATCAGTCATTACACCCAATACATTTAAAATATAAGAAATTAAAAACCCACTATGTATTAAAAAATTATTGCAATAATTTTCCTTTAAAAAAATATTTCTTTTAAGCCCATATAATTATCATAATATATCCATAATTTCTAGAAAGGTAACACTTGACATCAAATAATTATGTTTTACAAAGAATTTAAAAGACTTGATTTCTAGTGAAATAGTATAAAATTCAAGTATTTATTCAATTAGATCCCATTTTCAATGAAAATATACACATAATATAATGAAGATACAGGTATGAACTATATTAAATATTTACTAAATCTAATTCCTCCATTAATAAAATATTTCTTATACTGAAGCAATCAATTAAAATGTTTAATAGATGCTAGTAACTATCAAAAATTAAATACTTTTTATGCAAATAAAAAATTATTTTAAAAAGTTATTTCCCAATAAAATATATCTTGTAAGAATGAGATGGCTTCTTCCTTAAAATTAATGGATTCAGAGAATATTTTGTTTCATATTTTGAAAATGATGATTGAAAATGGAAATTTTGAATGGAATTAAGTAGACCCAATTTTCCATTTAAATGTTATTACGTAATTATTCATTTATACATGGTAAAAACATTAATAACTTAGAATATCATCATAATTATACAGAACTATCTTGATGAGTAATTTATATACTTAAATGCACAATAAGGTAAAAAATCTATCATTTTGAAAATAATTAATAATATTAGCCAATATTAATAGCTCATTCTCAAAACATAAGAAGGAAATGAATATTTTTTTACTCCAAAAATTATGTTCAAATCTAATAAAATTTTTTATTATAATTACCAATGTTTTAGAAAAGCATTTTTTAAGAGAGAAAAAGTAGAGGTTCTACATATATTAATTTCATTGGAAAACAAAAAGGAACAATCACTCAAAGTAAGACACCAATATTTAATTTAATGGAAGAAATTGAATCTATTGATAAATAATATGTTTTAGAATTGAAAAACTAGAACAAAAAATTATCCATTTATGATGTGTCGTTAATGAAATATGAAGTGACCAGACCCCAAAAATACTTGAGTTAGTGTCATGCTACCATTACATTGGAATAATATATAGGTAAAATAAATCTCAAAGGACAGAATAGTTTATTAGTCTTTGTAAAATAGATATATACACATGTATTGTGTTATAAATGAGTACACAAATCAGGAAAAAAATTATAGTAACTTTATTTCAGGTAGTGTATCGTTTCATATATTTTTATTAAACATTAGACAATCCTAGGGAAATGAAACATAATAAGGGTGGGATAAAATTATTTGTATGTGTAAAGTACATGAGAACCAATAATGAATCAACTATAATAATCATTATGTAACGGTAAATAACTAAACACAGATTCCATGTAATCAATAAACAGATAAGGAAGTGTGCAATCAATATAAAATGTTAAATAACTAAAAACCATTCTATTTTATCAATAAACATAGAATTAAATTCATCCATAGATTTTTTTCATTTTCAAAATATCAAGGATAAAAATAAATGAATAAAAATTAAGGAAATGATTAATTGTTGGATTCTATGTTTCCTAGGCCCATCATGCCTTTATCAAAGAGATGGTTTAAAACATGGAAGGAAAACACTCCATTACCTTAGGCTAGACAACTGATTTCATCCTATGAGACTACTGATGTATCTTGGGGATTTCCTTAACCTATCCCCAACATGTATGTCTTACATTAAATTATCCCTAACCGATGTATTGAAATTCCAAAGCATTCCTCAAATATCTAATAAATACATTAATTCCAAAATTATGTGTGTGTTTAAAAACCATTTTGAGTAAAGGATACAGATTGACCAATACTTCCAATAAAATTTTATAAGGTTTAATGTAAACATCATATGTAAAAATTGTTATATGGTTTAGGAAATGAACTTATCCATTATAAATGATATGGATAATTATGAAAAATTCAATGTTCAATGATAATATCAAATTCAATGTTTCAATGAAATAAATATATGAATCAATGAAGTGAATGTAAATGTTGTCCTTGCCCAAATCATTCATAATCCATCTAGAGAAATAAGAAGGAAAGTATTAATAAAAAATATCCCATGTTGATAAAATAAATTATTTTTTCATTGATGATATGAAATACTATAAAAAAATCTTTAAAAATATTATTTTGGAAAATATTGTTTTCATTTTGAAAAACATTTTGAAAATTATTTTTATTGCAAATCATTAATAAAAAATTTCCTTACTAATTAAACTTTTAAGCATTGCAAGGTAAAATGGTTAGAATAGTTACTTTTTTAGAAAATGAAAGGAGGATTACAGTGAAATCATTATTTAAAGGAAAAGATGATAAACATTTATTGAACAAATAATTATTAATGTTTAAATAATATTTTTAAATCCTTTTTAGAAAACATGATTTTTTGAAGAAAACTGGTTCTCTGACGAAAGATAGAAATGAAGTCGGGATTTAATATAATCATTTTCTAAAACATTTTGATTAACAATGAGTGGTAAAATGGTAATATAATTTGAAACATATCATTAATAACTAGAGTAGATGAAAATTAAAGGGTTTATTAAACAATTATCCAATAAATTCCTCTTATGGAAATATCGGCGTAGACAGTCCTGAATAAAATTGGATTGTGAAGTAAACCCTTGAAAAGACTATAATATTATTGTGAGAATAAATCAATGAATAGATTATGTGTGTAAAATTTAAATAAACATTATAAAATTATAAATAAAATAATATATATTAAAAATTATTTAAAGACACAATATTTTAATATTAATGTAATGAGGAAGTAATATAACCCAATGAAAGGAAATCGAGTTTCAGAATTCATTACCACATGGAATCATTTAATTAAAATACCCTTGAAAGAAATAATTCAAATTAAAAATCAAAATTAAATAAATATTAAATAATTATTGATATCATATATTAAATTGGATATTAGATACACCACATAGAAGGAGTATGTGGTGAATATGATATTTATCTCACAGATGTAAAACCTGAGACAAAAATTTCTTGGCCTGTATTTCCTTTTTGGGTGAACGTAATTTAACAACATATATAATGGTTTTAAACATTTAAATAACTTATAACAGAACCATAATAATATTTATAATATTATATATAATCTTTATATAATATTTTATATCTTTTTTTGTTAATAATTTTTGATTTGTTTCACTATTTCAAGTGTTAATTTTCTAGTTTATTGAGTATGTTTTAACATGTCACTTATTGTTCAAATTAATTTGATCATGATTTAATCCTATAAATAGTTTAAATAATTATTTAAATATCAAATATATTCATTATATATTTATTTATAATCATCTATAATATTTATAGATAATAAATGTAATGCACTGTTCATGGAGACCCTAGGTCGTACGAACACATGAATGCTACAACCATATCCTTGTCATATTAAATGAATGAAAAGTAAATGATATATATGAATATGTATATAATAATTCTAGTATAATATTTATTTCATATATGTAACATTGTTTTAATAAAACCATCCTTTATATGTTCTATGTATAGTGTGAACAAATCTCATCGCATTGAGGAGGTGGTAGTCCACACTTCCACAAAAGATGTTATCGTATTACCAAAAAATGGAAATCATAAAGTTTTGTGTTATATAAAAATTAAATAAGTATAAATACATAATAAATATCATATATATCATATATAAATATAATTTTTATCATAACTCTCATGATGATAAGTGTCAATGGAAGAATGAAGAATGATCGTTTCCTGAGGTGGTAATTCACCATACTTGAATCATAAAATTGACTACCCATTAGATGGAAGTGTGTTTAAGTATAGATATAAATATTATAATAAGAAAATCCTAAAATATTCATTATAATTATTTTATTATATAATAATTGTATAAATATTATTGAATTGTTGTAGAAGTAAATCATGGAAAAGTGATTGTTGGAAAACATTACCTCTTAATCAGGAAACTACTTTTGGTTTATACAAAAATACTTCCTTAGTTTTCTTCCATCACAGGTTGAGGATTCTAGGATTAGGGTAGTGGTGTTGGAAGATAATTTTAAAAGAGTTTTTTTGAGACAAATTCTTGGAGGGGAGTGATGAAATGGTAGTGGTGAGTGCCTTTTTATAGCGGAGGAGGAGTGTCATTCTTGCAAATTTTTTAAAAGAGAAATCGACCACTGGTTTTCCCATGAAAAGTGGCTCCAATAAAGAAAATAAATTATATAAAAGTTGTAATAGGATATAAATATAAAAAAAATTGACTTTGAACATGTTTCTTGGTCATAAAGCCTTTACTTTTATGGTTTAGTTCCATGTAAAGCTAATTTTTCTCTTAATCGCTATAATTAATTTTAATCAATTTAACTAATATTTTTTGTAAAAAACAAAGTTGGCCGTATGATAAATTATAATTTATTTTTATTAAAAATTTGGAATCCATTTTTATAAATTGAAACCATATTTGGGGCAAAAAGTAATTTAAAATTAATTCCATAGATGGGACGGTAATGTGAGTTTTAAAAGTAAAAATGTTCTAAATTTTGGTGAATCTTTATATCTAATTTCAATGTGAAATTTATTCCGATAAACCAAATAAGATTAATTTATTTAATATTGATCTAATTTCATTTTAAACATAATTTATAATATAATTTAACCATATAAATAAATTACATGAAATAGATTTTTTAAATTAAAATTTAGTATTTTTTATTATTCATCAAAAAATGAAATATTTCAGAAAAATACAAAAACAATTATGAAAAATTAATATTGAAATATTTATTTTAAAAAATTAGTTTTTTGGACATATAATATTTATAAAAATGAAAATAATTAGATTTAAAATAGGATCTCTAGTAAATGGATGTAAAAGTTCGTTTAGACAAATATTAATGTTTTTTTTGTGAAATGATCTGTTTATTCTTATATTATAATTATAAAATAAATTGGATGTATTAAAAATATATTTTATCGAATATAATATATATATATTACATTAATATTACCCAATAATTTTAATTAATTAAATTTATTAGAATAAAATATCTTTTTGGCCATAAAAATAGTATTCTATAAAAACATTCCTTTTATATTCAATTGGTTCTTATATTCATTTATAACTAATTTTTAACTAGTGAATTAATTTTATATTTTTGTAAACCATAGATTTAATTCATTATTTTATACTATTCATAACGTCTAATTTATGATCTAGGTAATATGTTATTTTATTAAATAATAATAATTTAATAATATATTATTGTTCGGTAAAAGTGGATCTTGTATATAATGTAATGAATTGATGAAAATTGTCATTATGGATGACACACACTAACTCAGTATAATGTTCATTGAGAACTATATCATAGAATGAATTTATTTAAAATTATAAATATATTTTAATGGCTCAAGATATTACATTCCCTTACATGCTTGTTGTTGTGTCTCATACTTTCTATCAAATATAATGTTCTTACTTTAGAATTTTGGTGCATTAAATTCACCCCACATTACTTAAAATTTTTCATATCAATTTAAACACAATCGTGGTATTAAAAGGTTTTATATTTTTAAATTCATTTATTGAAATCCCACATCATGGGAAGGGTTTTTATACATTCTTTATAAAATAAAGAATGTGAGGTACAAAGGATACATGGATGAACAGATATTTCGGTCTCTAAGTAGGATAAAATTAGTGGAAAGTTAAAATATGGTATTAGAGAAAAATAATAAATATTTATAGTGAGTGATTGAAGTCATCAATAAAAAAAATTAATGATCAATGGAATGATTATAGCCTCAAATCCATAAATCTAGGATGATTTAAAAGACCACAGGTTCAAAAAAAATTAGGTATTAGGAAAACATTTTTTAGTCACTTTTATAATCTGGAGAAACTCATTTAATTCCTAATAATATAAGTAAATATACATACTTTAAATATTATCATATAAAAAATTTCATCCTTTGATTGTGATTTTATTAATTTCCAATTCATCTAGTACTTCAATAAACTGATATCAAAATTTTAAATTTGATGTCTGGATCACTAAAGTACACTTTTAAAGGATCTTAAGGCCCATGAAAGAGTGACACGTCTAACTATTTCTCTATAACTATTATATAAAGTAAATATGGGCTTTCTATGAATATTTTTTCTAAAAAATTAACATTATTCGTTGATCATTAATATTTATTCATCAAAATTTTTAACTAAATATAAGTACACATTAACACGGGCATCCTGTAGACTAGTGGTAGGTGAAAACCCCTTATCATTCTTTGGTCATGGGTTCATTCCACACATCCATCCTTGGTTTGATGGGTTTTCACCAAAAAATTGGGTTTTAATTTTTATATAATATAATAATATAATTTTCAAAAAACATATGTTAGACATCTTTGAAATTTAATCATTAAATAGGATTTTAGCTATGGTTTTTTCTACTATATTTTTATTTTCCACAAATTTATAAAAAAAATATTTGAAATTAATGATCATATAAACCCTAAAGGCCATAAATACCTCTAAAACTATGTCCATATTATGTAATGTAATTATTCCTCAAATAATGTTTCAACTAAAACATATTATTATAAAATAAAGCATAATCATTAGATGATTCATGGTTCTTATAACCAAAATATAATTGATAAAATATATATATAATTTAATTATAGAGTCCTAGTAAGTATATCAACCATTTTATTTCAACATAAGTCATTCTTTAGTTTTATTTTTAACCTCAATAATTCATTTCCATTATCTATTCAAATCTTTCATAATGGGTTTTAAGGAGAATGGGGATTATCCTTATTATATCCCCTAGGAGTGTCAAATCAGGTGTGTATTAAGACCCATTTTCATGTACCAAGTTACCCTCAAGTCAGGTCTAATGCACCATTTTGGAGTTATGACACCTAGTTACATATATGCCTAATCCACATCCTGTTGTAAGAAGCATTGCAAGAAAAACAACATAATCATTATCTAAGAGAAATTTTAGGATGTTAGTTTATAAATAACCTCAAATAATAACTCAAGGTTATGCTATATAATCAATATTTTCATAAATCTATTTCCCAAGGTTGCTACAAAATCATCCTTGATACCAACTATAGTGACTTGAACCCAGAAATCTTGAAGTCAGGGTCATGATACCATTAAATTGACATAAGATACAATAAAATTATTTACCAAAGTAACGAATCGTTTAGAAATCTTGGTATAATAGATACATACATTATAATTTTTTTATAAATGAATAAAATATTTATATTATAATTTTTTTGGGGGATAAATTTATTTCATCTATTGTATCCCTATATATATTTCTTAATAATCTTCAGGGAATGATGGGGAAAGGGACCATAATATGGGTTAGATGAAATTCTCAGTAAGGGTAAAGTACAGTGGAAGAAATAATGAATCAATTATAATAATCATTATGGTATGGTAAATAACTAAACACACGTTCCATGTAATGAATAAACTAGGAAGGAAGTGATCAATCAATATGGAAAGGTAAATCACATAATACCAGGCCATTTAATAAATAATATGTGACTGAAATAAATCCATAAATTTTTTCAAAGTAAAAATATCATGGATAATAATAACTATGTAAAAATGAAGGAAATTATTAATTATTGCCCTTCATGTTTCCTAGGAATACAGTACCTTTACCATTATAATGGTTTAAAACATAATGGGTAAAAACCCAGTATATTAGGATAGACAACTAATTTCATTCCCTGAGACTACCAATACTTCTTGGGGATTTCATTAACCTATCCCCAACCCATACTGATTTCATTAAATAGTCCCCAAACCATTCCTTTTATATCCAAAGAATTCCTCAAATATAAAATAATTTATTTAATTTAAAAATAGTGTGCATTACCAAATATCCATATTGAATAAATGATAAAAATTTATCAATATTTTCATATTAAATTTAATAAATTTACAAGTAAACACCATTAGTAATAATATTATATGGTTTAGGAAATGGACATATCGATAACAAATGATATGGAAAACTAGGGTAAATTCAATGTTTAATGATCATATGAAACTGAATATTTCAAGGGGTCTAAAAAATGAATCAATGAAGTGAATATCAATAATTTACTTATCCCAATCAATAATAAACCATCTATATAAATAATAAGGATTCTATTAATTTAAAATATCAAAATTAGAGTAAAATAAAGGGTTGTTGACATTGATAAATGAAAATAATATAAAATGATCTTTTTAAAAACAATCTTGATGAAAATATAAGTTTCATTATGAATTTTTATTTGAAATTTATTTACATTGAAAATCTATTTTTTAATAAAATTTCATTATAAATTAAAATTTTAAACATTCAAAGGAATATACAAAGAAATTAATGCTGGTAAATTGTTACATTCCATAAATGGTAAAATAATATTCCCATTTAAAGGTAATAAGGTTAGAGAAGTGCCTCATTCAGAAACCATCAAGAATATCCCATTGAAAACAATCATAAAAAAAGGGTAAAAGTTTCTTTAACAAATATATTTATAAAGGATAAAAATATTTTTTAAAGACTTTTTTTAAAAAATTGTTTTTTTTAGGAAAATAGGATCTTCGACTAAAGAGTGAAATAAAATCAGGTTTACTTAAAACCATTTTATAATATATTTTGAATACCAAAGAGTGAAAAATGGTACTAATACATACATGTAAAAGGTAATAGATAACCATATAATAATAAAATTAAATGTTTTATTAAATAATTATCTAATAATTCCCTTTAATGGAAACACCAATGTAAATAATCCCAAAAAATGAGATTGTGAAGTAAACCATTGAATAGATTATAATATTGAATTGAGAATTTATCAATGAAGAAAATATTTTTTAAAAATTTAAATCCAAATAAAACAAGTTGAAAAACAATTTTTTATTGTAAAATGTAATTACACATAGAATCTCTGAATACTAATGGTGATGAGGAAGTAATATAACCCAATGAAAATGAATCTGGCTATGAAATTCTCTACAACTTGGTAAATTTTAATTAAATCTCATTAGAATAAATAAATAAAAGTAAAACTAAAAATAACATGATTATAAAAAAATTCATGATATAATAAATAAAATTTCTTATTATATACACCATACAAAATAATTAAGTGGTGAATATGACATTTATCTCCCAGATGTAAAAAAGTGAGATGAGAATCCATTACCTTATGTTTCCTTTTTGGGTGAATGTATTTTAAACACACGTATAATGTTTCTTAAATATGTCACTAAATTATGAAAAAATCATAGTCATCTTAATAATATTATATATAATCTTTTTCATATTATCTTATTACCCATTTGTTAATAATATTTTATTACTTTCACTATTTCAAGTATTAATTTCCTAGTTTTTGAAGTTTTTATTTATATATTACTTGTTATTACAATTAATTAGATCATTATTTCATCAACTATATAATGTAAAAGATGATTTAAATATCATATATATCCATTATATATGTATTTATAATAATCCATAAAATTTTGAGAGAAGAATCAAAATGCACCATTTTTGGAGACGGTAGGTCGTACGTACAAATGAACTATATTTACATTTTCATTTTCATATTAAAAGTATTAAAAATAAATGATATATATTTATATATATTATAATTTAAGTATCATATTTATTTAAAAAATTTATCATATTCTTAATAAAACCATCTTTTTTTACATTCCACGTATAGTGTGAACATATCACATCGCCTTGAGGAGGTGATATTCCACACCTCCACAAATGATTTTATCATATTCCCACAAAATGGAAAGAAGAAATTTATATTTTATATAAAAATTAAATATGTATAATTGAATTAAAAATATAATATTTATTATAAATAAATAGTGTTTCCATCATAATTACCCCCATGAGAGTTGATAATGGAGGTACAAACAATCCCCATTTTGTGAGGCAGTAGTTTGTCAAACTCGAATCGGTAAGTTTTTTACCCATTAGATGGAATTTTTTGTAAGCATAGGTATAAATATTTTCATAAAAAAGCACAAAATATTTAATAGAATCAGGTTATTATATAATCATGATATGAAAAAAATTGAATGGGTGTAAGAGTAAATAAAATAAATGAGATTGTTGGAAAATGTTACCTCTTAATCAGGTAAGTCCTTTGGGTTTATACCAAAATAATTACTTGGTATGAATATTACCAAGGTGAATATTATAAGATTTGGGTAGGGGTGAGTGCCTTTTTATAGTGGGGGAGGAGGGACATTCTTGAATATTTTTTAAAAAGGAACTACGCCCACGTTTTTCCCATGTCATGTGACTCAAATAAGGAACTACATTAGATATAAAGTATTATAGGTTATATATATGAAAATAAAATGTCCATTGGATAAGTTTATAGGTGATTTTCCCCTTAATTTTAAGTTTTAGTCCTTTGTTATGCTTATTATTCTCTTATTTGCTGTGATTAATTTTAATCATTGTCTCTAATATTTTTGAAAAAAAAATTAACCATATTAAAAGTTATAAATTTTTATGATTATAACTATGTAATCTATTTTTTATAATTTCAATAACATAAGTGTCAAAAATTAATTTGAAATTAATCTCGTAGATAGGATGACAATGCATGTTTTTAAAGTAAAAATATTCAAATGATCGGTATGTTATTATATTTAATTACAATGTGAATTTGATTACAGAGAACTAAAGTGGATTAATTTATGTAATTTTTTTATAATTTTACATTAAAAAAATCCAAAATATAATTTAACATTATAAATAAATTATATTAAAAAGCAGTTTCGAAATAAATTCAGTATTTTCAATATTCATAAAAAAATGAAATATTTCAAAAAAATACATCAAATTGACCATAATATATTTTTTTACATTTCATTTTTAAACTAATGTTTATTTATATATATATATTTATTTATTTATTTATATTTATAAAAGTTCATAAATTAGATTTAAAATAGGTTCTCCATTAATAGGATGTAAATATGGATTTTGAAAAATATTATTTTTTATCACAAAATATTAGGTTTATTCTTATATTATGATTATAAAATATATTGGATGAATATGGAAAGTATTTTATTTCGTATATTATATATTTATATATATTACATTAATATCACCCACTAATTGTAATTATTTTAATTTATTAGGACAAAAGAACATTGTTGGCATAAAAATAGTCTTCTATAAAAAAATTGCCTTTATATTAAATTGGTTCATATGTTAATTTAAAATTAATTGTTACCAATGAATTAATTTTATATTTTTGTAATCTATATATTTTAATAATTTCTTGTATACTATTCATAACATTTAATTTAACATCCAAGCTATATCTTATTATATGAAATAATAATATTTTAATAATATATTATTTTTCAGTATACCTCAGTCTTGCATGTAACACAAGACATAAACAAAAAGTGTTATTGCATGTGACACATTATAACTCCACATCACGTTAATTTCAAGCTATATCATAGATGAATTTATTTAAACTTGTAAATATATTTTAAATTCTTAGGATATGACATTCCCTTACATGGTTGGTGTTATGTGTCATACACGATAATGAATTCAATGTTATTACATAATAATTTTAAGCCATTAAAAAATATATTTTATCCTATTTGAATACCTCTTCACTATAGTTAAAGCCCAAAATTTTCAAAAAATTTGAACTCTAAGGTGGGAGAAACATTAAAATTCTTTTAATTTTAAGAATAAGATCAAATAAAAAAATAAAAAAAAGTTTAAAATTCATATGAAGGTTATAAAACCAGTAGTATGGACACAAAATACATTTAATAACTTTGATATGAGAAAAAAATATGAGAAACCATTTAGTAGAAATAATAAATAGTATATTAATTTTTCATTAATAGTTTACAAAATGCATTCAAGTAAACTAATGTAACTATATGTGAAATATTATGATCAAAATCTACTTTATAATGGTTTTAGTGAACATCCATGATTATTCATTGTACTACATGTTTTAATATGATGGTTCAAAAGGATATCTCAATCAAGAAATAAAATCCTCAAATAGTATTACCACAAACTCTTTTTAGTATCAAATAAATTTAAAAAATGGAAATATGTACATTTATTTAATTTTGGAAACAAAATTATATAATTGAAATATAAAACACTCATAAGTGAAACTTTTACTTCTTGATTTATCCATATTAAAGTTACTCTCCCAACATGATGAAAAAAATTAGGTCAATACCATTGAATTTAATACAAAACAAGAAAATGTTACATTACGAAAAATAGTTATATTCAATTAAAAATGTTACCAAAATTGAAATTGAGGGAAAATTTAAGAGTTAATTTCCTTAGTAATCCGTGGGAATCTTTGGAGTGAAAATAAGTCATGCCCAATTGTTTTTTTATATATTAGTTTACTTAATTTACCACCAAGGCTCTAAAAAGAATTATAAATGAAATCATAAATTTATACAACTATAAACTAAAATAATAGAATAAAAAAATAATGAATTTAGTAAAAAAACTTTGTTATGAACCATTTATGTCTTCAACACAAAAACATAGAAAATGATATTATAAAAATTATAAAGTTATATTTCTCCAAAATAATTTCTTGTTTTTAATAAAATTTCACAATTATTTTCAACAATAACATGAACTTCAACATGCACATTAACACCTCGATGTACTAGATACCTTTTAAATTATGAATCTATATATTTTTTTATTTTAAACGTAATATAGAAAATTTAGATCATTTCAAACACAAACCAATAAATTCAAATTAATAATTTTCTATATGACATCTAAAAATAATTTCTGAAACGCCCCAACCCTAGTTACCCAGAGTCGGTGCATTATTACATAACATTGGAATGATAACAAAAGATCAAGTCTTGAAAGACTGATTAGTTTAGTAGTCTTGGAAACACTAGATATATTCATAAGTCTTACATTACATCATAAAGAAACAAAAAAACTACAACAACATCTTGTCTTTATATCCCCTCATACTATCCCTGCAAGTCATTCATAAATTACTTCTTCACATCCTGGGAAAAATAAAACATTGAAAGGGGTTAGCTTAGATGCTCAGTAAGGATAAAAATATAGCAGAAACCTTCATAAATAACAATAAAAATTTAAGGCAATGTATAACTAAAACAAAAGCCTTTTAAACATGATCTTCATCATAATATGGCAGAAAAAATGAAATAATTCCATTTATTTATTAACATGGATATTCTACTAGTCGAATAATCAACTGCAATATCAATAACCACTTTCATAATGATGGAATGCATAATGCCAGACTATCATAACCACAGAGTCAAGGCCTTGTGCTAAGACTACAAATAAGATTTTGTCAAGACCTTATTCCAATACACTAGTTTGCCTCATGAGACCTAACGATGCATCGAGGAGCTATAGCAGGCTCCACCTGTCACTTACTATGTCCAATTCATTCCTCATATGAAAAGTTTGAAACATTCATAAACATTCGTATTAAAACTAGAATATGAAATGTTAATAATTTAACCACAAACCATGAATGGTATAAAAATAGCACATCCACAGTCAAAAATAACTCATTCGATACAATATGGAAGATTATATTTCATCATATTAACTTTAATCAAGACTAATTAAGGATATTGACATAGATTAAAATAATCATCAAACTATTGAGAGAAATATCCTCCTTTTTCTTGAAAACATTTAAAAGTCACACTATTTGTCAAGAAGCCATTTAAAATAGATTTTTGAATAAAAGTGTCCCATACCACTTTGAAACTTTTAAAAGTAATTTTGATTTGAAAACTTTTATGTCCATATAAATAAATCCTTAAAACCATTTTTTAAAACATGAACATTAATGAGAAAGAATTAGAATAATAATTCTTTAAAACATTTTAAAATGATATTTTAGTTAGTGTTCCTAACCAAAAGAGAGACACTTGAATACAAATAATTGAGGTAATAAAAAAAATTTAATATCATGAGAATAAATGGATTCATGATATACTATGTCAATGTACATTATATACACCATATAAAAGTGATTTGGTGTATAACAACAAAGGAGTCTCAATGGAATGTAAATTGATATAAAATCTATAAAAAAAGGTTGTATCCTTAGGTTAAGGATAAATAAATGACATAATTATGTTTGACAAATATAAATACACTCAATATTATTGGAAATTCAGTGTAAAACAATCAAAGGAAATTCACACATATTCTTGTAAAAACAACACCAATGAATTGGATGTTTAACTCACCAAATGGAGATTGAGTAAAAATTACTCTTATCAAGTTCATATCGATGACTTAAGAATTTATAAATGGAGTGATTATGTGTATCAAAATTATATCCACAGAAATTTGAGTGGAAATTATGACAATAGAAAATGAATAGTGATTCCACACATAATCTTGGAGTAAAATAATCAATGAAGTATGCGTAAAGCCGAATGAGTGGAAATTGAAATTTAAAATTCCCTTATTGATTTGGTAACTTAAAAAACATACACCCATGAAAGAAGGATCATACAATGATGATGTAATTATCCATAAATTAAACTATATTACACAATTAATACAATCATGGGAAGTACAAACATCACATGCAATAAATAAGTGGTGAATAATGGAAATATCAGGGAATTAAAAGTGAGATAAGAAACCACTTACCTTGTAATTTTTCCTTGTTCGAGGGTATGTTAGCATCATGTATAATGGTGAACTAATTGTTATTGAATTATACATGAATCATATACATTAATATGATATCATATATGATCTTTTATCATTTCTTTGTTAATAATATCTTAGTATTATCGTCGTTTCGTGTTTTAACATCCTCATTTTCATTTATATGTTTTGTTACATAAGTCATGTTTGTTATGGACAGGTTGTATCTTATTCATATACAATATTATATCAAGTCCTTAAAAATTATTTTTAATCATAAAATGATAATTATACTTGTATGGATACGATGGGGAATGAATCTCATCGCGTTCGTGGAGACGGTATTTCATACGTACGCACGAGCGATAATATCATTCTTTTGATTTTAAAATCATATATAATTGGATGGTATATCATATATACATAGTCATTGTCATGTTATAATTATTATTTACATGAATTACACATCATTATTATATCCATCCAAATAATAATGTATTGAATAACAATTACACCACGATGTGGAGACGGTAGGTCGTACGTACGTACGTATGGTGACATGACATTAAAAGGATGGATAGAATACTGAATATAGCTGTAACATATTTATAATAACATAATAGTATATAAAATATACTGGATTTATTATTTTATAATAGAAATAACAAATAATTAAGAAGTTTAAGAAGAAAGGAATTTGAAAGAGGGTTGTGAAAACATTACCTATTCTTCAGGTTCTTCCTTTTGATTTGATCAAAATGGCTCCATAGGTTGGATTCCTAATCAAAATAAGGCCTATAGGTTGAATTGAGGGAAGTTGAGATAATATTTGGGCAGGGTTTGGCCGAGCCAAAAGGCTTTGATGGTTTAAATAAGAGAGAAGGGGGAGTACCCTTTTATAAGAGTTGTGAGGGCCACCTTTGGAAAAGCTAGAAATATTATTTTATAATAAATTCATATTCGGTTTATAATGGCTCCAAAGTGGATTATTTAAAGGTTAAGGTGGGTATGGGTCTAAATACTTTCAACCAATTGATTTTAGATTGTTTTGTGTCACTATATTAACCTTATCATTTATATTTAACTCTAATTTAAATAGTATGACATTTACCATGTCTCTTTGTATTTTTATATTATATAGTTAATAAACATACTATATACCTCCAAGAGACCCCCAAGTGGTACATTAATGATATAAATATCATTATATAAGTCCTTTGACTGAGCCTTAGATTTTTAGTAAAATAATATCAATTAATAATATAATATTTCTTTTAAAAACTCTTTTATGTAAATTTTGACACTATTGGGTATTTTTTTTTGATAACTTCATAACAGCATTATTACTTCAAAAAGAATTTGTATAACCAATCCTAATATGTGATATTAACCTAGAAAATTATTGTAATTAATAAGAAAGTCTCAAATTACATTTATTTTGATATTTTTAATATCAATTATTTTAATATTTCATTAATTAGGTAATTACTGCATCACCATTGTGTCATAAATAAATAAATTATTTAGTGTATAAAAATTATAAATAAAATAATATTATGTGGGAAATCTTTTTATCTTTCTAATTAATATTTATAATCTAATTTGTCTTATGTATGACCCAATATTAAAAAAAATTAGTTATTAAACATTGATTTTATCTCTTTTAACTCTTCTTTAAATTAAATAATAATAAATGTCCTGATATAATCCAAGTGGACCTAAATGATAATATTTTATTCCTAGGGTTGTTTTTTATCATGATACACTTGTCCAATAGAATTATTACTTGTGTTAGGGTAATTATAATATCATTTTTACCCTTAATTACCCTATTTACTTTTAACCGTGGTAAATAAAAGTAAAATAAGTTACTTTTCAAAAAAAATTATATTCATCTCATTGAACCACATTTTTCTCCTGGATATTAACCATGTTTCTCGGATTTTCGAAATTCCACTCACAGAAGTGGTAAAATTATGTTTTATGTGAATTTCTAAATTCTCCTAGGAGGTGGGTAAAAGACGGTGAAAAGTTCAATAAAATTTTTATATATCTAAAATTATTCTAAACTAACTCCAGTGAATTAAATTGAACTTATATAGGTATTATGTATCTATTTTGACCTTAATCAAATTTAAATAAAATATATAATTATTTAAATAAAAATTCGGTTTGAAACTATAACTCAGTGCTTTTCACTAATCATCAAAAATTGCAAGTTTTCAGAAATATACCAAAATTTTTCCCTAGGCTAATTTTCATATTCTGTATCCAAAAATGAAGTCCATTTTGAAAGATAAAATTTATAAAATTCCAAAAAGTGGGTATTACTATTCATAATGGCAAGTTTGATTGGTTGTGGTGTGTGTTAGAACTCAAAGTTGCGTTCAACAAACGCTATTGTATTTTTCAAATAGAATTGTATCGTTGAAGCTTGGGGTGTTACATTCTCCCCTCCTTCTATAAATTCCTTCCTCGAAATTTTTAAAATTGGTCTTGGGAATATAATGGAAATTCCCACATCGGAAAAAGAGTTAATAAAACTATCACTTTAAAAGAAATAAATATAAGTACAAAGGTTACCCATGAAAACTCATACTAGGATTCCATATTGGAAAACATAAATTTGGAAGATAAACTAAGTTTCAAGTTCAGATGGAGAGGGATAGAAAACATGATCCAGAGAAAGTTAACAACAAGAAAACCACAAACTTGTGATGGGACAAACGATCATTAGTTTCCTAGTAGGAAAAGTAAATGGACAACATTTTTTTAAGTTACATTACATAAAGATGAGGAATTCATTTCTAATATTGACTAAGAACATAAAGGGATATACTTACTTTTTAAGTAATGTTTCAGTCTATAATAAATTTCTACCACTAACTCATTTTTTAAATGATGATTATTCATAAATACATGGTTACACTGGAAGTTCTAGAATAAAATTCTATAGAATCACATGATCCACGAAGGATAGACTATATATTTACCATGTCATTAGAGATTAATCAAAACCAAATTGGTTAGTATAAGATCTGATTATCCCCCAAAAGGTTATTCCATTAGAGAAAGAAACACTAATCTTAATTTCTAAAACTAAACCAAAAATACCATTCAATAAACAATTGTCCATAAAATCCTTCAATATAATCCAATCTAATATTGAAACCCTAAACTTAGAATAATTTGGTTATGTAGTCTTCCACATTAAATTGTATCTTCAAATGACATCAACTAATCTTAAAGTCACATACTTAAGAGAAATTAACATAATCACATATTATCTATTATTGGTTAATCATTTCCATAAATTACCCAAATAACTATAATCCACAATAAAAACATAGATAAAAATCCACCATTACTCCTCAAATGAAATCCAATAATATTCTATTTTCCTTTGTCATATAGTGTTCCCAAAAAAGTGAACATCTTCCAAAATAACATTTATCACTTAATCACTAAATCATTTTCCTATACTAAGGGTATTCATTTTATAAGACATAAGAACCCAAATCAACTTATTATTGATCAATAAAATCGTTTAACTAAAAATAATTAGTCACACTAACCAGGGACTTTACGTAGTCCAGTGGTAGGCAATAAATCCCATTCGCACTTTGGTTGTGGGTTTGATTCCCACAGCTTTGTCCGACGCGACGGGTTGTCCCACAGTCTGTGTGTTGTCCTTTTTCAAAAACAATATTTTATAACATTACCAAAATGAGATAAATTCCTCAAAATAACCATAACATAATTTTAACTAGAAATGTTATATCATACCTATCATTTTCATCCCAAAATATAATAACATGTAATTTCCTCAAACCCAATGATCATATAAATCCAAATGTTTATTTATAACTATATCCACAATGGAAAAGATATGTCTTCCTCAAATATCATTCTCACATGGAAAATTGTAGGGTTACAAATACAAGAGAAAATTATTTCAAAGTAATCACACCAACAAGGAGCACTAATACTTTTAAACATTTATCCAGCCATTTATTTCCACATAACTTCTTCTTTGACCAAGAAAATATCCTATATAATAGGGAATTCACTCAGGTAATGGCCAGGCCCCCTACATTTATGGAAAATGACCGTAAATGGATTCTTGGGACTATTTTTATTTTCTTCCATTGTTCTCTTCATTTTTCCTCAGAAATTTTTCACTTTATGTCCTTCTTTCCCACACGTAAATCATTTCTTTGTTCTGTTGAGACACTTTCTTGGGTGTCTCCTTCCACATTTCCTACATGATAGAAATTTAGAATTCTTTTCTCCATGTTCTCCACTACTATAGGTCTTATCATTCATTACCTTTCTCTTCTTTGTTGAGTTCGGGAGTTAGTTAATATATATGATGTTGATCATATTTTTTTGAAGACTGATTTGGCATGAACACGATATCTTTTATGCCTATCAACATTCCATTTTGTAGCTCATTTCTACCACCATTCCCACCTTTTACATCATTCTCAAAGTTACTATGACTTCCTTGGACTCCATCCATTGACTAAAACCAGAAAGCATTGTGTGAGTAATAGTAGAAATAAAATAATTTAAAGAATATCGTGACACCATATTCTCAATTTAAAACACCTTTGGATTAACCAAGGTCATTTATTCTCATCTTATATTAAAATACTTCAAATTTTATTTTAATGAAAATGTTAATTATCTTAAGAATATCCCCCGGCAGTGTCGTAACCAAAAGTACAGCAAGGCCTGTTGTCGTGCACCAGTTCCCATTCAAGTCTAGCTCAAAGAGGTGTTTTTGGGTTTTACCCCTAGGTACATCTGTGCCAGAGCCACCTCTACCGGCTCGTATCCAGATATGGATTTATTTCTTGGAAAACTCACAAAATCTATACAGTACCAAAATTCTAGGAAGTTATTCTATACTAATCCTCAGAGTCTATCTTAGGGCTATGTGCTCTAATCAGAGTTTATCAAAATCTAGTTTCCAAGGTTTGTACTAAACTTCCTCTGATACCAACTATAACACACCGACCCCAGTTACCCAGAGTCGGTGCATTATTACCTAACATTGGCATGATCACATAAGGTCAAGTCTCAAAAGACCTATTAGTTTAGTAGTCTTGTAAACACTATATATATTCATAAGTATTACATTACATAATAAAGTTACAAAAAAACTAAAACAACATCTTGTCTTCATATCCCCTCATACTATCCCTACAGGTCATTCTTAAATTACTTCTTCACATACTGGGAAAAATAAAACATTGAAAGGGGTGATCTCAGATGCTCAGTAAGGATAACAATATAATAGAAACATTCATAAATAAGTATAAACATTTAAGGCAATGTATAACTAAAACCAAAGCCATTTAAACTTGATCTTCAGCATAATATGGAAGAAATAAAATGAAATAATTCCATTTACTTATTCATATGGATATTCAACCAGTTGAATAATCACATGAAATATCAATAACAACTTTCATAATGATGGAATGCATAATTCCAGAATATCATAACCACATAGTCAAGGCCTTGTGCCAAGACTACAAATAATATTTTTTCAAGGCCTTGTGCCAAGACACAAGTTTGTCTCATGAGACCTACCGATGCATCGAGGAGAAATATCGGGCTCCACCCGTCACTTAAAAAGTCCAATGTATTCCTCATATGAAAAGTTTTAAACATAAAATAAACATTCGTATTAAAACTAGCATATGAAATGTCAATACTTTAACCACAAAACATGAATGGTATAAAAATATCAAATCCATAGTCAAACATAACTCACTCGATACAATATGGAAGATTTTATTTCATCATATTAACCTCAATCGAGAATAATGAAGGTTATAGACATAGATTAAAATAATCATCAAACTATTGAGAGGAATATCCCCCTTTTTCTTGAAAACATTTAAAAGTCATACTATTTGTTAAGAATCCATTTAAAATATACTTTTGAATCAAAGTGTCCCATACCACTTTGAAAAATTTAAAAGGAATTTTGATTTGAAAACTTTAATGTCCATGTAAATAAATCCTTAAAACCATTTTTAAAACATGGACATTAATGAGAAAGAAATAGAACAATAAATCATTAAAACATTTTAAAATGATATTTTAGTTAGCATTCCTAACCAAAAGAGAGAAACTTGAATACAAATAATTAAGGTAATAAAAACATTGTAATATCATGAGAATAAATGGATTCATGATATACTATGTCAAAGTACATTATATACACCAAATAAAAGTTATTCGTTATATAACAACAAAGGTTTCTCAATGGAATGTAAATTGAGATGAAATCTCTCATAAAGGTTGTATCCTTAGGTTAAGGATAAATCAACGGCATAATTATGTGTGAAAAATATAAATACACTCAATATTATTGGAAATTCAGTGTAAAACAATCAATGGACATTCACACATATTCTTTTAAAAACAACACCAATGAATTGGATGTTTAACTCAACAAATGGAGATTGAGTAAAAATTAATCTTATCAAGTTCATACTGATTACTTGAGAATTTATAAGTGGAGTGATTATGTGTATCAAAAGTATATCCATGGAAAGGGGAGTTTAAATTATGACAAAAGCATATGAATATTGATTCTACACATAATCTTGGAGTAAAATAATCAATGAAGTATGTGTAAAGCCGAATGAGTGGAAATTGAAATTTCAAATTCCCTTATTGATTTTCTAACTTAAGAAACATACACCCATGAAAGAATGACCATAAAATGATGATGTAAATAATCATAAATTAAAGTATATTACACAATGAATACAATCATGGGAATTACACACATCACATGAAATAAATAAGTGGTGAATAATGGAAATCTCACGGAATTAAAAGTGAGATAAGAAACCCTTTACATTGTACTTTTTCTTTGTTCGATGGTAGGTTAGCTTCCTTTATAATGGTTAAATAATTTCTATTGAATTATAAAAGAATCATATACATTAATATGATATCATATATGATCTTTTAACATTGCTTTGTTAATAATATCTAACTATTATCGTCGTTTCGGGTGTTAACTTCCTCGTTTTCTTTTATATGTTTTATTATATAAGTCATGTTTGTTATGGATAGTTTTTATATTATTCATATAAAGAATTATATTAAGTCCTTAAAAATTATTTTTAATCATAAAATGATAATTATACTTGTATGGATAAGATGGGGAATGAATCTCATCGCGTTCGTGGAGACGGTAGTCCGTACGTACGCACGAGCGATAATATCATTCTTTTGATATTAAAATCATATATAATTGGATGGTATATCATATATACAGAATCATTATAATTTTATACTTATTATTTACATGAATTATACATCATTATTATATCCATCCAAATAATAATGTATTGAATAACAATTACACCACAACGTGGAGACGGTAGGTCGTACGTACACACGTATGGTGACATGTCATTCAAAGGATGGATTGAATACTGAATATTTATGTACCATATTTATAATAACATCATAGTATATAAAATATATTGGATTTATTATTTTATAATGTAAATAACAAATAATGAAGATGTTGAATAAGAAAGGAACTTGAAAGGGGGTTGTGAGAACATTACCTCTTCGTTGGGTTCTTACTTTTTATTTGATCAAAAGGGATCCTTAGGTTGTCTTTCTGATCAAACTAAGGCCTCTAAGTTGAATTGAGGGAAGTTGAGAGAATATTTGGGCAGGGTTTGGTAGAGACAAAAGGATTGGAAATTGTAAATTAGAGAGATGGGGGAGTACCGTTTTATAAGTGCGGTGAGGGGCACCTTTGGAAAAACTAGAAATGTTATTTTATAATAAATTCAAATTTGGTTTATAATGGATCATAAGTATATTATTTAAAGGTTAAGGTGGGGATGGGTCGACATCCTTTCAACCAATAGATTTTAGATAGGTTTGGGTCACTATATTAACCTTATCATTTATATTTAACTCTAAGTTAAATAGTTTGACATTTACCATGTCTCTTTGTATTTTTATATTATATAGTTAATAAACATACTATATATATCTAAGAGAACCCAAAGAGGTCCCTTAATGATACACATACCATTATATAAGTCCTTTGGGAAAACCTTAGATTTTTAGGAATAGAATATCAATTAATAATAAAATATTTTTTTTAAACTCTTGTATGTCAATTTTGACACTATTGGGTATTTTGTTTTTGATAATTTCATAACAACATTATTACTTCGAAAAAAATTTATATAACCAGTCCTAATATGTCATATTAACCTATAAAATTAGTGGAATTCATAAAAAGTCTCAACTTACATTTATTTTGATATTGATAATATCAATTATTTTAATATTTCATTAATTAGGTAATTACTGCATCACCATTGTGTTATAAATAAATTAAACTATTTAATGCCTAAAAATTATAAATAAAATACCATTATGTAGGAAATATTTTTATATTTCTAATGAATATTTATAATATAATATATCTTATGTATAACCATATATTAAAAATGTTTTAGTTATTAAACTTTGATTTTATCTCTTTTAACTCTTCTTTGAATTAAATAATAAGAAATGTCCTTATCTAATCCAGTTGGACCTAAATGATAATATTTTATTACTAAGGTTGTATTTGGTCGAGATACACTTGTCCAATAGAATTAGGACATGTGTTAGGGTAATATTAATATCATTTTTACCCTTAATTACCCCATTTACCTTTAACTGTGGTAAATAATAGTAAAAAGATACTATTTAGCAAAACATATTTTCATCTCATTGAAAAAAATTTTACTCCTTGGTGTTAACCATGTCTCTTGGATTTTAGAAATTCCACTCACAGAGGCAGTAAAATTAAGTATTATGTTAATTTCCAAATTCTCCTAGGAGGTGGATAAAAGACGGTGAAAAGTTCAAAAAAAAATTATATATCTAAAATTATTCTAAACTAACTCCAATTAATTACATTGAACTTATATAGGTATTATGTATCTATTTTGACCTTAATTAAATTTAAATAAAATAAATAATTATTTAAATAAAAATTCAGTTTTAAACTACAACTCAGTGTTTTTCACTATTCATCAAAAATTGAATGTCTTCAGAAAAATACCAAAATTTCACCATAGGATAATTTTGATATTCCGAATCCAAAAATGATGGCCATTTAGAAAGATAAAATTTATAAAATTTCAAAAAGTGGGTATTACTATTCATAACTGCTAGTTTGATTGGTTGTAGTGTGTGTTAGAACTCGAAGTTACGTACAACACACGCTACTGTATTATTCAAAGAGAATGGTACCGTGGAAGCTTGGGGTGTTACAATTTTACAATAAAATATGCACACCTTTGATAAGTTAATATATCAATAAATTACTAATTTGTAATAATTCTATTAAATTAAATCTAAAAGAATCATTCTAGTCAGCATTATTTTATGTTATACTAGTATGTTCCATACAAAACTAGTTACTACTTAACCAGTGGTTGTGCCCAAATTTACCCTACTGGTAAAAGTGGTCGATGTAGTACATGTAGGGGTCGAATCCACAGGGACCGAAGAAGTAACCTTGAGATGCTATGATTTGGTGAAGGATGGCCTATGAAGTAGCCAACTTTGGGTTTGATTTTGGATGGATTAAAGAACACTAAGAAAACTAAGTGAATTCAATTCAAAGAAAATGGGTTGATATTAGGATTATGCTCGGGGTGAATTGAATGAATTTTACTTCTTTAGACAATTTTTTTTTATTAATTCTTGATGAATCCATTCTTCAAAAATAACACTACATTCATCATTTTCTAGTTTGGTACTTACTAAACACAATTAATAATCCCCTATACACTTAGAGAACCAAATTCATGATCCCTATGAGGTATATGGTCATTTAGTAATTGAATTTAGTTTGCTAAAACACAGTAAAAATGAAGAGTAGAAATAACTGAAGAATGGATTTCTTAAATTAATTATCCAATTAACAACAATTCGTTCATAAAATAACATTCAATCCATCCTTTTCAACCTCCTAATATCATCCCATTAAAGGGCTAACCCTCCATTGATGGTATAATCTCAATGTTGGGCGGAATATGGCTAACAAGAATTGGATTAAAGAAATTAAAACCGCAGAAATAACGAGCACTCCTCCGTGTGTGTGAATGAAATTCACACCTATGTGTAAACTAATTCGCAACAACACAGAGATATCACTGTGCTTTGTGAAAATAAATTTTTAATAAATGAAATGGAAAATATATAAGAGAAATAAGTTTATTAAGAACATAAAAATACAAGAAAGAAACTTACATGGAAATGGAAAACATTACAAGGAAATTTGGAAGCATAACCTTACATTGAAACAAGCAACAAAAGATGATAAGAAAAATATCCAACCCTATTACCTTCACCACTATCTCCTTATATAGGAATATTATGTGCCTTAGGTCTATACCCCAACTATTAATTCACCCCCCAACAATTAATAGAGTCAAAAGGAGGGTGAATAATCAACATGAAATTGACGTTTCGAATTTGACCCGGAAAACTATCCAGATTCGTCCACCATTATTGACGTGTGAATTTGTAATTGGAGAATGCCTAATACATAGGGTTTTTAGAAGAGACATATCTTATTATATCTGTCCTCTATGATCTGTAAAAATTTCAGGAATATTTCCTTATCTGTTTGGAAGTTATGGTCGAAATGGTGGGACGGATTTTTGTGCATTAATGTTAGGTCCACCATTTAAATCTCAGCTTCAGATCCCATTATCATCATGAAAAAATCAGAATTAGCTCCGGCCACAGTTGAATAAAATGATTCTAATATCTTTATCTTTCTACTTTATAAATTTTAGCTTCATTGGGCTAGGTTTTTTGGCCCCACATTTGTTTAATGGGCCTTAGGCCCATTATGCTTTTTCCAGTAAGTTTCTGCCTTCAGGTGCAAAAATATCCATCTTTAATTGTGATTCATCCATCAGACCTAAAAGAAAAAATTTTCCAAATAAATTTATGAATCATATACCAAAATATCAAATTTAAATGATGAATATTGTAATTTCCACAAGCAAATTATTGAGTGGTCCCAAATTAACAATTTAAGCATGAATTGCGCAATGATGGGAAATGAAGTTCAATTTCTGAAGTGGACTAAAATTGATGTTTATGAACTTTTAGAAAAATTAATATTTAAATCTTAACAATGAATATTATCCACTTTCATTGGAAAATCAACCAGTAGATCGATCCTTGACCAATTAATCCAACTCTCACATATCCAAGGTACTCGAAGAACTGATATCTCTAGTGGCATAGTTTGGTAGTCATGGGTCTAGATCTCCATCCAAGCCCATCCTAATACATTTTTTGGATACCATATAACTATATCTATTAAACTAACCAATGTTCATTATAGACTTGGATACATTAGGTAACACCCATGATTCTAGATTTAAGTGAGCTAAACATGATACGTACCTTCATTGAAAAAAAATCGATATTTTTATTTTATTTTTGAAGGTGGGGGCGGTACAAGTAGTAGATAGAAATAAAAATAAAAAAATACTGATTGGGGGATATATAATGATGTATTTAAATCCAAGGTCATCAACCATTATTAGGTTCAATCCTTCTAGAAGAAAGAAGACCATAATGGAGAAAAATTAACAATATTCCCTTGGGAGGTCATGGTAGAAAAGAAGTCTTCCACCTTGCTTCCTTTTATCCAGGTGTATAGAATAGCCATATGATTATTGATTAGGTCCTTTTAAATTGGAATGATTTGGGATATTTTCTAGGGGATAATTCCATGATTAAGAAGGGATTATTTTAGAATAATAGTGTCAATTTTGATCAATGTAAGCTGGATATTATTCTATTTATATTGAATGGTTATTACCATTATTGGAACTAAAATATTCTAATTTAACGAATATATCCTATATATCAATCCACTACTGATCCAATTAAACCCCTCTACACTACACCCATGACCATATAAAATCATACTTATCTTCCTAATTACTTGATTAATGGAAGTAGCTATGAGAAGTCCTTACACTAGTCCGGTTTAATACCCCACATGTGATCTTGTAAAATGTTTTCAATGAAGAACAGAAATCCACATCAAATATTCACTTTTAAAATTCAAAAACCTGAATCTAACACTAGGGAAAATATTTTAGGATTATATACAAATTTCTTACCCCATATCCTAGAGTGGATTCATTGTACACTAGTATTTCCACACTAATCACTATCTCAATCTTGATCTTATAGCTTCAACATAGTCTATCTACTATCAAATATCCCCTTCATTCTCTTTCTTGTTAATGACATGATCCTATTATCGAACCAAATTGAATATATAGTATTGTATTTCAACATTTAATTATTATTATAGAAAAATCTAGGCCTATTCCTATAGCACAATCCCATGTCAAGTAGGCCAATATTCTAACACATCTTAATTCTAGCCTCAATTCATATGGTTACATGATAATATCCTCTGATACTCCATCCATATTCATATCTTCTCCAAATCATTCTCCTAAATATGAAGTGTATTGACATATTATAAATTTTCCTATTATTACTATTTTTTTAGGATCATTTTCATCATAGTATTATTCAGCATCTTCATCATCAGAATCATTCTTATCATCAGTTACATCACTTGATATAGTATTAAGGAATTCAATCCCTCATTCACATTCATCTGATGAATATATTCTTATTCTTGAACCATTTTATTTTTTCATTAAATTATTAATCCTTGAGATATTATTTTTGTGTCCTTATTGATATATGAAAAACATTATTAAAAGATTCTAGAGATGTTAATTCTTTAAAATCATATGGTATAACATAAAACAACAAGTCTCTAAATTTTTTAGTTTCCAAATTAGCCACCTTATCCTGTAGTCCTACCAAGTGTGTAAGTATTTAGTGTAATAAATGTTAGAATAAAAATAATTAGCTAGATTTGGGCCTAATATATAGTTAATATAACACACTAAAGTCAAAATATATAAAGGTGGAATCAATATATGAAAAAATTAAGGAGAGGTTCTGCTCTTATAAAAATCACATGAAGAATGAAATCCCCTTTAATAAAAAGATTTTTTACTTAATAAAATGATGATCCTACCATTATCCTCCAAAGGATTAGTATTAAATATTAATTTTCAATAAGGCACACAAAAATAAATCATTTAGAAGATTCAATAAATCTAATTAAATAATAAAAAACATGAAAATATGAGAAAATAAATTTTATTAAGATTCCAAAATAGTATTATAAAATCTACTGCATTTTAAACATTTTGAGGCCTCTTATTAAATTATTATATATCCAAGTAACTATATTTGAGACTCAAAATAATAGACAAGGAATGAGACGGTTTTATTTAAAAAAATTAAAAATTAAAATAAGAACATTTTTATTAATAGAACATAAATTGTTTTATTTAATGTAACAAAATCATGGGTTTCAACCCATGAATCACTAGAGTTTAATTCCTTATTTAAAATATATTAATAATCTACTTGATATATTGTGGAGGGAGTAGTTTCTTACCCATAAACCAGAACATGTGGATAATATAGAAATTTTTAAATTAAAATCATTTCAATGGACTTTTAAACCTTTAAGAAAACAATGAAATCCATTTTATTGTGAAAAATTCATTTGAAGACAAAATGTAAAAAGTAATAAAAAAATTTGTATTATTATAGAATTATATCGGAATTGACCAATTTATTTTTTTCTTAATGTAACATAAATATAAAATTTATTAATAAGGATGTGGAATTATCCCAATATCCTTTATCATTAAAAATTCCCTCAAAATACATACAAAAAGAGATGAAAAAATCTATGTTTATAAAGTAAAGTTCAAGATAAAATTCATAAATTATAGTTTCAAGAGTATTTGAATCATTTTAATGCCATTCTATCTTGAGTTTAGCTAAATTTTTTCCCATTTCATTAATTTAAGATGTCTTGAAATTTTAAAAATAACTAAATATATTCATCTCATCTTCCATCATAAAACAATCCATAATTAATTGGTTTTAATATTTCAGTTTTAGTTTTTGATGTGTGTGTTCTTCCTAAAAATTAAAGAGACTAGAATAAAACTAATCACTTTATATTAAGTATAAATATACCATAATTCAGCTTAAATGTTTTCAGAATCCAGTTGATTATCATTTTTGTTTGAATTAATCAGTAAATTCTTACTATTTTAATATTTTATATTAGTTTCGAAAAAAGTATAACAAAACATCACTAGAAAGAATTCGTATTTTTGCCTTTGATGTTTTTTTTAATATTTAATCCATTAATTCCACTTTTATTTAAAGGTAGTTAATAACTAAAATATGATGATAAGCCTATGAATCTTCAAATAAAATACTTTTAAAGATATTTTTCCATAACCACTTAAAATTTATTTTTATATATATTTTCAAAAAAAACTAAAAATTTTAGTTTGATTTTTAATTTTTTTGTTAGTTTATCTAGTTAATATTTTTAAACATGAATAATTCCTTGAAAAAGGGGTAAATAATTTGATATATTCATTTGAATTTAAAAATATTTATTTAGAAATACAATAACTATAGTATACTATTATTTAGGGTCCTACCCATAGGGAAGGTGAAACTATATGTAATGAAATATAAGTAACTCAAAAATAAGAAAAAAGGGAATGAAATTTATTGAATATTGTGATGAAGATTAATGTTATTGAAAATTAAAATTCAATAATGAAAATGGTATGTGATGCTATATTTAATGGAGTGAATTATTTAGTAATAAGAAAATTAGTAGCAATATGTTACTAAGAAAATGATACATTATGATGGAGTGTTATTGAATTAAATGTTATCCATTTATGTGAAATAAAAGTAGACCAAAAATCATGAAATGATGTTAATACAATCTATAAATAGAGGTAACATACATATTTCTAAATACTATATCATGTCAAAGATATAATTTTATGCATACAAAAGAATGAAAATTTATTCTACAAAACAAATTTTCGTTTAAAAATGTTGTTACACAATTTTATGATTTTAAAATCCAAATTATCAAATGGTAAAATGGAGAATTTGTTATATATTGTTTTTATTATTCTAATCAATACCAACCATTATTAAATATTGATGAGTAATGAAAATTTCACTACTATAAAAATAAAGAAGAGTAGTGTCTAGAATAAATTTATATAAACAAAGAATTATAGATGAAATGAAAATAAAAAATATCATTTTTATTACAATGTTTTATACAAAAAAAATATTCAATTCAATATAATGAAACCAATAATCTATTAAAGTAGGTAAATAAATTGTGAAATAGAGATTAGAAGAGAAATACGTCATCCCTAATGTGTTTATTGTCCATCCTCTAAGTTCCCACACAACTATATGATCATATATTGATATATATTCCCCATAAAAACTACTAAATGTCTATCTCCCCATTCAAAATGATGACTCATGAAAATAATAATGCATTACCAATATCGGGAATCATAGACTGTATCTTCAGGTTTATATTCCTTGAATCTATGTGTTTCTAGTAATTATTCATCATCTCATCCATATTGAATTGATAAAATCTTAATGTAAATGTCACATCCTTCACATTTTCATGGATTCAGCTTCATATAAGACATATCTTTGACTAGTTTCATCCTTATTCAATTAACTCCTCACTATGACACATGTAGATAACTTCTCATTCAAATTACTACAAATTTTTAATTAACTATGGTCCGATGAATAGCTTCAGTTCTCCTTAATCTAAACCTTTTTCAAACATGTAGAAATAATAAAAAAAAATATGATATCCTCTTGTACATTTCTTCATCAAAACTATCAAAATACCACATAAAAATCGTGAACCACCTTAAAAAATTCTATTAGCTGATAAAACTGAAAGAAATGTAAATCATATGAGGTTAGGGTTAGTGAATAAGATTTTCATAGATGAAAGAATTTCTAAATATGGAAATACCATTAAAATCATATCATCCCCATTAATTTGGTTACCTAATATATCTACTCTAGATCATGTGAATATAATTAATACAGCTCAAGTTATATAAAAAATTATAATTGTGAGACCCATAAAAGAAATGTGTTGTAATATTTAACAACCATTTTAAAAGAAATAAAATCATAATTTTAAAGAAATTAATCCATATTAAAATATTTAATAGTAAAATATTTGAAATTAAAAAAAATATTGTCAATAAAAATTCTAATTTCCAAAAAAAATCCAATTCATAACAAAACCACCAGTATGTTTTCACAAAAATACAATTGTAAATTTCCTTTAATACTATAATGGATTTCTAACATGTATAATATATTCATTCACTGATGGAATTTAAAATATATGAATTTATAATACCAATTCATAGTCAAATATCAATGTGACAATGATCAATTTCAAAATATTAATTCATTTAATCATATAGAATGATAACAAGATATAAAATATTTACAAATAAGTAACACAAGACACAAAATTATATGGTTTAAAACACACTACCAAAGATAATTTATTTCTAATAAAACAGTATAAAAAAGTATTTATTCAATTAGAACCCATATTAAATCAAAAAATATCAATAATATCATAAAAATTAATTTTTTAACTGTATTAAAAAATTACTACATCATTGACCTCTTACAAGTTGACTAAACTATTCTTAATACTTGAGATCACATGGGGACAGACATCCACTAAAGGGTGAGAAAAAAAACAAATAAGTGAAAATAATGGGTAACATAAGAAACATAATCAATGTGAGAAAATAAAATACCATCATTTATGATATACGATCTTAAAAATGGATAAGTATACTACAAAACTGAAGAATGTGGAATAAATTTACGCAATACTATGTTATTAAAGAGTGAATCAAAGGACCATGAGAGTAAGAGGGAGTATAATAATGATATGAAAATCATAATAATATGGATTAGGAATAAAAATTAAATATTACAAACATTGTGGATAAATCCCACTCATAGATTGTAAACAAATCAAGCATCATGTTCACACATAACATATGTGTACAATGATAACTCTATAGAAGTTAAAGAAATATAGAAACATGTTAAGAAAAACCTAAAAAATATAATTAGATAAATCTCTTTACCCAATTAATTGGAGTTCTATCTAATTATTCTACCAACTATCACATCATTATATGATCATAATCATTAAATCCACATAGAGAGGAATCATATGTTAATAAAATATCTGATATAAACCTAGGAGAGAAGAATGGATTTCATAAAAACATCAAAAATCATATATGGGTGAGTAATCATGGATATTATGAAAATAAAAAGTGATGTTATTATTTTTGATAATAATGGAATAATTAACAAGGAAATATGGATATTTCATTGATAGAAGAAGAATAAACATAAGAATAATCAATAAATATTTTAAGAAAAAGTCTTGATCAAAATATTGAAGGTGTATATAAATGAATTACAATATAATTAAGACATGAATATCCCCAATAATGTAAAAGATAATGTTAAATCCAAAACATTTATAATGTATTTTAGTTTAATCACAAGGAAAAGTCACAGGAAGAGTCGATAAACCCAAAAAGAAGAGTTTGGTTCACGAGTGCCCTTAAAAAATATTATAATAAAAAATAATAAAAATAAAACGAATAATTAAAATAAGTTAATATAAAAGTTCAATAAAAAATGAATAAGTTATTTTGAGTATAATATAACTGAAAAACTATCAATAGGATTAATTAAAGTGGGAGAATACAAAGAGAATGATCATGGCAGAATCCCCTTATGAACATTATATGGTATAAATTAATAAAAAATACAAGATATAAAAATTAAATTATTTTGAATATAGTTTGAAAATATCAACAATAAAATTAATATAACATTTTCAATAAAATTTACATACATAAAATAAAAATAAAAATAAATAAAAGTGATAACCCAAAAGAGAATCTTTGATAGAAATTCCCCATAAATACATTATAGTGTGTGAATTGAACATCGTTATTTAAAGTCAAAATGAAAGGATATGTAAATATACATATATATATATAATATAATTAAGATAATGAATAAAATATTTGGGGAAGAACGTATATGAAAACAAATTAAAATATTTTTTGAAAAAATTGATAATTCCATAATGAAATTTCACGAGTAAATCCACTTAATATATGCCTTATTTTGTTTCGTCATGTTTATTCCTTATATATAATAATTTTTTTAGAAAACAAATAAAAATAAATATTTTATATATTTTATTAATTATTTATCAATCAATATCATTTTAGTTTATTTATTACTACTTCATTGAAAATATAATGGATCTTTGACATCTTTATTTAATGTTTTTTGTAAATGTTTGAATTTCTTGGTTTTTTTTGTTTTGTATGAGTTAGTAAACTTAATTATATAAGAATTAATATACATAAATTTATATAATTATATATCATATATTAGATATAAAAACCATAAATAAAGGTGATGATGATTAAATAATCAAAAATATCCTCAATGGTGGGTAAAACCATCCATTAACATTATGTCCGAGAAAGAGGGGGAGAGAGAGATTATATAAATTATGAATAGTTTAAAATAATTATAATATTTCATAATAAAGTAAACCTTTATTATACTTATGAAATACTTTTTTAATTAATATTGAAAAATAAAATAGATAAGGATAGTATAAATATATGAAAATGGTGATTTCAATGTTACCTTGTCACTGATGCATACACCCTCTCTATTGAACTAAATCATAGAGGGCATCAGTTAGTTGAAACGAGAACATTCCTAAGGGTACTAAAAGTATTAGGAAAATTTAACTGGGTAGATATTGTTCCATTTTGTGAGTATTGAATTTTATTTTCTAACGGGAGGGATATTGGGTATTTATTTTGGAAGGGAGGGACATATATGGGTTAAAATGTTGAATTAATTATCATATATAAATAAAATTCAATAATGGTATTTTTGAAATTGTTAATTATATTTTATTTAAATTACATTATTATATGACTTGATAGCCCCTTTAACGTGGAATGTATTAGTTTGTAAAAAAATAAAAATAAAAATAAATATTATTTTTTAATGACAAAAAATATATATTTTAGATTTTAAAAAAAATTGGAATTTTTTTTTGTTTTTAAAATTTTTAATTTTATTATTAAATATATTATGGGATGATATAACAATTTAAAAACTTATTAGGTCATTATTACATTATTTTTATGTTCTAAAACATGCAATAATTGAAAAAATGAATTTTTATTTTTCACCTAAACATTAATGTTTTTCATAAAATTATTAAAAATCCCATCTTCAAAAAACATGACATGTTTATTCAAAAAATGACATTTTTTTATAGCTTATACAGTTTTAATATTAAATTTAAACTTTATGCTTTTATAAAATATTTTAAAATACATAGTATCAAAAATTCTCTAATACTTTCTTTTGAGATTTCTAATTTTCATATGTATTTTATAGATCTCTAAATTTATATTTAATTATTTTAGTCCTAATAAATATTATTTAAAATTAAATTTTCTATTCTAATGATCATTTTATTATTCTAATGGCAAGGTTATCATTCTTAATGAATATGTTACCATTTTTAATGATCATATTACTGTTTAAATAAACATATTGAATTTATAATACCTATTTATTCTTATCATTTCCATCATTAATAATTACCTTAGTTTCATCTCAATGTTCTATAAATATAATATAAAATTATAATACTATTTATAATGATTTGTTTCATATTTGGTAGTATTGTTTGTGACCGTGATAATTGTTAGAGATTGTGTTGTTCTAAAATTTAAAAAATTTATTATGTTTTCTTTAATACCACATTGTTATCTTTTCAATTTTTTTGAGTATATTTATTCTCCATATGTAATGTTATCTATTTATAGAATTACTTATTTTAGGTTTTTATTACATGGTGCATGTTCCTTATTTATAATATATATTTATAGACTAGTTTCATAAGGAAATAATAAATTTAACCAATTCATAGAAAGAAATAGTAGGTAAAATTTACCTAACTTATTGGATCTTAACAAAAATATTCAATTAAATCCTATATAAATACTATTTTAGGGGTGAAATATTTAAATATATATTTCAAGGAATTGGGGTGTTACATTATTCCCATTAAAGAAATTTTTTCCTCATATTTTTTTCATGATCATTATTATTAATGTTTTTATATATTTTATCTAACCACATCAATAACCAGTAAAGTTATCTCAAATGTTAACTATATAAATGTATTATTATATATCATCATTAATATTAGAAGATACTATCCTTATGTGTCTATTCTAGTTGTACTAATTATAGATATCTTAAACTAAAGGTAATATTCCGAAAAATTTACACCAAAATGTTTCTAAAAATAATTCCAATAAATAAAAAAATTATTAGAGAACCAAATGAGAGGCCCCCAAATTTTCACTTTTGGGTGTGGTAGAAAACACATTTACATACATATATTTAAAAAATTTACACCAAAAAATCCTAGAATCCATTGTTTAGTTTCATTTAGAAATATGTATATATTACGTCATCAAAATAAATAACACTATAACAATATATTCAAATAAATTATTTTAGAGCACTAATAGATTTAATAAACCCTTTTAATACTTGTGATCCACTTGGGACATAAATTAATGAAATAGAAATCTAAAATATCAATAATGGAAAAGAAATGGTAACATGCGAAACATAATCAATGTGAGATACTAAAATATCATAATGTAATCAATATAATTTTAAAATTGGATAATAATAATAAAAAATAATTTAACAAGTTTTAGAAATATAGAATTCCATAAGATCATCAATTGAAACAGATTATTATAAGAGAAAAATGAGACGTAATAATTTGACATGGTATAATGATATTTCAATCATTGTATTATGTAACATTTATATAAATGAATCATTGTTAAAATTGTTGACAAATCCCACACAAAGAATGTGAAAAAATATTGGATCTTGTTAACCTGTAACATAGGTTCCTAAAGAATACTCTATAGACCATGAACAATTCCATAACCATGTTAAAAAATGGAATACATAATATCATGAGATAAATCAATTTTTTCAATGCATTTGAGATCTTAATATTTTTTGGGTTTCCCATCACATCATAATAAGTACATAATTATACATTTCACATAAAAAGGAATCATATGTCAATAATAAATTTGAAATAAATTTATTGGAAAGTAGTGGGTTTCATAATAGTGTCACGAGTCATATATTGGTGAGTAAACTAGATTTTTTACAATAGAAGAAGAAAAGTCATTATTTTGGATATTATAGGGAATTATTAACAAATAAATGAATAAATTTTATGTGGTAGAGAATAATAAACATAAAAAAGAATATATAAAAGAATTTGAGAAAAATTATTGATCAAAATATTAAAAGTGGATATGAATACATCAAAATTTAATAAATAAAATCATATCCATGGGAAATTAGAAAATGAAATTAAAAATTTATGCATTTATATGGGATTTCATATGAAATATAGTGAAAATATATAGTAAGATAAGATAACCCAAAACAATATTTGGGTTCAAGATCCCCCTTACAAAACATTATAATATTTGAAAGCAGAACAAATATTTGATAATATACTCGTGGATATGTTAATCCATAAAAAGGAAAATATAAAAATGACTAATTGATTTTTAGTATAAAATGAACTCAAAACTTTTGAATTTGTATTAGTTAAAGATAGTGAATATAAAGAGAATGATTGGGAGGGAATCCCCTTACAACCATTGTATGGTATGAATTATTTATAACAATTTTATGTCTCAATTAAATGCTTTTGAAAATATCAAGAACAATAAATTATGAAGTGAATAAGTAATTTGTGATATAAGGGACATATAAAACATTTTGAACAATATTAGATAAAATTGAAAAACCCAAATAGAATGGTTGAGAGAAAATCACCTTATGAACATTGTATTGTATGACATGAACATATTTATTTTATATTATAGTCAGTAAGAAATTGACTAGTATATATGGAGTTGAGCATATAGACAAAAAATTTAAAATAATATTACCAAAATAGGTAAACCCATTAAGAAAGGTCGGTATAATATCCTCTAACCTCCGGTCTTGTTTTGTTTTATCAAGTTTACACCATTCTTATAATAAATTCTATTTATTAAAAATTTATAAAAAAATTATATTATATTGATTTTTTTATTTTTGATCATTTCTCTTCACTTTAACTTATTTAATTCCATTTCACTAATGATAGAATGGACCAATGTCATGTGTATCTGAATTTCCCTATTAAAGTAATCATTTGTTTGTTTTGATTCTATTTTTATTATCAATTAGTAAAAAAACTCCATATATATAAAAATAAATAAATTTAAATATTTATATAATATATATTATCTAAACAAACCATCCATGAAGGTGGTGATAATTAAATAACTATCAACTTCCACATTAGAGGATAAAACCAACCATTAATGGGATGTGTAAAAAATGGGGGGATTATATATATTATAAATAGTCTAAAATAGTTATACCATATAATAACAATATAAATATTATGAATACTTTTGATATAAATATCCTATTAATATAGGTAAATAAAATCAATAAGGAGATTAGGAAGAGGGTTGTTTGGTTACCTCTTCATTGATGCTTACACCCCTGATATGGAACTAAAGTGTTATAGTCTATGGGTTGGACGACACCATAAAATTTCAAAGTATACTAAGAGGCATTGGATAAGGTAATTGGAGGGATATTAGGAAATGTAAATAGTTTTTAAGTAATATTCTAAGCTTATAGAGATGGGGTATGTTTCCTGGATTGGAGGGGTATTTTTAGGTTAATATATTAGATAAATTATTATTTCAAAAGTAAATAATTTCAATACCATTATTTTTTTGAAATTATAAATTATATATGATTTAAATTTCATTTTTTTATATTGTTGTAACCCCTTTAACACTAAATTTTTTAGTATATATGAAATAAATGAAATATAATAATGAAAAATTATTGTTTAATGTTGTAATTTAAATTTTTGGACATTATAAATTACATTCGATATTTATAAATTAAGTTAATTTTTTATAAATGATTAATTTAACATCCCAACATGGTCCACTAGGTCTGATCTAAAGTGGCACATGTCCTCATGCATGCCTCCTCATATGCAAGAGGCTTTAAAATAGTAGGAAGGGTCTTATTTTTCAAATTGGTAGATTATACCCTCATCATCATGTCATATAAAAAATAATAAAAATAAATAATCAGGGTAATCATGCAAAAAATAAATAATCAAAAGAGTACACATGTTATATAGATAATCATCCAGATCACAATGTGGAAATACAAACCAATGTATAACATGTATGGGGTAAATAAATAAATAATACTGTATTAATCCCAAAATTATATCTTGGTACCATCTCCAACACCATGTTTCATGGCTCATCCTTCTACCATGAGCCCCTTACCCTTTCTCAGATCCATATACATGATATCTACTTGTTCATCAAGATTATCATATAGGTTGTGAGTATAAAACCCAGTAAGACATCACCAATGAATCCTTAACATGATTTATCTCATATAAAAGCGTATGAAATGATAATATATAATGTTCACATAAGTAAAAAAATAATATACTGAATTTATGTGCTAACCAAGTTGACACAAACCCAAGTTGTACTTTCTTAAGCTCCTTGCTAGATGATATCATAATGTCCAAGGATACATAAAAAAAGGATTTATCCCTGCGTTTCTCAATATCCATAAAGTCCCTAGGCCTCCAAGTCAGACTACACTAGGCCATCACACCCTATCTCTATCTATTAGTCCAGGTAACACTAAATATCATTCCCCACTTTTTCAATACAGGTCTGGTTATATATAATCATCGTGTAACTAAGTAAGATCACAATTAGCCATTATAACTCAACATCAATCTTAATCCTTTCAACATATCATATGGAGAAACTTAATGTGCTCCCTCTATAGGGCTTCCAAGCCATGGAAGGTCTAGATATCACATTTATACCATGCATAAAAAATAGAGCATATACCAGAAATATAACCCAAGGAAATTATTGTATTATATTAAAGAACATATAATATATCATGACTATAATCAATAAAAAACAAGAAAACATGTGATAAAAAACTTTAAAGAATAATCACATCAACAAAAATAATTTTATCATGATAAAAACCGTTATTCTATCCTCAAAATGTTATGTAAATTTCTACCTTATACTTTTTGATGACAACATCCTGGATAAACCACCCCGTACAGTTTGTAAACTAGATTTGAATCCTTCATCGATTGAAACCACTCACAAAAGATTCCTAGAGACATGAATGGACCAAAGGCCTTCTTTTTTATTTTATTATGGATAATATCCCATTTTTAGGGTTGAAGGGGAACCCGTACATGACCCGTAGGCCCAAGGCACAAGTCCTGACAAACCCGCAATACATGACCCGAAGGCCCAGAGGCATACCATGCCCAATACATGACCTGTAGGACCAGCTCCCACTTGAACTGCCCCTCCCCATCTTTCTGCTTCATTGATCACCTAGCTCCCCACCTTGTATTGTTGATCGACTATCATTGCCCCGTACAAAGCTGCACGGTGCCTGGTCACGATGGCGGCTATTATACCCTCTCATTCTTCCAATCTGGTTATCTCTGCATCTGGTGGCTGCTACTCATGTTTCTCTTGATCATCTTCTGGGGCCTTTTCTGTGTGAACTAGGATACTCCATGGTCTATATGACCTGAAAGACCTATGGCCCAAAGGCATTTGATCACCCGAAGGCCCTGGAAACCCATAGGCCCAAACCGATGGCCCGAAGACCCAAATCGGGTGAATAGTTATGGCTATTATAGTACTGAACAGTAACTAGTACAGTGACTGCTACAGTGACAGCTACAGTACTGTTACAGTGACCCAGAAATTTTCCTCCGCCTTGTTTTGAACTCAGGTCACTTGGATCCCAAGTAGAAGCCCTTACCACTTGGGTACAGGCTCGTTGGCTCCTAAAGCCCCTACTATCATTTTATTTCAAAATAAATAAAATTTCAATTTAATTAATATCATTATCCCCTAGATAATCTATAATTATCATGATAATTCCATAGTATTATTCATGATAATTCATGGTTTTTTAGAGAATAAATAAAACTCCATATAAGATAATAATATCTCTATCTAGAATAATTATGCATAAACATATAGATTATTTTCATTATTTTATAATCTAGGATAATAATTATTTTTCCATTATTTTATTATCAATGATAAAAATTCTTTTATAATTCAATGAAATTTTTCATATTATTACCATTTAAAGAATGATTATTAAATTTCCTAGTACTAAGGAGGAATTAGATTTTATTTACTCATGAAAGAAGTGAAAAGGAATATAAATTCATAATTGGGTATTTTTCCTTTATTTAAAACATTTCATCAAATAGAGGGGAGTAAAATAGAAGGATTTAAAATACATAGAAACTAGAAGAAACCATGGATTGGTCAAATTAGGACTCGAAAATTCATATATAAAGTAATTTTCAGGCAGCCTAGACACAAAGTGTCATAAAAATAATGCCCTTTAGGGATTGACAATTTTTATAATAAAAACCACATATATTGTTTTATCATTAAATTAGAAAATAAAATTAACAATTTTATTTTCATTTCAACTATTTATTAGTAGGAGAGTATTTATTTTTTTATAAACAATTGATTTATGGGACATAAAATCAAAATAATTTAATTCCCCAATTTTTTGCAATCGAAACAATTGAAATGTGTTTTAGGTGAGATCTAGGGAATAAGGCATGTAAAATAGGGTTTTTGAAATATTCTTTCTAAAATGGGTGTCGCATAAGGGTAACATGGTTTTACCATAACATAGCATTTATGTTTGACATAAGTGTAATGGATTACCCTTACACACCCTATGTAATATCTAGGTTACCCTCACATATCCATTATAATTTAGGTTTTACCCTTACATGGAGTATAAATTACTAATAAATAGTCATCGTTACCCTTACGCATCCTTTAGAAAACTGAGGTTACCCTTTTATAATGATAGATTAACGTTACACAGTGGTTAAGGTACACTCACATAGCCTTTATAAATCCTATATTACACTTATGCAGTGCTTGTTTACCCTTACAAAATTATATAATACCCTTATATAGTGCTAGGTTAACTTGTACACATCACATATAATCATGGATTTACCATTATGAAACACATATTTTTTAGCAGTTAACAATAGAAAACATATGGAAAATTATATGTACCATCATGTAAGTCAGTGAGACACTAATTTAAAATTACTAATATACTTATAAAATCCTCTTACCCTTGTATAGAAATTGAAATGCCTCATTACCCTTATGTAACCATTATAAATACAGGGTTACCTTTACACAATGTAAATATTCTGACCCTAGTATCCAAAATCTGGGGGATAAATTATTATATTTGTACTAGAAAAAAAATCATACCTGAAAGGACCAAATAATTTAGTAGTCTTGGTAAACTAAATACATACATAATTCCCTATATTGGAAATATAAGAAAATATCATACGAAACATTATTTCATCTGAGATATCTTTCACAATTTGCTTCTTTATATAATGGGGAGTGGAAAACAAATAAATGGTTACCTCAGATGTCTAGTAATTGTATGTGTTTAGTGCAAGTGATATTGAGTAAACAACACATAATCAATATGCATGGTTAAAAAATTTAAAATACATACCATTTAATCAATAACTTGATAACGAAGAATAATATTTCAAGAATCAAAAATTATAAAATAATCCCTTGTAAATAATCACATGATCTCTAAAATTATCCATGAGTATCATAATTTTTAAAATAATATCATGAAAAACAATAACTGATTTTATAATAATGGAATTCATAGTTCTACACATATTAAATGTATCATCAATTCTTCATGACAAGACATTTTACATAAATGGGTATGGCCTCAGCCAAATACAAAACCTATTTTTTTAATGAATATATACTTATGGATCAAGGGGATATATAATTTAATACTAGAACTATAAATTAATAAGTCCAATGCATTAATCATATGGACAAACAATTCATCTTAATCAACATTACCTAAAAATCTATAACTATTTTAATTGGAAGAACAAGAATACATAAGGTTAATACATTCCCCAGTCAAACAGATTGTAAACCATCTAGAGAAATAATAAATATGGTATGATTTCAACACATCCCTAATGGATCATATATAAAATAAATTTCTTTTTCCATTTATTAATAGAAACACTATAACAATATAATTAATAACATTATTGAGGAAAATAACCTTTTCACTTAAAACTTTATTTTTCAAAACTAATTATTTTTAGAATATTAGTAAAAACATTTCTTTGAAGATAACAATATAAACTTTTAATGTAAGATTCAAACCATTGGGTGGCCATGATGGGGGAAAATTCTGCTCATTTTGAGTATGATAAAAGAAATATTTCTGACACATTTTTAGTAAATAGTCAAAAAGTACCAATTCATAAAATACTAAAAACATTAATTAGAAATATTTATACAAAATTAAATCATAAGTAAAAATAAATATAAAAATTATTATTAGAATATTAAAAAATATTAATGAAACCATTTTAATGAAAAAATGTTCATGGAAGAGAAATATTCCCGACAAAATAGAAAACACAGTTAGTTTTCCTTAAAAATATTATTTCAGACTCTTGTGTAATTTAAAATGGAAAATGAAAGGAAAAAAAGGAAATTTTAAGAAATAAAATTATGAAAATAAAATATATTATTTCTAATATATAATTATCATATAATTCTACCAATAGAGTCTTAAACACAATAAATCCCATATAATGATGAGATTATGAAAAAAACGGTCACCGCTTTGGTAACTTTTAAATGAAAAAACCCATGAATAGAATAACATATAATTAATATTTAAATACCTTGAATATTAATAGAATAGTAATATATCATATCAAAGGTGCAGTATATACACACATGAAATAAAAAAATGGTGAATATGACATATGTCTCATAGAAACAAAAGTGGGATGAGAAAACCCTTAATTTATGTCTGACTTCCATTGTATGTGTTCTAAAACCATATATAATAAATAAAAATATATTAAAAATATATTATATAACCATAATAATATATATATTACCATGTATGATTTACTTATTACTTTTTATCACCTGTTTATTAACAATTCTATATTAAAATCAATTTTCTTAGGGATAATTACTTCATTTTTCAGGCATGTTTTGGTTTAATAGTTTTGGTACATGTACATTGATCATGGATCCATATTATGTAAAATTTTAATGATGATATAAATAAAATATTAATTAATTTTATATATATTTATAATCATCCAAAAATGGTATACATACAAAAATTAATTACAATGTTAATGGAGACAGTAGGTCGTACGTATACACGAACACTATTTTCACTTTTCAACGAGTAGAAAAAAGAAAGTTAAGTAGTTATTAAAAATTAAAAAATAATTTTAATATCATATATATTCATTAAATATATCCCTATTATCAACCATGCAAATAAAAAATGTCAGATGAATTATATCCTTTCTTGGAGAAGATATTCCACTTGTATGCTTGAGCGACAATATCGTTTTCCAACATATTTTATTGAAAGAAGGTAGATATTATATTATCATTATAAAATCATAATTCTGTCACAAATATCATATATATTCAACATATTATATCTTTATAACCACCCAAGTAAAGTAGAGATGAATGAAAAATTACACTCTTATGTAGAGATGGTAAGTCGTATGTACGCACGAGTGACGTCTTTTATTTTAATAGGATGGAACATAGATGAAAAATGGTTTTCCCATAATTATAATAATATCTAAATATATTTATGATACTGTAATTATTTTTTTATTTTCGGAAACAATTTAGAGGAAGTATAAGTAAAAATAAATTTAAGGAGTTGGTAAAGATGATTATCTCTTCTTCAAAAGACTTCATTTAGATTCATTTTTTAAGACCCTTGGAACAAACTTTTAAGGGGACTAGAACCACTAATTATAGGATAGGGAAGTTTATAGGATAAATGGGTTGGGTTTTTTAAGAAATATATCTCAAATTGTTGTGAGTACATGAAGGAAAATGTTTCCTTTTATAATGGAGGGAAAAACACATGGATATTGGAAATTATTAATATATAATTACATAATTCTAGATAAAAATACTTAAAAATGTCCATAAATTTGAATAAACTTAGAATTAGGTCAAAATTTCACCATAAAATGAAATTATAATAGGGTTTACTATCATTATAAACCTTATCTCTTTGTTTAATCTCTTGGTTAACTGATTTTAATCATATCAACACTAATGAATTTTTAGTATTAAAGGGTTATAATTTTAATTATAAGGTAATAATTGGATCATAAATGAAAAAGGGATGACAATTTCGTCCACTTTTCTTCTTTATAACCCTCTTTAATAAAATTTTTATTTTTAAATGATTTAATAAAATATTTCTCTCATAAAATAATATTAATGAAATTTTAAGAATTATTCACATATTTTGACTTTGAAAAGAACATTATAACAGTGGAATTAGAATATAATTTTTTTAACATTTATAATATGTTATATTTTTTACAATATTCATATTTAATAATAATTCACCAAAATTTCATCACTTTTAAAAAAACTAAAATAATTTATTTTTTTAATAATTAAATAAATTGTATATCGGTGTTGAATAAGAATTTAATCTAATTATTTTATCAATAAAACATAAAATAAATTAACATTATAAAAAATTAATTTGTATTTAACATAAACACTAATAACTAAACATGTCAACATTTTATCCTCATGTAAAATATTTAGAGTTATTAATTTCAATAGAGTGACATTTTGTATTCATTGTTTCTTTATATTAATATAAGGGTCATAAAAAATAAAAATAAACCCAATTGGGAATATATTCTATGATTTGATGTAAATGTCTAAAAAATCAAATAAAATTGGATAAAGGAAGGTTTTTTGTTGATTTGGAGACCTTATCTAATGTTGTGAATCCTGTTCTACCCATTTTACCCTCACCAAGGTGACAAATATTTACCATGATTAATATTCATAATTAAAAAATTAAAATTGATATTTTTGAAATATTATGAAATATTTTTTCTAAATATTTTGTCCATTACTCATTATTTAATCTCTAGAATTGGTAGATTTTACTTTAATATAAATTTTCTTACTGCAACACGAAATATTTTTTCACAAAATCTATTTTAAGAATAAAAAATAACTTATATCAAAATAATGAATATTCCTAATTTAAATTGAATTATTTACATTATAATAATTAAAATGGATCATATTTAACTTTAATATAAAATATAATATAAAATAAAACTTTTAAATTAATTGATGTAATGATAGTATTTGAAAAATATGTACTTTCACTATTCCCTAAAAAATGAATCATTTCAAAAAAATACCAAAATTTCACATTAAGTTTATTTTGATATTTTTATATCAAAAAAGGTGTTTATCTATTCAAATAAATTTTATATTGTGGAACAATTTTATTATAATATTTGATCATAGAAAGGAAAATAAATAATTTTTGAGGAAAACAAATTTTGAAGAATATAACATATCCACAAAATATTGAGTGTTTATTTCCTATTAATTAATCAATAAATTTTTATTTATTTGGGACATTATATATATTTTCATAATATTTTTATTCTATTTATATCCACCAATTTGAAATCTTGGTTATACAATTCATATTTAAATAATAATATTTCATCATTTGTTTGAGATTGGTGTTGCATGTTGTGTAAACTATCGAACATAGTATTATTTTAAAATATAGGGGTTTTACATTCTCCCCAATTATATAAATTGTATCCTCATAATTTTAACTTGTTCCTAGTAATCAAAGGTATTAAATTTAAAAAACACAATTTTTTAAAACAATGTCGTAAAAAGGGTTCATAAAACATCCTCTTAAAAGTTGGAAGGAGAAAATATGAATGTCATTTGGAATAACACATAACTTGGTTTTCAAATAGGAGAACATTAGTGGGAAGTGAATATATAGACATATTGGAAAACAAAATTTCAAAATAATTATGGTTTATTACATAGAACATTGATTACGTGAAAGTGAGTGATCATGAAAATCTTAATGTCCAGAAAACCATAAATCGATAAGGTGTGAAAAAAACATTCGATTCATCAAGAATGAGTGTAATATAAAAAAAATATTGTCACAAGATCCTCTTCTTTGAGTTAAGGAGTTAAATGAAAAACAAGACTTAAAACAAAAGTAATTATGCTTACTTGAAATTTATAATTTCATCCTTTAATGAATTTCTAGTACAATATCATCCTTTTCTCCAAATAATGAGTATTTAAGATGAATTTTTCATGACTGAATCTCAAAAATAAACTTCCAATGGATAAAACAATACATAAAATGATAACAATATATTTAACCTACATTTAAAGCATTACCAAAACTAAAATGGCTAGTACTGGGCATATTAATATTAAAAACTTATAATCCATTATATGAAGAAATAATAGATTTTACTTAAAAATATCCATACTAAAACCAAAGTTTAAACATATATTATTACTCAAATGAATAAAAATATTTCCCAATTAATCTAAATATCTTTATAATTAAATATATTTTTAACCATAATAGTGATTTCACACCTTTGAACTTACATAAAAAAAATTTATTTGCATTCTTCCCAAATAATCTTTCATGTTAGACAACATGTCAATCCTAATGTTTCCATATACTTCATCCTATTGAAGCATCCCAAACATATCAATAATAACCATGATAAATCACTATATAATCATATAATATAGTGAAATTCTCAACAAAATGTTATGAATTAAATTTAGAAACTAACATTAAAGTTAATCCTTATCCTAACCAAAAATATTTCTAAAAATATCACCTAGTAAAAGAATAAATTTTAAAACATCAAAATTATATATATATCCCACTATCAAATAGTCCATAATTATCATAAAATAAAATTATATAATAAAAAAGGTTTTTTTAGACTTAAATATATTACTCTTCCAAAAACCTAGTAAATGTTTGAATCACCTCAAATCCCATTACATAGAACCTAAAAGGGGTATATATCCCTTTAATTTTATAATAACCTTATACATATAAACCCAAGATGGTATCTATAACTGTCAATTAAATCCCACATGAAAAATTATATGCTTATAAAAATTAATACAATCCTTATTCCTTAAGTAAAATCACATACTATTTCTAAAAATTCAAAAATACAATAAACTCCATAAAAGAGGACCATAACCTCTTTTTCATCAAATCGATAATCAATTTCAATGTCATTGATACTATTCTATTCAAACTTCAATCCTTACACTTCAAAAATTATAATATCATATGTCCTTCTTCAGTTGAGGAGATAACCCTTGGATTAGGGAATTGGTACAGATAGTAGCCATATTCCCCACACATAAGTAATTGAACTATAAATTGTACCTTGAGATTAGATTCACACCCCTCCATCGATCTCTTCATTTTCCATTGAAAATTAATTAAAATGTGATTTTATTTTCTAAACCTAAAACATTTTGCAGTACCTTTGAGGCTTTATTTTGGGTGTCCCCTTCATCATTTCAAACATGAACGGAATTGAGAATACATTTCCCTATGGTCCCCACCAGTTGAGATCCTAGAAAACTCAATTCTTATTGTCTTTGAGGAGTCTATGATTTGGATAAGTTTTAGTTTATTAATCATATATCATGATAACTAATTAATAAAAATCAAAATATCTTTCATTCCAGTTATCTTCAAATTTGGTTTCTCGTAATCATCACATTTTCCATCATATTCATTGTAAACACGATTACACTTAGTTCCATCAATTAACTAAAACTAAAAAGCATATAATGTGAAAAATATTAATAGAGGGAAACCAAATAATCATTAAAATCAATTATTTTATGTCTAAATCATGGAAAAGTATTTTCAATATAAGATTCCATAGGTTTAACATAGGTCATTCATGTATATCATCTATTTAAATCCATCATAATTGTTTTTAAATAAAACATGAATAAACACAATAATATCCCCCTTGGGTTTCAAACCAGTTTCATAGTAAGGGCTCACTCCCCACGCACCAGAATGATGGCTGATATGTACTTGGAAAACTCTTTTAGGATGTTTTATTCACAGACACATTTGTTTCAAAACCACATCCACTTGTAATATCCATACATGGAAGTGTTTCTATGAAAACTATAAAAATGTTTTACCATAAAATTAGGATGTTTTATTATTCCTAGACATATCATTGATGTAAGCCATATGGTTATGTTTTCTAATCAATTTTTTCCTAAATGTAGTTCTCAAGGTTTCAACTAAACATGTTCTGATACCAACTATAAATACTTTATCCCTTGTAGCCTATAGATAGTTTATTACATTATTAATTTGGTACTTTATATGAGAGATCACATCCCAAAGTATGGAATATTTTTGAAATATTAGAATACTATATACATATATAATTCCTATATTATATTGGAAATATTAAAACATAGAATAAGAACCAACATATTATCCATGATATCCTTCTTCATATCCTAGGGAATGAAAAAAATAAGGGGTGATAATAAATTCTCGGTAAGGGTTTGAGTATAGTTGAATCTATAATGAATAATAATGAATAAACAATATGTAAATATAAATAGTAGAAAATACATTCCATTTTACCAATAAATTGGGAAAAATAATAATATGGAAGTAAAAAATGATTATAAAATAATTCCATATAAATAATTACAGTATCTTAAAACTTATCCATGAATATCATAAATTTCAAAATAATAACATAGACATTAATAACTGATTTCATATTGATGGAATACATAACTCCAAACATATTTATCTTTACATTGAGACCTCATGAAAACACATGTTGCATAAATGTGTTAGAACAAATCCAATTACCCAAAATGTTTTATCTCATGAGACTTATCAATGTATAAAGGTCACATAAAATTCATAGGACCACCAGTCACTTGATAATTTTGATTCATTCGTTGTATGGATAAATAATATAACTTAATCAACATGCATTAGAAATCAATAATTATCTATATTAGAAGAACATTAATATAAAATCTCAATACTTTTCTTATTCATTCTAATCTGAATTTATACATAGAAAGAATAAATATTGTATAATTTGAACATATCCCCACTAAAGTATATGTAAAATAGAGGGTTTTTTCATTGATGAATTGGAATATTATAAAAATATTGTTAAAAATATTCATGATAAAAACACCCTTTAAATTTTAAATTTACTTTTAAAACCTAAAAAGTTCCATAATATTAGGAATGAAATTTTTTTGTAAAGAATCAATGAAAATTGTAAAATAAACTTTAAAGAATTGTGTGATAATTATAGAAGAATATTATGTCCATTTAAAATACATTAAGGAAAATATTACTTTAATATTTTTAATAAAGAATTAAAAAATTATATCATCTTGAAAAGAATAAGAAAATTATGTGTATGGCGTCAGGCATCAGATTGGGCCTGTTCTTTGACACAGGACACTTACTTGTCGATTATCCTTGAAAAGTGGAGAGTTTATTCAAGATCAAATGAAGTGGATGAGATTTTTAGTGGTGTAATTTTGGTCTTACTATTTCTACCTTTCAATGTTATTTTCTTATGTCCATGATGTCTTTGGGTTTTCACCCCCTTCATCCCTTAAAAGGGGGCATTATCATATAATAAAAAATTTGAAGGCCTTCAGGCCATTGGATGGAAAAGAATAAGAAAATTCATTTGAAACATTTATAAAAATAAGTTTTAAATGAGTAATAATAAATTTAAATAGTAATAGTATAATATTAAAAATATTTTTTAAAACATTTTAATGAAAATATAAGCATGAAAGGAAACGATTCCCAGAAGAGTAAAAAACAAAGATTTCATTAAAAATATTCTATCACTATATTCATTAATTTACATGTGAATATAAAATGAATTGTTGATATTTTCATAAATAAATTGATTAAAATAAAATATATTGGGATACTGATATAAATATCATATAATTCCCTCAATGGATACTTAAATATAAATAATACCAAATAATGATGAGATTGTGAAATTAACACTTACCACTTTTATAATTATTGAATCATAAACCCCATGAAAGAAATAGATTTATATGAAACTTTAAATACCACTAATATAAAGGGTATCATGATTTATCATATCAAATTCATGGATAATACACCGTTTGAATGAAATAAGTGGTGAATTTTGCAAAAGTCTCATAGAAACAAAAGTGAGATGAAAAAACTCTTACATTAGGTCCAATATCCTCCATATAAATTAAAAACTCATATATAATAAATATATATTTATTATAAATCTATTAAAGAACCTTAATCAAATATATCATACCATATATTATTCTCTTATTACATTTTTCACCCATTTATTAACAATTTTTTATTAAAATCACTGTTATGTGTGATACCAGCTTCATTTTCATGTATGATTTGGTTAATTAGTTTTTCAAATTGTATATTGATCGTGGATAATTCATATACATACAATTAATCATGGTATAAATATAATATATATTAATTACATACATATATATAATCATCCCTAAAATATAGATATATAAAAATGAATTAAACCATTCGTGGGGATCGTAGGCCATATGTATGAATGAAAATAAATTATACATTTTATGGATAGAAAAAAATAAAGGTAAATAAACATTCATATTTAAAAAAAAATTATTATATCATATATATCATATATATGATATATATTAATAAAATATATATTCATTACCATCCATATAATGCATAAATGAATAACAAATCACATTGTTTCGTGGAGGTGGTAGTCCACACATACACATAAGAGACGTTATAATATTCTAGTGGATTGGTTGGTAAGAGATAGATATAATATTTTAATACCATAAAAATTATTGTTTATTAAACTTCTTATATATTAATTATTTCCATCTTTATAACCATCCTAGAAAAGTGATGATGAAAGATGAGTTGCACAGCTGTGTGGAGACAATTTCCCATACGTACGTACGAGCGATGTTTTCAAATTTTATAGAACGAAAAAGAGAAGGAAAATGGTTGAAACATAATCATAATAACATGTAATTATATTTATGATATTTTATTTATTATTTTATTCTAATTATAATAAATTTATAGGATGTACAAGAAGAAATAAATTTGAAAGATCCTATTAAGATGATTTGCTTCTTTTTGATATACTTCCTTCAGTTTCATTTTAATAACCATTAAAATGGTCATTTAAAAAGAATAAAACATATAAATAGTGAATAAGTAAACTTATAAAAGAAATGGTTAGGTGTTGGTTGAAAAGTATTACTCAAAGTGGTGCAAATAATTGAGTAAAAGTGGTGTCCATTTATAAGGGATGGAAATGACAGTCTTGAAATATCTAAAAATATTAAAATATAATTAATCCATTATGAATAATAATGATTCCAATTGGACATATATTTGAATGAAAATAGTATAAGGTAAAAATATCACCATATAATGATATTTATATAGGTTTTTCTATCATTTTAAACCTTATCTTTTTGTTTAACCCTTGGTTAAATGATTATAATCTTAATAGTGGTAATGACTTTTTAATATTAAAGAGTTATGATTATAATTGTATTATAACAATTGGATCATAAATGAAAAATGGATGAAATTTGAAATCATTTCTCATCATTTTTATCCAATTTCAATGATTTCATTAATTTTAATTAATTTAATAAAATATTTTTTTCATAAAATACTATTAATGTCATTTTAATAACAATTAACATATTTTTCCATAAGAAAACATTAAAATAATTAAATTGGAATAAAAAACGTTAAAATATATAATATGTTAGTCTTTTCAAAACAAAATCAAGGATCATAATAATTCAACTTAATTATATAACTTTTATTATTTTTAAAATGATTTCTTTTATAATTCTTTTAATTGAATAAATATTATATCATTATTGAATAAGAATTTAAGGTAATTATAGAGTAAATAAATAATAGAAATAAATTTTCATGATAAAAAATTATCTTTATTGTAAATATTTATGAATAAACTTATCCAATTATTATCCTTATATAAAAATTTTAGAGATATTAAATTCAAGAGAGTGACATTTTGTATCTATTTGTTGCTTAAATTAATATAAAGGTCATAACTGAAGTAAAATGGAACCAACTGGCCATATATTGAAGAATTTTATGGAAATAGAAAAAATAAACTCATAAAATATTATAAAATAATGATTTTGGTTGATTTAGAGACCTTATCTCATTGTTTTAAACTTATTTTACCTATTTTACCATTACTAAGTAGACAAGTATTTACTGTGGTTACTATTTCTAATGACTAAAAATAAAAGTCACCTATTTACTGAATTTTAAAATCATAATTCTAAAAATTATATACATTTATCAAAATTTTATCTCTAGAATTGGATGACCAAAATTTTAAAATAAATGTGTGAAATACAATGAAAATGGGTTTTTTTGGAAAATGTGTTTTAAGCCTAAAAATGAACTAATTTTGAAATCATGAATATAATGATTTAAAAGTGTATTTATTAGATTATAATGAATAAAATGGATCATATTTCACTTTAATATAAAATCCAAAATATAATAAAAATTATAAATTACTGTAATTGTTGATAGTATTTGAAAAATACATTTTTAACTACTTACTGATAATTATTAGTTTCAGAAAAATACAAATATTTCACCCTATGTTTTTTTGGGTGTGGTTATTTAATAAACAAATCTTATTTTTTAAAATTAATGTTATAATACTATAAAAAATTATATTATTTTCTCAAAAGATTCAGTAAAAATCATTTTTGAAGAAAATTTATTTTCAAGAATAAAGTGTCTTTACAAAGAACTAAGTTCTTATTTAACAAGAATTACTCAATAAATTTGTATTGAGTAGGAACTGTATATGTTTTTCATAATTTCGTTATTAGTATTCATATCCTCCAATTCTACATGTAGGTTAAAATTCGCATTCAAATAGTAAAATTTCATGGTTTATTTAAGCTCGATGTTGTGTTTTGTATATGTTATCGAATATATTGTTCTTTTAAAATATCTATATGTCACATGAAAACTAATAAATCTAAAATTATTGGTGATTTTTTATTTAAAAATAATATTTTAATAGAAATTATACTAATAATTTATAAACACAATATGGTTCAATGATTAACTAAAAATTGAGAATAATATAATTGCCCCCTCGAAAGACTTCGCATCCTCAATAAGTGTCAATAGTAGTATTTCTAGAATAACTTAATCCATTGAGCTCAAACATCATACTCCCAATCCCATATATCCCTTAGATCCTTTCATTCTACCACATGATCTATAAAATTGAAATTGTCTTCTCTTGAAGGACTTTCTCACTCGGCTTTACAATCTAAACTAGAAACTCCTTACAAGATTCATCTAGCTCAAACTCAACATCCTTGAAATTTGTAACATGTGTAGGATAATGCATGTTCCCCCAAATATGAGAAATGTAGAACTCATAATTCATTACTTGATAACATGGGGGAGGTCTATAAATTACGCCAGTTTCCCAACAAATTTGATGATCTCAAAGGGTCCATTATGGTAGATTCCCTTACTTCCTCAAATGATGATACCCCAACTAAGGTGGAACTAACATGAAAACCCAATCAACAATAGAAAAATAATATCCTATGGTCTTTATATGATAGATTCCTACTCTAAGTGGTCACCAAACACTTCATGATCATCTATTCCATCTCTAAGGTCTTCTTCACCAAAATAAGACTAACAAATCCTACCTCACAAAACCTCATTCCAACATGGTAGTGGGAAGGATGATCATCCATAGAGAGTCTCAAATTGGTTAATCTGTATAGAATCCTATAATAAATTATTTTAAAAGAAATATTCAAATTATGTATTCTCATTCCATGATCCACTAAAATCTATGACAGAAGATTGAATTATATGATCCATTTTGGGAATTTACTTCTCTAAAATCATGTATATCTGAGGATGGTACGATGTAATCAATCATAGATAAGTCCCTAGATATTTCTGCAAGAATTCCCAAAACTGTATTGTGAAACATATTTCTCTGTTAGATATAATTCTCAAGGTAAATCCAAGTAGGATTAATATCTCATGGAAAAACATCATTCCAAGATTGTCCATTATGTGAGTACCTTGGATCATTAAGAAGTGAACAACCTCTATCAACAGATCAAAAATCAATCAGAGATCATTATGAATCCTCAAGGTCTTGGGTAAACCCTTCTCAAATTCCATCATGACAACCTCCAACTTCCACATTGGTACTAGAAGTGGCTTGATCAAACCAATAGGATGTTGGTTTTTATCCTTTACCCTTTGGTAGGTATGGCATTGGGAAACAAAGCATTCAATTTCCCTCTTCATCCCATACCATTAAAATTTTCATCTAATTTTTTGTACATATTTTTCACACGATGATATATCACACATCAATAGGAAAGGAAATCCACCATCATTATTTCCCTAATAAATGTAGGGACCACTATTCTCTTATGTACAAGTATCACATCACCATACCCCAATGACCACCTAGGTATTAGGTCACCTACAACTGTCCTTTCCTACATCACAACACACCCAAGGATACTCTACATGTAATATCCATATATTTTAAAAGAACATTTTCTTCGATAACATATACAATAAGTAATACCGATCTTAAAAAAAACCCAAACATATTATTATTTTATAATAATTATAACATCAACATTAAATTGGTGGGTATGAATAATATTTACTGTAATATGAAATATATATTATGGTCCCACTCAATATAAATGTATTCATTAATTCGTAGTAAATAAGAATTCATATTTTTAATAAATTAATTTTATGCTTTAGAAACATTTTTTTTCGAAAATTCGGTTTATTACTTCTTTTTAGTGAACATTATAATTAATTTTTGGAAAATTGAGAATTTTTCTTAATAAAAATAATATTATTTTTGAAATATCCTTATAAAAAATATCTTCTGATCAATTTTTGAGAATAATTTGGAATTTTTTATTTTACAATAAATGACGAAAATATTTATTTTTATAGGAAAATTTACTTGCATTTCAAGTATTTACAATGTACAATTCTATTTTTGGATTAGATATAAAATTCATTATGTAAATTTTGAAAAAAGATATCCAATTATGTTCTTTATAATTAATTTTATATTTAAATTTATTATAAAAACATTTTTATACTTAAAAGTAATTTTTCTGATAAATGGGTTTTCATTGTGTCTTAGAGGTTTGATTTAAAATTAGATTATTCAAATTCCTAAAAATGTGTCTTGAAAAATAGTTTCTATTTGGAACAATATAATCCAAATTTGCTAAATTGTTCACTATTATTTTTTATCATTATGAACAGTAATCATAGTAATTTTTTGTTGCTATGGTAATGGTAAAATGGGTTAATTTGGGATAAATATAATTTGAAAAGGATTCAAATACATTCCGACACAAAAATTTGATTCATTTTAGGATTATATTTTATTCATAATCATCCAAACTCAAAAAATGAGCCATTTTTTATTTAACAATTATTTTTATATTTATAATATTTTTAGTAAAGGTAATGTCAAAAATGTCAATTTTATGATTTTAATATTTATAATATTTTGTGAAACAAATAAAAATATAATGCCCAATTATAAGTTTTTTCAATTTAAATTATTTTTGTTCATTTTAATTTATTTTATTTTTTATTGATGAAATAATAACCCCAAATTCTTACGCAAAACTGATTAGTGCTTGAAAAATCCAACCCATTTCATAGGGATGAGATGAACCTGATACTGGGTGAACATGAGAGAAAACCTACTCCTGCTTCAAGGACCTTCACATATGTGGTTGATGAAATAAATATTGATATCATAGAGACTAGCTCAAATGATGTCATAGTCAACGATCTTCATATTAACCATAAAAACTTTCATCATCTTGGACAACTACTGATTCTTTCTCAAAAAACAAGGAAAACCTTCTTGCTTTGGATTTAAAATTTTAGCTTGTTTTGATGTTTCATAACTACAGATTTTTTTAAAATTCTTAAGAAATTCTATTTAAACAAATGGATTTTTGGGTTTTCGTATCGGGGTTTTGAAATATTCAAATGTTGTTTTTCAACATTCCTCTAAGTATGACTATAATAGAATTTAGGTGATGTGATAAATTTTTTTTTGGGAGATGTTCTATGAGAGTTCTCAAATGAAACCCTAATTTTGTCCCCTTTTTTGAGTCTCCAATTATTTCTATATAGATCTTCTTCCCTGTGATATTGATCCACTTGTTTAAACAAAAATTGTTTTTCCCAATTAACGTGATTATTGGAAATCTGCTAAAGTTGTATTCAATGATGAGGAGTATCTCAAGACCACCAGTTTCTAGCCTTTCAATTAAAATTTATATCTCCACTGATCTACTATAAGGCCCCAGCCTTAAACCTTACTTAATCTTGAGTTATTACAAGATTACACATTGAGGATCTTTTCGGGTTTAGAGTTTTAGAGAATTAGATCATAAAACTTGCATTACATTCCACATATAAACAAAGTGGTTACATAAAGATAGTATTCTTCATTCCCATCAATGGAAACACATTTAAAATAAAACATGGATTATTTCTTGACACATCCTTGACTCTATCATCTTATCATGTACCTTTCCCTTGACCTGTGAAAAACATTTCAAAAACTTGGGATGAGCATAAAAACTCAGTATGGGTTATAAAAAAACATGGAAAGGAAACATAAGTTCATATATACATAAGAATGAATTCATACTTTACCCACAAAACATAGGCACTTTAACATACCTCATAAAATCATGAATAAATCATAGAAATCATAAGACATAAAGGTAACTTGAGGCATTCATAACATTCTTACGTAGGGAGTAACCCTCTTGGTTACGTTTTGAATACCCATCACAGTATATTCCCTAAAATCTCTTCGGATAAACCTTAACGTTTTACTCCTTCGCGTTACCCAATGCATTGGAGAGCTATAACGGGCTCACTCGCCCTTAGTTTATCACGGAACCACCCGTCTTCATAATAATGCCCAAGAACCATAACATAATCATATCACATAAAACATGCATAAAGGAAACATAAAATTTCCACATTTCAATCACGAGATATCTATACAACACATTGATATAAAAACATTATGAAAACCATTTTCAATACTAAAATAAAAGAAAAGTAAAACATGGTATTTATTTTTCTTTTAAAAAGAAGGTATGGCTTGTAGAGGAAGCCAAAACTCAAATAACGGTCACGACGGCGGAGAAGTCGTTGTCGCCGCATATGTACGACAAAAACATACCCTTTTGATATTTAGTAAACGCTTCGTATAAAAAAGATTCCTTTTGAATAAACGTAAAAGTCAAAGGGGTTTATACACCGTATAAAAGAAAGTTGTGTATAAAATAAAATATGCCTCAATGAAAGGAGATTGAGACGAAGTCTCATACCTCGTATCCGACATGACCCGACCGTTCTTTAATCTCCTGAATAATAAACTTGAGTTAATCTCTACTTGCTTAAGAATCTTTTTCAAGTTCATTATTCCTTTTATACCATGTTATGAACATCATGTAATCATTTAAGTTAATAATGTTCATTTTGTCGGTATTTGGTTCTTAAGTCAAAAATAGACTTCTTACACTTACATGTTGTTAATTTGGTCAAAGGTTCATTATATCCAAAATGATATTAATGATTTGGATAACATATATATCATATATATTCATCATATACATGTATTTATAATATTACATCACATTTAGAGGTAAGAAATGAAATGCATCGTTCATGGAGACGGTAAGCCGTACGTACGCATGAACGCTACTTTCATTTCTATTTCGTATTTTTTAGAATGGAATCATAATGATATAAAGGTATATTATAATTCCAGTATAATATCATATATAATATCATAGTTCCATCCTTTATATGTCCCACATATGGTATTTAACGAATCAAATCACTTTGAGGGGGCGGTAGTCCGCACTTCCTAAAATGAAGATATCGTGTTTACCCATAATGGAAACCATAAAGATATGCCCAAAATGAAAAAAACAGAAGCTTAAGGAAAACATAAACATATCATATATCATATACAAAAATAGTGACATCATAATTGCCACCTTTGAAGGTGTTAAATGAGTATTGAACAATCATCGTTTCGGGAGGCAGAATTTCGCCATCCACGGAAACCGTATGTTCTTTAACCATTTGATGTAGTTGTGTGAGAGTGTAGCTCAAATAAATCTTATAAAAACATCATAGTATATTTAATATACTTTTGTTGTTACAAAAGGAGTAAATAAAAAGAGTTTAGGGGGTTGGAGAAGCAAAATAAAACAAATGAACATGAGAGAATGAATTACCTTAAAAAGTGTAACTCCTTTTGATTTGAGCCTAAAGGCTTACTTTGAAAGGATTCTTCCCAAAGGTAATACTCTAGGATGAGGATAGGGATGTGGAGAGAGTAAATGGGCAGGGGTTGGCCGAGCCAAAGGCTTGAGAAGTGTGTGAAATGAGGTAGAGGTGGGGGCCTTTTATAAGCGGAGAGGAGGGGCACTTTTGGAAAGTAAAGAAATATTAATTTATTTGAAAATGTGTTTCGGTTTCAAAAGGTACCACATTGATATAATTCGTGGATAAGGTGATAATGCTTCGAAATACACTCATCCAATTGGTTTTGGCCATGTTTAGTTCATAGATTTTACATTATCTTTCCATTTTATTTAAATCGTCAAATAATGATGTCATCGCTGCATCATTATTATGTCATAAATAATTTAATTTATTTAATGTCTAAAAATAATAAAACAAATACCATGATATAGGAACTCTTTTTAGATTTCCAATGACTATTTATAATAAAAAATCTGATCTTTATAACCCCATGTAAAAATTGTTTTCGTAAAACATCTCTTGTTTGTGTCATTTTTACTTTAACATTTAATAAAAAGCTATTTATGTCATTTCCAAACCAAAGTGTCTCCATGGGGTCCCCAAGTTGACCCATGGCTTTTCTTGGTCGGCCATGACACAACCAATAAGGTTTGGACATGTTTCTAGGTCATTTCCTATTATTAAAGCATTATTTATACCTTAAACTACCCTAATTACCACTAATCGCGATTAAGAACTTAATAAGTTACTATTCACCAAAAAATTATTATAATCTCATTGAACCACATTTTACTTCTTAATGACAACCATGTATGTCGGATTTTCAAAATTCAATACACATTAGTGGTAAAATTTTATTTAACTGAAAAATCAGTTTGCTTGATTACCACTTAGTGGTTTCACTATTCATCAAAAATTGAAGTTTTTCAGAAAATTACCAAAAATTCACCCTAAGCTATATTTAATATTCCGAATTCAAAAATGAAGTCTATTTTACAAAATTCAAATCATATAAGTCACATTAATTAATTTAGTAATTAATTCCTGCTGCCAGAGCAAATAGCGTGTTTTTACAAAACAATAAGTATCAAAAGATTGATACTAGTTTAAGTCCAATTTCAAAGTGAAATTGATTCCAATGACCACCATTGGATTAAATGGTAAAAATATATTCTAATTTCACTTCAAAACCAATTCAAAACATAATCTAATCATATAAATAAATTAGGTTAAAAAGCAGTTTTGATGTAAAATGCAGTATTTTACACTATTCATTAAAAAAAATGAATATTGTCAGAAAAATACCAAAAATTCACACAAGGTAAATTTTGATGTCCCAATCATAAAGAATAAGTTTATTTTGACAAACATAGTCTATAAAATTGTCAAAATATAGATTCAAAAATGGTTTTCCATCAAAAGGCTCTAAAACAATCTTTTAAGAATATTAGTGTATTACATGCATAAGATTGTATTTATTTTCATTTTAAGCCTCTATAACACTATCTTTATCATTAATAAACATAGATAAAAATATCTATTATTCATTACTTACTTGGGATGTTACATCCTTCCCCCCTTTAGAAAACTGCGTCCCCGCAATTTATTTACTTATCGAATAAATGTGGGTACTTATCCCTCATTGCATTTTCAGATTCCCATGTTGCCTCTTCAATCATGTGGTTTTTCCAAAAAAAAACCTTTACCTGGTGAATCACCTTATTCCGTAACACTTGCTCCCTGTGGTCAAGAATCTGGACCGTTTGTTCCTCATAAGATAGGTTCTCTTCCAGCTGAACTACCTCTGGACTCAAAACATGAAATGGATCTGGCATATACTTTCTCAACATCGAAACGTGAAAAACATTGTGTACCTGAGATAAACTCGGAGGTAAAGCCACTCGGTATGCAACTGATCCAACTCTCTCCAGAATTTCGTATGGTCCAATAAACCTCGGACTCAACTTTCCTTTCTTACCAAATCTCATCACACTTTTCCAAGGAGAAACCTTGAGAAAAACATGATCACCTACCTCGAAAGATAGATCCTTCCTCCGGTTATCCGCATAACTCTTCTGCCTGCTCTGAGCTGTTCTCATGTGTTTCTGAATCAGCTGAACTTTTTCTGCCATCTCTTCTACCAATTCTAGTCCCATCAACTTTCTTTCACCCACTTCATCCCAGAAAGCTGGAGTTCGACACCGCTTCCCATATAATGGCTGAAATGGTGCCATCTTTATACTGGAATGAAAACTGTTATTATATGAAAATTCAACCAAAGAAATATGTTGGTCCCAAATTCCCTGATAATCCATAGAACAAGCTCGTATCATATCCTCCAATGTCGGAATTGTTCGTTCTGACTGCCCATCTGATTGAGGATGAAAAGTTGTACTAAAATTTAATTCAGTACCCAATGACTTCTGAAGGCCTTTCCAAAAGTTAGAAGTAAACCTGGGATCATGATCCGATACAATGGAGAGAGGAACTCCATGTAACCTGACTATCTCTTTAAGATACAAACGGGAAAGTTGATCAAGAGAGAAAGTATATCGTATATCAAGGAAATGAGCAGATTTTGTCAAGAGATCAACAATAACCCAGATTGCATTATTACCTCGATATGTCTTCGGTAATCCAACAACAAAGTCCATGGATATATTCTCCCATTTCCACTCTGGCACTGGTAAAGGCTGAAGCATCCCTTTCGGTAACTTCCTCTCTTCTTTAACCTGCTGACAAGTCAAACACTTCACAGTAAAATCAGAAATATCTCTTTTCATTCCATCCCACCAGTAATACTCCCGCAGATCTCTATACATCTTAGTACTGCACGGATGAACTGAAAACGGAGAACTATGAGCTTCACATAACAGCTCTCTCTTCAACTGTGAATCAAAAGGCACACACAATCTCTTCCCAAATCTCAAAACACAATCACTATCAATGTTGAATTCAGGCAACTTACCTTTCTGAAATAGCTCTACCTTTTTCTGCAACTCACTGTCTTGATTCTGTGCTTGCTTGATTCTATCTGATAGAGAAGATCTCACTGATACCTGAAACAAAACAGAATGACTTCCTGCACCAACAAATTCTATGCCAAAGTTCATCAAATCCTTAACCAAAGGATCACGTTCCAAACGCAACATTGTTAATGAAGCATTACTTTTTCGACTCAAAGCATCAGCCACTTTATTTGCTTTTCACGGATGGTAATGAATTGTACAATCATAATCCTTGATTAATTCTAGCCATCTACTTTGTCTCATGTTTAACTCTTTCTGAGTGAATATATACTTTAAACTTTTGTGATCAGTATATATTTCACACTTTACTCCATACAAATGATGCCTCCAAATTTTTAAAGCAAAAACAACAGCAGCTAATTCCAAATCATGTGTAGGGTAATTTACCTCATGAGTTTTCAACTGTCGTGAAGCATAAGAAATTACCTGATCATTCTGCATTAGGACGCAACCAAGTCCTTTCAATGAAGCATCACTGTATATAACAAACTCACCATTCCTGGAAGGTAGTGCCAAAACTGGAGCATTCACCAATCTTCTTTTCAATTCCTGAAAACAATCATCACATTCTTTTGTCCAGATAAACTTAACACCCTTCCGAGTTAGCTTAGTCATTGGACTAGATAACCGTGAAAAATTTCTAACAAACATTCGGTAATAGCCCGCCAAACCAAGGAGGCTACGAATCTCGGTTACATTTGTGGGTCTTGGCCATTCTTCCACAACTTTTGTTTTTGCAGGATCAACAGTTATTCCATCTTTAGAAACAATGTGACCAAGGAAAGAAATTTGTTGCAACCAAAACTCACACTTGCTGAATTTCCCATACAGTTTCTTTTCTTTTAAGGTTTGCAAGATAACCCTTAAATGTTTTTCATGCTCCTCTTTACTTTTAGAAAACACCAAAATATCATCAATGAAAACCACCACAAACTTATCCAAGAACTCATGGAAAATTCTATTCATTAAGTCCATGAATACAGCAGGTGCATTGGTTATCCCAAAAGGCATTACTACAAATTCATAATGGCCATATCTCGTACGGAACGCGGTCTTCGGAATATCTGCCTCCTTTACCTTCAGGTGATGGTACCTCGATATCAAGTCAATCTTTGAAAAAAAACTGAGCTCACTGGAGCTGATCAAACAAATCATCGATATGAAGCAAAGGATATTTTTTCTTAACAGTGATATTATTCAAGGCTCTATAATCAATGCAAAGTCTCATAGAACCATCTTTCTTTTTAAAAAATAAAACAGGAGCACCCCATGGTGATGTGCTAGGTCTAATGAAACCTTTCTCTAATAAATCTTGCAATTGCTCCTTCAACTCTAAAAGTTCAATTTGTGCCATTCGATAAGTGGGTTTTGAAATTGGATTAGCATCAGGAACTAAGTCAACAGTAAACTCAACTTCCCGATCTAGTATTATTCCAGGCAACTCATCAGGAAAAACATTAGGATACTCATTTACCACTAGCACATCATTAATCTGAACAGTTCCTTTATTTTCAACGATGTGTGCAAGGTAACATTCATTTCCATCTTTTACAAGTTTCTCGGCCTCTTGATATGTTATCAAAAGTAAGGGTTCATTCTTGTAAACAAACTGAAAGTATTTCTGAAAAGAAACTTCTTTATCTCTACAGTCAATCTTAGCATGGTAAATAGAGAGCCAATCCATACCCAGGAAAACATCAAACTCTACTAGAGGTAGAACAATAAGGTTTTCAAGTAGGTTCTTTCCACAGATAAGGATAGGAAGATTCTTATAAATTCCTTTTGCCTCGACATTTCCCCCATGTGTTTTTACCAAAAGTTCAGGAGTCATTTCTTGAGATGGTATTCCCATTTTACTAGAAAAGGATTCAGAGATGAAAGAATGTGTAGACCCCGAATCAAACAACACACTGGCATAATCTGAAAAAACAAACAAAGTACCTGATACAACTTAATTTGATGGCCCGACATCTGCTGAAGTAGTTGCAAAGGATTTCACCACCCCTTTCTGCTTGTAGTCTAACTGCTTCCCATCACTCAAGCTCCTTGTCAGACACTCATTTGCATAGTGACCCATCTCATTGCACTTATAACATTTCACTAACTGTAAATCAAATTTGTTCTTACCTTCACCTTGATCCTTTTCAGTGCAATCACGAGCCTTATGTCCCATCTTACCACATCGGTAGCACTTTCCAGAATTCATAAGACATTCCCCTGCATGCCTTTTTCCACATTTATCACAAACTGGAAACTTAGTTCTCTTACCATCAGACTTTTTTGAAGAATTCTTACCTTTCTCCTGCCACCTCGGTCTCTTCTTCTGCTAGTTGTTATAGAAAACTTGGTCATCAGCAAACTCCATTTCCACCTTCTCAGCACATCGAACAAGCTTTTCATAACTTTTAAACTCATGAGAAGCTAATTCCCTTCGATATTTTGGCTTTAATCCTGAGTAAAAATGATTGATTTTACTATCAAGGTCTCGGATAAAATTTGGAGCATACCTTGCCAATCGAGTGAACCTTTCTTCATAGGCAGCCACTGAGTCTTCCTCTTGCCTCAATTCCAAGAATTGCTTTTCCATCCTAAGTCGAACAGCCTTAGGAAAATACTTCTCAAGAAACAGACCTTTGAATTAATCCCAGTCAAGTGCATCAATCTCATCGGCGTCCCTGATATTTTTAACCATAGACCACCACTGATCTGCTTCACCCTCCAAACGGTAAATAACAAGACTAACCTTTTGATTGTCTGAACACCCCATGACATCAAAAATATTCTCCAGTGCTTTAATCCACCCTTCAGCTAGCACAGGGTCAGATGATCCTCTGAATGATGGTGGATGTTGCCTCGTGAAATGTTCCACCACTGACATGTTCCTCTGCGGTTGTTCTGGCTGATCTCGTGCATGGATACCACCGCCATTTATCGCTTGAGTCAACTGCGCCATTACTGCAACAAACTATTCAGTTCCAATTCCGACCATTTCTGGATGCTGATTCAGAAGGTTATTTCCTTCTGTATGCCTTCCTAGCACTGCTTCCCTGTTTCCTCTGCGGAAAACCATTCTGAACAAACATGTCTTAGATGAAGCAACATGGTAATCTTTAAATGCTATATCATTTCGAAAAAAAATATTTTTGGATAATCATTTAATATAATTCTAACTCCTAAAGTTATCTAAACCAACCTCTGATACCAACTATAAGGCCCCAGCCTTAAACCTTACTTAATCTTGAGTTATTACAAGATTACACATTGAAGATCTTTTCGGGTTTAGAGTTTTAGAGAATTAGATCATAAAACTTGCATTACATTCCACATATAAACAAAGTGGTTACATAAAGATAGTATTCTTCATTCCCATCAATGGAAACACATTTAAAATAAAACATGGATTATTTCTTGACACATCCTTGACTCTATCATCTTATCATGTACCTTTCCCTTGACCTGTGAAAATCATTTCAAAAACTTGGGATGAGCATAAAAACTCAGTATGGGTTATAAAAAAAACATGGAAAGGAAACATGAGTTCATATATACATAAGAATGAATTCATACTTTACCCACAAAACATAGGCACTTTAACATACCTCATAAAATCATGAATAAATCATAGAAATCATAAGACATAAAGGTAACTTGAGGCATTCATAACATTCTTACGTAGGGAGTAACCCTCTTGGTTACGTTTGGAATACCCATCACAGTATATTCCCTAAAATCTCTTCGGAGAAACCTTAACATTTTACTCCTTCACGTTACCCAATGCATTGGAGAGCTATAACTGGCTCACCCGCCCTTAGTTTATCACGGAACCACCCGTCTTCATAATAATTCCCAAGAACCATAACATAATCATATCACATAAAACATGCATAAAGGAAACATAAAATTTCCACATTTCAATCACGAGATATCAATACAACACATTGATATAAAAACATTATGAAAACCATTTTCAATACTAAAATAAATGAAAAGTAAAACATGGTATTTATTTTTCTTTTAAAAAGAAGGTATGGTTTATAGAGGAAGCCAAAACTCAAATAACGGTCACGACGGCGGAGAAGTCGTTGTCGCCGCATACGTACGACAAAAACATACCCTTTTGTCGTTTAGTAAACGCTTCGTATAAAAAAGATTCCTTTTGATTAAACGTAAAAGTCAAAGGGGTTTATACACCGTATAAAAGAAAGTTGTTTATAAAATAAAATATGCCTCAATGAAAGGAGATTGAGACGAAGTCCCATACCTCGTATCCGACTTGACCCGACCGTTCTTTAATCTCCTGAATAATAAACTTGAGTCAATATCTACTTGCTTAAGAATCTTTTTCAAGTTCATTATTCCTTTTATACCATGTTATGAACATCATGTAATCATTTAAGTTAATAATGTTCATTTTGTCGGTATTTGGTTCTTAAGTCAAAAATAGACTTCTTACACTTACATGTTGTTAATTTGGTCAAAGGTTCATTATATCCAGAAATATATTAATGATTTGTATAACATATATATCATATATATTCATCATATACATGTATTTATAATATTACATCACATTTAGAGGTAAGAAATGAAATGCACCGTTCATGGAGACGGTAAGCCGTACGTACGCATGAACGCTACTTTCATTTCTATTTCGTATTTTATAGAATGGAATCATAATGATATAAAGGTATATTATAATTCCAGTATAATATCATATATAATATCATAGTTCCATCCTTTATATGTCCCACATATGGTATTTAACGAATCAAATCACTTTGAGGGGGCGGTAGTCCACACTTCCTAAAATGAAGATATCGTGTTTACCCATAATGGAAACCATAAAGGTATGCCCACAATGAAAAACACAGAAGCTTAAGGAAAACCTAAACATATCATATATCATATACAAAAATAGTGACATCATAATGGCCACCTTTGAAGGTGTTAAATGAGTATTGAACAATCATTGTTTCGGGAGGCAGAATTTCGCCATCCACGGAAACTGTATGTTCTTTAACCATTTGATGTAGTTTTGTGAGAGTGTAGCTCAAATAAATCTTATAAAAACATCCTATGATATTTAATATACTATTTGTGTTACAAAAGGAGTAAATAAAAAGAGTTTAGGGGGTTGGAGAAGCAAAATAAAACAAATGAACATGAGAGAATGAATTACCTTAAGTGTAACTCCTTTTGATTTGAGCCTAAAGGCTTCCTTTGAAAGGATTCTTCCCAAAGGGAATCCTCTAGGATGAGGATAGGGATGTGGAGAGAGTAAATTGGAAGGGTTTGGCCGAGCCAAAGGCTTTAGAAGTGTGTGAAATGAGGTAGAGGTGGGGGCCTTTTATAAGAGGAGAGGAGGGGCACTTTTGGAAAGTAAAGAAATATTACTTTATTTGAAAATGTGTTTCGGTTTCAAAAGGTCCCACATTGATATAATTCGGTTCTAAGGTGATAATGCTTCTAAATCCACTCATCCAATTGGTTTTTTCCATGTGTAGTTCATAGATTTTACATTATCTTTCCATTTTATTTAAATCGTCAAATAATGATGTCATCGCTGCATCATTATTATGTCATAAATAATATAATATATTTAATTTCTAAAAATCATAAAAAAAATACTATGATGTAGTAAATCCTTTTATCTTTCCAATGACTATTTATAATCAAAAATCGGATCTTTATAACCCTATGTAAAAATTGTTTTCGTAAAACATCTCTTGTTTGTGTCATTTTTACTTTAACATTTAATAAAAAGCTATTTATGTCATTTCCAAACCAAAGTGTCTCCATGGGGTCCCCAAGTTGCCCCATGGCTTTTCGTGGTCGGCCATGACACAACCAATAAGGTTGGGACATGTTTCTAGGTCATTTCCTATTATTAAAGCATTATTTATACCTTAAACTACCCTAATTACCACTAATCGCGATTAAGAACTTAATAAGTTACTATTCACCAAAAAATTATTATAATCTCATTGAACCACATTTTACTTCTTAATGACAACCATGTATGTCGGATTTTCAAAATTCAATACACATTAGTGGTAAACTTTCATTTAACTGAAAAATCAGTTTGCCTGATTACCACTTAGTGGTTTCACTATTCATCAAAAATTGAAGTTTTTCAGAAAATTACCAAAAAATCACCCTAAGCTATATTTAATATTCCGAATTCAAAAATGAAGTCTATTTTAAAAAATTCAAATCATATAAGTCACATTAATTAATTTAATAATTAATTCCCGCTGCCAGAGCAAATAGCGTGTTTTTACAAAACAATAAGTATCAAAAGATTGATACTAGTTTAAGTCCAATTTCAAAGTGAAATTGATTCCAATGACCACCATTGGATTGAATGGTAAAAATATATTCTAATTTAACTTCAAACCCAATTCAAAACATAATCTAATCATATAAATAAATTAGGTTAAAAAGCAGTTTTGATGTAAAATGCAGTATTTTTCACTATTCATTAAAAAAAATGAATATTGTCAGAAAAATACCAAAAATTCACACAAGGTAAATTTTGATGTCCCAATCATAAAGAATAAGTTTATTTTGACAAACATAGTCTATAAAATTGTCAAAATATAGATTCAAAAATGGTTTGCCCTCAAAAGGCTCTAAAACAATCTTTTAAGAATATTAGTGTATTCCATGCAAAAGATTGTATTTATTTTCATTTTAAGCATCTATAACACTATATTAATCAATAATAAACATAGATAAAAATATCTATTATTAATTACTTACTTGGGATGTTACATCTACCATCCCAAATTTGGATTCAGAATGGTGACTATGGTTTCCTCTAGGATGTTGTTTATGAAAGACTACCTGATTATTGTCACTCTTTCCTTATTATTGGACATTAGTATAAGGAATATGACTATAAGATCACATGTATTGAGGCCATGAATGTCTCTTATGTAAAAAAAGGAAAAAAAACCTGAAATTTCTGAGATTAATGTTAGTTAGGTAGCTATTGTTGGACCCTCTTCTTTTGGGGGGGAGAAAATTGATGTAAATAAAGAGATTATGATTTCCAATGCCAAGCCTTCTCAGGAAGAAATTCATTCTATTGAAATTCCAGGCTTTTCTGATGATTTAACTAATGCCACAAGTTCCAGTTATAGAAACCTTATACTTTTACACATAACATTACATGATTTAAGAATAATTATACATCAAAAAACAACAGAAGGATCGTAAAGTGTAGTGTCGTTGAATACTAGGCACATAAAATTGAAAAAATGGGAATAAAAAAACCTCTTTATTTAATCATAATAAATATATCCTAACATCATTTGAGCCATTACATCTGCAAAGGGTACCCTGGGGATCACATGAATGAAGGGATGAGAAAAAATCCTAGTAATGGAAAAATCCTAGTAATAAAACATTAACACATGGGTTAGAAGGCATGGCATAAGGAAAATAAAAGGAATGGAACACATGGAATCATAACACATAAACGTGGGATAATATAAATATGAATTAATAGAACTGTGGAAGAAACATAAATCATGACTTTAGGATGAGTCAGGGATTATTGCACAAAGAGTATAACGCATCAAGGTTAACCACCAAGACAGTTGCACATTGTAGCATGAGTCAATGCTAACCGCCAAGACCATTCCATAAAACATCTCATGAGACTAAAAATTACCCAATTCGTTGGATCACTATATGGGTGCACCCATCATAACATTTTCATGAATATGCTTGACAGATATCGAATAATACCTAAACAATCATAAACATAAGGGCACCCATGGAAAGAAATGGTTATCATATCATGTCATAAAGCATAATGAATGGGCGTATCATAATAAGGTCTATGAAATAAAGGAATTAGAACATACATGGAAATTAATATGGTAAATAGGAATATATCAAGGTAAGTGATGTGAAACATAATTTAAAACATGTAAAAAGAGTATTTAATAATTTTTTGCATTAAATAATTTTAGTGCGGTCTTAAATAAAAAAATAAAAAGAATTTAAAATAGAAAAGGGAATAATATTTTCTACAAAACCGGAGGTGAAAAAATAATGTTTTCATAATAAAATCATTGGTTTTATAAAAACAATTGTGGATTAAAACATATTTTAGATAAACATGAAATTGGGTATATATTCAGGAAGTTCCCCTAAAACAAGTTTCCTTGTTGGGATGTAATGAGGAGGGAATCATTTAAAAACATGTACATCCCCAAAATATAATGATGAATGGATCTTGATACATGATTTTTGAGAGTATATATAGAATTTATAAGATGTACATAAATAGAATAGATATCTTCATTTGGGTAGAAATAAATATAGAACAACCCAAGGAATAATGGAGGTTAGGGTAGAATCCCTTAAATAATATCGACATGGTGTCAAGGTTACATCAAAGAGATTAATGAGAAAAAGGGGGTTTATAATCATTTATAAATCATGATTTCAGTATATGGAAGGTTAAAAATCATACCCCAATATTAGTAACATAACATCAAGGAGATTCTTGAATAAATGTGAGAAAGAGAGGATCCCTTACATTAAGACCAATAGTGTTCTTTAATTGATCTTAATGACATGAATAATCAAAATAGGTTCATTAATTAATAATTAAATTACATAAAAACATGTTATTGATTTAGTATAATCATATTATGTTCATTCATGTCCTTTTTGATGAGTTAATAGGTTCAATTTCATTGTTTTGGGAGCATTTTCTTCTGCGGTTTTAATGATCAGTTCAGTTATATTCATGTTAACATATAGGATGAAAATGGTTGTCTATAATTGATGTTATATGAATATGTGAACATACATAAGATTTCATGGTTATAAAATTCATTTGGTTATTTTGAGTGAAGGATAATCATTATATAAAACATTAATAATAAACTCTTGGATTTATTTGGTGATTTTCCTTATAATTAAATTGTTTTTTTTTATTTTACATCATGTGTGAAAAAAGGATTCAAAATTATCAAAAAAGGTAAAATAAATTTTTATTAGTATGTTTCAACTATAAAAATGGTTTCATGAATATAATTTAATATGTTAATAGAAATTTATATCCCGTTGTCTTTAAATTTGATAAATTAACACATATCGGATGTTGTTTTCATTTCATTCGTATAAAAGGAGGGAAAAAGAGCTATTATAATGAATTATCCCATTAGAATAACAAAATTACAGTACGTGTATGGTACTATAGTTGTCATACCATTGGTATTATTAGTGTTTAGAAAAGAAAATATAGCAAAGGAACATGAAAAGAAAAGAAAAATTTGCCTCCTGATTTAATCTTCCTTGAGATCCTCTTAAGGGGAGATGATTTTGTCTTTTGAGGAGACCAGGGGATTTTGGGCATGGGGCGTGACCTTGGGGAGAGATTTCATTAAAATTTAAGTAAGGAATAAGTCTTGAGATGAGTGAGTAGAGTAGGGGAATGTGGGTAGTTTTTATAGTGGAGGGAAGTAGGGTTTTCATAATATTTTAATCATTAGTTTATTATTTATCCATAAGACAAGTAATAGTGATGATTCCATGGACAAAAATAGAAATAAGAGCATGTTAATTAGAACTATAGTTTCTTACCACATCCATGATTCTATGGATAGTCCATTTAGCTTTTATTTAATATATATGCTAAATTACCGTATTTCACTATTCATCAAAAATTCAAGTATTTTAGAAAAAACCCAAAAATTCACCCTTACAATTTTCAGAAATGTAGAATCAAAAAATAAAATCTTATTTTTAAAAATAATTTTTTATGTATGATTAATTTAAATTATAATTAAAATCATAATTTTATTGAAAACTATATATTTTAAATCTACGAGTGATTTTATAATGCTTTCAAAAATTAAATAAGGTATTATAAAATAATCATAAAACTAGAAGAAATAAAAATTTTAATTTAATAACACCTTTTTGGAAAATACACTTTCTTTTAAAATAATTAATTAATTATAATTAATTATATAAGACTTAAAAAAATAAAAATACCTTTATTATGGTCATATTATCACTTATAAGGTGCCTAAATTTTATTTATGAATTCATGGGTGAGGTTACTATTCTTTTGGATGATTTATTATTAATAAGGGTCATATAACTATTCATAAGGGTAAAATTACTATTCATATGGGTCAATTACTGTTAATTAAATATTATGTTTGTCTTTTCAAACACCAAACTTCTTACTGATCGTAACCGTGTATGTCGAATATTTGAAATTCAAATCCCAGAAGTGACAATATTGTGTAAAAAGGTCAGACAGTACTTAGTAGTTCATTATGTTGTGATTTAATGTGATTATGAGACACGATTATAAGAAGGTAATTTCCCATGAGAAGACATTGGGCCATTACATTATTCCCCCTTATGAAGTTTCTCTCTCAAAATTTCAATTTATATTCTAAGCCATAAACTGGTGAATGTACAATTCCTTCATTTGCTCCTCCAATTCCCATGTTGCCTCTTTGTACATATGGTTCCACCACAGTACTTTGAACAGGTTATTAGTCTTATTACATAAAACATTATCTCTATGATCCAACATCTTCACCGAAAGCTTCTTTTAATAATGATCATTCTCAATCTATATGACTTCTGAAAAGAGTACATGTGAAGGGTTTGGTATGTACTTCCTTAAAAGGGATACTTGGAAGACATCATGTACTTTGGAGATGGTAGGTGGAAGTGATAGTTGACATGTAACAACACCAACATGATCAAGAATATAGAAGGTGCCTATTCTCCAGGGACATAACATTTCTTTCTTCCGAAACCTCACAACCTTCTTCTATGGAGATATACATAGAAATACCATATCTCTAACTTTGATCTCACGGTCTCGTCGAATATTGTTTTCATTACTCATTTTTTGACTTTGGGCTGCCTTGATGTGATACTGAATGGTTTTCCCCTTATCCACCATTTTTTCAAACATTTTTGGTCCTAGTATCTTTCTCTCTCCAACTACATCCCAACAGTCCGATGTTCTGTACCTTTTCCCATAAATGACTTCGTATGGTGCCATTCAGATACTTGAGTGGAAACTATTGTTGTTGGAGAATTTAAGCAGTGGAAGATGTTGGCACCATCTTCTATTGAAGTCTATAGTACATTATCTCAATATATATTCTTGTGTCTTAATAGTTTGCTTATATTGGCCCTCATTTTGAGGATGATAGGTTGTACTGAAGTTCAGTTCAGTGCTGAGAGCATGTGGGAAACTTTTCCAAAATATCAAGGTGATTCTCGGATCTCTATCTGATACAAATGATAGTGGAACACTATGCAGACTTACCACCTCTTTGATATATATCCCTGAATTTTGATCCAATAATAATTACTCACGAATAGTGATAAAGTGATCTATCTTTGTAAGAGGATCCACAATGATCCATATAGCATTATTTCTTCTAGATATCCTTGGATGTCCTGTGAAAAATTCCATGGTGATGTTCTCCAAATTCCATGTTGGAATGGGTAGTTCTTTCATCATCCCCTTAGACTTATATCTTTCATCCTCCACTTATTTCCATACTAGTAACATTGATGTATACTCAGTAATCTCCTTCTTCATATTGTTTTATCAAAAGTTCTCTCACAGAACTCAATATATCATTGTGATCCATTGGTAAATAGAGATGGTTGAGCTATATGCATCATTCAAAAGATACATCATTATCTATGGATCATATGGTACACATAATCGTGACACAAATCTTATAACTCCTTCCTCATCAATCATGAACTCAGAGGATTTCCCATTTTTAATGTCTTCCACCATTTTCTGAATTTCCACATCTTTTTGTTGAGTCAATAAGGTTTTCCTTAGGAATTTTCCATTCCTTCATGTTTGGGGAGATTTTTAAGTCAATAAGCTTTCCTTATGAGTATACCATTCATTCTAGTTTTTAAAATCACCAACACCTAATCTCAAGGAAAATTTCTTTTTACCCTGTGTTTTACTTCTATAAGGAAAATTTTCCTTCCCCAAGAAAATTTATCCTTACTAGGTTTTTCATTTTTCATTATCTTGATTGTGTAAATTTTGGTTTCATATCTAAAATCTCGGAATCATATAAAACCTAGAAAAAGAGGATTATGTTTTCCACTCCAAATTTTGGTTATGAACTTTTATAAAGTTTGACTAAGAATTCTAGTTATGAACTTTTATGTAGTTCAACTCCGAATTCGGGATGAGAATTCAGGTTACGAATTCTAATGAGTTCAGACTCTGAACTCTCATGAATTCGTACTCTGAATACTGATTACGAATTCTTATGAATTCAGACTCCGAATTCCGATAATGAATTCCTATGAGTGCAGACTCTGATGTCTATAAAATTCTGAACACCGAATTCCCTGAAAGACAGAATATGAATATCCATGTTTCAATAGACTCCAAACTTTTATTTGATAAGACTCTAAATCTTATTTTTGGTTAGACTCCAAACATTAATTTTCCTTAAATTGCAAAAAATGATTTTAGTTAAGTATCTTTACTCTTTTATATCGTTGATATAGTCATAAAACAATGTCATGCATTCTGTTACTAAATAATCATTTTTTGAGTGACACGTGTACAGGTCCCTCTGAGATATAAGAAAAAATATGACCGTTGGAGGAGGGAGATGACTGTTGAAGATATGCCTATAAATATGAGCTCATTTGAAAGAACATAGGACACTCTTGAACCATTCTACAACTCTAGAGATTGCATGACGTTGAAGTGATTTCTAGAGAGATACTCTCATACTTAGTGCGTACTGAACTTCTTGTTCAGTTTTCCTTCATGTGACTAAGGATTTTGCTGAGTACATTTGATGACTTCTGGGGATAGGAAGACCGAGGTGTCAACTACATTAAATCTCGAGGACTTCCTTGCTGAGGAAGACAGAGGTTCCATCTACCTTGAAGTTGAGGGCTTGCGGGGATAGCATGACAAACTCTGATCTTTGTATCGAGGGCTTACCCTGGTGTGGGTAAGACTGACTTTCTTGAAAGTATAAATCATAGGACCTTTATCCAAGTTTGTTGGATACCCTTCTCTTTGGGTTAAAATATTTACTTCTTGCTACTTGTTTGATTCATGTATTCCGCTGCATTTTATTTATTTAGGAAAGTATAAAAATCTTATACTTCTTTGTACTTGTATACTCTGATTTAGTGAGATTTTATATGCTTTAAGGTAGAATCTTCATCTTTTTAATCTTTTGTTAATTTTCCTTTCTGGATTCACTTTTCTGGAATTGATTTTTTGAAATCATATTTCCTGAATCAAGTAATTGTGTATAACTAAGGGTTTTGTGAATTTTGACTTGTTTAACTTTGTTAAACATTGTTATCTTTAAATGTTCTAAAAAAATTTACAACTCACCCCCCCCCCCTCTTGTATATTGAGCATTTACATCATTATTTTGATCCTACAATTGCTATCAGAGGAGGTCATTGAAATACTTATACTTACATATAAGTTTTTCCTTTCTCAGTTATTCATAGTTCTACTTTTCCTTACTTAAAAAAATTATTTTTGGTTACAAACTTTTTCTACTAACAAGTTTCTCTGGGGAAGGTTATTTTTTTCCTTAAGATGACAGGAATCAATGTTGGTTCCATCGAAAACCTAAACCCTACTAGACCACCAATCATTGATGGTAATGATTATCAATATTGTAGAGATCATTTGAAGACCTTTGTGATTAATACTGGAGTAGAAAATTTTGTTATGCTTACTGGTGATTATAAAATTCCTAATAAGGAAGTCAAAACTTTTACCAACCTGGAGAAGCTTGAATATCAAAAAAACTACATGGTACGCAATACTCTACTTTGTTCCATGACTAGAAATATATATAATCAAATTTCATCTTGAGAAGTAGCAAATTGTATATGGAAGAAACTTGAGGTTACACATTTTGGTACATCTAAAGTCATTGAAACCAGAAGAGCCATGCCTAGAGCTGAGTATCATAGTTTTCATTTTCCTTATGGAGAACCCATATGTAAGGTGCAACAAAAATTCATGACTATTGTCAATAGCATGAAATCTATGGGTGAGAATGGTTTAGATGATGAAGCTCTTGTGGATAATATTATAGATATCATTCAAAATGAATGGGAATCCAAGAGGATAGTTATAGATGAGAATAGTAAAGTCACTCAGATTTCTCTCGATGAACATATTGGAAGTCTTCTTCAACATGAAACTAGAATTAAGAGAGATGCAGATAATGTTAAGAAGAAGAATGGGAATGAAAGTGTTTCTTTTACAACCACTTCAAATAATATAAAATCTAAGACTCCTGAGAGAGTTACTATATCAAAATCTAAGAAGGTTGTTATACAATTCAAATCTAGTGAGAGTGAAGTTTTAGAAAATGAATTAGCCAATCTTTCTCAAAGGATGAACAAGACTGTTGGTCAGAAGAACTTTTAGTCTAGATATAAGAAGAAAAATAGAAAAGATAGGAAGGACTTTGAAGTCACGTTCTAGGAATGCAAGAGAGACGGACACATAAGGCCGTATTGTCCTTTTCTCAAGAAAAAAGACAGAAAATAAAGGCATTTTAAAAAGAACAAAAAGAAGTATTTCAGGGCTAATGCTAAGAAATTTTTGAAAGCCAATGACACATGGAGTTCTAGTGGTGGTTAATTTCTAATGAATCCTCAGATTACGAAACTTCTAGATAGGAAAATCATGGACTTCTAGAAATGTTTCCTATTGAAAATAATTTATTTATGGATAAGGTATACAATGCTAAATCCATTAAGAATGTTTCCTTGAATACTAATTATAGTTATAGTAAATATTATAACTCTTCTGATGAAGAATCTTATTCTAGTGATGATAATACATTACCTACCTATGAAAAAGTTTCTTGGTTTGATAAGCCTCTTGAGAATGAAAATTCTAATGGTAAGAAAAATATTGATAAGGAAAACTCTAGTATTTCTATTCTTACAAAAGAAATATCAGATATTTCTAAATATCTTGTTGAGAAAAATGTTGATTTTGAAAGAATTTCAAAAAACCTTGAATAAGTAAATTCCGAGAAGGGAAAAATTTATAAGGATCTAGAACAAATTAATTTCTATGAAAAACGTTTTTGATCTTAACTCTAGTTCCAAAACTGATGTTTTTAAAGATAAGAACATGGTCATTGATCTCAAGTCAGAAATGTTTTCCTTGAGGAAGTGTTTTTCAAACTTCATCCATGGTAATGAAAATTTTGATAAAATTTATTCACAAATACGATCTCTAAGAAATCGCTCTGGTTTTGGTTATAACCATTCTAAACCTATTTTCAGTAATAATTATTTTGTTCCTCAATGTGCTCCATTCTGCACTAAGTGTCAGTGTAGTGGGAACTGGGTAAAAATTTGTTCTTTATATAAGACCCAATATTTAGGTTTTCATAGAGCTCACTTTTCTTAGAAAATGTGGGTGCCTAAAATTTTACTTTCTGAAATTTCTGGATCCAAGAAAATATGGATTCTGAAAATCTAACCTTTTTTTATTTTCAGGAAAATAGGAAAGGTACCATTAGCAATACTTGGTACATGGATAGTGTATGTTCCTGGCATATGACTGGTAATAAAAAATAATTTGAAAAGATTATCAATATGAAAGGAGGTAAAGTAACTTTCGGAGATAATTCTCAGGGAGAAATTATTGGTATAGGTAACATTGTTCGTCTTGGAAAAACTTTGATTTCAAATGTTTTATTTGTAAAGGGTCTTAAGAACAACCTCATCATCATAATCCAATTATGTGATGAAGGATACCTTATGAATTTTAGGAATGATAAGTGCTTAGTACACAATTCCAATGATGATTTTATTCTCTTAACCCTAAGGGAAGAGACTGTATACACACTAAACATAGAATACCTTAGGAGCTAAGATATACCTTGTCTTAGTGCAATGGAAGATCAACCTTGGTTATGGCATAGAATATTAGGACATTGTAATCTTAGGAACCTATGTAAACTCTCTAAGAAAATACTAGTTAATGATCTACTAGAGCTTAGATTTGATTCTTCAAATGTCTGTGATCATTGTCAATATGGAAAGCAACATAAATAAAGTTTTAATTTAATCGGTGATGTCTCAACTACTAATGCATTAAAGTTGGTGCACATGGATCTTTTTTTGACCAACACAGACTGGAAGCATTGGTGTCAAGTATTATGTATTTTTCTTAGTTGATGATTACACTAGATTCACGTGGGTCTATTTTTTAGCAAAGAAATCAGAAGCTTTTTTTATTTCAATAGTTTTAGAGAACAAGTTAAAAATGAGAAAAAAATCCTTTGATAACTATTCATATTGATCATAGAGGAGAGTTTCAAAATTCGGATTTTGAACCTTTTTGTAGTAGAAAAGGCATTAATCATAACTTCTCAACTCCAAGAACTCCTCAACAAAATGGTGTTGTTGAAAGAATAAATAGAATTATTCAAGACATAACTAGAACCATGTTGAGTGAATATTCGATAGCTAAAAATTTCTGGGTTAAAGCTGTAAGTACTGGTTTTTATACTATAAATCGAGTTGTAGTAAGACTATTTCTTCATAAAACCCCTTATGAGTTATGGAATGGTAGAAAACCTAGACTTTCCACCTTCATGGTTTTTGGTTTCAAAGTATTCATTCTGAATACTAAAGATAATATTCACAAATTTGCACCAAAATATGATGAAGGAACTTTCTTATGCTACTCCACAACTTCTATGTCTTATAGAGTTTTTAATAAAAGTACTTGTATGGTTGAAGAAATAATACATGTTAAATTTTATGAAACCTATACCTTTATTTTTAAATAACCCCATCCTACGTCCTCGGATGTGTTTTCAAAAACTAATTGTCAACCCTTGTTATAAGATCATTCTGATAAGAAAAATGTCCAATTAAAAATTTCCGAGACATTTACCCCAGATGACATTCTACCTTATATTGATGAACAGGTTTTACAAAACCCAAATCAATCACTTATAAGGAATCATCCCAGTGATAGAATCATTGGTGATGTAAACCAGCCTATAAGGACTAGAAGTTCCTTAAGAAATAATGTAGAACATCTAGCATTTCATTCCCAATTAGAACCAAAAATCAAAGATGAAGCTTTAGGTGATGATGATTGGATTAAATCCATGCAATATGAGCTAAATGAATTCTAGAGGAATAAAGTATGGAACTTTGTTGGAAGACCTAAGGAAACATCTGTTATTGGTATAAAAAGGGTCTTCAGAAATAAATGTGATGGAAATGGAATCACTGTGAGGAATAAAGCTGGGTTAGTTGCTAAAGGCTATAATCTACAAGAAGGAATATACTATTAAGAAACCCATTCTCCAGTAGCTAGACTTGAATATATTCATATTCTAATGGACTTTGCATCATTCTTCAATTTCAAACTTTTTCAAATGGATGTGAAATGTGCTTTCCTTAACGGTTATGATCAAGAAGAAGTTTTTGTTGAATAGCCTCTTGGATTTGAAGATTCAAAACATCCTGATCATGTTTATAGACTTACCAAATCTTTATATGGCCATAAACAAGCACTTAGATCCTGGTATGATAGACTTACAGTATTTTTTCATCAAAACAATTATGTTAAGGGAAATGCAGATCTAACCGTTTTTATAAATAAAGATAAGAAAATAGTTTGATTGTTCAAATTTATGTTGATGACATTATATTTGGTTTAACTCTGCAATATTTAATAGATTTGTTTGTGGATCTAATGAAATCTGAGTTTTAAATGAGTATGATGGGTGAGTTAACATTAATTTTAGGTTTTCAAATTTCTCAAAAACCATAAGGAACCTATATATCTCAGCATAATTATATTAAATATATTCTAAAAAGTATGGATATGACAACAATAAGAGTATTAGTACATCCCTAGGTACCTAAAATACTCTTGATCTTGATGAATCTGGGAAACTAGTGGATCAAACATTATTTAGAGGGATGATAGGAAGTTTTCTATACTTGACAGCCAGTCATCTAGAAATGATGTTCTTAGTATGATTATTTTCTAGATATCAATCTAATTTTAAGGAATCTAATTTAAAGGTAGTGAAATGAATATCTTTTCTATTTAAAGGGAACCATGGATTTATGACTTTTTTTATTCTTCTGGAAATGATTTTATCCTAAAAAGTTTTTTAGATGCTGACTTTGGTGGTTGTAGAATGTATAGAAAGAGTACATCTGTAACTCTTTATTTCCTAGAAGATTCTTTAGTTTCTTAGTCATGAAAGAAGAAACACTTTGTAGCACTTTCCACTGCTGAAGCTGAATAGGTAGTAGCCGGAATTTGTTGTGCTCAAGTATTTTGGATGCAACACACACTCACAAACAATGGCATTAGTTTTACCTAAACACAAATTATGTGTGATAATACTAGTGTCATTTCCCTAAGTAAAAACCCTACACATCACTCTCGTTCAAAACACATAGATATTAGGCATCACTTTCTTAGGGATCACACAATAAAAGGAGATATAATTCTTCATTTTATCTGAACGAAAGATCAACTTGATGATATTTTCACAAAATCATTACCTTCCAATAGATTTTAATATATTAAACAGAAGTTACGAATGGTAACTATAAAGTAATCTTCCATATTAACTTTCTATTCATATCAATATCCATACAGTAATAAACTCTTTTTCATAGGGGGAGTACATTTGTCTGTTAGTTTCAAAAAAATTCTTAATGAAGTTTCAAAAAATTTCATAATGAAGTTTCAAATTTTTCGTAATGAAGTTTTAAATTTTTTCATAATGAAGTTTCAAATTTTTCATAATTAAGTTTCAAAAAATTTCATAATGTGTTATAACATTTTTCATAATGATGTTTTTTGTAGTCATAACTTCTTCAAGAAGAAGTTTACTTATTACAAATAATCCTCTTGTCAATCTAAATGTTATGATTTCCTTTCCAGAGTTTTCATAATCATTCTTTTATTTCCGGTATTTTCTTTTTGTTTTAAATTTTTTGGAGTCTAATTTCCTTAAATCCAAATGTTTTCCTTTAAAACCTCAAAAGATCAGATTCAACCAAATTTTCCTTGTGGCTATCATATCAATCGTTAGATCTGATCAAAAGTTTTCTCAACAGTTGGATTCAATTTGGAAGTTGAACCATCACCTCAATATCTTATATAAAGGACCCCTGAAGGGTAGTCCCACATTGATCCCAAGCTCTCACGTGATTAAGTTATGACCCCCTACATAAGGTCATTCTGAATCTCTCAGAGTCTCTTCAAATCTGAATTTCTATTGAATTTCCTTCTCAAGAGATGTCTACTGTGAAGCCAATTTCGGAGTGGTAGGTATATAGAGAAAGGTTGGTGCATCGAACATTTTCACAAAGTATGATTCAATTATTTCCAATAATATTAAATTGAATGGATGGGAAGTTGTTTGTATTTCGAAGCCAAGGGATCAATAGTTTGTTTATCCGAATCTGTTGGATGATTTTTATGAATCTGTTTGCTTTTTCAAAGAAGTTGATAGAAATATGTTCTCTTTCATGTCTTATAGAAAGAAATACCCCCTTTCATACAACAAGGCTGCTAGCCCGGTGGAGTTTTCTTATGTAGGGGAATCTAAGTTTTGTTCCCACAAGTTTCCATATAATATAAAATGTTTCAATAAGGTGAAGGCCCTAGATAGTCTTGGACTCTCAGAAGTTAAGACTCTGAAAATTACTCATCTGTCTACAAATAACCAGATCCTTGAGTTGTGGGTTCAAGGCTTCATCATTTCGAGGAAATGTTATAAGGAAACCTTGATGAAAAGTGATATGCACATACTAGATTTTATGGTGAATATAAGATCAACCTGATGAATCACATTCTCATTACGATTGAGAATATTAATAATGGGAACTTGAAGGCACAAATAATCATGTATCCAACTATCCTCCCCATGCTGATTTTTTGGTGTGTGGAGGCACTCAACATCCCATGTAGTTCTCACCCCAAAAATTGAAAAGTTATGTTGGTTAGTGATAACACTCTGAAGATAATGAATTCCACCTTTTCCAAAGAATCCAGATAATTATATGATTTTCCAGAGGCTGAAGCTGAAGCTGTTTCGAAGAAGCAAGAGGCTGAGCCCTCCAAAAAGGCAGGAATGAAAAGAAAGCTAAAGGATGTTGAAGAGGAAGAGGAAACCCCAAAAACTAAAGAAGCCCAATCAGCACCTCCAAAGCCCAAGAAACAAAAACAGTATCTAGATGAAGTTGTAGAAAAATGGAGAGAATATAAGAAGAATAAGAAATCAGGGGAGCCATAGTTTGGATTGGATCCTGTAGAAGAAAAGGCTTTGAAAGATTCAACTGCTGTTGAGCTTGAGAAGAAAGCTAAAAAAACAAAATTTAATGAATAAAATGACTAAATTCGAGATAGTTCAATCTTTTTTAAAAGCTAATGAAGTAGAATCCTGGAACATTCTAGTGCCGCAATCCTTTTTGGCAGAATACTTACCTAAGAGCCCAAGAAAGAATTATGTCACTCTAGAAAAGCTCAAAGAAAAGCTTGTTAAAGAAGTGGAAGCAGAAGAAGAAGGAGAAGAAGGCAGTGGGGACCCAAATGATATTATTAAGCAAGTTGAATATTATCAGGACAAGGGAACTCCTTATTATAAATTATCAATCCAAACATTACATGTCGAGTCTTCGAAGTTAGCTACTCCTAGGAAGGAAGATAAGAAGGATGAAGATGAAGTGAATAATCTGTCTATATAAGAAAGTTCAAATCATGATTTCATACACCCTGAGGATGCTGAGGCTATATATGAAAATGAAAATATTAATGAGGATAGAATTTTTTAGTTTTCTGACACCGAACATGAATCTCCAGATGAGGAAGTTGTTTAGAGAACTGATAAAGGTAAATAAGTGATTAAGGATACACCTTCTAAAGAAGGAAGCTGGTGAATCTTCTAAGAGGAAGCTTTTCGAGATAGATAAAGATCCCTCTCATAACAAAGTTTCAGATTCAGAATCATATTCCATAGGACATGATTTTGTTGAGCAATCCTTGAAGAATATTGTTGTGACCATTCCGAAATTTTAATGTATAGACTCTAGATGTTAGATGCTACAACACACATTGAACTAGAAATAGTATTTTGTATCTATGGTTATGGATAACTGTGTAAAGATATAGGCTAATTTAAAAACTTTTCTCAAAGGTTATGAAGCTCACAGAAAATATTTTTAGAAAATATCTAGCTGGTCAAAGAAGTCAGTACAATAAATGAGAGAACATGACAAGTTCCAAGATGGAGTCAAGGAGGCTTTTGACTTAGAAGATGTTAAGATCAATGATCTATCAACCAATTTTGAAGAGAAGTTAACTCTAGAATATAATACTCATATTTAGGAGGTAAAGGATTTGAATGGGAAGCTAAATTATGTTTCCCAAAGTTGGAAGTGGGAAAGGGATCTTCAGATCAAGATTGAAGAAAATCTAGTTAAGCCATATGAGTCGATGAAGGCTCAAGAAGAGGCTCTGAAGGATCCATAAAAAATATCAAAACCATAGAGAAGAAATCAGAGGAAGACCACAAGGAGATAACATAGATAAAAACTATAGTGAAGAATTTGATACCCAAGGAAAATTAAGGAAAATAGATCTAATCCGATCATTTGTTGTATTTTATTTCCTTGTATGAATTCTTCCTATCATAATGAAATTTTTTGGTTGCTTGTATTTTGGTTGTTATACTAATATTTCAGGCACTATATTTTTTTCCATTCCCTAATTTTTTTTTGAAAATCACAAAATTGGAGAAAGGAAAAAGAACTCTAAGTAAAGGGAGAGAAAGGAAATAAAAAGTGTATTAAATGAAGAAATATCCCTAAGGAAAGGTAAGTTTATCTAAGGAGGAGTTTTCATTACAAAGTTGTTTGTACTCAAGTTAATGAAAAATATCATTTTTGAAATCGAGAATATGACCCCTACAATTCCAAATCCTAATGGGTAGTTAGTCGTATTTATCATTATCCATGTGTAAAGGGAAATAAGTTTTATTTCAAAGTCTAGAAAAATATTTTCTAAGTCCTTATATTCTTTTTCAAAAAGGTTGTTTGGGATTTCCAAAAAGGAAGAGATTGTTGAGTTAATAAATTATTCCTTATTACATTTCCATTACTTCATGTTTGAGGAGATTGTTAAGTCAATAAGGTTTCCTTATTAATTTACCATTAATTCTTGTTTTGAAAATCACAAACACCTTATCTTAAGGAAAATTTCTTTTTACCCTATGTTTTACTTCTTTAAAGAAATTTTTCCTTCCCCAAGGAAACTTACTGTAGAGACCCAAAGCTTGATGTACATAGACATTACATTAATTTTGCGGAATATCTAATACATAACAAAAATAGACACCAAAGGATCGTAATTGTTTAGTGTCTTTGGAAACTTGGAATATAATCTTCTAATCTTAGTGAAAGATCTTCAACATCTCCCATAAAGATATTCCTTTTTTCCTTACCTAAAACCTTTATTTATATCCTAGGAAAAAGAAAACATATAAAGGGTGATCTCAAATTCTCAGTAAGGGTAAGCATGGAGAAAATAAAAGAAACCATATATATTTGAACTTCAAAACATGAACATAATATTTAAACATCAAAATATTGAGCAATGACATAAAACATGGCAGTACATAAGGCATAGATCATAATGGATCATAAATCATGATAAAATAGCAAGGGAATAAATAATGTAATTGTGTCATCCATTAATCACATGTTATGATTTCCATAGTAGCCAAGGCATTGCTGCCAAGACCATCTTAGTGGAAAAAAGTCCCTTTTTGAATCGATTTCACTCCTCTTTCCAGTTCTGTATCACTGAACCAGATTAACTTACCGTCCTAGCCATGTCTATCTCATTAGATATAAAACTTTACCCAATTAATTTGAGGTATATATAGGTCCCACCCATATCATAATGAAATCATTCTTACTTGTGCCACAACATAATCCTAAATCATTCATCATAACCCAAAGAATAAAAATGGATTTCATAAACATCATCCCATCATAACATAATCCATATTAAAAAATGGATATTATTTAATCATAAGAAAATTGAAACCATGTAAATTATAGAGACATTATACTTGAAATATACACATATGAAATAATTTCATCTTATATGTAAAATAGTTTTTACAAAACACTTGAAATGAATTCTTGAGGAAAATATCCTTTAATATTCAAAACAATTTTCTTTTCAAAAAATGACATGCAATTTCAAAAGAAAAGGATTTTGTTGAAAATAGTCATGAAATCTTATAGAGTAATCTTAATGAAAATGAGGTGTTATAAAACTATAAAAATCCATTCATGCAGTATAAGTTAAAAAAAACATTCTCCTTGTACTTTTGTCGGAAAAGTCAAAAAGTTCCTTGTATGGTAAAAAAAAGAAATATTCCTTCCATACAATGTGGTAAAAGTAACAAAGGGTAAAAATGACTTTAAACATACATGGAAGAAAATTAAACATTTTATGAAAAAATTTTGAGAACATATGGACATGCATAATAAACATAACCCCAGTAAATACTTAAGAATAAACAATCTTGGATAAGAATGAGATTGGAATAATTATCCCTTACATTAGGTCGGATATGCTTCGTACGTATCCAAACCTCCTGTATAAAAATTTAAATAATGTCATTGAATTACTAAAGAATCATATTCATTTTTATGATATCATATATGGTTCACTTATGACATTATATTACTCGTTCTTTTGTAAATTCATGTTAAAGTAGCGTTTTGGGAAAAATCGTTTCATTTATCGTCCGTGTTTTGACTTGTAATTATTAATATGATTAATTAGATAATGATTAATTAATTCCAAAATATAAAACATTATTTATATATAATATATATTCAGAATATACATATATATAATAGATCGATAAAGGGAATGAAATACATTGTTCATGGAGACAGTAGGTCATACATATGCATGAACGCAGTTTTCATTTCCTTATTAAATTGAATGGAATTAAGTAGATGACATACATATATATATACATAAATAAAGTAGCATTATTATTTCATATATTTCATGATTACTTATTATATATACTTTATAATCATTCTTGAATTGTTAACATGGAAAATGAATCTCATCGCGTCATGGAGATGGTAATCTATACGTATGTATGAGCGATGATATTGTTCCCATATTTATTGAATGGAATTGGAGTGGATGATATAATATCTTAGAATCAGTATTATATTATAATAACAATATATAGTTATTATTTACACCATTATACCCATCCAAGTTAGGTGGTGGTAGAAAAACAGATTACACCACGGCGTGGAGACGGTATTCCGTACGTACGCACGCATGGTGGTTTCGTTTTCCATAGGATGGATAGAAGGTGAAATAGGGGTGTTTAATATTTATAATAAAATATCAGTATATAAATAATACTGATATTATTACTTTATAATGAAACAACTAAATAAGAGGAAGTAGAAGAAGAAAGAAACTTGAAAGAGTCAGTAGAAGAGATTACCTCTTCCTCAACGCACCTCCTTTAAACTTCTTCTTAGGGCACTAGAGTTGGTCTTTTGAGAATACCAGAACCTATATAATATAACTAGAGAGGTTTAGAAGAGTAATTTCTAGGTTTTGGCCGAGCTTCAAGGCTCAAAATATTGTGAAGAGAAGAGGGAAGGTGTTCCCTTTTTATAAGGGAGGAGAGGGGCACCTTTAGTAACATAAGAAATATTAATTTATAATAAATTAAAACTCACTTAAAAACCTCAAAAATGACTCAAATCCAAATATTAGATGATATAGGGTTGTAATATCATGAACTAATAAAATTTAGACATGTTGGGAATTTATTTTAAACATTATCAACTTGATTTATCCTTATTTAATCTATTTAATTTTTTTTGTTGTAATAAGATTCTAATTTTTAATTGTTATAAATAATTATTTATGTGTTGTGAATTGTCCATAATTGGATAATTTATGAAATTTTAGACCATATAAATTGTAATTTATAATTTTTAAATATTTTTGTGATTTTTAATCAATTTTATAATATGTTATTTTTATAAAATAACAATAGTGTCAATTTTGACATTATTCATTTATTAGAATTTAAATAAAATCCAAAAAGAAGATATGTTCAAACTAAAATATTTAATAGATTCATAACATGTCATATTTTTCTAGAAAATTCATGGATCATATTAAATAGTTCATATATTATTTATTTTAATATTTTTAAAACCATTTATTTGCTATAACTCTTAATAAAATAATTACTACAACATTTTTGTATAATTATTTAATATAATTATTTGTTGCATAAAATTAAAAATAAAATCCTATGATTAATATAAATATCATATATTTTATAATAATACTTTTACTAAAATTTATCATCTTAAAATAACAACATGTAAATTGTTAAATTTATTAAATTATGAAGGTGACAACTTTGGACTCATTTAAAATAAAATAATATAAGTGTCATAATCGCCTTTATAAGGATCCAAATGGTCAAAAATTCGGCCAGTGGATGATTATGGTTTATATATACACTACCAATAAGTTTTTTTCATATTTTGGGGCCTTTTGATATGTATTACTATTTTAATAAAAACTATATTATTGATTTTTCACTAAATAAAGAATTTTTGCATCATTAATGTATAAGATAATAAGGTAATTAAATAACTCTTAAAAATTACAAATAATTTACCATGATAAAATAAAACATTTTATAATTCAAATGAGTATTTATAACCTAATTTATATTCTGTATAACCTTATATTAAAAATACTTTAATTATTAAAGTTTGAGTGAGACATATTTCACTTTCCTTTAAATAAAATAAACTAAAGGTCATAATCAAATACAAGTGGGTTCCATTATATTCAATTTCGTCCCAATTATAATTTAAGGAAAAATATAATAATCCAATTATATTAAGACAAATGTTAGGGTAATTTTAAAATATTATATTTACCCTTAATTACCTGATTTACCTTTAACTATGGTAAATAAAATTTACCGTAGCTACTATTCATAATGCCTAAAAATAAAAAGTAGATTATTAAGATAATTTGGACCTAATGATTCCAAATATGGAATCCATTTTTCTTAATTAATATCACAGAAGTTTCAGAAATTAATTTAAAATTAATCTCGTTGTTAAGAAAACGAGTTTTAAAAGTTAAAACATTGTAAAAGATTGAAATGATATTACCTATGAATTCAATGTAAAATCAATGCTAATGACATACGTTATATAAAATGGTAAAAATATATTCTATTTATACTTTAAAACCATTAAATATTATAATTTAACCATATAAATTATTATGATGAAAAAATTTGTTTTTAATTAAAATATTGTGTGTTTTTACTATTCATTAAAATATGAAAGTTATCAGAATAATATTAAAATTTTATCCAAAGTAAATTTTTATATATTGATTCCAAATAAGAATTTTATTTTGTCAAATTGAACATATAAACATTTCAAAAACTATATTTCAAGTGGGTGTTCCATCAAAAGGAGGCAAAATTACATTTTTTTAAAAATACTTATTTTACCTGAAAATTTTATCTTGTTCTCGTACCATGTTCTAGAAAATATGTAAGATGAATAATAATGTAATAAAAATAAAAATTAAGTTAATACTATTAATAATGGCTAGTCCATAATAATATTATAACTATATATCGTTGTTTAGTGAAACCCGGTATTGCGTACAACACACGCTATCGAGGAAAGTCGTGATTTCGTGTAATGTAATCCAAGTTAGGGTTTTGTGTAGTGAAAGACTCCATTTTTGTTGCGTATAAAAAAATCCAAACATATTTCATTTAAAAATTGAATATATATGTATATATACACTCAATATTGCGTTGAATAATTACTATCAAACTAACTCTAAATTTTGTTTAACACGATCCCAGATTAGTGTTGCGTATACTGCAAGCTAATACAGTGTTGTGTATAGTGCAAGATAATCTTGGTGTAGCATAAAACAGAAGATATGAAAGAAATTAAAAGGAATATATCTCATAAAATATCGGGGTGTTACACTTATCCTTACTAGGTTTTTCAATGTTCATTATCTTTCTTGTATAAATTTTGGTTTCATATCTAAAATCTCATAATCATATAAAACCTAGAAAAAGAGGATTCTGTTTTCCTCTCTAAATTTTGGTTATGAACTTTTTTGATGTTTGACTATGAATTCTAGTTACAAACATTTATGAATTTAGACTCTGAATTCAGGATAAGAATTTATGTTACGAATTCAAATGAGTTCAAACTCTGAACTCTCATGAATTCATACTCCTAATTTTGAATACGAATTCTTATGAATTCAGACTCCAAATTCCGATTATGAATTCCTATGTGTTTAGACTCCAATGTCTATAGAATTCTGAACTCTAAATTCCTTAAAATACAAAATATGAATATCCATGTTTCATTAGTCTCCGAACTTTTTTTTACTTAGACTCCAAATCATATTTATGGTTAGACTCCATACTTTCATTTTTCCTTATATTAAAAAAATGATTTTGGTTAAGTAACTTTACTCTTTCCTATCTTTAATATAGTTATAAAACGATTTCATGCATTCAGTTACTAACTAATCGTTGTTTGAGTGACACGTGTACAGGTCCCTCTGAGATTTATGGAAAAATATGACTGTTAGAGGAGGGAGCCGACCGTTAAAGATATGCCTATAAATAAGAGCTCATTTGAAAGATCATAGGACACTCTTGAACCACTCTACAACTATAGAGATTACTTTATGTTGATGTTATTTCTAGAGATACTCTCATGCATAGTGCGTACTGAACATCTTGTTCAGTTTTGCTTTGTTCAACTCTAAATGTTGCTGAGTACATTCGAGGACTTCTGGGGATAGGAAGACAGAGGTGCCGACTACCTTAAAGCTCAAGGACTTCCTTACTGATGAAGATAGAGGTGCCAACTAACATGAAGTTGAGGGCTTGCGAGGATATCAAGACAGACTCTGATCTTCGTATTGAGGGCTTACCCTCGTGTGGGTAAGACAGAATTTCTTGAAAGTATAAATCAAGGGACCTTTATCCAAGGTTGTTGGATACCCTTCTCTTTGGGTTAAAAGATTTACATCTTTTTACTTGTTTGTTTCAAATTTTCCACTTCATTTTATTTGTTGAGGAAAGTATAACTATCTTATACTTCCTTGTAATTGTATATTTTCATTTAGTGAGATTCTATACGCTTTAAGGTAGAATCTTCATCTTTGTAATATTTTTTTAAGTTTCCTTTCCAGATTAACTTTTTTCGAATTTCTTTTTCGAAATAATATTTCCTGAATCAATTAAGTGTGTAGAACTAGAGGTTTTGTAAATTTTTACATGTTTAACGTTTTTAAACATTGTTATCTTTAAATTTTCTAATGGAATTTTTAAAGTTTACAATTCACCCCCTCTTGTATATTGAGCATCTACATCATTATTTTGATCCTACACTTTTCTTTGAGCATCCTTTATTTAATCCATGAGGGATGGTTGAGAAATAATTTAAGAAAGGACCAATGATGTTTCTCCATTAATTAATCCCATGTCCATACTTTATAAATATAATAAAATTGGATCCTTTTAAATTCTCATCATTGATAAAGATACATTATCATTTATACTCTAAGTATCTGCCCTCTTATTTGCCTTACTAGGATGGTATTGGAGTGAGCAATCTTAATCCATTATAAGCACTATCCATCTTTACTAGAGTATATTAATCACTTTTTTCATTAATATATATTTTAGACTCTTATGATCATTATATATATCACAATTCTCCTTATATAGATAATGCCGCGAGATTTTTAATGAAAATATCACAATGGGAAACTCAGGATAATGTGTTGGAAAGTTTCTCTAATGGGTTTTTAGTTACCTTGAGGAATAGGCTATCACATATAAATTTTTCATTAGCACACAGCCTAATCTGTTCACTGAAGAATCACTATACACTACAAATAGTTCACCACTTATTGGGAGTGTGAGTATTGGCACAATGATGAGATACTTTTTGAAATCCTTAAAACCAACTTCACATGCCTAAGTGTAGTCAAACTTTACTCCCTTCAGTGTCATCTTGGTCATTCAGTTTGAATATCGTGAGAATTTCTTCAAAAATCATTGATAATACCTAGATAGAAACAAAAATTTGAGGATCTCCATTAAAGATGTTGGAATGGGCCACTCTTCAATAACCTTTGTCTTGTAAAGGTCCAAAAATATCCCTTTATTAGCAATAACATTCCCCAAGAATGATACTTCCTCCATCCATACCTCACATTTACTATACATTTAATTCAGATTCTCCCTTTGCATTGTCTTTAACACTATATTAAAATTCTCCTCATGTTCCTCCTTTCTCATGGATTATATCATAATATCATCAATAAAGACTACCAAAAAAATTTCAAGGTAATATTTAAAGACACTATTCATTAAATCCATGAAAATTGATGGATCATTAATGAGTCTTAAGTGCATCACTATGAATCCAAAGTTCCTATACCTCATTCAAAAGGTGGTATTTGGAATATCTTCCTTCCTCACTATTAATTGGTGATATCCTGACTGAAGGTCCACCTTATAGAAATAAGTGGCCCCACGAAGCTGATTGAACAAGTCATCTATCTGTGGTAAGGGATACATGTTATTTATTGTGATTTTAATGAGATTAGGATAATCAATGAAGAGGAACATTGATTTATCCTTCTTCTTGATGAATAGGATTGGTTCACCCCATGTTGAAGCACTCAGGCATATAAAACCCTTCTATAGATTCCCCTGTAACTTTTTCTTCACATCCTCCAGATCTACAGTGGCCATTATATAAGGTTTCATTCATATAGGCAGATAACCAGGAATAAGTTCAATTGAGAACTCAACCTCTCAATCAAGAGGAAGACTGTTAAACTCTTCATGGAATACATGAGTATAATCCAACGCGATGGGCATGAATTCAAGCATGATTCTCTCCTTTGTCTTAATCATTTAAGAAAGACATTCTTTCTCATAAATAATTAATATCCACACTTGAGACAATGATTCTAAAGGCAATTCATATTCCTTCTTACACTAGCTAATAATTTACGATGCTTCAGGATATGAATAGTGGTATCCCTTTTCCGATAGTTAATGTAGGCTTTGTATAATGATATAAAATCAATTCCAAAGATATAATCTAACTCCACTATGGGTGTATTACGATATTTGTGGGGAGGTTCAGTCACCAAAAACTAACCGAGGAGGAGTTATAAACCATGGAAATAAAAATTTACCCATTCAATGTTCTCACAGGTAAATTATCCTCCAAATTTCAAGGTGGTGTTTGAATAGTTTTACTAAACATGGATGATATGAAATAATGTGTTGAAACATAGTCAAATATTACATTTTCTGTTATTGAATAAATAAATAGCATAGATTTCACCAAGTCATCTTCCATATCCACCTCAGCAGTAGTGATAGAATAAGACGTTATTAGTTACCTTGGAGGTTATTGTTTATTGCCTCTAACAACCATCATCTTTGGGTAATTATACACATAATGCTTATAGTCCTTTCAGTTGTAACACTTCACTATAGGCTGAGTATTGATCTGAACCTTCTTCCATTCTTCCACATTAGTGGGATTTTTCATATCACTTTAATGGTTTTTATTAAGATGTCACAACTTTCTAGATTTGAATCAATTCATGGTTCCCTTTAGATAGTTCACAGGATGCATCTTCCCAAAATTTGTATACATGGGATGATCAGGATTCTTTCATCATGGAATTTATTTGTGGGACCACCCACATTAGATTCAATTTTCCTCATTTTTTTTGTTGGTCCCACGATACCACTGAGAGTCTTTGATCTCCATTTCAACATTAAGGGAACAACGAACAATCTCCTTGTAGTTTTCGATTTCTCAAATTGCCAACACTTTTCATCGAATTGGCATAACTCTAAAAAAGAAGAGATACAACTTTATTTTAGTATTCATGAAAAATCCAGAGGCATACTTTTCAAGCCTTGTAATTATTTCTTCGTAAGCATCAATTTCCTCAATGTACTTCTGCATGAGTATGAGGAACTCTCTTTCCATCTTGAGATGGTGTCTCGGCGACAATGTTTATTGAAAAACATTCTATTGAATTCCTCCCAATACAGGTAATAAATTTCCTCTTAGGGATTCATATACTTGATAAGTTTCCATGTAACAAACCAAGCTTCCACGGTACGCTTCTCTTTGTATAATACAGTAGCGTTTATTGTAGGCAACTTCGAGATTCTAACACACCGTGACCAATCAAACTAGCCGTTATGAATAGTAATACCCACTTTTTGAAATTTTATAAATTGTATCTTTCAAAATGGACTTCATTTTTGGATTCGAAATATCGAAATTATCCTAGGGTAAAATTTTGGTATTTTTCTGAAAACTTTCATATTTTGATGAATAGTGAAAATTACTAAATTTTAATTAAAAACTAATTTTTAATCGAAATAATTAATAGTGATAAATTATGAATTTGAGTAGTTTTAAATTATATTAAGAATATATTTTTACCATTTAATACAATTTTGTTAATGGGACATAATTTCACATTTAAACCAGACATAAACAAGTATAAATCTTTGGATAGTTATTATTTCATAAAAACACGCTTTTTGTTTTGACAGCGGGATTTAAATTTTAATTTAATTTCTGCCTATTATGTGTTTTGAATTTAGAAAAATGGATTCCATATATAGAATCAGGAGGTCCAAAATGTTTAAATAGGTAACATTTATTTTTAAACATTTTGAATAATTACTTCGGTAAATATTTTATTTACCATGGTTAAAGGGTAAATTCGGTAAATAAGAGTAACAAAATAATATTATAATAATACTAAATTATCTTAAAATGTGATCTAACCCTATTGGTTGATACCTGTCCGACCATGGGATTATTTGGGTCGATTTTGGGACCTCATGGAGCCACTTGTAAGTGATAATGACACTTTATATTAATTATGTTAAAGTAAATACAAAAATTACATAAGCATATATCTTTTAGAAAAACAATTTTTACATAGGGTTATATATCTTATCATTTTGACTGAAAATATTCATTAGAAAGATTAAACTATTTCCTACATAATTATAGTTTATTTATAATTCTTATACATTAAATAATTTAATTTAATTATGACACATTGGTGATGCAATAATTACCTAATTAATGAAATATTAAAATAATTGATATTATAAATATCAAAACAAATGTAATTTCGGAATTTTTATGAATTCCACTAATTTTATAGGTTAATATGACATGTTAGGATTTATTTAATTATTTTTTTTCGAAGTAATCATGTATTTATAATTTTCATAAAAAAACGAAATATCAAATAGTGACAAAATTTACATAAATGAGTTTTTAAAACAAATATTATATTATTAATTGATATTATATTCCTAAAAATCTAAGGTTCAGAAAAAGGAAATATATAATTATATTTGAATCATTAATGGACCACTTTGGTGTAGCTTGGAAGTTTATAGTATGTTTATTAACCAAATAATATAAAAAGACAAAGAGACAAGGTAAATGTCAAACTAATTAACTAAGAGTTAAATATAAAATATAACGTTAATATAGTGACCCAAACCTGTCTAAAATCTATTGGTTGAGTGGCTTTAGACCCAACCCTACCTTATCCTCGAAATAAATCTGTTTGGAGTCATTAGAAACCAGATATAAATTTATTATAAATTAATACTTTAATTTTCTTCTAAAGAGCCCCTCCTCTCCCTTATAAAAGGACACCACTTCTAACCAATAATTCATACCTTAAAAGCCTTTTGATTCAGCCAAACTCTGCCTAAATACCCTCTAAACTATCCTCCCTTAATCCTAGAGGCCTTCCTTCAGTCAGAAATCCAACCGAAGGATTCCTTTTGATCAAATCACAAGGAAGAACCCGAAGAAGAGGTAATGTTTTCACCACCCTTTTTCAAGTTCCTTTCTTCTTCAACTTCTTATTTCTTTGTTTTTTACATTCTAAAATAATAACTTCAGTATATTCTATATATTTTGATGTTATTATAAATATGTTACAACCATATTGAGTATTTTATCCATCCTTTGAATGACATGTCACCATACGTGCGTATGTATGGCCTACCGTCTCCACGTCGTGGTGTGATTGTTATTCAATGCATTATTATTTGGATGGGTATGATAATGATGTGTAATTCATTTAAATAATAAATATAACATTATAATTATTCTTTATATAAAATATACTATCCAGTTATATATTATTTTAATATCAATAGAATGATATTTTCGCTCGTGCGTACATACGGACTACCATCTCCACGAACGCGATGAGATTCATTCCCCATCGTATCCATTCAAGTATAATTATAATTTTATGATTAAAAATAATTTTTAATGACTTGATATCATTTTTTATATGAATAAAATACAACCTAGCCATAACAATCATGGCTTACGTAACAAAACAGAGAAAAGAAAATGAGTAAGTTAACACCCGAAATGACAATAATATTATGATATTATTAAAAAAAGAAATGTTAAAAGATCATATATGATATCATATTAATGTATATGATTCTTGTATAATTTAATTACAATTATTTCACCATTATACAGGAGGTTAACCTACCCTCATCCAAGGAAAAGTTCAAGGTAATGGTTTATTTCACAATATCTTCATTATTCGAGGTTGTTTATACATAATTATCTACTGGGACCTCATTATCATCCACATCCATGTTTCTTAAAAATGTATTTCAAAAAATTCTTACTATTTTATAGAATATGGGTTAAAGTCATTTATACCCTTGTTTGACTTTTTATAAGAAGTTTATAAAGGAATCTTTTCGTCATTTTTCAAACAAGGTCCTTTTTAACCTTTTCGACAAAATTAAGGTAAGAATATTTTTTAACTTATACGACAGGTGCAGATATTTTCTACCATTATAAACTAGTTGAAGCTTCCCTTAAAATCTTATAATATTATTTTCAAAGTAAATGTTTTATCTTATAATTATGTGACTCTTAAATTATTTTTAAATAGAAAGAGATATTTCTCTAAAGAGAGTGTTGATTTCATCTATGTCAACATCCTTTTATGGATTTTAAGTTTATTTGGAGTTGATTTATTATGATACAAAACATCCATATTGTATTGAAGGTTTTGTGATATTTTTGACAGACGATGTGCTATTTTTATAACATTCATGATTTATGGTTAATGTATTGACATTTCATATGCAAGTTTTAATACAAATGTTTATGATATGTTTAAACATTTTCATATGAGGAATGTATTGGACTTAGTAAGTGATGGGTTGAGCCCGCTATATCTCCTCGATGCATCAGTAGGTCTCATGAGACAACTAGACATGGAATTGGCCAAGGATATTTCCCAATTTGATTTATAGTTTTGGTCATGTCCTTAATCATTTTTAAAAGTCTCGGCCGAGGCCTTGAGAAAATGTTTCAGAATGTCTGAAATTATACATTCCATCATTGTGGAAATAATATTGAAGGTTCTTGTGGTCATTATACTAGTAGAATACCCCTGATTATGTTTTATTTTGGCATTATTTACTCAGCTCATATTCTTGCCATAAAATTATCTAGTTTTATTATAGGTAAAGTCATGTGGTTTCAATTATTTACCATGCTTAATATTTATGTCATTTCCGGCTGTATTACTTAAGCTTACTGAGAGTTTGAGCTCACCCCTTTCTTATGATTCGTTTTCCCAGGATATGAAGAATTTAGTTATGAGTGACCAGCAGGAAAAATCTAGGAGGCTTGGATGTTTCTAATGAAATATATTTGTGTTGTATTTCTTTTCAAGTTGTAATGTTGAACTTATGTATGAATCTTATTTCCAATAATACTAAACTGATCGGTCTTTCGAGACATGATTTCCTTATGATCATTCCAATGTTATGTAATAATTCACCGAATCTGGTTAGCTGGGATCGGGGCATTATAGTTGGTATCAGAGAAAGTTTAGTACAAACCTTGGAAACTAGATTTTGATAAACTCTGATTAGAGAACATAGCCTTAAGAGAGACTTTGAGGATTAGTATAGAATAACATCCTAGAATATTGGTATTGTAGAGATTTTGTGAGTTTTCCAAGAAATACATCCTTGTCTGGATACGAGCAGGTAGAGGTGGCTTTGGTATAGCTACACCAATGGGTAAAACCAACAACCACCACTTTGAGCTAGACTCGAACAGGAACTGGTGCACGAAAACAGGCCTTGATGCACTCTTGGTTACAACACTCCTGGGGATATGCTTAAGATAATTCTCATTTTCATTAAAAACCATTGTGAAGGGTTTATGAGTATATACTTCCTCAAAGAAAACATTTTTTTGATTATGGATTATATCCATAAACTGTTCAATTTATTTTAAGTGTTTTAGAAGTTTGGAATTATATATTTCGATTCATAAACTAATCTAGTTTATGCCATTGTTTAGAAATGGCGCCTAGTGGAAGGAATGGAAACTGTATCAATGAACAAACTACATGTAGGTATTTCCCTCCTGCTCAAGATAATTATAGTGGAGTTGGTGATACAACTGGTGCTAATCAGCTAATCATCATATTGGGACAACTCACTCGGGTTTTGAATAATAACCTCACCCATTTAGAGAACCTTGATCCACAACGTGGAGGATCTATGTTAGATCTCTTCATGAGGCAAAAACCACCAACATTCAAGGGAGTAAAAATCCCTTAGTAGCTGAGCACTATATAAATTCTTTAGAGAAAATTTTCCATGTTTTGGGGAGTAATGAAAGGGAAAAATTTATCATGGCAGTTTACCACCTCACTGGAGATGCTGATCATTGGTGGTATTTGATTCAAAACACAAAGGAAGATGATGAAGTATCAAATATGGAATGGAGGGAGTTCAAAGATCTGTTTATAGTAAAATACTTTCCTCGTGACCATCAAGAAGATATGGAAAGACAATTTATGAGTCTGAGATAAAAGGAGGATGAGAATGTCCCAAATTATGAGGCTAACATTACAATATTAGAAAGTAATGCTGCAAATTATATACGTAACCCAAGAAGTAATATTGATCGTTTGTTTTATGGGTTAAAACCATTTCTCCATCGAGCATTGGTCACACAATCCTTCTTGTCATACAAAGATATTTCCTCATGTGATATCAAGATAGAAAAATAATGCTCTATGTCTTATGAATTTAAATCAAAGAAAGAGAAGAAGAGATCTGCTAAACACTCTGGGAATGGAAATAAGGAAACAAGGAAGAAGGGAAAAATTGAATTTCCACCTTGTGATAATTGTGGAAGGAAGAACCCCAGTGCTTGTCTAAAAGGAAAAGAAGTATTCTATAAGTGTGGAAAGAAAGGCCATATAGCTGGTGATTTTAAAGGAAACAAAGATGCTACCAATGTTCAATGCTACAATTACAGGGATATAGGACATTATGAAAATGAATGTCCTAAGAGTTAGGGAAACTTACCATAGAAAATGTCAAGGGATCAAGGCCAAGCTTATTCTATCACTACTGCTGAGGTTGAAGCTCCAAATGATGTGGTGGAAGGTAATTTAATCATTTACTCAAGTTTAGAAAATTCATTATTTGATTCTGGATCATTGCATTCTTTCATATCTTCCCAGTTTTCTAAGAAAACTAGATATTTCCAATTTGATTTAACAAGGGAGTTGTCTGTCAAAACTCTTAAGGTAAGTATCATTGCTACAAAGTTCTGTGAATTAGTCCCCATTAGAGTATATAAATGTTCTTTATCTGCTTATCTCATCGTCATACCCATTATTTCATTTGATATAATCCTCGGTATGGATTGGCTTTCAGACCATGATGAAAATATTTATTATAAGAAGAAGGAGGTTATGATTTTTGGTGATGATGATAAGGAACACCTTATCTTTAGAGAAGAATCATCACCACCTAATTCTTATCTAGATCCACACCTAGTAGCTTAAATAAATTCAATTATCGGGGAGGAAGAGAATGAAATAACTATGGTTGAGGAAAGGAATGTTCAAATAGAAGATGTACCTATTGTGAAAGAATATATAGATGTGTTTCTTGAATATTTACCTAGACATCCTCCAGAATGAGAAATTGAGTTTTCCATTGATTTAATTCCTAGTTCAAGGCCTATATCGAAGACCCCTTATAGAATGGAAACTATGGAATTAGTGGAACTAATGAAACAACTAGAGGAATTGAGTAATAAGGGATTTATTCACCCAAGTGTTTCTCCATGGAGATCCCCTGTCCTTTTTGTTAAGAAGAAAGATGGATCTATGAGGTTATATATCTACTATAGGGAAATCAATACTATAACAATAAAGAACATGTATCCCCTACCTCACATTGATGATTTATTCGACCAACTACATGGAGCTCAATACTTTTCGAAGATTGAACTTTGGTCTAGATACCATCAGTTGTGTGTAAAGAAGGAATACATTCCAAATATATCATCTCGAACCAGGTACGGGCATTACGAGTTTATAGTAATGCCTTTTGGATTGACTAATGCACCCTCTATATTCATGGATATAATGAATAGAGTTTTCAAGGAATATCTCGATGATTTTGTGGTGGTATTTATTTATGATATCTTGTTATAATCCAAAAGCTACGAAGATCATGAAAATCACTTGTGCATTATCTTGAAGACTCTTAGAAGACATGAATTATATGGGAAGTTTAGAAAGTTTGAATTCTAGCTTCAGGAGATCTGTTTTCTTGGCCATATTGTCTCTAAGGATGGAATCTCTATTGATCCCTCTAAGAGAAGAGAAATCCAATAATGGACAACACCAATGATTATAACCATGGTATGCATTTTTATTGGCTTAGCAGGTTATTATCAGTGTTTCATCCAGAACTTTTCCTGATTGGCTAACCCATTAACAAATCTCGCATGTAAAGGGGTTAAATTTGTTTGGACAAAAGAGTGTGAAGAATGTTTTGAAGAACTGAAGAGAAGATTAGTCAATGCTCCTATATTGACTCTGCCATCGTGGAAGGATGGGTTCGTTATTAATAATGATGCTTCAAAGAAAGGACATGGTTGTGTCCTTATGAAAAATGATAGGGTTATTGCCTATGTATCCTAACAGCTGAAAATTCCTGAGAAAAACTATCATACTCATGATCTAGAGTTAGCTACTGTAATATTTGCTTTGAATATTTGGATACACTATATATATGGTGAGAAATGTGAGATTTATACTAATCACAAGAGTTCAAAGTATATTTTCTCACAAAAAGAACTCAACATGAGGCAAAAGAGATTGCTTGAATTACTCAAGGATTACGATTTCACGATACACCATCTCCCAGTGAAGGCAAATAAGGTGGCATATTCTTTGATTAGAGAGGATCATGGAGTTTTTAACATGATGAGAGTTGAAAAGGATCATATATATATATATGTAACTATTAAATATGGTTATGGGAATAACCATGGAAGTTGAAACATCAATGTTTTTTCAAATGGTTGCAAAACCATCTTTACTAGAAAGGATAAAGAGTTCTCAGAACGGTGATAAAGAGTTTTAAAAGAAGATTAAAGCTGTGAATGATGGGAGATTGAGTGACTTTGTGTGTGAAGATGTAATTTTGAAATTTGGGAAGAGACTTTGTGTTCCCGATATACCTGATCTAAAAAGGGAATTGTTGGATGATTCTCATAGTTCCAATTTATCTATACACCCTGGGAGTACAAAAATGTATAGAGATTTGAAGGAACATTTTTTGTGGGACAATATGAAGAGAGAGATTGCTGATTTTGTGTCAAGATTTATGGTTTTTCAACAAGTGAAAGTTGGAAGGCAACATCCTGGAGGAGTCATGCAACCTCTTCCCATACCTGAGTGGAAATGGGATAATATCATGATGGACTTTGTCATGGGACTACCAAATACTCCTATAAGGAATGATGCAATATGGATCATTGTAGATCTTCTTACCAATTCAACACATTTTCTTTCTATAAGAGAAGATCTACCACTAGAACATCTAGCAAAACTATATAATAATGAAGTTTTCAGACTTCATGGAGTACCCCTATCGATTATTTCTGATCGTGATCCCCATTTTACTTCAAGATTATGAAAAATTATTCAGAAAGCCCTGAATACTAAACTTAGTTTGAGCACTGCTTACCACCCTCAAATAGATGGACAATAATAACAGACTATGTAAACCTTATAAGAAATATTGAGATCATGCTCACCTGACTTTCAGGTTATGTGGGATCAATATTTACCTCTGGTATAATTTTCTTAAAACAATATCTTCCATTCGAGTATTTAGATGGCATCATATGAAGCGTTATATGGATAGACATGTCACACCCCAACCTGTTGGGATAATGTTGGTGAAAGAAAACTCATAGGCCCATAACTGGTGGAGGAAATGATGGAAAATGTAAAGGTAATCCAAAACCACATCAAAGCAGCTCAAAGTAGGCAGAAGAGCTATGCCGATAACTGAGGGAAGGATTTGGAATTTTAGGGAGGATGTCATTTTTTCTTGAACGTATCTCCATTGAATGGAGTTATATTTTTTGTTAAGAAGGGTAAATTGAGTCTCAGGTACATTGGACCCTTCGAAATTCTAGAAAAAATTGGGTCTATAGCTTATCATTTGAAAATGCCACCAAATCCCTCCAAAGTGCATGATATGTTCCAAGTATCACTATTGAGAAAATACATGCCTGACATAACCCATGTACTCACCTATGAGGAAGTAGAATTGGAACCCAATATGTATTATTATGAAGAACCCATCAGGATTCTTGATATGAGAGAACAAGTTCTGAGAAACCGTACGACTTGTCTGGTAAAAGTTCTATGGAAATACCATAAGATGCAAGAGGTAACGTGGGAACCCGAGGAACTTATGATGAAAAACCACCCGAGTCTTTTCATGCGGTAGTATTATAGAAATTTAGAGTACAAAATTATTTTAAGGAGGGGAGAATGTAACATGACATGATTCCACGGTATGCTTCTCTTTGAATAATACAGTAGCGTGTATTGTACACAACTTCGAGATTCTAACACACCGTGACCAATCAAACTAGCCGTTATGAATAGTAATACCCACTTTTTCAAATTTTATAAATTTTATTTTTCAAAATGGACTTCATTTTTGGATTCATAATATCGAAATTATCTTGGGGTTAAATTTTGGTATTTTTCGGAAAACTTTCATATTTTGATGAATAGTGAAACTTACGAAATTTTAATTAAAAACAACATTTTTAATCGAAATAATTAATAGTGATAAATTATGAATTTGATTGGTTTTAAATTATATTTATAATATTTTTTTACCATTTAATACAATTTTGGTCATGAGACATAATTTCACATTTAAACCGGACATAAATAAGTACCAATATTTGGATAGTTATTATTTCTTAAAAACACGCTTTTTGTTTTGACAACGGGAATTAATTTTAAATTAATTTTTTCCACTTATGTTTTTTGAATTAAAAAATGGATTCTATTTTTAGAATCAAGAGGTCCAAATTTTTTAAATAGATTAATTTTATTTTTATACGTTTTTAATAATTACTTCGGTAAATATTTTATTTACCATGGTTAAAGGGTAAATCTGGTAAATAAGGGTAAACAAATAATATTATAATAATACTAAATTTCCATAAAACGCATCCTAACCCTATTTGTTGATACATGTCCGACCATGGGCATATTTGGGTCGATTTTGGTACCCCATGGAGCCACCTGTAAAAGATAATGACACATTATATTAATTAAGTTAAAGTAAATACAAAAATGACATAAGCATATATCTTTTAGAAAAAAAATTTACATAAGGTTATATATGTTATATTTTAGACTATAAATATTAATTATAAATATAAAAATATTTCCTACATGATTATATTTTATTTATAATTTTTAGACATCAAATAATTTAATTTATTTATTACACAATGGTGATTTTGTAATTACCTAATTAATGAAATATTAAAATAATTGATATTATAAATATCAAAAAAAATGTAATTTGAGACTTTTTATGAATTAAACTAATTTTATAGGTTAATATGAAATGTTAGGATTGATTTAATTATCTTTTTTCTAAGTAATAATGTTGTTATAATTTTCACAAAAAGTCAAATACGAAATAGTGTCAAAATTGACATAAAAGAGTTTTTAAAACAAATATTATATTATTAATTGATATTATATTCCTAAAAATATAAGGATCAGCCAAAGGACTTATATAATGATAGGTGTATCATTAATGGACCACTTGCAGGTCTCATGGAAGTATATAGTAAGTTTATTAACAAAATAATATAAAAATCCAAAGAGACATGGTAAATGTCAAACTAATTAACTTAGAGTTAAATCTTAATGTTAAGTTTAATATTGTGACCCAAACCGGTATAAAACCTATTGTTTGAGTGTAGTTCGACCCTTCCCCACATTATCCTCGAAATAAATTAGTTTGGAGCCATTAAAAACCGAATATGAATTTATTATAAATTAATACTTTAAGTTTTTTCTAAAGAGCCCCTCCTCCCCCTTATAAAAGGACACCACTTATAACCAGTTCTTCATACCTTCAAAGCCTTTTGGTTCTACCAAACTCTACCCATATAACCTCTAAACTATCCTCCCTTAATCCTAGAGTCATTCCTTTAGTCAGAAATCCAACCTATGGATTCCTTTTGATCAAATCAAAAGGAAGAACCTGACGAAGAGGTAATGTTTTCACCACCCTTTTTCAAGTTCCTTTCTTCTTCAACTTCTTCATTCTTAGTTGTTTTCATTCTAAAATAATAACTCCAGTATATTCTATATATTTTGATGTTATTATAAATATGGTACAACCATATTTAGTATTCTATCCATCCTTTGAATGACATGTCACCATACGTGCGTACGTACGGCCTACCGTCTCCACGTCATGGTGTAATTGTTATTCAATACATTATTATTTGAATGAGTATGATAATGATGTGTAATTCATGTAAATAATAAATATAACATGATAATGATTATTTATATATGATATAATATCCAATTATATATTATTTTAATATCAAAATAATGATATTGTCGCTCATGCGTACGTACGGACTACCGTCTCCACGAACGCGATTAGATTCATTCCCCATCGTATCCATTCAAGTATAATTATAATTTTATGATTAAAAATAATTTTTAAGAACATGATATCATTCTGGATATGAATAAGATACAAGCTATCCATAAAAAACAAGGCTTACATAAAATAACATATAAAATAAAACGAGTAAGTTAACACCCTAAACGACAATAATATTAAGATATTATTAACAAAGCAATGTTAAAAGATCATATATGATATCATATTAATGTATATGATTATTGTATAATTTAATAACAATTATTTCACCATTATACAAGACGTTAACCTACCCTCAGCTAGCGAAAAGTACAAGTTAAGGGTTTATTTCACAATCTCTTCATTATCCGAGGTTGTTTATACATAATTATCTACTAGGACCTCTTTATCATCCACATCCATGTTTCTTAAAAATGTATTTCAAAACATTATTAATATTTTACAAAAAATGGGTTAAAGTCATTTATACCCTTTTTTGACTTGTTATAAGATGTTTATAAAAGAATCTTTCCCTCGTTTTCCAAACAAGGTCCTTTTTAACCTTTTTGAAAAAATTAAGGTAAGAATGTTTTTTTTAACTTATATGGAGGGTGGGGCTATTTTCTATCAATATAAACTCGTCTAAGCTTCCATTACAAGCTTATAATATTATTTTCAAAGTAAATGTTTTATCTTATAATTATGTGACTCTTAAATGATTTCAAAATAGAAAGATATATTTCTCTAAAAAGAGTTTTGATTTCATCTATGTCAACATCCTTTGATGGATTTGAAGTTTATTTGGAGTTGATTTATTATGATACAAAACTTCCTTATTGTATTGAAGGTTTTTTGATATGTTTGACTATTGATTTTCTATTTTTATACCATTCATGATTTGTGGTTAAAGTATTGACATTGTGTATGCTAGTTTTAACACGAATGTTTATGATATGTTTAAACCTTTTCATATGAGGAATGCATTGGACTTAGTAAGTGACGGGTGGAGACCGCTATAGCTCCTCAATGCCTCGGTAGGTCTCATGAGACAACTAGATGTGGAATTGGATGAGGCCCTTTCCCAATTTTAATTATGGTTTTGGCCAAGACCTTAATCATTTTTAGACATCTTGGTCGAGGCCTTAACAAAATGTTTCAAAATGTCTGGCATTATACATTCCCTCATTATGAAAATAATATTGATGTTTCATATGGTCATTCAACTAGTAGAATACCCATGATTATGTTTTATTATGGCATTATTTACTCATCTCATATTCTTTCCATAAAAGTATTCATGTTTATTATTAGTAAAGTCATGTGGTTTAAATTATTTAACATGTTTAATATTTATGTCATTTTCTGCTGTATTACTTACCCTTACTGAGCATTTGAGCTCACCCCTTTCTTATGTTTCATTTTCCCAGGATATGAAGATGTTAGTTATGAGTGACTAGCAGGAATAATCTAGGAGGCTTGTATGTTTCTAATGAAATATATTTGTGTTTTATTTCTTTTCAAGTTGTAAAGTTGAACTTATTTATGAATCTTGTCTCCAATAATACTAAACTGATCTGTATTTCAAGACATGATTTCATTATAATCATGCCAATGTTATGTAATAATGCACTGACTCTGGGTAACTGGGTTCGAGGCATTACATTCCACCACTGATTATATTTTTCTTCAAAATTATAGACATCCGGTACAAATTTCTATTCTTTGGAGCACTGGAAGATAGAGAACATATTTTCAATGGAGTTAAACCACCATTCCATGACGAGGGGATCAGAAGATACACTAAAAATGGGACGCCTTTTCCACATAAATGATTCAATGAAAACATACTATATACTTAGAGGATGAGGGTGTTATTCAAGATTAATTTTCTTATTTATAACTTGAGATAACTGAGCAAGTACTGGCATGATGTTTCGAGCACCTGTTCCCATCATATCAGGCATATCATTTGGTAAATCTTTGCATTCCATATCACATTAATTGATGTAACATGTTCTTCTATTTCCCTCCATTAACTATGAAAAATAATTTATCATTATAGGGCTTGAATAGTTATCTATTGAGCGTAAAAAAGGAATCTTTGAACAAAAGAGGATAAACATGTAAAGGAGAAGTATATCCTAAATTTTGATTACCAATGATTCCATCTAGGTTATCCTTGATCTATTTCATATCATATATTATTATCATATTTTTTCATTCCCATAAAAATGGATTTTACCATGCTCATGAATTTACCAAAGCACATCCCCTGGGAGTGTCAAACTAAGAGTGTAGCAAGGACCGTTTTCAAGAACCAATTCCAGTTCGACTCTATATCAAAGTGGTGTTTTCAGGTGTTACCACAAGATACATCTATTCCAGAGCCACCTCTACCTATTTTTTTCAAGACAAGGATTTATTTTCTTGATAAAACACTTACTCTATTCTTACCAAAATATAGGGGTGATTTCTTATACTTAGTCCCATCCATCAGTTCTTGATAAATTTATCTATTCATAATCTCAAAAAATAACTAGATCATACTCTGATACCATCAATAGTGACCTTTTCATTTTACACATAACATTACTTTATTTTAATCATAATTGTACATTAGAAAAGAATACAAGGATCGTGATGTCCAGTGTCTTTGAAGACTAGGTGCATAAAATTGAAAACATGGGACTAAAAAATACTTCTTTATATAATATTCATAAAGAGATCCTAACTTCTATTGAGCCCTTACACCTAAAAAGGGTTCTATGGGGATTACATAAATTATTGGATGATATAAAAAACTAGTAAGGGAAAAATAATAGTAATAAAACATTAACACATGGGTTAGAAGGCATGGATTAGTGAAAATAAAAGGCATGAAACACATGGAATAATAACACATAAACATGTGATCATATAAACATGAATTCATAGAAATGTGACAGTAACATAAATCATTAAATTAGAATGATTCAAGGCCCATTTAACATAGAGGATGACATGTTATGTTTGACCACCATGATCATTTAACATGGTATCACAAGTCAAGGCTAAATTCCAGGACCATTGCACATAACGTCTCATGAGACTAAACTTTACCCAATTAATTTGAGTAATATCTGGGCATACCAATCATAACATGTTCACGAATATAATTTCCACATATATAATCATACATAAACAATCATAAACATAAGGCTATCCATGAAAATAAATGGGTATCATAATCATGTCATAAAGCATAATAAATGGGTGTATCATAAAAGTGTCCATGAAATAAATTCATTAGAATATACATGGACATTCACAATGTAAATAGGAATATATCGCGGTATTTGATGTCAAATATAAGTGAAAACATGTAAAAAAAGTATGTAATTTTTTTTAGCATTAAAACATTTTATTGTTATCTTAAGGAAAACACTAACAAGCATTTAAAATAGAAAATTGAATAATATTTTTTTTATAAAACTAGAAGATATCTAAGAAGGTTTTCAAAATAAAAACAATGGTTTTATAATAATAATGGTGTCTTAAAAAATGGACTAGTGCACTTGAAATTGGGTATAGATTTAGAAGTTCCCTTAAAACGGGTTTTCTTATTGGGAAGTATTGAGGAGGGAATCACTTAAAAACATCTATATCCTAGAAATATAATGATTAATGGATCTTGATAAATAATTTTGGAGATTATACATATCATTTATATGATGTAAATAAATTGAATTGATAACTTCATTTCAGTAGAAATAATGTAAAGACCTAATCTTGATATACATGGACATTATATTACTTTTGTGAAATACTTAATACATTACACAAATAGATTACCAAAGACCATATTATTTTAGTGTCATTGGAAACATATAACATAATCTTCTAACTTGGAGAATTATCTTCAACATCTTCCATAATGATCTTCCCCTTTTGTTTTCCTACCTAAAAACTTTCTTTATTTCTTGGTGAAAAGAAAAAAAAAGTGTGAGCTCAAATGATCAGTAATGTTAAACATGGAGAATAAACCATAAAAATTAGAATGTAAAAACATTAAAATATTATTTAAATATAAAAATAATTATTCGATAAATAAATCCTGGTAGTACGTAAGGCCTAGATCATATAGAAACATTAACCATGATAAAATAGAATTGGAATAAAACATGGAATTGTGGAAAACTAAATATCACATAATATTATTTCCATAATATCCAGGTAATTTCTTCCAAGACCATATTAGTATACAAATTACATTACTAAACTGGGTTTACTTGTAGTTCCGGCCATTTATTACTGAACTGGATTTACATGCGGTTCTAGCCCTGTATTACAAAACTGAATTTACTTTCCATTCCATTCATGTATATGCCATGAGATATAAACTTTTCCTAATTCATTGGAAGGATATATAGTTCCCACACATCTCATAATGAAATTATATTTACATTTTCCCCAAAAACATAAACCATAATTAGAGCATAACCCATGACATCAATTGGGTTTCTTAAACCTCATTCCATCATAATCCATATAAAATAAATTGATTTCATAAAAATAATTCCCTAAAAAAAATGAGTAAAAAAATTAATAATAGGGATAGAAACATAACCATATGTAATTTTATATGGATAATAATTTTGGTAAAACACATGAACTTAATTCTCAGTGAAAATACCATTTCTTCTTCAAACAATTTCTCTTTCTAAAAATGTCACGCAATTTTAATCAAAAATAATTTAGTTTAAAAAAAACATGAAATAGTGTAGAGGATTATTCCTAGAAATAAGGAATCATGAAACCAAAAAAAAAATCCATTCATGATGTATATGTTAAAATAATATTCTTCTCTTACTCCTGTCGGAATAGTCAAAATGTACCTCGTATGGAAAATGAACGAAATATTTCTTCCATATTGTTATTTAAAAATTATACAATGGGTAAATTTTAGTTTAAAAAATATTATAAGGATATAAATAATGTTATATATTTAGTAAAGAATTATGTGGATGATAAATATACCCCAGTAAATACTTATGTATAAACAATCTCAGAAAATAACCATATTGCGATATTATCACTTACCTTAGGTTTGATATGCTTCGTATGTATCCAATCCTCCTGTATAATGATTTAAATAATTTTATTGACTTATTACAGAATCATAGTCATTTTTATGATATAATATATGATAATATTATCATTATTTGTTTAGTAATAGTTCATTGTTACTCGTTATTCAGGTATTAACTGCTTTATGTTTTTTTGCATGTTTTGTTAGATAAGTTATTATTCCTCTATTTGGGTAATATTTATATAATTTAAAGAATGTTATATGTATAATATATATCATATTTATTCATTAAATTAATTTATATAATCATTCATTAAATAAGATTATGTGGAACGAATCACATCGCACTGTGGAGACGGTAAGTTGTACGTACGCATGAGCGACGATATCGTATTTAATGGTATTGAAGTGGATGATGTATATTATCTAAAAATAGATATAATTTTATATTAATCATATAAATATTTATGAATTTTATCATTATACTCATCCATGTAAGGTGGTGGTGAAAAACGGATTACACTACGATGTGGAGACGGTAAATCATACGTACACATGTGTGGTGATTTCATTTTTCATTGGATGGGTAGAAGGTGTACTATGGTTTTTTCATAATCATATTAACATCTAATTATATAATTACTACTATATTTATTACTTTATAATGAATTAATTAATCAGGTGGAAGTATAATAAGAATGGATTTTGAAAAAAAATCGGTAAATGATATTACCACTTCTTCGACGTGCCTCCTCTAAATCATTTTTAGAGCACTAGAGTTGGTCATTGAAGAATAAAATGACCTATAGAATTTTTCTAGGTAAGTTTAGAAGTAAAATTGGTCAGGTATGGTTGATCTTTAAGGCTCAAAATGAAGTGAATATTTGAGGGAGAAAATTCCATTATATTGTTGAGGTTAAGGGCACTTTTGGAAACCTCAAAAATATTAGTTTATAATAAAATAAAACCCCACATAAAAACCTCAAAAATGTCCCAATTTATAATATCATATGTGAAATTATTTTAATATCATCAACCAATAAATGTTTTACATGTTTTTATTTTATTTTAAACCTTATCTTTTTGATTTATTCTTTTTTAATCTATTTAAATTTATTTGTGTTAATAAAATTTTAAATTCTAAATGGTTATAAATATTTAAATATGTGTTTTTAATTTTCTATAATTGGATAATTTATAAATTTTTAGGCCATAAAATATTAAATTTTTAATTTTTTAAATATTTTCAATATTTTTTTTAGTTTTAAATAATTTAAAAATGTGTTATTTTTATCAAATATCAATAGTGTTAATTTTGATGCTACTAATTTATTTGCCTTTAAATAAAAAAATATAGATTTGGAAAAAAATATTTCACACACTCTTAACATGTCATAGTCACCAATAAAATTCGTGTAGCATAGTAATTAGTTCATATTATATTTTTTTAATATTTTAAAAACCATTTATTCGATATTTCTATCAATAGAATAATTTTTACATCACTATTGTGTCAGAATTAATGGTAATTATTTAATCTCTAAAAATTCAAAATAAATTCTGAGGATGTAGATAATTTCATTAAATTTCTATAGGCTATTTATTTTTGACGTTTTATCATGTTTATAGCTATATTACAATTATTATACTTGTAAGATAAATGAGAGTGACATGTTGTCACATTCTATAGTTTTAATTGTTATTACATCACTTTCATGAAAAAAATTCCATTAAATGAATCAATTACAAGCCATAGGTGATATTATTAGACTTAGATTTATCCAATGGGTTTTATTCAGGTGTTAGGTAAATTTTATTATCTTTATCATATTGTTAGTTACCCTAATTTACATGATTTACCTTTAATTGTGATAAATAAAAATTATTGTGGTTTATATTCATAATATACAAAAATAAATTAACCTATTAACATAATTTGGAACATATGATTCCAAATATGGAATCCATATTTCATAATTAAAAACTAAATATTAGAAGAAATTAATTTAAAATTAATTCCCATTGTCAAAAACAAAACACAAGTATTTAAGAAGAAAAAAATTATCAAAATATTTTCATGTGTTTATTTTCAATTTAAATTTCAAATTACATACAATGAAAATCATTGGACGAAGCTATAAAAACATAATACAATTTAAAATTTAAAACCAAGTAAAAATATAATCTATCTATAAAAATAAATTAAATATAAATGAAGTTTTGAATTAAAATGCAGTATTTTTTATTATTCATCAAAATATGAATTTCATCAAAAAAATATCAAAATTTCATCCAATTTTTATTTTATTTCCATCATTAAAAGAGAATTTTTATTTTCTCAAAGAGAATATATAAAAGTGTAAAAAACTAGATTTAAAACCGGTGCACCATCAAAAGGTGGAAAAACTACATTTTTTTGAAAAATATTTCTTTTATCAAAAAAATAGAATTTGTTCTTATATCATGTTATATAAAATACATAATATGAATCTTAATGTTATATAAAATTAAAAATGTGGTTAATACTATTAATTATGTCTAGTTTATATCCAATTAAATAATAATATTTTAATAATATATCTGTGTTTAGTAAAACTCAGTATTGTGTACAACGCAAGCTATCGAGAAAGGTTGTTCTTCCGTTTAATGAAAACCAAGTTAGTGAAAAAATTAGTGAAAGATTAATTTGGTGTTTCATATAACATAATCCACACATAGTTCTTTTATAAATTGAAAAAAATCTATACTTAGTGTTGCAAGAAATGAATTCTATCAAAATAACATGAAATTGAGTGTAACACGAGCCAAGAATAGTGTCGCGTAAACTGCAAGATAATTTGGTGTTGTGTACAGTGCAAAATAATCTTGGTGTGGAATACAACACAAGACATAAATGAAATTAAAAATAATATATCTCATAAAATCTCTTGATGCTACATTCTAACCCCCTTGAAATGAATTTCTCCCTCAAAATTCATCAGGGTTTTAAAAGGTTTACTACTTGAATGTTCTGTTCATGGAAAACCACATCATAAATATAAGTACTAAATTATCATTTTGAAAAGGAAAGTTAAACATAAAAGTTTCCCAATGTAACTCATCACTGGGTTTTCACATAGAAGAACATAGGTGGGAAGTAAAAACATGGATATAGAAGATAAATATAATTTTCATGTTATGATGGATAGTGATAGAGAATAATGTTGGAGAAAGTAATCAAACAGAAATCCACAAATATATGATGATTTAAGGGACCATTTTATTCATTGGATAAGAAGGTACTAAGATAAAATTTTTGTTTTTGAAGATACTTTCACTAAATTTGAATAACATAAGAAGAATTACATACTTGATTTTAGAAAAATATCATAGTTGGTCACTCCTTGAACAATTTCCACTTAATCTCTTCTTAAAAGAAATGATGTTGAATTTCTCATTCTTGAGATGTTATTGGATCATGCGATAGAATGATAGGTCATTACATATGTCTCAAAAAAAGGTTAGAATAGGTAGTCAAATATGCAAAAGTCCGCCTATAGTGAGATAATACATTAATCTAACAAACTTCAACTAGAAAATAACTCATACTATCCATAAATTCATAACATTACGATCCATCCAAAAACTAAAAATATAAAACTTTAGAAAAAGGTAAACAAAATTGAGTGAACATTTGTCTCCTATATCACATTAGGTATTTCATGGCTGTCACATTCGAAACATGTGAATAACTTAATCATATATTCTCTTGAAACATTATAATAACATGAATTATTGTAGATCCTTTGTGAAAACCTATATTCTATCAAAATTAACTCTTTACACACACCAAAAATAGATAAAATTATATATACTCAAACTATGATATCAATTTTTCCTTATATTAGTCATAAGTTCATTAATACAATCAAACATTTCTTTATATCTTTATCCCATCATTATGAACATATCATGTGTTTTCCAAAAATATCTTAAAAACTTTTAATGGTTACTGGTATCTTTCAGCATATACATTGAAATACTTAAGGAAAAAATAGTGTAACAATCCATTGATGTTTCATTATTCCGTAATGACCTAAAATTACTTATACACCACTATTCTTGATAGTAATTTAATCATTCCACTATATTCTTAAACCATTGACTCAACATCATCATTTTATTACTTAACACTTGTTCTATATCATATATCATTTGTGCTCTCTTCATCATCAACAACATAAATTCTACCCATATAACCATGTTGATTCTACTCATGATATTATCCCTTAGGGCATTGATTTACATAATGTCTGTACATTCCACATTTAAAACATTTAACTATCATTAATATCTTAGCAATACCAATATCATTGTTCATTGTGTTAACAAAACCTTTTCCATTACAATTACTGGATTTGTTATCTTCTTTTCTACATCAAAATAATCTTCCAGTTCCTTTGAACCATTCTCCATAATGCCCCATCCCCCATGATTTACATGAGGAAAATTTTACTTTCTTTGTAACACCCAAATATTTCATAGTACGTTATTTCTTCAAAGTAATTCAATAACTTTAACTACACACAACACTGAGTTCTAGCGCACCATGACTTACCAAACAAGATGTTCAAAAGAGGTTATGAATAGTATTAACTTAATTTTGAACTTTATATAATCCTTATAATTTTAGAATCCATATTATGAGTTTCTTAGACATAATTTAAGAACAAATACATTTTTTCAGATAAAGGAAGTATTTTTCAAAAAATGCAATTTTACCGCCTTTTAATGGTGAATCTTTTTTAAATCCAATATTTGAAACTTTTATATATTCAATTTGAAAAAATAAACTTCTTCTTTAGAATCGGGATATAAGAATTTAGTTTCAATAATGTTTTGGTGTTATTTTGATAACTTTCATATTTGGGTGAATAGTGAAAAATACTATATTTTAACCAAAAATAACATTTTTAATCAAAATAATTTATATTGTTAAATTATACATTTTAATGTTTTAGAAGTAAAAAAAGATTATATTTTTACCATTTAATCAAATAATCATCATTTTAAGTAATTTCACTTTGAAATTGAACATAAACAAGTGTCAAGCTTTTGATAGTTATTATTTCTTAAAAATACACCTTTTTGTTTTCACTACGGGAATTAATTTTAAATTAATTAATGAAACGTTTATGTTTTTAATTTGGTAAAATAGACTTCATTTTTAGATTTGTAATATCGAAATTAGATTAGGGTGATATTTGGATACTTTTCTGATAACTTTCATATTTTGATGAATAGTGAAAATTACTAAATTTTAAATAAAAACAACTTTCTTATTTGAAATAATTAATTGTGATAAATTATGAATTTGAGTGATTTTAAAGTATAATTATATTATAATTTTACCATTTAATCCAATAATGGTCATCAGACATAATTTCATATTTAAACAGGACATAAGAAAGTGTCAATCTTTTGATAATTATTATTTGTTAAAAACACGATTTTTATTTCGACAACGGGAATTAATTTTAAATTAATTTCTTCCACTTCTATGTTTTGAATTCAGAAAAATTGATTACATATTTATAATCAAGAGGTCCAAATTCTATAAATAGGTAAATTTTATTTTTATACATTTTGAATAATTACTTCAGTAAATATTTTATTTATCGTGGATAAAGGGTAAATCCTGTAAATTAGAGAAAATAATAATATAATAATAATACTAAATTACCCTAAAACATGTCCTAACCATATTGGTTGATACATTCCCGACCATGGGCATATTTGGGTCGATTTTGGGACCCCATGGATCCATTTGAGAGTGATAATGACTCTTTAGATTAATTAATTAAAAGTAAACCCAAAAATGACACCAAAATATATATTTTAGTAAATTAATTTTTAAATAGGGCTATATAAGTTATATTTTAGACTATAAATACTAATTAGAAAGATAAAAATATTTCCGACTTCATGGTATTTTGTTATAATTTTTAGACATCAAATAAATTAAATTATTTATGACACAATAATGATGCAGTGTTTACCTCACTAATAAATGATTTAAATAAATAAGATTATAATGATTAAAATATTTTCCAAAACATGTACAATTATGATTGAATGATTTTATTTAGAATATTAGTCATCTTATCTTCGACTTTTATGTGTTTTTGACCTTTTGAAACTGAAGATATGTTTATAATAAAATAATAGTTTCACACTTTCCTAAAGAGCCCCTCCTCTCCCTTAAAAAAGGAGACAACTTCTAACCAATTCTTTACACTTATCATGCCTTTTGGCTCATCCAACCTCTGCCCAATTAATATCCTTAAATCCCTATCCTCCACCTATAAGCCTTATATTTGGCAGAAGGCACTTCAATAAGTCTTTTTCGTTCAAACAATGGAAGTTACTCAAATTAAAGGTAACGGTTTCTCTTAAATTCATTTCTTTTATTTACTTCCCCAACACCATGAAACCTTTTTATTCATTTATTTTGTAACAAAACCAGTATATAAAATATACTATGATGTTTTTATAAGAAGTATTTGACCTTCAATTACACACACCTCCATCTAATGGATGAAGAACATAATGTTTTTGTGGATGGTAAACTAACGCCTCACGAAATGATGAATGTTCGATTATCTCCTACCACCACTTACGGGGGCCATTATGATGGCACTGTATTTATATATTATGTTTATTATGTTTATTTTTTCTCTATTATTCCATAATTTTCATTTAAAAACACACATTTATGCTTTCCAATATGTGTGACCATGATAATTTCATTTGAGGAAGTGCGGACTACCGCCCCCTCAAGGTGATACGATTCGTTGATGACATTCATGGAACATATAAAGGATAGAGTTAATTAAATTATATAAAACATATATCATATGATATTATACTGGATTTATAATATACCTATGTATCTTTATATTTTAATTCCATTAAAATAAAAAATAGAAATGAATGTAGCGTTCATGTGTACGTACGGCTTACCGTCTCCATGAAAGGTTCATTTCATTTCTTATCTCCAAATGTTATGTACTATTATAAATACATATATATACTAGATATATAATATTTATATGATATCCAAATCATTTATATCATTCTGGAGATAATGAACTTTTTACCACATGGAAAAATTGTAATTATAACAAGTTCATTTTTGACTCAAGTTCCGAACATCAATAGAATATTCAATATGAACACAAATAATTAAATTATTATTATAGAAAGGTAATAAGTGATATAAAAGGAATAATAAAATGAAAACGTGTTCTTAATCAAGTAGAAATTAACTTTTATTATTCAAGAAAAACAAGGAACACACAAGACAATTCGGACTTGAGGTAAGGGGTTTCTTATCTCACTTTTAATTCCGTGAGATTTCTATTGTTCACCACTTATTTATTGAATGTGGTGTGTGTACTGCCCATGATTTTATTCATTGTGTAATATACTTTAATTTATGGATATCTACATCATCATTGTATTATCCTTCATTCATGGGTTTATGTTTTGTAAGTTACCAAATCGATAAGGGAATTTAAAATTTCAATTCCCACTCATTTGGCTTTACGCATAATTCATTGATTATTTTACTCCAAGATTATGTGTGGAATCAATGTTCATTTTCTTATGTAATAATTTACACTCTCCTTTCTATTGATATAATTTTTATACACATAATCACTCTGTTGATAAATTCTCAAATCATCGATATGAACTTGATAAGAGTAATTTTAACTCAATCTCCATTAGTTAAGTTAAGCATCCAATTCATTGGTGTTGTTTTTACAAGAATATGTATGAATGTACTCTGATTTAATTACACGGAATATCCAATCATATTGAGTGTATTTATATTTTTCGCACATAATTATGTCGTTCATTTATCCTTATCCTAAGGATACAATCTTTATAAGAGATTTCATCTCAATTTACATTCTATTGAGAATTCTTTGTTGTTATACACCAATTAACTTTTATATGGTGTATATAATGTACTTTGACAAAGTATATCATGAATCCCTTTATTCTCATGATATTATTTTGATTACCTCAATTATTTGTATTCAAGTGTCTCTCTTTTGGTTAGGAACTCTAACTAAAATATCATTTTAAATGTTTTAAATATTTATTATTCTAAATATTTCTCATTAATGTCCATGTTTTAAAAATGGTTTTAAGGATTTATTTATATGGACATTAAATTTTTATAATTAAAAACTTCTTTTAAAAGATTCAAAGTGTTATGGGACACTTTGATTCATAAATCTATTTTAAATGGATTCTTGATAAATACTGTGACTTTTAAATGATTTCAAGAAAAAGGGGGATATTTCCCTCTAATAGTTTTGATGATAGTTTTCATCTATGTCAATATCCTTCATTATTATCGATTGAGGTTAATCGGATACAATAAAATCATCCATATTGTATCGTATGAGTTATTTTTGACTGTGGATGTGCTATTTTTATATTATTCAAGGTTTGTGGACAATGTGTTGACATTTCATATGCTAGTTTTAATACGAATGTTTATGTTATGTTTAAACCTATTCATATGATGAATGAATTGGACATAGTAAGTGACGGTTGGAGCCTTCTATAGCTCCTCGATGCATCGGTAGGTCTCATGACACAAACTATTATCTTGGCACAAGGCCTTGACAAAATGTTATTTGTAGTATTAGCACAAGGCCTTCACTATGTGGTTATGATAGTCTGCCATTATGCATTTCATCATTATGAAAATGGTTATTTATATTGCATGTTATTATTCGACTTGTAGAATATCCATGTGAATAAGTAAATGGAATTACTTCATTTTATTTTTTTCCATATTATGTTAATGTTAAAGTTTAAAAGTCTTTTGTTTTAGTTATGCATTACCTTAAATGTTTATGCTTATTTATTAAAGTTTTATCCATATTATTATCCTTAATTAGCATTTGATCTCACCCCTTTCTATGTTTTATTTTTCCCAGGATGTGAAGAAGTTAGTTATGAGTGACTTTTAGGAATAATCTAGGAAGCTTGGATGTTTTCAATGGAATAATTTAGTGTTTTTTTTCTTTTAAAGTTGTAATGTTGAACTTATGAATGTATCTAGTATTTTCAAGGCTACTAAACTGGTCAGTCTTTTGGGACATGATTTCCTTATATCATGCTAATGTTATGTAATAATGCACCGACTCTGGGTAACTAGGTTCAGGGCGTTACAGTTGGTATCAGAGGAAGTTTAGTACAAACCTTGGAAGCTATATTTAGAAAAACTCTGATTAGAGCACATAGCCCTAAGATAGACTATGAGGATTAGTATAGAAGAACTTCCTAAAATTTTGTTATTATAGATATTTTGTGAGTTTTCTAAGCAATACATCCCCGTCTGGATACGAGAAGGTAGAGGCGGCTCTGGCAGAGATATACCTAGGGGTAAAACCAGAAAACACCGCTTTGAACTAGACTCAAACGGGAACTGGTGCACGACAACGGGCCTTGCTACACTCTTGGTTACGACACTCCCAGAGGATATCCTTAACATAATTTACATTTTCTTTACAAACTTATTTGAGGTATGTTAATATAAGATGAGAATACATAACCTTGGTTAATACTAGGGTGTTTTTGATTGAGGATAAGGTTTGATGATATTTTGTAAATAATTTTATGACTATTATTACTCACACAATGTTTTCTGGATTGAGTCAATGGATGGATTCCAAGGAAGTCATAGTAACTTTGAGAATGATGTATAAGGTGGGAAAGATGGTGGAAAGGATAAACAAATTGGAATGTTGATAGGCGTAAATGATATCGTGTTCATGCCAAATCAGTTTTCCAAAAATATGATCAACAACATATATATTAACCAACTCCCAGAATCAAAAAAGAAGAGAAAGGTGATGATTGATAAGAGCTCCAGCAGTGGAGACCATAGAGAAAAGAATCCTCAATTTCCATTATATAGGAAATGTGGAAGGAGACACCCAGGAAAGTGTCTCAATGGAACAAAGAAATGCTTTGCATGTGGGAATGAAGGGCATAAGGTGAATAATTTCCAAGGAAAAATAAAGAGTACTATGGATGAAAATATAAATGGTCCCAAGAATCCATTTACATCCATTTGCAGTAAATGTAGGAGACATGGCCATTAACCGAGTGAATGAACTATTCTATTGGATATTTTCTTGGTCAAAGAAGAAGCTATGTTGAAATAAATGTTTGGGGGAATTTTTAAAAGTATTAGTACTCCTGTTTGATGGGATTACTTTGGAATAATTTTCTCTTGTATTTGTAACCCTCCAGGTTTTCATGTGAAAAAGATATTTGAGGAAGAATTATCTTTTATATTGTGGATATAGTTATAAATATCCATTGCTTTTATATGATCATTGGTTTTGAGGAAATTACATGTTATTATATTTTGGGATGAAAATTCAAGGTATGAGATAACATTTGTGGTTAAATTATGTTATGGTTATTTCAAGGATTTTATCTTATTTTGGTAATGTTATAAAATATAGTTTTTGAAAAAGGAAAACAGGCAGACCGTGTGACAACCCAATGCGTCGGAAAAAGCTGTGGGAATCGAACCCACAACCAGAGTGCGATTTGGATTTATCACCTACCACTGGACTACGTGAAATCCCTGGTTAGTGTGACTAATTATTTTTTGTTTAATGATTTTGTTGATCAATAATAAGTTTATTTGGGATCTTATGTCTTATCAAATGAATACCCATAGTTTAAGAAAATTATTTGGTGATTAAGTGATAAATATTATTTGGAAGACATTCACTTTGTTGGGAACACTATATGCCCAATGAAAATAGAATACTATGGGATTTCATTTGAGGACTAATGGTGGATTTTTTTCTATGTTTTTATTGTGTATTTTTAGTGATTACGGTTATTTGTGGAAATTATTAACATATTATAGAGAATATGTGATTAGGTTTATTACTTTTAATTATGTGACTTTAAGAGTAGTTGATTTCATTTGGAGATACAATTTAACGTAGAAGACCCTGTAATCAAATTCTTCTATGTTTTGGGTTTCAAAATTAGTTTAGATTATATTGATGGATTTCAAGGAAATTTTTTTATTTAATGGTATTTATTGAACTTTGGGTATTGTTTGTTTAATTTTAGATATTAAGATTAGTATTTTTTTCTCTAAAGGATTATCCTTTTGGGGGATCATCTGATCTTGTACTAACAATTTTGTTGGTGGTTAATCTCTAAAGACAAGGTAAATATATTGTTTATCTATTGTGGACCATGAGATTCTCTAGGAGGTGATTCTCGCTCTTCTGGTGTGACCCAGTCATCTTGAATACTCAACATTTGAAAAAAAAGGGATGAATTGGTGGTAGAAATTTATTAAAGAATGAAAATATACTTAAAAAGTAAGTATATCTATTTATGTTCTTAGTAAATCTCATAAATAAATTCCTCAACTTTATTAAATGAAACTTAAAATAAAAAAACGTTATTCGTTTTCTTTTCCTACTGGGAAACTAATGACCATTTATCACATCACAAGTTTGTGATTTTCTTGTTGTTAACTTTCTCCTAATCATGTTTTATATCCCTCTCCATCATAACTTGAAACATTGTTTTCTCCTCCATATCCATGTTTTCATGGAATCCTAGAATATGTTGTCTCGGGTAACCTTTTTACTTCTCTTAATTTATTTTAAAGTGATAGTTTTATTGACACTTTTTCTGATGTGGGGATTTCAATAAAGTTTCTGAGCCCAATTTTAAAATTGTGAGGATGCAATTTCCAAAAGGAGGGAAGAATGTAATACCCCAAGATTTCATAGTACGTTATTTCTTCAAAGTAATTCAATAACTTTCACTACACGCAACACCGAATTCTGCCGCACCATGACTTACCAAACAAGCCGTTCAAAAGTGGTTATAAATAGTATTATCTGAATTTTGAACTTTATATAATCCTTATAATTTTAGAATCCATATTATGAGTTTCTTAGACATAATGTAAGAAAAAATACATTTTTCAGATAAAAGAAGTATTTTTCAAAAAATTCAATTTTACCGCCTTTTAATGGAGAAGCATTTTTAAATCCAATATTTGAAACTTTTATATACTCAATTTGACAAAATAATCTTATTATTTATAATCGATATATAATAATTTATTTTCAATATAGTTTTGGTGTTTTTTTGATAACTTTCATATTTGGGTGAATAGTGAAAAATACTATATTTTAACGGAAAATAACTTTTTTAATAAAAAAATTTATATTGATAAATTATAAATTTTATTGGTTTGGAAGTCTAAATAGATTATATTTTTACCATTTAATCCAATGATCATCATTTTAAGTAATTTCACTTTGAAACTAGACATAAACAAGTGTCAAACTTTTGATAGTTATTATTTCTTAAATTTACCCCTTTTGGTTTTGATAGTGGGAATTAATTTTAAATTAAAAAATGAAACATTTATGTTTTTAATTTGGTAAAATAGACTTCATTTTTGGATTCTTAATATCGAAATTATCTTAGGTTGAAATTTTGGTACGTTTCTGATAACTTTCATATTTTGATGAATAGTGAAAATTACTAAATTTTAATTAAAAACAACTTTTTTAATCGAAATAATTAATAGTGATAAATTTCGAATTGGAGTGATTTTAAAGTAAAATTATATTAAAATTTTACCATTTAATCCAATTTTGGTCATTAGACATAATTTCATATTTAAACTGACCTAAGAAAGTGTCAATCTTTTGATAATTATTATTTGTTAAAAACACGCTTTTTGGTTCGACAACGGGAATTAATTTTAAATTAATTTCTGTCACTTTTGTGTTTTGAATTTAGAAAAATAGATTCAATATTTAAAATCAGGAGGTCCAAATTTTGTAAATAGTTAACTTTTATTTTTAGACATTTTGAATAATTACTTTGGTAAATATTTTATTTACCATGGTTGAAAGGTTAATCCGGTAATAAGGGTAAAAAATATTATTATAATATTATTAAATTACCCTATAACGTGTCCTAACCCTATTGGTTGATACAGTTCCAACCATGGGCATCTTTGGGTCGATTTGGGGACCTCATGGAGCCACTTGCGAGTGATAATGGCTCTTTAGATTAATTAATTTAAAGTAAAGTCAAAAATGACACAAACAAATATCTTTTAGTAAATTAATTTTTACATGGGTCTATAAAAGTTATATTTTAGACTATAAATATTCATTGTAAAGATAAAACTATTTCCTAAATCATGTTATTTTTTTTATAATTTTTAGACATTAAATAAATTAAATTATTTATGACACAATAATGATGGAGTGTTTACCTCACTAATAAATGATTTAAATAAATAAGATTATAATGATTAAAATATTATTCAAAACATGTCCAATTCTGATTGAATGATTTTATTTAGAATATTAGTCATACTATATTCGACCTTAATGTGTTTTTTGACCTTTGGAAACTGAAGATAAGTTTATAACAAAATAACAGTTTCACACTTTCTTAAAGATCCCCTCCTCACCCTTATAAAAGGAGACCACTTCTATCCAATTCCTCACACCTCCCAAACCTTTTGGCTCGTCCAAAATCTGACCAATTAAGATCCCTACATCCATCTACTCCACTTATAAGCCTCACCTTAGTCATAAGACACTTCAATAAGTCCTTTTCATTCAAACCAATGGGAGTTACCCAAATTAAATGTAACAGTTTCTCTTAAATTCATTTCTTTTATTTTACTTCTCTGACCCCATGAACTCTTTTTATTCCTTTATTTTGTAAAATACCAATATATTTTATATACTAGGATGTTTTTATAATAATTATTTGAGCTACACTTACAAACACCTCTATGTAATTGGTGAAGAATATAATGTTTCTGTTGATGGAAAACTAACGCCTAACGAAACGATGATTGTTCGATTATCTCCTACCACCTCTTATGGTGACCATTATGATGGAACTGTATTTATATATTATGTTTATTATGATTATTTGTTCTCTATTCTTCTGTATTTTTCATTTAAAAACACACCTTTATTCTTTACAATATGTGTTCCCATGATAATTTCATTTGAGGATGTGCGGACTACCACCCCCTCAAGGTGATATGATTCGTTCATGACATTCATGGAACGTATAAAGTATAGAGTTAATTAAATTATGTAAAACATATATCATATGATATTATACTATAATTATAATATAGCTATGTATCTATATGTTTTAATTCCATTAAAATAAAAAAAATAGAAATGAATGTAGCGTTCATGCGTACGTACGGCTTACCATCTCTATGAAAGGTGCATTTAATTTCTTATCTCCAAATGTTATGTACTATTACAAATAAATATATATACTGGATATATAATATTTATATGATATCCAAATCATTTATAGAATTCTGGAGATAATGTACTTTTGACCACATGGAAAAATTGTAATTATAACAAGTTCATTTTTGACTCAAGTTCCGAACATCAATAAAATATCCAATATGAACTCAAATAATTAACTAATTATTATAGAAAGGTAATAAGTGATATAAAAGTAATAATAAAATTAAAAAGTGTTCTTAATAAAGTAGAAATTATCTTAAGTTTATTATTCAGGAAAAAACAAGGAACACACAAGACAATTCGGACTTGAGGTAAGGGGTTTCTTAAATCACTTTTAATTTCGTGTGATTTCTATTATTCACCACTTATTTATTGAATGTGGTGTGTACACTACCAATGATTGTATTAATTGTGTAATATACTTTAATTTATGGATATCTACATCATCATTGTATTATCCTTTATCCATGGGTGTATGATTTGTAAGTTACCAAATCGATAAGGGAATTTAAAATTTCAATTTCCACTCATTTGGCTTTACGCATACTTCATTGGTTATTTTACTCCAAGATTATGTGTGTAATAAATATTCATTTGCTTATGTAATAATTTCCACTCCCCTTTATGTGGATATACTTTTTATACACATAATCACTCCCTCGATAAATTCTCAAGTCATCGATATGAACGTGATAAGAGTAATTTTAACTCAATCTCCATTAGTTGAGTTAAGCATCCACTTCATTGGTGTTGTTTTTACAAGAATATGTGTGAATTTCCTCTAATTGAATTACACTGAACATCTAATAATATTGATTGTATTTTTATTTTTCACACATAATTATGTCATTTATTTATCCTTAACCTAAGGATACGGTCTTTATAAGAGATTTCATCTCAATTTACATTCCATTGAGACTTATTTGTTTTTATACACCAATTCACTTTTATATGGTGTATATAATGTACTTTGACATATTATATCATGAATCCCATTATTATAATGATATTATAAAGTTTTTATTACCTCAATTATTTGTATTCAATTGTCTCTCTTTTGGTTAGGAACTCTAACTAAAATATCATTTTAAATTTTTTAAAGATTTATTATTCTAAATCTTTCTCATTAATGTCCATGTTTTGAAAATGGTTTTAAGGATTTATTTATATGGACATTAAAGGTTTAAAATTAAAAATTACTTTTAAAAGTTTTAAAGTGGTTTGGGACACTTTGATTCAAAAATCTATTTTAAACGGATTCTTGACAAATAGTGTGACTTTTAAATGATTTCAAGAAAAAGGGGGATATTTACCTCTAATAGTTTTGATGATTATTTTCATCTATGTCAATATCTTTCATTATTCTCGATTGAGGTTAATCTGATACAATAAAATCATCAATATTGTATTGCATGAGTTATGTTTGACTGTGGATGTGCTATTTTTATACCATTCATGGTTTGTGGACATTGTATTGACATTTTGTATGCCAGTTTTAATACGAATGTTTATGTTATGTTTAATCCTATTCATATGATGAATGAATTGGACTTAGTAAGTGATGGGTGGAGCCCGATATAGCTCCTCTATGCATTAGTAGGTCTCATGAGACAAATTAGTGTCTTGGCACAAGGCCTTGAAAAAATCTTCTTTGTAGTCTTGGCACAAGGCCTTGACTATGTGGTTATGATAGTCTGGCATTATGCATTACATCATTATGAAAGTGGTTATTGATATTTCATGTGATTATTCAGCTAGTATAATATCCATGTAAATAAGTAAATTGTATTAGTTTATTTTATTTTTTTCCCATATTATGTTAATGTTCATGTTTAAAAGGCTTTTGTTTTATTTATGCATTTCCTTAAATGTTTATGCTTATTTATTATAGTTTCTACCATATTTTTATCCTTTCTGAGCATTTGAGCTCACCCCTTTCTATGTTTTATTTTTCCCAGGATGTGAAGAAGTTAGTTATGAGTGACTTTCATGCATAATATTGCAATCTTGGATGTTTCCAATGTATTAATTTGGTGTTTTTTTTTCAAGTTGTAATGTTGACCTTATGAATGTATCTAGTATTTCTAAGGCTACTAAACTGATCGGTCTTTTGGGACATGACTTCCTTGTATCATGCCAATGTTATGTAATAATGCACCAACTCTGGGTAACATGGGTTGGGGCGTTACAGTTAGTATCAGAGGAAGTTTAGTACGAAACTTGGAAGCTGGATTTATATAAACTCTAATTAGAACACATAGCCCTAAGATAGACATTGAGGATTAGTATAGAAGAACTTTCTAAAATTTTGGTATTGTAGAGATTTTGTGATTTTTCCAAGAAATACATCCCTATCTGGATATGAGTAGGTAGAGGTGAATCTAGCACATATGTATATAGGGGTAAAACCTGAAAAAATCACATTGAGCTAGACACAAACGGGAACTGGTGAACGAAAACGGGCCTTTCTGTACTCTTGGTTACGACACTCCTGACGGATATTCTTAGGATAATTTAAATTTTATTTACAAACCTATTTGAGGGATGTTAATACAAGATGATAATAAATAACCTTGGTTAATACTAGGGTGTTTTTGATTGAAAAAAAGGTGTGATGATATTTTCTAAAAAATATTATGACTATTCTTACTCACATAATGTTTTATGGATTTAGTCAATGGTTGGATTCCAAGGAATTCGTAGTAACTTTGAGAATGATGTACAAGGTGGGAATGATGGTGGAAATGAGAAACAAAATGGAATGTTGATAGGAGTAATAGATATCGTGTTCATGCCAAATAAGTTTTCAAAAAATATGATCAACAACATATATATTAACCAACTCTTGGAGTCAATAAAGACAAGAAAGTTGATGAATGATAAGAGCTCCAGCAGTGGAGACCATGGATAATAGAATCCCCAATTTCCATCATACATGAAATGTGGAAGGAGAAACCTAGGAAAGTGTCTCAATGGAACAAAGAAATTCATTATGTGTGGGAAAGAAGGACATTTGGTGAAGAATTGCAGAGGAAAAATGAAGAGTACTATGGAAGAAAATAAAAATGGTCCCAAGAATCCATTTACAGTCATTTGTAGTAAATGTAGGGGACCTATCCATTACCTGAGTGAATTCCCTATTCTATAGGATATTTTCTTGGTCAAAGAAGAAGCTATGTGGAAATAAATGGTTGGAGAAATTTTTAAAAGTATTAGTTCTCCTTGTTGATGGGATTACTTTGGAATAATTTTCTCTTGTATTTGTAACCCTATAGTTTGTCATGTGAAAATGATATTTGAGGAATAATTAACTTTTCTCTTGTGAATATAGTTATAAATATCCATTTGGTTTTATATGATCATTGGGTTTGAGGCAATTACAAGTTATTATATTTTGGGATGAAAATCAAGGTTTGAGATAACATTTGTGGTTAAATTATGTTATGGTTATTTTGAGAAATTTATCTTATTTTGGTTATGTTATAAAATATAGTTTTTGAAAAAGGACAATAGGACAACCATGTTACAACCATCGCGTCAGAAAAATCTGTGGGAATCGAACCCACAACCAGAGTGCAATTGGGATTTATCGCCAACCACTGGACTACGTGAAGTCCCTGGTTAGTGTGACTAATTATTTTTAGTTTATTTATTTTATTGATCAATAATAATTTGATTTGGGATCTTATGTCTTATCAAATGAATACCCTTAGTATAAGAAAATTAGTTGGTGATTAAGTAATAAATGTTATTTGGAAGACATTCCCTTTGTTGGGAACACTATATTCCCAAGGAAAATAGAATACTATGGGATTTCATTTTAAGAGTAATGGTGGATTTTTTTCCTATGTTTTTATTTTTGATTTATAGTTATTTGGGTTATTTGTGGAAATTATTAACCTATTAAAGAGAATATTTGATTAGTTTAATTACTTTTAAGTATGTGAATTTAAGAGTAGTTGATGTCATTTGGAGATACAATTTAACGTAGAAGACTGTGTAATCAAATTCTTCTTTGTTTTGTGTTTCAAAATTAGTTTAGATTATATTGATGGATTTTAAGGAAAATTGTTTATTGAATGGTATTTATTGAACTTTGGGTATTGTTGGTTTAATTTTAGAAATTAAGATTAGTATTTTTCTCTAAAGGATTATCCTTTTTGGGGATAGTCTGATCATGTACTAACCATTTTGGTGGGGGTTAATCTCTAAAGACAAGGTAAATATATTGTTTATCTTGTGTGGATCATGTGATTCTCTAAGAGTTGATTCTAGCTCTTCCAGTGTGACCAAGTCATCTTGAATACTCATAGTTTGAAAAAAAAGGGATGAGTTGGTGGTATAAATTTATTAATGAATGAAACTATACTTAAAAAGTAAGTATATCTCTTTATGTTCTTAGTAAATCTCAAAAATAAATTCCTCAACTTTATTAAATGGAACTTAAAACAAAAAAACGTTATCCGTTTACTTTTCATACTAGGAAACTAATGACCAATTATCTCATCACACGTTTGTGGTTTTCTTTTTGTTAACTTTCTCCTAATCATGTTTTATATCCCTCTTAATCAGAACTTGACACATTGTTTTCTCCTCCATACCCCTGTTTTCATGGAATCCTAGTATATGTTGTCTCGTGTAACCTTTTTACTTCTCTTAATTTATTTTAAAGTGATAGTTTTATTGAATCTTTTTCCGATGTGGGGCTTTCAATGATGTTTCCGAGCCCAATTTAAAAACTGCGAGGATGAAATTCCCAAAAGGAGGGAAGAATATAACACCACAATATTTCATAGTATGTTATTTATTCAAATAATTAAATAACTTTCACGACACGCAACACCGAGTTCTAGCGCACCATGACTTACCAAACAAGTCGTTCAAAAGCAGTTATGAATAGTATTAACTAAATTTTGAACTTTATATAATCCTTATAATTTTAGAATCCATATTATGAGTGTCACAGACATAATGTAAGAACAAATACATTTTTTTAGATAAAAGAAGTATTTATCAAAAAATACAATTATACCACCTTTTAATAGAGAAGCCTTTTTAAATCCAATATTTGAAACTTTTATATATTAAATTTGAAAAAATAAACTTCTTATTTAGATTCGGGAAATAAAAATTTATTTACAATAAAGTTTTCGTGTTTTTCTGATAACTTTCATATTTGGGTGAATAGTGAAAAATACTATATTTTAATTGTAAATAACTTTTTTAATCAAAATAATTTATATTTTTAAATTATAAATTTTAATGGTTTTGAAGTATAAATAGATTATATTTTTACCATTTAATCCAATGATCATAATTTTATGTAATTTCACTTTGAAATTGGACATAAACAACTGTCAAACTTTTGATAGTTATTATTTCTTAAAAATACGCCTTTTGGTTTTGACAGCGGGAATTAATTTTAAATTAATAAATGAAACTTTTGTGTTTTTAATTTGGTAAAATATAATTCATTTTTGGATTCATAATATCAAAATTATCTTAGGTTTAAATTTTGGTACTTTTCGGATAACTTTCATATTTTGATGAATAGTGAAAATTACTAAATTTTAATTAAAAACAACTTTTTTAATCAAAATAATTAATAGTGATAAATTGTTAATTTTAGTGATTTTAAAGTATAATTATATTCTAATTTTACCATTTAATCCAATTTTGGTCATTAGACATAATTTCATATTTAAACTGGACATAAGAAAGTGTCAATCTTTTGATAATTATTATTTGTTAAAAACAAGCTTTTTGTTTCGACAACGGGAATTAATTTTAAATTTAATTCTGCCATTCCTGTGTTTTGAATTTAGAAAAATGGATTCCATATTTATAATCAGGAGGTCAGAATTATGTAAATAGGTAACTTTTATTTTTAGACATTTTGAATAATTACTTCGGTAAATATTTTATTTACCATGGTTAAAGAGTAAATCCAGTAAATAAGGGAAAACATAATATTATAATAATAATAATAAATTACCCTAAAACGTGTCCTAAACCTATTGGTTGATACATGTCCGACCATGGGCATCTTGGGGTCGATTTTGGGACCCCATGGAGCCACTTGAGAGTGATAATGACTCTTTAGATTAATTAATTTAAAGTAAAGCCAAAAATGACACAAAAAAATTACTTTTAGTAAATTAATTTTTACATGGGGATATATAAGTTATGTTTTAGAATATAAATATTCATTGGAAATATGAAACGATCTCCTATATCATGGTATTTTTTTATAGTTTTTACACATCAAATAAATTAAATTATTTATGACACAATAATGATGCAGTGATTACCTCACTAATAAATGATTTAAATAAAAAAGATTATAATGATTAAAATATTTTCAAAAACATATCTAATTCTGATTGAATGGTTTTATTTAGAAAATTATTCATCTTATCATCAACTTTAATGTATTTCTGACCTTTTGAAACCTAAGATAAGTTTATAATAAAATAATAGTTTCACACTTTTCTAAAGAGCCCCTCCTCTTCCTTATAAAAGGAGACCACTTCTAACCAATTCTTTACACCTCTCAAGCCTTTTGGACCATCTAAAATCTGCCCAATTAAGAACCCTACATCCCTATCCTCCACTTAGAAGCCTTACTTTAGGCAGAAGTCACTTCAATAAGTCCTTTTAGTTCAAACCAAAGGGAGTTACCCAAATTAAAGGTAACGGTTTCTCTTAAATTCATTGCTTTTATTTTACTTCTCCAACCCCATGAACTCTTTTTATTTATTTATTTTGTAACAACAATAGTATCTTAAATATACTAGGATTTTGTTATAAGAAGTATTTGAGCTACACTTACACACACCTCCATCTAATGGGTAAAGAACATAATGTTTTTGTGGATGGAAAACTAACGCCTCATGAAACGATGATTGTTCGATTATCTCCTACCACCTCTTATAGTGACCATTATGATGGCACTGTATTTATATATTATGTTTATTTTTTCTCTATTCTTCTATAATTTTCATTTAAAAACACACCTTTAGGCTTTCCAATATGTGTGACCACGATAATTTCATTTGAGGAAGTGCAGACTACTACCACCCCTTCAAGGTGATATGATTCGTTCATGACAATCATGGAATGTATAAAGGATAGAGTTAATTAAATTATGTAAAACATATATCATATGATATTTTACTATAATTATAATATACCTATGTATCATTATGTTTTAATTCCATTAAAATAAAAAATAGAAATGAATGTAGCATTCAAGCGTACGTAAGGCTTACAGTCTCCATGAAAGGTGAATTTCATTTCTTTTCTCCAAATGTTATGTACTGTTGTAAATACATATATAAACTGGATATATAATATTTATATGATATCCAAATCATTTATATCATTCTGTAGATAATGTAATTTTGACCACATGGACAAATTGTAATTATAACAAGTTCATTTTTTACCCAACTTCCGAACATCAAAAAATTATCCAATATGAACTCAAATAATTAACTAATTATTATAGAAAGGTAATAAGTGATATAAAAGGAATAATAAAATTAAAAAGTGTTCTTAATCATGTATAAATTAACTTATGTTTATTATTCAGGAAGAACAAGGAACACACAAGACAAATCGGACTTGAGGTAAGGGGTTTCTTATCTCACTATTAATTCTGTGAGATTTCCATTGTTCACCACATATTTATTGCATATGGTGTGTGTACTACCCATGATTGTATTAATTTTTTAATATACATTAATTTATGGATATCTAAATCATCATTTTATTATCCTTCATTCATGGGTGTATGTTTCGTAAGTTACCAAATCAATAAGGGAATTTAAAATTTCAATTTCCACTCATTCGGCTTTACGCATACTTCATTGATTATTTTACTCCAAGATTATGTGTGGAATCAATATTAATTTTATTATGTAATAATTTCCACTCCCCTTTCTGTGGATATACTTTTCATACACATAATCACTCTGTTGATAAATTCTCAAGTCATCGATATGAACTTGATAAGAGTAATTTTAACTCAATCTCCATTAGTTGAGTTAAGCATCCAACTCATTGGTGTTGTTTTTACAAGAATATTTGTGAAAGGCCTATGATTGAATTACACTAAATATCCAATCATATTGAGTGTATTTATATTTTTCACACATAATTATGTCATTAATTTATCCTTAACCTAAGGATAGGGTCTTTATAAGAGATTTCATCTCAGTTTACATTCCATTGAGACTTCTTTTTTTATACACCAATTCACTTTTATATGGTGTATATAATGTACTTTGACATAGTATATCATGAATCCCTTTATTCTCCTGATATTATAATGTTTTGATTACCTCAATTATTTTTATTCAAGTGTCTCTCATTTGGTTAGTAACTCTAACTAAAATATCATTTTAAATGTTTTATTGATTTATTATTATAAATCATTCTCATTAATGTCCATGTTTTAAAAATGGTTTTAGGGATTTATTTATATGGAAATTAAAGTTTTAAAATTAAAAATTCCTTTTTAAAGTTTCAAAGTGGTATGGGACACTTTGATTCAAAAATATATTTTAAACGGCTTATTGACAAATAGTGTGACTTTTAAATGATTTCAAGAAAAAGGGGGATATTTCTCTCTAATAGTTTTTATGATTATTTTTATCTATGTCAATATCCTTCATTATTTTCAATTGAGGTTAATCTGATACAATACAATCTTCCATATTGTATCGCATGAGTTATGTTTGACTGTGGATGTGCTATTTTTATACCATTCATGGTTTGTGGACAATGTATTGACATTTCATTTGGTAGTTTTAATATGAATGTTTATATTATGTTTAAACTTGTTCATATGATGAATGAATTGGAATTAGTAAGTGACGGGTGGAGCCCACTATAGCTCCTCGATGCATCAGTAGGTCTCATGAGACAAACTAGTGTCTTAGTACAAGGCCTTGACAAAATCTTATTTGTAGTCTTGGCATAAGTCCATGACTATGTGGTTATGATATTTTGGCATTATGCAATCCATCATTAGGAAAGTGGTAATTGATATTGCATGTGATTATTCGACTAGTAGAATATCCATATGAATAAGTAAATGGCATTAATTCATTTTATTTTTATTCTATATTATGTTAAATTTCAAGTTTAAAAGGATATTTTTAGTTATGCATTACCTTAAATTTTTATGCTTATTTATGAAAGTTTCTTCCATATTGTTATCCTTACTGAGCATTTGAGCTCACCCCTTTCTATATTTTATTTTTCCCAGGATGTGAAGAGGTAAGTTATGAGTCACTTGCAGGCCTAATCTAGGAAGCTTGGATGTTTCCAGGGGAATAATTTGGTGTTGTTTTTCTTTTCAAGTTGTAATGTTAACCTTACAAATGTATCTAGCATTTCCAAGGCTACTAAACTGATCGGTCTTTCGGGACATGATTTCCTTGTATCTTGACAATGTTATGTAATAATGCACCGACTCTGGGTAACTGGGGTCGGGGCGTTACATTCTTTCCTCTATTATCACTATTAAACTCCATATTTCTCTCATTAGCTTTGTTTAGAACCTCACCAATATTGAGATTATTGATTATATTATATGATTGATGATTAGGCATAATAATGTTGTTTCGACTTCAAACTACCATTTCATTTTGTTTCTCATTATGAATATCATTACATTGTCCATCATATTATCCTTGAACATGAATCCTACTATTTCCAGCCATTTTCTAAAACCAAAATAGAATAGCATGGTAAGAAAAAATCATAATAGGAAAAAAACATAATCAAGTTCAAGTATATTCAATCTATACCATCTTAGGTTTAATACTAGGTTATTCATGATCATTACCATAATTCTAGGACTATAACCTATTGTTAAACTTACCCTTAGGGACATCTCTATACATACCTTTGAAATATCTCTAGAGATCTCACTGAATTTTTCACATCCTAGTTTCCAAAGTCTAATTAAAACATCACTTTGATACCAACTGTAAATACCCAAGATTGACGTATATGGAAACTAAATTACTTTTTCAAAATACTTAATACATGACACAAATAGACACACAAAAGACCATATTAGTTTAGTGTGTTTTTAAACATGTATAATAATTTTCTAACACGAAGAAAGATCTTAAACATCTCCTATAAAGATCTCCCGCTTTTATTTTCCTACCTAAAACCTATCTTTATATCAAGAGAAAAATAAAACAAAAAAATTCTTCACTCAAATGCTCAATAAGGGTAAACATAGAGAATAAACCATAATCATAATAATGTAAAAACATTAACATAAAGTTTAAATATCAATAACTTGTGTCAAGAAAAAAATCTTCATAGTACGTAAGGCATAGATCATAATGGAACATTAACCATGATAAAATAGAATTGGCATAAAAAATGGATTTTTGGAAAACTAAAATGGAAATAATATGATTTCTATAGTAGCCAATGCATTTCTTCCAATACCATCATAGTGTACAATTTCCATTAGTTAACGAGGTTTACTTGTCGTTCAATTCATGTATCATTGAACCAGATATACATGTCATTCCAGTACTATATTATTGAACTGAATTTACATTCTATTCCAATCATGTCTATCTAATGATATATAAATCTTACCTATTTCATTGGATGTAGATACTGGTCTCACCCATCTCATAATGAAATCTTTCTTACATGTTCCAAAAAAACATAAACCATTCATCATAGAATAACCCATGGAATAAAATGGGGTTATTAAACATCATTTTATCATAATACATATAAAATAAATGGTTTTCATAAAAATAATTCCATCATAAAAAAAATTAAATTAATAATAGGGATAGAAACAGAACCCTACTTTATCTTTAATGAAAAATAATTTTGATAAAACACTTGAAATTAACTCTTGAAGAAAATATCCTTTCTTCTTCAAAAACGTTTTCATTCTCAAAATTCCATTAATTTTAAAACAAATTTGTTGAAAATAAACTTGATATAGTGTATAGGAATCTACATTGAAATAAGGCGTCATTAAAGCATAAAAAAATCCATTCCTGCCATATATGTTAAAAAACATTCTTCTCGTACTCTTGCCGGAAAAGTCAAAAAGTTCATCGTATAGAAAATGAAGGAAAGAATTTTTTCCATACCATTTAATTAAAATTAATGAACAAGTAAAATTGACATTAAAAAATATTAAAATAATATAAATAATATTATATATTTAGGAAACATGGACGTGGATGTTAAATATACCCCAGTAAATATATACGTATAAATAAATTTTTAAAATAAGGAGACTGTGAAATTATCCCTTATCATAGGTCAGATAAGCTTTGTATGTATCTAAACCTAGTGTATAATAATTAGAATTATTTAATTGCATTATTCAAGAATCATAAGCATTTTTATGATAACATATATGATCATATTATCATTTGTTTGTAAGTAACATTTCATTTTTACTCATTATTTTGGGTATTAACTTCTTTATGTTCTTTTGCATGTTTTGTCAAATTGGTTCAAATTCCTATTTTAGGTTACAATTATATCATTTAAATCATGGTATTAGTATAATATATATCATACTTATTAATTCAATTTATTTATATAATGATGCCTTTATGAAGATTATGTTGAACGAATCACATCGCATCATGGTGATGGTATGTCGTACGTACGCGCGAGCGACAATATCGTTCCCATAATTATTGAATGGTATTGAATTGGAAGGTTTATAATATATAAGAATAAATATAATTTTATTTTAATCATATATATATTTATTTATTACATCATTATACCCATAAATGTAATATGGTGGTGAAAAACATATTACTCAAAGGTGTGGAGGCGTTAGGCCGTACGTACGCACGTGTGGTGATTTTATTTGTCATCAGATTGGTAGAAGTTGGAGTATGGTTGTATAATAATCATAATAACCTCTCAGTATATAGGTACTACTATTGTTATTACTTTATAATGAAACAACTCATGTGGTGGATATAGAAGAAGAAATATGTTTGAAAGAATCATAAAATGATTTTACATCTTCTTAGATGTGCCTCCTCTACATATACTCTTAGAGCACTATAGATGGTATTATAATAATATCAAGATCTCTAGAATGCTTCTAGGGATGTTTGAAAGGAAATTTTTCAGTTTATGGTCAAGATTAAAGGCTCAAAATGATGTTAATAGTTGAGGGAGGAAGTGCCCTTTTATAATTGAGATGAGGGGATGTTTTGGAAACCTCAAAAATATTAATTTCTAATAAAATCAAAACCCAATATAAAATCACCAAAATGACCCAATTTCAAGGATGTGATGAGATAGGGTTGTAATATCATAAAAAAATAAAAGTTATACATGTTTTTTATTTTTTTAACCTTATCATTTGGAGCTATTATTATTTAATTTATTTAATTTTATTTGTGTTAATAATATTATAAATATTAAATGGCTATCAGTATTTACTTATGTGATTACAATTGTTTATAATTGGATAATTAATGAATTTTATGACCATATAATTTTAATTTTTAATTTTCTAAATAGTTTGTGATTTTTATATAATTTAATAATATGTTATTTTTATAAAATATCAATAGTTTCAATTTTGACACTATTCATTTACTTGACTTTAAATAAAATCTACACAGAAGATGAATTCAAACCAAAATATTTTTTACACTCATAACATGTCATAGTAACCTATAATATTCACGGATCACATTAATTAGATCATATTATATTTATTGTAATATTTTTAAAACCATTTATTTGATATTTTTTTTCAATAAAATAATTTCGACATTTATATTGTGTCAGTATTAATAGTAATTATTTAATCTCTAAAAATTCTAAATAAATTCACACGATGTATATTATTTCATTATATTTTTGGAGAATATTTATGATCGATGTTTTATCATGTTTATCACTATATTAAAATTATTATACTTAAAATATATATGAGAGTGACCTATTGTCACATTCTTTGGTTTTAATTATTATTACATCACATATAGGGAAACAAGTACATTAAATGTATAAATTATGACCCATAGGTGATATTGGTCGACTTCAATTTATCCAATATTATTTTTACTAGTTTTAGGGTAATTTTATTATCTTTATCATAAGGTTAGTTACCCTAACTTACTTAATTTATCTTTAACTATAATAAATAATAATTACCTTAGTTACTATTCATAATGTCCAAAAATAAAAGTAACATATTAACATAATTTGGACCCACTGATTCCAAATATGGAATCCATTTTTCATAATTCAAAAGACAGAATTGGTAGAAATTAATTTAAAATTAATTGTCGTTGTCAAAACATAATGTGGGTTTTTAAGAAGTAAAAACTTATCAAAATATTGTCATGTGTTTATATCAAATTTAAATGTAGAATTACATCCAATTAAAAAAATTGGATTAAATTATAAAAAAATCCAATTACACATTAAAAACAATTAAAATGTTAATATAACTATAAAAGTAAATTAGACTAAAAGACTGTTTTAAAATTAAATGCAGTATTTTTCAATATTCATCAAAATTTGAATTTCATCAGAAATATACCAAAATTTTAAACAAGTTATATTTTGGTTTCCCGCTTCAAAATAAAATGATTATTTTTTCAAATAGAATATATAAGTTTTAATAGATATATTTAAAATTGGCATGCCATCAAAAGGTGGAAAACATTGCAATTTTTTTAAATAATTCTTCTAACTGAAAAATAGAATTTTTTTTCTTATATCATGTTCTGGAAAATACATAAGATGATTCATAATGTTATATGAAATTAAAAGTTTGGTTAATAATATTACAATTACTAGTTTATATCCCATTAAATAATAATATTTTAATAATATAACATTGTTTAGTGAAACTCGGTATTGCGTACAAAGCAAGCTATCAAGAAAGGTCGTTCTTTCACGTAATAGAATCCAAGTTAGTGTTATTTTTAGTGAAATATACCTTTTGTGTTGAATATAACATAATCCAAACATATTTATTTTATATATTGAAAAAAAAAATATAATCAGTGTTGTTTGAAATTAATTCTATCAAAAGAACTTAAAATTCAGTGTAACATAATCCATGAATAGTTTTTTGTATACTGGAAGATAAATCGGTGTTGTGTATAGTGAAAGATAATATTGGTGTATATTACAACACAAGAAATAAAATAAATTAAAAAAATCTATATCATAAAATATCAGGATTTTACAATGAAAGATTGAGCAAACCAACTTAATAATGGTGGTTCGAGTAGAATCCCTTAAGAAATATCAATATGGTATCAAGTGTACTTAGGAGGGATAAATTAGATATAAAAGGGGTTTATAAAATTTTATAAATCACGAGTTAAGTATGGTTAAGGTGATAAATCATACACCAACATTATGAGTTATGCATAAAAGTACATAAAATATAGGAGATTCTTGAACAAATGTGAGAAGGAGAGGATCCCTTACCGTAAGCCTCATGTTGTTCTTCGCCTGATTTTAAGGACCTGAATAAACAAAATAAGTTGATTAATTAATAATTAAATAACCTCCAATACATGTTGTAGATTCATTATAACCTTATTGAGTTCATTAATTCCTTTTTTATGAGTTATGAGGTTCAATTTCATTGTTTTGGGAGAGTTTTGTTTCTTGTTATTAATGATCAGTTCACTTATATTCATGTTCAGATAAACATGTAGGATGAAAATGGATTTTCAGAATTGATGTTATATTACATTATTGAATATCCATAATATTAAATGGTTATATAATTTATTTGGTTATTTTGAGTGATAGTGAATCATTATATAAAACAATAATGATAATCCTTGGATTAATTTGGAGATTTTTCTCACAATTAAATTGTTTTGTATTATTCTTTTATATCTTGTCTGAAAAAGGATTCCAGAACATCACATAAGATAAAATAAATGTTTAATAGTTTGTTTCAACTATAAAAATGGGTTCATGAACATAATTGAAGATGGGAATAAAAATTGATAACTCGTTGCCCTTGAATGTGATAAATAAACACATGTTCGATGGTGTTTTTATTTCAATCGTATAAAAGGAGAGAAAAGTAGATATGGTAATAAATCTTCCCATTAGAATAAAAAAAATTCAGTACATTTATGGTACTATAGGTTTTTTACCATTTGTATTAGTAGAGGTTAGGAATGAAAAGAGAACAATGGAACATTAAAAGAAAAGAGGAATTTACCTCTTCATTTAATCTTCCTTGAGAGCCTCTTATGGGTAGAGGATTTGGTCTTTTGATGAGACCAAGGGATTATGTACGTGGGGAAGGACATTGGGGAAAGATTTTTGTAGAATTTAGGGAAGGAACAAGTATAGAGAGGAGTGAAGAGAAGAGGGGTGTATGGGCGGTTTTTATAATGGTGGAAAGAAGGGTTTTCTTAATATTTTAATCATTAGTTTATTATTTTTCTATATGACAAGAAAAAGTTATGATTCCATGACCAAAAATAGAAATAATTATTTGTTAATTATAACTAAGGGTTCAGACATCATCCATTATTATAGGAATAGTCTATTTATCTTATAATGTATATATACTGTAAATTACTATATTTCACTATTCATGAAAAATTCACGTATTTTAAAAAAATCCAAAAAATTCACCCAAAACATTTTTCTACATGTAGAATTTATAAATGAAATCCATATTTCATAAATAAGTTTCTTTGAATGATTAATTTAATTTTTAATTAAAATCATAATTTACTTAAAACAAACAGATTTTAAAACTATGACTACTTTTATAATGCTTTCAAAAATTACATAAGGTCTTATAAAATTATCTTAAAAAATGAAGATAAATAATTTATTAATTTATGAATAGATTTTAGGAAAATAAATTTATTTTAAATTAATTAATTAAATTTAATTAATTATTTTTGACTTATAAAAATACCAATACCTTTACTATGGTAATATTATCACATATAAGATGCCTAAATTTTATTTATACATTCATACATGATGTTACTATTCTTTTAGATTATTTAATGTTAATAAGGGTCATATTACTATTCATAAGGGTAAAATTATTATTCATAAGTGTTAGTTACTATTCACCAAAAATTAGGTTTCTCTTATCAAACTCCAAACATCTTACTGATCAAAACTATGCATGTTAGATTTTCAAAATTCAAATTATAGAAGTGATAAATTTATGTCTGAAGGTTACATAGTACTTTTTAGTTTATTGAGTTTTTAATTCATGAGATTATAGGAAAAAAATTATAAGAATGTAATTTCCATTAATAAAACATTGGGTCATTACATCATTCCCCCCTTATGAAATTTTACCATAAAATTGTTTTTACATTCCAATATATAAGTAGGTGGGGGTACTTTTTCTTTATTTCCTTCACTAGTTCCCATGCTTCCTCTTCATACTTATTGTTCTACCACAGTACATTGACTAGGTGAGTAGTCTTGTTATGTATAACTTTTTATCTATGATCCAAGATCTTCACTAATTTCACCTCATTAAAGAGATCATTCTCCAACTATACCACCTCTAAAGAGAGTACATGTGAGGGATCTGGTATATTCTTCCTTAATAAGGATATATGAATGAAATCAGGTACTTTGGACATGGTATGTGGAATTGTTAGTCAATAAGCCAGATCCCCAACACGATAAATAATCTCGTAGGGTATAATGTACTTGGTACATCACTTTCCTTTCTTCCTAAACCTCATGACCTTCTTCCATGGAGATAAGTGTAGAAATACCATTTATCTAACTTTGAACTTAAGGTCTCGTAGGTGATTTTCTGTATAACTCTTTTGTCAACTTTGGGTTTCCTTGATGGGCCGATGAATGGTTTTCACCTACTCCATCATTTATTCATCCATTTAAGGTCCTATAATATTACAGTCATTGACTTCATCCCGACACACCAGTGTTCAGCACCATTTCTCATAAAGGTCTTCATATGGTTCCATTAGGATGCTGGAGTGGATACTATTATTATAGTAGAATATGAAGAGTGGAAGATGTTGATCACATCTTCCTTTAAAGTCCATATAATTTTCTATCAAAATATATTACAGTGTATGAATAGTTTGCTCAGATTGGATATCATTTTGATGATGATATGTCATACTGTAGTTATGTTCAGTACTTATAATGTTGGATACGTTTCCAGAACTTCATGGTCAATCTCATATCTCTATTGGACACAATTGATAGTGGTACTCCATGCAGCCTTAACACCTCTTTGATACAAATATGTGAAATTTTATCCAAGGAGAAGTCCTCTCAAATTTCAATAAGATGAGATCTATTAGTAAGATGATCCATAATGACCCATATAGCATTATTTCCTCTAGAGGTCCTTGAAATTCTAGTGATAAAGTCCCTAGTGATGTTCTCCCACTTCCATGTTGGTATGGGTAATAGTTTCATCATCCACTTAGACTTCCATCTTTTACCCTTCATTTTTTGGCATGCCAGACACTTTTATGTATACATAGAAATATCATTCTTTATATTGTCCCACCAAAATCTCTCTTAGAGATCTCGATACATCTTTATGCTCCCTAGTTGAATCGAGAATTTTGAGCTATGTGTGTCATTGAAAAGCTCCTTGTTTATCTTTATATCGAATGGTACACATAATCATGACCCAAATATTACAAGTCCATCATCAATCATAAATTTAGATTATTTCCCATTTTTAATGGCTTCCACCGTTTTCTGAATTTCCGCATCTTTTCCTTGAGCATCCTTTATTTTCTCCACTAGGGATGGTTGAGAAATCATTTGAGAAAGAATTGATGTTGTTCCTCCCTTAATGATTCTCATGTACATCCTATGAAAATATAAGAAGATTGGATCCTTTTTAATTATAATCATTGATAAAGATTCATGATCTTTTCTACCCATAGTATCTCCCACCTTATTTGTCTTACCATAATTGTAGTTGATTGAGAAATCATAATTATTGATGAGCTCTATCCATCTTTTCTACAACATATTAATCTCTTTTTTTTAAATATATATTTGAGATTATTGTGATCAATATATGTCTCACACTTCTCCCCTTAGAGATAATGCTACCATATTTTTAATGAAAAGATCATAGATTCCATCTTTAGATCATGCGTAGGAAAGTTTTTCTCATGGATTTTCAACTGCCTCGAGGTGTAGGCTATCACTTTTTCATTTTTCATCATCACACATCCTAAGGACTTAATTGAAGAAACAATATACATAATAAAGAGTTCTCAACTTATTGGGAGTGTGAGTACTGGAAGAGTGATTAGCCTATTTTTTAACTCCCTAAAACAGTCTTCACATTCCGGAGTCCAAAAAATCATTACTCCCTTCCATGTCAGCTTGGTCATTGGGTTTGAAAATCATGAAAATTTCTTCATAAATTGTTGATAATACCCAATTAGACCTATAATTATGTGTTTCTTCATTACATATATTGGTCTGGGCCACTCTTCATTCTCCATTATCTTGGAAGGGTCCACAGTTATCCCTTTTTTGGAAATAACATTCCCCAAGAATGATACTTGCTCCATCGAGAACTCACATTTAATGTACATTTCATACAGCTTCTCCCTTCACAAATTCTTTAACACAATATTCAAATTCTCTTCATGTTCCTCCATACCCTTGGATTATATAAGAATAATGTTGATGAAGACTACAATAAATTTTTCATGGTAATTTATAAAGACTCTAATCATTAAATCTATTAAAATTTCATGATCATTATTGAGTCCAAAGGGCATCACTATGAACTCATATTTTCCATACCTCATTCAAAATGTAGTCTTGGAAATATCATCCTTCCTTAGATTTAATAGGTGATATCCTGACCGATGGTCAGCTTTAGAGAATTAATTGTCCCCATGAATTTGACTGAACAAGTCATCTATCCATGTATGTGGATACTTGTTCATTATCATGAATTTATTGAGCTCCATATAATAAATGTAGAGGAACATTGATCAAACCTTCTTTATGACGAATAGGACTAGATCACCCTATGGGGAAGCACTCAGACATATAAAACCCTTTTCTAGATTCTCGAGTAACTACTTCTTCATCTCCCCCATCTCTATGGTGGCAATTCTATACGGTGTGTTTGATATTGGTAGTGATATGGGTTTAATTTCAATTTAGAACTCAACCACTCAATCAGGAGGAAGAACATGAAACTCTTTAGGGAATAAATCAATGCAATCCCTCGCGATGGGCATGTCTCCAAGAATGATTCTCTCCTTTGTCTCAATCATTTGATCTAGACATTCTTTCTCATAAGAAACTAATATCCACACTTGAGACAATGATTATAATTGAGATTCATCTTCCTCCTTAAACTTGTAATGAACATTAGGATGATTCTGAATATGAAGAGTGATCTCCCTTTCTCGACAATTGATGTTGTATTTGAATGAATTTTTCCAATACATGCCCAAGATAGAATCAAACTCCACTAAAGGAAGAATGAAAATATTTTCTGGGAGGTTCAGTCTACAAATGGTAACGGGAAAGGAGTTATAAACCACAGATGCAATAATTTCTTAATTCACTATTCTCAAAGATAACTTATCCCTCAAATTTTGTGGTGGTGTTTGAATAGTTGTACTAAACATGCAAGATATAAAAGATTCTAAAGAAATAGAATCAAATAGTATGTTCACTATTATTTAATGTATAACTATCATACCAGTCACCACATTATTGTTTGGCACCACCTCAATAATAGTGATAGTATAACCCCTTCCTTATTTCCTTAGAGGTTGTTGTTGATTTCCTCTAATAACCCTCATCTTAGGGAAATGGTTCACATAATTCCAATGATCCTTGTAGTTTTATCACTTCCCTACAGGGTGAGTATTGATCTAAACCTTCCTTTATTCTTACACATTAGTAGGATTTTGCATATCTCTTCATAAATGTTATGCCAGGTATCCCAAAATTCCACATTTGCAGCAATTCCTTATTCCATTTAGACAATTCCCATGATACTTCTTCCTAAAATTTAAATATGTGGGACGATCAATATTCCTTCCATCATGGATATTATTTGGGGAACCTCCCATATTAGATGTCATTTCCTCTTTTTTTTTATCAGGCCCATGATACCACTGAGTGTCTATAATCTCCATTTTAACCTCAAGGGAACAACGAACAATCTACTCATAGTTTTAAAAGTCTCTAATAGACAACGATTTCCCTAGACTCGACTTGAGTCTTCTAAATAAGTGATCCACCCTGATTTTTGTGTTCATGACAAAGCCATAGGTGTACCTTACAATCTGTGTATATTTTTCTTCATAAGACTCAATTAACTCATCTTCCTTATGCTTTAGCTTGAGGAACTCTATTTCCATCTTGATATTGAGGGTTCAGGGAAAATATTTATTGAAAAACATTCTCTTGAATTCCTCCCAATCCAAGGAATAAGTTTCCTCCTAGGGATTTTTATTATTTATCAGTGTCCACCACTGATCATCTTCCCCATCAAAATGATAGACCGATAGTGTGACTTTCTCTTCTTCTAAGCACTCAAGGATAGATAAAATATATTTAATGGAGTTAATCCACTATTTATTGTGGAGGGGATTAGAAGATCCCCTATAAATTGGAGGCCATTACACATGAAGGACTCAACGGAAAAATGTTCTTTCATATGAGGAGGAGGTTGTTCCACATTATTCAAGTTATTATTCATAACTTGATCTAGATGAGAAAGTATTTTCTTGATTTTTTGAGCACCTGTTCCCATTATACAGGGAATATCATTAGGTAAATCTGTACATTCACTATAACATTGATTATTAGCATGTGTTATTATATTTCCCGCTATTTACAATGAAAAAGAATGTATAATTAGAGGGCTTGAATACATATATATTTTGAATAAAAAGGAAACATTGAACATCAGAGGATAAACATGTAAAAGAGATGTATATCCTAACATGTGATTCCCTATGTTTCAATACAGGTTGTCTGTGATATATTTCTTAACTTATATTCTTATGGTTTTTTCTTCATTCCCTCAATAATGGTTTGTACAAAGCTAATGAATTTACCAAATCATATCCCCCAGGACTGTCAAACCAAGAATTTAGCAAGGCCCATTTTCGTGCACCAATTCTCATTCTAGTCTATCTCAGAGAGGTGTTTACATGTTTTAATCCTAGATAAATCTATTCCAAATCCACCTCTATATTTTTTTATCTAGATAGGGATGTATAGTCTTGATAAACCACTTACTCTATACTTACCAAAATTTAGGAGTGTTTTCTTATACATTGTATCATCATTAAGGTACTTACTAATGTTCAACAATCCTAATCTCCAAAAATAACTATACTATCTTATGATACCTATTATAGAAACCCTATACATTTACACATAACATTACATGATTTTATGCATAGTTATACATCATAAAGAAATCCAAGAATCATGAAGTCTAGTGTCTTTGATGAATAGGTTCACAAAATTAAAAACATGGGAATGAAAACACTTATTTATTTAATCATAATAAAGAGATCCTAACTTTATTTGAGATCTTACATCTATAAAGGGTACCCTAGGCATCACATGAAGGAAGTAATGAGATAAAATACTATTAATGGAAAAGAATAATAATAAAACATTAACACATGGGTTAGAAGGAATGGCATAATTAAAATAAAAGGAGTGGAACAAATGGAATCATAACACATAAACAAGGGATCATATAAACATGAATTCATAGAAATATGGAAGAAACATAAATCTTGAATTTATCATGATTCAATGATCATTTAACATAGAGGATAACAAGTCAAGGATAACCACTAAGACCGTTTCACATGGTAGCATGAGTCAAGGCTAACCACTAAGACTGTTGAACATAATGTCCCATGATACTAAACATTACCCAATGCATTGGAGCACTATCTGGGAACACCCATATTAACATGTTCATTAATATTCCTTCAACATATAGAATCATACATAGACAATCATAAAACTAATTATACCCGAAGAAAGAAATAGGTATCATAATCATGTCATAAGCATAATGAATGGGAGTACCATAAAAGTGTCTAAGATAGAAAGTAATTAGAACATAATTGGACCTTAATAAGTAAAAATAGTCATATATCATGGTATTTGATGTCAAATAGTAGTGAAAATATTTGAAAATAGTATTTAATAATTTTTAGCAATAAAAAATTTTAGTGCGGTTTTATGGAAAACACTAAAAAGAATTTAAAAGAGAAAAGGGAAGAATATTTTGTATATAATAATAAGTGAAACAATAACGTTTTAATAATAATAGCACCAATTTTATAAATACAATGGAGTATTATAACATATGGTAGAGTGACCTTGAAATTTGGTACGGATTCAGGAAGTTCTCTTCAAATGGGTTTTCTTATCGGGATGTATTGCGGAGGGAATAATTTAATAACATATATATCCCTGAAAGAGAATGATGAATAGATCTTGATATATTATTTTGGAGAGTATATATAGAATTTATAATATGTAATAAATAGAATATATAACTTCATTTAGGTAGAATGAATTATAGAGAAAGTCGAAGGAATATAGGAGGTTCAGGTAGAATTATTTACGGAATATCAGCATGGTAGTGGTAGTACATTGGAGGGATTAATGAGAGATAAAATGGGTTTATCATCTTTTACAAATAATTAGGGAATTATGGGTATGGTGAAACAATATAACCCAACATTATTAATTATTCATAAAAGTACATAACATAGAATAGAATTTTGAATAAATGTGAGAAAGAGAGGATCCATTACCTTAATCCTGATAGTGTTCTTCACTTTATCTTCACAACCAGAATAATAAAATTAGGTCAGTTAATTAAGAATTACATAACCAAAAATATATTTTGTTGATTTATTTCAACCTTATTAAGTACATTCATGTCCTTTTTGATGAGTTATGAGGTTCAATTTCATTGTTTTGGGGGAATTTGCTTCCTTGGTTTTAATAATTGGTTCTCTTATATTCATGTTCCGATAAACATGTATAATGAAAATGGTTTTACAAAGTTGAATTTATATGACATTAGTAAATATCCAGAAGAATACAATGATATAAAATTCACTTGGATATTTGGAGTAATGGTGAATCATTATAAAAAACATTAATGATAAACTCTTGGATTAAATTGGTGATTTTTCTCACAATTAACATATTTTGTATTATTAGTTTACCTCATGTTTAAAATAGTATTCCCGAATATCACATATGATAAAATAAATATTTAATCATCCACTTCAACAATAAAAATGGCTTCATGACCATAATTGGAGATGGTAATAGAATTTGATAACCTGTCGTCCTTAAATGCGATAAATTAACACATCTCGGATGATGTTTTCATTTATTTTGTATTTAAAGAGGGGGAAAGAGATATAATAATGAATTATACCATTAGAATATTAAAATTCCAGTACATATTTGGTACTGGAGATTTTATACCATTTGGAAGAGTATAGGTTTGGAATGAAAGGAGAACAAAGGAACATTAAAAGAAGAGATGAATTTACCTCTTGATTTAATCTTCCTTGAGAGCCTCTTAAGGGGAGAGGATTTGGTTTTTGAGGAGACCAAGGGCTGATGGACGTAAGGGAGGAGCTTGGGGAGAGATTTTGATAGAATTTAGGTTAGGAAAAAGGCTTGAGAGGGGTGAAGATTAGAGGGGAGTGTGTGTGTTTTTTATAGTGGATGGAAGGAGGGTTTTCTTAATATTTTAATCATTATTTAATTAATTTTACATAAGATAATAAATAGTGATGATTCCACGACCAAACAAAGAAAAAAGATCATTTTTATTCGATCTAAGGTTTCTTAAATCATCCATGATGCTTGTAATTGTCCATTTTAATTATAATGTATATATACAACACATTACCATATTTCAGTATTAAAAAAATAATGTTTTTTAAAAAAAACTGAAAAATTCACCCTGACCATTTTTTAACATGTAGAATCCAAAAATTAAACCATTTTTAGAGAATATTTTTTTATGTATGATTAATTTAATTTTTAATTGAATTCATAATTTACTGTGAAAATAAATTCATTAAAACTATGATTGATTTTATAATGATATCAAAAATTACATAAGGTCTTTTAAATTTATCTTAAAATTAGAAAACATAAAATTTTTAATTTATGAACAACTTTTAGGAAAATAAATTTTATTTTAAATTAATTAATTAATTTTAATAAATTATTTATGACTTACAAAAATACCATTACCTTTACTATGGTTATATTATCATTTATAAGATTCATAAATTTTATTTATACACTTCTTGGTGAGGTTAATATTATTTTGGATGATTTACTATTTATAAGGGTCATATAACAAATCATAAGGGTAAATTATCTATTGATAAGGGTCGGTTACTATTCACCCAAGATTATGTTTGTCTTATTAGACTCCAAACATCTCACTAATCACAACTATGTTTTTCAGATTTTCAAAATTCAAATCACATACGTGAAAATATTATGTTTAAAGGTCTCATGGTACTTAGTAGTTAATTTTTTTGACATTATATTATTATATGATGTAATTATAAGAATATAATTTACATTGATAAAACATTGGTTCATTAACCCTGTACTGCTCCTCCCCCCTTGTGGAGGAGGAGGAGAAACACCTTGAATCACATGATACAAGATATAAAGGGCAGGGTGAACTCTCTGATTCTAGTGAATCCTCTCTAGAGGTTGATGATTAACCTAAAAAAATTGTGTAAACCTTCCAAAAATCATGTTCTAGAAAATTAAAAAACCAATAGTGGAGGATGATGGTAACATTACCCCAAATCCTAGAAAAACGAGGAAGCGCAGTGACTACTCTCACCTCGAAAGAACAATCATCACAAGATCTCTTTAATACACTTGGAAGAATATTGAACCTCTGACTTATAGGAAGGATATTGAACCTAAAACACTCCCATCTGTTGTTGATCAACCAATAAAACTATCTAGTTCAGATGAGTAAAATGTTGATCCTCTTTATAATGATGCATAATACGATGAGGAGGTGGGGGAGGCATTCGATTCCTAGACGGATGAAAAATATGAAATCACATTCCAAAAATATCAAGATAGTGTCATTATTGCTGAAAATTACCTTGAAATGAAAAAATAGATGTTTATTATTATTTTCGATGAACATAAAAGCAATACTAATTTTAACCTCAAAGCGATACACTAGGACTGATTCATTCCACTACTCTTAATATTTTTTTTGTTTATTTTTATGGATTCCTCTGCAAAGTGCCTTGTTTCCCACGAATTTAAGTGTATTTGGGCTTCCTACCTTTTTAATGCAATTACACCTTCTTGTTCTTGAAATTATTTCTTTTGGATTTTCCTATATGCTTTGTTTTTTCCATGTTTTTCTCAGGATCATTTCACAATCATTTCAAATAATTATAAAGATGGTGAAAGTGAGCCTGTTAACGCAGGTTAATACTTCTACAATCAAGTATAAAATATGAATCTAATTTAGAAAATATATAAATGATCATGGAGAGTGAATCAGATTTGAGTGATGTGAATTCCAGGCTGTAGGGAAAACAATGTTAAAAACTAGTACCTAATGGAACGATAAAGACAACAAAAAAATTCTAAAAATATATTCTAATAAGATTGATTTTGTTTGAACACGGTTAAAAAGAGAATTCCTTGATCCTAGCTTGCGGGCTTTCTCTATTTGGTTGACAAGTTGATTATAGGACTAAGACATGTTTTTATGGCTCAAGCTTTTAGTTTGTTTATCTTTGAAGACTCAACTTAGATCCCCCCACAATCCCCTGCTGGTGTAATCTCTTTACACCTCATGCTTATCTTTTAAATTTTTATTCTTTTAATGAATTTGTTTGGGACACTAATTGGGAAACAAATTCATGTCACCACTTTTATAAAAAAACTGATTAGTTCTTTTTCAATTAGTAGAACAACTGAGTAAATTATTTTAAAAACTCCAAAAGTAATATTTATTAGCGAGTTAATATTTTACAATTTTTTTGGATAAATATAACATATTATATATATGTATATTTTTAAATTCTAATTACTTTTATATCATTTTGTTTTAAAAATAAAATAATCTAAATGGTTCTTAAAATGATATTAATAGTATTTTTTTGTTAAACATATTTAAAAAAAATTATTTGAAAAACATAAAATTATTTAAAGAGGTGAATTAGGGGACTAATAGTAAAAAATACCATCCATTTTCAATTTATGAGACAATTTTTACCTTATAAGTAAAATTTTAGCAATTTAATGTTGAAAAAGTCATTACCATGTTTAAGGTCAAAATTGGTTAACAAATGGTTAAACCAAAAGATAAGGTTAACAATAATATCTAAACTTATATAAATTTTATTAGATGATTATATTAAGACAATATGATCCTTATCTTATAATCCATGTATTTTTGGAATCATATTATAATAATTATAAATATATTAAATTATAATATATTGTGTATTTCAAAAAATGAAATTAATTATATTTTATAATAAAAAATATTTTATTAAATTTTTAAAAATTCATTAAAATCCTATTTTTGGTTAATTTAATGGTTTATTGATAAAAATATCAACCATTATAGATTTATGTGTCATTTTCCCTTTTATTTTAATTTTTTTGACTCGTAAATAGTAAAAGAACATTGATATTAGGATATTTTCCAAAGGGTTTACGAAGGGTTATAACAAAGAGATAAATGCAAAAATATAAATAAAACATGTTAAATTTTTATTGTATGAGGGGATATATAATCATACTCATATTATATTCAAATTTTATATATTTGGATCCATTTTTCAATTATAATTAATTTATATTAATTTAATACATTACAAAATTCCAATCATTCCCCATCCCACAACTATAAAAGGACACCACATCACATTTACTCTATAGACTTAAAGATACCTTTTTTAAAAATTCCTTACAAAATACCCTTTAAAAACCCTTTATATGTTATATAGATCTCATTTTGGAATGAATACCAACCTTATATGTATTAATCTATGATGAAAATGATGTTGTCTAAAGAATATGTATTACATTTTACTGAATGTTTTAAATTTCTTTATTCTTATAAATCATTAAAATATTCTTCAACCATGATGAAATAATTTCATCAGTGTCTCAAATATACTATTTTATTTTATTTTTAATGAAATGACCTATATTCATCTCTCATTTATCAAATGGGAAAAGAATCACCATTTTTCTATACAGTGGACTATCGCCCCACAAAACAATTGTAATCCATTCTCCATTACTAAATATCAAAAATGATTATAATTATGGATTTAATTAATATATATATATATATCATATTCATGAAATAATTATCATTATATAAATATAATAAATCATCTTTTTTATTAAATTTAATTCCATTGAAAAATTATAGCATCATTTGTGCATTCGTGTGAATTATCACCTCTACAAAGTGATATGATTCATTTTTCTTAACAACATCACATGGATAGAATAAAAATTAATTTAAAGATATAATAAGATATTTATAATAAAATAATAATTATCTACTTATTAAATACTAATTACCTTCTTTCCATAATTCTATTTGAAAAATGAACATGTTTCTCATGTATATAAATAACTTAATAACTCAATCATTATAACATAGTTCATTTTTTAAATCCATATTTCACGGATTGTTTTAAATGTATAATTGAGGTATAAAAATATAAAAAATATAATTATTTAATTTTTATTATTATATATATTATATAACAATGACCCCTTTGTCAACATTTTAAACAAAAAAACTATTTGGAATTATGAACCAAATGTCCTCAGAACACCCAATGTGGACATAATCGATTAATTAGTTAAATATTTAATTAAATAAATTAAATAAATGGTCTCAATATAAGGTATTAATACTGTAAATGTTTATTAATAAATAAAATAATAGATATAATTTTAATATACATGTGTTATAATACATACATAGCATGTCTAAACTCGAGGTAAGGGATTTTGTATCAATTTCACTTCATTAAGGAATAATTTATTATTATAAAAATAATTTCTCTTATATGGTTTATGGAATACAATTTGACATTTTATATCATGAATAATTAATATTTAATGTTATTTTAATTTTTATTTCATATTTTCTCATACAATGGGATTTTTCATGAAAGTTACCCTATGATAAGGAGCCGCTTAACTCAATTTCCATTCATTGGGTTCCACTTATACTTAATTGGTTTTTTTATTCCATTATTATATAAGAAATAATATATAAATAGTTTTATTATATATTTCTACTTATTTGATATTGATTTACATATGAGAACATAATCACTTCATGGATTAATTATCACTTTAAATGTTTTGATATTTGAAAGGGTTTTTTTGTCTCAATCTCATTTTCTCGAGACATGTTCCATGTCATAAACCCTGATTTACTTAAATAGTATAATTATTTCATCATGAATGAATTTTTATATATCACGTCATGAAATTCATGAGACTTATTAATCCATATCACACTATTTATTTAAATAAATTTTTATTTGAATGTTACATTTCATGTTAAAGGATTTATATTACAATATACTTTTTTATATTATTTAAGATCATAGTTACATTGGGGGAAATTACATGAAAATATTTAAATAACCACATAAATTCCTTTACCTCTAGTTATAAATTGTTTTACATGTTTTGTTTCCATTTTTTCCCTTATTTGTTAAATAAAAAATAAGAATGTTATTTGCAAGTAATACCAATCATGTATATTCTTTTATATTGGGAATCATTCTCTTCCATATACATTTTTTCTAAAATGTTTCCATGAATTTTATTTTATAAAAATTATAAAATTAAATAAATTTATTTATCATGATCATATAACTTATTTAAAAATATTTTAAAAGGAAATTTCTTAAAATTATCCACCTGGGACACTTTTGACTCACTTAACTAATGTTTTCAATGATTGTTGAATTTTAATGCTTACATCATTAATGGTTTTTCCTACAATAATGAAAATTATTTTATTACAATACTATTTCATAATTTTTCAATTTTATTTCGAAATAAATTTATTTGAATAATATTTTATGAATTTTTATCTTTTAAAATTTATTTTTGAAGTGTCAAGTGTATTTTCTTTAGAAATTTTTTGATAGCCTTTTATGGTATTTTTATTCATATAAAACCACCCTATATTATTCTTATGTTCCAACATGGATATGTTCTCATTATACCATCAATATTATTTCTCTAGATGGATTCTTATTTTTTGAAAACTATTATCCTGGAACACATTTATTTTCCAAAAATAAATAATTCTATTAAAGAACAATAACTATTGTTATGTTAAAAAATGTTTAAATTTCTGTTATATATTTAAAATATAGTTATTGAACACTAGTTATAAAGATAAGTTATCTTAATATATCTCATGATGATTGGTGAGATCGATATATCTCTCTGATGAATTTTGTATCGATGACAGAGTTGAATAAATATAAGTAATTACTAAGAGATGATAGAGTTATAATCTTAACATGTTATTACTAATAGATTATGGGTATTACCCAGGTATGATTATCCCATATGTAAGGGTTGTTGTAATGGTTCTTTGAATAAAATGTTTCAATATACCAATATAGTTTATTTATACTTTCTATGAGTTTTTAATTTTTCCTTTGATCAAAATTGATATCACATGTCTCATTATTATCAATTCATATGAATCATTCCTTTGATAAAGATTTATGAAATTTATCACGTCTTATGATATAGGTTTTGATGAGTATAAATTACCTTATATTGTTCTTATACACTTTGATTGTGTTATTATACACATATAGTAATCTTATGATCACTGATGACATTCAATTATTGATGATTATGTTTTACTTTACTGAATATTTGAGCTCACCCTTCTTATATTTAATTTTCCCTAGGTTAGAAATAATGGTTTTATGTATGTTATTCCTAATAAGGTTACTTGATGTGAAGAAATTAGTGGGATATGACATAGATATTTATGGATAGGTTGTTTATGTATCCAAGTTGGTGTGTAAGAGATTTTACAAATTAGATAAACCTCTAAACCTAAATGTTATATGTGCATGTAAGTGATCCAATATTTATTTTTGATGTTATATGTTTTGGATGGTGAAAAGTAGGTTAGGTTTATTAGTTTAAAATCTAAAAATATAAATATGATGTTTTTTTCACTATATCCAAATTTTTGGGTTTGGTGTAATGAACTAAACATTCATTAATGAAATTTTCTTTTTTAATGAATAAATCCCTTATTATCAAATGTAGTTATAGAAAACAAAACACTCTTATAGTTATTTTAGACCATTATATAATATATCTAGTCAAATTGAGAACAAAATTAAGCATATTAACTAATGATAATATAGTTGTTGTATAGTTATCATTAATATTAGTATATATTATGTGTTATAATAAAGTATAATTGACATAGATAAAGGATGTAATGGCCGCGACTAGTATGATTATACCATATAAATTCTAGTTATCAAAGAATCCAAGGGAGATAATGTCACTAGGATCTTCCTTTAACCAATACCAAGATAAAATTTAGTAAATAAAATAAAAATGGAACCAATTATATGATAAGTTTAAGAAAATCATGATTATTTCTCAAACTATGTTTGGCGAAACACCCTAAGAAAGAACCACCATCATATACATTACACATAGGGTGTATGTTGGTGTAATAAGGGGCTATGTATCTTGACCCTAGTAATGTCAGTTTTTTATTTTATTTTGCAGAATTAATTATTATGTGTATCCATTTTTTATTAAATTCTCAATGATTATATATATGTTTTGATTAAAATTAGATTTTGACATGAACAAAGTAAAATTATGTTTTTGGGAAAAATATAGTTACGATTAAGACACCCTTTTGATAAGCTCGATATTTTTTTAAAATAAATTATATTTAAAATAATAATATTATTAGATAATAATTATTTAAATATAAATGATAATATGATTTAATGAAGTCCATGTTAGTTTCTACAATGGTTTGAATGTGGATAATATCATAAAAACTAGTATTTTCCAGCAAATAGGGGGTTTTATTTGAATTAAAAAATACCATATTTAAGAAATTATTTTGATAAAATAAATATATTTTTTTGAAATAAAAACATCAAAATTATCCAATGGTGATTTTTTCATAATTTTTTAAGACATTCAATTTTTTGGGTAAATGTTTAATAAAGTACATATATATGGTCTATTATATGACAACATAATATCTCAAAAGTGATATAATAAATAATATAAAATGTATAAGTTAAAAAAATAGATTTAACCCTTAAATTAATTATTTTTTGACATTATTTGATTATTTTTATAATCCTTTAACAAAACCTCCAAAAACTATATTATATTTTAAGGTTTAAAATTTATTCTTTAAGAAAATGAGTTACATCCACATCACCAAGAATATTACATTAATTTTTTTAGTTCATGCCCGTATAAACTTTTGAAAACTACTTCTCTCCTACTAAAACCGTGGTATCCATTATGGGATTTTTTTTTATTTATAGTGTCCAAAACCTATATATTGAAATTAATAAATAAATCTTGTCTCTTTCACTATAAGTACCCACCCAACCTCCCAATAATCTTCATTAAAACCCATTGATCCTGAATTTAATCTCTATATACTTAATTAAATCCCTCAAAAGGTGTACTTATGATCCTAAAAAGCAACTACCAACCTTTTATAAGTTCCCTTTAAAGGTAAGGGATTATCAAATTCTCCACTTTATACAAGAAACTTCTTTAAATTAGTGATTTTTTAGAATATCAATGATCCTAGTGTTGGTACCCCCATAAAATAAAGATGGTATAAGTGTTGTGCATCACATTAAAATATGAAGTTCCTCTATATTGGTTGCTTCAATTATGTTCTTCAATATGAATATATTCAAGGGGATGAAAAATAATTGTAACTTTAAATCAAGGTCCGGTTCAAGATGAATCACCTACTTTCTAATTGATAAGGGGTGGCCAACCCTGAAATGGACAACACCATACATAGGTACTTTCCCTTCCAAAATTCCAAGAATTTGGTAATTTATGAACCAATGAAAACTTATATCCATGGAATATCTGGTTTGGTTAAGGTTTGATACCATTTGTTAGGTGTTAATAATGGAGCTAACTCGGTGGAAGGCCTCTAGGTCATTTCCCATAAATCATTGGGGGAGACACGTTTCCTCAATATTTCTGATCATATTGTTAACTATGAGATTCAAAAACTATTTTTTCCCCCTAGTTTTTTTATCATGAAAATAAATACCAAGATATAATAATATTCTGGAAAATCATTGACTAGATCGGTGGAAGAATAACAGGACCATGGATTATATTAGGGGATTTCAACAACATTATGCCCCCTAGTGAAAAAATTGGATCATCCCACCCTCCTATATCTATTAGGGAGTTTGGTTCCAACATTGAGGTCAATAATGTTATTGAAATTAAGCAACATGTTGCCAAATACAGATGGTCCAGGATGCACCTCTTTAAAACAGTTGTTAGTAAACTTGACAAAGCCTTTACAGATGTTTTTTACCTTGACAAATGGGACTCTATTTCTAGTATCACACATCCTAGGATAAAATAGTATCATCATTATGTTCTTGTTAGTCTTATTTATATTGGTATTAAGAAACCCATCCCTTTTAGATTAAATAATGAAAGGGCCTTTAACTATTAATGTGATAGGCTCATTTGTGATTTTTATAACTCTATGTATTGTGGTAATTATATCATTGTCTGCATTATTAAATCAAATATCCTAAAACACAAGGTTAATTTTTAGAGTAAGGATTGTATCATTGGAATCTATAAAGATATTTTTTACCTTGATACATCTCTACAATAGGTGTAGAAATAAATTAATAATAGGGACTTTACCTCTAACCTCTAACAAGAGATTATTATTTCATCAATTATTAACTCCCTTATTATATGAAAGAAATAATCTAGATGGAATCCTTCAAAATCATATGGCTTAAGGATGGTTATCGAAACTCTAAATTTTATATTTCTCCACAAAGGGCTCGAAAAACCTATAGGCCTCTCAATTTCTTGAAGTTGTAGGGAAATATCATTCAGGAAAAAGAAAATATATTTGAGAATATTGTTTAATATTACACTAATTTTTCAAACGGAATATAAAAAAGGGTGACCTGATTAATAGAATTATTCCCAGTATTTTCATAAAGGAAGACAACACATTACTAGGTATATAATATCTTTAGGTGAATCATTTTTAATTTCAAAAGAATGTACCACACATTCCTCTGCTCTCCCAAATCTTTCTAACAAATATAGAAAACATGGCATCCTTGAGGCTACCAGTGATTATAAACCTTCATCCCCCCGACCCTGGTTGGATATGATGCAGTGGCTTCATATTACAGGTTCGATGATCCTTAGGTGTGACGTCTAGTCTTCCCATATTATTCATCGAAGAAAGAAGTTATCCTTAGTTCCCCCAGGGGAATCCCCCCCACCCACCTCCCAATTTTTTGTGGTTCATATGGAATCATGGTTCGAATATTGGGACTCCAATGCTCACTGTTTCAATGTATTCATTACAAGAAGCCTCAAATATCCTAAGGTGGACCTTAGTGTCTTTTTTTGGTGTTGATATGCCGACTCTAGGCCTATTCTAATACTTTGTCCACTCCTGGGGACAAGATCTCCAAGATAGAGTATCTGGGTTAAGTTTGAAATCATCCTACATTGTTATGGATTATCATGTGGACATCATTAAGTGTTGGTCCAGAATCATTATATCTATGAATCAATGGAGGTTTCATCTCTCCCACTAGTCTATGGAGATTAACCGTGGATGGGAGATCCCATTTTAGTGGTGCAGATCAATTTTCCATCTTTACCACTCATGTTTTATTACATAGGGTTGTCGGAGAAGATAGGGGACTTACTTGCTAAGTTCCTCTACCTGGATGACCACACCCTGTGGCTTCAATACTCAACATCATCCTAGATCTATGTTTATATAGATTTATATTCTTATATTCCATCATAACCAATGATCTGGGTTGAAGACTATGTGTAATGGATGTGTCCCCTCTCTTATCTCACGATACCTCACTATTATTCATGATGTCAACTCCAGGGCCACTTGTTGTGAGAAAACAAAAAGATATTTTCACATCACACAAAAAAATCATAAGAATCCCAAGGATATAGGAAAATATTTCCACCTAGATCTCTGACAAGCTTGAGCGGCTAAATATGCGGTTTTGGTGGACCTTGAGGCGAAATGAATTCATCTGCTTCTTGCCCAGACTTCTCCCCCTCTCTTGTCTATCTTATCATAGAAAGTGTGATTTCTCTCAGTCTACCCATGAATGTTCCTTTTCCCCTCCCTCTTGTATACATATTTTTTCTCCCTATATTTATGACATCATCATATTTTATCATGGCATGCTCATAAGGAGTCTAAATGTAAATAACATCTTCATGAATGGCCATCTCAAGAACCCACCTTTCTATGAGACCATTGTCTATCAACTCCCCTAGTTTCGCTGTATAATAGATACAACAAAGTAGTTCATGTGCAGCTAACCCATACCCCCTCCCCTCTATTATTAAAGGTGTTTGGTTCAGTTCCTAACCCCTAGTGGAGGAGATTCGGTCTCCCATTACAACATCTCTTCCATATAATGGAGTGTGGACAAGATATCAGACCAAAATAATGTCTACTGGTTCAAGTTCAAAAAGAAAGAGGCTTAATACTTCTAGATATACTTTTGATCAATCCTCTTTCCATGATCTCTCTCATCATCTAGAACACTTGTGACATATGAGCCTAGATAAAGATGAACTTCCTCTCTAATGAGGCATCCATGAAAAAAGTATATATTTTAGTTATCCTAGAACCAAAAAAATATCCTCCAAGAGTAGGGATCTCACCAAAAAACATTTATTACACTATTTCATGCGTGGAGATCCTAAAAACATGCATATATAGGTTTTCTAGAAATTCTCCTTGGATGTAGAGAATTTATAGGTTGTAACAAGAACATTTCTGTCTGATTGGTTGATTATAATGATGTTTTATTCTTTTATTTCATCTATTCCAAGTGAGATGCAAGTCTATGGTGTATCATATGGAATGATATCAAATAAGTAAATCCCAATGATTTGGCTTGGTTGGTGGGATGATATTTAAATGCGTTATTTTAGGCTTCATAGAAAAAAGTTGGGGGTATGATTTCTCATAGGGATAGCCTCCCGCTCTCTTCTATTATGGCTCAAGAGGGCCTCCTAGACTTGGGATTCTCTAGAAATACATATATATTTTTTTAATAATCAGAGAGGTAATCGTAAAACATGGTGTAGGTATGAATGGGGTTTTGAAAAAATCCACAGTATCTCTACTTTTCCAAATGAAAAGGTCACCCATCTAGTTTGGGTGGTATAAGATAATTATCCACTTCTAATCGATCTTAAAGCTAGACATGTTGGGTAAGGACACTTTTTCTTCTCCAATAGGTGGTCTAATCAACAAAGATTCCTTGAAGTAGTACATGACTCCTAGAGGAAACCAATTCAAGTAAGGTGCTATATTTGATTCCATAAATAATTTTTTCACATGAAGAATGATATTACAGATTTTCTTAACTCCCTATCGCATTCCCACACTAACCTAGATGCGTTTAAAAGGGAGGTTAATCTAGCATAAAAGTGATTGTAAGAGTCTTGGGATTCCAATATATTTATATCTCTCTAAAAAAAGAAAAAATTCAATGAGATATTGTTGGATCAATAAAGATGTCATCATGAAAGGTATCGTTCCACATGGATCAAGGAAGATGATTGGAATACTAGCACTACAAGAAAACTGCCGTTTAGCGGCGGTTTTTTGGCGGCAGTTTTCAAAACCGCCGCTAAACGCGTTTCAGGCCGCCATTTCGCGGCGATTATTAAACTACCGCGAAATGACCAAAAAAATTATTTTATTTTTATTTTATTTTTATTTTTTTTATTTTTTTTAAATTTTATTCGAGGATTAGCGGCGGTTTTTTTAAAAATCGCCGCGAAATGAAATGAAAAAATAAAAAAACACGAGAAACCCCAAAATCACTAAAACGACCATAACTTTTGATTCGGGCATCCGTTGAAGCATCATGACCAGTCAAATCGAAGCTCCTGAAGAGATCTAGAGGCACATATAATCAAAATCATGAGACGGTCTAAGGTTCAGAAGATATTAGAGTTATAATAAAGTTGAAAAAAGTTCTCCAACTTCAAACGGCCATAACTTTCGCTCCGGGTGTCCGTTTGGGCTCTACCACATATAAAATTGAAGCCAACGAAGAGAGCTACGCACTAATTTGATAGAAGGAAGCTTCTATCGTGTTTTTCGACCCCAAAAACCTCTCTGAAGGCCTCCAAAACCCTGTTTCCGTCACCGATGTCTCGTTGAACTTGTCTTCAAACAGACCTAACTTTCGATCCGCATGTCAGTTCGGACTCCTCCACCTGCCATATCATAGCTCGTTCCATGAGATTCAGTTTGACTGGTCGCAGTGCCCACATACACTCCTCGATCATATGTTATGTCCTTTTTAGTGGGTATTGGGTTTGTTATGTTTTTCAATGCCTCGTTTCTAGCACCTGTTCCCCGTCAGCTTTTTTTAAATGGTCGTAACTTCTGATCCACCTGTCCATTCGGACTCTTTCACCTTTCAGGTCGAAGATTGTTTCAGGATCTTTGATTTGACAGTTCGCGGAACTAAAACGGACTCTTGGATCATATGTTATCTCCGTTAATGTGAGTCCAATGTTTTTGTCTCTTTATGACTGTTTTGACGGGTTTTAACGGTTGCTCCATTTATTACTATTTATTTGGGTTTCCATGACATGTTGTCTTTATCAATGGTTTTTTGTGGGTTATTATGATGATTATGTTGAATTATTAAGGAGTTTTCCAGAGTTGTCACGAGTTTTCATGTGTTCTCATTCTTTCTAATGTCTCATTCTTCATAGGCTTCTCCATCCTTTTTCAAGCGTTTTCATGATTTTTCATCCCTTATCACGTCTTTTCATACTTTTTCATGAGTTTCCTTTATTATTTATTATTTATTATTTATAATATACTTTAATTTATTTACTATCTATTATTTGTAACTGGTTATTTATTATTTATTATTTATTGTTTATTATTTATTATGTATATTTATTTATTATTTATTATTTATATTTACTTATTATTTATTATTTATTATTACTAATAAAAAAATATTATTATTGTTAATAATATTTGTTACTGGTTATTTATTATTTATTTTTTATTTTTTTATTTTTTATTATTTCTTATTAATAATAAAAAAATATTATTATTATTATGAATATTTGTTACAGGTTATTTATTATTTATTATTTATTATTTATTATTTATTATTTATTATTTATTTTTATTATTTATTATTTATTTTTATTTTTAATATTTATTATTTATTTATTATTTATTATTTATTATTTATATTTATTTATTATTTATATTTATCTATTATTTATATTTATTTATTATTTATTATTTATTATTTATATTTATTTATTATTTATTATTTATATTTATTTATTATTTATTATTTATATTTATTTATTATTTATTTTTTATTATTTATTTTTATTTTTTATTTTTTATTTATTTATTTTTTATTTTTTATTTTTTATTTATATTTAATTATTAATTATCATTTATTATTTATTATTTATTATTTATTATTTATTATTTATTATTTATTGTTTATTATTTATTATTACTAATAATAAAATATTATTATTAATAATAATATTTGTTACTGGTTATTTATTATTTATAATTTATAATTTATAATTTATAATTTATTACTTATTATTTATTATTTATTTATGATTTATGATTTATTTATGATTTATTATTTATTTATTATTTATTATTTATTATTTATTATTTATTATTAATATTTATTTATTATTTATATTTACTTATTATTTATTATTTGTATTTATTATTTATATTTATTATTTATATTTATTTATTATTTATTATTTATTATTTATATTTATTTATTATTTATATTTATTTATTATTTATTATTTATATTTATTTATTATTTATTATTTATTATTTATTATTTATTATTTATTATTTATATTTATTATTTATATTTATTATTTATATTTATTATTTATATTTATTATTTATATTTATTATTTAGTATTTATTATTTATTATTTAGTATTTATTATTTATTATTTATTGTTTATTGTTTATTATTTATTATTTATTATTTATTATTTATTATTTATTATTTATTATTTATTATTTATTATTTATTATATATTTAGTATTTATTATTTATATTTACTTATTATTTGTTATTTATATTTATTTATTATTTATTATTTATATTTATTTATTATTTATCATTTATTATTTATATTTATTTATTTATTATGTATTATGTATTATTTATTATTTATTATTAATTATTCATTATTTATTATTTATTATTTATTATTTATTATTTATTATTTATTATTTATTATTTATTATTTATATCTATTATTTACTTATTATTTATTATTTATTATTTATATCTATTATTTATTTATTATTTATTATTTATTATTTATATTTATTTATTATTTATTATTTATTATTTATATTTATTTATTATTTATTATTTATATTTATTTATTATTTATTATTTATTATTTATATTTATTTATTTTTTATTATTTTTTATTTATTATTTATATTTATTTATTATTTATTATTTATTATTTATTATTTATTATTTATTATTTATATTTATTTATTTATTATTTATTATTTATTATTTATTATTTATTATTTATTATTCATTATTTATGATTCATTATTTATTATTTATTATTTATTATTTATTATTTATATCTATTTATTATTTATTATTTATTATTTATTATTTATTATTTATTATTTATTATTTATATTTATTAATTATTTATGTTTATTTATTATTTATTATTTATTATTTATTATTTATTATTTATTATTTATATTTATATTTATTTATTATTTATTATTTATTATTTAATATTTATTATTTATTATTTATTATTTATATTTATTTATTATTTATATTTATTTAATATTTATTATTTATATTTATTTATTATTTATTATTAATTATTAATTATTTATTATTTATTTATTATTTATATTTAATTATTATTTTTTATTTTTATTTATTATTTTTTTATTTCTTATTTTTTATTATTCCTTATTTATTATTTATTATTTATTTTTTATTTTTTATTAATTATTATTTATTATTTATTATTATTGAGTTTATATCTATTATTTATGTATTATTTGTTTTTTCAATTAATATATATAAGTATATTAAATTCTGTTTATTAACCACATGGCGAGCTTGCTGGAGTGGTAAAGTCTTTGGAAATATGCAAGAGGTTAGAGGTTCAAATCTCACCAAACGCAGAATTTCTTTATATTGCATGGGCATGCATGTGCATGTGCATGTGCATGTGCATGGGATGTGCATGCATAGATAAATAAAGTAAATAAATAAATAAAATAAAATAAGTAAATAAAATAAAATAAAGACGAAATAAAATAAATAAAATAAATAAATACCAAAAATAAATAAATAAATATGAAAAATAAATAAATAAATAAATAGGAAAAATAAATAAATAAAATAAATAAAATAAATAAATAAATAAATAAATACGAAAAATAAATAAATAAAATAAATATGATATAAATAAATAAATAAATACGAAAAAAACAAACAAACAAATAAATAAATTAATTAATTAATTAATTAATTAATTAATTAATATATAAATATATATATGTAATTAAAAATAAAAAAATAAAAAAAAATAAAAAAACCGATGCTAAAAAACCGCCGCGAAACGTTCTGCGACGGTTTTGAAAACCGTCGCGAATAGTTTCCCGACGCACGATTTCGCGGCGGTTTTTTAAAACCGCCACCAATCGATTTAGCAGCGGTTTAAACCGCCGCTAAATGCCTTTTTTCCGTAGTGTAGTTTCTATCATGCATGCTTGAAATAAAAATAATGTGCTAGTGCTATGAAAATCTAACTGAACGATGAGTCCTTCATAAAGGATATAATATTGATTTTTGGTATGGTGGATTCTCATTTTAACTACTTATAATGCAACAAAAACCCATGTGTGAAGAATGATAACTAGGTGTTCAGGTAGAGCTATTTAATTCAATCCTGTGTGCGATATCTTCCCATGTCAATGAAATACTAGAGAGTATTCCAAAATAAGAGGTGGCAGGAGACTCAATAAAATAACCCAATCAAGAGAGTGTGTCATGCTCAGATGGGTTCTTAGGGTCCTTCTATGCTAGCTCCTGGGATATCATTAAGAAATATATTATTGAATCAATTCAATTATTTTTTCCAAGGAAGGCCTCTCCCTCGAGTTTCATTTGTCATTACTTTAGTTCTTGTCCCTAAAGTTAGAGATCCATCTTCTGTCTCTCATAATAGACTGATTAGCATGTGTAACATTACATACAAGGTATTGGATTCCATTACCAACAAAAGGATATCACAGTCCATCCATTTTAGGGTCTCTATGGAGAAACATACTTTTATCCATGGTAGGTCTATATAAGTAGCAATGGGAATGGCTCAAGAGATGGTTGGTGAAATAAAATGGAAGGTGGTGGGTTCCAACATAGTCATTAAACTAGACATGGATAAGGCCTATGATTTCCTTAAATGGAACACAGTTTTTTTGGGTCATGAGGAGAATGATATTCTCATAATTGGTTGTTGACTTTCTCTTTTGATGTTATTTCTCACCCTGGTTCAACAAAATATTCATGGGGAGGCAATGTGGCTTCCTTAAATGGAGTAGGTGGATAATACAAGGTGACCACCTATAACCCAACATCTATGTCATTTCCCATGATTCCATCAGCAGAAAATCAGACTCTTATATTATATAACACCCAAAGATTTCACTATGAACATCCATTTAAATAATTCAATCGCTTTCACTACACGCAAAATCGAGTTTGAGTGCACCATGACCAATCAAACTAGCAGACTAAAAGAGTTTATGAATAGTATTTATAAAATTTCGAAATTTATAAATTTTATTTTTCTAAATAGACTTCATTTTTGAATTCTGAATATTTAAATTATCTTAGGATGAAATTTAGGTAATTTTCTGAAAAGTTTCAATTTTTGATAAATAGTGAAAAACACTATATTTTTGTTAAAAACCTAATATTTAATTTAAATAATTATTTAAATATATAATGATTTTAAAGTCTCAATAGATAAATAATACATATATTAATACAATATAGTACATTGGAATCATTTTATAATAATATTTGATAAAAAAATTATTAATCTTTTGAACATCTCTTTAACCCACCTTCTAGCCACATCTATGGAATTTACATTAAAGTAATTTTAACACTTCTATTAATTGAATTTTAAAAAAAAATCATGGTTGTAATCAATATGAAAAATGTGGTATAATAAGATGAAAATAATTTTTGGTGAATAGTAACAATTGGATTTTATTTACCACGGTTCAAGGTAAATAGGGTAGTTAAAGGTAAAATTAATATTATAATAGTATAATATTACCCTAAAACTTGTTGGAATTTCATTTTATAAGTTTATTTTTTCCAAATTAACCTTAGGTAAGAAAATATTATCCTTTTTATTCCACTTGGGTTAGATTATGAGATTTATTATATTTTATTTAAAGAAGAGTTAAAAGTGTCATATTCAAATTTTATTAACAATATAATTTTTAATATGAGGATATATAAGTGATATGGTTTAATATTAATAGTATTTATAAATATACAATTATTATCTACATAATGGAAATTTACTTATAATTTATAGAGAATAAATAATTAAATTAAATGGTGACACAATAATGATGCAGTAATTGAGATATCAATGATTGAGTCAATTATATGTTATTAAAAATATTAAAATAAATATAATATATCTTAATTAATGACATAAAAGAATTTTTTAGATAACATAGAAATGATATTTAAATAATAGTGGTATTTTTTTGAAGTTATCATGCTGGTTTGACATTTTAAAAAATTCTAATTTTGAATAGTATCAAAATTGACATAAATGATATTTTAAAATAAATAATATTTAATAAAATGTTATAAAATTCATTAAAATATAAGGTTTTGGAAAATAAATATCATAGTATTAAATATTTAATAAATGATACAATTGGGATTTTTTTCATTTTTTAGTAACTATATTAACCATATAGAGTAAAAATGCAAGAAGATACGGTAAAAGTTAAACTGTTTAACTGAGCGATAAACCCAAAATATAAGGTTAATTTTGTAACCTAAACTTGTATAAAAATAACTAGATGAGTGTATTTCGACCCATACACATATTAACCTCTAAATAAATCATTTTTAGCTATTTGAAACCGAAAATCATTTTATACTAAATTAATATTATAAGACATTTCAAAAGTACCCCTCAACTCTCTGATAAAAGGTAACTTCTCATTCTCTTTAATTTACACCTACAAAGCCCTTTGACTGGGAACAAAACCTCCCCAATTATTCTCCAAACTCCACTCACTTTATCCTAGAGGCCACACTTTGATAATAAATCCATCATAATGAGTCCTTTTGTGTAGACAAAAAGGAGACACCCGAAAAAGAGGTAATTGTTTTATCACCTCTTTAAAAGTTATTTTCTTCTTTTACACCCTCTTTCTTGGTCATCTCCACATCAAAAAAAATATACACTACCATACATATACTATGATGTTATTATAATCATGTTAAAACCATATTCCTCATTTTATTCATCATACAAATAACAATATCACCGTGCATGTGTACGTAAAGCTTACCGTCTCCACGATGTGGTGTAATTTATTATTCAACACTAAATTATGTGGATGGGTATACTGATGTGTATAATGGATATAAATAATTAACATAACATGATAATTATTCTTTATAATTAATATATCATCCAAATTATATACCATTTAACCATCAAGGGAATGATATCGTCGCTCATGTGTACATACGACCTACCATCTCCATTATGTTGTGAGATTCATTCCCCACGTTACCCATTCATAAATGATTATAAAATTTATATGATGAGTAAAAATAATAATAATTAATTTAATATCTTTTTTGATATGAATTATATATATCTTATTCATAACAAACATGAATTACATGAAAAAATATGAATGGGAAAACGAATCATTTAACACCCAAAACAATAGTAATACTGAAATATTATTAACAAAATTATATAAGAGGATAATATGAGATATCAAATATTTGTATACGGTCATGGTATAATTTAATAACATGTTTTAACCACTGTATTAGAGGCTAAATCATCCTCGACTAAAGGAATATATAAGGTAAGTGTTAATATCTCAATCTCTTTATTATCCATGATTGCTTATACTTAAGAATCTACTGGGCATCCTTATCATCCATGTCAATGTTTCTTGAAATTTAATTCAAAATATTATCAAAAAAAATTAAGTCATTTTTACCCATATTTAACTTTTTATAAAACTTTTTTAATGGAACCTTTCCGTCATTTTCCCAATGATGTACTTTATGATCTTTTCGAACAATTATAGAAAGAATGTTTTTTTAACTTATACGGCGTAAGTGGATATTATCCACCAATATAATGCCTTAAAATTTTGAACCATTCCATAAAAAATAAATTTTAATTTTAAAAATAATTTTTTTTGTATAATTATATGACTTTTAAATTATTTAATGTAAAAAATCTATATTTCTCTCAAAGGTATTTAATGAATTTTTTAGATTATTTTAATCTATGTCATCATCCTTTATTGGATTTTATGCTTATTTCAGGTTTAATTTTTATGATACAATATTCCATATTGTATTGAAGGGTTTATGGTATATTTTAATGTCGATTTTCTATGTTTATACCATTTATAGTTTATAGTTAATGTATTAACATTTTATATTCTTGTTTTAATACAATTGTTTCTGTTATGTTTCACCCTTTTCATAAGAGGATTGTATTGGACTTTGTAAGTGATAGGAGGGGCCCACTATAGCCCCTCGATGCATTGGTAGGTATCATGATACAATATAGTGTCTTGGCACAAGGCCTTGATGGTATGATAATGATCTTAGAACGAGTCCTTGATGGTATGGTTATGATGTTTGTTATTATTCATTTCCTCATTATGAGATTTGATATTGATATTTCATGTGTTTATTCGACTAGTAGAATATACATGAGTTTGTTTAAATGGAATTATTTGATTTATAAATGTTATATTATACTGAATATTTTGTTTAAAAGGCTTGTATTTCAGTTTTATACATTTCCTTAAAGTATTATGCTCAGTTATAATATCTTCTACTATAACGTTTAACCTTAATGAGAATCTAGTATCTCCCGTTCTATTTAATTTTTCCCCAGGATGCAAATAATTATATTATCATAGACCTGCATGGATAGTCTAAGGGATATGTGTGCATTCAATGGAGACACTATGTAGTTTTCTATTTCATGATGTAATGTAAAAATAATGTTTGTATCTAGTTTTTTCAAAGATACTAAACCGACTAGTCCTTCGGGATTTGATTTTCATATAATCATGCTAATGTAATAAAATAATGCCCTGACTTTGGAATACTGGGGTTGGGGAATTACAGTTGGTATCATAGGAATTTTATAACTAACCTTTGAAAATATATTTAAAAAAACCATGATTAGGGAACATTACCATAAGATAGGATTTGGGGAAAAGTATATAAGGGAATCCTAGAATTTTGGTAATGTAGAGATTATGTAGGTATTACTAGAATATACATCCCTATCTAGATACTACAAGTATACATAGTTCTATAATAGATGTACCTAAGAGTAATAACTCTAACAAGGTGTTCTGGACTTGACTCGGAGTAACCTGGTATACAACATTGGGCCTTACTTTGCACCCGGTTTGAAACGCCCATGGGATATGCTTAGAATAATTCATATTTTGCTTAAAAACCATTATAAAGGATATCTGTTTAATTATGTACTCAAGGAAACCATTTTAATGATTATGGATTAGATATGAAAAAAAATTCAATTTATGTTAGGTGTTTTACTAGTTTTGAATTATGTATTATGATTCATAACCTAATATAGTGTATGAAATTGTTTTTGGAATGGAAAGACACATAGTGGATGAAATGGAAATTGTATCAATGCACATAATCCATGTAGGGATTTCCCTCATATGAATGAAAATGACAGTGAAGATAGTGATACAACTAGTGCTGAACAACTTATAACCATACTGGGACAGTTGACTCAGGTTATGAATAATAACTTTACTAGTACAGAGCACCCTGATCCCCAACATGGAGGATCAATGTTAGACTGGTTAATTAGAAAATAACCTCCAAAATTCATGGGCCTAAAAATATATTTCTAGCTAAGAAATGGATAAGTTCCTTAGATTAAATATCTCTTTATTTGGGGAGTAATAAGAGGTAAAACGTTGTTATAGTAGTTTAACATCTCTCTGGAGATGCGGATCAATGGTGGTCATTAATTCAAAACACAAATGAGGATGAATAAGTAGGAAATATGGAATGGAGGGATTTTAATTAAAGTTTCATAGAAAAATACATTCTCATGAACAACAAGCTAATATTGAAATGAAATTTCTGAGCCTGGGGAAAAAGGGGATGAGAATGATTCAAATTATTATGCTAATATCACAAGGCTAGAAAGGCATGCTTCAGACTACATACGCAACCCAAAAAGTAAGATTTATTGATTCATTGATGGGTTAAAACCATTCCTTGGATGGGCATTGGTCTCACCATATTTATCATCATGTAGAGATATAGTCTCATGAACTATCAAGATAGAAAATAAATTCTCAATGTATTATGAATTTAAATGGAATCAAGAGAAAAACAGGGATGTTGAACACTCTAGGAAAGGAAATAAGGGGAGACCTGAAAATATAACTTTACACCCATTAGTAATTGTGGGAATAAACACCCCAGTGGTTATTTAAAGTACATAGGTGTTTGTTAGAAGTGTGGAGAAAAAGGACACCATGATCATGATTTCAAGGGGAATAAAGAAGCTATCAATGTTCAGAGATACTGTTGTAAAAATAAGGGACATTATTAAAATGATTATCCTCAGTGTTACGGAATCTTCCACAAGAAAATACCAAGGGAGAAAGGCCAAGCATATGCAATCAAAACTACTAAGGTTGAAGTTTTGAATGACGTGGTGGCAGGTACTATAGTCATCTCCGCAAATTTAGGAAAAGATTTATTTGATTCTGGATCCTCGCATTCCTTTATATATTCCAAGTATTCTATACAAATTAGATATTTACAATTAACTTGAACAAGGTATTTTTCAGTAAAACCCACTAAGGGACGTCTCATTACAACAAATATGTGTTAGTCTATTCCCATTACGGAATATAAACATGCATTATTAGCTGAAAAAATTATCATACCTATGTTCAACTTTGATAAGACACTCAATATGGAATGGATATCAAAATATGATAAAAATATTTATTCCACTAATATAGATGTTATGATTTGTGAGGATGATGTATAATCCATTATCATTAAAGTGGAAACTTCATCACCTAATTCATATCAAATTCCACCCCCAGTGGGTTTACTAAATGATATTCTTGAGGAGGAAATGGAAATAACATCAAGGGATGAAGAAATAAATATTCCAATTGAGTATGTAGCTATTATAAAGGAATAAATTTATGTTTTCACAAATATTTAGCTAGACACCCCCTAGAGCATAAATTTGTGTTTTCTATTGATTTAATCCCTGATGTGAGACCAAAATCAAATACTCCTTATAGAATGGCCACTGTGGAATTAGTAGAGCTAAATAAAAAACTAGAAGAGTTTAGTAACAATGGATTTATTATCCTTAGTGTTTCTCCATGGGGAACCTGAGTTCTTTTTGTTAAGAAGAATGATGAATCAATGATACTACACATTAACTATAGGTAAATAAATGCTTTTAAAAAAAATAAAAAGTATCATCTTTCTCACATTGATTATTTGTTTGATCAACTTCAAAAAGCTCAATATTTTTTGAATATTGACCTTCATTATCGATATCAACAATCTTGTGTAATGAAGGAAGATATTCCAAATACAACTTTCCAAGTTAGGTATGGTCATTACGAATTTACAGTAATACTATTTGAATAGACTAGTGCACCCACTATTTTAATGGATACAATGAATAGAGTGTTCATGGAATATCTAGATGATTTTTTATAGTACTCATTGGTGATATATTGGTATACACTAAAATATACAATGACCACGATAACTAAATTTGGATTATTCTAAAGACTCTTAGAATAAATGAACTATATGGGAAGTTTATCAAATGTGAATTCTGGCTTCAAGAAATTTATTTTCATTTCTATATTGTCTCTAAAGGTGGAATCACTATTCATCATATAAAAACAAAAGCAATCCATGAATTTCCATCATTGATGAGTATAACTGAGGTATGCAGTTTTATTGGTTTAGCAGGTTACTAATTGAATTTCATACAGAATTTTGAACAATTGGAAACCCCATTAACCAAGCTCACATGTAAATGGGTTAAATTAGTTTGGACAAAGAGTATGGAGAATTTTTTCCAGAATTGAAGATAATATTATTCAATGATGATATGTTGACTCTACCATTTGGGAATGATGGGTTATTGATTTATAATGACAAATCATGGAAAATAATTTTTTGTGTCCTTTTGAAGAATGATACGATTATTAGTTATGAATCAAGGCAATTAAAAATTCATGAACAAAACTACTCATCTCATGATCTGGAGTTAGCATAAGTAATCATTTCTATGAAGATATAGAGACTCTATCTCTACAGTGAAAGATGTGAGATATATACTAATCATAAGAGTTTTAAATATATTTTCTCATAGAATGAACTCAACATGATAAAAAGGAGATGGTTGGACTCAAGGATTATGATTGGACATACACTAAAACCCAGGGAAGGAAAATAATGTAGAAGATTCTTTGAGTAGAAAATACCATGGTGTTCTAAAAAATCATAGTTGAAAGGGATCCTATGATTATTGATATAGTAAATATGGATATGTGAATTATCATGGAAGGTGAAACGTCACTACTTTTTCAAATGGTTTCCAAACAATCTTTACTATAATGGATAAAAAGTTCTCAGCATGTTGATGGGGAGTTTCAAAATAAAATTAAAGCTGTGTATGATGTGAGACTAATTGACTTCATATTTGAAGATGGTACTTTCAAATTTTGGAAGCTGATTTTTTTCCTTCTATACCTGATCTAAAAAGTGAATTATTGGATTATGTTCATAGCTATAATTTCACTATACACCCTAGTGGCACTAAGATGTATATAAAACTGAAGGAACATTTTTGGTGGGACTACATGAAGAGTTAAATTTTTGATTATCTATCAAGATGTTTGGTTTTTCAATAGGTGAATGTTGGAAGAAAACATCCTAGAGGAGTCATACAACCTATCCCTATACCTTTTTAAAAATGGGAAGATATTTTAATGGACACTATCATGGGGCTAACAAAGACTCTTTGAAGAAATAATGTGATATGTGTTATTGTTGATTGGCATACCAAATCAGCACATTTTCCTATTATAAGAGCAGATTTGCAAATTGAATGTTTTCCAAGACTATATATTAATGGAGTTTTAAGACTTCATGTATACCTCTATCAATTTTTTCCGACCTTGATACCCAATTTACATCATAATTCCCAAAAAGTCTTCAGGAGGTGCCAGATACTGAGCTTAATTTGAGAATTGCCTACTGCCCACAAAATTATGGACAATGAGAAATAAATATTCAAACCTTAGAAGAAATTTTTAGATCTTTCTCTCTTTACATTCAAGGTATGTGGGATTATTATTTACCTCTGGAAGAATTTTGTTATAATAATAGCTTCCATTAAAGTGTACATATGGCACCATATGAAGTGTTATATGGAAGGAGATGTCAAACATCAACTTGTTGAGATGATGTTGGTGGATGAAAACTCCTAAGCCAAGAGATTATTGGGGAAATGACAGAAAAGGTAAAAATTGTTCAGACCTATTTCAAAATAGGTCAAAGTAGGAAAAATATCTATGGTGATAATCGAAGGAAGGATTTGTAATATCATGTGGGTGATCATGTTTTCATTAAGGTATGTCTATGGAAGGGTGTTATATGATTCAGTAATAAGGTTAAATTATGTCCTAGTTACATAATATCTTTTGAAATTCTGGCATGAATTGGATCTATAGCTTACTATTTGGAAATGCTGCTAATTATCTCAAAATTTCTTGATGTGTTATACATATCAATGTTAAGGAAATACATGCTAGACCCAATGAATGTACTCACCTACAATGAAATAGAACTGGAACCCAATCTGTCTTATTGTGAAGAGCCTATCAATATTCTTGATACCAGAGAACAAGTGTTGAGAAATCAGATGAATTGTTTCGTAAAGGTTCTTCGGAGAAACCATAAAATGGAAGAGTTGATGTGGGAACAATAAAAAATTATGATGAAGAACCACCTGAATATTTTTATGAAGTGGTATTCTAGAAATTTTGTTGACAAAATTATTTCAAGGAGGGGAGAATGTAACACCCCCTTCTTCCACGGTACGCTTCCTTTTAAATAATTCAATAGCTTGCACTGCATGCAACATCGAGTTTTAGTGCACTATAACCTATCAAACTAGCCATCTAAAAGCAGTTATGAATAGTATTAACCAAATTATGAAAAGTATAAATTTTAATTTTAAAAATATACAATAATTTTGAATTTATAATATTAAAATTATCTTGGGGAGAAATTTTTGTAATTTTCTAAAAAGTTTCAATTTTTTTGAATAGTGGAAAATACTACATTATTGTTAAAAACTGACTATTTCATTTAAATAATTATTTTACTAAAAATTGATTTTAAATTCACAATATAGTTTATTGGAATCATTTTATAATATAATTATAAATAATAATTTATTAACTTTTGAACGTCTCTTTTTACACTCCTTCTAACCACATCTACAGGATTTCCATTAAATGTAATTTTACCTCTTCTATGAATTGAATTTTTAAAAATTAACACATGTGGTTGTAATAAGTATGAAACATTTTTTCTAGTAAGATAAAAATATTTTTTTGGTGATAAGTAACTTTTTTAATTTATTTACCATGGTTAAAGAGAAATAGGGTAATTAAATGTTAAATTAATACTATAATTATATAATATTACCCTAATAGTTGTCATAATTGCATTTCAGAAGTTTCTTTTGACCTAAATCAATCTTAGGTCAAAAATATGATCCTTCTTATGCCACTTGTGTTAGATTAGGACATTTATTATATTTTATTTAAAGAATAGTAAAAAATTTCATATTCAAATTTTATTAACTATTTCATTTGTAATATAATGATATATAATTGAAATGATCAACTATAAATATTATTTTGTAAATATAAAATAATTATATATATAATGGTAATTTATTTATAATTTTTAGGGAATAAATATTTAAAATAAATGGTGACACAATAATGATGTAGTAATTGAATTATTAAAAAAGGAATCAATTAAATTATATTAAAAATATTAACATAAAAATAATTTTACTTAATTAATGACATCCAATAATTTTACTTGTAACATAGACATCATAGTGACATATGTTTAGTATTTTTTCAAAGTTATCAATTGATTTTGTTATTATTAAAAAAGAAAATTTTGAATAGTATCAAAATTGACATAAATGATACATTAAAATAAAAAATATTTAATTAAATGGTATAAAACTCATAAAAATCTAAATCTTGGAGAAATAACTAGTATAGTGTTAAATATGTCAAAAATTATCCAATTGGGTTTATTTTGGCATTTTTTGTTACTATACTAACCCTATAGTATAAAATAAAATAAGTCACGGTAAGAGATAAACTGTATAACTAAGGGTTAAACCCAAAAGATAAAGTAAATTTTGCAACCTAAAATTGTAAAAAAATAATTTTTGAGAGTATTTTTACCCATCCTAATATCATTCTATAAATAAATCACTTTAGAGATATTTTAAACCCAAAATAATTTTATAATAAATTAATATTATAAACACTTCCAAAAGTGCCCCTCACCTCTCTTATAAAAGGGAACTTCTCTATCTATTTAATTTAAACCACCAAAGACCTTATGATATGCCATAACCTACCCAATTCTATTCCCAAATTCCCTAATTTCATCCAATAGGCCACAATTTAGGAAATTATTTATCCTAAGAAGTCCTTTTGTGCAAACCAAAAGGAGACACCCGAAAAAGAGGTAATTGTTTTATCACCTCTTTCAATGTTATTTTCTTCTCATACATCAACATTCTATGTTTTTTCAGATTAGAATAATAACTACAGTATCATCCATATATGGATATGTTATTATAATCATGGGATGACCATATTCCTCATTTTATCTATCATACGAATAACAATATCACCATGCATGCGTACGTATGACTTACCATCCCCATGTCGTGGTGTACTTTCTTATTCAACACTTATTTATTTGGGTGGCTATAATGATGAGTATAATGGATATAAATAATGAATATATATTGATAATTATTCTGTATAATTAATACATCATCTAATTCCATACCATTTAACAATCAATGAAATGATACACTTGCTCGTGCGTACGTACGACCTACTGTGTCCAGGACACCATGAGATTTATTCTCTGTGTTAACCATTCAAGAATGATTATAAAATTTATATTATGAGTAAAAATAATAATTATGAAATAAAGTTCATTAGGGATATAAATAAAATATATCTTGTCCTTAAAAAATATGACTTAATGACAAAATATGAATGGAAAAACAAAGAAATTATCACCTAAAACAACAGTAATATTGAAATATTTTTACCAAAATCATATAAGAGGATCATATATGATATAATAAATATGGATATGGCCTTTTTATAATTTAATAGCATTCCATAACCATTTTATATGAGGCTAACTCACCCTAGAATAATTTTAATTATAAGTTAAGTGTTAATTTCACAGTCTCTTTATTATACTAGATGTTTTATACGTAAGTATCTACTCGGAAATTCATATCATCCATGTCCATGATTCATAAAATGTAATTCTAGATATTAACTTTAATTATTTAATTTCATTTTTACCCAAGTTTAACTTTTTTAAAACATTTTTAATGTAATCATTCTGTCATTTTCCAAATAATGTACTTTATAATCTTTTAGTCAAATTAAAGAAACAATGATTTTTTAACATATACAGCGCGAGCAACTATTTTCCACTATTATGATTCCTTAAAATTATGAAACTTACCATACAATATTGCATGTTTATTTTCAAAATAAATGTTTTATTTTATAGTTGTGTGACATTAAAAGGATTTAAAGTAAATAACAGAAATTTATCAAAAAGATTTTTAATGAATTTATTATATTATTTTCATATATATCAACATCCTTTGTTAGATTTTATTGTTAACTGAGCTTTAATTGTTATGATACAATCTTCTATATGGTATTTAATGTTTTATGATACATTTTATTATCTATGTTCTATGTTTATACCATTTATGGTTTGTTGTTAAAGTATTAACATTTTGTATACTATTTTTAATATTAATGTTTATGTTATGTTTCACCCTTTTCATAATAGAAATGCATTGTACTTAGTAAGTGATGGGTGGGGCCCAATATAGTCCCTTGATGAATTTTTTGGTATCATAAGACAATATTTTTTCTTTGCACAAGGCCTTGAGGGTATGTTAATGATCTTTTCATGAGTCCATTATTGTATGGTTATGATGTATGAGATTATGCATTTCCTCGTTATGATATTAGTTATTGGTATTACATGTGATTATTTGACTAGTAGAATATCCATGTGTTGGTTTAAAAGGAATTATTTGATTTATTATTTCCATATTATGTTGAAGATTTTGTTTTAAGGGCTTGTGTTTTAGTTTTATAACTATCCATAAAAAATTATTCTAATCTACTTTTAGCTTCTCCTATAATGGTTATCCTTGCTGGGCATCTAAGATCACCCCTTTCCTATGCTTCATTATTCCACAGGACACAAAGAAGTATATTATGACTTACTTGGGGGGATAAGATATGGGATATGTGTGTGTTCAAAAGATACACTCTGTAGTTTTTCATTTCATGATGTAGGGTAAAACATAAGTTTGTATCTAGTTTTTTCAAGGCTAATAAAACGATCAATTCTTTGGGATTTTATTCTATTAGGATCATTCCAATGCAATAAAATAATGCACCGACTTTCGGAAACTAGGTTTGGGGAATTACATATACAATGTGGTATCATCAAACCATACCACTGTGGAGCTCACTTCACTGGGGGGTCTTGCCTTCTCTCTTCTAATGGCCCAATCTTCTTTATCGATGGCCTAATCTATTTAACTGAAAGATTTTATAAAACCATAAATGATCATACCATATTGAGTGGGAAAATCTACAATTGGGAAAAATATTGTGTTCCTAAAATCATAACTCTAATATAGATAGAGTAAAAACATTAAATCAGCGATGGGTATTTGTAGGGAAGAATTCTCTTTGAAGTACCTAGGTAAACCTATAGCTCTTGGTAGAATACACATTAGTAAATTTGATGTAATGTTTAGTAAGATCACCAATCATTTCACAAACTAGAAAAATTGATTCTTATCACATGGCGGTAGAATTACCCTTGTCAATTGTGAACTTCCATCTATACCCATTCACATTCTATCAGTGCTCAAGGTCCCATCTGTGGGTTTGATGGAGGTTGAATGTTTTTTAATTAAATTCATATGGGAAAAAAAGGGTGAGGGGAGGTTCTAGTGGGCTTCCAAGAAGAAAATTTCTATTTTTATAGAGAATGGGTGTATCAGTGTTAGGAATGTGGGTGACTTGATGTGTTAACTTCAAGTAAAACTATCATGGGAGGTTATTTAGTGGAATTCCCATTGGAGAATATTCTTCAATGGGAAACCTAGAAATATTCTGTGAAAAAATAGAGGGAACTCTTCCCCCTTAAGGAATTAGATGCAGTTCTATATCCCAGGGCTTCAATACCACATTAGGTGGATTCTGGGAAGAAAATATATAAACATTTGTGACTAAAATTGTGTAGGTGATGTTTTGTGTTAGGGTGTCTCATGCATGATCTGACTTTCAATAAGGCTATATCTTACCCATCCATTATAAAAAAAATCCATGATCCCATTTATAAATTTTTTTTGATATAATCTAGATGGAGGCGACCCCATATGTATGTGTATTTAAGGGAACTTCTTTGGGGATATTATCTTCCAAGACATACAAAAATGTGATTCACTTAAAATAAGCCAATGATATGTGGGGGGGTTTTCATTGGTGCAAGACCATCCAATCTAAATTAAAATTTCTTATTGTTGGAATATAGAATCATTATCTACATACGAACACAATGGTTAAATTAAAGGGTATTCACATTGCCTCCAGATGTTCCTGTTGCAAGACCGACAAGGATTGATGCACGTCCAAACTGATTTTTCATAGTGAGTGGTCATGGAAATTGTGGAGGATGTTTATAGAATTATTTGGCTCCAACTCAGTGTGGAGTCCATATATGAGTTCATAATATAGTTGTTCAATGGTAATGATTATAATAAACATGATACGAGGGATTAATCATGACTCACGGTGGGATACTAGTGTATGTGGGAGGAAGGAAACCAATCACGAAACATTGTCCCCCGCTCAGATTTGGTTTTGAGGGTGAGGATTAAATGTCTAGTTGTGGAACATTAAGGTCTTCTATACCAATGGTAGTAATATCCCCCTCTCACATGGTTTATTTCTAAAAGGAAACACCCATATTTTCAATGACCCGAGATGGTGTGAAATTGGGAGAGTTGGAACCCCCATCCCATGGTCTTAAAGTAAATATTCATGGTTCTTGTATTCATTTGCTCCAATGGGTATGGGGTGTAGTTCATGATTACATAGGTTTGGTGGTCATATGATTTATCTCATTATATGAGGTTGGTTAATCTATAAGGGTTGAGGCATAGGCCATGCTTAATGGTCTTGAAATTTACATCTCTACTAATATTTCCCTAGCCATAGTGGATATAGAATCAATTATTTTTTAGATCTCCCTTAAATTCCTTTATTCCACCCATTGATAAATAACTTTGTTTCTTTATAAATTAAATACATTCCTCTCCAATGGAACCGAGATTTCACATATGTGGCGTGAATGAAATCAGGTGGACGACATTTTGTCTTCAAAATCCACTCAAGAGTGCACTCTCAAGGAGTTTATTACCATTGGATATCTTACCCTAGCAGTTTTAGATATTATAATTGGAGATGCACTAGGTATACATTTATATAGGCCCCTTGATGGCCTTGTAATATTTTCCTTTAAATATATTGAATTTAAACATTTTTTTATGAAAAACATTGATCAACATAATTCATCTTGAGCATGAGATTAATGATAATTTTTTTAGTCCTGATACTAATTATTCTCCAACCCTATTCGATTCAATAAATTATTCTTATAGAAGTATTCATACATTATTCATGTGGAGTTTTTTAGGTTTTCACCTCTTTCATTATTACAGGTATAATTCCTCAGATACTCAATACTCAATTCTAGACTCTCATTCCAAAAAAAGAAAACTACTGCGAATTTAAAAAATTTAGGACCAATTTACTTATCAAAAGTATATATAAAATTATTATTAAGATTATTACAAACATTATTTGTTCTATTATTTATAAAATTTTCACATGGAATTAGTTTGGATTTTATTAATGGTGGGTGTATTCATGAATTCATTGGAACAACTTCTGAATGTGTTAATGCCCTCAGGAAAGAAAATATGGGTTATATATTTCCTCCCAAACTGGACATTATGAAATCATTTGATACCACAGATTAAAACATCATCTTAAAATTATTATTGGTCTTTGGGTTCAACAACATTTTCATTTGTTTGGGAAAGTATTTATTTGGTTCATCTCACATCTTGATCTTCATCATTGGTACTCCAAAGTTATATTTCACATATTCTCAAGGGATCGAGAAAGGAGATCCTCTTGCATATATATTATTCTATATTACTAAATATTACCTCAGTTATCTCATCAATCAATTTTTGGTCTTGATAAATATTGAGCCTATCAGTGCTTTTAGGGATTCAGTGTTCCTATTCATCTTCTCTATGTAGATGACATTATACTCTTCATAGAATGTACCAGGAGAAACATTATGAACCTTAATGAAATTCTTCATCATTATGAGAATGTCTCTTGAAAAATACGTCAATCAGGATATGTATTTTATTCAAATTGGTAAGTGGTTTCCACTATCCAGAAAATCTACTATTCGGATGGACATGGGGATAATAGAGGGATGTATTTATTTTGTCTATATTAGAATTCCGTTGTTATGGAGAAGGATAAGAGTTAGGTACATCCTTAATGTAGATGAATAGTTCAAGAATCAACATTCTACTTAGAAAGGGAAGGTTCTCTCAATGGATGAACATAATTATTATTTCAAATCAACAATTATTTTTAAGTTTTTTCACTCTTTCATGATATATAAATGGCCCATGGGACTTCTGAAAAATCTAAATTCTTGCATTAGAAACATTATTCCGATGGGTAGAATCATTTAGAGAATGAAGTTCATGATTCCATAGAAAGAATACTATAAGTCTCTTAGAAACATTGGTATTAGTCTCAAAAATGATAATATTTTCAATAATGATATCCTATCTAGATTTACATGGAATCTTATCAATAGAACATCATTGGATTTGGGTTTCCTTATAGGAAGACTCTAGGATAGATTGTGGAAAGGAGATATTCATTATACAAATTCATCTATTTTTCAAGATATTTAAAATTCAATTTCAAATATTATGGCCCATTCCAGATGGATTACTTGAAAAATTCTTCTCTTAGATACTCGATAGATAACTTGGTTGGATCCCCTATTATTGATGACTATCATCCTTAAGTGGACTCTAATGTCTCTATTATAGATTTTATTGATGATCCTTCAATGAATATGTAAAATGAAATTTGATATTTCATCGATAATAATACCTTTTCTCTATTTGATGATATATTAGATTGCTAACCATCCCAAAAGAGTAATCTTGACCAGAAAAATTTATTACTAGTTCACTATTTTTGATCCCTTTTAGGGTTTTTACTAGTCCAGGAGATTCAATAGGCCTTGGATACGAGCTTCACACCTCACTATGATATGGTGGATTGCTCACAATCATACTCCTTTGGATAGCTGGTCACAGAAATTTGGTATCACTCTTTGCTCTAGGTCTATACTATTCAACAAAAATTATGAGTACCCTTATCATCTATTTATGAATTGTTATACTGAATCGATTCTATAGATGGTAGTTTATGACCTATTGAAATTTCTATTTCTGAATCTTGATTTTCTCGAGTCTCTGTGGGGGCACAAAATGAGATCTCTCTCCATATAACTCTAAAATCTGTTTCAAGTGGTATTAGTGGAAGTTATTCAAATCATCTAGAATGTATGTAATGAAATTCTCCATGGAAATACTCCCTTAAATTAGTAGTCAATGTTTTAAAAAATTAATCATTGTCATTGGGGACTCCACCATAATGCAATTAGTTTTTTCCCAGAAATAGGATTCATGACTTCATAGTTCTGAAAATTATGGGTGTTTTTGGTAAATAAAAAGCACTAGTAAGGACCTTGGATGTGTCCAGGTATCCTACACTCCATAATAGGATCAAATTTAATTTTTATGGTTCTTCTAAATGGAATCTTGTACATTCTGGTTATGGTGTATTTTATAATGATCATAATGAGAAATTTTATTAAATTTTTATGCTTCATGTGGATTTGAATCATCTATTAAAGATGAGATCATTGGAGTTATTAATGTAGAATATTTTTCTAAATCCAAAGGTTAGAATAACATGTGGATTTAAAGTGACTATACTACAACTTTGCAATCCCAAATAAATTGTACATTAAACCTTTCTTAGAGGCTTATTGTTAAATTGATGGAATAAATTAATTCTCTCTTAATAATCAATCACATAATTACCCATGTCAATCAGGAGGTGAATTGTCTTTCATATGCTCTTGCTAATAAATTAATTGCCACGTGTCTTACTTGGAGAGATGATATTCCTTCTGAATTCATTTCCCTCTATATTGGAGATTGTTTTAAAATCCCTTATTCTATAATTTTTTTAATGATTTTCATTAATGAATAATCCATGGACACTTTTCTGAAGGAACATTTAAAAAAACAATGATTTATAATCTTTTTGGATTTTATTATGTGTTTATTTTTGTAATAAATCATGAATTGATTTTTTAAAAGATATGTGTTGTCATAGTTGATATTAGTTCCAAGTATAGTAATTTTTGGGGATAAAGATTATAAAATGTTATTTAAATCCTTAGACATAAGACTAGACATAAAAACATACCTACATTATGGTATAATATAAAGTAATTAGTTTCCATGTAACAAAATACAAGTATGGAAACTAAAAGTGGATGTGGATCTAGCACAGTTGTACCTAAGGGTAATAACCCTAAAAAGGGAACATTGGGAATTGACATAATAATTGCTATATTTATGAATAAGAGTCCCTAGGGAACAAATTTTTTGAAACTCATGGGGGAAATATTTTAATAAATTCAAAATCTCTTTGTGAACCATTGTTAGGGGAACTAAAATTCCCAAACAAATTATGATATGAAATAGGCCACGGATAACTTAGATTGAATGCTCGAAATTCATATGATAAGGAACGTATGTAAATTATGAGTTAACTCTTGAATATTCATAGTTTCCCTTATATTTTTTTAATAGTTTCATGATTCTTATCCATAAAATTCTATTTAGGTTACTCACTGGCTAGAAATAGCTAGAACTGAGTTAAAAACTAATTTGATAGTAAATTCCCCCAATGGGATTCCAAACATAATAGGAGAAAGTGTCTACAACTTCCTGATAATACATATTCAATTACCTCATATTATAAATGAAAATATGAATAATAGGGAAATACCACATCCCCTAAGAAAGAGAATGTTTTATTTGAGATAGTTATGAGATAAAGGCCTCCAAATTTCAATGGATCTTCAAACCCATTAATCATAGAACAACTCAATTGAAAAAAATAACCTCCATTATTTACTGTTATTATTAAGAGATGGTTTTTATGGTTTTTTATCATATAGTGGGATAATTTGATCAATGGTAAACATTGATAAAAAAATGTGAAGCCCTATGAAGATATAGAATCAATAGAGTGGAAATAATTTGATAAATATTTTTTCAATAAATATTTTATTCGCACTCTTAATCTAAAATTTGATAGGAAATTACTTATCCTTAAAAAAATGATGATGACTCCATCTAGATGTATGAGGTGATCCTTATAATACTTGCATGGTACAACATCAACTTGTTCCTTTTCCCCAAAGGAAATTTTTTTCGCTTCATTAGTGGGATAATATCTGGTTTAAAAAACTTTTGGTGATTCAAGAATTTTAAATTTATAAGGGAATTTTTTTATGTTCCCCCAATGTAAAATTGGAGATCAATGAATCTTAAGTGTCTCACAAGTCTAAATATTTGTATTGAATAATGTATTTTAATTCTCGGGGAGGGATAGAGAAATCTCAAAGTGGTAAAAATTCAAACATCCCACTTTTCAAATGTATAAAAAGAAAAATCCCCTAAATTTATTTAATGGGATAAATAAATGATTTATGTGTGCCATTTAAGGGAACCTAGATAGTGAATGGTAATAATATAAACCTTCCAGTGTGATGGAAGAACGAATTTATCCTATAAAACCTCATCCTACTATCCAATATATAAATTACAAAGGAAAAGGACACAATGTGAATAAATTTACTTAGTGAAGGGTTTCTTAAGATAACCAATAATAATAACCGCTATGTAATTGAGACCAATGGAGTGTTTATGACATCACAACTATTAAGGTGGATCCTGGTAATAATGTGGTGATAGGTATTCTAGTTATTAATTCAATGATGGTGAACATATTATTTGATTTAGGTTCTATGAATTATTTCATATCACACAAGTTTAATAGAAAAAATTCAAATTCCATATCAAAACATGGAAGTGTAGTAATTGGTGAAAACAAAAATTAGAGAAACTATTTCATATTAGGTATATAACTTCTCCCTTATCTATATTTTTTGTCTGAACATTCAATTAAAACATGGGAAACTACCTATAGGGGAATTCAATTAAATTATGGGTATGTCTTAGCTCTCCATATATATAGGAAACATAAATTACTGAGATACAAAAATCACCCTCTAAATCATGAATATTCATATGGTTTTATAATTTTACAAGGAGGAGGATTAATATCCTTTGAAATTATCATCTAAATCATGGATAATATTTCCTTATGAGAATGTGTACCTAGATCAAATGTCCTAGAATAAGGAAAATATCATCCTTGATGGCATAACCATTATAATTGTATATAAAAATATGATTTTTAAATAATTTCTTGATCTTCCCCCATTACAAGTGGATGAGTCCTTAATATATGTTATACTCAATTGTTTTCCAATATCAAGGACTCCATAAATAATAGAAACTATTGAAATTGATGAGTTTCAGAATAACATATAGGATATTCTTGATAAAGGGTTTATATACCCATGTGCTTCGCCATGGGGTTATCTAGTCCTATTTTTCAAGAAGAATGATGGGTGAATTCCCCTCTACATTGATTATGATAATGTCAAAAATATTGTGATGAAGAAACATTATCCTCTACCATATATTGATAATTAGTTTGATCAAATATATAGATCCTAGTACTTCTTTAAGGTGGATATTTAGTGAGGATATTATCATGTAAAGGTAAATAAGGATGATATCACCAAGATTACTTTTTATATATGGTTTGGGAACTATGAGTTAATTGTGATTCCATTTGGATTTACTAATTCTCTAGCTATCTTTAGGGATTTTCAGCCTAGAGTCTTTAGGTATTTTGTCAAAAAATTGTAGTCTTTATAAATGATATTATTATATTATTATCTTCTTCAAGTTAAATGGTAAATATAAGGATCATTTTAATTCTATACTAAAGACCTTGTGGAAGGAAAATATATATGTGATGTAAATTAACTATGAATTTTAGATGGAGAAAGTAACATTCCTAGGATATGTTTCACTTAAAAAGGGATATCTATAGATTCTTAAAAATTAAAGGCAATTGAATAATGGCACACATAATAATATGTGATAAAAATATATAGTATTCATGGATGGGTTGATTCTTTTCTATAATGATGAATTTAAAAAGATAATTAAAGAGTTAAATATGAGATATATCACTACACTTATTGTAACATTACCCAAAAGTGGGAAAGTATTTTTGATCTACAATAATGTGTCCAAAAATGGCTTGTGTAGTTTAGTCATTAAAGATGAAAAAGTAATATAATGTGCCTCCTTTCAATTAATGTCCATTGAGTAAGACTAACAACCAAATTATTTGGACTTGGTTTTAGTGATCTTCTCATTGATTATTTGGTGAAATTAACTATTTGAGGTGATGTGTGACATTTATATATATATATCATAAAACAATCAAGTGTATTTTACCTCAAAATAGATCAATATGTAAAAATGCAGGTGGTTATAAATGATCTAATATTATGATTATACAATTCATTACCATTCTTGATTGGTGAAAAAGTGATTGATGTACCAAGTTTATAGGATCCCACAACCCTATCCATGACAAGGGTTTAAAGGGATCCAATCTCCTTGGAAATAAAAAGAATGGAAAGGGGAATAATAAAAGGTTCTTTATCCTTCCATTCTCAAATAAATTCTCAACCATATATTATAAAGAGGATCATGGAGGCCCAAATGGATGATAATGATATACATAAGAAGACATGGAATATTCTAGATTTCAACATTGTTAATGATGGAGTTATAATGCTTAAAACCTATATATGTTTCACATAAAAACTAGAGTTAAAGAGGTAACATCTGGATGATGCACATACCTTATCCTTCTCTATTCATCTAGGAAAAACTAAGATGTATAGACACCTTAAGAAAAACTTATGGTGAAATAAATTTGACAGGATGATTGAAATTTTTTATTTCGATACTTGGTAGGACAAAAAGTCAAGGATGAACAAAAAAAATTATATGAATATGATGAAACCATTTTCCCATACCAGTAAAGAAATGGGAAAACATAACCATGGATTTTTTTCATAGGACATTCCAGGAAATCTAAATTCAGTGATTCCATCTAGGTCTTAGTAGATAACTTTTAAAATTTATCACATTTAACTAATATCAAAGAAGACTTATCTATTAACCAACTTCTTATGATATATATAAATGAAGTGATATGATCTCATGGAGAATCAGTATAAGTTGAATGTAATCGAGATATAAGGTATATGTTGAGGTTCTAGATAATCCTTTGGAAATAATTAGATAATATATTTAGTTTCAATATGGTTTATCACCATCAAATGAATGTTATGTTTAAGATAACCATTAAATATCTAGTGGATATACTGATATCATGTTCAATAGATTTCCAATTATATTTGTATCAAAACCTTCCCCAACTAGAGTCCTCATATTACTATAATTTCAATTCTATTATTAAAATTGATACTTAGGAGGATCTGTATGATAAGTGGTTTTAATCTCTAAGATATTGGGATGAAGTTAGAAAGTGGAATCTTATGGGACCTGATCTTATCAAATATATGTAAGAGAAGGTTCAACCCATTCAATTCTATATGAAATCCACACAATGTCAATAAAAAGTATGTGTGTAAAATTATCAAAGAGGTATGTTGTTTGAATTCATAGATAAGTTTTTCCTCCCTATATATCCATGGAAGAAATTAATTAGGATTGGGAAGTAGGTAAATCATAGTTATAGATAAATCAACCCCTTAATATCCTTGATCGCATCAAAACACTAGCCTATTTACTAGAGCTACCACCAAACATATCTCAAGTATATGATGTGTTCTATTTATACCTTACAAAGATGTAAATAATATAACCCACACATGTATTAAATCTAGAGGTGGTTACCTAATATTATTATCGTTCATATGAGGAGAATATATTGATGATTTTAGATCTTAGAGATAAAGTTATATGAAACAATACAGCTCATATTGTCAAAGTACTTTGGGAAAACCACAAGTTTGAGGAGGAAAATTGGGAATTAGAATAGGTGATAAAATAGAAGTACTCTAATATATTTTAGTGTATGAAATGATATCTCAAGGATAAAATTTTGTAGTGTGTAAGAATGTGACAGCCTAAAATTCTATAATGGAAATTAATATTAAAATAAATTATTTCATTATTAAGTAATGATGTAATTGAAAACACATACACAACTCTGCTTATTCTAGACTGTTGTAAAAGATAGTCGATTGAAATTAAAAGACCATTATGAATCTTAACGATTGATAATATATTCATTCTACAATGACCAATAAGATTACTATATTTTAAGGGTTATGATAAATTCAAAATGAAAAAAATGAAGGAAGCGATGGAAATGACCAGTAGTATCATATACCATATGATGCCAAATTATTAAAGATTTTGAGAGAGATTACGTCACAAATATTTTCCCTTGACCAAGCCCAAGATGAAATTCAAAAACTAAAAACACAAATGGAACTTATAAAAGGATGATTTCAATCTTATCAAGATTACTACCAAAACCATTTTCATCAAACAATCCCAGGAAAGCCCAAACATTTCACACCTTACCCTTAGGGAATATGCTGATGTAATAAGAGGTTATGTATCTATAACCTAGTAAAATTATTTTTTATGTTTTTATTTAATGAAAATAAATATTATATTTATACCTTTTTATTATTAATTTTCCTATAATTATATAACAAGTTTGATAAATATTAGATTTTTACATGGAGAAATAAAAATTGACTTTTTGGAAATATATAGCTTCAATTAAAAAAATGTTTTGATAAAATCAGGAATTTTTTTGGAAAAATATGTTTTAATAAAATTTTATTTTTAAATAATAATTTTTTAAAATTAAATTTTAATATAATTTAATGTAGTCTAGTTTATTATTTATAGGGTTTAGATAGTGTTTAATATCATAAAAACAAGTAATTTCTAGAAAAAATGGATTTCTATTAAAAAGTGAAAATTCAAATATTTTTAAATTTATTTTGATAAAAATTTATTATTTTTTATATTAGAACATATAAATTATCTAATATTTATTTTTTCATAATTTTCTGAGATGATTGAATTTTTGGGTGAAAATTAAATAAAATTTAAATATAAGGACTATATTACCATATCATAATATCCAATAAGTGATGTAGTAGATTCAATAAAAGTTATCTAATACCAAATATAGATTTAAATCTTAAAATAATGTGTTCATTATGTAATTTCATTATTTTTAATTCATTTAATAAATCCTCTAAAAGCTATATTTTTTATGGTTTTAAAACAAAGTCTCTATGATCATGACTGGACTTCACATCACCAATGATATTATTTTTATATTTTTAGTTCTGGGCCCTATGAAATATTGAAAACCACTCATATTTGTTAGAAACCATGGGAAACAACCATGTGATGGTTTGTGATTTCAATTATTTTAACACATATAGTCCGAAATCTATGTTTAGAAATTAATAAATAAATCCACTCCCTTTTATAATAAATACCCACCAAACCTCCCACTAATATTTAATAATACCCAATTAAGACTGAATTTTCTCACCCTATACCTCTAAAAATACATCTTAAGGTGTTACCGAGATCTTAATAATCTTCCCTAGTTGTTTAGAATCACCCTCTAAAGGAAAAGGATTCTCTCCTCCTATTTACTCAAGCACTTTCTATGTATTTTTTCATTTGATTTCTAATTGTTCATTTTGAACATATTTTTACACATTCATGATATTGTCCTTATTATTTACATGTAATGATATACCAACTTTCACTCTCATTAAACCCATCCATTATTCATTATGTACACCCATTATGCTATAGAAATTATATGATGGGTTTTTCAATACCACACATTTGTGTAGTGAATACGCATCCCCATTTCCAATCATGATAAAAAATATTATTAATTTTAATGATCAATGTGTAACACTAAAATATGTACATGATATGAATTTGATGGTTGGTTCCAAAATTATATATATCCCAAACACATTTGGTAATGGTTTTATCTCTTGAGATACCATATATGGTTCATGTGAGGTAATCTTAAAGACACTATGTTACATTGTCTCAGTAGTTATCCTTGACTTATGGTTATGATTTCATGTTTTACATTTCTTCTACATTCCATTGTTTCCTTGATTTTATCATCTTATATCATGCTTCAATGTTCATTTTTATTATTCTCACCCCTTTTATGTAGCCTTTATATTCCCCTAGACTAACATGTATTACTTTCATCATGTTATGATTTGAATATTTCCTTTCTATGATTTATAGCTCCCCCTTTTCTTATCTATGTCCCAATGGAATCCAAGATATTTTTAAAGGACAAATGGGATTTAAGGGAATTTTATGTGGTTTTAAAATAATTTTTTGGTATCCCTATTTCATGATATGGATTTATGTATCGAATTTCAAAAATACACTAATCCTTTCAATATTTGGGGATTTTATTATGTGTTTTATTATATAATAAGTCATGAATTAACGTTTATAAAAGATATATATTGTCATATTCGGGGATGTTATTATTGTTTCCAGAGAATAAATTAGACAAATTTGGAGATTAGTATGTTTTCCTATGATGTTATCATATGATTTATGGCTATCTTAATTGGTATATAAGTTTAAGTTTAATCATATTTTAATGGTTTAATCACCACCTTTGGGATTTTAATTTGTGGTATTTTAAGGTGACTAATGACATTTTTAGAGACATTTTATTGGGTTGAGTCATATATAATCCCTTAATTTTAATGTAAAATAATATTTTAGAATAATTCTATTAATTTTTAATGGGATTTAAGATAAATTGAATTAGATAACCTTTGAGGTTAAAAAATTATTTAATATTGAGTTTATTTAGGTTATTTAGGATATAGAGATATTTATTTATGGAATGATATACATTGAACTTTTCGTGCTACAATTTAATTATAGATATTAATATATTATCTATTCATTTGTGGACTTATACATTTTGGATATTATCTTACCTTTTTCTAACCATTTCATTTTTTTAATATCTAAACATGGTAGGAATAACTTGTTACGCTTTTATAGATTAGGTGACCCCATAAATGATAATTTTAGTTCTTAAAACATGAAATATTCATCTTGAATACTCATATTTTATATAGGAATATTATATTGTGGTAGAAATTAATTAATGGGTGAAATTATTCTTTTCATGTTAGTACATTTCATTCTATTAATATTCTTGTTTGTAATGGAATCCCTCAAATCCTGGAAAATGTTATTTAAATAATAATTTTATCATATAACTTACATTTATGATGAATCAATGACTTTCCCAAACCTCTTTGATTTATAGTTTTGTGGATATTAACTTTATATTGATCATTTACATTATTTTTATCAAGTTTCTATGTCACTATACATCATTATTTAGACAATAAATTTTTCCACCAAGTCCATAATATCACTTCTCAATAATTTTCTCATATTTGGATACCTATTTTTGTGCTATTCCAGATGACATTTGTATTTCTATTTCACTCCTTTCATGTGGAAGTGTTATTAGAAAATTTTAAAATGTATGTTTTTGACAAATTAAATTTAAAATTGAAAACACTTTTTTAGAAATATAAGGATTAAATTATCCGGAATAAATTTGTTAGGTGTTATGAAATATCAATGGATTTTTAAAGAAAACCTTGTTTGATAGGATATATGGCACACAATACTAATCTTAAACAAACCATTAAGTATTATTATTTTATGACCACTATAAACTAGAAGTTAAATTAGTTTTTATAAATAGAATTAATCAAATTATGAAATAAATATAAATTTCATAATCAAATACAATTTACTAATTAATTTTTCATAAATGAGTACATAGTTTTTTTGTAATGTAATTTTATCCTTCTAAAACATGTGTTTCTTCAAAAATTATTTTTATTTATTTGTATGAGTGAATAATGTAATTAATTTTTATAACTATCATAAAATTTTCATGATAAATTTTTTATCATTTATAAAATCATCATATCAAAATTAGTGAGGAAATTTTTTGATAATTCTCAGAAAAGTTTGATTTTTTCAATCAATATTGAAATATATTTATTTTTATTTGAGAATATATTTTCAGATCAATTATTTAATAATGTAAAATTATGTTTCATATTTTTTTAAAATTACATTAGTTTAATTTGCTTAAATTTAACCAATTATGGTCTATAGAATTAATTTTATACCTAAAGTTTTTGTAAAAGTAAAGTTTTATTCTTTAAAATCATTTTTCTGAAAAACCGTTTTCATCAAATTTTTTGGGTTTAATTAGAAATTAAATATTACTAATTGTTTAATATTAATCTTGAAAATTTAATTCCATATTTTTAATATTTTTTCAAAAATTTGGTATATAGTTCATTTTTTGGTTAATAGGAATACTAACCTTAGTAAATATTTGTTACCACATCAAAGGTAAAAAAAATTTAATTAGGGTTAAAACTATTGTGACAAAGATTAAAATTCATTCAAAATTTTTTTATAACATAATTAGTTGATTATATTTCATACATAATAATGAAAAAATATAAAATATTATCTTCTATTTCTATTTAACTTTTATTTTTACCTTTAAAATATTTTGAGTAAAGGTAAAGTAACAAATGTAACTTTTTTTAATATTTATAATATTTTATGAAATGGATGAAAATAACTCATTTTTTCTAGTAATTATTTATTTTTAAGATAAATTATAGTTTATAATGATAATTTATTAAGAATTTTTAGTGATAAAAGAAGTACCAACACTGACATAGTGCTTGTGCTTTCAACAAATAAATCAAATAAATGATTTTAAAAACACTAAAGTAGTATTATTTAGGTACGTAAATGGATTGAATTAATTTTAAAGATAAATATATAATACTATAGAAGTGTGAATTTTTTTAATCAAATATAATTTTACTCAAGTTATTTTAAAAGTAAAATAATGTAAATAATTCTTAAAATGACATTAATAGAATTTTGATGTAAATTATACTTTATTAAATTTTTTAAAAACAATAAAAATATTTGAAGTGGACAATTTGGATTATAATAGGTATAATATTTCATTCTTTTTTTCAGTTATGAGCCAATTTATACCTTATATGTAAAATTATAACCATTTAATATTGGAAAATTTCTTACCACGGTTAAGGTTAAAATTGTTTAATTTGTGTAAAAATAAAGGGATAAGGGTACAAACATAGCCTATAAATTCCTGAATTTTATATGATAAGTTATTTTAGATTAATAATTATATTATCTTAAAATTATTTCTTTTTGAAACATTTTTTCTATAACAATTAATTTTTAATAATTTAATACCTTAAAAATTTCCAAGTGTCCCCCATCACTTAGTTATAAAAGGACACCACCTTTCATATTATATGAACATATAAATAGCTATTTAGTTAAAAAAACATGATCAATTACCTTTAAACCATAATTACCCACATTCTAAAGTACTTATTTTGGACAGAATACCAACCATAGAGGGCTTAAGGTTTAATGAAAAGAAGGTTGTCTGAAAACGGGGTATAGCTCTTAATGGAATGTTTTAGTTTTAATTCATATTCTAACTTATTAAAATATTCTTATACCATGATTAAATAATGAAAAATTTATAAACAATATAATTAGACATTATCTTTTTAATGTAATAACATATATCTATATCTTATTTGATCAAATGGGAAGTGGGACCGTAATTCATGTGTACAAAGGGCTACTACCTCACGAAACTGATGCAATTCATTTTTCCATCACCACCTCTCATGGATGATTATAATGGATTTTATTTTTTTATTTATATATATATATATGATATTAATGATATAATTATAATTTTTTAATGACAATATACATATATTTACCTACCTTTCCATTTATTGAAATATATTAACATCGTTCGTGTGTACGTATGGATTACCATATCCACAAAGAGATATGATTTATTTTTTATAACTGCATCACATGGATGGTATATATGAAGAATTTAAGGGTATAATTTGATATTCATGATATAATAATAACTTTTATAAGATAAAATAATACCTACCTTCTTTCCCTCATGCTCTTCGATAAATGAAAACGTTACTCATGTGTTCGTAGGACTTATTGTCCCACGAATTGTAACATAATTAATTTTTATAAACCAAATTTCATGGGTTATTTTATTTTTATAATTAATATATATTAATTATAATAATTTTATTATAATTACTCTGGATATAATGGAACAAGGATCTCTATTCCCATGGTTGACACACTAAACATCCTCAAATCACCAAACATGGACACAATCGATTAATTAATTAAATGTGTCATTAAATAAATGAAATAAGTTTTTTGAGGATAGGTTATAAATCCTTGAAATCATAATTAAGAAAAAATTGAAATAATTTTATTAAAAATTTGTTAAAGTACATACATAGAAATTATGGACTAGAGGAAATGGATTTCGCCTAAATTTGTCTTTATTCTGGAATATCTTATTAGTGTACATATAATTTATTTTACATAGTGTATATACAAAAATTTTACATATTATATAATTAATCCATTATTATTTATGGTATTTTTTGTATCAATTAAAATTATATCATCCAATGTTGTTTGACTTTAAATTTACAAAGTGGTAATGGCTTCCTTCACTCAATTTCAATTCATTGGGTTATAAAATTAATTCATTGACTTTTTTATGACAATATTTTGGGTGAATTGATCAATAATTGTTTTAATTATGTATTTGAACTTATTTTAAAGCTATTTAAATATTATCACATAATAAATTCAAGGATTAATTACCACTTCAAACATTATGATCTTTTTAAGGGATTTCTTTGTCTCAATATCATTATCACGATACATGTTTCATATTTTGAAACCTGATTTTCTTATATGTGATTTTTAATATGTCAGGAATTAAGTTTATAAAATTACCTCTTGAAAATCATGGGATTTAAATATTCATATTATACGATTTCTTTCAACTAATTTGGATTCAAAATATAACAAAGTGATAAAGGCTTTATGTTATAGTCTATTTCTATTTGAGATTGTTTATATTAAAAGTTTACTTTAAGGGAAATCACGTGTTATTATATTCTTATACCCTATATATTTTCTTCTATTATGAATTTTTTTTACATATTTATTTTCTATTTCCTCCATTATTAACTAAACAAACATCAAGAAAGATGTCTAAAAATGATATTGATCTTGTATCATCATTTAAACTAGGAATAATTATCTTCCATATCCTTATTTACTAAATATTTTTCAAGATCATTATTCATTTTACCATAAAAGGGTTCCCAATGTTGTTTTACATGATCATAAGCCTCTTTTAAATGATTTTAAAAATTAAATTTCTTAAAATTATTGGTAGGGTTAACTTTTGACTCTCATTAAAAAAAGATCAAATGAATGTCTAATTTTAGCATTTAACACATGAATGTTTATCCATCATCATAGCCATTATTTTATTTGAATATTACCTTTTTTCAAAGTTATTTTCAAATATCATTATTTTCACAACATTTTGTGAGTTTTTAGTTTTTACATTTGATTTCCGAAGGAAATGTGTATTTTCCTCAAGAATGATTTTAATGATCTCTTTATGGTATTATTTTTGTCAACCAAAAAATCCTTGATTTTTCTTATTCATATTTAGGGATTTTTTTTAATTATACCATTCTAATTTTTTCACTAGATGGATTATGGTCATTTCTAAGATATTTTCATGGAAACCCATTTTCAAGGGTAAATCAATGTATAAAAGAAAAATGGTCATTATTCTATTGAAATATTAAATATTTCATGTGTTATGTGTATGTTTTAGTTCTTTTAAATTATTTATGTCATTGGGAGAGCTCGATATAAATCCTGATAGTTGGTGAGCTTGATATAGCTCTATAGTAAATTAGGTTATGATGAATTATTTGACAAGAATATATGTAACTCCCAAGATAAAACATATTTAACAGATAAAAATGTTACTCCTAATAAATTATGTTATTAACCATGTAAGGTTATCCCATATATAAGGGTTATTTTAAGGGTTCTATGAAAATAATTTTCTAAGATATTGAAATGATTTATTGATGCTTTCAATGATTTTTAATGGGTACTTTGATCAATATTGATATCACATGGCTCATTGTTATTGATTATTAAAAATATTTCATTTCTTAAATATATATAACACATATCATGTATAATTATATAGGTTTTTTTTGTATGAATTCAATTATTTTTTTCTCATTAACTTTTATTATGTCATCATACCCTTCTTCCCATCTTATACTCACTGATAACATTAAATTGTTAATGATATGCTTACACTTACTGAGCATTTGAGATCACCCTTATTATTTTTATTTTTCTTGAGGTTGTGATGAATGGATTTAAGTATGTTATGACTAATAGAGTTACTATATTTGAAGAAATTATTGGTGGATAATATATATTTTTAGGAACCGGTTGTTTTTTGTCAAAATTTTTATACAATTATTTTCCTAATAATATAAAACTGTAAACATAAAATTTCATTGGGTTTTTAATTAATCTAATATTTAATATTGAATTTATATGTTTTGGATGGAAAAAATTGGTTCAGGTTTATCGGTATCAGAGCCATAAATGTAAAGATGATGTTTTAGAACATGATCGGGAATTGTATGTTTGGGATATAATACTCTTGACTATTCATTACCCATTATACTAGACAATATGTGACCAAAAATGGAGAACAAGCCATCGATCCATAATCCTAAAAAGTTTCCATCCTCTAGTTATCGAACAAGGTAATCAAGTGCCACTACTCACCTAAAGGTCTCTCACTAAGCTCCTGCCTAACCTCCATCTTAAGTCTAATAGTATTTGAAATGACATTACATTTACTAGGAGGATATTAAATCATAAAATAATTGTTTTTTAGATAATCCATCCATGGCCTCTACTTCAGGATAAGGCCCCCCTGTGTGAAGATATAACAAAGTCTCTTGTGTCCAGTGTTGATGAAAAATAACTCATGGAAGGGAAAATATTGACAATGCTTCCATGAATTAAATAAGGTTTCCATATCCAAGTCATAAGTAGAGTATCTATTCTAAAGTGGTATTTACTAACGTGCCCCATATTCCAAGAACAACTCCTTGTGCATCATCATTGCTCACATACCAATGCATGATGCATCATAGTACATTGAATATCTAAAATATTTCATGGATATTATCAGCACCAGAGATATAGTCAACCTCCCCTTGATCTAAAAAAATGAATCTTCATATAATTATAACCACTATAACTTTACTCCCTTCTTCATTAGAACATCCATAGGAACTGATAACCGGGAGAAGTCCTGGGTAAAATGTCGATAACATATTACTAAGCCCAGAAATATCCTGATATCAAACACATATTGGGGAAATGTCCCAGATATCACTTCCTCTACATTATTTAGGTCCAAAAATATGAATTTCTATGATACCACATCAACAAATATATTCACATCCTAAATCAAAAATCCACACTTTGACATATTGGCATAATGTTGATGTGATCTAATCATACTTAGGAATTTCTCAACAAGTCTAGCATACTACTCTAGTATTGATGAGTATATGGTAATGTATTAAATTAATAATTAAATGAATGAGTCAAGGTAAGTGTGGAAGATCCTATTCATGAGATCCATGAATAGTGTTAGTGTGTTTGTTAGTTTGAAAAACATCACCATCTACTTCTGAAACACATACCTTCTTCAAATCACAATCTTTAAGAGGCCCCTATTGAACCCATGGCTACTGTTATCCCAGTCAAAGATTATTGTTGGAGAACCACTAGGATCCCTATAAAAATTCTAAAAGATCATCCATCTTGGAAAATTGTATCTCCTCTTCACCATCACTTAGGTTAACTATTTCAAATAAATGTATAGTCAAATACTATAATCCACCTTCTTAGTTAACAATAAAGGTACACCCCATGGTGGAGTACTCTGCAAGATAAATCCTTTCTATTTCAAGTCATCAAGATTCACATTGGTCTCCTTCATCTGGGTTTTCACCATACAATAAAGGGGTATTAAAAAGGGTTATGAACCCTACATGAGCTCTATATCAAATTCAACTCCTCTATCAAGATGAAGTACTATATGGTCATATATAAAGGCATCTTAATTGAGATCATGACTAGAGGAATAGTCAAGAGGGATAATAATCAACATATCGAAAGAAAAAAGAATTACATACATGTCTTGGTCATTTGATTTTACTCAAGTCTGGATCAACTATGTCTACTCCATGTTTTTATTGCCTATTCATCAAAAACATCTCTCCCTTTGGTGAGGTAGTTGAAACACATCTCTAATTATAACCAATTTGACCATAGAAGTTGGTCATCCAATCCTTGTTGAGAATCAAATCAAATTTCCTCATATCTATAATCTTGAATCATTATGGATTTCCATAACCAATGATGACTATATGATACTATTTTCATCACTGGAGATGGTCCACTTACAAGGTCAATGGTGTATCAAGGGAGACTAACTTAGAGGATAACATTAATGGTAATTAATATACATAAACAACTATGGAAAATATGAAATAATGGGAAACACTAATATCAAGCAATGCAGTTGATAATATATTGAAAAAAATATTTTAAAGTACACTTAATAGAATTTACTAGGAAATAAATTGGATTAAATTAAATTTTATGTTTATTTTTTTTTCAAAAAACAATTTTCATTTTTTTTACATGGTTAATTTAAAATTAATTTGAACAACTTATAAGAAATTAATTTGAAAAAATGATTTATATATTTGGACTCATCATTTAAAAATTTATTAAATAATTAATTTTCATTTTTCATCATTATGAATAGTTACCATCGTAAAAAATTATCGTCACGGTAAGGGTTCAAAGGATTTGTGGGGGTTAAACTTTGATATATGATATAAAATGTCTCAAAAACAAATATAAATTTGATTGGTTAAAGGGATTTTAACCCACTCTAATATTATATTAGTGTTTTTGTTTTTATGGTGCTAATTTTACTTGAATATCAATTTATTTTCTTAAATTTTATGTATTTAAATGATGTCTACACACCTATCATATAAAATTTCACCCTCTTATTTCACTTATTACAATAATTAATCCCACCAGTTCAACCAATACCTACCAAAATGTCTTCTTATATTCACTAAACATGTCTTATACCTTTGGTTCCTCCCAAAGGGCCAAGAATTAAATTATTAAGTGTAATCTAATGGAGGATTCCAATTTTAGTAGCTTAAGAATGCATATGAAGAAAGTTAGGATGCAAGGTAAGAGTTTATATTGAAATATCATTTTTTTTTAATTTGGATGCTTTATAATTGAATAACCTTTAGAGGAATTATATTTTCTATATAAATTAAAACCAATATATTTTATTATCCTCTAGTTATTTCTATGTTTTTAAGGTTTTTTATTCTTCTCCTCTTTGTGTTACTTAAAATAATCATGTTTTTTTATAAAAATCCAACCTTATTTCCTCTTTAGTCATCAAATGTTTTCCCAAGACCACATGGTTAAAATTGTTTTAGGTATGTTTTAAATATTTTTAAAAAATTTAAAAGGGTCATTCACACTCCCTTTTACATTATTTACAAATGGTTAAAATGAATATTTTAAATGGATTTTCATGCGAATCACTTTCTGGTTTTTACAACTATGTGAAAAATATGATATCTTTTATAGTATATAGAAGGAACCAATTTTCCCTATTTTATTACCATTATATTCATTGATTCTTATTTTACATTTTTTTATGGTTACTATTAATGAAAATAATTTTATCAATATTCTTTTAATTTTTAGTTTTTAAGGTTATCAAAAGAAAATGATAGTTTCCCTATTTTCAATGAAATGATCAAATACTATTTAAAAGTTGATTTTTTAGCTTTTTAAACATCCTTTGATGCTTATTATTATCCATTTAGTATATGTTCTAATGATATGATCAATTTTATTTATTTAGATGATTTATGATTATGTGATGATTAAATCTTTTGGAAACTAATATTTTTTCCTGGGTTATTCTCTAATGAATTTTTGAATGTTCATATTCTATTGTGGAAATAATATGTACAGTTTTTATTATGTTATGATTTTTTACTAAATTCTGAAAAATAATTGGATAACGATAGAAATTTTATGAGATAATATGAATAGGATATGAATTTAACTCATTCCATGGATGAAAAGAGGTTGTGGGAGTAAACCCAATCCATTTTAGGACTTAAACCATTTTTTGATGATGGGTTTGGAAGTGAGTTTTTTATAATGAAATATTTTTTTAGGATTATAGTTATGAAAGGATTAATATTAAATTTTATTAAACTTATGATATGATATCAGGACTCGTGATTGATTAATGGGGACTCATCACTATTATGACTCATGTCTTTTGAAATGCTATGGCATTATTCCATGACTCATTATTTATGATGTAAGATTTATTAGGTAGGAAAATAATATGTCATTATCATAATATCATAACCTTATGAATATATTATTCTTTCATAAGATCATCAATTTATATCTCCCATGTTTACCCATATTGAGCACATGATCTTACTCTATCATAGGTTCCAATTCTTTCCAGGTTGTGAAGAATTATTTTAATATAGATATGTCTAATAATAGTAAAATGCCGGAATAAATTTATGGGAGATGTTTGTGGTATTTCATGAAATATAATTTTTATGTATCTACTCTTTAAAGAAACTAAACATTTCAAAATTATAGGAAATTTATTTTTTTAATAACTATTGAATATTTATTTAAGATGATGTAATATTTATATAAATTTTTTTTGGGTCACCACAATCTGTTTCAAATTAGTTTTTTCTATTTTTGAATATTTTTTAAGAAATGTATGATTATGGAACTTTATAAAAACTTTGATGAATAAAAACAATTATAGGGTGAACCTACAAATGTCATAGGTTGAAAAGAATGTATCATAATTTAGAAAATTTCTAGAAAGATTGTGATGATTATATGATTTCTCACTCTAAATATTGTAGTTTGATGATTACACTATTTATTTTGGTTTTATTCAATGGTCAAAACATTATGGGATCATGTTAACAATGAATATTCCTAATAATGTAATGATTTTACTCTTTATAAATCAAATATAAATCGATCTATAATATAAAATATTATTTCTAGGATATAAAAACTCTATAAATACATGAATCATGATGATATTACAAATGGGAAAAGGATGTACCAACTTACGATTTATTCTTTTATAAGGCATCATCTACCTTTTTAGTTGGTATTCGAATCCACTAATGGGCATGATATGGATCAAAACCGTTGGAAATATATTTCCCATTCATTAATGCTTTGAGTATGAAAAATATCTTTTAGGGGTGTATCATTTGGAAGGGGAATAATATTAATGGAGATATCATATTAAGAATATGAGGCAAGAAGAATAAATTTACTCCATGGAATGGGTTTAATATAATAGGGTATTTTTCATAAAAAAATTCCCCAAGATATTCATCTGAAAATTATATTGGAATTCCATGATCTTAATTAGAAGGATATTGAATCTATTATTACATTTGAGGAGGAATGTGAAATAATGTTTAGGTACACTTATGGTTTTATCATTAACATGGATGAAAAATTTATCTAATATTAATTGGATTAAAACTAAGTCACTGAAAATTGTGGCTGATAAGGGATTGTAGTAGCTATTAATATATCATTCTTTGTGGTCTAAAGGAAGAAATAGATAGTGGGGATTCCCATCATTCTCATGGTTCTTAAATGAATATAAAACATTAATTTTGAGGAAATTATAATAATAATACACATATAGGTAAGATAATTAATCATCCCTAATTCTATATGTGTTGAAGTAATCATGCAAGAAATTTTATTTATGGAAATATTAAATTATATATGTTTGGAAATTATGTTCATCGAGTATGTGAATACTGAAGAGATATAAAGAGGAATTCCAATGAAATTAATGTATCAATATATCAAATAAATTCACCACCCAACTCTAATTATAATTATGAATGAAGCATTGGAGTTATTACTATTAGTGCATAAATCCAAGGGTTAATAGAAATAATGAATATCAAAAGACTATTAATCCAATATACAAATGGAAATCTCATACAACCACTACTACTGAAGTGGTTTATGATAATGAAGTAGTGAATGATACACTAATCATCCACTATAGATATTCAAATGGTTTATTTTACTATGGTTCTACCTAATCTTTTATTTACGTAAACTTTCATATGGGTATCGCATCACAAACTCAATGATTATATGATAAATTATCAGTGAAACCTCTAAATGGTATGATGATATCATCTCAATTATAGATCTCCCCTCCAATAGAGTTTTATGGGAATATTGTACTTTTAAATCATGTTATTATTCATCTAAATGAATATGATATGATTTTGATCATTGATTAACATTATTTATATGGATCCCATATAAATTTTTGAGGATGGGAAGTCACATTTCATATTTTAATTGAACAAATTATTATCTATCAATTCATGGATAAATATAAAAAATTCCAATGGAATATATATTCATTAAATGGGTATTACTACCTATTCCTAAGGGTTATTTATCTCAAATGGTTATAGTGAAACTCAAAATTAATGATATTCCTTTTTATCAGAATACTATGATGTAGTTTTTGATGTGTTTTTGATTATTCCCACTGAATTGGGAAGTTGATTTTTCAGTATAATTATTACCTAGTGGTAGTCCTATTTCAAAGACTACATATATAATGGAACCAATTTAGTTTCATGAATAAATGAAGAAAATATAAAAGAATCTTGATAAGGGATTTAATCATTCATGTGTGTCACTATAATGCCCTAACCTAAAATCCACTTCACCAGTTTCTAGTTTCGATGTACTACAGGGCCATAGGAATACCTCTCTGTATTCTAGAGTCTACTAAATAGAAACACAGGTCTAAGGTGTCACAATGGGGAGACTATACCCATATATGAGAGTGAAAACATCAGTATAAATTATACCAATCCGATATAATATCTAGTTAAATTAGTAAATGGATATCCAGGATGGTGATAAATAAAATATCATCATTATCCATGATATATTAAATGATACAATCCAATATATGTTATAAAATAATATAATATCATACAATATATATTATTTAAAAGGAAAAAAATATGTATGGATAGTACACTGCAGTGGAATCAAGACATGTATCATCCCCAAAATCCAATGTACTAATATTAGTAATCATCACATCAAGAAATGGCTAATCACAAATCTAGACATACAATTATAAAGAATCTTCTTGGGAATTCAATTATCATGGTAGAGTAAGAATGGTGTGGGTAAAAATCATCATGACACCATCAATAGTGTCCCTTAAATAACATTTCAATAATAAAGTGGATACAATAGTAATATAACTAAACATTTATACCAATTTTTAGTTATCAATATATAATTTAATTGATTAAAAATTTATTTAAAAAGATGTAACTCAACCACTGATACTAAGGATCTATGGTGAATCCATCCATCAGTCTATACCTAGACCATATTGTTGGATCAGGTTATACCAAATACGCACAAGAGGGGGTTAATTGTACCTTCTACAAATTCTTCACAAATCATGATGATGAACGAGTCATTCCTTTTATCTTTATCAGGTTGTTTATGCAGCAAAAAATAAACAGGTAAAGAAAACAAGGATGTATAGTGGTTAAGGGAACAGAAGTTCCCCAATCCACTCCACCAACTCTCTACTCCATGAGCTTTTTGATTTTTACTATCTAGTCCTCTAATCAATAGACCATCCACAACTGAGTACAGATAGTTGACACCGTAACATGTTAAGGCTAAAACAGAGCAATCTGGTTCATACACAGAACTGAATACACAACATTGTACGAGAAGCTGATTACTCAAAACAAAGAGTTTTTATCTTAAAATACATTCTAGTTGTTCTTCATAGTTTCAATAGTACACAACTGACAGTAGATAGATCGTCGTATTCAGAATGAATGATATTCAGGTAGAAGTAGTTATGATCCGATCCAGTTGCAATAGATATAGAAATAACATCAGCAACTCTAATAGATTCACAATATATCTTCGGTGTGGAAACGATGAATCTTCAACATGTTTCTTCTTCTTCAGAAAAAATAGTTTGATAGATCATGGTAGGAACAGATCTGTGTGACTCGTATGTCTCTGTAAAAATGTAGCAGTGAAAAACATAAGGGATTGTTCCTGTAAATATTTTTCTCAATGATATATCCCACTTTTTTAAAACACATATATATATAATAAAGACAAGTGTTTTCCTGTAAAATTTAGATCCATAAAAGTCAGCTTTTGAATCAAGATATTCAAAATTTTTAATAACAGAGCGGTCATAACTCTCTTTAATATTCGGAATGAAAAAATCTTCTTAAATCGATCCTTTTAATCACAAATAAAAGGCATTGAATTATTCAAAGATGTGATTCAAAATCAAGATTTTAATCTAGCTTTAAATCAGCCAGATAATATGCATAAAGTCTATTACTTGATAAAGACGTGTTTGAATTTCAAACGCCAAACGTAGGGTTGAACAGTATAGCATACATTCTCTAAATGTAAGGTTCATAGTGTAAGATTAATAGAAAATACTTTTCTCTTCAACATTCAAATGTACATTATATAATACATACTTTTATCATCTTCTAAACATAAGGTATATAATCCATAATTTTTGATAAAATGTAAGGTTTTTTACAAAAGTAAGGTTGATGAACTATACTTTTGAGAAACGAACATAATGTTTCATACTAACGTAGGGTTCTTCTTCCATACTTTTCTAATATCCAAAACGTAAGTTTCCTTCCAAACGTAGGGTCCTTCTTCCATACTTTTTTGATATCCCAAACATAAGGTTCTTTCCAAATATAGGGTTCTTATTCCATACTTATTTGATATCCCAAACGTAATTTTCTTTCCAAACGTAGGCTATGAATAGTGTTTCCAGAACACGCTAATGCACTAAAACAATTTCCGAATACTTTATCAAATATTCCACATGGATTAAACACTTTAATATTATTCCAAATTAGAGAAATAAATAGTATTAATTTACAAAAATATATTCAATGTAAAATCAATAGAATAACAAACAAGTGTATTTTTGAGAATCAAAATTATCAGAAAAAGATAGAGTATTGTTGAAAACAACACTTTCTCAATAATATCCCCCTTTTTGATGATCACAAAACCCATGGAATAACCAATTAAATAAGTATAAAAAATTAATTCCATATAGTTTTAGAATTTTCCAAAGAAACAAATATGTTTAATTTTATCAAAATTATTTCAACAAGAAACAAAAATTGTGTAATCCATAGTTACATAAAAACAAACAATCAAAATTTTTACATTTTATACCCCTTTTATAAAGTAAAATAATATCTCCTCATTTATAAATAATGAAAACAATATTTTGTGTTCTTTTCTACTTCTGAGTAATAGTTTTATATATATAGAAAAAGTGTTGTGTTAATCCATATTTCTCCCCCTTTTTTGATATCAAAAATAATGATAGAATTTAGAATATAACGCATTTTAATGTTGCACATGAACATATGTAAATGATATGATAATCATTTTTTCAATATTTGAAACTGGATTACTGGCAATCTAATATAAAAAGTGCAGGAAAATAAATCATAACATATGAAAATGATATGCAAGTATATTTTATTGAAAATATAATTATAAGTATAGTAAAGACAATGAGAATCAAGGGTGGGATGAAACAGTTTGGGAAATAGGTTTTAGTGCCTATTAACGACTTCCTTGAGCTCTGACATATGCAGTCACAACCATTTCATTATCCCATTACCTAAATGGACTATGAGATCCCTTCCTTCCTGAGTCATAGGGATGTATTCAATAAAATTGGATCTGAAAAACACATGTAACCTCTCTTCCTTCTCTATAAACTAATTGAGTTTCTTAGTGAATCTATTTAACAAGACTCTCACCCCTTGTTCATCTAATGTAAGCTGGTCAACACGATGATTTTGATTATCCAGGAGAACAGATAATGGAGTACTGTTACACTATATGTCTTCCAATATATCATTAATATTGATCGTTACTATTGTAATGGCCTGAAATCTCTTTATCAAATCCAACGAAGTGCTTGAGGTACATGATTGAATATCCCTGACAGTTAGAAACTGTTGCTCTATGAAAATTTTGAATTATACAAAAACTAACTTCATTACCATTTTAGATTTAATTTTTCCAACTTCAGTTAAAAATTCCTTCTGAAAAACATCCAATTCTTATTTTAAAACTGAACTATCATTCATATTCTGAAACTTTTGTCTCTCTTTTTCTAATTCTCTTCTCAAAGCATCATTTTCAGCTTGAACATTATTAAATTTTTGGATTAAATCCTCCACATGATCATTTTCAGAATCAGAGGAACCTTGTTCTTGATTCTCAGTCTGAGCTTCCACTTTTGATATCAGAGCTAGAGGTAGAGATTCATCATCTGATTTATCTTCATCCTCTCATTGTACTAGTTTCTCTATAGATTATTCCTTTTAGTCCTACTCTGACTCATCCACAGAAAAATCCTCATTAATAATTTCAGTGATAATTGCAAAAGGTTTCTCTTATAGGTTAGGTTAATGATACTCTTGATAATAATTTTCATTTAGTTTCTCTATTGTTGGATCCTTTAAAATAGGTTCCTCATGAGCTATGTCCTCTTGAAAAATCTCAGTAGGTTGTACAGTTTGAGAAGATTCAGATCTAGCCACTTCAACTTCTCCAGGATTTTCAATAGTTAGAGGCACAAATTCTTTTTACATGTGAGGAATCATCTAAGTCTAAGAAAATGTTGGATGTTCAACTTATTGTACTGCAAATTGTATAATAAATCAATAGATCAGAAGAGGTTCAGTTGCTTCAGCATTTTCCTGAACAAGCCCCTCACCAACTTGAGCTACTCTGTTTCTTTTCCTCTAAATTCCTTCTTGACATTCCTCTTCAGCAGGTGGATCAACTGCTTCAAATATCAACCTTCTTGAAAATTTTGAAACTTTACTCACTCTTGATTCAGACATGCCTTCCTTAGATTTAGCAGGTTTCTCCCCCTAAGCTGAATCCTGGTCTTCCTCATCTCCTACAGGCATAAGCTGGCCTTTCATAGTACTCCTAAAGAATCCAATCTACCTTAGAGATGCAGAATTGAAAATATTGTTGTGATGGAATATTAATATGGCATCTATTAATCTCACCATATCAGATTTAAACAGTAATTTTGAAATGATCCTTCCATAGGGATAGATGTTCGTTCTATCCTCTAGTTGACAGCAATAGTTGGGATATCTTATCATATGTCTCATAAAATAAAACTTGATTTAACTCATAAGAAAAAATATTAAATACATGTTAATAAATAAAGTTGTCTCCAACTCTATCTTCCTGGGCGCAATCCCGATTTTCACAAATTTAACAAGAATCATTTGATCAGGTTCCAGATCCTTTACTATAAAGTTTTTTATACTTGTAGAACCAAATAACTATGACATAATTTCCTCTGACTTATGTTAATCATCTCTAATATTCTTTAAATCACTATTATAAACTCACTTATGAGGGCTGTTTATGATTCTAGTTATTTCTAAAGATGAAATTGAAAAATCCAAATATTAAATTTTTTCAAATATGGTGTCCTCTGTATCTCCAAGACTGAACTGAATGGATTTGAAAATGTGATGAAGGTAAACCTCATAAAATACTCAGTATTTTCTTTACTGAAATTTTGGTTGAGATTTTGAAATGTTAGGGCTTTACGAAGCATTAGATCCATTTTATACAGCCATTCCAAGTCGATTACTTTTCCATGTAGAAATTTTCTTCCTTTCGTGCACTGACACTTGGAATTACTATCTTCTCCTTCATTGATTCTCTTTCTATTGTCTATTTATGTTTCAATGTTCAGCAGGCTCGAAGGATTAGGGTTTTGAAGGTTTAGTCTAAGGAAGATGAAGGTGGTAAGAGTTTTTTGATGTTTCGAATTGTTTTGAAAAAATGAACAGGTTTGGAATTTGAAACGGTTTCTAACATCATTGATTCCCATGTCATTACGCACATAGTAATTATTACATTTAACAGTAAAAATGTATGCAGAAAAAATTTAAAGTAGAACTGAATAAATTTTTAAATTATTTTTAAAACAAGTAATAATAAAAAAAATAATATTTAAAATAATTATTTTAAGAATAAAATTTTATTTATGAAATTAACAAACCTAGCTCCCCCTTTATAAAATCAAACATTTCAGTGGAAAGTGGTTTAGTAAAATTATCAGCTAATTGAATTTCCAGGCTTACAAATTCTAAGAATATATCCTTTTTAAGAACACGATCTCTTAGAAAATGATGTTTGATATGAATATGATTAGTTATAAAATGATTAATATGGGTTTTTGAAATTTTTATAGCACTTGTATTATCACATAAAATATGTGTATTATTAAAATTTAGTCCAAATTCCATAAGAGTGTTTTTCATCCACAAAACATGTGCACAAAAACTACCTACAGATACAAATTCTGCCTCAGCTGTTGACAGGGAAACTGAGTGTTGTTTTTTACTAGATCATGAAACTAAAGATTTTTCTAAAATGTGACAGGTCCCTAAGGTACATTTTATATTGAATCTATAAATTCCAATGTCAACATCTGAATATGAAGTTAAATTAACGTTAGAAGTTTTTGGATAGAGAATTGATTGAAAAACAGTTCCTTTTAAATATCTAAAAATTCTTTTAACTGCACATAAGTGAGATTCTTTAGGATCATATTGAAATCTAGAACAAAGACATAATGAAGACATTATATCTGTCCTGCTGAAAGTAAGATATAATAAACTACCAATCATACCTCTATATATCTTATTGTTAAATAATTTTCCGGTTTCATCCAGTTCAATTTTTATGTTTCTACACATAGGAGTTTTATATGTCATACTCTTTTCAAGTCAAATTTTATTTAGAAAATCATTAATGTGTTTTCATTGATTTAAAAAATTTCTGAAATCCTTTTGATAAATTTGAAGTCCTAAAATGAAATTTAATTATCCCTTCACACTCATTTCAAATTCATTTTGCATTAAATTTGAAAACACATGACAATGTTTATATTTTTTTAACCAAAAATTACATCATCAACATAAATTTGAACCAATAAAATATTAGAGTTAACATTTTTCTTAATAAATATTGGATTTTCCATCCCAACTGTAAAATAATTTTTCAAAAGAAATGAACTTAATCTCTCATACAAAGCTCTAGGTTCTTGTTTAAGGCCATGAAGAGCTTTAGTAGGTTTGAAAACTGAATATGGTTTTTTTGAATTTTCAAAACCCAGAGGTTTCTCAACACAAATGTCCTGTAAAAAATAACCATTTAAAAAGGAAAACATAACATCTATCTGAGATAATATAATGTTCATATGAGATGCATAGGCTAAAAGGATCCTAATGGATTCTAATATAGATACACGTGAAAAGGTCTTATCATAATCTATACCTTCTTCTTGATTATATCCATTATCTATAAGTCTAGATTTATTTCTAGTTATTATTTCTTGATCAACTTGTTTATTTCTAAAGACCCATTTTGTTCCTTTAAATGGATAGTTCTGAGGTCTTTCACCTAAATTCCAAACTTCATTTCACTTGAACTAGTTTAGTTATTCTTGCATTTCTACCATCTAACATTCATCAACTAAGGCTTATTCTAATTTCTTAGGTTCTAATTGGGATAGAAATTCCAAGAATTCAGAAAGATTTCCTACATTTCTTCTAGTTTTTATTCCAGTTTCTAGGTCTCCAATAATAGATTCTAAAGGGTGATTCTTTAGGATTCTAGACGATCTATGTAGTACATTGTTAGGTTCTTCAATGTCATGTTCTTCTGAACTAGAGTTAATTTTATTTATATCCTTTTCAAAATTATCTATCATGTTCTCAAGTTTCATATTATCATTAGAGTCAGATTCATCAAATTTCACATGAACTGATTCTTTAATAATCCATGACTTTTTATTAAAAACTCTATACTCTTTGGGTGTAGAATAATATCATATGAAAATTCCTTCATCAGATTTTGGATAAAACTTACCAAGATTTTCCTTGGTTTTTAAGGTTTAAACCTTGCATCCAAAAACATTAAAGAAATTTACTTTAGGATTTCTATTATTATAGAGTTCATATGGTGACTTTTTAAAAATTGATATGATTAAAACTCTAATCATTATATAACAGGCTTTGCTTACAGCTTCTACCTATAAAAAGGTAGCAAGTCTGTATTCATTTAGCATAGTCCTATCCATTTCATGAATAGTCCTATTTCATCTGTCAATAATTCCATTTTGTTGAGGTGTTATTTGTGCAAATAATGTGTGTTTAATACCCATATTTGAGAAAAAGGAAGTAAATTCCATATTCTCAAATTCTCCACCACGATCACTTGTTAATGAAATTATTTTTAGAACTTTTTTCATTTTGAACATATCTTCAAAACCTTTCAAATATAGTAAAAGATTCATTTTTATATTTTAGAAAATAAATCCAAGTAAATCTGGAATAGTAATCAACTAAAACATATACATATAATTTATGAGCCAATATTTCTATTCTTGAAGGTCCAAACAAATCCATGTGTATATTTTCTTGAGGTTTAGAAGTAGTAATTTGGATAACATATTTGAAGGATGATTTGTGCTTCTTTCCAAGTTGACATGCATCACAGAATCAATCATATTCAAATTTGAGACAAGGAAAATCATTAACTAATTGATTTTTAAATAACTTTTGTAATGAAAATATATTATAATATCTAAGTCTTCTATGCCATATCCAAGATTCATTTATCTTAGTAGTTAAAAAGTTTACTTTTTGTTTATAGAAGTAATTTATGTCCAAGTCATATACATTATCAGTTATGGGTTCTCTAAATTTAAGCAATTTATCATTAAAAACAGAAGATCAGTTGTTAGAAAAATCAACAAAATATCCATCATCACAAAGTTTTGAGATACTTATCAGGTTGTATTTCAATCCTTGTACATAGAGTACTTTATTAATAGATACAACTTCTCGATCTCCAACAGTTCCAATACTAATAATTTTACCTTTGGCATTGTCACCAAATGTGACTAATCCTCCATCCTTTTGAGTTATTGTTCTGAAATTTGATGAGTTTCCACTCATATGCCTGGAGCATCCATTGTCTATATTCCATACAATTTTTCTGTTTCTCTGACCCACTTCTTGCAAAGGAATTTAAACAAAGGTTTTTTTTGGTACCCATATTCTATTGGGTCTAGTAGTTTTAGTTAGAAAATATCTAGGAATCTAGACATGCTTTGTTTTCCTATTATCAATTGAATCATATAAACTTCTTGCAACAAAGGATTTCTTCATCCCACTTATTTACAGTTTCCTTAAATAAAATTTATTAGATATGTGACATTTTGTTCCATAGTAACTGAATTTTTTTCCTTTTATACTTGGTTCAAAATAGTTCTTATACAGTTTGGGTTTCTCACCTTTACTGCCTATTCCATATCTTTCCCTTTTGATCACATTTTTTCCAAGAATTTCATTTAGTATATTTTCACCATTAGTAAAAACATGATCTTTACTTTTTTATGTTTTTACTTCTATTTTTAGTGTTTTTATTTTAGTTTCATTATCTGTACATTTTGTGTTTTATGAATTATATTTTTCAATTAACTCTTGATGTTGTTTTAGTATAGTGTCTATTTCTCCTAAAATAGAAGTGTTAATGTTTTTCAGTGATTTATGTTTCATAAATAATGAATCATATTTCTTTTCCAGCATATATGTATTAGGATGATAGTTTATCATTTGAACATCTAGAACAAGAATCTGATTCAGATGAGAAATAAGATTGTACCTCATCAGCTTCTCCCATAAAGAATATATTTTCTTTAAGATTAGATTCTTTCTTTTCTGAGTCAGACATTGATGAACTACTAGATTATTCAGAAACACTCCAAGTAGAATCCATTTATCTTTTTTCTTTCTATTTATATTTTTTTTTGAAAAAATTCTTTTTCTTTTATCCTTTTAATTGAGGAAATTCAGGTCTAATGTGACTCATCTTTTTGCATTCATAGCATCAGACTTCCCATGTTTCTTTTTCATCATTTTTGAAGGATGTCCTAAATCCCTTCTTCTTTTTGTAGAATTTACTGAACTCTCTGGAAAGTTGAGCCAGTTCCACTTTAGAATTTGATGAATCAGAATTCTCTAATTTCACTTTGATTTCATACTTCATTTTTCTTCTCATTATTTGAGATGTTACTTTCAAGGAATTATTTTCTCTCTTGATCAATAATTTATTCTCATTTTATTCATCTTCCATCTCAACTTCATATATCATAAGAGTTCCAATTAACTCTCTCATTGTAAGATTTTTTACTGGTGATGATCTCATAATGGTAGCCGAAATTCGATTCCATCAAGGTGGTAGTACCCTTAGAACTTTCAGGGCCTGATCTACTTGTTTTACAGGCTCACCCAAGGCAGTGATATTATTAACAATTTATGTAAGCCTTCCATTCATCTTAGTGAATCTTTCTCCTTCAAACATTCTGAATGTGTCTAATTTCAATTTTGCAGTGGAATATCTCATCTTTCTGACATTTTCAGTCCCTTCATAGGCAACTTCAATCATCTACCACATTTCATAAGCTGTCAGGAACAGAGATACTCTATTGAATTCATCTGTTCCAAGACCACAGTTGATGGAATTCATATATTTCAAGTTTATGAAGTACTCTACTTTGGTATCTGTACTCCGTGTTTCAGGATTCTCTAGAATCACATAGGGAGTTATAATTTTTTATTAGACTCATTATCCAAGGTTCTTTAAGTAGATAATCATCCTAGATTTCCAGCATCCATAATTTTCACCGTTGATGTAGAGAGCACGAACCATTGACATACCCTCTCATGTATTAGCCATTATGCTTTTTATAATCCAAAAACATTCAGCTTGTAATAAATTTCACAAAATTTCATCCTCTAATGCCAGTTTTTGGATCAAGTTATACCAAATACACACAAGAGGGGGGTGAATTGTGCCTTTTAAAAATTCATCATAAATCGTGATGATGACCGAGTCTATCCTTTTATCATTATCAGGTTAATTACGGAGAGGAAAATAAATAGTTAAATAATTCAAGGATGTATAGTGGTTTTGGGAAAATAAGGACCCTAGTCCACTCTACCAATGCTCTACTCCACAAGATTAGTGATTTTTACTATCTGGTCCTCTTATCAATAGACCATCCACAACTAAGTAAAGGAAGTTAACACCTTTAAAAGTTAAGGCTAAACAGAGCCTTCTAGTTGATACAAAAAATAGAATACACTGATTTGTATGAGAATTCAATTACTTAAAACAAAAAGAGTATTTATCTTGAAATACGTTCCATTTGTTCTTCACAGTTGCAATAGTACACAACTGACAGTATATAGATCATCTTCTTCAAAAAGAAGGATTTTTAGGTAGAAGTAGTTCTGAGCCGATCCAGATAGAATAGATATTGAAATAACTTCATCAACTCTAAAACATTCACAATATATCTTCTATGTAGAAACAATGAATATTCAACACATTTATTCTCCTTTAGAAAGCTGAGTTTGATAGATCATGGAAGCAACAGATATGTGTGACTTGTATATCTCTGTAAAACTATAGCAGTGAAAAACTCAAGGGCTTTTTCTTTTAAATATTTTTCACAATGATCTATCACACTTTTTTAATAACACGGATATATGTAATAGAGACAAGAATTTCCCTTTCAATTTTAGATCCATAAAAGTCACATTAAGAATCACGATATTCAAATGTTTAAATAATAGATCGTTCGTCACTCTCTTTAATATTTGGCATGAAAATCTCTTCTTAAATCAATACTTTGAATCACAAATAAAAGCCTTTGAATTAGTCAAAGACGTTCTTTAAAATCGGGTTTTTAATCTAGCTTGAAATCAGCCTAATAATAAGCATAAAGATCGTTACTCGATAAAGAGGTGTTTGAATCTCAGACACCAAACGTAGGGTTGAACTATATAGCATGCATTCTCTGAATTAAGGTTCACAACATAACGTTCACAACATAAGATTGATAAACAGTACTTTTCACTTCATCTTTCAAATATACAGTATATAATACATACATATATCATCTTCTAAACGTAAGGTACATAATCTATACTTTTTTATCAAACGTAAGGTTGTTTACAAAAGTAAGGTTGATGAACCATACTTTTGAGAAACAAACATAATGTTCCATAATAACATAGGGTTCTTCTTCCATAATTTTATGATATCTCAAATGTAAGGTTCCTTCCAAATGTAGGGTTCTTCTTCCATAATTTTCTAATATCCCAAATATAAGGTTCCTTCCAAATGTAGGGTTCTTATTCCATAATTTTATAATATCCCAAACATAAGGATCCAGCCAAATGTAGGTATGAACTGTGTTTTCATAACACACTAATGCACTAAAATGATTTCCGAATACTGTATCAAATATTCCACATGGATTAAACACTTTAATATTATTCCAAAATAGAGAAATAAATAATAATAATTTCCTAAAATATAATGAAAGTAAAATCATTAGAATAAAAAACAAGGTTATTTGTGAGCATCATAATCATCAAAAAAAGATATAGTATTGTTGAAAACAACACTTTCTCAACACACATGGCATCAGATATTCTTTAAGAATTTTATATATCATCGAAAAACTTTTTCTATGTTAAACAACCAAGGAAACCATATTTAGGATTATATAAGGGGATCCAGGTGGATCAACTGAGAATTCCATATCAACAAATCCCAAATGGAATCCTAGGGGAAAACCCATATAATTATAATGATCTAATCTACCAGTTGTATCTTAAGGTACTATCCCTAACACTTAGAATAATGATGTGATTGGAATCTGTAACTTATACCTTATGTATTCCACCCAAATAAATCAATCAGAGTTTGGGGAGATCATCTTATGACATTCAACTAGGGTACCTCACAATAATCCATGACATAAAAAAGTGTAATTCAATAAATATAGACTTTACCAGAATCGAAGGTGAATTTTCCACAAGGATTTCATAATAGTGAACCTAAGAGAAATCCAATGGATTTATTATTGAATTCCATTTAGTCAACCTTTAATGAATCTGAGGCTATCATCACACCCTGAAGTTTATCAGAGTACCCTAGTTAATCTATGGGTCACTGAAGACAATCCATACTAGTCATGTCCGTATAAAATTCATATATTTTCTCAAAGCCATTTTGAAAAATACACCAACAAACACAGGGAAGGTCATTCAACTAAACCACACAATTAATTCATTACTTTCCATGTAAACACCTCTTTAAATCATCACACTCTCATTTATAATGTTTCAATTATTAATAAACTATGTACCATTATTACCATTTTACAATTTAACACCACGTTCATTTCATTACCCCTATATTAATTTATAAGGGATAGATCAAGTCTATAGAGGTCACATTACATCACTAAGTTACCAAGTACCATCCTTTTTACCATTTATGAATTTTAATTTTTAATCATATCACTCATGGTCCTCTTCATAGACCATTATAACATTCCATACCATTACAATCCATTTCAGAAACATCCATTTAATATCATAAAACCATCGATCCATTTAAAATACTTGGTTTTCCATTTCAAGGTCTTAAACATATAATTTTGATAAACCAAATTATTTTAGCAAGCCTATTCCACTCTATAATTTTTAAAAAATTTCTCTACAAATCACAGTATGCTTTGAAAATTCGTTATTAGGATTATAGATGATTATAAAATCCTATTTCAAAATCATTGAAATAAATATAATTTAACTTTTGAAGAGGCTATGATAATTTATATTACATAATCATGGTCCATACCTAAAATAATTTTCTCCCTTGGCACCTCCCCTTTCTCATAGGTTCTCACATATTAATTGGTGAATATAGATAATACAGGCCACAAATCAATTATTCAAGTTAAATACAGGTCATATCAAAATAAAACTAACATGACGCACCACACAAACACATAAAAATAGGGGAGACTATATGTTTAATTTAAAGTACCACCAAACATGGTAATATAAGAATCTATTTATTCGGTATTGGTATATTATTTTACCTAAAATGAGGGAAATTTAAGAGTAAAAAATGTCCTAAAAATTGAGAATATTTTATAAAAATAAAAGACACCACATGGTAGTGGATTAAATGAAAAAAATCATGGAAGTGGAGTCAAATCCTTTCCTCTATCTCATCAAAGATTCTAATGGAAGGAAAAAAGTTGACCCTGAAAAAGGGAATCCACCGTGGGGGAAAATAGGAGAAACATTCCATAGGGGAATTGCTATTGGCCACATGAGTGAAAAAACAAGAGTAAGGGTTAAAGGGGAAAACCCCAGAAAAATTACAGGGTAGTCCCAAATAAAAAAACTATTACTAGGGGGTCTCTAGTTTTCTAATAATTTCTACCAACTAGCCTCCCTTGGGACACTATCTAGCCAGTGAGCCTGTCCAAAGGGACCTACTATTGTCCATAAACACTTTCTAGGCAGTGGCCAAATATAGGCTATCCAAATGTGTTGTACAAGAAGATCCTCTTGAAATTCTCCCAAAATGATCCTAAGGATTAAAAAAACCCATAAAAACCTCTATTATGGAATTTTAAATGTTTTTTTGAAAATATTAATAATATATTGACACATATGATGTTCAAGGTTTTACAACATACCTTCCTTAAAAAATACCATCCTAAAAACAATTCTGAGAGATCTTTAGCCCCATCAATGAGAAACTCCATCCATGGCTTTCATATTACCCCATGAAAATTCCACAGGACATCAAGGTTTGGTATTCCCAATTCTCATTCTAAACTATGCATCACAAAATAGATAAAAAAATTAATTATTCATCACCTCTTCAGACATTTCATCACGATGCTGATTATTTCAACTAACTCCACCATGAACACCCATATCCAGTGGCATTATAAGATTTCTAAAACCAGCAACATCACAATTCACTGAGAGAAGATACTTGTCATCACCTATAAATTCTCACTAGTTCGTTTCATCAAACTCAGACTTTAATCCATGAGACTATTATGACATAAGGCCTTGCCTCAACATTCACATCAATCAATTACCTTTAAGAAAAAAATATTCAAGGACATGATCAGTCTTCCAACCTACTTCCAACCCAACACACTTAGTCATACCACTCAACCATATTCTCATGCCTATTATTTAGTCAAGACAAAACCACTACATGGTTGAATCTATCAAACCAACCTCAAAATACCACTTTTCATTCATAAACACCAAACACATTTTTAATGTGTAACTTAATGCACTAATCATGGTATCCACACATTGATCTGATTCATGTAATTTTCCAATAAAATTGATATATAATTCAAATTCACCCATCTACCTCAAGACCCTAAGACGTTCTCATATAACTGATCAACCAACCTATAAAGATCCCAACCATAGGTCATTTACAATTATGTTAATTATAAACCATGCTATTTACCTAAATAATTTTCCAAATAAACTCACCTCATTCATACTACATTTTTTCTGATGTGTCTTTAGAATCACTGCACACTAAAACCAATGATGCAATGGTCAAATTTTGACTTATTTCCTTGTTCTTAATTTTCAAAAAAATTAAAATCGACAATAATATGGGTCATGTGCTCAAACATGATGGTTTATCATAAAATTTGTAGTGAATTCTTGAATGTACGCATCTTATTCAATATGACATGATCGATATGTTTTTGAACCCAATGCATCCATCTTTATATGACAACACAAGTCAAGACTCATTTGAACAACTAATTGTAAAAGGCCCAGATTCCCCCACTAATGTGTTTCCAACCCACATGACCATGATGTCTTAAATATTTATGGTATTCCATAATTTAACTTTATCCAACCCAAAATTCCATCATGATACACTGAAAGCATCGACACACCCTTGATCTGACTCCATCTCAGATCACTGAACTATTCCTTGATTACAATTCTAATGTTTAGACTCCACAAAACCACTATTTGAACCCAAATCCATTACTTTCCACAATACTATATAATCCAGGATTCATTTTCACACCATAATTGAAGAGTTATTTCATCTATTCACTATTTGGTCTCACTACACCCATTATCCTACACACACAAAGCCAAATGATCATCACTGGTCTAATTTTCACCTCCTTAGGAATACCCTCATCACCAGTACATCAATCCAAAAATCTAAACTTCATGGTTCATCCCCCATCCATTCCCATATTCATTGACTAAATGTGACTTACTAACAACCGATATTATCCATCATCAATATATTTTGTGAGATTTCCACATCACCTCAACTAATATCCCACTCCAAACTATTAGATCATCCATGTCACCGTATCACATAACCATTTCCCAATATCCATATTTGATGCTCAATCTATCCCTGAACATGATGGATATATGGGGTCAATACTTCTTATCCCATAGTATCATTATAAAAGGTAATCCAACATCCACTCTTGGATGATAGAAATATTACCCAAGGATTTAACTCGAATACCCATTGATAGTAAGGGACACATCATTGAATGATTGGGGTTTTACTCCACACTATCTAACTCAACCCTTATCACTCTTAGAGTGTTGACCAAAACAGGTCACACTGACTAACAACTAAAAATTTTATTATTTTTGTAAAGGCAAGAAAAAACAACCTCAGGTCAAGAAAAAAAACATTACGGAGGTCTAAAGTAATGCAGGCCCAAATAATCCTTAACAACTAACTTTAACCCCTCACTAAAAAAATACCCATAACTAAGGAAATACATAATTTGAAGATGAGTTTCCCTAGAGGCCAAGAAATCCCTCACCATATTTCCCTCCCGCTAGGTGTGAGTAAGATCCATATGAGGACCTATGAGTTGCTGACATTTCCTCATGATATAAGCAATGCTCTAGGGAACACTGCCTTCACCACCCAATGCTTTAAAAATGATCATGGAATCTGTCTCCACCACCGTCAACAAAATCTGCCTTTGATCGCATTTCTCCAAACCTATATACAAAGCTTTGGCCTCTGCCTTTAATGCATCACCACTGCCATAAGAAGCCGAGAATGCAGCCAGCACATACCCCTTATGGTCCCAAATGATGCCTCCCCCACACATCACCCTCCTGTGGAAGGACCCATTTATGTTAAGCTAGAGACCCTAGATGGGGGGATGCCAACAGAACCATCGACCCTGACTAATTATGTTGGTCTGGATGCCAGAGAGGAGGATCGCACAGATTGGTTGGGCGGACGGGGCAGAGAGGCATTCCAGAAACAGCCTGATAAGATCCAGAAAGTTATTTTTCATTCTGAAGGTGATTCTGACCAGAGATCCCCTAAAACTTTTAATGTGAGCATCATTCTTGGTCTGCCAAAGAGTCCAGAATTCCACGATGAAGAGGAGTGCTCTGGCATTCCGCTCGGGCCCCTGCACACCAATACCTCGAAACCATGAAGAGCAGAAATGTGCATTCGACCTATCACTATCAGACCAACCACATAAGGACCCGAAAGAATTCCATATTCCTCTGGCCCACTCACTTTAAAAGAAAATGTGATCCACCTTTTCAAGGCCTGGATTTCTACAGCACCATCACCTAGAGGCCAGGATCACTCTCATGCACTGAATGTTATCGTCAGTTGGCAAAGCTCTTTTCCTCATATGCCACATCAGGAAATTATACTTGGTAAGGATCTCCATAAACCATAGAACCTCCCCCCATGGGTCATCATTTGACACGACCCTTATCACATTATAAAAATCCTTGATATAGAACTCACCCGACATGGACCCCGTGAAGATGAGATGATCAGGATTGTCCTTAAAAACAATATCACTAAAGTACGCATGTTGGATCTCATTAAAAATAGCATGGAGAAAACTGGGGTGGCCACTTGACTCTCTCATAGAGATTTTTAGGGCGGGACAGCCCAAAAACCATAGCTTTCCCATCCCCCATTCATGTTGCCAAAAATTTAGAGACCCTCGCCCCACCAGCAATCGAGAATTTTTTTCAAGAGCTTCCGTGTAAGGGTGAATCATCTTCCATGTCTTACAAGGGCATGCACATTGTTCACTCAAACCCAGGCCATAAGTATCTTGCATTGTTGTGCCCCACAAAGTTCTACCTTCCAGAGGCTCCCATGTAAGCTTGGCATGAAGACCGTGCATGGTCAATGAAACACTCCTCATATTGATGCCCCCTTCTGAGAGGGGCTTAGCCATACGTTTCCCAGAGGCCCAGTGATTCCTTCCATCCATCTGCCCATTCCATATGAAGGACACCATAATCCTTTCCAAATTAGCAATCACACTACTAGGGACCTTCATTTTGGAAAGAATGTGCATATTAATAGACACAACAACACTGTTCACCAGAGTAATCCGACCTCCAAAAGATAAGAATTTGTTTTTCCAGTTAAAGATATGCCCCATGAGTTTGGAAATGAGCCTGTCAGGAAGATGAATCCTAAGGGGAGAAGAGATAACTAGGGCCCCGAGATATTCCATGGGAAAGGATGCTTTACTCATACTCAGGCAGATGCCGAGATCCCTGAACCTTCTTTCTGATATCCTCCTGGATGCAAAGTATTGACTTTTCTCCCTATTCACCACCTGATCACTCCACTTGCAGTACACCCCTAGAATCCCATTAATCCCATGCACAGACCTCTTACCGCCATTAATAAATATAATAGTATCACCCGTGAACATCAGGTACAATATAACCCTTGAACTGTACCTCATACGATATGGAAGAATTTTACCCGTACAAATGCCCCGATAAATATAGCAGCTCAGGGAATTTTGGGATAGGATGAAAAGAGTGGGAGAGAGTGGATCCACATTCCTGAGTCCACAACAAGATTTAAAGAAACAAAACTGCTTCCCTGTAAATGAAGTGGAGATCCCTGCCGAACTGAAGCAATGAAAAAGAATGTCTCTAGATGAGTTAGAGAAGCCCATTCAAGCCAAAACTCTAAGAACAAAGCCCCATTCCACCCTATCATATGCCTTGCTCATATCTACTTGAATCACAAAATTTCCCCAAAAGGACTTGTCGTTAATTCCACTGACCATCTCTTGGAGCACCCCTATCGCCCCCTAGATTGATCACCCTTTGATGAAATCATGTTGTTCTGGAGAAATTCGTGTATTCAGATGAGTAGAAAACCTTTTGTGGAGGAAACTATCCAAATCCTTATATGGAAAGTTTCACATACTGATGGGATGATACTGATCTATGAATTGATGATGACAAACCTTAGGAATAAATATCAACTTGGTAGTAAAGGCAATGCACGACAGATTCCCTCCATGGAAGAAATATTGCCCTGCTCTCACAAGGTCCCCTTTAACAATGTCCCATTTCACCCTATAAAAAGATCCCGGAAAGCCATTAGCATCAGGTTCACTATCCAGTTTCAGAGTCCAAATCGCCTCATGCACTTCAGCTTCATTCGGGATCTTCCTCAAACACACATCAATGCCTTCCGAAAAACTATTTGGGATGCCCTAAAAAAGATCAGTAGCACCTCTCAGGTACCCCCCCCCCAATCATGCTCGGATTGGGAGTTTCCAAGAGGGAATGAATCACTTCATTGGCCATAGATGTAACACCCCGAAATTTTTATAAAAAATGTTCTTTTTAATTTCATTGATGTCTTGTGTTGTAAACTACACCAAAAGGAGATTTCACTACATGAATCTCTGACTTGACTTGCATTACACGCAATCAAGACCTTCCTCGATAGCGTGTGTAGTACGCAATACCGAGTTTCTCTAAACGATGTATTATTATAATATTATTATGAACTAGCCATTATGAATAGTAATACTGACTTTTTGAAATTTTATAAATTTTACCTTTCAAAATGGAATTCATTTTTGGATTCGGAATATCGAAATTATCCTAGGGTGAAGTTTTGGTATTTTTCTGAAAACATTCAATTTTTTATGAATAGGGAAAACACTGGGTTACTATTTAAAAACCGACTTTTTATATAAATAATTATTTATTTTATTTAAATTTATTTTAGGTCAAAATTGATAAATAATATCTATATAAGTTCAATGTACTTCATTGGAGTCATTTTATAATAATTTTAGACATATAAAAATTTTATTGAACTTTTCACCGTCTTTTTCCCACCTCCTAGGAGAGTTTGAAAATTTACATAAAATATAATTTTACCTCTTCTATGAGTGGAATTACGAAAATTCAAGAGACACGGTTAATATCAAGGAGTAAAATGTGGTTCAATAAGATAAAAATAATTTTTGGTGAATAGTAACTTTTTACTTTTATTTGCCACGGTTAAAAGTAAATAGGGTAATTAAGGGTAAAAATGATATTTTTATTACCCTAACACATGTCCTAATTCTATTGGATAAGTGTAGTTCGACCAAAAACAACCTTTTGGATAAAATATTACCCTTTAGGTCCACCTGGATTAGATTAGGACATTTATTATTATTTTCTTTAAAGAAGAATTAAAATAGTTAAAATCAAAGTTTAATAACTAAAACATTTTTAATATAGGGTTATACATAAGATAAATTCAACTATAAATATTCATAATAGATATAAATAAATTTCCTACATAATGGTATTTTATCTATAATTTTTAGACATTAAATAATTTAATTTATTTATGACACAATGATGATATAGTAATTACCTTATTAATGAAATATTAACATAATTGATGTTATAAATACCCAAATAAATGTAATTTTAGAATTTTTATGAATTACACTAATTTTATAGGTTAATATGACATGTTATTATTTATTTAATTAACTTTTTTAGTACTAATCATTCTGTTATGATTTTCACAAAAATCAATTACCAAATAGTGTCAAAATTGACATAAAATACTTTTTAAAACAAATATTATATTATTAATTGTTATTTTATTCCTAAAAATATAAGGTTCGGTGAAATGAATTAGATGAGGATATATATATATTAATAATGAACCACTTGGGGTTCGTTTGGCTTGTTATAGTATGTTTATTAACCATATGATGTAAGAAAACAAAAAGACGCGGTAAAAGTTAAATTATTTAACTTAGCGTTAAATCTAAATGATAAGGATAAAATAGTAACCTAAACTTGTCAAAAACCTATTGGTTGAGAGGATTTAGACCCATACCCACCTTATCTTATAAAGAAATCAATTTGGAGCTATTAAAAATTGAATATGACTTTATTATAAAATAATATTTTAAGTTTTCCTAAGGTTCCCCTCTCCTCCCTTATAAAAAGGGCACCCATTCCCTCTTCTATTCACACCATTTTGAGCCTTGAAGCTCGGAAAACCCCTGCCAATTCCTCTTCTCAACCTCTATAGTTTTATCATAGAGGTTCTGGTATTCTCAAAAGACCAACTCTAATACCCTAAGAAGAAGTTTAAAGGAGTTGCGTCGAGGAAGAGGTAATCTCTTCTACCGATTCTTTAAAGTTTTCTTTCTTCTTAAACTTCTTCTTCTTTAGTTGTTTCATTATAAAGTAATAACATCAGAATCACTAATATATTGATATGTTATTATAAATATGAAACAACCCCATTTCACCTTCTATCCATCCTATGAAAAATGAAATCACCGCGTGTGCGTACGTACGGAATACCGTCTCCATGCCGCGGTGTAATCAGTTTTTCCACCACCACCTTACTTGGATGGGTATAATGGTGTAAATAATAACTATATATGGTTATTATAACATCATAAATATTCTGAGGTATTATATCATCCACTCCAATTCCATTCAATAATTATGGGAACGATATCATCACTCGTGCGTACGTACGGATTACCGTCTCCACAACGCGATGAGATTCATTCTCCATGTTAACCATTCAAGAATGACTATAAAGTATATATAATGAATAATAATGAAATATATGAAATAATTAAGCTACTAAATTTATGTATATATATATATATGTCATCTACTTACTTCCATTAAACTCAATAAGGAAAGGAAAATAGCGTTCATGCGTACGTACGACCTACCGTCTCCATGAACGGTGTATTTCATTTCATTCATCTATCTATTATATATATACACTGAATATATATGATATATAAATCATGAATTAAATTCTGTAAGTAAGTAAATCATGATATAATTAATAATAATATCAAGAACAACAAGTCCAAACAAGTACGATAAATAAAACGATTTTACCCAAAACGATGCTTTAACATTGAATTTACAAAAGAACGGGTAATATAAAGTCATAAGTGAACCATATATGATATAATAACAATGAATATGATTCTGTAATAAGTAAATGACACTATTTAAATCATTATACAGGAGTTTCGGATACGTACGAATCATATCGGACCTAATTTAAGGGATAATTTTACAAATCTCATTATTTCGAGATTGTTTATTCATAAGTATTTACTAGGGTTATATTTTTCATCCATGCCCACAAAAATGTTTTCTATAAAGTGTTTAATATTCTTCCATGTATGTTTAAAGTCATGTTTACCCCTCTTTTACTTTTACATTGTTTTATTTAAAGAATCTTTCTTTTGTTTACCATATGAGGAACTTTTTGACTTTTCCGACAAAAGTACGAGGAGAATGTTTTTTTAACTTATATGGCATGAATGGATTTTTAAGGTTTGATAACGCCCTTAATTTTAAAAAGATTACTATAAAATATTTCATGACTATTTTCAACAAAATCCTTTTTATTTTAAAATTTCATCGCATTTTATAAAAAGAAAATGATTTTGAAGAAGAAAGGATATTTTCCTCAAGAATTCATTTCAAGTGTTTTATCAAACCTATTTTCCATCCAAGATGACATTATTTCATATGTGTATGTTTCAAGTATAATGTCTCTATGATTTACATGGTTCCACTTTTCTTATGATGAAATGATATCCATTTGTTTTATATGGATTATGTTATGATGAGATGATGTTTATGAAACCCATTTTTATTCTTTGGGTTATGATGAATGGTTTATGTTTATGTTGTGGCACAAGTAAGAATGATTTCAATATGATATGGGTGGGACCTATATCTCCCTCCAATGCATTGGGTAAAGATTTATATCTCATGAGATAGACATGGCTGGAATGCTAAGTTAATCTGGTTCAGTGATACAGGACTGGAACGATGAGTGAACTCGATTCAGAAAGGGACTTTGTCCACTATGATGGTCTTGGCAGCAATTTCTTGGCTACTATGGAAATCATATCATGTGCTTAATGGTTTTCACAATTAAAAGTTTTATTTCCAAGCTATTTTATCATGAATAATGTTCTATTGTGATATATGTCTTACGTACTGCCATGTTTTATGTCATTGCTCAAGATTTCGATGTTTAAACATTATGTTCATGTTTTGATGTTCAAATGTATATGGTTTGTTTTATTTTCTCCATGCTTACCCTTACTGAGAATTTGAGCACACCATTTATATGTTTTCTTTTCCCCATGATATAAAGAAAGGTTTTAGGTAAGAAAACAAAAGGAGAAGATCTTCATGGTAGATGTTGAAGATCTTTCACCACGATTAGAAGATTATGTTCCGAGTTTCCAAAGACACTAAACTATTACGGTCCTTCAGTGTTTGTTTTTGTTATGTATTAAGTATTCCGCAAAAGTAATGTAATGTCCATGTACATCAAGCGTTGGATCACTACAGTTGGTATCAGAGGTTTGGTTTAGTCAACCTTTGGAAACTATGATGCGAGAACTTTAGTGAGATCCCTAGAGATATTTCTAAGGTATGTCTAGGGATGTTTCTAAGGTTAAGTATAAGTATAGGTTATAGTCCTAGAATTACGGTAACGATATTAGAATTAAACCTAAGATGTTAGATATTGAAGTTACCCCCCCCCCCCTTGATTATGATTTTGGCCTCTCACACTGTTTTTTTTTTGGGTTTTAGAAAATGGTTGGAAACAGGAAGATTCATGATAATGGAGGATATGATGGACCAGGGAATAATATTATTCATGAGAAACCAAATGAAATTGGATTTGTAAGTCCACATATCGTTATTATGCCTAATCAGCAATCTTATAATATGATCAATAATCTCAACTTCAGTAATTTTCTCGACTCAGCTAATAAGAGAATGATGGAGTTTCATGATGATCATAGAGGAAAGAAAGTTCAATTTCCCTCGTGTAAATCATGTGGGAAGAGGCATCAGGGAGAATGTTTCAAAGGAACTGTAAGATGCTTTGGGTGTGGAAAAGAAGGACACAAAGCTAGTAATTGTAAAGGAAAAGGTTTAATTAACACCATGGATAAGGATAATGGTATTGCTAAGACATCAACAATGGTTAAGTGTTTTAAATGTGGAATGTATGGGCTTTATGCAAACCAATGCCCTAAGGGAAATCTCATAAAGGGAATCAGCATGGTCATATGGGTAGTATTTATGTGGATGATGATGAAGAGACTACAAATGATATATGATATGGAAGAAATGGTGAAGCTCAGTCAGTGGTTTAAGAAGGTAGTGTAATGATTGTATGTTTATCAAGAATAATGTATGGTACTATGGAATAAAGAAAAATCTAAGGATTGTTACACTGTTGCCTTTGCTTGAGTTTTGAAAGTATATGTTGAATGGTACTGGTAACCATGAAAGGTTATTCAAATATTTTTGGAAATCACCTAATATGCACATAAAGAAGGGATAAGAAGATAATGAAATGTTTGATAGTATTAATGAGCTAATGACTAATATATGGAAAATGTGATATCATGGTTTGAGTATATAGAATTTTTGGGATTTTGGTATATGGAAAGAGTTACCTTGTGACAGCATTCATGTTTTCACTATAGTTAAAGAGAATACATGATTAAGGTATTCACATGTTTGGAATGTGACCAACAAGATATATCGTATGATATATGGGGGATAAATGATTGTATTCACATGCTCGGTAGATAACATATCTAGTAATTGTTTTCTTTATATTATGAGCTTGGACAGAACTATTTTGGATAAGCCTAAAGATTGGGATGAATTAAGTTAGATATAAGATAGTATTGTTTAAGGCTAGAACATTTTTCTATTTTATTGCAGGAATGTTATTATAATGTAGTTTTAGAAAAAGGGACAACCTGCAGGACGGGCGACAACCCGTCTCTTCGGACAAGGCTGTAGGAATCGAACCCACAACCGAAGTGCGATAGGCCTTTATTTCCTACTACTGGCCAACAGGAAGACCTTGGTTAGTAGAAACTAGTTTTATTAAGCAGTACAATAGATGAAGTATAAGTCAATTTTTGGAATCATATACGATTAACCTCACCATAGATGGACTTATGTATATTTGATAACTTTTTCTAACCTTTTGTTTGAGACATATGGAATGACCCATCATTCTATCACATGATCTCCTAAAACTTCACGAATGAAAAATTCAACTTCATTTCTTTAAGAGATGAAGTGGAAATTGTTCAAGGCACGAACAACGGTGAGATTATACCGACATAAAGTAAGTATTTATTCTAATTCAAATTCTTCAACTTTAGGGAAATCATCTTGAAAACCAAAAATGTTGTCCTAGTGCCCTTATATCTGATGAATCAGATGGTACCTTAGATCATCACAAATTTATGGTTTTGTGATTGTTGGATTTTTCATACCCAAGTTCTCTACCACTCTCCATCAGAACTTGATGGTTAGATTTCTCTTCTATATCGATATTTTCACTTATGTTCTCATATGTGGAAACCCAGTGATTAGTAAATTTGGGTAACCATTATGTTTCATACTTCAGTTTTTAAAGATAAATTTTGTTATTCCTTTTTACGATGTGGGTTTCTATTAAAACTTTCGAGTAGTAAACAATTTATAATCCCGACGAATTTCGAGGGCGAAATTAATTTTAAGGGGGGTAGAATGTAACACCCCGAGATTTTATGAAAAATGTTCTTTTTAATTTAATTGATGTCTTGTATTGTAAACTACACCAAAAGGAGCTTCCACTACATGCATCCTTGACTTGGCTTGCAATACACGCAATCAAGACCTTCCTCGATAGCGTGTGTAGTACGCAATGCCGAGTTTCACTAAACGATATATTATTATAATATTATTATGTACTAGCCGTTATGAATAGTTATACCACATTTTTGAAATTTTATAAATTTTATCTTTCAAAATGGACTTCATTTTTGGATTCGGAATATCGAAATTAGCCTAGGGTGAATTTTTTGTATTTTTCTGATGATATTCAATTTTTGATGAATAGTGAAAACACTGGGTTACTATTTAAAAACCGACTTTTTATATAAATAATTATTTATTTTAATTAAATTTATTTTAGGTCAAAATTGATACATAATACCTATATAAGTTCTATTTAATTCATTAGAGTCATTTTATAATAATTTTAGACATTTAAAAATTTTATTGAACTTTTCACCGTATTTTACCCACCTCCAAGGAGAGTTTGAAAATTTACATAAAACTTAATTTTACCGCTTCTATGAGTAGAATTTTGAAAATATGAGAGACACGGTTAATATCAAGGAGTAAATGTGGTTCAATAAGATAAAAATAATTTTTGGTGAATAGTAGCTTTTTACTTTTATTTACCACGGTTAAAAGAAAATATGACAATTAAGGGTAGAAATGATATTATTATTACCCTAACACATGTCCTAATTCTATTGGATAAGTGTAGTTTGACCAAAAACATCCTTTGGGATAAAATATTACCCTTTAGGTCTACTTGGATTAGATTAGGACATTTATTATTATTTTATTTAAAGAAGAATTAAAATAGTTAAAATCATAGTTTATTAACTAAAACATTTTTAATATAGGGTAATACAAAAGATAAATTCGACTATAAATATTCATTAGAAAGATAAAAAGATTTGCTACATAATTTTATTTTATTTATAATTTTTAGACATTAAATAATTTAATTTATTTATGACACAATGATGATGCAGTAATTACCTTATTAATGAAAAATTAACATAATTGATGTTATAAATACCAAAATAAATGTAATTTTAGACTTTTTATGAATTAAACTAATTTTCTAGGTTAATATGACATGTTAGTATTAATTTAATTAACTTTTTTAGAACTAGTCATGATGTTATGATTTTCACAAAAATCAAGTACCAAATAGTGTCAAAATTGACATAAAATAGTTTTTAAAACAAATATTATATTATTAATTGTTATTTTATTCCTAAAAATCTAAGGTTCGGCCAAATGACTTAGATAAGGATATATATATTAATTATGAACCACTTGGGGTTCGTTTGGCTTGTTATAGTAAGTTTATTAACCATATAGTGTAAGAAAACAAAAAGACACGGTAAAAGTTAAATTATTTAACTTAAAGTTAAATCTAAATGATAAGGATAAAATAGTAACCTAAACTTATCAAAAAAATATTGGTTGAGAGGATTTAGACCCATCCCCGCCTTAGCTTCTAAAGAAATCAATTTGGAGCTTTTAAAAACCGAATATGACTTTCTTATAAAATAATATTTTAAGTTTTCCTAAGGTGTCGCTCTCCTCCCTTATAAAAAGGGCACCCCTTCCCTCTTCTCTTCACACCATTTTGTGCCTTAAAGCTCGGCCAAACTCTGCCAATTCCTCTTCTCAACCTCTCTAGTTATATCATAGAGGTTCTGGTCTTCTCAAAAGACCAACTCTAATTCCCTAAGAAGAAGTTTAAAGGAGGTGCGTCGAGAAAGAGGTAATCTCTTCTACCGATTCTTTCATGTTTTCTTTCTTCTTCAACTTCTTATTATTTAGTTGTTTCATTATAAAGTAATAATATCAGTATCACTAATATACTGATATATTATTATAAATATGAAACAACCTCATTTCACCTTCTATCCATCCTACGGAAAATGAAATCACCACAAGTGCGTACGTATGGAATACCGTCTCCACGCCGTGGTGTAATCAGTTTTTCCACCACCACCTTATTTGGATTGTATAATGGTGTAAAGAATAACTATATATGGTTATTATAACATCATAATTATTCTGAGGTATTATATCACCCACTCCAATTCCATTCAATAATTATGGGAACGATATCATCGCTCGTGCGTACGTACGGATTACCGTCTCCACAACGCGATGAGATTCATTCTCCATGTTAACCATTCAAGAATGATTGTAAAGTATATATAATGAATAATAATGAAATATATGACATAATGAAGCTACTTAATTTATTTATATATATATATATATTTCATCTACTTACTTCCATTCAACTCAATAAGGAAAGGAAAACAGCGTTCATGCGTACGTACGGCCTACCGTCTCCATGAACGGTGTATTTCATTTCATTCATCTATCTATTATATATATATATATAATAAATATATATGATATATAAATCATGATTTTCATTCTTTAAGTAAGTAAATCATGATATAAGAAATAATAATATCAAGAACAACAAGTCCAAACAAGTACAATAAATAAAACGATTTTACCCAAAACGCTGCTTTAACATGGAATTTACAAAAGAACGGGTAATATAAAGTCGTAAGTGAACCATATATGATATAATAACAATGAATATGATTCTGTAATAATTAAATGACATTATTTAAATCATTATACAGGAGCTTCAGATACGTACGAAGCATATCGGACCTAAGGTAAGGGATAATTTTACAAATCTCATTTTTTCGAGATTGTTTATTCATAAGTATTTAGTGGGGTTATATTTTTCATCCATGTCCATAAAAATGTTTTTAATAATGTGTTTAATATTCTTCCATGTATGTTTAATGTCATGTTTACCCCTATTTTACTTTTACATTGTATTATGTAAAGAATCTTTCTTTTGTTTACCATACGATGAACTTTTTGACTTTTCTGACAATAGTACGAGCAGAATGTTTTTTTAACTTATACGTCATGAATGGATTTTTACGGTTTGATAACACCTTATTTTCATAATGCTTACTATAAAAGATTTCATGACTATTTTCAACAAAATCCTTTTTATTTTAAAATTTCATGGCATTTTGTAAAAAGAATATGATTTTTAAGAAGAAATGATATTTTCCTCAAAAATTCATTTCAAGTGTTTTATCAAAACTATTTTCCATCCAAGATGACATTATTTCATATGTGTATGTTTCAAGTATAATGTCTCTATGATTTACATGGTTCCACTTTTCTTATGATGAAATGATATCTATTTGTTTTATATGGATTATGTTATGATGGGATGATGTTTTAACCCATTTTTATTCTTTGGGTTATGATGAATGATTTATGTTTATGTTGTGGAATAAGTAAGAAAGATTTCAATATGAGATTGGTGGGACCTATATCTCCCTCCAATGCATTGGGTAAAGATTTATATATCATGAGATAGACACGGCCGGAACGATAAGTTAATCCGGTTCAGTGATACAGGACTGGAACGAGGAGTGAACTCGATTCAGAAAGGGACTTTGTCCACTAAGATGGTCCTGACAGTAATGTCTTGGCTACTATGGAAATCATATCATTGCTTAATGGTTTCCACAATTACAAGTTTTATTTCCAAGCTATTTTATCGTGATTGATGTTCCATTATGATCTATGTCTTACGTACTGCCATGTTTTATGTCATTGCTCAAGATTTCGATGTTTAAACATTATGTTCATGTTTTTATGTTCAAATGTATATGGTTTGTTTTATTTTCTTTATGCTTTCCCTTAGTGAGCATTTGAGCTCACCCTTTATATGTTTTCTTTTCTCCAGGATATAAAATAAGGTTTTAGGTAAGAAAACAAAAGGGGAAGATCTTTATGGGAGATGTTGAAGATCTTTCACAACGATTAGAAGATTATGTTCCGAGTTTCCCAAGACACTAAACTGTTACGGTCCTTCGGTGTTTGTTTTTGTTATGTATTAAGTATTTCACAAAAGTAATTTAATGTCCATGTACGTCATATACGGGTCCCTACAATAGACCCAACCTCTTCATGATCATTGGAGAATGATTCATCCTCCCTGCGGATATTGTGCCTCTGCACACGGCGACGCTCTCTGATGCATGCATAGAAAAACCCGGAGTTGCGATCCCCCTCACAAAGCCATCTAACTCTAGCCCCTTCCCTGGACAACCACTCCTGTCTCAGAAAAAGATCATTAAGGTGGTATTTTTTTATCCTTAGCTCATTAAACCAATACTCATCACATTCCTGATCCAAACAAGTCTCCAAACGTTCCACCTCCTTGCTGATGTCACGCAGATCCTGGTCAGTAGTAGGGAGGTTCCTCTTCCACGTGAGAAGGAGATGCTTAAGTCGTCTTATATTATTATGGAAACAAATCCATGGATTCCCCTGGTGAAGAGAGTCCCACGCTTCCCTAATCGTGTCGAAGAAGCTCGGTTCCTCCAGCCATGTTTTAGAAAACATGACATGGTCCTCATTTGGTACCCCTGCACCCAGAGATAAACACAGTGGATAGTGATCAGAGAGATGCCGAACCCAATGGGTAACTTTAGAGACCGGGAACATAGCAATAGCGGCCTCATTCATCATAACCCGATCGAGATGACACCAAGTACATCTCCCACCACATTGATTATTTCACCAAGTGAAAACACTTCCTTCATATCCAGTATCCATAAGGTCGTTCCTAGCCAAGAAGGAGGCGAAGGCTTGGATGGTGCCCCAGGGAAAAGAACCTCCCCCTTTATTCTACTCCAGACATGCCACAATATTGATGTCACCCCCAACAACCCACGAGGCATCATTGGAATACAGGACATCAAGATGATGCCATAGAGCCTCCCTTTCCTGGGGATTACATTTTGCGCAGATGAAAGAAAAGAAAAACTCTTGGGTTCAAACAGAAATTTTAGTAGTCATTGTCTGGTCCAACGCATTCAGTAGATCAACAACAATATGGTCCTTTCAAAACAACCAGATTTGGGAGTTGGGAGGGTCACCATGCAAGATCCCATGAAATTTGAGCCTCTGGGAATACTTTGAAATTCTACAGGAGTCCTGTTTTGGTTCCATAATAGTGACCATAGAGACAAAGTTGTTCCGAAACACATTAATGATTAAATATGAATTCACCCGAGCCCTAAGGCCACGAGCGTTCGATAATAAAACTCTAAACATTGCAACGAGCATGTATGGATTTGGCCCAAGACTCATGGCCCCTTACATGCTGGGATGCAATTGAGAAAACAAACAGACCAGATTTGGATTTGGAGCAGGTGCAAACACTTCACACCTCCGAGCAGACTGCTATAGGAGAAGACGAACCACTGGACACCTTTCTGCATGAGACCTTAGTAGAAGAAAAGAACTGCTCCTCTAGATTATACTGATCCAGCATCAACAACATTGGAGGCGAGCGCGGGTGCGGGGAAGGGGAAGACACGACTGGCTGGGGGCCGGAGGCACGATGGGAGGGGGGCTAGATAACAAGGATAACAGGGCTTCCTGATCTGGTTGGGGAGAAGAGGCAAGAAGGGAGGGGGGCTATAAAAGGAGGATAACAGGGATGCCTGATCGCACGAGCCAGGATCCAACAGATTGATCGTCGAGATGCAAATGTGAGAAGGGATCCAATCCTCAAAGAGAAGGGAACCAAACCAAGACGAGCTTTTGAAAAACATCCCTCCCAGCAATGACCTCTTATCTGGGGACACAGATATCCCACCCATACCTTGGTTGGCGCGGATGAGGGAAGAGATCCCATCAGAGGTAGCCTGAATCTTGGAAGAGGAGGCCTATGAGGAATGAGAGGATTAGAAGAAGAAAACATCAGTCTCTCAGTCGCCTCCCTCCAGGCCTAAAGGAGGCCGTGAGCGGGAAAAAGGAGGAGAAGGCCACGGAATATCCTAAGAAAAAGAACCCTCCTGGTGAGCATTATGGCATTCCTGCAAGGTGTGACCTGAGGTATGGAAGAGAGAGAAGAACCTGGGGAAAACAGGATAAATCAGAGGTTGGCGTCGGTCCTTCAAGCCTTCAATCCTGAGCACAACATGGTCTTGGAGAGGCCGCAAAATGTACAATTCAACGCACATTCTCGTGACCGAAGCCTATTCCTAGTCGATCTTCCCAACATCCGCGCACCGGAACGACCCCAGCAAATCCCCAATTTCCTTCAGGAAGGATTCAGACATGAGGGGAAGAGGAATCCTCAGAAGGGAGATCCAAACCAATGAATTGGAGCTTTCTAACCCATAGTGAACGTCCATCGACCAGTGGGCAAGCAAGAATCTCCAACGCCCCACAGACCGCGGGTTATGACCCCAAGCATGAACGAAATCCGCTCTGGAAGCCAGAACAATACAGAACAATTTTCGATCCAAAAACGACACCTTAGCCGGCCGATCTAATCCCCAATGCCTGATGCAATCATGGAAGAATGCGAGGGATGGCATGTAGGCACCGAACCTCGCCACCAGTGTCAACTGAAGGTCCCGGGATGCCCCCTCAAAAGAATCCTCCGAGGCCGCAAGCACGGGATGCCCATTCTCCAAGAAGGAAGACGCAACCCTAGGAACACCTGGTGAAATATTCTGAACCAGATCCGGTCGAGGATGCAGAAGCACATCCTTGAAAGAGGGAAAATGGGGCAATCTGATCAATCCCCATATTTCGGAGAAACATGCACATACAGGGAGAAACTCCCAAAAGACACCGACGCAGCGGGCAGGATGAGGGGCTCCATTCCTTTGATCCCAAACAGGTCCCACTGAAAACACCTGTGTGTCTTTCCTCCTATTCCATGCTACCATATCAATTCCATCACCCCTTAATGCATCCATTGAGGTTCAACACCATATCTATCATGTCATTTCACCCCATCCTCCCACGTTCTCATTCCTATTTCCATAACATCCCAACTTCCTTACGAGAGCCTTAGATTACTAGGCGCACAAGCCTCCCATCCCACCCAGACAAAAAACCACCTTATAAGAATAATTTATTTTAATATTAAGCATTTTAGTTCATTATTCCATAAAACTAAATCCATAAATCAAATGTCATACCACATATCAAGATTAAACTTTCCCCCCATGAATACATTTAGGATTAATGGTTGCAAACTGTTGTGCAACCCCAACTCAAAGTTCTCACTCAAACATCATAGAGTCATGTCTCTGTAAAATTCAGATCACCTATTAAAGCCACTGGAAATGCCTCTCCCACGTTCTAATCTCCCCATAAATAGATAGACTTTTATTCTTTTTACAACTGTAAAATCTCTCTAAGATGAACTATTGAAATGACGACTCATAACCCGAGATTGGGTTCATGGCTTGAAGTTTCTATCCAAACCCTACCTTATGTACATTCAACCACATATGGATCACTTTGATCGTTTTATTATAAACTGTATCATTAACTGACAAATATAATCATCCAGAAAATTCTTCCCCTTAAAACTAGTCTCAATAATAAAAAATCCTCAAGGTATCCAAGTCCCCTTAGTCAAATCAATTCAAGGTTATCCAAATGCATAAGGAAACTAGACCTCAAACATCGTAATGAAATATTTGTAATATTTACTACACACTAACAACACATTTACTATATTAGACTCAAATTTGTTCATTTATCCATTCCCCTCATTCTAGGACAACATACATTCATGGGTTAACTCCTCCCTTTGGTTACCCTCCGAAAAAACCAGTAAAAACTTCCTAAAATATGGATTAACATAAAATAACTTGGAACATCCAGCTAACTAACACATCAATCCCTATATAGGTCAAAACATATATCAGTCCTCACCCCCACCTCAGTGCCACATAATATCCTTCATGTGAAACACTTAGTAGATGGTCTAAACCAATGGTTCAAATCATAACCTCTTACCCATTCTTGAGTCATACACAAACTGAAACATCACTATCAGCCTTAATACGTCACAATCCCAAGGTCACCGGGAATAACACATAACTAATTTTCTCCCAAATCCCATGCAACCCCCATATATGGAAAATCAATAAACATTCACTAGGACCACCTCACACCTATAGTGTTTAAAAATTTAACATCTTCCAATTTTCTTAATCCAAAATTTCAAAGAAAAAGGGATGGGTTTAATTAAATTTCAAGTACAAGTTATTGAGGAAAACACATTATAAGTTGTACATAGAATTTTATTTATTTGACATCATACAATAACTAAGGTATGTAATCATATAATTTACTTTTAAACATTTAATTTAACCCAAACATTTCATAGTTTAGGCATAGTTACATAAGATTTGATTTACATGTTATAGAGGAAACAATATTTAAGTTGAAAGATACACTTTATTTAGTCGATGTCTCAAAATAATTAATCTATGTGGCTACATAAAGTATATTTTGTCCTTTTAATTGATCTTTCTAGTAAGATAAAAATATAAACATATATACTAAAACAATATATAAATGGAAACATACAAAATAAATACTTGACTTTGGTCATAGTCTATGTAATCCAATAATCAATCACGAACTATCGGGAAAATGAATTATGAATCCTAAATGTCTAATATGATGAAAGAATTCATGCCCATTTCCCATAATATCCAAGAGATGAATTATTATAAATCAGTTAACTTATAATGAAGCACATCACTTTATTTGGAACCAAATTAGTTTTTAAAAGGAATAGTATAAACACTAATCTTATCACTATAAACATGTTATCCAATGTACATGGGGTAACCAGCCCATGTCACAAGTTCCATACCATTCCTTGACTATATACTATATCCTCTATAACATGACCAAATAGTAATAGAAAATAAATACACTCTTATTCCATTTTGTAATGCCCTGACTCAGAAACCCCTAAACCGGTTCCCCTAATCGATTTACCACATGGACTCATTCATTCGTCTCCATATTCCAATGTTTGATAGATAGAAAGGTGGTTCTAAGATGGTATATTGCAGATAATATTTCCTCATATCTATGTGAAAAACCCAGTATAAATAACACCAATCAGATACAATATGTAGGTAAATAAATAAATGTACATCCAAGCATGTTCCAAATAAAAGATCAAAATAATACATACTATATCTTTTTACAATATTCAATACATTATAGGAAACATAAAAAATTAGAATATACATAATATCTCAAATACTAAAAGATAAAATATTGGACATTGCACCCGAGTAGACTCGAGACTTGGTCTCAAACTCCCATGCTCAATCATATTAAGTTGAACATCAAGCAATGACCTTACCCATGTATATACCTAAAATCAATTAGGATATTCTTGGGTACCCATGTACCATAGATACCCAAGAAAGGCATGACTATAACTCATTAGGCCCCTACCAATAATGTCCCTAAAGTAACCAGCTGATAATAAAGTGCATGCATTATTATTATAACTAATCATTTATACCATTTATCAATTTATCAATTTAGTACATAACAAATTAACTATTTAATTAAAAATGGCTAAATTATCCACTGATGCCTAGGATTTGTGATGACAACTTCCATTGGTCTATAACTACTTTTTTTATCACCAAAGAGTCTCTAATCATCATATACATAATGGAACAACTGGTTCTAAGGTATACTACCATGCAAACCTTATTTATTATAATATGATGGAATCCACATAGCTCAACAAAGAATTACCTCCCAAAAAATTCCATTGGGAATCCAAGGTGGTGTAAGCATTTGAAATATACTGATCTGTGACACTAGTCTGAAATTAAGGAACTATACATAACATTTAGAATCATGTCTTTATTAGATTACATGACTTCTTGTTGAGTCATTCCACCCAAAGTGATAAATCTGAATCCGATGATCTCATTCAGTGACATTCAACTAGGGTACCCAACATAAATCCATCACATTATGTTGCGGAATTCGATTAATATAGAAATTAACAAAATCCAAGGGGAAACCAGCCTATTCAATTCACAATAATGAATTTATGAAGAATATAATTTCTTTCTTATGTAATTACATCGAATTTATTATCAATGTATCTAATAGTTTTAATACATCATAATATCAGTCTGAGTCCCCTAATAAATTTAGGGCACACTCATTGAATTTCACACAAATAATGTCCATAAATAATCCATGTAATTTCTACGAATAATTCCTAGAAAAAAACCAATAATCACAAACATGGTCATTCCACTCAACCACCCATTTAATTACTTACATTCAAAGTAAAAAAAACACTTTTCACTTCCATTAATAACATTTCATTCATTAGAACACCAAGTCCCTCTATTACCATTTATCCATTCAATTCCTGGTTCATTTCATCAATCCTTTATTCATTTATAAGGGTTATACTAATGTTATAAAAATCATATAACATCACTAAGTGACTAAGTGACTAAGTGACCTCTTTTTTACTATTCAACAATTATAATTTTTAATAATACCACATATGGTCCTCTTCATGGACTATTCTATCATTTGGTACCATTATAATACACTTCATAAACATCCATTTAATATAATAAACCCCTAGATGCATTTAAAAAAATATTTTTCCTTTAAAATTTTATAAAAATTTAGTTCTAATAAACCAAATTATTTCATCAATCCTATTCCACCTAAAAATTTTCAAAATTCCCATTTGGAAACCATAAGGTGATTTTAAAAACCATTCCCACTATTATTGATGACTATGAAATCCAATTTAAAAATCATTGATAAAGAATCATTAATCCCGTTAAATTATAACTGAATTTACATTTCCATAATCAAGTTACATCATCAAAATAAGGCATTCACTTAGAATCATGACTTTCTCATTGGTTATCACATCTTAATTAGGGAATCTAGTAATGATGTTAAACTAATAAATTATTCAAATTTGATCTTGTTTATAGCATAGAAAATCTAGCATGAATTTCTACACAATCACATTAAACAAATATGCTAGATGATGGGTTTAATTTGAGGTACAACAAACCTTATATTAAGAAATGTTAAATGTGGTTATAAAATTTTTAAATGTGTCTGTATCTGTATAAGGGTAAAGGTTTTTATAGTCACCATGGGGTTCACCTATTATTTATTATTAAGATTAAAGATGGGTCAATGAGTCTTCTCATTTATTATCATGAAAATAAAAATACCACTATTAATAAAATGTATCATCTACTAAATATTGATTATTTATTTGATAAACTATAATAATCTCAATAAATTTCATGGATTGACTTCTGATCTGAATATCATCAATTTATGGTCAAAACGAAGGAGATATCCAAGAGAACCATACATATGAGGTATGGTCAATATGAATTTCACGTTATTCTATTTAGATATTTTAAATTTTATACTATCATCATGGATCTAATGAATAGAGTATCTAAATATTACATTGATTAGTTTTTGGTAGTATTTATGTACTATATTCTTATATAGTCTAAGATCTAGGAAGAGAATGAAGATCCTTTAAGGAATATGTGGAAGGTATTGAGAATGGATAACTTATTTTCTATATTTATAAAGTATTAATTCTAGTTATAGAATGTATCATTCTTGGGTTATGTAATTACAAGTGAGGGAATATTGGTTGATCCCTAAAGGATTGAAGTAATTCAAAAAATGACCTAGATCAACCACAGTGACACAAATATGCAGTTCTCCTGGTTTTGATGGATACTACCAATACTTTATCTAAAATTTCTCATGTAAATAAAATCCAGTAACTATGTTTTCATGAAAGTTATCAATGTTCATTTGGAGAGATGAATGTGAATAAACATACATGGAACTGATGGTAAGGTTGGTCAATGCACCAATTCTCACACTACCCAACAGTGTAGAAGGGTTTTGAGTCTATAGTGATACATAAAATAAGGGATTCAAATGTGTTATTATAAAAATGATATAGTGGTAGATTATTCCACTCCCCAAATAAAGGGTTATAAAAAAAATTAATTTACTCATGGTTTGGAAATGGAAGTAGTATTTTTTTATTTTATAGATGATTATATTTTTGTTGAATGGTGTGACATATATATGATTTATGTACCACCCCATAACTTTTTGATATATTTATCCTTAAATAAATTTTGGTCATAATGTGTAACACCCTACAATTTTGGGATATATTTATCCATAAATAAATTTGAATTGTTATATATCATGTTTTGAAACACTACATATACCATTATATAAACTACATTATACTATAATAATAATATTATTTTAATTTTACAATTATACCATAGAAATTAAATTAGTGTTATGAATATGATTAATTAAATAATAAAAAATATAATGGATTTTATAATTTAAATTTTTGGTTTCTCAGTAAAGTCATTATATTCTTCAAAACTATATTTTCCCACAAAAATAGTATTTATAGCAATTTGTGGGAAAATAATAAATTTAATTTCAACCACTTTTAAAAGTTTATTTGAAAAATTGATCTTTATTTTTTTAAATAAGTATGAGAAAATTATATTTGATTTCATTTTTGATAATTTTTTGAAAAGTTTGAATTTTGATGAATAGTGAAATGTAATAATTTTATTAAAAATAATCTTCTCATGTCAAGCAGTTAAAATGTTCCATTTTTCATTAAAATGGTTTCAAATTAACATAATTTATGTCTAATATGAATAATACAATTATATTTATTTGAATCATATTTATGATAGATTTTTTATACATATTTTAATAATTATGAAAAATGATTTTCATCTCATTATGTGGGTTTAGTTTTAAATTAAATTCTAAAACTTATTTCAATTCAATTTGATACATTATATAATTAGGATTTTAATAAATAATATTTTTACTAAATTAATATTATCTTTTTCATAATGAATAGTGACAAAATTACAAATATTTTTTGCACTGTTAAGGTGAAGATAGGTTTATCAGGGTTTAAATGATGAACTAAGTATAAGTTTTACAGTTAAAATTTTCTAAATCACATTTTATTTACATATTTCAAACCACATCCATTCTCAAATTTGAAACAAAATCCATTTGAAATAATTTTTCCTGATTATGAAATAATTATATTTTAATATTTTATGAAATCCCTAATGTGTCCTATCCCCCACTTATAAAATGACACCCCTACTCTCTTTTATTTACAAAAATATTATCCGTATAAATTTTAAAAACTTTCTTAATTTTCATATCAACATTCCAACCCATTAATTTTAGGTTATTGACTATATAAAATACCATTTCATTGATCCTAAAAAAGAATCTAAATGAGGCCAACCAAAGGGGAGGTAATCATCTTACCCAACCACTTTCAAATTATTTTTTCTTTTAAATTCTATAAAAATATTATATTAACCATAAAATAAAAACTAGATAGTCATTAATATGCCAAATTTTTATTATTATTATTAATCCTCCATTATTTATCTCTTTTTATATCATATGGCTTGTGAAAGTATTATCCATGTATACTTACAGACTACTGCCTCTATGCAGGGATAAATTTCATTTTCCTTCACTATATCCCATTGATGTTAAATATGATGGTATTAATGTTAATATATAATAATTATTATATAATTATGCTTATATAATTATAATATCATATCAAAATTATTACCTTTATATCTATTGGAAAATGATAATGTCACTCGTGCGTACATGTGGACTTCAACCTCTACGAAGCAAATTGATTCATTTTTTATTCTTCCAATTTAAATGGATGGTAATAAGGATAGACTAAATGAATATATATACTATATATGATTTAATAATGAATCATGTAAGGTTTATTATTATTTACCTTCCTTTTGTTCCATCCTTCTAAAAGTGAAAACAATGTTCATGTGAGCGTATAACCTACCGCATCCTTGAATAGTGTAATTAATTATTATATTTCCACTATTAATGGATGATTATAATTATTTATAAAATAAATATAATCATACTTTTATTATTATTATAATTTTTGATATGATGGAACCATTATAAATAGGATAGGACTAAAACTACGAAACCATAACTTACTTGAAAATGATACATTTTACACTTGAAAATGATGATTTTAATAATGAATTATTAATAAACTGGTGGTGAAATGTTTTAATTAGACCATATATGAAATATTAATTATTTATATCATAATTTAATATAATTATAATAATTTTCAATTTATTATACAAAACATTAAATTCACTTATGATGCAATTTAGACATATGATAAGGGTTTATTTTACAATCTCATCAGTATTTGGGATCATTTTAATTTAAGTATCTATATATGGAATTATATGATATTTATATATTAAGACTTTATCCTCTATATAGTCATGAATTTTTCAATAAATAATACAAATTTTCAATCTTCGGTAGTTAAAATGATCATGAAATTGATTTTAAGAAAAATTGATGTTATTTTCTCATTATTCAGAAACAATTTTCTCCCATGTCAATGTTTTATTTAAAATATTTTCACAAATGTTTTTACAATTTTATTATTAATATTTAAGATAATTTTTCCAAATTTTTTCCATCCATTAAAATTTTAATTCAATATTCTTCTCCTTTTTGAAACTAAGTATTTTTAATATTTATTGAAAATGTGGAAGGAATTGCTTTCTTAATGTACTCGACATGAATGTAATATTCCACCATTGAGACCAATATTTGAATTGAATCTTAATTTACAAGCTTCTCTGGTTTTTTCCAACTAAAATATTTCCCTAATGTTTTTCAATTTAAATATGTGATTTTAAAATGTAAAGGGTATATTGCTCAAGATAATTTCCAGTGTTATTTTAAAATTATTTCCATCTATCATAAATAATTTGATTAATATAACTATATATGGATGATATATTTTAATGATTCTTCCCAACATATTTCTTTTGATGGTTTATGATTAGTTTTACTATGAAAGTTATTGAACTATTGTATGTTAGTTCTTCCAAAACAGATTGTTATTGATTGTAAAGGAATATTGATAAAGTTATAGTGTTTATTCATATAGTGAATTAATTGTAATTATTGAGTGATGGGTGGGGACCAAAACTAAATATCCCCTCTATGTATCAGTAGGTGTCTTAAAAAAAGTTGGGTATTTTAGCTATCTCCATGCCCATTTATATATAATGTATTCAAATAAGGCTATGATAGTGTGTTTTAGATGTGCCACGTTATTAATTTCATCATTATGAAAAAAATTATTTATGACCATTACATTGTTTGAATATTTATGTCAACCATGGATAAGTTTTAAGCTCATTTTATTATTTAAATGTAATTATTTACCATCATTTATGACTACCATATTATTCTTTCCTTTTTTATTTTATGATAGCTTCTATTGTATGAATTACTTTATTGATCATCTAAGATCAACCCTTTATTATCTTTCCCTATACCTAGGATCCCCTGATTGTAACAATTAATTATAAGAAAAAATATCCTAGAGAGAATAATGATGATCTAAAAGAAAATATTCTGTTTTATTTTATGTTTTTAAATTTAATTTGGAATTCATATATGATTCTAGTTTACTTGGACTACTAAACTATTCAGTCATACAGGATGCGATCAATTAATTATATTACTAATTTAATAAATTTACCACTGAATGTTGGTTACAAGGGTCATGATATTTACATTTGGTATTAGAGGAAGTTTAGTATACACATTGGGGACTAGAGTTTGGAAAACATATCTTATAGAACATAACCATCTTCCAGACATTGACTTTGTATATAATTGAAAAATAAAATCATAATTTTTTTGGTAAGGTTGATATTATGTGGTTTTTCAAGAGATACATCCCAATATGGGTATGAAAAGTGGACAAAGATTTGGTATATATGCATCTATGGGTAAGGGATGAAAAAATAATTGGATAAATATATATCGAAAATCGTATTAGTGCATGATGAATGGACCCTTACTGCGCACTTGGTTTGACGCTCTCAGAAGAGATTCCTGGGTTAATTCACATATTCCTTACAAATAATTATGAAATATTTGAAAAAAATTAATGATTTAAAAGTGTTCCCAAATAAATAAAACATATTATTTTGAGATTATTTCTGTATAAATATTCAATTTATGTTAACTGTTTCCCTAGTTTCAAAATTATAAATTATGGTTCATAATGTTATGATTTGATATAGTGTATTTTATTGATCTAAAATAGCATCTAGATGAATGAATGTAAATAGTTTCAATGTGTGTAATCGTTGTAGGGATTGAACTCCAGGAAAATATAATGAATCTAGAGAAACATATAGAGCTATAACTATGAAAATTATAACTATATTGTTGATTTTAAGACAAAACACGACTAATAATCTTTCCCATATAATGAATCCTTTTGATCTGAAATGTAGTGTAGAAATATTAAACTATTTCATGTAAAAAACCTATATAATTGAACAAAACCACCGAACTATTTATAGTTGAGAAACAAATAATCTCCTTATAAAATATATTTCTTGATTTTGGAAATTATAAAGGGTGATGGTTTTTATGAATATTTTTCGTATTACAAGGGATTCAGATCAATCTTGTCTATTGATTCAAAACACCAAAGATGTGGAGGAAATAAAAAGAATGGAGTGGAAGTATTTAAAGGTAATTTTCCATGGAAAAAATTCCCATCATGAACAGTTATAGGATATGGATGTATTATTCTTAATTTTAATACAAAATGAATAGTAATCTCTTTTTAGGTATTACATTAACCATAAAAGGTTATCGAGGCATGTTCTAGACTACGTACATAATCCAAAGAGTAAGGTTGAATATTTCATTAATGGGAAAATTTTAATTATTTGTTGGGTATTAGTCTCTTAGAAATTATCATCATATGAGGATATAGTATCATGTTCTATAAACATAGAGAAATAATTATCCATGTATTATTACTTCAAAAGGAAATAAAGAGTAAAAGATGGATGATGTCACAAACCAAGCTGGGTCTCCATCCAAACCAGCACCCAACCTAGTCTATGGCAAGGATTGAAGGGAATTAATGATGCCCACGGGCTAGAATAGGTTCCCGAATATTATATAAAAAGGGTTTGGAATTATTTACCCAAGTTTATAAACATAAAACAATAAAGAATAATATATAAAACGAATCTGAAAAATTGCACCAAGCATGTCATAAAAAAATTAATAATTGAATTACATAGTTTTAAAAAAATACAAAGAGTTGCAACAATAAAAAGGATAATAATTTCCTACCCAAAAACCACCACACAGAAATGGGACGTCGTCCTCGATCCATCACCACAACACTACACCATGGAAGGAAGCTAACAACTTGAACAACTATCTCCAAAGACCATTCCCTTACATGTGTCAAACATTACAAAATATACTTACACATAATGGTGTATGTAGGGTTAGAGACTAATCCCAATTGGATTTCACCCAAGAAAATATTCCATTCTATAAACATTATAATACAAAAATCCTTCATGTTTTCATAAATAGGAAATGATAGCAACAATTTTAAGGGGAAGAATCTTTGAAAAAAAAAATCTTTCAAGAGGGAAACATTCAAGAATAATTTTTTTAAGAAAAAAAATTCTATTTAATTTACCAACCGAACATACCATATTCTAATGGTTAACACAATATAGTAAATGAGCACCAGTCACAAGAAATTCCCCTAGGTACTATCTAATAGTGGGGCCCCAGGTACCTTGTATATTAGTGTAAAAGTAACCAAAAACCACAAATATTTTCTCTCTAATGAATGAGACACTAGGATGGGATAACCCAATGGCCTAGTGGTCTCCAAATAAGCATCATTATTTTGTTATCATTTTCATCGTCAAACTTGTTAAGTGAAACTGAGACAAGTCCACTTTTCAATCCCTGGTGTACTAGTCTTAGTTGACCCATGTGGACACCCAATATTCCCTCTTATTGTTAAATCAAGTTCTACATGTTATAAAATACCATTTTCACATCAAAACAACATTTCAAAATCATAAACACTCCAAAATGTACACAAACATGTTCCTCAACCTCAATGTAATTCAATAAACCCTTTAAATATTTTATAAAACAATTTCTTGAGGTAGAACAAGGGTTTTCACAGAAAATCAATTCAAAAAGACTTTTTATGGAAAAAATCCCAACCATACCATACCATACCAAACCAAAATCGGAATCCCTAACACCATTTAAAAAAATCATGAATCATAAAATAAACCCAAATGATAAAACATATAATAAAAATGAAAAACACCGAATTTCATGTCAAAATACATCTTTAAAATTAAATTCCCAATCAATGCTACTGAAAATGGTTTTCGCACCACAAAATATGGATGGGAAAAATTCTAAATAAATTAATAAAGAAATATAATTTTTTTGGGCAAAACTCCCTCAAGGTAACATTGAAGTATTTTTGGGTTGATTGTGTTTGTTGACAAATTAGGTTTCCATGGAGAATTGTCGAGTTCCTGAGAATTTTTTGACAATCCTTGTTGACAAAGAACGATGATAAATGAAAGGATGATCTGGAGGCGGTACAAAAGAGCAGTACAAGGTGGCGCCGTTTCCTAGTGTTTGCCAAATTTTTGGGGTCCAAAATTTGGAGTTTGGTGAGCATCGCGAAAATAGGATTTCCATGAAGATCATAATTTAATATGGAAAATGCATGAATTTTGCGAAGATAGGATGCATGGTTTGGAAATTACGAAGACCAGAAGAATGGAGGCGGTGAGTCTTCGCAATTACGACAAGCTTCGCGAACGACAGAGGCTGAAGCACATCGTAGTGGTGAAGGGTTTTGCAAGGGAGCTTCGCGGTGATGAAGGGCATTGCAAGGGAGCTTCGAGGTGAAGGTGCGAAGGAATTGACGGAATGCTTCGCGATTACGACGAGCTCTACGATCGGAAAATTGTCATGGTGCTTCGTAATTTGGACAGAATTCCGACGGAAACTTCGGAGCTTTGCGATTTGAGATGATGTGGAATTGACTTCGTGTGGAAAGTTCGAGGGTCGGTGGAATCGCCTATAAATAGAGGCCGACCCCCTCGAGAGAAGTAGAGAGAATTTTCTGAGAAAATATTTTTCTCTCATATTGCGAAGGTGGTTCGCGGAGCCAGTGTGCTTCGCAAAAGAGGAGCTTCGCGGCGGCTATTGTAGCTCCGCGAAAGTTGTGAGCTCCGCATTGGCTCAGTGAACTTCGCGAGGGAAGTTTCTCTGCAACGGCTTGAGCTTCGTGGGAGTGCTTCGCGAGAGTGCTTCGCGAGAGAGCTTCACGAAAAGGCAGGACCTTCATGAAGGCTTGTTTGGGCTTCGTGAATTTGGAAGCCTCGTGAAGTAGGGTACTTTGCGAAGGTAATTTCCAAAGGTAGTTGCCCAGTGGTCAGAGGCAAATTGGTATTCATCAGTGGATGACAGTTGGACTTCAACAGAGCATCTATCAACAGTTGAAGATGCATTATTTCATGCAAATGAAGAGACCTACAGGTCTATAAACTGTGAGTGTATCCCTTCCAAGTGCAGTGAGCATAGGAAGAGGAAGAAGGTGATACTCTCCACCGACAGTGAGCCAGAGAGAGAGAAATAGGGAGTGACCCTTGGGAAAGCAATGAGCTGGCCCTAAACCTTGCAAAGGCAGTGAGCCTGGGACAGAGTGACTGTACCCAAACATTATAATCCACAACTAGTGAAGTATAGTGGAATTTGGTACGACCGGCAACCTGTCGGCGTATGCTACTTGGACGTAGCCCTTAGCGGTGAACCAAGTAAAATTGTTGTGTCCTGTGCTTGCTTTACATTCTGTTTATATTGTGCAACAGGAAAGAGAGAGAAGAGTTTTTTTCTTAATAGCGAAACAAGATCAGAACGAGCATTCATTTTAAATTAGTCATACCCTGATTCACCCCCCCTATTAGGGTATTCAGCCTTGTGGACCTAACAATTGGTATCAGAGGGAGAGGTTGATATTAGTTCTTCTCTCAATGGAGGCCACTAATCATAGAGGGATTCCGATCTTCGACGGATGTAATTTTTAGATATGGAAGAATCAAATGCAACACTATTTCCGATCATTGGGAATGGATGTGTTTTCAGTAGCTATGTATGGTATCACAACTGATATTACTAGTGGTGCATTATCAGAAGCTGAGTATAAAGAGTTTGATGCTGATTTCAAAGCAATCAATGCCTTAGGGGGATCCCTTTCCAATCCCATATATACAAAGGTGATGTCATGCAAAACGTCACATGCCATGTGGGAAAAGCTTTTGAATATTTATGAAGGGGATACAAAAGTCAGAGAGGCAAAGCTGCAAGTGTTGTGGAACAAGTATGAAGATATGAGAATGAACCCGAATGAGTCTGTTGAGGCATTCTTTGACAGGGTAAATGCCGTGGTAGAAGACATGTGGGGTCTTGGAGAAATTATCGAAGATATAAAAATTGTGAAGCGCATATTGAGAAAACTTCCACCTCGGTTCAATCCGAAAGTTTCTGTTTTGGAAGATAAAGACCCCAAAGAACTGACATTGGATAACCTGCACATCACTCTTGTTGCATATGAAATGAGAAATGATGATAACGAGACTGTGGAAAAGGGGAAATCCAAAGATGTGGCATTCAAGGCCATGAAGAAACTCACCATTGAAGATTCTAATGAAGAAGAAGAGACAGATGAGGTGATGTCATTCTTTTCTTCAAATCTGCAAAGAGGAAGAGGAAAGTTTAAAGGTAAACTTCCACTAGCATGCTTTCGATGTGGAAAGGTTGGTCATCTTGCGGCAAGATGACCCAATAAATTTCAAGATAATGATGATGATGATGATGAAGTTGAAATTCCCAAGAAGAAGACTTCAGCGTTTGTGAAAGGGAAGAAGCAATTCAAGAGAAATTTATTCAAGAAAAAGAATATTCTTTCACAAGAATTTGAAAGTTCATAGGAGTCTGAGGATGAAGAGGTTGAGGAGTTTGAAAATTGTAAAGATCATAGGAAAAATGCTATGGTAGCGGTTGTCGGTAGTTCTCAGAAAAATGAAGAAGTTGACGCTAAAGAATAAGATGAAATTGATGGGAGAGTTGATATGGAAGCCGAATTGGAAGCAGCTCTTGAGGAGATAGATGTTTGGAGAGCCAAAGCGAAGAAATCCAATAAAGTGGTTCATGATTCCAAAATCTATATGCAACAAAAGGATGAAGAAAAGTCAGAACTGTTAGAAGAAATTGAAAGACTAAAATAATCAACACCAGAGAGATTAGAAAATATTGTTGAGCATAAGCTTAAAATTGAGGAACAAAAGAAGTAAATTGATTTTTTGACTAACACATGAAATGAGTAGGTCAGACGTATCAAAGATCTTGAAGAAGAAGTGGTCAGTCTGTGACAAAAAATAAAGGATCAAGAAAAACTCTTGACCCCCAATGTGATATCAGAAAAGCAGGCCATTCAGAAGACAGAGAAGATGAAAGAGGAGGCTCGTAGTTTAACTGGAGTGGAGCAGCAAGAAAGCTCAAATGCTAAGGTTGATTCAGGGATTGATAAGAAACAAAAATCGGTGGCAGTTAATGTCAGACCGCAAGCACCCGTCCCGAAATTGAAGGTTGATTTGGGCACAAAACAGAATCAGAATATTCAGATATCCCAAAGGGAAAATCGTAGTGCTGAAGTATCACGAAGGAATGTATCCTATATCAGGTGTTATTGCTGTGGGAAAATGGGACATTCACAGTATGTGTGTTCCATAGCCAAGAGATATAGAAGGGAACAGGAACAGAGATGGAAGCTAAATAGAGAACGGTTTTCCAGAACATATTTTGAAGGACACTGTTTTTGGTGCGGAGGATTTGGGCACATTGCTAGGTACTGTACTTCGACCATTCAGAGAAATGTGCCAAAGAATAATCAAAACATTTGCAAGCAGCAAGTCAATAAACCGACAGGTGAGTTAAAAATGCAGAATAGATTTGCGGCTTTGCAAGATGAGGTTGGTCCATCATACTCTGAGAAAGAACAGAAGTCTCAATCCATGCCGAGTTTGAAAGAAAAAGTATGGACCAAGAAGAAGAAAAATGAGAAATCCGTGGTGGCGGAGATTGCCCTTAAATCATCAGATCGATATGGTGTTTGGATCCTTGACAGTGGTTGCACATCCCACATGACGGGTAATAAGGATCTTGTTACAGGCATCAAATATGACAAAGAAGGAGTTGTAAAATTTGGAAATGATGAAGGCCTGAAGATTGTTGGCTCAGGGAAATCCAAGTTTGGGGGCAAAGAGATGAGACGTGCTGATGTCTTGGTAGTAGAGGGTCTTAGTCATAACTTACTCAGTGTCAATCAACTATGTGACTCTGTTCACTCTATCTGATTTACCAAGAAGATGTGTGTTGTGAAAGGAAAAGATGGAGCAACTGTTCTGCAGGGAAAAAGGTCAAAGGGAAATCTCTACCTTGTAGGTGGGGAAGAAGATACATGTCTTTTTTCCAGAGAGGAAGAAAACCAGCTGTGGCATAAGCTACTTGGTCATCTATGCCAACCATCTATAGAGGATCTCGTAAAGTGTGATGCTGCTAGAGACGTTACCAAACTATCACGTGATCGCACACATACGTGTGATGCTTTCCAACAAGGGAATATCATCAGAAAGACATACAAGACAAAGGAACAGAAATCAACTAGAGTGATCAAACTGGTTCATGCTGATGTATGTGGACCTATCTCACCACGAGCTATAAATGGGAAAAGGTATTATGTTATTTTCATTGATGATTACAGCATAATGACCTGGGTATTTGTCATTACCCATAAGACATAGGTGTTTAGTTGCATAAAACAGTATAGGAGGGAATCAGAAAGGATGCTTGGGCAGAAAATTTTGAAGTTCCGTACAGATAATAGTATAGAATTCACAAACAGTCAAGTGGAAGAGTATCTCGAGAAACACGGGATAAGGCATAAAGTTTCATCAGTAAGAACTCCCCAAAAGAATGGTGTGGTTGAAAGGAGAAATCGGATCATCAACAACATGACCAGAACGATGCTTATTGACAAAGACCTACCATAGAAATTTTGGAAGGAAGTAGTGTTGACATCGGTCTATGTTTCAAACAGGTCTCTGTTGTGTCCGAAGCAAGGGAAGACTTCGTATGAACTATGGTACGAAAAGAAGCCAACGTTGAAATAATTTCAGATCTTTGGAAGTAAGTGTTTCATTCTCAACAAAGAAAATCATAGGAAGTTTGAGGCACGAGGAGATGAGGGGATATTCCTTGGCTACTTAGGGAAAAGCAAAGCGTATAAATGCTTCAACAAAAGGATGGGAAAAATTATTGAGAGCAATGATGTCACTATAGTTGAAAATGAACAGAATACTCAACGACCCAGTGAACAATTCCTGGAAGAAAGTGATGATGAAGTAGGCAACATAGGGGGAGCAGAAGTGGCAGAGGCTGACTCAGAAGAAGATACTGATGATGAATAAGAAAGTGTCAAGTTTGTGTCTGTAAGGAAGCCAAAGAGTCGAACTGAAATTGATAGGCAGAATATCATTGGTGATCAGACAGCTCCAGTTTAGACTCGAAGAATGAAGACATTACAGAAAACATCTTTTTTATCTCAGGTGGAGCCAAAATGTTTTTCCGATGCAGCTGAAGATGAAAACTGGGTTCAGGCTATGAATGAAGAGCTTGATCAAATCGAGAAGAACTAGACATGGGAGATTGTTTCGAGGCCAGCAGACAAGAATGTCATCGGGACTAAATGGGCCTATCGCAACAAGATGAATGAAGATGGAAATGTGATTCGAAACAAAGCATGACTAGTGTTCAAGGGATACTCCCAGATAGAGGGAATGGATGTAGATGAGACATTTTCACCAGTTGCAAGGCTGGAGACAATCAGATTATTTTTGGCCATAGCAGTGAAAAGAAAGTTCAAAGTGTTCCTGATGGATGTGGAATCCGTATTCTTGAATGGTGTTATGGAAGAGGAAGTGTATATTGAGAAGCTAGATGGTTTTCTCATTCATGAGGATGAGAACAAAGTTTGCAGGCTGAAGAAGGCATTGTATGGGCTGAAACAAGCACCAAGGGCATGGTACTCACGGCTTGATCAGTACTTGAAGAAGCTTGGTTTCCAGCGTGGGGGAGTTGATTACAATCTTTATTTCAACAACAATAGTACTCAAAGGATGATAGTGCTGGTCTATGTCGATGACATAATATTTGGTGGATCAGATGAAGCTCAGTGCAGACAGTTTTCAGAATTCATGAAAAATGAGTTTGAAATGTCAATGATTGGAGATCTAACATTTTTCCTTGGTCTATAGGTGACACAAGGAAGGAATGGAACATTCATTTCTCAATCCAAATATTCCAAGGAGGTGTTAAGAAGGTTTGGCATGGAAAATTCCAAGGAGATGAAAACTCTGGTTGCTACCCGGATGAAATTATCAAAAGATGAGGATGGCAAGGCAGTTAATATCACAGAATACAGGCAAATTATTTGAAGTTTGTTGTACTTGACCATGACAAGGCCTGATATTGTTTTCGCCACAAGCCAAGCAGCGAGATATCAGAGTAATCCCAAGGAAAGCCACATGATTGCAGTGAAAAGAATACTTCGGTATATCCCGAGCACAGTGGATTTCAGCTTGACATATACTGATAAATCTCAGACAGAGTTATTGGGATATACTGATGCAGACTGTGCCGGTTCAGCGGATGATAGGAAATCAACATCAGGTGGTGCTTTCTATATTGGTGGATTGTGTATTTCTTGGCTAAGCGAGAAGCAAGATTGCATTTCGTTGAGCACCGCGAAAGCTGAGTATATTGCAGCCACTCAAGCATGAACCAAACTATTATGGATGAAGCAACAGCTTGAAGATATGGGAGTTGAAGTGATGTCTCCGATCGAAATCCAGTGCGATAACTCAAGTGCTATAAATCTCAGCAAAAATCCCGTCCATCACTCAAGGACAAAGCACATTGAGATCAAATATCATTTTATCAAAGAGAAAGTGGAGCAAGGGATTGTGAAGTTGGAGTATGTACCTACAGAGTTACAAGTTGCAGATATTCTGACAAAGGCCTTACCCAAGGAAGCATTCGAAAGGCATCGACTGGCTCTGGGAGTTCAGTCGATTCCCCGCACTTAAAAGAGTGTGGATGTGATCCCCCCCTCTCCCCGAGGTATGATGTGTTTTTCCCTATTGTGATGATATGTGTTCTATACTATGATACAGACTACAAAGGCGTGACATTTGGGTTCGTTAACAAAGGGGGAGAAAATAGTGATTGTTCAAGGGGGAGACAATGTAGCTATTTGAGAAATCATGACAGATACGGGGAGAAGCTGACCAGTGGAGCAACCAGATAAGGGGAGAAATGAGAAAGGGGGAGAGTATTAAATATGATGATGCTAGAAGTGATCGATCAAAGCATAGAAATCACGATAGCCGAGGATGGTGATAAAAGCAGAACAGTGGCGTTGGAATGGTGAGAGAAGGTTTCCAGCTATCATCAATTGGTATTAGCGTGGTTCAACAATTGGTATCAATTTAAGAATTGGTATCAGGTTGGAATCGAAAATTGGTGTTTGAATGAAGTGATTCATTGATGAACTTTTCATACTACTCTTGTTTCTCACGCCGAGCATTGCTCATGTGGGATTAGAGTACGTGTTAAGTGATTCCTTGAATGCTATCATAATCGCAAGAGGCGAATGGTGGTAGCAGCTGGAAGAAGACTCAGTGAGGTATCAAAGTGCAGAAAATCATTCTGAGAAGAGTTGTGAAGAGTTGTCAACAAACCCAAAGGGGGATATTGTTGGGAAAAAATCACTCAAGGTAACATTGAAGTATTCTTGGGTTGATTGTGTTTGTGGAAAAAGTAGGTTTCCATGGAGAATTGTCGAGTTTCTGAGAATTTGTTGACAATAATTGTTGACAAAGAACGATGACAAAGGAAAGGACGATCTGGAGGCGGTACAAAAGAGCAGTACAAGGTGGCGCCATTTCCCAGTGTTTGCCAAAATTTTGGGGTCCAAAATTTGGATTTTGGTGAGCATCACGAAAATAGGATTTCCATGAAGATCATAATTTAATATGGAAAAGGCATGAATTTTTCGAAGATAGGATGCATGGTTTGGAAATCGTGAAGACTAGAAGAATGGAGGTGGTGAGTCTTCGCGATTACGACAAGCTTCGTGAACGGCAGAGGCTGAAGCGCATCGTGGCGGTGAAGGGCTTTGCAAGGGAGCTTCGCGGTGATGAAGGGAATTTAGAGGGAGCTTCATGGCGAAGGTGCGAAGGAATTGACAGAATGTTTCGCGATTACGACGAGCTCTGCGATCGGAAAATTGTCGTGGTGCTTCGCGATTTGGACAGAATTCCGACGGAAACTTCGGAGCTTCGTGATTTGAGATGACGTGGCGTTGACTTTGCGCGGAAAGTTAGAGGGTCGGTGGAATTGCCTATAAATAGAGTCTGACCCCCTCGAGAGAAGTAGAGAGAATTTTCAGAGAAAATATTTTTCTCTCGTATTGCGAAGGTGGTTCGTGGAGCCAGTGTGCTTCACGAAAGAGGAGCTTCGCAGCGGCTATTGTAGCTCTGCGAAAGTGGTGAGCTCCACGTTGGCTCAGTGAGCTTCGTGAGGGAAGTTGCTCTGCAACGGCTTGAGCTTCGTGAGAGTGCTTCGCGAGAGTGCTTCACGAAAAGGCAGGACCTTCGTGAAGGCTTGTTTGGGCTTCGCGAAATTGGAAGCCTCACGAAGTAGGGTACCTTGCAAAGGTACTTTCCAAAGGTAGTTGCCCAGTGGTCAGAGGAAAATTGGTATTCATCAGTGGATGAAAGTTGGACTTCAACAGAGGATCTATCAACAGTTGAAGATGCATTATTTCATGCCAATGAAGAGACCTACAGGTCTATAAACTATGAGTGTATCCCTTCCAAGTGCAGTCAGCATAGGAAGAGGAATAAGGTGATCCTCTCCACCGGTAGTGAGCCAGAGAGAGAAAAATAGGGAGTGACCCTTGAGAAAGAAGTGAGCTGACCCTAAACCTTGCAAAGGCAGTGAGCCTGGGACAAAGTGACTGTACCCGAACATTGTAATCCACAGCTAGTGAAGTATAGTGGAATTTGGTATGACCAGAAACTTGTCGGCGTATGCTCCTTGGACGTAGCCCTTAGAAGTGAACCAAGTAAAATTGTTGTGTCCTGTGCTTGCTTTACATTCTATTTATATTGTGCAACAGGAAAGAGAGAGAAGATTTTTTTTCTTAACAGCGAAACAAGATCAGAATGGTCATTCATTTTTAATTAGTCATACCCTGATTCACCCCCCCTCTCAGGGTATTCAGCCTTATGGACCTAAAAAAATTCATAAATAAATGTTTACACGTGGAACCCCTACCTTGAATATCAATAACCCCATATCTATTTGAAAAACATCAGCCACACCACAACTACACCACAAGTGAGTGAAAACAAACCCTAAACAAGAATATTGAACCAAAAAACTCAATATTAAACCTTAGTGACGAAACCCTAGATTTTGGAAATTTATAATCTCAAGAAGGGAGGAACAAACCTTATGGAGAAGGATGTAACATGGAATGAACTCACTTATATGAATAATATTGATGTTTCCCCACCCAAAAATATTTAAAAATGGGTTCCAATGGAGCTTAAGGGAGTTTGGAAGTCTTCTATGGATTCTAGGGTATAATAGAAAATAATGGGGTACCTCAGGCTTATTTTTAGAATGGAAAATGGAAAAAATCCATTTTTTTAACACCTAAACACTGTGTATGGACTATCTGCACGGTTTTGTAAACCGTGCTACCAGTTTTGTCCACCCAAAACTCTCATTTTCTTCTAAAATTCAAGGTGGAGCCAAGAGGAAACATAAGAGGAATTTTAGGTCAAGAATAGAAGATAAAAATAACTAAAAATAATGTCATTATTTTGACAATTTTTCCCACCATGAAATCTTTCTTCCTAAGAAAATCAATTGGAAGCTTGATCGGAAAACAATAATGGGTACTCTTGCTCAAAACATGACTTCCACTCCCAAGTCATGTGCATGTCATTCCCATGATGCCAAAGGACCTAGACCACTATAATAGACATTACCCAAACCACCCTCTCTTGGGAATCCATTATTCACACTAACTGTTCGAACATTGAAAAATGAGGCACTATTTCCAACTCTTCCAAATTCCACACATGAGACAGATCTGGGTTTTACTTCTTTAATTAGAAGACATGGAATACATCATTAATAGAAGTTAACTGAGAAGTAATATACTAACCTGTATTCCATGTTGATAATTTGATCGGTGACCTCAAAAGGTCCAATATACCTCAACGTTATCTTTCCTTACATTCCCAAACACCGATGGCCCAAACGAGGGGCCACCATTAAGGATACTCAATCAACCAAAGAGAACTAAATATCATTATTTCTATGATAAACATATGATTTGTGGAAACTAAGATCTATTAGTAACCAGTTTCTGATCATCTTGACCTTCTTATATGTCTCTTGCACAAGGCTTGACCCCAATAATTAGGTATCACATACCTCAGCCAAACACAGGGGCAACCGACAAGGCCGACAATAGAGAAACTCAAAAGTGGACATTAAAATAGAGGATTTAAAATGACAATTATATGTAAATTTGAATAATATGAATTGGTTATCCTAAGATCCTCAAAAATCTAAAATAGATGCTTGATGTATGTCCCCTAGAATCGGATTTTCTCGCTCTTTCTGAGCATCCGTTTGAGTATGGTATGTTGTCATCATTTTATTTTGTGACCCCAAACTCTTTTTAAGGCCTTCCAAAAGATGATATGAAAAATTAGGGTCTCTATATGAGAAAAAATCAAATGGAACACCATGAATCCTTACCACCTCATAAATATACAATCAGCCCAACTCATCCACTTTGGTTGTATCTCTAATCAGAATAATGTGGGATGATTTGGTCAGATAATCAATCACTACTCAAATATAATTCTTAGACTATGGTGTATGAGGTAATCCATAAATGAAATACATGGTGACCACATCCCACTTCCAGGTAGGAATGGGTAATGGATGAACCAAACTAGAAGGCCTTTGATGAACTGCTTTTACCTACTGACACGTATAACATCTCGACACGAAATCAACTATGTCTCGTCTCATACCTAACCACCAAAACTACTGACGAACATTATAATACATTTTAGTATCTCCAAGATGAAAAAATGCTAATATTGGTGGCTATCCTACATCACCACCTTCCTTAAATGAAAAATAACCACTAACCACCCCTAAATCAAAAGACACCCTCAGTAGATGAAGACCAATCCATTGATGTCTCCACACCATGAATAAACTACATAGACTACTGACATAACTCATCACTAGGATTCTCCCACTGAATAAACTCCAAAAGAGGTAGAGTCAACTGAACACTCACCAATAACATAGCTCCACCGCAATCCTTGCTCTCCACATGCATCTGAGTAAAGAGTCACATCAGATCCCACTCATCACTAGAATTCCTAAAATCATGTACTAGAACTTTTCAATTCAAGTATTCAGACACCAAATTACCCTTTCCTGGTGTATAGATGATATAATAGTTGAACCGCTGCAAATACATGATCGGATAGTGCTACCTCATATTAAGATCCATTAGTGAGAATATGTAGGCCAAGATCTTGTGATCAGAGTAGACTGAAAACTTCTCCCTGATGAGGTTGTGCTTCTAATTCTTCAATGAATGCATCACTGAAGCTAACTCCAAGTCACGGGTTAGGTAATTATTTTCATGTGGTCGGAATTTCTGAGATCCATACAGCACCACATGATCACCCTACATAAGCACACACCTGAGACCCATACTTGAAGAATTGCAATACACCACATATCCATTTTTAGATTCCATAAAGATCAACATGGGGGTAATGGATAACCGTTACGCCAAATTCTCAAAGGATTCTTGGAATTCTATGCCCAATTCAAACTTCACCCCTTCTGGGTGAGCATGATCATGGGTGAAGCATACTGGGAGAAATCCTGAAAAATCCACCGGTAGTAACCTTCCAGGCCAAGGAAACTCCTGATGTCAAATACATTCTTCAAATTCTACAATGAATGAACTAGAATGATCTTCTCTAGGTCATTTGAAAACCCCTATTCCAAGATGACATGACCCAAAAACTTTACCTCCATAATTCATAAAGTGCACTCGGAAAAATTTTCATAAAGCTGGTGATCTCAAAATGTGCCCAACATGATCCAAAAATGATGCTCATTATCTTCCTCATATCTAGAGTAAACCTGGATGTCATCTAAATATTCCATAATGAATGAGTAAAGATATTGGTGGAACACCCTATTCATGAGCACCATAAATACCACTAGAGCATTAGTCAATCCAAAAGGCATGACCAAGTACTCAAAGAGGTCATACCTACTTCGGAAGGCTATTTTTAGGATATCCGCCTCTCTCACCCAAACATGGTGGTAACCTAAATGAAATTATATCATGGAATACCACTCTTCTCTCTTCAACTGATCAGACACGTCATCTATATGGGGAATTGGATATTTGTTCTTGATGGTTATCGTATTCTGATTCCAATAGTTAATGCATAACCGAAGGGATCTGTCATCCTTCTTCGCAAAGAGAACATGAGAGGACCTAGGAGAGATGCTTGGGTGAATGAATCCTTTGGATTCAAAATTTTATAACTATATTTTTAATTCCCTCAACTCAGGGGGGTTCATACGATACGAGGTAAGAGATATTGTTTGTACCCCAGTGCCAAATCAATCGATTACTCCTTGTCCTGCTCCAGGTGAATGATTGAAAAATCATCTAGAAACTCCTTTGGGAACTTATCCACTACATGAGGTAATCCATACTTAACATAAAAACCATCATAATCTAGTATGATAAATTATAACTTGGAGATAATTCATCGCAATTCTTGGAGTGGAGGTCCCACACGACCCAACCGGGATCTCATTCCCCAAGAAAAATCTATGGACCGCCCTCAGGTTCCACAAAACTCACATTCATCCTATAGAAATCGATATTCTCTTGAAAGTGAACTATCCAATTTATAATTAGTATTAGATCAAAAAGGTCCATATCCAAGGCAAGGAGGTCACATTCCATCTCAACTGTTATCATAGAAAGCGCAAATGATGGGAACATGATACCTTGCCCTTTCTTCTTACCCAACAGTGTCACCAACTCCATCACTGAAGACAACAATTCAGTTGGTAAATTCAGTGGATTCACAAGATAAGAATAGATAAAAAATAGAAGCACCAATATCAATGTGAACAACAACTATAGACGATGCAATCAAAATGTTACCTCAAACTGTCGAAGGTCCTACTTCTGATCCCACTGGTGCCTGATCCATAGCATGGAGAAGCCTAGTATCTACCTGATAATGGCCAATAGCCTATATATCTACCCAAAAGATGATCTAATCCTACCTTTATGGCCACCAAACTGAGATCCCAATATCCTTGATAGGTTTGACTGAATTGAAACACCCCTGGAATCCATGCATCCTACCCCACTATGGAGGGAACGTTTCCCCTGGAAAAAGTTCTACAAGTGACCCATAAATCCACACAGATAAAAAGGTATTGTAGTAGATGTACATATAGATCAGGTGTTCCCTAACCTTTCACACTGGTGGAAAAAATAAACCTTACATTAGAAGACACATATGAAAACTGCATGGGAGGATGGCTTGAACAATCACCTCCCTTCTTCGAATGCTCCTCTCGCTACCATTAATTCTCAGATGAAGTGCCACTTCCCATCACTGATATTGTCCTAGAGAAACCAAGACTACCCTTTCAGTCAATCTATACCATAAAATCATGATCATACACCTCTTCATAGGTCTTCATCTTAAATAATATGACCTAATAATAGATCTCAAGATGCAATACATCTTTAAATCTCTAAGCCTTCATCTGTTCATTAGAGACTATCTAAGTGGAATGTTGGACTAGATCAGAAAATGTGTTGGCATAATCCATCAATGACTTTTTCCACTATAAAAGATCCATAAAATACTCAGATCTAGAATAATCAAAGACTTCAGGATTTTACTTGTCATTGAAGATAGCCTTGAAGTCCATCCAACTTATATTCTCATGCTTCCCAGCTTGAAGCACTGATTCCTGCCACCTTTGAATGGGAACTTATAGCATAAATTAGGCACATTTCACCCTAATCTCCTTAGGTGTGTCAAGGAACTCAAACATGAATTTGATCTTCTCAAGACACTCCCCTTATTCTTAAGGCTTTGTACTACCTCAGAATGTAGGAGGCTTCTTCTTAAGAAACCCCAAGGCTATGTCTTTACTAGTACCATGTTCATATTCTCTAACTAGAGAAGGAGTAGGAACCACTCTATACCCTAGATCCTGGACATCCTAGACCATATATTCTACTAACATATGATCAAACAGTGATAAAAATATCTCTCTGGCTTCCTCCCATGGGTTCATGGGAGATTTTTGTGGATATATGTTGCTACAAAAAGCCACACTCACAAGAGAAATCATTAGTACAATAGTTCAGAAAATTACTTTAATAAAAGTGAATATAAATAAGTCAAACTCATCACTATGTTAATATAAAAAACCTCTTCATACCCACCCAATGTCCAAGGGAAGTCTGCAGCCCACACGTCCCACCTAGAAGAGAAGCCAAACAAAAATCCCAAAATCTAATGGCGACTTGAGGTCTGTCAAGAGAGGTGCGGGCCAAGAACTCTACTCTCATCCATAACTCTGAGACCCAATATTCCTAGATTCTCTCTAACCAGACTCATCCCAAATAATATGACCCAAAGAGGTTAACGATGCTCTGATACCATTTTTTCATGAACCAAGATAAGTAGCAATCCAAATCGGCACCTGACTCGGTCCATGGCAAGGCCCGAAGGATGTTCCCAATCCCCATAGTCTGTTACATGTTCCCAGGTATTATAAACAATGGTTTCAGAATGATTTACCTGAGTTTAGAAAAATAAAACAAGCAACAATAATAAATAAACTGAATATGAAAAATTTCATGAAACAAGTCTTAACAAAAATTCAGAATTTAATTACAGAGTATTAAAAGAATCCCAAGATGGCTGGCACACAAAAGGAGAAAATATTCCTACTCAAAAACCAGCACAAGACAAGGAGATATTACCCTCGGTCCATCTTCACAAAATCGCACCAAGGAAGGAAGCTAACAACCCAAATTGCCATCTCTAAATACATTACCCTTACCTGTGCCAAATATTACCAAATATACCCAAAGGTGTATATTGGGTGTGAGACAATTCCCAATAGTATAACACCCACGAAAATATTCCATGCTACAAAAAATATCCGACAAAAATCTTGCATGTTTTTATAAATAGGAAATGTTAGTATTAATTTTAAAGGGATGCAACTTTAAATAAAAAACAGTTATCAAGAGGGGAACTTTAATGAATGATTTTCTTTAAAAAAGCACTCATGTAGTTGAAATTACCAACCAAACACACCGTATTCAAATGGTAATCAAAATATAGTCAATGAGCACTATTCATAGGAGATACCCCTAGGTACTAGCTAATAGTGGGGCCTGAGGTACATCATATATCAGTGTAAAAGTAACCAAAAACCACAACCAATGTTATTATTGTGAACAATAAACTAGAAGGGGACACCCCCAATGGCCTAGGGGTTTACAAACAAACATCATTATTTAGTTAGTGTTTTCATAGTCAGACTTTCTATGTGAAACCAGGACAAGGCCACTTCTGAATCACTAGCGTACTAGTCCAATTATACCCACCAAGATACATGTGCTTCCCTATTTATTCTCAATCAAGTTACACATGTTCTAAAATATAATTTTCACATAAAAACACATTTTCAAAATCATACACACACCATATGGTACAAAAACATGTTTCTCACCCTCAATGTAATTTAAATCCTTTAAATATTTTATAAAATAATTTCAAGAGTTAGCAGAAGCGTTTGCACACAAAATCCATTAAAAAATACTTGTTTAAGGCCAAAAAAACAACCATACCATACCAAACCAGAATTGGAATCACTAAAACCATTTAATAAAACACTTTCATGAATCATAAAATAACCTAAAAAAGATACAACATGGAATACACAAAAAAACGCCCAACTTCATGTCAAAATGTAACTTTAAAATTAAACACCCAATCAATTCTACAAAAAATGGTTTTCACACTATACAAATTAGATGGGAAACATGCTAAATAAATTAATCATGAAATATACATTCCTCAGAGAATGTTTTCACATAGAACCACCTACCTTGAATGTCAAAAGACCCCAAATATTTTTGTGGAACTTCAATCACACTACAACCACACCACAAGTGGGTGAAAACAAACCCAAACCAAGAATATTTAACCAAGAAACTCAATATTAAACCCCAGGGATGAAACAATAGTTTATGGAATTTTAGTATCTCAATAGGAGGGAAAACCCTAAGAGAAGGAAGGAAAAAGTAATGAATTTACTTACATGAAGAATCTGGACGTTTCTGCACCAAATATCCCAACCAAATGGGATCCAATGGATGTTGATGAAGGTTGGAAGCCTTCCATGGATTCTAGGATCATATGGGGGAAGAAAGGGACGCATTAGGTTTACTTACGAAAGGGTAAAATGGTTAAAATCCATTTCTTTTAGCACTGTGACACACTACACAGTTTTTATGCACAGTTTAGTAAATCATGAATCTAAACCATGTGGCCTGTTTTGTCCACCCAACTACCCTCATTTTCTTCCAAAATTCAAGGGGGAGCCTAGGGGAAACTGAGGGGAAATGTTAGGCCATGAATTGAAGAGACAAATAACTAAAAAAATCATATAAATGTTACAATGGATGAGAAATAAAATTTATTAAGGGAAAAAGATAAATGGGATTTTCTAACATGTGATACTTGTGGAAGGAAACATAATGGTACTTGCTTAAAGATAAAATTATTTTTATACTAGTGTGGAGAAAAATTTCATAATGTTCATAAATGAAATGGTATGGGTGAATAAGTCAAAATATAGTGATTTAACAATAATGATACGAGACACTATACTGACCAATATGAAAACCAAAAGTGAACTTACCAAAAAAGAATAAAATTGTAGACAACTATGCTTACGAAATTACCACAACAGATGTGAAAGTTCCTAGTCATGTGGTGAAAAGTACACTTATCATCCACTCTAGGGTTAGTTTTTTTATTTTAATTAGGTTCTACCAACTCTTTTACAGCTAAATAATTTTCTATGGGTATTAAATCTGAACCTCAATGATTAGATGTTGAATTGGCAGTGTGAAGTGCCCAGATCAGTGTGAATCACTGAGAGGGGGAGGGGGTGAATCAGTGATCCCATAAAACTTTTTACTAATTGATTCTTTATCAATTAAACCTCTATGGCTGGTTAAAGCCTCGATCCACTCTTCTTGTATCTCTCACCTTTCCACGAATGATGCAGTAAATGTAAAGGCACTGGACACAAGGATTTACAAGGTTCGGCACCAAAGGCCTACGTCCTTGCCATGTTGGTTATACACCCCAACATGGTTTCTTCCATTATAACTTGTTAGAATTACAATGGTCGATACAGAGTCCCACTGTATCTCTCCTGAGTCCCACAGGAGGGTCTTTATACTGCGTCCCACAGTGTTACCAGAGTCCCACTGGCCTGCTCCAGAATCCCACTGAAGACTTCTTCTCCCTGAGTCCCACAGGGTCTTCTCTTGGCTCCTCGAGTCACACGAGTATCTCTTCTTCTCTTTATGCTTCTTCAAGTATCTTCAGCAGTCTGGGATAAAGACTGCTGGCCTTGCTCTGTACCTCTGATCACTTGAGTTGATCAGGTATTCTCGTCTTGCTCAGGATTTATCTCCTTCTTCTCAGGATGACCTGGCTTCTCTCTTCAACTACTGAATACTCAGAAAACTGATATCTTTAACTTCAGTCTGGTCCAGTCTCACTTCACATCAACTTCATGTACTGAGTGCATGGCATCTCTGCATCCTCATGCACTGATTGCATGGTCTCTCAAATTCTTCAAGATCCTCTGGTCTTGGTCAACTCAGATGCACACCACTGATTTAAGCTTTATTCACGTGTGCATGTGCATGCATTCATGCATGCATTCCCCTTTATTTTCTCCTTGGTGCAATAAACCCACAAAGGGTGTAATCACTTCAAGCACACACCTTCTCACTTCCTTCACACACTTAATTCCTTTTGCTTACACACATGAATGTGTGTTATACTTTGTGTGAGTGTCTTCTACTTCTTCTAAGTGTGTTCACTCCACTTAGTGCACACACACTAGGTTCGGCCTTCTTGTTCTTGTTTGCTCACACACACTTCCTTTGATCAATTAGCAAACACAAGGCTTGGCCTACTTCACTTACTAAGCACACACACACTTCCTTGTTCTTTTAATCTTCTTCAAAGTGTGCACTTCACTTATGCACACACTTGGTTCTCCATTTTGTACACACAAGGGCTACGGCCTCTTCTTCAAATGCACACACAAAGTGTGTTCTTCAATTTGGCACAACCAAGGTATGGCCTCGGTCTTCCTCCTCTTCTTGCACACTCACTGCTAGGGTGTATGTCTTTCACTTGATGTGGCTTTGTTCCTCACTTAGCACACAACCCGTAGGTATGTAATGCACTTCATCTTCATGTTGCACTAGGCACACACACTGCCCAGGGTGTTCTTAATTTTGGATCGCGCAAGGTGCTTGAATACAAGCCTCGGCCTTCCTGCCTTCAACAGCCGTGCAAGTCCTCTGACAGCCGTGGGCGCGTAGGGTGTCAAGGACACCAACTGCCACGCAAGTGCGTGCTTCAACCGTGGGCGCGCAAGGTGATGCGGCCCCGGGTTCTTCCTGCCATGCAACAGAGGCACACAGGGGACCTCCCTTTCTTCTTTCGCGCAAGAAGTGCGCAAAATGGAACACACGAAACCAGGAATGGCTTCGGGCTGCTTCGTCGCGCAAGTGGGTTGCGCGGAGCTTCTTACTTCGCTGGGCACAGAGGCTTCGCGGGACTTCTCTCTTCAGAGGATCAACAAGCACAATGAGAGCCTCGAGCTCTTTTTATATAGGCAGAGGGATGCTCGGATCATCCGCGTGCGATAAAACTTGAATCCCCGAGTTTTTCGGGATTTCAAGATTCTGTGAAATCTTGTATATCTCTCTGTTTCCACGCGGGTTCATTTATTTTTCATTCCTCTACGTGCATGAGCATGAAAATGCATGCATACCTTCGTTTAAAAACAATCCACGCAAATCACGAATACACTGAGGCCTCGGCACTTCGTTTGCCTTCGTCCTTCATCGAATTTTCTCATTTGTTGCATGCAAGTATATTTTTATGCATGATCGTGTTCAGTGTGGCCAGACGATCACCACAGACACTTCGGTTTGATCGGAGGTGGCCGGGAACTCGAATTCTGCATTTGGGAGGCCTCTGGTTCAGCGGCGGCTTCGCGGGGTGGTCTTCGGCTGAGCTCGAGGAAGACGATGTGGCAGCCGTCGGATCAGATCTTCAGACGGCCGCGATCAGATCATCACGTGCGGGATGCGATGAGCGGCGGAGATCTGGCGCGCGATCGATCGAGCGGCCAGGATTCGCTCCCGGTGAATTTTGCGCGTCCCACATAGAAACGGCGAGCGGATTTTCCAAGGTTTATCAACCAGGCGCTCCCATCCATCCCTCGATTGAACTTCTCCCTCCACGGTGCCGCCCCACACCGTGTTCTCTCTGCGGGCGCCCTCTTGCGCCCACTCCTGCCACTTGGGCGCGTGCTATGCGCCCTCTATGCACGGTGACACTCTTGGGGGTACGCTCCTACGCCCCTGCCGCGCTCCTTCGGGCGTGCCCCAGGCGCCCATGCGGTGTCTTGGGTGCGCCCTGCCGGCCCTGGGCTCGCCCCACGGGTTCCCCCATGTGTGTGGTGCCTAGCGCCCATGCCTTGGGGTTGAACCCTCAAGGTGTCCATGGCTGGCCATATTTTTTGACAAAGGCATGAATAAGACTTTTTCAAATACAAAGTTCTTCTATGAGTATAAGCCAAATGCCAAGCCCTTAAATCCTTTCTTCCTCTTCATTTCTTCTCATCTTCTTCTTCATTTGAATTCCTCAATGCTTCTTCAACATTTATTCATTACTTAGGAAGGTTCCTTCTTCAACCGAGCTCCTGAATCAATTAAATCTTCAATATTCTTCAATGATCCAATTAGAGGTCAAGTTGGATCACATTCACATTGTCATGCACTAATAATTAGTACATGGTCTTCTTCAGCTCACTTCATCCACTTAGAAGTTGTGGATGGCTCTCTTCATCTCCTCATGCATTGTCAGTACAATGCATGGTCTTCAAACATTGTTGTGACATTGTATCCAGTTGATACAAGTTCTTGGAACTTTAAGAACAGCTCAAGAATCGTCCGATTTAATGATGATGTTCCATCATCATCCATTCTTCAAGTGGTGTAACTTAGTATCATCTTGATACAAGTATTGAAACATTAAGATCAGTTCTACAATCGTCTGATATACATAGAGAATGTTTCAACCACAACATCCTATATCACTTAGTGAATCTCCTAAGTGACATGCATCTTAGTACCATGGCCATTCTCCATTCATCACCAACACCATCACATCCTTTGTCATTCATATATTGAACTTCCTTGACATCCATCCATTCATTCCTTGACAACTACATACCTCATTGACAACAAATGCAACACAGTGCACTTCAATCTCCCCCTTTGTATTTGTTGGCAATACACTAGAGCACATATGAATGGGTCAATATGTGTGCCAATATTTCTCCCCCTTGTTGGCAATCAAATGCAAAGGTGTGGTGTGGTTCTCTTTCAAAAATCTCTTCCTCCCTTATAAAAGCATTTTCTTGAAAAACACTAAGAGAGGGATGATGTCACATGTTCTCTTTAGCAAAGAACCTTTAGTAAATCAACTCTAAGTCTACTTGGGCTAACCCGGTGTATAAAACAAGAGTGATGTAACCAAGGAACTCAATACTGTCCAAAATTCACTGTATATGTGAAATCATGCTTCAGGGGTTTGAAATTTTTTAGATATAACAATGAATTGCTAAATCCTGCACATACTTCACCAAACACATTAGAAAGTTCAAGTGCAAAGATAAAGCTCCCCCTTTCATTCATTTGACTTCAATCAATACTTCCCCTTAATTGTCATGATGAATACAATTAAGAAACAAGGGATGAAAGTATGATTGGAATACCTTCAGCTTTTCTCAAGGTGGTATTAAATCTTAGAATACCATCTTCTCCAGATTGGCTCCCCCTCAAGGGGTGCACTCCATTCTGTCCAAACCACTCTCCAGATGAGAATGATCATCATCTTCAATTCCCTGCAATGTTAGCACATGTAAATACAAGTGATTAGGGAATAAGATGGAACCTCCTTGGTTCATCAATGTGAACAACAAGGTTGAGAAGATTCTCTCAACCGAGATGTCCCATTTTCACCACTCTTCACACTTGCACATTTGATCTTCAATGATGTTGGTGCTGGTGTGGATCTCAATACATCTTCATGTGAAATCTTTTGTTTCCTTTTTTCCTTAGCAATTGCCAGTGCTTTATCTTCAGCTCTTTGCAGTTCTCTGGCAAGTTGAAACTGATTTGGCCATATGACTAACAAGTCATTTGGAAGTGAGGCCTCAGTTTTGGAAATTCCACATGGTTCTTTTGACGCTGTTAAGCTACCTTTCTTAGGCAACTTATTTTCAACCAATCCCTTCTGCTTCTTCTGGATTGATTGTCTGTTTGAGTCCAGTCTGCTTCTATTCAGTTCCATGGCTTGTTTACAAAGATCCATGGTGTGTCCTTTCTTTCCACAGTAGAAGCATGTTTTCTTGGTGGTCCTTCTGGATGCATCACCCTTCTTGGATTTAGACTCCAAGGACTTCTTTTCCTTTTTCATAATCTTCTTGGGAGCATCTTCCACTTTCTTATGCTTGCTTCCCAAGGATTCCATTTTAGCCAGGTTCAGTGATCTTCTCTTCTTTTTAGCTCTGGATACAGTTGGAGATTGACATGTATCTTTTTGATCACTTTTGCAATCATCCCAGATGTTGTCAAGTAATCCAAATCTATTTGCAGTAAACAGATGTCTCTGGACCTGTGGATGTTGCTGATTTTCTTCTGGCTTGCTCCCCCTAGGCATGGGCTTCCTCTGTGCTTTGGAATTTAGTGGATTGTACCAACAATCCTTTGCACAGTGCCCATACTTGTTACAACACCACCATTGACCCACAAATCTTGTCTTTTTGATTCCTTCTGATTGTAGGGTACTTGTCTTGAATTGTTGTGCTGCTTCAGGAGAGCTTTCTTTCTTCACTGTCTTCATCCATACTTGTTTGGATTCATTCTTCCATCCTGCACTTTTAGTAGAAACACTTTTAGAAGCATGAGTACAAGATGGTATGGATGGTTCCTTCTTTTTAGAAGATGTTGCCCTTTCATTAGAGGATGTCTTTATTTTAGAATCATCCTTCTCAAAGCACACTTGTGTAGCAACATTTCTACTTTCAGCTGATTGGGAGGCTTCAGCTTTGGGTGATTGCAGATTTTTCAATATCACCTCCAGTTCTAAGCATTTCATGTTAAGGGAGTTCTTCTCATCCTCAACAGTTCTTAGCCTTCCTTCCCAATTTTCTTTCAGCTGTTCTAACTGGTCTTCATGCACCTTCTTCAATTCTAGTAATGAATTGTCAAGCTCCTTCACCATTTTGACTTTGTCTTCGAGTTGAGCATTTCTGACATTCATTGAAACTTTGTGCCTCTTTTACAGTGCATGGAAAACATCTTTGACCACAGTCTTAAAGATTTCTTTCTCAGAAAGGATTCCTTGCAATTCTTCAGTAGTGTCTTCATATCTTTCATTGCAAAGGGAAACGGTTTCATCTTTAGCCTTCACCAGCTTTCTGAGAGTGTTGGTTATGCCAACCCTTTTTTCCAATTGGACTTCCAGAGAATTGGCTTCATCTTCTAGCTGTAATTTTTCTTCTTGAAGATCAAGGAGGCCTGTAGCTATACACATTGCCACTTCCTTGGGGACTGTCTTATGAAGATATTTGATTGCATTTAGAAGATCATTGTTCCTTCCATCTTCATCAAAGCTAGAGCAGGCTTCATCAGAAGAATGATAAAAGGAATTGTCATCTGATGTGACTTTCACATTTCTTTCCATAGAAGGAGTTTCTCTGATTGCAACAACCTTCTTCCTCATCTTCTTTGCCTGTTTCTTCTTTCTATTTTTCTGAGTCTTGGAAGATATCTCCATTTGAGGCTGGTCACTCATTTCCTCAAATCTGCACTCCATAAAGACTCCCTTGGATCTTTTAGAGGTAACCTTCCCTCTGATACCAATTGAAGTGCCCAGATCAGTGTGAATCACTGAGAGGGGGAGGGGGTGAATCAGTGATCCCTTAAAACTTTTTACTAATTGATTATTTATCAATTAAACCTCTATGGCTGGTTAAAGCCTCGATCCACTCTTCTTGTATCTCTCACCTTTCCACGAATGATGCAGTAAATGTAAAGGCACTGGACACAAGGATTTACAAGGTTCGTCACCAAAGGCCTACGTCCTTGCCATGTTGGTTATACACCCCAACATGGTTTCTTCCATTATAACTTGTTAGAATTACAATGGTCGATACAGAGTCCCACTGTATCTCTCCTGAGTCCCACAGGAGGGTCTTTATACTGCGTCCCACAGTGTTACCAGAGTCCCACTGGCCTGCTCCAGAATCCCACTGAAGACTTCTTCTCCCTGAGTCCCACAGGGTCTTCTCCTGGCTCCTCGAGTCACACGAGTAGCTCTTCTTCTCTTTAAGATTCTTCAAGTATCTTCAGCAGTCTGGGATAAAGACTGCTGGCCTTGCTCTGTACCTCTGATCACTTGAGTTGATCAGGTCTTCTCGTCTTGCTCAGGATTTATCTCCTTCTTCTCAGGATGACCTGGCTTCTCTCTTCAACCACTGAATACTCAGACAACTGATATCTTTAACTTCAGTCTGGTCCAGTCTCACTTCACATCAACTTCATGCACTGAGTGCATGGCATCTCTGCATCCTCATGCACTGATTGCATGGTCTCTCAAATTCTTCAAGATCCTCTGGTCTTGGTCAACTCAGATGCACACCACTGATTTAAGCTTTATTCACGTGTGCATGTGCATGCATTCATGCATGCATTCCCCTTTCTTTTCTCCTTGGTGCAATAAACCCACAAAGGGTGTAATCACTTCAAGCGCACACCTTCTCACTTCCTTCACACACTTAATTCCTTTTGCTTACACACATGAATGTGTGTTATACTTTGTGTGAGTGTCTTCTACTTCTTCTAAGTGTGTTCACTCCACTTAGTGCACACACACTAGGTTCGGCCTTCTTGTTATTGTTTTCTCACACACACTTCCTTTGATCAATTAGCAAACACAAGGCTTGTCCTACTTCACTTACTAAGCACACACACACTTCCTTGTTCTTTTAATCTTCTTCAAAGTGTGCACTTCACTTATGCACACACTTGGTTCTCCATTTTGTACACACAAGGGCTACGACCTCTTCTTCAAATGCACACAAAAAGTGTGTTCTTCAATTTGGCACAACCAAGGTATGGCCTCGGTCTTCCTCCTCTTCTTGCACACTCACGACTTGGGTGTATGTCTTTCACTTGATGTGGCTTTGTTCCTCACTTAGCACACAACCCGTAGGTATGTAATGCACTTCATCTTCATGTTGCACTAAGCACACACACTGCCCAGGGTGTTCTTAATTTTGGATCGCGCAAGGTGCTTGAATACAAGCCTCGGCCTTCCTGCCTTCAACAGCCGTGCAAGTACTCTGACAGCCGTGGGCGCGCAGGGTGTCAAGGACACCAACTGCCGCGCAAGTGCGGGCTTCAACCGTGGGCGCGCAAGGTGCTGCGGCCCCGGGTTCTTCCTGCCGTGCAACGGAGGCACACAGGGGACCTCCCTTTCTTCTTTCGCGCAAGAAGTGCGCAAAAAGGAACACACGAAACCAGGAATGGCTTCGGGCTGCTTCGTCGCGCAAGTGGGTTGCGCGGAGCTTCTTACTTCGCTGAGCACAGAGGCTTCGCGGGACTTCTCTCTTCAGAGGATCAGCAAGCACAATGAGAGCCTCGAGCTCTTTTTATATAGGCAGAGGGATGCCCGGATCATCCGCGTGCGATAAAACTTGAATCCCTGAGTTTTTCGGGATTTCGAGATTCTGTGAAATCTTGTATATCTCTCTGTTTCCACGCGGGTTCATTTATTTTTCATTCCTCTACGTGCATGCGCATGAAAATGCATGCATACCTTCGTTTAAAAACAATCCACGCAAATCACGAATACACCGAGGCCTCGGCACTTCGTTTGCCTTCGGCCTTCATCGAATTTTCTCATTTGTTGCATGCAAGTATATTTTTATGCATGATCGTGTTCAGTGTGGCCAGACGATCACCACAGACACTTCGGTTTGATCGTAGGTGGCCGGGAACTCGAATTCTGCATTCGGGAGGCCTCTGGTTCAGCGGCGGCTTCGCGGGGTGGTCTTCAGCTGAGCTCGAGGAAGACGATGTGGCAGCCGTCAGATCAGATCTTCGGACGGCCGCGATCAGATCATCGCGTGCGGGATGCGATGAGCGGCGGAGATCTGGCGCGCGATCGATCGAGCGGCCAGGATTCACTCCCGGTGAATTTTGCGCGTCCCACATCGAAACGGCGAGCGGATTTTACGAGGTTTATCAACCAGGCGTTCCCATCCATCCCTCGATTGAACTTCTCCCTCCACGGTGCCGCCCCGCACCGTGTTCTCTCTGCGGGCGCGCTCTTGCGCCCACTCCTACCACTTGGGCGCGTGCTATGCGCCCTCTATGCACAGTGACACTCTTGGGGGTACGCTCCTACGCCCCTACCGCGCTCTTTCGGGCATGCCCCAGGCGCCCATGCGGTGTCTTGGGTGCGCCCTGCCGGCCCTGGGCTCGCCCCACGGGTTCCCCCATGTGTGTGGTGCCTATCGCCCATGCCTTGGGGTTGAACCCTCAAGGTGTCCATGGCTAGCCATATTTTTTGACAAAGGCATGAATAAGACTTTGTCAAATACAAAGTTCTTCTATGAGTATAAGCCAAATGCCAAGCCCTTCAAGCCTTTCTTCCTCTTCATTTCTTCTCATCTTCTTCTTCATTTGAATTCCTCAATGCTTCTTCAACATTTATTCATTACTTAGGAAGGTTCCTTCTTCAACCGAGCTCCTGAATCAATTAAATCTTCAATATTCTTCAATGATCCAATTAGTGGTCAAGTTGGATCACATTCACATTGTCATGCACTAAGAATTAGTACATGGTCTTCTTCAGCTCACTTCATCCACTTAGAAGTTGTGGATGGCTCTCTTCATCTCCTCATGCATTGTCAGTACAATGCATGGTCTTCAAACATTGTTGTGACATTGTATCCAGTTGATACAAGTTCTTGGAACTTTAATAACAGCTCAACGATCGTCCGATTTAATGATGATGTTCCATCATCATCCATTCTTCAAGTGGTGTAACTTAGTATCATCTTGATACAAGTATTGAAACATTAAGATCAGTTCTACAATCGTCTGATATACATAGAGAATGTTTCAACCACAACATCCTATATCACTTAGTGAATCTCCTAAGTGACATGCATCTTAGTACCATGGACATTCTCCATTCATCACCAACACCATCACATCCTTTGTCATTCACATATTGAACTTCCTTGACATCCATCCATTCATTCCTTGACAACTACATACCTCATTGACAACAAATGCAACACAGTGCACTTCACAGTGAAAACTCAAAATTATAGGATTATCGTATCTCATGTCTATAGCTCATATCCAATATATGTTTGTGGGAATGTTCCTCCTAGAAATATTTTTATTCTTCTTCAAGTTGAATGTGAGGATATTTTGGGCACAGATTGACTCTATCAATATAGATCCCATATTAATTATTGAGGGTGGGAAGTTACATTCGATATTTTTAATCAATGTATGTTTGTCTCTCAGTGTGAGGGAGAACTCAAATAACGAATGAAAATTACTTTCATTATACAGGTTTTACACCAATTCATGAGGGTTATTTATTTCAAATGATTAGGGATAAACTCAATAATTAATATTTTCCAATTGTATGGGAACATGATGATATATTTCAGGAGTAATTGGCCAATATTACCTTGAATAATGAAGTTGCGTTTTCAATAGAACTCATACCAAGTGAAACATCTATATTAAAGGCACTATTTAGAATAACCCTGATTGAGTTCTAGGAATTGAATAAGAAACTATGGGATAATCTTGATAAGGGATTCAATCATCCTAGTTCTTATTAATATAATTCATATATTCTTTTTTAAGAAGAAATATGTGTCAACGCATCTTTGTATTAATTATAATGAACATAAACAGATCTCTATTATGAATAATATTACTCTTCTTTGTAGCGATGATCTGTATGTTAAATTATACGAGGCTCTAAATTTTCCAAATATTGATTTTCTATCTGGATATCACCAGCTAAAGTTCAAGAGGGAGTATATAAACAAGAGAGCCTTTTACCTAAGGTATGGAAATTAATAATTTATAGTAATTCACTTTGGACTAACCAATTCTCCTACTATCTTCATGGTTTTAATTAATATAGTCTTTTTATATTACATTAAAATATTTTCTATAGTCATTATAGATGATATTATTATATATTCAAGGAGAAAGTAAGAGGAAGAGAAACATTTGATAATTTTATTGAAGACCCTAAGGAAAGAGAAGTTATATTCTAAATTTATATAGTGTAGATTTTTGCGTCATAATTGTTCATTAATGGGTTATATAATTTCAAGTGAGTACATATTAGTGGATCATTTTATGATAGAAGTTATTGTTCAATGGCCTAGATGAAACATGGTAACTAAGATTGATATTTTTCTTGGGTTGGATGCGTATTAACAATGGTTTATGATAGATTTCTCATGACTATGTAATCCACTCTCCATGTTGATTAAAAAGGTTTCTATGTTCTTTTAGATAAATCAATTTGAATATAATTTCAAAAAAATAAAGAGAATGTTGGTTAGGGAATGTGTGTTTATGCTACCCATGCAGTGGGAAAATTTTTATGATTTATAATGATGCATCAAATAAGGGAATGAGATGTATCCTCATCCGAAATGACATGGTGATAACATATTCCTCTCTCATTAATACAAAATTCAATAGAAAAATTATCTGAATCATGATTTGGAGCTGGAAGTAGTCATTCTTGAATTAAGGATATGGAGGTATTATCTGAATGGTGAATGGTGTGATATATATATTGATTTATGTGTTCAAGAATGTTTATTTTATAATAATATGGTTCAAGAATCATGTTTGTGTCCCATGAATAACATAGTTCAATAAGGATATATTGGATGAATCTAATAGCTCATCATTCTCTATTCATCCTAGAATATTGATGATTTATAGAGATACAAAAGAGTATTTTTGGTGGGATAACATAAAAAGGTATATTGAAGAGAATGTATATTGATTCCTAGAATGTCAGTAAGTTAATGTTGATAGACATAATCCTAAAAGGGTGCTATAACCATTACCCATACTAGAATGGAAATGGGAAAAAATTACCATGGATTTTCATCATCACACTCCTTAAAATATCTAAATCCCACAATTATCTATGGGTTTTAGTCGATAAACCTATGACATCAATGTATTTTATTTCCATTAGATGATATTTTTCTCCTGATCAACATACTCATTTATAAATTTAGAAATTGGTAATATTTCAGGGAGCACCACTCTCAATTGAATCTAGTTAGGATATGTGGATTACCTCAATGTTTTGGATAAGTATTCAATATGATCTAGATAAAAAGATGTATTTTAACAATATTTATCATCCCCAAATATATGGTTAGTTTTAGAGTAATATTCCTACACTAGAAGAAATTTAAAAATATTTTTCCATATATTTTAAAGGTTGTTGGGATCAAAAACTTCCTTTAGTAGAATTTTCTAACAATAATGGTTGTTAATAAAGTATTAATATAGATCATTTTGAATAACTCTATGGAAAAAAGTGTATAAATCCAAAATTTTAGGATTAAGTTGTATAAATAATGTTATTAGGATGTTATATAACTAAGTAAATGGGAGATAAAGTCAAATCTATTCAGCAAAATATCAAGGCAGCTTAGAGTTGATAGAATTGTTATGCTTTCAATCATAAAAAAGATATTGAGTTTGAAGTTGGTGATAATATATTCCTATTCACATCTTCCTAGAAAAATGTAATGTTTTTTTAAAATAAGTTCAAGATAATCCATAGATATATTGGTCCCTTCAGAATTAATGATCATATCAGGAAGACATCTTATCTCTTAGTGTTTCCACCAATTATCTCTCAAGTTTACAGTGTGTTTCATGCTCCTCCCCTAAGGAAGTATATACATGATAATTTTCATGTACTAAACTCATAGGTTATATTATATGATCAAGATCCATCTTATTAAGAATAAAAAAATGGAGATTCTAGATCATAGAGGTAAAGTTTTATGAAACAAGACGATTCAACTTATCAAAGATTTTTGGAAAAACCATAAATTTGAGGATTGTACATTATGTATTGAGGATGTGTTGAGGCTGAAGCATCCTCTGTTGTTTATATCAAAGTGGTGAATTTTTAGGGAGAAAGTCTTGTAAGGGGGTATAATGAAACATCATATGATTCTTTGATATATTTATCTTTACATAATTGTTAATTATCATTCATAATACTCAAAACAAACCTTTAAGAAAACATTGTTATAATATAAAAAATATTATATAAATGTGAATATTATAATATTGTTTTTAAGTTATTTTTATGAATATGTTTAACTATATTATTAATAATACGATGGATTTATCAAACTAAAATTTATTAATTTGAAGAAGATTCATTATATACTTCAAAAATTCATTCTTCCTCAAAAATGGGTTTTTATTTTAGTTTTTGTGAGAAAATAGTAAAATAAATTTCTACCAATTTGAGAAATTTTATTTTAAACAAAAACTTATTTTTTGAAAAAACAATTTCAAAATTATCTTATAGTGATTTTTTGATAATTTTATGAAATGTTTTATTTTTCAACAAATATTGAACAACAGTTAATTTTATTAAATATTAACTTTTTGTGTCAAGATTTTAAAAAGATATTTTTTTTATAAAATTATTTAAAATTAAATCAATTAATTTTTATTATTAATAATACAATTAAGGACTTTTGAATCAATTATAAGTTAGATTTTGGTCTAAAAGTTTTTATACTTAAGAAAATATTCTTCTAGAAAACCACTTTCCATCCCATTTTGTGGGTTTAACATAAAATTAAATTATACCAATTATATGAATTTATTTGATAAAAATTATTACATATTTGGAATCAAAATAATTAATATTTGGTAATATGGTCAACTTAATTTTTGTTTATAATGGATAGTAAAAAATAGTAAAAATTCTTTAGCACTCTTAATATGAAAACTGGTTTACCAAGTGGTAAAACCAAGAGACAAGGGAATGTTATACAATTAAACATGACTAAATAATATTGATTGGTTATATTTAAACCTCATACTATATAACCATTTAACTTCTATACAATAGAAATCATTTTTCTTGATTATTAAATTATAAATTTTAAATCATTTTAGAAAATCCCGTGTCTGACCTTCCTCCGACTTATAAAAGGACACTCTTGTTCTACTTTATTTATAGCACGTTTAGCATTATAGATTAGAAAAAAAACTATAAAACACTCTTATAAACATAACTATACATTAATAATAGGAATTTTACATAAAAAACCATTCCAAGGATCTTTATGAAATGATCTACGAAAATCTAGCTAAAGGAGAGGTAATCATCCTACCCAACCTCTTTCAAATTATTTCTTATTTTACCTTATCTAAATATGTGGTATTCAACATAAAATAATTAATTATATATCTTAAACATAAAAAATTATTATTATTTTTAATATTATTATTATTAATCCAAAATTATTCACCCACTTTTCCATCAAATGGGAAGTTAATGTATTGCTCATGTATACATGTGGTCTACAACCTCCATATCATGATACAATTCATTTTTCATCACTATATTTCATGGATTTTAATTATATTTGTTTTAATGTTCATATATAATATAAAAAAATTAATTATTATTGTGCATTTATAATATTATATCTACCAAATTAACTTCTTATCTATTATAAAATGATTATGTTTCTTCAGCATACATGTGGACAACCAAATCCACGAAGTAATGTGATTCATTTTTCATTTCTTCTTAATCTATTTGGTATTAAAGATTTATTTAATGAATATATATGATATATATGATATAGTAATTATTTTTTAAATATGAATTATTATTTAATTCTCTTTATTTCTATCCCTCAATAATTGAGAGCATCATTCATGCCTACATACTGGATACCACCTCTATGAACAGTGTAATTCAATTTTATATATCTATCTACATGGATGATTATAAATATGAATATAAGTAATATATAAATATATAATATTTATATCATTATTATAAATCTATATATTATGGAACCTCTATAATTATGAAAAAAATGAATCTACTGAACAAAAGAATATATGAAAAACGAGGCAATTATCACCTAGAAACGATGATTTAAAAAAATAATATATATTTAATGGTTATTGAAAAGTTATTAGTGCAATATATAAGATATTATAATTATTTATATGTTTTTTGTTTAATAATTATAATATATATATATATATATTTTTTTAATAGGGGGTTAAAATCACTTATAAATAAATGCTAACCTGAGGTATGGGTTTATTTCACAACCTCATCACTATTCACTATTATTTTGGTTTAAGTCTTCACTTGTTGAATAAATGATACTTCTATCATAAACCCAATATATTTTCATATAATCTATTAATTAATTTAATTTTCATGAAATATTACCATTTTTCTCTCTTTGGTAATTAAAAATGATCTATATTCTTTTTTTATGAAAAAAATAATTTATATCCTCTTTGGCCAGAAAAAATTTTCTTACATGTATATGTTTTATTTAAAATGATTTCAATAATTATTATACAATTATTCAATTATTTTTTAAAATAAATTTATCCATGTTTTAATTTCAATTAATATATTTAGAAGGAATCTTATTTTCAATTTTTTAACTGGGTACTTTCGACTATTTATCAAAAATGTGAAAGGAATCATTGTTTAAACATATTTTGCATGATGAAATTTTATATCATTTTGAGGAATAAATTATTTCGTAATTAATTTTAAATTTCATATGTTTATCAAAAAATAAATTTTCTTCCCTAAAATTTTGGATTTTTTTTTATATTTTAAATAAGTGATTTAAAAATGAAAAAGGTATTTTCCCCATGAAATCTTCCAGTGATATTTTAAAATTATTTTTATATAGGTCAAAATCTATTACTGAATATTTTGATTTAAAAAGGATATAAAGTAATGATACAATCCAAAATATTTCTGTACATGTTTTATGACCAGTTTGACATAGGATTGTATTCATATTTCTGATGCTAGATCATCTAATATAGCAGTTATTTGTTGTTATGGAATGTTGATTATGTTCTACTATATTTTCATATGATGAATATATTAGACGTATTAACCAATAATAGGGGAATATAATTACATATACCCTAGATGAATTAGTAGGTATCATGAGACAAAACAAGTTGGGTATTTTGGCTAAGGCCTTATCTATTTATGTGGGATGTCTTTCAATGAGGCCTCAAAGGTAAGTTTCAGATGTATTACATTATGATTTCAATCAGTTTGAAATAAATTATTGATTTCCAATAAATTATTAAAAATGTTGTTTCATCCATGGACAAGTTTCAATCTCATTTTATTATTTATATTGAATTATTTTTTTATCTTTTATTTATTCCATATTATTCAAACATTATTTATTTTATAACCGTTTTTGTTGTATGAATTCCCTTACTGAAAATTTGAGATCACCCATTTTTTATGAATCATATTTCCCCAAGTTCGTAGGATGTTTACTATAAATTATATTAACAAATGTTGTAGAGAAAATAATGATGTTCTCAATGAAAATATTGCACTATATTTCATGTTTCCTAATATAATGTGAGATTCAAGTACGTATCCAGTTTATAAATACTACTAAACTATTCAGTCTTTTTGGATGTGATCTCAAGTATCTAGTTCCAATATGATAAAGTAACCACTAAATTTGGGATATTAGGGTTGGGGTATTTATGGAAGGACCGCACCATATTGTGTGTGATGATAATTGAAAGAGATCAAATACTTATGGTTTTATAGAGTACGATCCATGAAATCATAAATAAAGGAGAAAGATTAAATCATTCCATGATGAATGTAAAAACAAGTATTCAATTTAATAATAAATATTCATAGAATAAATATGATGAGATAAAAAATACTATAAGGGTTTTTACAATATTTAGGCATGATTGTAATGGAATAATATGGTTTAAAAATAGAGTATGTGTCCCATAAATACTATTAGATGAAGATAATAGTTAATAATTATCTATTAATACTATTAATATAAAGATTTATAGATATATTATAGAGAATTTATCATGGAATAAATTTAAGAGAAGTATTTTTAATTATGTATATTACTGCATGGTATGGCAGAAAGTTGAGGGTTGGAGATATAATTCTATGGGGATGTTTCTACCATTCCCCATACCTGAATGTAAATTGGAAAACATCACCATGGATTTAATCATCAGACTCTCTAAAATATATAATGGAAATAATGATATTTGGTTTGTAGTCGATCAACTTACACGGTCAATAGATTTCATGTCATCAGAGAATATTTTTATCTTGATCATCTTCATAGTATATAAATTAAGGAAGTGGTAAGGTTTCATAGAGTAACAAATTCTATTTTATCTATTCATAACATTAGGTTTAAAATGATTTTATTATGAAGTGTTAAGCATTCTTTGAATATAGATATGATATTTAGAAATTCATATTATCCTTAGAAAGATGGTCAGTATGATAGGACCATTGAAACCTTATAATATTTGCTCTGGGTTTTCATTATGGATTTTAAATGAGGTTGGGATCAACATATTTATCTAGTTTAATTTTATTACAATAATATCTTGCCCTTGTCATTTTAAATGGATACTTATGAATCCCTATATGGAAATAAGTTCATGACTCCAACATGTTGGGATGATTTTCTGGAAAAAAATATTTGGGACCTAAGCTAGCTAAGAAAATGGTATAGAAGGTCAGAGTAATTCATAAACACATTAGGGTATAATAAAATTGATAGAAAATTTATTCTAAAACTCATTATTGAAATTAAAAGTTTACATTTGGTGATAATGTGTTCCTATAGATATCTTCATAGAAGAATGTTATGATATTTGGAAAGAAGGGAAATCCAAGACCCACATATTGTATTCCCTATGAGATTCCTGATTGTATCGAGTTTGTATCTTATCACTTTTAACATACTATAGAATTATTCCAAGAAAATTATGTATTTAATGTCTATTGTTTGGGAATATACATACCGTATCTATCATATGTATTGAATTCAAAGGTCATGCCATTGTATAATGATCTTTCTTATGAGGAGAAACTAGTAGAAATCCTTAATTGTAGAGATAATGTTATACAGAACAAGACTAATAACTAGGTTATGGTTATTTGGATGGATTCTAAATTTGAGAAAACAAAATTACATCCTAAGGTTGTGAAGAGGTAGAGTTATACTAATTTGTTAGTATCATTTTGACATAATTTTTAATGTGTAATTTTTATAAGAGAGTAGAATGTAACACCTTAAAATTTTAAAATATATTTAACTTTAAAAAAATGAAAGTGTTCGATGTCTTTTGAATCATTAATCCCTACAATTTTTTTAATAATACATACAAATTAAAAGAAATTTCAAATTATATAGTATTTAAATTAAATGTAATTATTGAATATAATTTATAATTCACTTAGGAAATATTGTTGACACTAAAGATATATTTTTAAATATTTTTTTAATGAACATTTGATCAATAAATGTTTTATATAAATATTTTATTCAGAGAATTAAATTTATTAAAATAATTCTACAAATTTTGAAAATAATTTCACTAGGTATGAATATATTATAAATGAAAATAAAATCACTTAACGGTAAAAAGTCATGTTTTTCTGACAAACATCATTCAGGAACATAATTTTCTTTTATCTTAATATATTAAATTAATCACAATTTATTCATGATTTTAATGAAAGGTATAAATAATATATTTAATGAAACATTTTAACATTGTTATGATGGTTTTTGTTGGGGAGATAATTGGATTAAATTCAGTTGTATACATAAAAATAAATGTTTCTAAAATTGGTTTTCATTACATTTTATGTCGGTTATTTTGAAATGAATATCTACCACTTATAGCAATATAATTTGTTATGATGGTTTCAATATTTAGAATTTGAATTTCCGAATTTGGTAAATAGGTCAATTTCATTTTTTTTAATTATGAAAATTACCCATGGTAAAACTTTGTCACCGTGATAAGGGTTAAGTGGATTAATGAGTGGGTGGGGGATAAACACTAAGATAAGGCATATAATATCTCTAAACCTTCGATAAATTTTCTTGGTTAAATATTTTTTGACACACTCTTATATTAACTTAGAATTTGTACTTTCTTGGTGAAAATTTCACATGAATATGAATTTATTATATATTAATGTTTTATATACTTACAAGAGTGACACCCACCTCACATATAGAAGTTAACATCACCCCTCCACTTATACACACTAATTGAGCCCTCTAGTTTATCCATTATCTACACAAATATCTTCCTAAATTTCCTCCCCACATCTTATTGATTCATTTATACCAAAAAAATAAATCTTTCAATGTTTAAGGTTAAAAAAGGTGGTTTCCTCAAAAAAGAAAGATCAGACTTAAGGTGAGGGTTTATATTGAAATATAATTTTTTTTTTAAAATTTGATTCTTTATTAATGAATTTTATTTTTTGGAATTTTATTTTCACATTATCTCTTAAAAACTATCTATTTTTTATCCCTTGTTTATTTTTGGGGTTTAATTATTTTACTTTCATTATTTTCTCTATGGAACATCGAACAATCAAGAAAATGTCTTGAACTAAACCCAACCTTATTTCCTCTTTGGTCAGAAAAATTTTTCTTCGATGACCTATTTCTTTAAAAAAAATTATAGAATGTTTCATATTATTAAATGTTTTAAAATAGTTGTTTTCACTACCAATTAATTTAATTAAAAAATATTAAAAGGTATCTTTTCAGTGTTTGTCATACAACACAAATTTGGTTTTTTTCTATAGTGTCAAAATAATTTTCCCTTTTAAAATATATAACAAAAATAGATTATCCAGTCTTGAGATATTTTTTCTTTGAAACTTGTTTTATTTCTTCACATTTTTATATTAAAAGAAAATAATTTTTCTAAATATATTTTGAATTTTTTGTTTTTAATGATACTGAAAGAAAATGATATTTACCTTGTTTCAAGGAAATTTTCAAATGATCTTTTAGAGATTTTTTTTTCATTTTTTTCACCTTCATTTTATGTTTTGTATTCTTAACTAGGTATATGTTATAATGATATTATCCATGTTATTTCACTAGATATCTTATAATTATGTGATGATGATATATTTATGAAAACCATTTATTTTCATATGTTATTCTATGATGAATTGTTTATTGTTCTTATGATCTTTTGGAACTCGTATTTATAGTTTTCATTATAAGATTGGTGAGGCCATTAAATATACCAAATTCATTAGTTAATTATTGATATGTCTAAGATGATGTGAATCATATAGTGAGAAATCCTGTTATATTTATGAAAAGAGGTTGGGGAATGAACCCAATAATTTATATGAATTTTACACAATGTGATGATATTCATGGCATTAATACTTGACTAATGAAATTATTTTATATGCATATTATTAATTAAAAATTCAAATTAGATGTTCTTATACTTATGATATGCTCTCATGGATCTTTATTTGTTAATGAGGATTCTTTACTCTTATGATAATGTTATTTGAAATGCTAAGGCTTTATGCCCTAACTATGGATTTTTTATCTATAAATGATTTGTTATCAACTTCATAAGTTATTATCATGATCTCATGCTCCAATAATTATATTATTCATTTAGGTGATCATCAAATGATATCACCCATGTTCACCATTATTGAGCATCTGAGGTCATGCATTTTGATGTTTATAATTTCCCTATGATATGAAGAAATATTTTAAGTAGGATATGTTTAAGAAAGGTCATATATTAGATGTAATTTTGTGGAGAATATGAAGATATTTCATGAAATAAGTTTATTATGTGTCTAGTCTCCAACGACACTAAACCTTTACAATTCTTGGGAATGAATTAGTTTTTGATGCATTTAATATTCAGCAAAACGATGTAATATTTGTATATGAAACTCTCAAGTCATGTGAACTTTAGTTATTTAGGATGGTGAACATGAATATACTATCACATATAACTCTTGGATTTTTGATTATATATATAAATATATGCATACCATATTAATTTGAAACTCTTTACACAAAAGGCCATTAATTTTACTCACCAAAAAATAGAAATTGAATATATGGAAAAATATTAAAATAAAATCCCTCCTTACGTTATATGAACATTTAATATAATGGTTTAGAATTATATAAAATTATAAATCTTCACATAAGTAATCTTAGAGATATGACTTTACAACACAAACATTTTTAAAACAAGGCATAATCTTCATAGCCACTTGGATGTTTGACCCAATTTCCAGTCTCCCAAGGTTACATTACTCTAGAGAAAATCCATTTAACCATAACTCCAATAAATAATATGTATAAATTATATTCAATAAAAATATTTAATCTACTAGCATTTATTATATACCGAGGTCATTCTATATGACAACTAAATCTTATATTTTCATACCTAGCATATAATACATGGAATAACAATTTATAATAAAAAAATTCATATATAACTTGAAGAACAAATAATATTCACATTCTATAAAAAATTTATAAACATGAATAGTCAAAAGGAATAAAAAATATAATATAATTTTATTAAGTTTTGAAACATGAGAAATTATAATAAACATTTAATGTTTTATTTATACATGGTAATATCCTATTTTTAATGTATAACACTTATCATTTATAAAAAATTATAAACTACAAGTAATTCCATCCAAAATATTATGTTTTATCATTTTTTTCTATGTCATTTTTTATGACTGATAAAAGGGAAATATCATTCACATTCTCTGATAGAGATCAATACCAACCCTTACATAAAAGTTTTTATTTTTTCAATATAGGGATGACTCTAACATATGAGGTGTTTGATATGCAAGATTAACTCCCACATAATAGAAAACCTTTACATATAGTGACTCCCATACATAAGAGTAACTATCCTGCAAGGTTAATACATCTATGTATTTAGTAAACAATACATTAGAGTAACTTTATTGTACATAAAACTTACTATTATGTATTTTTAGTCGTAGTGTATAACATATTATTTATTGTATCTTAGATTCATTTCTATATTTTAATACAACATTGGTTTTAGTTAAAGCTTATCATGTAACCTATATCATAGGTAATGACATAAAGAAAATAATTTATTCCTCTATATTTCATACTTTATGATACAATTGGCTTATAATCTATGACTAAGTAATAAGTGAGTTATGATATATTATATCATACATCCCCATGATCCAACATATGACATTCGACAATGTTATATTGAAAGATAAAATAGGGCCTTATGTAGACTATGATACACATGTTTATAGAAAAATAAAAAATCTATTCATCAATGAATTTGGATATGAAACCCCTAATGGGTTTTTGAAAATCATTATATGATCAAAATAATATATTTAACCAATGTATATGTACCTAATCTATTATAAAAAATACAAAAATATAAAATTAACATCATACGAATATGCATACCAAAAACAAAAATAGATCCACACCCGTCAAACATGGAGGAGTTTACTCGATCATAATAACCAATTGAAAACTAAATAACTCACTCCTACATAGGGATTCCAATAGACACTAGAATACTCATTCATAATGATAATAAATCATGATCTCTGATGACTTTCTATAACCATAAACGCAAAGAAAAAAAGAGAAACATGAATAAGGGAGTTTCAGATTTTGAATATGAGTGTTGTACACATCCAATGGGGGATTATATAACTTTATATGAGACCCCTTAACTCAATAAAGGTATTAAATAATTGAATATTACTAGTTGAAAACCGATATATGTTAAAATAATGTATGGTCATTAGTGTTTCATAAAAACTGAACACATCATTGTTTATTATATGTTTTTATAGTAATAAATTAGTCGATCCATTAATTCATATCTGAAGGAAACAATGTGTAATTTTTTTTAGTGAAAATGAAAAATTATAATTCATATCTCTTATCTATCATTCACTATGATACACACAAATTGTATTATATGATAACAACATTGATATAACCATACCACTATTTATGAATAAAGGTATATCATTTAATATTATATGCACCTTTTAGAGAATTTTTAATAAACCATGCTTTATTATAGACCTTTCTCTGAACACTATGTTAAGGAATTAGTATGGTGTTGGGATATTGATCATGATTTAAACCTATGATCCATTTTTTGAAGGGAGTGAATATAATTTATAGTCTTTTCTAGGTGATGTGATATGTTGTGATATTTTCAATGATGGTAATTTTCATGTACAAGGTTAGGATATTATTTTATCTATGTGAACTATAAGCATATCAGTGATAACGACAATAGATTTACACTAGAATTGGTTAATGTAGATATAAAATAATTTTATGGTGTCTTGGTTAGAATATGGAATTATATGTAGTGTATTATTTGATAGAGGTAAATTCATTTAATATATTTCATGATACATAGATTTATATGATGATGTTTAGCTAATGTTTAATAAATATAGTATTGTCCTATTTAGTTGAATTTATTATATTTTGTATGTTCACATATTATTAATGTGTATACATTTTACATGTTTATATAGTAATGTTATAGATACCCAATGACAGCGGGAGATGGTGTCTAGAACTAATGTGTTAGTTTTTGGTGGATTATGGGGTTCATGGAGTGAGTGATTTTCTTGTATTTATTATTTTTATTTCTAAACTATGGTATTATATGTAATTTTTATAATAGTATAACATATGGGAATTGGTAGGTTTTATCAAATAGATAATTAATTGTTTTTTTATCATGTTTTACTATAAGGTTATTATTCATCTATTTATGATTACTCGTAATGAGATATTATAGGGAAATCACTCATTAAATGAAATTATAGAAACATGGTGCTTGGGTATGCACTTTGTTGATTGAGGAGTGAACTTGAAGTCAAGTGTTATTTCAATTTAGAGGAATGGCCATTTTAATGTGGAAAATTGCACCTGTGGGATATTAAATTCATATTGGTCCATCCTCAAATATGATCAATCTTAAATATACAAATTGGATTTTGGTCAACCATTGAAAACTATATCATCTCAAGCAGACTTTATCCATACTGAAAATTAACTTTTTTTCAAAACACTTTTAAGGAAAAAGAAAGAAACCAAGTAAGTTCACTAAAAATATTAAACACCATAAGATACTACAAAATCATTAAACAAAAACTTATTCCTATTGGAAACATTATACCTATATGATTTCTAAGATATGGTTATTATATGTGTTTCTAGATTATCCTTTATATGTTCTACAAAATCATAAGCCATTTTGTCCCAAGTATGAAGGTACTCATCTCTATTGATATTTCTTTCATTAAATCATCCTACCAGTATAAGATCATCATTATTAATCCATACACACATCTCACTATTAGTAACTAAAATAATAAAAATTTATATCATCATGTCAACCTCTTATAGTGTGGAATTAATAAGAAAATCCTCCTCTAACATTTCTTCCTCTGAATGAATTATCAACTCTAGTGTTTTCTGTATTTTTGTATTCTTAGCTCATGGCTCCCACTGCTGAGTTGTCAAGACACCCTTGAGGAGTAAATCATTTTTAGACAATGACACACTATTATAAGGATTTTATACTTCAGAGTATCCATGTAAATGATTATTTTCTTTCAAAATGTCACTATTCTTCTCTTGATCCTTGGAATCAACCATTAGACTATCATATTGTAGGTTTATGCTCTTTTTTCACTCCTGATTCCTAACAAATAGCTCAGAATCCATCAAATTTGGTCTATTTTCATCACATACCTCATATCCATTTACTTTGGTTAATAAAAGTAGTCCTTATTCCCTTTAATTTTCTCCCCTTTTGACCAAATGAAAATCCCCAAATCATGATTTTTCTTCTACCCATTCTTAATTATCAAGCAGTATATACCTTTTTTGTCTCCTCCTTCTATAGTATCTTATATTAAATTACATGGGAATTAATTATCATAATTTGACCCAGATTATCCATTCCCCTTAACGAAATTCTCCACCTATGGGGAAAATCCCTATTCATAAGATGACCAATTGGTTTCCAACCCTTCATATCAATTATTAAATTGAATGTCCTCTTAGTTCCACCTCTCACTTAGACTATCGGATCCTATAATATGACCATTTAGATAAGATATTATTACATTATTTTAAAACTCATTTTTAATGTAACCTAATGTATTCCCTCACCTATCACTTAATCTGTCACCTCTTGATTAGGTTTTCTGCCATGTTTCATAACCTCATCATGAGATAAAGGATTCAGATTGTAACCCATGTAATCAACAACACGTACCATTCACCCCCCTAAATCAAAAGGGTTATACATTAAAAAATTATGATCAACTAAATCCAACTTCAAGAGATAAAAATATCCGCATTATTAGGATAATTTTATGTCATTTCCAATTTATATATGATATTATTACATATAGCCCCATTACACCCCAACTGATCAGCTTCAAAGGCATATAAATTGTCTTTCCAAAAAACTGGTTCACCCTCCCCATGCTTGACTTCATGATAAAGAGATTAATCTATGTTAACCATAATTTTACATGATGAGAAATAATCAACCCAAGATTATAAGACCACATATTGTTGCACTAAAATTATTCTCCAATAATAATACAAACCCAATCCACTAGTGGATTTGAAACATTAAATCCACTCATATACATGGATGAATTGAATGACACATTAGGTAATTTATAATGTCAGAATAAAAAAAATGTCCTACGAAACTTCCAAGAATACATATATTTGAGCGATTTTGGAAGGGGATAAAGAGTTTAGAAAAGCCTCCCCAAATCACGGTGATAGGATCATGTCATTTCATATGAATATTGGTTAAACATCAAGAAATTTATATGACTAATCTGTTGTAATTTTGAGGAGAACTGGACCAAAAAAAATTATATCTTCCATTGAGGTGAACCAAGTCATCATATGCCTTCTGTCGAGGAGACCAACAATCATTTGATCTTATATCCCCCATGTTCTAAATATGAACCTATCAAAATCATCCATCAAAGGTTGATAATTCCTGAAACAAGTCACCAAGTTCATTCCCAAAATAATAAAAGCTTCTATTAACTCTAATGTCGATAGTGAAAGCGATGGTGCTCCATCAAGTAAATCAGGAACCTTATGGGTTAATAAGATAGCTTGAAAATTATGGATAATGTCAGGGTTTTATAATGGGTGAAACATGTGTGGTCACATTACATGAGAGGATAGAGGTAGAACATCAGCCCCTTACTAATGGAAATTAGGGAAGGTAAATATTTCTATATTCAATATAATGTACGGAATTTTGAAAAAAAATTCAATTTAAATGTCTTCATCCATCTAAGGAATTACGAAACCCATGTTCCCCACCGTATTCATAGATATTCTTATTTGGCTATAAATGAGATTTTTAAAGGCAAGAGTTCATTGATATGAGATAAAAAGTCTTCAAATTTCACTGTGAGGCTAGAAATATGGGAGGTCAACTCTTCTCATGAAGGGTCTTATTGACTAGTATGAGAGTCTATGATATATATAATATGGATTATTCAAATCCTTCTTAATATAAATACTTGTTACCAATGTTGTAAATGGAATTTATAAATATATTGAGTCAATGTGAATATCAATATATGTCATACGTTCTCCATTTTTCCATCCATGGTCAATTACTATAGAGAACTAATAATTTCATAAATAAATGTTATATCTTATTAGATGAATGGTCAACACATAACATTATGATCCATTAGAGAACTATTGACATTTAGTATCTTTGAAGATTATATAGAACTATATTATTTGTTTACATTATTCAACCAATGATCATATGAAAACATAATATACAAATAAGGGTAGAATATCATGAACATAACTCACAAAAATCATACTAAATCTATCATAGATCATAAACAAAGTTGGTGGAATAAAAAATTATCAATTAAAATGTAAATATTCCTAAGAGCGGGAAAACATCATAAATCAATCAATAATCATTAGTTTATTTCATAATCACTTCATAATAGTGTGTCACCATCATATTTATAGAAACCATTTTAGCTTGAATTAAAATAAATTAAAATACCAGGGTATCATTAATAAATTAATGTTTCCCATATCATAAAGGATCATGAATCATCACCTGTTTTCATAGTGTCTCAATCACCTCAATTTGATTCCCGTAGTGGATCAAGAACGTAATATTGCTTCCCATAATGGATCGATTACATTGATTTGTTTCCCATAATTATATCATGATAATAAATAATTTAAAAAATTAATTAGAGGGATATATTATTATTGTCCCATGGATCACATAATGAAAACTATACATATGAATGCCATGGAATATAAAAAAATTATTATTATCATCATATCAAAATCTGCTCAAAAAATGATTTTCATAAACATTTCACAAATTCATCATGGTATAACTCATGGAAAATAAATATGTTTTATAAACATATACTCGTAATAATAATACATCATATATAGAAATAATGATGATGGTATCATTGGATCATATCCCCAGTAAATCATAATATTAATTAAGGATATTGTCAAAGAGGAAAATTCCTTTAAAATATCTATGGAATAATTCTTAAGAAAAATAAATTTTTCATTTTGAAATAACTTAATTAAAATATAAAAATATCAAAAATATTATCAAAAAAATAATTGATAAGGGTCATGAAATCAGGGAATGGAAGCTTCAAAATGTTGAGTGGTTATGACAGTGGTAAATTCAATTCATGTCATGTATGCTAAGACAAAGAATCCATTATTACATGTAGAAAAATTAATTCATTAGGAAAACTACGATATGATTATTTTTATATTTTTTAATAAATATTCCAAATGGGTAAAAATATCTTTCCATAATAATTTTACAATAATAAAATGAAATATTAAAATTATTATAAAGAAAACATGCACATGGAATAAAAAGATTCCTGATCGAATAGTAAAACATAATCGATTTTCATTAAAAACATTATTTTGGTCTCTTGAGGATGTACTGTAAGGAAATTGAAAGGAAAAAATGGGATTTCTGAAATATAACTGTAGATTAATAATAATTAAATTTATTTATCATTAAAGTAATAGAAAAAGTTCTCAATCAAAATTCAACATAAAGAATCCCAATTAAAATGGGATTGAAACATAAATCCCTTACCTCAAGTCTCATCTTTCATTGTAAGTGATTAAACCTTCAATATAATAAATATAAATTTTTTATATATGTATTATAGAACCATGATATTATATATCATAATAGATTTTATTTAAATACAAAATATTATCCCCATATGATTTAAAATTTATTATTAAAATCATTCTATCGGGTGATAACTACATTGTTTTTAATACTTGTATTGGTTTAAAAGTCATAGTCCTTATACTTTAATCATGGTAACATTATTAAATTAATTTTAAAAAACATATAAATATAATATATATTCACTAAATATATATAGAGAGATAGATTCAGAAATATCATCTAGATAAAGGTAAATGAATTACACCATTCATGGAGATGGTATACCAAATATATGCATAAAAAATATTTTTAGTTTTTGATGGTTGGAAGAAAAGAATAATAAATAATAATAAAAATTTAAATAATAATTATTATCTCATATATATCATATTTATTGATTACATTTATCCTTATTACCATTAATATAAATATGAAATGAACAACGAGTCACATCGCTTCGTGGAGGTTGTAGTCCACATGTATGTACGAGAAACGTTACTATTTTCCAAAATATTGGAAGAATGTGGATAATGTATATTAAATAATAATAATAAAAATTAAAAATATTAAAAATAATTTATTTATTATTTTATAATTCATTCCATATATTTATAAGAGTATTGATAATAAATTAATTTGAAAATGCTCAGTTAGGAGTTATACATATTCATTGATAAACCCTATTGGAATTAAAACATAAAACATTAAATGATGGTATTTAGAAAAAAAAAATCTCATGGATGTTTTGATGAAATTTAGGAAGGTATTATGGTTTGTAGTGGCCATTATATAGGGATAAAAAGGTGTGAGGAAGAGAGGTGAAGAGGTTCTCTTTATGAAGTGAGAAGAAGGGAACTCTTGGAATTAATTAAAGTATTAAACAAATATAAACTAATAATCTACTACCTATGGATATGTGATGAAATATTATGAATATATGGATATCATAATTAAAAACAACAACTAGGTAGAAAAAACTGGATAACTTTAGGTGATGTTTTTACCATTATTTCTTTGTTTTAATCCCTTATTATCCATTTTGATAATTACCACAATATCAATGATCATTACTCATTAAGGGTCAATAATGTTATCATAAAAGTAAACGTGACTCTTAAGGGGATAGTGCATGATATTGTGAACCATATTCCTTTAAATTCTCTAAATATATGAGTTTTATTAATTTTAAAACATTTAATAAAATATTATTTATTGTAAAATATCATTTTTGTTGTTTTTGTAAATATTCATTTAACATGACATAGAAATTAACATGATAGAAATAGATTTATAATATTAACACTTAAAACCCTAATATGTTATATTTATCTAGGAAATTCATGGAACACAATAATTTATCGAAAATGTATTATTTTAATATATATAAAATCATTTATTTAATTTTTTTATTAATTTAATAAGTATTGTTTTGGCGTTGCGTAAGCATTTAGGGTAATTATAAATTCATAATAAATTAAAAAAAATAATTTGATAAAAAAAATGTATTAATCTTGAAAATAAAAATTTATAACTGAACCTAAAAACTTTTTTAACCATCTGATAAAACGTTATAAACATTAAACTCAAGAGAGTGAAATTTTGTTTTTATAATTTTCTTAAATTAGTTTAAAGGTCATAATCAATGAAAAATAGTCCCAAGTGGCCATATATTATATAATATGATGTAAATATCCAAAATAAACCCATAAATTTGGATAAATTTAAGTGCCGAAGCAATTTTAAAACCTTATCATAATGTTTTAACACTTTTTTCTTGTTTAACCCTTACTAAGGTGACAAAATTTTATTACTATTATTATTCATATTTAACAAAAATAATATAGTAATATTCACCATATTTAGAACTAATAATTAAAAATATGAAATCTATTTTTAAATATTCAATATTTAAATGATTCATTAATTAATTTAAGGTGAAAACATAAAACACAATGAATACTTTTTAAAAAAAATGACTTTTATGTATAAAAAATTTTTCACACCAAATTAAATAATAAATTTATTCCAATGAACATAATTAGATTGATCATTATATAATATAACTTATTTTAATTTAAAACCAGTTTAAAACAAAGTGTGTCTTTTTAAATTATTGAAACAAAAAACTAATTTTCAATAAAAATCAGTACATTTCATTATTCACTAAAAAATAAATCTTTTAGAAAAATATGAAAAATTAAGTCTTTGATAATTTTAATATTTTGAATTAAAAAATTATATATTTTTATCAAATTATATTTATAAGAGTTCTAGAAATTAATTGTTATATTCTCTAATAAGAAGTAATAAAAACCATTTTGAGAGAAAATGTATTTTTAAATCATATAGTGACTTTAATAAAAAAATAATTTCCTACAAAGTCTATAAATATTATTAATTTTTTTGCATTCATAATAATGCCTCCAATTTAATGGGTATGTTATAATGGTATACTACATTCAATTTCATTTATACTTCAGGTTATATGTATAATAAGTTATCAAAGAAACCAAATTTATTAATATGTCATAACATCTTATGGTGTTACATTAGGCACCCTGAATATAATTTCACCCACATACTTCCATCTGTATTATATAAAAAATGAGGATATTTAGGTTTCATCATGTCCTTGGGTTCACATATATCTTTCTATAGTTTATGGTTTCACCAAAAAACATTGACCAGGTGAGTTGTCTTTTTTCTTAGCTCTTCCTAACTACAATCTAGAATCTCCCCTAGTCTTTCATCATAAGGGAGATAATTCTACAATTGAATGAACATTTAATTAATTACATGTGAAGTATATATTATTTTTTTCATGAGGATAGATTCATAGAACACATCATGAACATGATAGTTATTTGGTGGATGTTTTAGCAATATTCTACCATTTTTATTAAATAAAAAATCTCAAAAGGACCAATATATTAAGGGTTCATTTTCCCTTTACTTCCCCATATCATCACCTTTATCAATGTATATACTCATAGAAGAAAATTTTCACAAAATTTTAACTCTAGATATTTATGATGATTGTCAGCATAACATATCTTTTGATTTTGAGATTCCCTTATATGTTGCAGAATGGATTTAACTTTTTATGTCATCTCCTAAACTAGCTCATATGAAAATAGATTTCTTTCTCATACCTCATCCAAAGACATTGGAGTTCTATAATTCCTACCATATAATATTTCATAATGATCCATTTGAATGGTCAATTGAAATATATTGTTGTAATAAAAACCTACTAAATTAATTTGTTGATCCCAAATAAATTTTAAATATAATGATTAATATCTCAACATGTCATCTATACTAAAAATGGTCCTATTATACTGGAAATATATATAAGGATGATATTATGTTGTAAAACTCAACTTTATATCTAGATCCAATAAAATAATTCTCAAACAAATTTGTGGTAAACCTCAGACCCTGATTAGATATAATAGAATGTGGTTAAAAATTCAATATCGCAACTGCTTTAATAAATAACATATCAAGTTGATCAAGGTGGATGTATTATTTGATGGAAATTATGTGTGACAATTTCATTAGGCTATCAACTACATCCCAAATTTCATTCTATGCTTTAGATAATTTGGGGATTCTATTGATTAAATCCTTGGTAAATTTCTCCCATTTCTATATAGGTATGGGTAATAATTTTAACATCCACATATATTTCTTTGATTGAGAATTAACTTTTGGACATACCAAGAATCAAGATACATACTCTCCAACATCCATTTTCATTTTTTATCATTAGAAATACTCATTCAGATCATTATAAATATTTATACTTCCTGGATGAAAATAAAATGATAAAATATGACCTAAATAAAATATGTATATCATAAATTCCATTATAGATAGAATAAATAAATAGTTCATGTACCTTATTATTTAATTACAATCAAGGTTTAATTGAAGTACATTTTTGAAACTCATTTACAGTTCCACAACATACTTCTATAACCCTTTAATCCTCAAATGGGCAGATGATTGAACATACATATAAGAAATATAGGATTTTTACCCTTTTATTAGTATTTCAAGTTCCATATTCTATATATCCAAATTTATTGGCTCTCTTTCAACCCTCACTAGTGCAGAAAAGTTTTTTTTATGGCGGTTATTTTTTATTTTTATCATCGGCTTTTGGCCGACGTTATTACATGAGACGTTATAAACAGAGTTTTTAACTTCTATTATTTTACAACCGATGTAAAAAACACAAATCCAAAGCATTTTTCATGTCGGTTGATAAAACACGATGTGGAAAATTCTTTGGAGCAGTGCTTTATGATATCAGTTATTTAATAACTAACGTGATATAAATCCTTTCATGTCGGTTATTATATAACTGACATCATAAAGAACTCTTTAAAAGCATTTATCACGTCGGTTATTTTTATAATAGATGTGATAAAACTATCTGCCAAACAGTTTTCAACGTCGGTTATATAATAACCGACGTAAAAACATATCTACGATGTAAGTTATTTTATAAATGATGTAAAATACTATCGATTTCAATTTATTACATCGGTTGTGAAATAACCGACATAAAAACCATTTCCCATGAAGTTATTACGTCGGTTTCCAAATAACCAACATTATAGAAAATAACAATGCATTTTTTACGTTGGTTATGAAATAACCGACGTATTTTTTTTTTTAAAATAAACCTGAACAACTGCAATACCCATCCAAATCACCTGAATCAGAGAAAAAGATTACCAAAAACAGACTAGACCCCCCCCCACACCCTTGGACACCCCCCACACCCCTGGATAGCCCCCACCCCTGGACATCCCCCCACACCCCTAGACATCCCCACCACCCCCTAGATAGCCCCCACCCTCTTGTATACCCCCACCCCCTGGACAGCACTCCCAAAACCCTCCCACACCCCTGAAACAGACCAAAAAGTTACCAAAAACAGACCAGAACCCCCTCACCCCACTGGAAAGCCCCCACCACACCCCCCACACCCCTAGACAGCCCCCACCCCCTAGATAGCCCCCAACACATCTGGACAACCCCCACACTCCTATACACCCCCACCCCTAGACTGCCCACCATCCCCTGGACAGCCCCCACACCCCTGGACAACCCCCCACTCTCCTTGACCCCTGCCCCCACACCCTTGGACTTCCCCCACCCCCGGGACTGCCCCCACCTTCTTGGACACCCCACCACAACCCTGGACACCCCCCACACCCCTGGACTGCCCCCACCCCCTGGATAGCCCCCATACCCCTGGACAACCCCTCCAACCTCCTAGACCCCCCACCCCACAACATTGGACTGCCCCCACCCTCCTGGACACCCCCCCCACATCCCTAAACTACCCCCACCCCCTAGACAGCCCGCCACACCCCTGGACAACCCCCACCCTCTTGGACACCTCCCCACACCCCTGGACTACCCCCACCCCTAGGACTTCCCCCACCCTCTTGGACACCCTCCCACACCCCTGGACTGCCCCCACCCCTAGACATCCCCCCACACCCCTGAACAACCCCCCACCCTCCTGCACACCCCCCACACCCCGGTACTACCCCCACCCTAGACTGCCCCCATCGTCCTGGACACCCCCACAGCACTGGACTGCCCCCCCCCCCTCAGCCCCTAGACACCCCCTCCCCCACACCCCTGTACTGTCCCCCAACCCCCTAGACAACCGCCTCCCCCACACCCCTGGACAACCCCCACCCTCTTGGACACCCCACACCCCTGGAATGCCCCCCACCCCCAGGACTACCCCCACCCTCCTGGACAACTCCCCACACCCCTGGATTTCCCCCACCCCCCTGTACAGCCTCCTGCACCCTTGGACAACCCCCACCCCCACCCTCTTAGAAACCCCCCCACACCCCTGGACTTCCCCCCACCCCCTGGACAACCCCTGGATAGCTGGTGTTGGGAGAGGAGGTGCCGCCATCCCTTGGGGGGCACTCCATTGGAAGGTACTCATCACTCCCACATGCGAAGCTTGAGCTCTCAAAATGTTTCACATGTGGGAGTGATGAGTACCTTCCAGCGGCGCCTCCTCTCCCACCCCCTGGACTGCCCCCATCCTCATGGACACCCTGGACCCCCCACCCCACTGGACACCCCCCCCACTAGACAACCCTCCCACACCCCTGTAAACCTCCCTCACCCCACAAGACACCCCCACACCCCTGGACACCCCCTGGATAGCCCCCCACTCTCCTGGACTGCCCTTCCACCCTCCTAGATATGCTCCCACACCCTAGACTGCACCCTCACTCTCATGGACACCCAAGATACCCCCACCTCACCAGAAAACCCTACCACACCCCTGGATACCCCCCATTTAACACCCCCCCACAACCTTGGAACCCCTCCCCCCAGACCAGAATCCATACAAGAAAAGCCATCATAAGTAGACCAAAACAAGAAGTAGAGAAAAATTAAACATTCACATATATAATATTCAAAACTTAAAATGTCAACATAAAAAAACTAAACCCATCCTAAATGAATACCAAATACACAATTACGATGACAATATTCAAAATTACATTTTACACTACAAACAACTAAAATTCAATCAAAACTGTAAAATAATTTTACTATTACACTTGTAAGTGTTTGACGTCTTGAGCACTATATGGTTGAGGGTAATCAAATATATACAAATTAAAAGGATGGTAGTTAATGTGTATAATGAATAAATCAAATGAAATATTATGGAAAAGTTTAAAAGGAAATATTACTAGGTAAAAGTTCACAACTGTCCCAGTTGTAATTATTTCATACATAAATCTAAACAAATAATATCTGCATTCAATGATTCCTTGTGGTTCATGACAATTCTATTTGAATGATTATAAATTCAATATGTTATTTGTATGTAATAAATCAAAAAGTACAAATTATAAATGGATATTTACCTTTACATTTACATATTTGATATTCTCACTCCTTTTTCTTTGTGTTTTTTCGAAAGTAGACCCATCCCCTATTAGAAATTAATATGAATGGGATAAATTTAAAATTCATTATAATATAGAAAACTATTGAAAAATTGAAACTTACTTTTCCAACATTTTCTGAAAAATTTCCCACACATCACCATGGACATAGCATATAAAATAAAGTGTCTTCTCCCTTGGGAAAAAACCCCTAACATCCAATGATCACTGATAAAAGAAAATTTAAGGTTAGTGGTTTTTTATGTTAAACGATAATGAACTCTTTGAGAGAGATGTGTTTCATACATCTCACAAAAAGGCATCATCCAACATTGTGTGACTATATTCTGTTCAAGTCTTTTAGCAATATAAAGCGTTCTTTGTTCCACATCCAATGATCATGCTTCAGGGGAAATCAAATGCAGGTCCATGAACCCATATACATCTCTTCGCTCATTCTTCTCACAAATATTATAAAGATACCTAACAGAAAACAGATATAAGTCTACATTTTTAATAAATATAATGCAGGGAAAAGGTGTTAAGACTTACATGGAAAAAATTTTCACCACATTCATGCCCAAACTTATCTCTAGTAACAAGCTCCATGATATGAGATTTCATAATCCACACAGTTATTGCACGTCCACAAACATGAGCTTCCATTGGAAACTCATAATGATTCGCCAACAAATTTGAATATCTTGACATTCTATCAAAACTACTAGAATCTGTATCTGATGTCATAGCCATTTGTCTTTGTTGTTGTCTATATAATATTTCATAACCTTTGAAGTATTCCAGTAAAAATAAATACAAAAATATATTAGTTTTCAAATGATAAAAAAACTTTAATAAAAAAATGAAATAGAAGATATAACATATATAGATCTATGGTAATGAGTCGAAGAAGTCTGGATGGTGAAATTAAAAAATGGTCGATACTATGTCCAACTGTCATCACCTCATCTATAGGTAATGGTATTCGAGCTGATCAATCTATAATATCCTATATAGTGACCCTCTGATTCTCTACCTCTAATTGTTGATGATGAACTGTATCTCCTATACAATATACCAACCCATATGAAACTATATGATGGTGAGGATCATCAACATACAACCAGCAAAAAGTAAGAAGCTGTGGCAGAAGAGTAGGATAAAAAATGGGGTCTGCAGGATGAGGTGGGGGAGTGGGAGCTACTGGCAGAGGTGGAGCCTAATTAATGGGGTCTGTATGGGGAGGTGGAGGAGTGGGAGTTGCAGTCTGAAATTGTCTTTTCATATCTACAAACATAGACTGTACCGACACACTGATCTTTTCCTGCATCGTCGCATTAATATTATAAACTTCAGCCTCTAAGGATTTTATTTTTTTATTAACACCCTCAACGTAAGTAGTTGAGGAACGTGGAAACACATTTTATACCGATACACCTGCCAGATATCCTTGTACACGACCAGGACGTTCGGGCTTTCCCAATACTATAGATAAAATATCATCCCTCCCAGTAGCTGTAAATACCCCCTCTAAGCTCTGCTTCTCAAGGGAATCATGTATTAATTAATTGAACATTTCTGTAATTATTGAAATTAAATGAAGAAAATAGTTAACTTAAATAAATAAAATAGATATCTTCGAATCCTCTCAACTATGATTCTTGAATCTTCCAAAAGATATTACACTTATTTTCCCATCCAAGCTCTCTTCCATTTTTCATATCTAGATGGAGGGGATGGAGGGGACACCTCTCTAGAGCTTGAAGACTCAGCTCATATTTTTTGTAATGTTTCTGCCATCATTTTTTCTTCCAATAATGTATACCCTCCCCGAGATAAAATATGAGGGTATACATTTTTATATTGGATATCCTAATGATATTTCCTTGTTTTCTATAAATTAATAATAAGAAATCATTAAAAAAATAGTAATAATATCATTTATATAAGAATGATTATAAAATTTTACCTTTCCCTTATAAAAAATGAATCTTTTCTCCTACTTTCAACAAACTGTCTCCATGTGACTTCATCTATGAAAGGATATATAAGACATGGATTTTCATGACTCCTATGAAAAAAAATAAAATCACACATGAGGGTTGATTTGAAATTCCTCCATCTCCTAGCAGCCACCAATAAGCATTTATTCCAGACTCCTCCAGTGTCAGGAATATCAAATTTCATCTGATAAAGAAGAGGTTAAACATATTATATATACAAGAAACATTTAATGAATAGGAAAAAAATAGAAAAACATCTTACCAAAATTGTCTCCCACAACTGAGAGATTATCGCTTTTTCCAGACTTCTCTAGTCATCATACAAAATTCTTACTTTGATCTTACCCTGAGTGGATATAAAACTCTTAAAATCTTTTGCATTTAGACCTCTAGGAATATCATCCTCATCAAACTCAACATGTATCCTCTGATCCTGTATACGTGCATTTGATAATTTTGGTAAACGTGTGCACCCATGTTTACCAACTCTTGAACTCTTTGTAGTAATGGGAGAACATGAGGAAGATTGGGGAACATCAAGAGGAGCATGTGAATGTTCCTCCCCAGAGGTATGACCAATATTCTCATCTCCAGAATCTTGTGGTTGATCAACTGATTGATCTATCATTATCCTTCAAATAAAAAAAACAAACATTATTTCACAAATATACAAATTCAAATATTTTAATACTACTGTAATCAGAAAATAGAAAATTGTACTAAGTTATGTAATAGTAAACATGGTTAATATGGTAAGCATGTAAAACAATAGTAAAGATGGTAAAGATGGTCAAGATGCTAAACATGGTAAACATGGTAAACCTGATAAACATGGTAAACTTGGTAAAGTAATTGTCACTGAACAAAAATAATAGACATATAATTTATGTAATGATAAACATGATAAAGTAAACTAAACAAAATTAAAACATTGTAAACCTGGTAGACATGGTAAACATGGTAAAGTAATTAACACTAAAAAAACAATAGATATATAATAAATGTAATGGTAAACATGATCAAGTAAACTAAAAAAAATAAAACCAACAAAAACTTATACTCATTTTGTTTTAATACATGTTTTAATAAAGAAAAAACTAACAATATCTACCATTTTATGAAAATAATAAATTTAAACAAGAAATAAACAAATGTTACCTCTAATTTTTGGAATGTACAAATGGATTGTTTTCCCAAATTCCTGTAATTGTCACTGAACAAAAATAATAGACATATAATTTATGTAATGATAAACATGATAAAGTAAACTAAATAAAATTAAAACATTGTAAACCTGGTAGACATGGTAAACATGGTAAAGTAATTAACACTAAAAAAAACAATAGATATATAATAAATGTAATGGTAAACATGATCAAGTAAACTAAAAAAAATAAAACCAACAAAAACTTATACTTATTTTGTTTTAATACATGTTTTAATAAAGAAAAAACTAACAATATCTACCATTTGATGAAAATAATAAATTTAAACAAGAAATAAACAAATGTTACCTCTAATTTTTGGAATGTACAAATGGGTAGTTTTCCCAAATTCCTTCGACATGATCATTCCTTATGGAACAAACCATGTCTTTAACATGCTCATCGTTATGTTCTGTTAATCTTTCCATGGAAGTAGGGATCTCACATAAATCAACATCTTCATCAAGTTCATCCTCACCAACATATTTTTTTCCCTTGTAAAACAATAGCCCACTGCATCTCTGATTGATCCACTACATAGAATTTTTTTTACATGTGTTTCCATTATAAAAGATTCAGATATGTCTTCTAATCTATTCAGATTAACAACTATCATTCCAAATTCATCGTGTATGACACTGTTATTACCGATAAACCATTTACAATTAAAAACAAGAACTTTAATTTTAAAGTAATCCACCTCCCATATGTCTTCAATCACTCTATAATATGCACTTGATACAGAAATTTGGTTTTTGTTTTTAGCACTCGAAAAATGAATTGCTTCTTCAAACACTAATACACCACTATTTTGAATTGCACTTCTATTGTCTTGAGCTTTCATATGAAATGTATATCCATTAATGTCATAACCAAACCATGTTATCACATTTAACCATAGACCACCCACTATCCATATTAATGTCTCTGATACATCTGATCTACCAAGAAAGGTCTTTTTAAACCATGATAAATTTTTGTTGTTGTGCTCATTCAAAATTCTCAATTCTTTCTTCTTTGGATGAAATTTTTTTCAACTCATTAATATGCAATGTGATATATGGTTGAGCTTTAGCTATGTTATTCAAGATGTATGATTATAACTTCTTTATCAGTTCAGTTGACAACAATTTGACTTTCAAGCCATGAATCCTCTTTCACTCACTATTAACTCGTTCATGGCGAGATGGAGGAAAACCTATGTGCAGTGCCGCAGCCAAGTAGCACGTAAAAAACTCTAAAAACTCCTCAAAAATATACTTTTCAATAATGGAAGCTTCTAGCTGATATGGATTCTTAACATACCCCTTCAATATTTTCATATAACTTTCAAAAGGATACATCCAACGAAGATATACAGGTCCACAAATCTTTATTTCTCGAACCAGATGAATCATTAAATTCACCATTATATCAAAAGAATTTGGAGGAAAATAAATTTCTAATTGATAATGTATACAAATTGCATCATTTTCCAAAATGTTCAAAGCATTAACATCAATCACCTTATTAAAAATTGAATTGAAAAAATAAGACAACTTCATTATAGTCTTTCTGACACTGATGAGAAATATTCCACACAATGCAACTGGTAGAATTTGTTGCATCATGATGTGACAGTCATGAGATTTCATACCTATCAACTTCAAGTCCTTTAATGAGACAAAATTTTTAACATTTTAAGAATAACCTTGAGGCACTTTGATATCATGAAGACACTGAAAAAAGCTAATTTTCTCCCTCTTCGATAATGTATGACAAGCCAGGGGAAAAATGTTCATCTTCCATTAGGAGTGGGAGCTAACTCCAAACGTATTCCCATTGATAGTAAGTCTAATCTTTCATTCAACCCATCTTTTTTCTTTCTTTTAATATCTAACAATGTTCCAATCAAAATATCACAGATATTCTTCTCCACGTTCATGACATCAATATTATGTTTAACTTCATGATATCTTCAATATGGTAGCTCAAAAAATATTGACCTTTTCATCCAAATATGTCTATCATTACCAGATTTCTATGTCTTTCCCAATGTCACATCAAGGTTTTTCACCCCCTCAAAATACAGATTAGGGGATAAAGGTTTTGGAGAAATATCAAATTCTTGTGATCCATTGAATGCCTTTTTTAGTCTTCTATAAGAGTGATCCCTAGGCAAAAAATTTCGATGACCCATGTACACTATTTTCCTCCCATGATGCAATTGACAATATGATGTCTCCTGTTCGCAAATTGGACATGCTTTATGCCCTTTAAAACTGTATCCAGAAAAATTTCCCTATGCTTGGAAGTCATTTACAGTGAAAAAAAGAATTGTATGCAGTTGAAAATATTCCATTTTATAAGAATCATACACCCTAATACCATCATACCATAAAAGTTTCAAATCATCAATCAACGGTGATAAGAAAACATCAATATCATTGCTGGGTTGCTTCGGACCAGTGATCATTATACTCAACATGACATATTTTCCCTTCATACAAACTTCGAGATAGAGGTTGTAAATTACCAATAAAAAAGGCCATGAACTATGTGTGCTACTGAGGGTCTGGTATGGATTCATTCCATCTGTGCACAACCCTAGTGTAAGATTTCTAATTTCATTTCCAAATGTAGGATACTACTCATCAATTTTCTTCCATTGTGTAAAATCAGCTGGATGACATATTCTTCCATCACATAACCACTCATCAGCATGCCATCTTAAACTTTATTTATCATGTGAATTAGGAAATAAACATTTGAAACTATAAATTATAGGAAGATACCAAAATACCTTTGAAGGTATCTTTGTAATCTCTACATCAGCCTGTGATTTTTATTTCACCATATACTGTGATATACCACATTTAGGACACTTTGGCAGAAATTTATATTCCTTCCTATATATCATACAGTCATTCGGACAAGCATGTATTTTCTTGTATCCCAATCCCATTAGGAATAATATTTTCTTGGCTTTATAATGTGAATATGGAAGATCATTATCTTTTGGAAGAATTTCTTTCATCAATTATAGCAGCTCTGTAAAACATCTGTCACTCCATCCATGTTTCACCTACAGGTTAATCAATCTTAACACCGCTGAAAAAACCATAAAATCTGTACAACCAGGATATAATGGTTCTTTAGCATCACCATATAGATTCCCAACTGTCGGTTCTATATCAAATTGTTCATCTGTAATATTGTGAATCATTTCTTCAATTCCATCGGAGTCACCATCTTGAGAATCATCATCATCAGTGACATTCCGTCCAGTTTCACCATGCCAAATCCAAGGGTTGTAACTCAGAATAAAAACATGACAAATCAGATGATCTTTTATCTCTCTACTTTTCAACATCTTCATATTCAAACATTTCAGGCATGGACAGAAAAAAATGTCACTACTTGGAACATTTTGTTTAGCAAATTCCAAAAAGGAATCAACACCTTCCTCATATTCAATGCTCATTCGATGTGCCGTAATCCAACTTCGACTCATTATTAACTATAACAAATATAAAAATTACACATCTTTATAAGATAAGAAAAATATATGTTTATATGAAATACATCATAATTAGAATGTAATTTTTTTTGAAATATAAAACAAATCTATGCGTATTTAAAAAAAATATGCATGAATATGATTTTAAAAAGAAAATATAGTTAGATATAACCGTTTTAAATTCATCTTGGATCCTTTCTTCATAAGGTCCACAAATAATACATCATGGTGAAACTGGATACCAAATTTACCCTTCCGTAAAAAAGAAATATGAAGTTTAAATATTAAAATATGTATACATTCACTACCGAAAATTACACAGATCCTAATGATTTTAAACATCTGGAAAACCCCCCCACCCCTCTGGATAACCCCCACCCCCTAGACACCACCCCCACCCCTTGGACATAACCCCCACCCCCATGGACACCACCTCCACACCTGGAAACCCCTATCCTCTTGAAAAACACCCCCACCCCCTTGTACACCACCCCACCCCCTTGGACACCAACTCCACCCCCACCCCCTTGGATAACCCCCACCCCTGGACACCACCCCCACCCCCTTGGACACCCCCTGGATAGCCCCCACCCCTCTAGACACCCCCACCACCTTGGACACCCCCACACCTCTTGGACACCACCCCACCCCTACCCCTTTGGACACCCCCTGAACACCCCTCAACCCCCCTGACACCCCCACCCCCTTAGACACCAGCCCCACCTCCATGGACACCCCTGGACACCACCACCCCCTTGGATAGCCCCCACCCCTCTGGATAGCCCCCCACACTCTGGACAACCCCCAAACCTCTAGACAGCCCCACCCCCTTGGACACCCCCACCCCTCCTGGACACCACCCCCACCTCCTACCCCCTTGGATATCCCCTTGGACACCCCCAACCCTTTGGACAACCCCCTGAACCCTCTAGATAGCCCCCAACCCCCTGGACACCACCCCCACCCCCTTTGACATACCCAACCCACTTGGACAGCCCCAACACCCCCTTGACACCACCCCCACCCCCTTTGACACCCCCTGGACACCCCCACCTAACTGGAAAACCCTCCCAACCCCCTTGGACACCCCCCGCACTTCCCCCCACCCCCTAGACACCACACCCACCCCCTTTGGCATCCCTCGCACCCCCTTGGATACCCCCAACCCCCTTAGACAACCCCCTCACCCCCTGGACGCCACCCCCACCCCCTTTGACACCCCCTGGACACCCCCACCCAACTGGACAGCCCACCCAACCCCCCTAGACACCCCCACATCCCTAGACTTCCCTCACCCCCACCCCCTTTGATACCCCCTAGACACCCCCACCCAACTGGGCAGCCCACCCAACCCCCTAGACACCCCACCCACTTGCACAGTCCCCCTAGAAACCCCCTTTACGCGCACACACACATGATAGAACACAAAAAAATCGTAAAATTTCATGAAATCTCTCCAATAGGTTTATTTTACCAGAAAATAATTTATCATGGTATATATGAACACTATGAAACTAACCATGATTTCAAGAACAAAGAAAAATAACATCTCAAAAAATTACTTTAGGGCATCGCGGAAAAAAAACTGAAAAGGATTCGTGTGAGGCTTAATTTAGTGTTGTGAGTCAACCTGATAGATCTTATAATAATAAATATGAAGAATGATGTGGGGAAAACGTGGATGGAGGGCACAACTTCGACGAATCGATTCTAGGTTTTCCGCATGAGAGAGACGAGTCTCAGGTCACCCGATCGATGGAAACAGAATGACTGAATACAGGGTGCGATAAATCATTTAAAAGATTTATAGCATCAGTTATTTAATAACCGAAGTAGAAACCTATGTATCACGTCTATTTTTTCATAACCGACGTGATATATGTCGCTTTATACTAACGTGATAAATTACCAAGATTGGCTTTATCACATCAGTTTTTTATAACTGACGTGGTAAAGTGCAGAGATATCCTTTATCACGTCGGTTATTTAATAACCGACGTGATAAAGTGCCGAGCTTTCCTTTATCACATCGGTTATTTTATAATTGACGCGATAAAGTGCGTGAGATTTTATTTTCACGTCAGTTATACAATAACAGACATAAAAAGCTAATCTCTATATATTTTATGTTAGTTATTTTATAACTAACATAAAATATGGATCCTGATCGATATATCAGGTCGGTTATTTTATAACCGACGTGATATATCAATAATTGTAGATTTTCACTTCATTTATATAGAACCAACGTGAAAAATGCCAACATGTTAAAAGTTTTTTCCACTAGTGCCTTATGATGGAAATAATATAATTAGTTTTATAACTTATAGAATCATCCATCTTGTTAACCTTTACAAGGTGTAAATGTATTGATTCTTAATAATACTTAATCAATTACAACTATCTTCACTTTCACATGTGTAAATATTATTTTTTTGAATATATATTTTAAACTTTTATGATTCATATATATGTCAAACCTTTCATCATAAAAATAATTCCATTATAGCTTCAAATAAAAAATTACGTCTACAAGCACTAAATAATGATTCATGTCAATTGGTGTGTGACATATGCTATCACTATATCATTATACATGAGTACATATCCAATTTAATTTTTTTTATGCATCATTATAGATAAAAAACCCTTCTACACTATAGGATAGTGTGAGTACAAGTGAACTGAATAAACTTCTATTAATATCCTAGAAACCCTATTAACATTCATCTATACATAATATATTAACTCCCATCCAAGTAATCTTGGTGAGTGTATTAGGTAGCCATGATAAATCATTTATAAACATAATATAGTATCTATATATCCCAAGAAATATATGTATTTCAGTTAACTTGGTTGGACTAGGAAATTTCTCAATAACTTCTATCTTTTAGGGAACACTGATATACACTAACTTTATATTATATTTCAAATGAATGAAATTTTATATAGCCAACATTTACAAATGGAAAATTTAACATAATCCTTTCATAGGTTCTTTAGAAAAATTATTAAATTATAATCATGTTGTTAGTTTATCTTTGAATATATAATAATATCCTCTATAAGGAATACAAAAAGCTAATTAAGGTAATCTATAAGAACTATATTCACCAAATCCATAAATATAACAGTGGAATTAAAAAGTCCAAATGGAATCACTATAAATTCATAATTCCATTATCTCATATGGAAGCCTGTTAAGAATATATCCAACTTCTCAGCGCTAAATTTATGATATAAATAATCAGGTTCCATAATATAAATGTATTGATCATTTAATAATTGATTAAACAAGACATAGATTTGGGTTAATGGATTCTTTTTCTTGATAATGATCTTCTTAGGTTTTTGATAATCAATGTAAATGGGCATTAACCCATAGTTCTTCTTATAAAATGAATAGGTGCACCCAATGGTGACTCACTATGGAATATAAACCACTTATAAATATTCTCCTGTAGTTTCTCTTTCAATTCCTACAACTCAATTGACAAAATTCAATAAGGATTCCTTGAAAATGGTGTAACACAATGTATGAGTAATATTGAAAAATAAACATCACGATTTAGAGGAGGACTATACAGTTCTTATTGAAAGACATACAAAATACTTAATAATAGAAATATTATCAATAATGTGTTTTCCCTCAGCAATACAAGATTGATACCATTATTAGATCAGAATTAAAACCCACATGATAGAAGTATTTTTTATTGGGAGTTAATAATAATTCTCACACTGCTAAATGATCACAGGTTCACATGGAGTATGAAATTTGACTTCCCTTACCTATAAATTCATATGTGTTACATATAATTAAAGAAAATTCATTCCTAGAATCACATAAAATTCAACTAAAGGATGAATCAAAATATTTTCATGTATCACATTCCCATAAACATCAAATAAGATATGAATAATAAACTCAATATGTAACAATTATACCATAGGTTTTCCACTAAAAACTCAATATCTAATCATTGAGGATATAAATTAAAAATCTGTGATAGTTTTCTTGATGTATAAAAATCCATATAACTAAAATAATATATTTTAATTTAATATTTCAGCATACCTTTTACCACCTTAACTTTATGATTCTATCTTTAGTCCTGTACTAAAACCAAAATGGTTTTATTGATTAGTAAACATATTTAATTAGAGTAATCAATTATATAATCCTAAAATATTATTCATAGGATCTCTAAATTAAGAATCCTTCTTCTCAATCTAGAACTACAGGTTTAACCTAGGTTATCTAGGGTCATTTATAAAACTTTCGGATTTTATACTCTACTTAGACTGATCCCAAGGGTTGTGATATATGTTTTCTAACCCTAATATTCAAGGATTGATTAAAACATTATATGATACCAATTATAAAAACCTAATAATTTCATAAATAATTTTTACATATTATTTGAAGAGTATTATATAAATAACATTAATATATATTCTATAACCACAATGGATTAGTGTCTTTAGAGAATAAATATATAAACATATTACTTTGGTACATTCCTTCCCATATCTTATATCGTCCTTCTCACATTTTACCCTTCTTGAAATTCCCTACATAAAAAATGTCTTCATGAAATATGGAATGAAAACATAAGAAAGGGTGAACTCAGAATCCCATTAATGGTATACATGGGATATATCAATGGATGATCATATGAAAGAAAAAGATAATCATTAGTGCATGAGATCATGACTATAGAATAAAAAGTTCACACCAAATATTTCATAGATCATAAACATGAGTCAGGAATAAAACATTATCAATTAAATGTATATGATTTATAATACAATGAAATCATGTTAAATCAATTATAAAGCATAATTTCCTATCATAATCATGTAGTAAAAGTGTATTACAATCAATGGTATAGAAACCACATCACATGTTAAGGTTAACTATAGAGACCATCAAATCATAGTTAATGAGGCATCAACAGTTATTTAAAATATCATAATGGATTAGGAATCACCACCAATTCCATATCGTGGATTAATCACATCATCTTTTTTCCCTTAGGGAGTCTAGCACATCGACATTTTTCCCATAATGGATCAAGAACATTGAGTTGTTTCCCATAATTATCTAGTGAGATATAAAAATTTATCCATTGAATTAGAGGGATATATAATTTTGGGACCACCAATAATATAATAAAATCCATAAATATGTTTTCTACATGTTTTTAAAACATTCAACTTATCATTTTATCATAACAGAAGCAAAGAAAATAGGTTTCAAAAAATATTCATAAATTCATCATAGCATAACCCATGTAAAATAAATGGGTTTCATAATCATCTCATCATCGTAATCATAAACCATTATAATAAATAATAATAATGGTATCATTGGATCATACCCCTTGTTAAAAATAATATTCATCAAAATTTATTATTGATGGGAGTTCCCTTAATATATTATAGGAATATTTATTGAGTAAAATACCCTTATAATTTTCTACTAAATTCTTTAAAATATAAAAATTTATGAAATATAATATAAAAAAATTATATGAAAAGAACAATTGAAAATTTTAATTTAAGATTCAAAATATTAAGCGGAAAATACAATAAGAGATTCCATTAAAAACATGTATGTTAAAACAAATATTTCATTCACACTTCTCATAAAAAGTATATAATATGGAAAATGAAAAGAAGATTACATGGAAACATGTTTATAAAAAGTAAAATATTGTTTAAAATAACTTATAAAAATAATTGGTTAATAATAAAAAAACATTATTAAGATCATTTTAAATATAACATTGAGAGGGAAGATATATATTCTCAACCAAAAATTAAAACATAGTCAATCTTCCGTAATAACATTATTTGTGTATCTTGAGTACATAAAGTGAGAAAAATGAAATAAAAGAATTTATTCTATAGAAATAAAAGAGGATAATAAAAATTAAGTTTATTTATCGGATAATTATAATAAAATGTAATCAATGGAAACACAAACATAAAAAATTCTAATTATAATTGGATTGAAACATAAATCCCTTACCTTAAGTATTTTTATTATTCATAAGCATTTAAACCTCATGTAAAATAAATATATTAATATTTTAAATTAATTTTAGAACCATATCATTATATATAATACCATATATGATTTACTTATAACATATCACCTCCCATTTTCTAACAATTTTTTTAATTCACTATTTTGGGTGACAAGTAATTCCTTTTTCATGCATGTTTTGGATCGGAAGTCCCGATCCTTATAATTTTATCATGGTCTCATTATATCAAGAATTTTAACCATGATAAAATTATCATACATACATATATTAATTATATATGTTTTTATGATTCCTCTATAAAATTTAGAGATAGGAAATTAAATTACACTATTTATGGAGGTTGTAGGTCATACGTACGCATGGACATTATTTTCACTTTTCAAAAGATAGAAAGAAAGAAAGGTAAATAATAATTAAACTTTAAATAATCATTATTATATGAAATATATATAATATATATTCATTACATTTATCCTTATTACCATCTATGTAAAGTTTAAATGAAAAAAGAATGACATCGCTTGGTGGAGGTGATAGTCCACACATTCACAAAAGTAACATTACCGTCTTCCAACAAATTGGAAGAATGTGGATAATGATTTTTACATAATAATAATAACAATTAATTATATTTAAGATAATTAATTCATTATTTTATAATGGATACCATATATTTATAGGAGTTATAATAGGAAATAAAATTGAAACAACATTGTTAAAATTTGTACCTATTCATTGAGAAACCTTCTTTCTCCTACACCATAAGACTTAAGAGGATGGTATCTTGGAAATAATAGAAGATATATGACGTTTTTAAGGAATATAGTAAGGTATTATTGTAAGCATTCATTGGGGTAGAAGTTATAGATGATGTGAGCAAGATTGGAGAAGAGGATACCTTTAAAAAGTGATGAGAGGGAAACACATGGAATTATATAAAGTATTAAATTAATGTACCTTAACTTTCATTTACATGTGGTTTCGAATTAACATTTTTTGAATTTAAACTAATTATTCATATAAATAAAATCATACAATAAACTTTTGACATATTTAGGTGATTTTTTTCATCCTTTCCTTTTTATTTTAACCCCTATTACCCCATTGGAAAATTACCACAATGTCAAACTTTTTTATTCATTAAGGGTCAAGATGGTAACTATAAAAGAATATGTGACTCATAAATGGTCATGGGCTTATAATATGATCCATATTAATTTATAATGGATGATTTTATGATTTTTATGAACTTTTAATAATTTAATAGAATGTTATTTGTTATAAAATACCATTAATGTAATTTTGGAAGAGTTCATTTAATTTGACTTCATGAAAAACATGAGATAAATTTTATTTAAATAAAAAAATCTCAAAAATACCTAATATGATATATTTTTATAAAAAAATAACATAATAATTAATCAAAATTTTATTGATTTTAATATTTATAAAATCTTTTATTCTATTTTTCGTTTAATTAAATAAATACTGCATTGGCGTTACATAAGAATTTAAGGTATGAATTCAATCACTAAAAGTTAAAAATTAATTAATATGATAAAAAAATTAATTAATATTTTAAATAAATATATAGGACTGATCTTAACCTCTTTTACCCTTCTGATAAAATATTATAGATATTAAAGTCAACATAGTGATATTTTGTATTAATTCTTTTCTAAAATTAATTAAAAGGACATACTCAAAGAAAAATTATAAAAAGTGGAAATATATTGTATAGTTGGATTTATATTGATATAAAAATAATAATAAAATAGTTTAATTCAATATTTATAAAAAAATTAATGGATTATCCCAAGGTTTCAACCCTATTTTACCCAGTTTACACTTACAGAGGTCACAAAAAATTTCAATGGTTAATATTCATATTTACCAAAAATAAAAGGTACTTATTTAACACATTTGGACCTAATAATTAAAAATATATAGTAAATTTTTTAAGAGTTACTTAATATAAGTGGATGAAGTAAATTTATGTTAAAAACACAAAATTCAATTAAAAGTTGTTCTAAAAAAATTCATTTTTTTGTAAAAAACTATTTTTTAATAAAATTCAATAATAAAATTGATTCCAATGAGATTAATTATATTATTAATAATATATTATATATAATTTAAATTTGAAACCATTTAAAAAATATAAATCATTAAAATATTTAAAACATGAACTTTTCAATAAAAATCAGTAATTTTCATTATTCACTGGAAAATCAATCTTTTCAGAAAATACCCAAAACTCATACTAAGATAATTTTGATATCATGATTAAAAAAGATATCCTGTTATAAAATAATATTTATGTAATTTTATGAAATGAATTTTATTATTCACTCACAATAAGAAATAAAACCCACTTTAAAGGAAAAATGTATTTTTAAAGCATTTAAGGACTTTACTAGAAAAAATATAATTTATTTATCAGAAACCATTATACATATTTTTTTGAAATATCATTGTTACTATTCATTATACCAATTTGATGGATAGGTTATAATTTTATACAATATTACATTTATTTTAGTCTTAGGTTTTCTTGTATCGTATGTTATCGATGAATTAATTTTATTTAATATGTCATAAAATATAATGGTGTTAAAATTACACTATTGTTTAAATAAACACATCTAAGTACTTTGGGATTTATTGAAATAGTGTAAGGTACTAGTTGTGATGGATTCATGGATATGGCCATGTATGGGCTTTCTATATATCCCCATGAAGGGAATCATAACCCATAGAGTTCAGCACCACATAATGAGACAAGTAATATCATTTATGTTCTAGTCATAAGTACCAATGGGGTGTATTTTATGTTCATGAATCCATAAACTATGAAGTTACTTTTATAGGCATGCATATAATGGGAATGATTTTCCTTATTTATTTACACATATAGTACTATGGTGTATTACAGATTTATTTTTCATGACCAAGACCTATTCTGAGATGTTTAATGTCTTGTGTAACAAAATTATATGGGAAGGGGGATTGGTAATGGTTGATGTATGAATTATTCATGATAAATACTTTCTTGTTTATCATATCTATTGGTAACTAATAGGAATTATAATGGTTGGGGATTACATCAGGTAAAAATTCCATTATATTCTCACTCATCTCTTATATAACGTTAACTAGATAGAGAAAGAATGTTAGAATTGTAAGTTATATAACCTAATGTCGAAGAATCCAGAATTATCTTATATAATAATCCAAATCATGTATATAGACAATTTATTCACCATAATGGAGGTTTATCAAGTGATTTTCAAAATTCTAAGTTTCCATAAAAATGGTAAGCAATGACCAAGGTAGGGGATCTAGGAAAGATGGTCTAGATGGAGATATCTAGAGATCATAGAGCCGATGTGAAGAGGTTTACCAAATAAATGAGGGTTATATGAGGTTGGAAAAAATGGACAGGATTAGGTTATTGGACTATGAATATTTCAACTAATTGCTTAATGGAATCAATCCTTATTATCATGGACGTATATGATTTTTAGTACCCTGAGGACCCTATTGGTTATAGAAGAAATGTTTTGGCATATATCCTATAAATTTTATGATTAAAATTATCAATGGAATATGTTCAAGATGGGAATAAAAGAAGTTTTCCTAGTATCCCAGTCATATGAATCTAGTTTTCATTAGGATTATATGAAAGCATAGTAGTTATAGGATTTTAGACTTTGAAAAAGAGGAAAAATTGGTCATTGGGGTCACGATTTCAACCAAGGTAAGGGACCTTGGAAAAGAGGATTCTGTTGGAACCATGGTCATCTATGCATGAATTAGAGAATGGTTTGTGTTTGTTGTCAATACCCAGAGGATGTTTAGAATGTGTACCAGAAAAGTACTCATACAGGTCAAGCAGATAATAGTATTGAAGGTGGCACTATTTTCCAGTGTTTTCCAAATTTCTGGGCCTCAACATTGACAAAAGGGGAAAACAATGTTTTTTTGGTAAAGGGACTTACGTGCCGGACATGTGTCGCGCAAGTGAATTGCGCGCTGGGAAAGGAATTTCTCGTCAGTGCCTAGGAGGATTGGAAAGTTGCACACCATATGTTTTTCAAGATCAGGACATCAAAATATGGCAATGGAAATAGGGTCACACAAGTATTGGTTTGGTCGCGAAAATGAGTAGCTAGACAGAGGATAGGGCGGTTGCAATTACGCGTCGGAACTTGCACGCCGAGAGGAGGCTTGTGAACCACCACGCAGGGTGTCCAGATTGCCTATAAATAGAGTAATACCCCTCCTCATTTGCAATGAAGTTCGAGAGTTAGAGAAATTCGGTGCTCTCATCGCGCAGGTGTAGTGTTCGCGCAAGTGGTTTTGGGTCGCACAAGTATAAGTTGCATGACATTTGTTTGTTGCACGCCAAAACCAGTTTGGGTGAAAAGTTATGTGAGTCACGCAAGTTTGAAGTTGTATAAGTAATTGTCGTGCAAGTGGTTGAGGTAGACTTGCATGCCATTATTGAAACTTGCACACCTTTCTGGAGAGGCACACCAGGTGTTGTTGAAGTACGCCCGTCTTTTTGAAGCTGCGCGAAAGCTGGAAGATTTCCCGATACCTTCAGTGAAAAGTGAGATTAGTTTATTGGTGAGAGTTGTACTTCAACAGAGAATCTACATACAATAGTGGATGCATTATTTTGCAATGAAGAAGAGACCTTCACATCTATAAATGGAGTGGGACTTCATCAAAGGTAGTGATCCAGGGAGAGTCAATGGGAGTGACCTGAGGGACGCAGTGAGCTATCTCTAAACTCTTATAAAGGCAGTGAGCCTGGGACATAGTGACTGTGCCTGAACCATTGTAATCCAAAACTACTGAAGAATAATGGAATTTGGTATGACAAAAAACCTATCGGCATATGCTCCTTGGACGTAGCCCTTAATGGTGAACCAAGTAAAAAGTGTTGTGTCATCTCTCTATATGTGAATGGTTGCTTTCTGATCATATTCATCATACAGGTTTAACAATTTTTTACCAACGTGGGATCAATATCCATCTCTTTAAAAGAAAAAGTTGCCACCCTGATTCACCCCTCCCCTCTTAGGGTGTCTCGGGGTCCTACAGATTACATTAAGGAGGACCATATAGTCATGAGAAGGAACATTTATAAAATAGATAACTAGTGGTTGAATCATTAAAAAAGATATAATATTAGAAAGAGAGAACTATAAATATTAGAAATATTCATTTTCATATAATATTAGGGGTCCTATTTGATTAGGTGGGGTAATCCAAATACATGGGTATTTATTTATCGAAATTATAATGGATTCATATAGTGGAAAACTATTTATAGGGTAATTAAATGAGGTCCTTTCAAAAAGTAATTTCAAAAGGTCTGGCACATAAATATATTTTCTAAGAAATAAATCACTGTGAATTCACTACATGCTTGACTAAAATCTCTCCCATGTTTAATTTTTAACTCACATGTGGTTTCTTACGAATGTTGAAAAAATAACGTGAACTATAAATAATGAATCATTTTTATCAGACTATAATTCACAAAAAAATATTCTTATCAAAATTGGTGTTAGGGATGCTATTTATATGAAAATACTATAACCATCCACATAAAATTTAAGGAATATTTATACCATGGGTAGTACACAACCACAATAGAGATAAACCACACAACTGAAATTGACACTGGCCATAGGGGTTTCATGTGGCTATAACGGGATATCGCATTGGTTCCACAGACAACACCCATCTACATAGAATTCATGTAAACTAGAGTACCACCTTTCCACCATAAAGTATTCATATATAATAAATATTTCACTTGAATATAAAATATTTTAATGATTCCTTAACATATGATGATCCCTTAGAATGATTTTTTACATTGTATTCATAGTTTCTTTATAGGTTACTAACTCCATTATGATAAAATAATGTTTAATTTTTAAGAAACTGTAACCTTTTATTAGATTGTTAATTTTATCTCCACAATCCATAAAATATAAGCTAGTGAAATAATGTATTCCAATAGATATATTATGTACATGTAACTAGTGTTTTATGAGTACTTGAAATGTCATGAATTCTATAAGAAAATGCGTTTTAGATTTTTAAATCCTTTTAATCAGAAATGGATGAAAAAAATGGCCTAGTCCAAGAAGGAGGTTCTCACCACCATGTTATCGGTCAGGGAATTTTTTTTTTGGAATATGTATCCCTCAAAGAGTTGTAAATATGGAGACACATGGGATAATTTTGTTCTTGATACCTGGAGGTACTTTTCTTCTAAAAAATTATGAAACTCATATTTTTTTATGAAAACATCATTTGTTCAACAAAAAAGTGTGTGGAATAAATTATGTGAACACCCCCTTATAATTAGATTATTTAGGAATGAAAAGAGTTCAATTATGATGTAATATTAAGAAATTTTCTATATTTCTTGAATATCTAGTAGGCAATGAAATATGAATATTTGTTATGAAATTTTTAATAGGAAGATATCAAATAATGGTATTAAATAAGTAAACTCATGTATTGAATAAATGTGTTATCCATTATGAGAGTGAAACTAAAACAATACATCATTTTTTGACTTATTTATAGTAATCTGTGTAATTTTTTACATAAAACAGTAATTAAAATTTGATAACTTGAGGAAACATGAAAATTTAGCATCATACTAATTTAATCCGTCTAAATATTTTATTAAAATGGATATAATAAATCATTATCTCAAAACACATGTGTCAGGTTTTGAAAGGGGAATTAATAAATCATATATATAAGGTCGAAGATCAAAACTGGATATAGGAAATATGGATACACAATATCATTATACCATAACTATAATATTAGTAAAACCTATTACATAATTTTTTTAAAAGTTTTGTTTCCTTTTTAACCTGTACTCTTGGATGGATATAGGAAATTTGGATACATGATGATTTTCTCATCATTGTAAACAATTATTAGTTTATTTTTTTATTAGGGAGTGTATGATTCAGTATTATTGAAATCATAAGAGGGTTTTTTTTGGATGGGTCAATTCTCAAGGGGTTCAAGTACCCACAAAATTATTTCTTCACTATTTCTTCAATGGTCATCTGAAGTGAAATATATGTGAGTAACATAATGGGTGTTCAAATATTTTACATGATCTGTAGTCCTAGAGAACATGAATTGAAATTTTATAGGGATTAATGGTTCTTACTTATAGATATATATAATATTACCTATATCCCTAACTTTTTCCTAATACATGGGAGTGAATGGATCCATGGCTAGGAAGTTGGGTTTTTCTCAGATCACCCGTTGCAATATTTTAACAAGAAAATATTTGTGTTCGTTTCTTTCATTATTTTTATTAAATGATCTAAATTTTTCCAAGGTTATGAAAGTTGTAGGTCATGAATTTGATGACTTTATTTTTACCCATGATTATTTCTATGGGGTTTTATTCTAATGAGTGGCATGCATTATTCATTTGGTTGTCTAAGACCTTTCAATACAAACCAATGAAGATGGTGTTTAAGGTCAAATAACTTTTGACTTAAAAATTTATTGGATTTTAGGTCATACGACATTAGATAAAATTGGATAATTTTTAGGGTTATAAATATTTATCTAATAGTTTTCTAAACATTAGGTTGATATATATTTAACCTTAATGAGGAGTGATATTTTGTAATGCCCTGGTTCCGGAAGCCACCCAGAGATGCCTCATACCCGGTTGGTCACATGGCCTCAAGCACATTTCCCAAAACACCAGAGGCTACTGAATAGCAGTGAGGGTCATGGGTGTGATAGTGGGGAAACTATTCCCTCATTGGAAGAGTACACAATGGATGAGAAAAAATAAGCAATAGTGGAAGAAGTAAATATTCAACACAATAATAAACAGAAGACTAAAACAATAAAAAACTGGAGCACCCACATATATATGAAATGATGCATGATACATATGTCTAGGAAAGTAGCCAAACAGTTCACAATGATGAATAAAATACTAATCCAAATTACAAAAGAAAACAAATGTATCATGCATCATTTCAATGATGGTGCGAAATTATAAGAGTCTCTAGGGAAGCTCGCTCGGTCAATTCCCCTTATAGTCTAGGGTAGTTAGGGAATCTCTGAGGAAGATCATGTGGTCTATTACCCTTATAGCCCCATGGTATAGACTCTCTGAGGAAGCTCACTCGGTCAATTCCTCCTATAGCCTCAGGTCGATCGCAGACTCTCAAAGGAATCTCACGCGGTCAATTACTCTTATAGCCAGGAATGGTTTAAGGAAATTCAAACAAAAGAAAGACTCTTTGAGAGAGCTCACTTGGTCTACCCCCATATAGTCTATAAAGCTCAAGAACCTCTGAGGAAGATCACTCGCTCTATCCTCCTGTGTTCTATAATATCCAAGACTCTCTGGGGAGCTCACTCGGTCTATCCCCTGTAGTCTATAATATCCAAGACTCTCTAGGGAGCTCACTCGGTCTATCCCCTATAGTGTATAATGTCCTAGACTCTCTGAAGAAGCTCACTCAGTCTATCCCCTTATAGTATGTAGCACCAGGTTCTCACGACCCTGTTTTAGTCAGTGCATAATAATGATATAAGGCCAAAGTAAACCTACAGAGCTACTTGGATAACTAGTCTATAGAATAACAAACATGTCAGGGAACAAAAATCCATCCTACGATCATAAGGCATGGAAAACAGGTATAACGACCAAAGGAAGATCAAGACCAAAAGGTCATAAAAAGAACAAGCCATGGGAACAAAATCCAAGAATAGAAATTATCCACATACACAACTAGATTACCTCTACACAAGCATACAAGCAAGGCCAGAAAAACAATAGCGGTAAAACAGTAACACGCAATACCGCGTTCAAGGGTATTGGTGGGAATTGCACATAAAACTCAAATACTTCTAACGGAATGGCACACACCACATACCTTGATGCCAATAGATCAATATAATTGAACCACGATGATTGAATCTCATTAGAACATTGTATATCTTAGAAAATGCACAAAATTTTCAACCCAAGATAACATGCAAAAGAGGAGAAATGAGAAAACAAGGCTCTAGGAGAAGGAAGAGCTTACCGCTGTGGTTCCAACGCAATTGACGGTGGTCGATTCAGAGAAAGGATGGAGGATCGGGGGATCAGAGGATATTTGATACTGTACAGGATGCTCTTTGTCAAAGAAGATGGAGAAGAAGACATTTTTGGGGTAAAGACGCGACCCCAGTCCATTTAATGAAAAACAAGAATGTACATGGTTTGTACTTTTGTAGTACACAACATGTACTATGCTTTTCTGTACTCCACTTTAAGCGGCCTCCACATCGACCCTACACACTGCGTGTGTGGCCCGGACATGGTCAGCACACAGCCTCACACGGAATCAATATACACGGTGTGTACTTATAAAGTACACAACGTGTATTTCAAAAATTTCAGAAACTTCTATTTTCTTAAAAACTACAGAAAAAGGAAAAACATACCTGAAAGAAGATCAACATTCTTACAAACTTCCCACCTTATAGAAATTCATCCCCGAATTTCCCTAGGAAGTCATAGAAGAAGAAACCCTGAATAGCTTCAGCCACTACGATCGTGCAACAACCTCCCTCTCCCAAGTCTTGTCCTGTACTCGCCCGTGCTGCCATAACACCTATACCAGAGGAACATGACGGCCATGGAGAACCTTCGTACTACGATCGAAAATCCAGATAGGATGCTCCTCAAATGATGCATCTTCTTCGAACTCAACCTACTCAGGTTGAAAGACATGAGATAGGTCTCAAAAGTAACGTTGGAGCTGAGAAACGTGGAAGACGTCATCCATAGCCCGGTACCTATAAGGTAACTAAAACCGATAAGAAACCGTCCCAACTCTCTCCAACACCTCAAACGGCCCAACGTACCTCGGTGAAATCTTGCCCTGTCTCTGAATCCTCTTATGTCCAAACCTCGGTGCGACATTTAGGAAAACCTGATCTTCGAACCTGAACTCCAGAGGTCATCTTCGTTGATCAGCGTAAGACTTCTGTCGAGACTGCACCATAGCCATCCTCTTCCGAATCAACTCTATCTTCTCTAAGGTCTCCTGAACATGATGAGGTCCCATCTAAGCCACCTCTCCTGCCTCCAACCAGAATAAAGGTGATCGGCATGGCCTAGCGTATAAAGCCTAATATGGTGCCATCTAAATAGTCGCCTAAAAACTATTGTTGTAGGGGAACTCCACAAGAGGTATATGCTTCTACCAGGAACCTCCAATTTCCAGAATGTAAGCTCGGAGCATATCCTCAAGCACCAAAATCATATGGTTGGACTGACCATCTGTCTGGGGATGGTATGCTGTACTCAAAAGTACCTGTGTACCTAAAGCCTTCTAAATCCCCTTCCAGAACTGAGAAGTAAAACATGCATCCCTATCCGAAAAAATGGAGTGTGGAACTCCATATAGACGTAAAATCTCTTGGATGTACAACCATCCCAGCTTGTAAACACTGAAGGTCTCCTTGATCGGCAAGAGGTGAGAAACCTTCATATGCCTGTCGACGACAACCTATACAACATTATTCCCTCATGGGGATCTCAGTAACCCTGTCATGAAGTCCATCACAACGTCGTTCCACATCCACTCAGGAATGGGTAACTGCTGTAAAAGACATACTGGTCACTAATGCTCTGCCTTTACCTACTGACAAGTAGAACACCTCATGAAGAAACCAGAAACGTCCCTCTTTATACCTGGACACCAATACCATTGGTGAAGATCTCGATACATCTTGGTGACACCAGGATGAAATTCCCAAATAGAGGAATAAAAATCCAGCATCAGCTCCTCGCGTATGTCTACTGGAACCCACACGCATCCCTGGAAACACAATATCTCATCCTCTCCCACTGTCCATCCAGGAAGAGGGTCCACTCCTAAAACAACCTCCTATAGGACTAGGCCTTCTGAGTCTAATAGCTACCTCATTTGTACACGATTAAGAAGTGTAGAGGTAACTGCTACAGAAGATAGGAAATTCTATCCCTGTATATCATGCACCTCCAAATGCATCTCAGAGAATATAGACATAAACTTCCACTCACTGCTGGCCTCCTAAACTGCTTCTATTTGGGTTCTCCTGCTAAATGCGTCAGCAATTGTGTTGCCATTCCTAGGTGTATAGGCAAGCTTGAAATCAAAAGACTGAAGTTACTCGACCCAACTGCGTTATCTCTTATTTAGGTCCCGCTGAGTGAAGATATACTTGAGTCTCTTGTGGTCGGTGAAAAACACAAAGTGCTCTCCCAGGAGATAATGTGTCCAACAGCGCAAGACATGAACAATAGCTGACAACTCCATATCGTGCGTCGGGTAGTTCCTCTCGTGTGGCCTCAACTGCTGAGACCCATACACAACGACTCCATCTCCTTGCATAAGCACAGCTCCTAGCCTGATACTTAAAGAGTCGTAGTAAATGGTGTAGCTCTTTCCTGGATATATCAAGACTAGTATCGGTGCTGAATTAAACCTCCCCTTCAGCTCCTAAAAGGTTGACTCACAAGAATCTGACCATAAAAACTACACACACTTCTTGGTCAGACCTATTAGTGGTACTGATAAGCGTGAGAAGTCATGAATGAAGCGTATAATGTATCTATCCAGTCCTAGAAAACTCCACACCTTGAAGACGTTCTTCCGCTGCTCCTAGGAAACTAAAGCTCTCACTTTCTATGGGTCCACTAATACTCCTGCCTCTGAGATGACGTGACTCATGAAGTGAATATGATCCATCCAAAAGTGGAACTTTGAGAGTTTATCATAAAGCTGATGCTCTCTCAATGTACTCAAAATGATCCCAATATGGGTAGCATGGTCATGTCGAGTATGAGAGTACACCAAGATATCATCCATGAACACCACGACGAAGGAATCCAAGTTAGTATGGAAAACTCAGTTAATCAGCACCCTGAAAATTGCAAGCGCGTTCTTGAGACTGAACGGCATAACCGTATACTTGTATAGACCATACCAACTATTGAAGGCTGTAAGAGGTATATCTAATGGTCTAACATGCAACTGATGATAACCATACCTCAAGTTGATCTTCGAGAACACCCAGGATCCTCAAAGCTGATCAAAGAGGTCATAGATCCTTGACAAGGGATATCGATTCTTGACCATTAACTGGTTCAACTTCCGATAGTGCTCACACAACTTAAAGGTACCATATTCCTTGTTCGCTAATAGGATAGGAGAATCCCAAGGAGAAGTATTGGGTTAGATGAAACCCTTTTCCTGCAACTCCTCCAAATTCTTCTTGAGCTCCTGTAACTCAGGTTTAGCCATTCTATAAGGAGGAATGGACACCAATGCCACTCCTGGCACAAGCTCAATAGAAAATTTTACCTCACGCTCTGGAGGAAAATCTGAAAAATCCTCTGGAAAGACATCCCTAAAATGATCCACCAATGGAGGAAAGTCTAACTGTGAAGTCACCTGGCCATCTAGATAAAGAGTATCAATCTGGGTTGTAACTTCTCCTAGCCCATAATGCTCGAGTCCTGCTCAACTTGCCTGGACATCCCACTCACCTCTATGAAGAAATGATCCACCCTCTGGTGATACAAAACTCACCCTGTAGTGGTAGCAATCGACGACTGCCTGGAAGGGAACTAACCAGTCTATCCCGAGAATGAAATCACAGCTCATCATCTCTAGAACATAGAGGTCCCATAAGAAGTGACACTTTGCAACCTCAAGAGGGAACTCTCTGCACTGACGTATGCTAGATTTCCTCATTTCCAACTATGTGTCTAGAGTTAACAAGTCGGAAGAAGAAAAGATATAGAGCCCAAGGCTCTCCACAACAGTAACAGAGATAAAACTATGCATAGCACCAGTATTGAAAATAGATGAAGATAAAATTGAGGCTACTAAGATCATTCCTCGAACTGTAGAAGTTCTGGGATCCTGCTCCCAATGGGTCTGCTCCACAGCGAATGTCTAGCCTATACCGCGGCCCTGTGACCCTGACTGACCACTCTAAGCTGATTCACTCTGCTGTCACTGGTAACCTGGTGACTGACCACCATGGTCGTGACCTCCACCTCGGCCTGAACAGCCGCAAGAACTCTAGTTCCAAGACTGGTGAGAAATTGGCGATGCATCTCCTGAATGCGGGGTCATAGAAGAACCCCTACCACCAGATGTAGGTGAGATGATCTGAAAAAAACGCTGAAGATGGCCCATCTTGCCTTAAGATCGGAACTCCATCTAGTCTCTCTCGCACTGAGGCCTTGTATGCCCGGTCCTCCCGAATCGGTAGCATAATACTTGGCTACCAGAAGATACATTCCTACTACTCTGATCTCCTTGAGAAAGCTCCCGCTGGTGCTTCCTTCTATCAGTAGGAGGAACGCTAGTTCTGGATGTTGAAACTCCCTGGCTCACTGATCCAGAATCTCTTAGATTGCGCTCTGTGATCTGCACCTAGTTGATGATAGATGATATCAAAGACAACCTAAAGATGTTCACCTGCAAGCGGATGTCGTGCCTCAGACCATCCTCGAACTTCCGTGCAAGGAAAAACTCATCGCCTCATGGAATATGTGTGAAATGTTGTAGATTAGTAAAGCGAGACGAGTACTCCATAACAAAAAGAGTACCCTACTACAGACTTATAAAATCCTGGGCCCGATCAGCCCTCAATGTTTCTGGGTAGAAGTAATCGTAGAAGATGCGCCAAAATGAATCCCAAGTCATACTCTGCTAGCGCCCTGACTGTGATATCACCTACCACCACCTTTTGGAAAAGTATCAGAGCATATAGGTAGTGAGATTTACCCTATTCTCTAGAGGGATCTCCAGATAATCGAAAATCATCAATGTGGCTTTGAGCCATGAATCTACATCCTAAATTCCTCCTTCCCCAGAAAAGGTGGGAGGATGCTACTACTAGTAAACATGCGTCAAGTCACCCATCGATGGGGCAGGAGACATCGCTCCCTAGAAATTCTACATCATACTAAGGAAACCCTCCCTGAACTGCGCATCGGCACCTATAACTGGTATAATTGCTGGTGCAAAGACTGGAACAATAAGAGGATCTGCAGGAGGTCCCTGATCGGCCATATCCAGTGTTTTATCACCATCGGGCAGCTGACGTATAACCGGAGGAAATCTCAGTGGCATAACTGTGAAAGGTCAAAATCATACCTTAGATCAGGATTATAAAAGACTGAGAAAACAAGAGTAAAAGACAGGAACAATAGAATGAAACATGAATGTTTTACAAAACATGACTACACGAAGTGTATAAAACTACACGGCCTGTTCTTTTTTTTCCGTTCACATGGGTGTGTACTTTGGCCCTTACCAGTCGTGTAATGGCCCAACTACACAGCATGTCGTCCCCACACACGGCGTGTACTTAAAATCTACCCCCTTCCCATTTCTCCTTACATGGAAAACCCACATAGTCATCTTAATCCTAGAGTACACGACATGTTTACTAAGGAAACAGCGTGTACTAGAAGAGTTTCAATGACCCATGTTTTTAGTTACCTGGATAACACTACATGGTGTGTTCCGAACAAACACGGCATGTACAAGAAAAGATAACACCCACCCGTGTTGTTTTTGACACAGACGGGTACCCAGAACAAGGCTACACGACGTGTATAAATAGGACACAACGTTTGAAGTCTATGTTTCTTCCATCCATGTTGTTATTCACATGGGTAGACACACAGCCTCTAAAACAAGGTGTGTACTTACCGTACACAGCGTGTTCCTGAAGATTTTTCACAACCCCGTGTTTCTGCCCACACAGTCAGTGACATGGTTTAAGAACCACACAACATGTATTAAGGAAGTACATGCCGTGTATTCTGGGTTTTTCTGGGTAGTAGCTCAAAAACTGCCCTGAAGCCCATAAAACACAAAAAACAAGCGTGAAGGTGCCAAATTCCAATCCGTGAGGGCCAATACTCCCTGAGAATTAAAGCTTGGCATCATATAAGAGTTAAAACAAGGAAACCAGGAAATGATCCACCAAATTCCTGTACATGAGGTACCATAAAACCTCACGAACCAAATTTTGGTATCCATTTAAGAAAAACATTATACAATAAATTCTCTATCAAACAACAAAGATTCTATCAAAGCATCTATCACAACCTCATGCATAATCTACACAACGTCTATCACAACAGCATGTAGTCACTAATGTATCCTATATGGCATGTAAAGAATGCATGGAATGTGATTTCTAACAAGTTCCTATATGATGCATGAGATGGAATTCCCTCATCTCATCGGGTTGTGACAGAAATAGAACCGCAATAACAACAACGATAATAACACAAAGCATTTGAATCACTCTAGGTGAAATAAAATCAACTGTAAAATTGCAAACCAATAAAATTGGAATAACGAGGTAGTATGGATTTTCCCTATACACGAGTTAGCTACTCCTGGGCACATATTATTACCAAGTACCTATTCCATCCTATCCCTGGATATAGTATCCAAACAGTAAGTCAAGAGAATAGAATTCCTCTAATACCACTTCGTAACATCCCGGTTCCGGAAGCCACCCAGAGTCGCCCCGTACCCAGTTGGTCACATGGCCTCAAGAACATTTCCCCAAATGCCAGAGGCTACTGAATAGCTATGAGGGCCTTGGGTGTGATAGTGGGGAAACTATGCCCTCATTGGCAGAGTACACAGTGGAATAGAAACAATAAGAAATAGCAGAAGCAGTAAATATTCAAAACAATAAATAGCGGAAGACTAAAACATTAAACAACTTGAGCACACACATATATCTGAAATGATGCACGATACATATGTCTAGGAATGTAGACAAATAATTCACAATGCTGTATACAATACTAATCCAATGCACAAAATAAAATAGATAAGAAACTCTTCAGCATCGCATGCCTCATCTTGGTCCCATGCTCGCCTGATCCAATGCAATCATGTACCTGAAGTCGCAGGGCATTTTCCCTTGTCTCTACCTACAGCAATATAATCTAATTGTGCCCAAAAGCATGACCCAAATAGGGTGTGAGACTAAATCCCAGTAGGCAACCACATGCAGATCTGTACCTAATAGTCAGTGAGTATATGGCAGGTAATAGTACAGTAAGCAGTAACAACAAGTAGTAAACAATAAAAAGGATGATAGACAATAGTAAAAATCCACATATCAACAAGAAACAGTGAAGAAACAGCTAACCACAAATTGGAAACCCTCTGGTAAGTACTCGCAGCCATCCCCTCTAGTCCTATCCAAGAATTACCAACAACCCTCTAGGCAGTACACTTGGCCTAACCCCTCTGGTTTTGTCATACGAAATTATAAGACTCTCTGGGGAAGCTCGCTCGGTCAATTCCCCTTATAGTCTAGGGTAGCTAGGGACTCTCTGAGGAAGATCACACGGTCTATTCCCCTTATAGCCCCAAGGTCTAGAGACTCTCTGAATAATCTCACTTGGCCAATTCCTCCTATAGACTCAGGTCGATCATAAACTCTATGAGGAAGCTCACGTGGTCAATTCCTCTAATAGCCTGGCATGGTTTAATGAAATTCAAACAAAAGAAAGACTCTCTGAGGGTTCTCACTCGGTCTACCCCCATATAGTCTATAATACTCAAGAAACTATGTATAAGCTCACTCGGTCTCTCCTCATGTGTTCTATAATATCCAAGAATCTCTGGGGAGCTCACTCGGTCTCTCCCCTGTACTCTGTAATATCCATGAATATCTGGGGAGCTCACTTAGTCTATCCCCTATAGTCTATAATGTTCAAGACTCTCTCAGGAAGCTCACTAAGTCTATCCCATTATAGTCTATAACACCAGGTTCTCACGGCCCCATTCCAGTCAGTGCATAATAATGCTATATGGCCAAAGTAAACCTACAGAGCTACTTGGCTAACCAGTCTATAGCATAACAAACATGTCAGGGAACAAAACTCCATCCTATGATCACAAGGCATGGAAAATAGGTATAATGGCCAATGGATGATCAAGAACAAAAGGTCGTAAACAGAACAAAGCCTGAGAACAACATCCAAGCATAGAAATTATCCTCATACAAAACCATATTACCTCTACACAAGCATACAATAAGGGCAGAAAAAAAAAACAGGGGTAAAACAGTAACACGCAATACACCGTTCAAGGTTATTGGTGGGAATTGCACATAAAACTCAAAGACTTCTAATAGAAAGGCACAAACCACCTACCTTGATGCTTGGAGATCATTATAATTGAACCACAATGATTGAATCTCCTTATAACATTGTAGATCTTAGAAAGTGCACAAAATGTTCAACCCACGATAACTTAAAAAAGAGTAGGAATTAGAAAACAAAGATCTAGGAGAAGGAGGATATTACCGCTGTGGTTCCAATGCAATCAATGATGGTCGATTCGAAGAAAGGATGGAGGCTTGGGGGCTCAGTGGAAATTCGCTACCGTACGGGATGATCTCGGTCGAAGAAGTCGGAGAAGAAGATGTTTCTGGGTTTAAGACACGACCCCAGTCCATTTAATGAAAAAAAGAAAGTACACGACTTGTACTTTTGGAGGACACGACGTGTACTATGCTTTTCCGTACTCTGCTTTAAGTGGCCTCCACATCTCCCCTACACATCGTGTGTGTGGCCCGGACATGGCCAGCAAACGGCCTCACACGGCATCAAATTACACGGCGTGTACTTATAAATTACATGGCGTGTATTTCAAAAATTTCCAGAAACTCCACTTTTCCTAAAAACTCCAGAAAATCGAAAAACTTAGCTGAAAGAAGATCCGGGTTCTTACATATCTCATGTCAAACATGGATATGAAATTAACCCAACCTGAATTGAGTTACTTGATGATAATACAAGTATCCTCTTACATGGAATATGCTTTAAATTAAGTATCACAATTCAAAGTCCAATATAGGACATGTACATATCCAAGTGGGTTTATGAACTATTATATTTTAAAAACATTGAACAAAAAATTAGTATAATATAAATCATATTTTGATCTATTTTAATTATGAAGTGATGAAATAAAATAGGTATGATGATGAATATATCTAACTTTATTCAGATGATAGCTTTCACTATAATAATATTAATGGATCGAGGGGTAAGAGGATGCTCTCATTAACATGAAAACGTTCCTAAGGTTTATGAAGGAAGCTAGATATATGGGTTATATAAATTCACTGAGTATAGGGATCATTTTTTATTATTATTCACTCATTACCAATGATTATGAAAGGTTTTGGGTGATTCAAACACTTAAGGTAAAAAGCATAAAATTTGAGAACAAGTTATTCAAAAGGTAAATTGAATATCCTAATTTTGAAATAACCATGGTTGGACTATCATGGATTGTTGTGGGGGAATTTTAAGTACATAAAGTTTTGTGATTGGGAATAAAATAAATGGTCCATACATCACTATGTATCCTATGATAATAGAAATAAATCCACACAAATTTTTTATGTGAGATTCCTATGTAGATATTACACATACATAAGAGAGATGATGAATGTAATGGATAATTTTCTGGGTCAGAGAAGTATGGAAACCCTATGTGATTGAGGAATTGGAAAAAAGAAAAAGTGAAATGGTTCCATTCTAATACATGTTCGTGGGAAGACATGATGAAAATGAGATAAATGATGAAACACTAGGATATAATGACATTTAAAAGATACATTATTTATTACTAGGTATGATATGGGAAATTTGGACATCACAAAATATCCTTTGTGGAAAATAAACAGGCCATACATAGTTATTTATCATTGAGTTTTCATTTTGTTATATAATAAAATCATGATGTAATCCCATTAGATTTACCCATGATAAGTGATCCATGTTACATTATATAGTGTTTCAGTGCATATATGATGTAAATAGAAAACAAATTGTATAAGAACCAAAATATGGGATAATTTTTTTATTATTTGTTGATGGACTCGGTTTGAGGCCTCTAAGAATCCATACAAAACTTGCGGTGACAAGGATCAATCCAGACATAGTTTTTATAAAAGATCCATATAGAGATATATCCCATAAATGTGGAAAGAAAATAATTGACCTATCATAATGAATTTTTTTTGGAGAAATAATTATGAAAATGAGGGTGAACCAAACACTATTACATATTGTGGGATTAACATTGAAAATTATTTTTAGCTACACTCAAAAAATTTGGTATCACTATACATACAATAAGAATATGAATCAACACACACATATTTCTAGGAATTCTATAAAAAGATATATCTCATGAATCATACAACTATATAAGGATTCCCTCCTATTATATATCTATATAAGGGATAAGTTGATTTGAATTTAATATTGCCCAAATATGATGTTCTGGGAAGTGGGGGTGTCTTAATCCTTCTATGGATCTATGGAAAATGGACTATATGGTAGGGATTTTAAAAAAGATGTGAATCTTATAATTGAATTGTATTTCATATATATTATCCACACTAAGTAGTTAAAATTCATGTATGGTATACTATATGTTGTTCCATGTGACACCATTCAATAATGTCTCAAAAAATCTATACTTTAAAGCTATAAAATGATAATTTTAAATGTCTTAATGTTTAAAGTTATATGATGAGGATAATTATTATAGAGAACTGGCCCTAGTAGCTAGAAGCTAGTATTTACTTTATTACATTGGAATAAGATACAAGGAATAACATCTCAAAAGAATTAATACTTTTATAGTCTTGGTAAAGTAGATACATAATTTAAATTCACATTAAATTTTAAAACATGCACAAATATTTTTCAATAAGTATACCATCATACCACTTAGTGTATCCATGTATATTAATTACAAAATACATCATCGTATCACGTGGAAAATGAAACATGAGAAAGGGGTGAACTCAGATGCTCCAAAAGGGTAACCATATAGTAGAATCTATAAATAAATAATGCAAAATCAATATGGAATTGAAAATAACTAAAACATAATCCAATTACCTAATATATAATGTATAATATGGTAGAAATAAAATATGATCAAATAATTCCACATAAATAATCATATGATCTTGAAACATAACCATTGTTATTATAACTAATCGAATAATCACCTAGAGTATCAATAACTAGATTCATAATGATGGAATGAATAATTTTGTACTTCTAAAACATAATACTAGGTCACGTTCCAAGACATCTAATACCATTTAAGCTTGTTTCATGAAATCTATATAAATGGGTAAAGCCTCATCCCAAACCCAATGCAGTTGTATTATTTGACCTATCATTACATCGAGGGGTTGTAGGGTTCCTCACCCATCACCTACAAATACTAATGAATTCCTATTATAAATTTGGTGAAACATTAAAAAAATAAACATTTGTATTGGAAAACTAACACATGAAATGTTAATACATATTCTAGTCAATAAACATAATCATAAAACATTCAAAGTAAAATGGTGAATGGTAATAAAATTGTGCATCTACAATTAAACTAATTGTAAATCATAAAAATAAAGGATAAGGATAATTTAAATACAAAACATCACTACTGGATCATAATTACTTTTTAGGGTTGATGTTTTTGATTTATAGAAATACCATAAAAATATATTTAAAACCATTCTTGAGGAAAATACCCTTTTTATTTTTAAAATCACCTTTAAAAACTAAAAGTTCACAATACATTTTGAAAAAAAATTTCTTCAAAAATAACCTATTGAAACTATTAAAGAAATATTTTAAAAATTTATTCTTTATAATGGATGAAAATTTTGTGCATTTCAAGTACGTTAAAATAGTAATTCCTTTCACATTTGTAGTAAAATCCAAATGATATTTTTTTTTGAAAATGACATTAAGATACCTTTCAAAACATTTTTTAAAAATTAATTTTTTTTGAAAAAACATTAATAAATTAGTTTTAAATTGTTAAAAACATTTCTTAAGACATTTTCATATTTCATGGGTTTTTGATGAAAATGAATTTCTCACCCAAGGGACAAATAAATTCATATTTTCATAAAAACATTTTATCAAACATTTTAAGTTCCAAAGAATAGAAAAATATTTAAATTACTTGAAAAAAGATCATGAATAACAATATGATAATAAAATATATTTATTTTATGATAGTAATATCACATAATTCCCCTAAGGTAGACTTCAACAAAATAAATCCTGAATAACGATGAAATTGTGAATTAAACCCTTACCACATTGGTAATTTTTTTCATAAGCCCCATAAAAGAGATAACATTAAATGAAACATTAAATATCATTAGAATTTTTTAATTAATGATATAATATACAAAAAATTATTATATACACCACACAAAAGAAATAAGTACTGAATATGGTGTATGTCTCATGGAAGTAAAAGTGAGATGAGAAACTCTTACCTTGAGTCTCAATCATCACGTATGTTATTTATCGTCCATAAAAATAAACATATGTTAATTATTTAATATCATTAGAATTTTTTTCAAATTCTTTATTCCTTTTATTTTACTTAATACCATTTCAAATATTATTACATAAAAAATATGTTTACGTTATATGTTTTAACGATATTAGGCCTATGTGTCAAAAATGAATTTGTTAGGATGATAATGGTAAAGGTTTTAATTATTTAAACATCTCCATAATTATAATAATAATATAATTATCATATTTATAAACCTATTATATTTTTAAAACAAATCATTAACGATGGTTATGAAAAATTAACTATGTTACAATGATAGAGATGTTAGGTCGTACACACACATGAGTAATGTTTCCATTTTTTCAGTGATCATTATATAAAGAAGTGAAGTGATATATTATATTTAAATAATGATCACAATGTAATATATATCATATTACGTATATATATATATACATATACGTATTATCCATGTGGTGTGGTGATGAAAAGAGAGATACATCACATCATAAAGGAGGTAGTCCATATATATATGAACAATGTGATCATTTTACAATGTAATAAAATAAAACATTATATTGTATTTTTAGAATGATAAATATGAAATGAATATAATAATTTTTTCATTTATATAAAATATATTCATGAATATTATCCCTATTTTCTTCCATGTAAAGCATTAGTAAAAGACGAATCATATCACTTAATGAGGTGGAAGTCCGCCGTACGTGTGAGTGACGTTATTGTATCCCCTATAACATAGAAAGTAAAAAATGTATATATGATATAATTAATCCATAGGTAAAATATGTTAAAAGTATCATATATATTTTTTATATGCATCATCATACACAACCTTGAGAGGTGAAAATGGGAAAATGAATGACTTCGGTTTGTGAGGTGGTTATCCTATATACACACGAATGATGATTTTGTAACACATTTGACTGAAGTAGAGAAGATTGTATTTCATTACATAAAAATTATAATTATATGTAATGTTATGAGGTTATTTTATCACCATGGTTTAATAATAATTGAAGTAGGTGGAAGAATAAATAAAATAAAGTCCCTCATTGAATAAAATTACCTCTTCTTCAGGTAACCTCCTTAAGTTTCCACCAACATCCTTCATACATTAAATTTATGCCAGAAAAGGCCTATAGAATGTTTTAAGGGTACATTTAATTTATTTGGGTCGGTTTTTTTGATTAAATTCATTTATAGGTGTGAATAAGTGAGGGGAGTGAGTTCCCTTTTATTACTAAGGAGGAATGATTTTTTTTGTAAATATGCAGACGTATTCAATAATGGGAGGTCACCCTCACCTTATTTGTTTAAAAAATTGGTATATAAAGGATTTTATGGATTATAGTTTCATCAAAAAACACCAAACCATGATAAAAACATTTTATTAACATTTCATTCCTTATATTTTAAGCATATACAATTTTCACACTTTAGTTTCAACCCTGATAATTAATTATTTTTGACTTGGGAAATTAAATATTTATTCCTAAAATAAAATGAGTCTTATTAGATAATTGTAAATAATAATTATAAATATTAAATCAAATTTATCAAATAAAAATCATATTATTTTTGAAAATTAATTTTAACACAAGTGCATGAAACGTACAAAAACAACACTTTTAACTATAACCGTGGTAATTAATCTTTATTGTATATAATGTTTATTATGACCATAAATAATTTTAAACTCATTAAAAATAAAAAATTATTATTTATAAAAATATTGAATCTATTTTATCAAATTAAATTCCCTTATATGGAAGAATTTAATCTAAAATTAGTCCCATAGACGTGATGATAAAGCGTGTTTTCAAAGCACAAATGTTCAAACGATTATAAAGATTTCATATCAAAATTAAATATGAGAATAATTAAAATGATATAAATTGGATAAATTGATGTATAATTGAACTAATTTAACTTTAAAAATAATCTAATATATAGTTCAACGTTATAAACAAATTAAATTAAATGAATTGTTTTAATTACTATTCAGTATTTTTCTCTATTCATCAAAATTGTTTTTAGAAAAATACCAAAAAATAAACCATAATATAATTATGATATTATAATTTAAAATATGAATTAAATTTTATATAATAATTTTTCAAAAATTATTTAAAATTAATTCTAAATTATATTTACAAATTTTGGCTAAACAATATTTTTGAAAAAAATAGAGTTTTCTTTTAGAAAACAATTGTTATATTAAATTGTTAATATTTTATTTCAAAATAAATGGATAATAATAATATTATTAATTTATTTATTAATAATAATACCATCCTATTTAATTTCTATTTTATAATTATACACTATATTATAGTTCATTTAGGCTCAAAATGGCATGTTCTTCAGACTATCTAAGAGATTAAGATAAGAGAAATATATTTCATTGGTTGTTTATGCTTCGTATTTCTTGTAACAAACCATATAAGATAAAATTTTATTCTTTGATAATTTTATTTTTTTACATTCTTCTCACCTTAAATAAATTCCCTCCTCATAATTTTAACTTGATCTCAGTAATCGAGGGTTTAACATTTTGAAATACCATTATTGAAAACCCAAATCATAATAAGGGTTAATAAAAGACACTTTTAACAAGATATAATGGTAAGTAAAAATGTTCATATGGAATAACATTTAACATGGTTTTTAGAAGGATAAAATTAGTATAATGTGAAGATATAGATATTTATGAAAAATGTAAATAATTATAGAGAGTGATAGAGGTCATTGATCTCAAGAAAGTGAAGGATCGATGGAATGTTAAGGACACCAAAACCATAAATCTATCACGATTTAAAGGACCATATGATTAATCTGATATGATGGTAATAGGATAAATGTTTTGTTTGAAGATCCATTTCTTAAGGTTGATGAATTAATTTAGTATTTAAGGATATTTTGAAATAAGCTTACTTGATATGTTTCTATATAGAAATAATAATTTCATCCTTTTGTTGTACTCAAATCAATTTCCAATTCATCACTTACTACAAGAAATGAATATAGAAAATTATTTTTTTATTCCCAAAGCACTAAATTTCACTTTGAATAGATTTTATGATCCATAGAGAGTAACAAGTATTTTCTTCTGTCTCTAACTATTTTCAAAAATGAATAAGGTTATCTTATGCTATCCAATATGCATAAATATCCACATGGTCAAGTAATACATTAACCTCTAAAACCTCATCCAAAGTTCAAATTAAATAATTTCATAAATGTTTACCCATATCAACATTTATAAATAATGACATTGAATTTCCAAAATGAACTTATCATTAATCCCATAAACAATATGAACTGTCTCTTAATAATTAAATACTAAACGTGTGAATACCTTCACAATGTATTCTCTTAAAACATCATAATAACCTAAATTGACATAACTATAAAACCTTATTTAAAACATCCCTAATTCTGTATTTTATAAGTATAACATGGATTATTAGAGATATTCTAAAATTCCAAAAATGTTGTCAAATCCCTCAATGATAACATAAACAACTTTGTCATGAAATCAGTAATCAACCCTAATGTTGTGAGTACTATCCAATTCACTTTACCCATATCAATTATCTCTTTATTCCAACATCATTATCTCATCATCAGGAACATAATAAGGGTTATACTTACCATAATCATGTGTTTTACCAACTTGCGGCCGAATCTCTTTTCTTGATCATCGGTACCTTTCCAAAAATGATCTAAAATCCTTAGAGAAATAGTACAAAAAAACTATCCCTATAAATTTCATAATTATTATAAACACAATATCATCAATAAAGAAAATTGTAACATTTTCATGGTTCCAAATACAAAAGAACATTAATCATTCCAATTCATCTATAATAATAGAAAAAAATTCACCTTGACCTCGTAACTTATTTTAAGGTATTTTCCCTTGACACATGGGGAATTAATTTTCATAGTGCCTCATCTACTTATAGTAGAAACATTTCACATTGGAGGATAATTTCTTTCCCTTGAAATCATGATCATGGTGTCATCTTTATACACACATTAAAGAAACTCATTTTCTTTTTATGAATGTAGCAAGATGTTTCCTTCTATAATTATAAAATATTGAAAATTCATTATTTCTATTCTTAACATTATCTATTTTTTATCTTTCAAGAAATTATTATCTTACTTCCCTTCAAATCCATAAGACTTGGAGAATTATTTATATATCTTGATAGCACCTGCTACTATTTCCTCATATGATGAGAATGTTTCGAAGACTAGTACCATTTGGAATATTGCATTAATCCCATCAAATAAATGGTGAATCATTCTCTTCAGATTACATACATATTCCACAACATGGCTTTATTACTATGTCAATTTGGATTAATACTTAGAAACATTTTTCTTTTGTTTTTTTATTAAACGTAGAAATTATCTTTCCATATCCACTTTTTAGTTATGAGAAATATATTTTTTCAAAGAATATTATGTTAATATCTATTCACACCATTCTTGTTATTTAGTCATCATCATTGGTGTTTTAAATAAATTACCACCATTGATCTACATCTCTTGAGAGAATATAAACTACAATGATAACATTATCCATTTCAATACTTCCTAGATTTATAAATATATTCTTTAATGAACTTATCCAATGTTGAGGTAAAAATGGATTTATAGTACCATTGAATCATGGATGTTTCTGATGGATTAACCCGTATGTCATTCATAAACCACGTGGAAGATAAGTAGGAATATAATTTTTAGAAAGGTTAATACTCATAACCATATTCATATTCCCCAATATGGTTATAATTCGATCAGTTACAACTATAGATATAGCTCAAGCTTCATTATCATTCCCAAGGGGTAAATATCTACATGGAGTACATCCAATGATACAGTTCCTATTCCATATGTTGTGTACCATTTCTAATTATTTTCGTACACTAAATTAGATAATAACATTATAAAACATAATGTATAATACCAAAACTAGTGAAATAGAAAACATTAATAGAGAATTTATGCATTGATTATCATATAATAATAAACATGTTTTCTTTGAGGATATTTTCCTTTTAAATCCTTTATAATGGTTTTGGGATTAGAATTTGACTTATCCTAATCATATACGTTGATAGGTTCAAATTATGAATACATTAATTCCTGTTTTCATTCACTATGTGATGATCAAGGCAAGAACAATACAGCCTTTTCAGAGTTATTTCCCTAAGGTACATATGTTCCAGAACCATATCTACTTGTAATATCAAGACAAGGACTTATTTCTTAGGAAAAACCACATAATATATTCCATAAAAAACATTAGGTTGTTATTTCATTCTTATCCTCAAATTCTATCAAAGTGTTTTGTTCGAAAATATATTTATTCTAAGATATAGATCTTAAGGGTTACAATAAATAATCATTGATGAACAATGTATTAAACCAAACCTAGTAGCCTAGATCCCATTTCTACTTTATTACACTATTGAAAGATAAAAGGAATTTCATTCTAAATTACCAAATTGGTTTTTAGTCTTAAAAAACTAGATACATACATGAAATTAAAATTTCATTTTGAAACATAAAATACATAAATAATTTTCTTTGAGTATTCCATTATTCCCCTTAGTGTATCCCAATATATTAAACAAAATACTTCCTCATATCCTGGGGAAAATAAAACATTGGAAAGGTGTGACCTAAAATACTAAGTCTTAGTAATTATACAATAGGAGATATGAATAAATAAAGTATAATCAATATGGAAAAGTATATAACTGAAAAACATTTCCTTTAATGAATAAAATCGGCGTAATATGGATGGAATAAAATATGATCAAATAATTCCATATAAATAATCATGTGAGCCTAAAACATGACCATGTATTTAAAACTAAATAAATAATCATATTGAATATAAATAAAAGAAATTGAAAAATTGAATGCACAATGCTAGAAATTTAAAACATACCATCAAGGCTTGTTCCAAGACATATAATGTCATCATGTCTTGTACGATGATATCTGTATAAATGGGTAAGGCCTCAACTAAAACCCAATAAATTTTTTCTCATGAGCCCCATAGATACATAGAGGGGCTATAGAGAGCGCACTTATTACATAAAAATTCCCATACATTCCTCATATTAATGTCTTGAAACATAATTAACTTAAATATTCTTAATGAAAAACCAACATACAAAATTTTAATACATACCCTAATCAATATACATAATAAAAAATCATTCAATGTAAAATGATGAATGGTAATAAAATTTTACATCCTCAATTAAAATTATAATAAATTATCCAATGAATGAATAAGTTTGATATCAATACTAAATAACCCCAGTGGATCATAAGTACATTAATGGATTCATATCATTTATGAATAAAAATACTTATAAATTATCTTTGAAAACATTCTTGAGAAGATTATTATTTTAATTTTGAAAATCAAATTTCAATGAAAATATGTCACAATATATTTTGAAAAAACTTTTCCTTGAAAATAACCTTTGAGAAATATAAATGAAGCTTTAAAAAAAATGAGTGGTCATGATGGAATTAAAATTTTTAAATGTCAATTACTTTAAAAAAATATTTCTTTAACATTTACAGTTATACCAAATGGGCATTATTTTGAAAATTACATTATGATAACTTAAGAAACATCTTGTAAAAAGTAAAAATTTATGAAAATTTATTTAATAAATCATTTTGAAATTTTTTTAAAAAAATGAAGCATTTTTAGAATACAGTGATTTTGATAAAAATGGATTTCTGATCAAAGATATAAATTCAGCCATATTTTAAAAAAAATATTCATTCAATCATTTTAAGTACCAAATATTGGTAAAAAGGTATAATTACCTGAAAAAGTTCATGAATAGAAAAATTATAATAAAATATATTTATTTTAAGATATTAATATCAAATAATTCACCCTTGTGAGACTAAAATAAAAACAATATCGAATAATGATGAGATCTTGAAATAAAACCTTACCAATTTGGTCTATTTTGTATCATAAGCCCCATGAAAGAGATAACATTAAAGGAAACATTAAATACCATGGATATAAATTAAATTATAATATAAAACAAAAAATATTATAGTATATATGTGACATAAAATAAATAATTGGTGTATATGGTGTATGTCTCACGGAAGAAAACAAGAGATGTGTAACCCTTACCTTTAGTCTGAATCATCACATATTTTCTTTATCATGAATGATAATAAAAATACATTAATTATTTATCTTCTTAAGAATTATTTTCAATTTTATTATTCCTTTTCATTTACTTAATACCATGTTATATATGATTATGTAATAAATTAATTTTACATCAACTGTCTCTAAGATATTTGGATTATGTGTCAGAATAACTTCATTAGGTTGAAAATAGTCAAATAAGTAATTATTTTAACATATATAGAATTATAATCATGAAATAATTGGGAAATTTATGCATCAATTATACTTTAAAAAAAATCCTGAAATGTGGTTATGGCAAATGATCTATGTTACAATCATGGAGACAATAGATCCTACCTATTCATGAGTAATGTTTCTTTTTTCAATGATCATTATGGAAAGAAGTTATGTAATATTTTATCCTAAAATAATCAACATTATATCACATATACCATATTATTATTTATATATACTTATATACATTATCCACGTGGTACGACGATGAAAAGAATTTCACACCGCTTCGTGAAGGCGGTAGTCCACACATACACATGAACCATGTTATTATTTTCCAATGAAAAAAATGAAAATGATATATTGTATTTTAAGAATTATATATATGTCATTAAAATCATAATAATTTTATTTATATCACATATATTCATTAAAATTATCCTTATTACCTATTATGTAAAGCGTTTGTGAAAGACGAATCACATCGCTTCATGAGGCGATAGTCCACTGTATATATGAGTGAGGTTATCGTATAACCTATGGAATAGAATGTTAAAAAGATATATATGATATAATTACTTTATAGGTATAAAAATTTTAAAAATATTATACATATTATTTAAATTTATCATCATACCCAACTGCGAGTGGTGGTGATGTAAAAATGAATGACATTGATTCGCGAGGCGGTAGTCTACAGTAGACATGAATGATTATTCTATAACCCACATTATGGAAGTCAAGATGGTCTCAGTTTGTGAAATTATTTTAAAATAATATAATTATATGTAATATAATTAGGTTATTATTTCAGAAAGCGTTATTAATAATTGATGTAGGTAGAGGAAGAAATAAAATAAAGACGCTCGTTGAAGAACATTGCATCTTCTTCAGGTATCCTCCAAAGGTTTTAACCAAATTCCTCCCTAGGATGGATTAATGAATATAATACGACATATAATATGATGTTATGGAATTATTTATTTGATATGGTTATTTTTTGGTTTATTTAAATGGCTTTATATGTGTGAATATGTGAGGGGAGTGACTACACTTTTATAATTGAGGTTGAGTGGAATTTTTGTAAATACCCCAAATAATTCAATAACGAGAGGTCACTCTCATATAATGTGGCTCAAAACTAATAAATAATGGATTTTAAGGTTTAAATGGATAATAAAAACCTCCACGACACAAAAATATCATTTTCAAAACAAGTAATTCGTTATCTTTTAAGCTTACTCCCATTCTACCACTTATGGTTTCACCACAGTAATTAGTTTTTTAAACACTATAATTTAATAATTAAGCCTAAAATATAATGATTCATATTAGATAATTTGTATCTAATTATTATAAATATTAAAAATATTTAATAAAATAATGATCATTTGTGTGTTGAAAATTAATTTTAACACAAGCGCAAGTAACATGAAAAAATGACGCTTTTAACAATAACCAATGAAAATAATTATTATTATATTTACTAAATATGTTGGAAAACATTATTCTAAACATATTAAAAAAATTATTATTATAATTCTAAATAGGGAATTAATTTTATAAAATCAAATTCATAGATGTGGAATAATTTAATTTGAAATTACTCCCAGAGACATAATGAGAAAACGGGTTTCCAAAGGGAAAATATTCAAACGTTTATGAAGATTTTATATCAAAATTAATTATGAAAATTATTCTAATGACAAAAAATTTATAAGTTGATATATAATGGAACTAATTTTAAATTAAATCCAATTTGAAATATAGTTTAACATCAAAAATAATTTAAACAAAAAGGAAGGTTTTAATTAAAATTTAGAAATTTTCACTATCCATCGCAAATGAATCTGTTTTTAAAAAAAATAACAAAAAATACCCCAAAGATTATTTTAATATTATTATTTAAATTATGAAGTTAATCATATAAAATAATTGTTATAAATTTGTTTAAGAGTAATTTCAAATCATGTATACAAAGAGTAACGAAACAATCATTTAATAAAAATTATTCTTCAAAAAACATTTATTTATTTTTTAAATGTCCCTTATTTTATTTTAAATCAATAGATAAAAATAATATTCATAATTTAGTTAGTATTATTCATACATGAAAATTTAATATCTAGGATACAATTTTCTAATATATTTGGGTTTATTTAGGCTTGGGTTTTCATGTTCTGCAAGCTATCGAAGTGATTAAGATCTAAGAAATATATTTTGTGGATTGTTTAAACTTAGTTCTACATATCACATACAATATCAAATAAAAGTTTATTATGTTATACTTTTATGGTATTTACATCATGTCCTGATCTAGATCTCACAAGTCTATAATCATATTTTTTGGTACATCAATTTGGACATTCTATTAACCTGAGATGTGACCCATTTTTTAATATAAGGGGAATTCATCGCTAAACTCTCATACATAACCAAGAATAGGGAACAATTATTAATTCATAATGAAAAGGTCCCAATTTATTTTCTTGATTACAAGCTTTAAATAACCCCTGATTTTTAAATAGGAAATATATAATTTTATAACTAATTTCAAGCCTACAATGTGGCTATGATATTATTCTCTATTTTTGGTACATCTCGCTAACATCAGGAGGTAATATGGATGAATTAATTTTTCTTGAGAGTTGAAAGAAATACCTAAGACAAAAATATTGAGTTTTGGCCTATCAATATTTTTTATCTATTTGGATCTAGAAAGAACTATTATAGTTCATCTCATATTCATGGAAGTTTTTAAGGATTTAGAAGAATTGTTTTCCATAGAGATTTGAGTCTAATGGTGAATTCTCATGGATAGGGCTCACTAAAAAAATATGTAAATTTTTTACCCTTGATTTACTTTTGAGACAAAAAATTGATTTCAAGATACTATAGAGTAATTAATGATCACAATAGATACCCATACAATATTGGATGGTTGAGGATATATTTGAGTATATCGACATGAGATATAAAGTATAACATATCATATAGAATATAATGTCTATGATACTACACCATGATATAAAATTCCAAAAAATTGTTCTTGATATCATAATCTCATTTTATGAATTTTAATATCAACCTGTTTGGTTAATAAATAATATTATCCATGCTCATATCATTTTTAGAGTAATTATTTCACACATCAATCACTCAAGGGATTCTATTTTGATAATGATGGGATTTTTTTTGATACATAAGTAATCAGTACTGGTGGTCGACATAGTTATAATTTGAAATAATCAATGTCCATTTGGAAATATTCACCCCATTGGTATGTGCTTCCTTTATTAATCATCTTTTTTAAGGTAAAACATTTATAGGTATAGTTAGATATAAACAAAATAATTTTAGAATATAACTTTTGATTCTAATAGATTCATTAAGGCTTTTCATAGTAGGAATAAAAATTAACGCTATAATATTATAGTGGTTAAATGTATTTTAATGATAGAATATCATGAATATAACTTCAACCAAAATGAAAATTTCAGAGAGACCATATCTAAGTTGTTATATCATAGTTTGTTGAAAATGAACTTTTTATCAGTGAGGTGGTCACAATTATAATCAGATTTAACTAACAATTAATCCTTATAGAAATGAATTTAAGATATAGTTCATAGATAATTGATAGGTAGTTCCAACACTCATTAAACCAAAGGGAATTATTTGGAAATAATATACCAATTAGGGTTCCTTTAAGTTGATGGGTTATTCATCCTCATAATCCTCTTATATTTAATTTTAACCAAATTACATTTAAATTATTATGAGGGACTGGAATCCCATCATTAAGTTAATTAGTAATTCTATGATTGGGACTAGGAAGTCATATTTTGAAAAATGATGATTTAAATACCTAATGTTGATACAAAGAATTATTTTTCTATTTTTATTCTTGATGGTAACTATATTGGTGATCTATTTTGGGTATTGAACTTATCAAATGAATTTATATTTGGCCAATTTATCAACCCTGACTTGTAAATTTCCATAATGGGTAAGAATCATTACTACTTCCACATGATTGTATTCATAGATTTTTTTTCTAGAACCAAATGATGGGTAGTGTCATGACATGATTTCCCAAATCCATAAATATAGTCATATAAAACAATGGGTATCCTATAATACCTTAGTTTCTTTTCCTACACACCATAAACTATTAAACAACTAGGTAACATATTTGAATAATGACCACCCAACATTCAAACACATTCTCTATCTATGTTCTTTTTCCTCCCTCACATGCACTATGGGAAACATCCCTAGGAGGTTACCAGTCCTATCAGTACAATTGGCTAAGCATGCATAAATATATATTTATGATTTGGTCATATCTGGAAAAGAAATATTCTCCATGTTGATATAGGTAGTGTCATTTAGTATTTCAGGTTTCACTTTTCTAGTGGTTCTACAGTCTCCCCTATTAATGCATGAAACCCTTATTGTGGGCCCCAAACCTCAAACCTCAACCTTGTTTTTTAACATTTGGATAAGTATTATATTTGAAATCATTTTTCATGACCTGAACTCCTTCAGAGATGAAATGATTTATTTAATCACATGGGTCTCCTATAATACCTTTGTTTCATTCCCATTACACTACATGATATTATTCTTCGGGGAAAGATTTCATACTAATGATTATCTCCTAAAACCAAAACATATCATTTTAGTGTGAGTTTTCCTTAGTCACACACACTCTGGGGAAATTCATTGGAGTTTAATCATCATTTTAGTACTTTTGGATAAGAAAGAATAACTACAGTGTTCTTATAATGTAGGATTCAAAAAATAAACGTGTCCCTTTTTGATAGGGGAAGTATAATTTTTCCTTTTATGTCTCACTTTTCCAAGGGAATTATAGTTATCCACACTGGGATATAACCTTGATATTTTAGTGTATCTTAATGTAATAACATATCTATGTTTATTATATAAATATAAATAAATATTTATATATATCAGGTTCTTTAGGTCTCATGGTGTCACTAATTGATCAAGGTTATTTATCTTCTTTTATACCCAAATACACCTTTTGAAGTTCATAAATATTAGTTTAGATTCCTTACTCATATATAGGTGAAGTTCCCTTGATATCGTCCTCTTATTATTTATCATCTTCTTCACCATTAGAAAAAGTGTAATTTGAATTAACTCTATGAGATATTTTAGTTTATACAAGGGTATTTTCACTTATATCATAATGACAAAAATTAAGGGAATAACATAATTCATTTGGTGAATCTAGTACCTTGAGAATGATATAAAACATTCATAAACGAAATTTTATTCTTCCAAAATTCATGACAATATGTTGAAAAAATATCTACCAATCACATATTCATGTATAGGTAGTTAGGGAATAGATTAATTCATAACTATTATAAGGTGGTCCCAAACTCTATTACATGCATCTATATAGTAGAAATAACTATATGACCATCACATGAGAGAAAATTAATTGGACAGTCAATTTCATTGTAAAACATGACCTATTTGTTTTATATATATAGATTTTTTTCACTGATTTTGTTTTTGTGAAACACCATATATTTTCTAAGTCCTTTATAAGGGTTTACTATAGTAGCTTCCAAACAATTTAGGGAACCGATTTATAGGGAATTATTTACCATCAATTGGTTACCCTCCCCCTATAACAATTTATTGCGATTAATATGATTCACAATGGTAGTTTCACCATACATCACCCCAACCTAACCATAAATATATTACTTCGTGTATTGTAGACTTTTACATGCTTATAATGGGGTGTTAAATGGGCCTCAGGCTACTGTGATAGGCATAATAACTAAAATTCATGTGGAATAATGGATGATAAAAATATGGTTTTCATTTTAAATAAGCTCAAATAGACTAGTGAAAAAGGATTATAGGCTTAAACAGACCATCCTTAAAATATACGGGCTGGCCTGCTACCCAGTTTTGTTTTCCTTTTTTATTTTAATGTTGTTTTAATTTAATATAGAATTTTTATTTGAAAAACATATAATATTTTTTATTTTATGAATAAATATGTAAATCAATAATTTAATGACATATATAATGTATTTAATATTTAATATTCATTAAAATTAAATGTTTTTTTAATTTATAAAAATTATTTTCAATATTGATTACATATGTGGGTCATCTCATAGATCAATTATCTTAAAAATTAAATGGGATCCAACATAATTTTTTAAATCCCACATCAAATATAGGTCTAAATTAACCACTGATTTATAGTTCTAGTATATGTGGGCTTGACCAACACTTCCCTAGTTTAGCCCATTAATCATCCCTTTGTATATGAAGTAATTTCATTTCAAATAAGAAATTTAATTCCATGTCCTCACATACTACCATAAGTTTAGAGTTTGAAATGTGGTTATTGAAATGGATATTTAGAAAGATCCACTTGATTTTACCCTACATTACCTTATCATAACCCATGAATATTGTGTTTTGGGGAGACAATCTAGACTCACTATAGTTCTAGTTGCAGATATAACACCCTTTTATTTTAGTAGGAATTTCCCTTAAAATTAATCCATGTATGTTCAATATCCTATATTACACATTTCAGTAAACCAAGGTAAAAAATTATTTATTATTGTTTAATGTTACAATAAATAATAAAATACGTAGAAAAATTGTTAAATGAAACAAAATTGTAAAAATAAATTAATTTTTAATATAATTAAAATGTACTAACTCAATTGTGAAAATACCACTAAATGTAAAGAAAATATTTTTATGAAATAAATATGAAAAAATTAATTAAATTCTAGTATTTATTAGAAGAATAAATTAATAACATCAAATAAATAGTTAAGAAGTTATATTTAATAACAATTAAATTATTTAAGTCTAAACAAAAGTTGTTTTTTAAAAAACATGATTTTAATATATAATACTTGTTTAAAATTTAAAATTATCATCATTGAAGTGTTGAATTTAATAAAGTTTATTATTTATATATTTAAAATAATAATAATAATTTAATTGATTATTAATAAACTATTAATAATGATAAAAACTATTTAGTGTCGAAATACCCATCGTTAAAAGAATCGTTCTTGTCCAATATGTATTGTATTTTTCATATTAATTAACTAGATTAATATCAATTAATGAATAATTTTAAGGTAATTAATTATGTATATATATATATTAAATAAAATCACCAATAATTTAATGATTATTATTTTTTAAGGAATATGAATATGTTAATTTTGTTTGTTTAAGAGTACATTTTTCAAAAATTTGGTTTTTATGAATTATGCGAACTAATATTAATAATAATTTCATCCAATATTAGAATTTTAAATTGTTAGATTATATTTCATATTTTTAATCATCATTTACAACTTTTCTAATATGGTAAATTTGATTTTTATACATCAAAAAAAATTACTAAGGTAAAGGTTAGTGAGCACAATAAAGGCTAAAATAAGGTATAAATACTAAATTACAAGATAAGATCGTAAAATATCACAAAAACATATCTTTACATGAATATATAAAGGATTTAACAACCTCATAGACTATTGTATTATCTTATTGTTAGTTTTAGATCCAAATTCCTAGAAAATGACATTCCTTTTAAATTAAAAAATGTTTATTTACACAAATTCCACCACATCTCACTTATAAAGGAACCCCTCCACAAACCGTTCTATGAACCACCATAAATTTGTATTCCTACATATAATATATTATATTTGGTTCCATAATAATTCTTGTATATATTATTTATACGTTGTTCTTGGGAGGATTCTAAAAATCCTTCAAAACATAGAAGGCTTCCAAGAGGAGATATGAGTTCGTCTTTGTAAGTAATGAATTATAATCCTTATTTATCATTTAATTACATCCTTTAAGAATTTTTAAATACATAACTTATATTTCAATTTTTTTAAATCATTAATCTTCTATAAAATTGGTGTAATTAAAATACAATTACATATTTTTACTTATTCAATTGTTATGACATCTTCTGGTTTGAGTAATTTTACCACCTATATAAATTATATAATAACACTTAAAAAATTAATTACTAATTATTTACAAATTAAGGTGATATTATTTAAAATTATTAATATAATATATTTTCATAATTTTTTAATGGAAATTTTCTAATTAATAATCACTAATTAATTAAATTATTTTATGAATTCAATAATCACTAAAATTGTTATTTTTAATGATTCCATGAAAATGACACAATATATTTAATAAAATGGACATTAAAAACCATAAATATATCAAAAAAACATATTAAATCATCATTAAAATTATATAGGTGATAAAACCATGGAAAACGAGCATGGATCAAATCCGCAAAATTGAAGCTTGAATGGAAAATAGAATAGTTTACACCCATATATTTCTTTTAACAAAAAATGAATAATGAATGGGTAATAAAAAATAATAAATAGTGGGTGAAAAATAAAATAAAGGAAATATTATTTTAGATATTGATGAATAATAAATGTAAATTTATTATATTTGGTTTTATACCATGTCCAACTAAGCATAAGTCAAAGGTATGGGTTTTCTTTCAAAGTCTCAATTATTATCTACTATGGAAATTTTAAATCATATTTTCTATTATAAGACAAAGTTAATGTTTACAAGAAGTTTAATATACCATTTTAACTTATTTTATAAAGAATTTATGATCTATTTTACTTCCTTTTAGATATATATTTCATACCTTAGTAGTTCATGAGATATTTTTTCTCAGACCCCTTTATTTGAGACATATTGCATATTATGAATCTATTTTCATTTTTATGGTCTATATAATAATTATATGAAATATTTTATTATGATTTTATTTTTTAATGGTTTCTTATTTTTCTTTTCATGTCATATCGTTAATGTTATTTTGAATCAATGGGTACTGAATATGTATGGGTTTAATATCTAATGTCACTTATAAAAAGGACGTTTAGGTAAAATTTAAATTTGAAATAATTTTTAGTTATTTCTTTTTAAACCCCATATATATTCCCATTATATGATTATTTATAGGTTTTACATGTCTTATTATTATTTCACCATAAATTAGTTCACAATTTTACAAAATCAGTTCTTTTAAGTGGAACCAATATTATATTTTCTTTACGGTCTTAAATATTTATCCTCCATGTTCATGTTATATATTTTTTCTTTTAAATTCTCTTGTTTACACTTATATGTTTACATTATGTTATTTATTATTGTAATTTAATTTTTTTAAAAGATAATAAATTTAATTTAATTCCTTTATTTTCAAGAAAATTCATTTTCTAATAATTTTTACCCTATTTTCAAAATGATGAAAAGAATATACTTTTTAATGATTTATAAAGACACTTATTTTCATATATTATTATTCTTTTTTATTTAATAATATTCCTATCATTGTTTTTAATGTTTTCAAAATTAATCAATTATCACTATTTATTACAATTTTCCATTTGAAATATATGTTATAAAAAACATAATAGCATATTTCCTCTTATGTTTTGAAGTAATTTCATAATTATATAATAATTTGGTTTTAATATATATCAAAATAATTGATTTTAATTATGATTCATTATGGATATTATCAAAATAAACTATCAAATTCTTTTTTTTGGATTCATTGTGATCATGTTTTATTGAAGATTTCACGAAACAAGTTTCTTTCCCAAAGGTTAATTATCTTATGACAGAGTTTTGAATATTTTCATGTTCACATAGCACCCTTAAGAATGGATTAATTTATGTGATGTTTGATAGAAATTATATAAGCCTAATGTTTTTTGGGTAATGCATTTTATATAATTATATGGCCTAAAATGGATTTGGGAATGAACCGAAATCATTTTTGTTTAAAGGGAATGGAGAGTGAACCTAATTCATCAAGGTACTATTTCCAGGATGTGGAGATGATCTAGGAAGTGATTATTGAAAAATTAAATGACATATGATACTTATGCATGTGAAACCTTCTTATGTTATTTAACATGTGATGTTATTTTTCATAATTTATAATTACTGACTTGTGTTTCTATACTCTTATTATAAAATATTATGTTATGTCAATGATTTGTGTGATGAATTTTGTTTTATGATCTATTATTTTATTGGTAACATTTCATTATGTCATGTTCATATACCATAATTATGATATCATTTTGACATTTTCATTTTAGTCACATGTATGAGCATTGATTTTAACAATGTATGTTCACCTTTAGTTGGAATTTGAGGTCACCCTTTTTAATAATTCAATCCCATAGGAAATGAAAAAGTGTACTATGGATGATGTTTTTAGATTTTTTCCACATGTGGATAATTTTTTGGGAGATTTTTAATACTATTCTAGAATAACTTAAAGGAAATTTTATCCTTGAATGAATAAAGTGTATCACTAGATGCTTTTGGTTTAGTAGGAAAATTGTCCATTTTAGTGTGGGTTTTTTATGTAATGGTTTTCTTAATTCTTTTAAACTCTATAACAAAAATGTATTTTTTATGTTTAGGAAAAAATGTTTTTTATAGACCATAAATTTTTTTGGATATGTTTGGGATATCTTAGTTGGTATTAAGGTAAGTGTTTAAATAATATGTTTTTTCACTGAATTGATAATTATGGGATTGGGGAACTTCTGTTTGTATTAGAGCATGCGTTTTCTAACATTAGAGGATAGGATATTACTAAATGAGTATATATTAATAGTTTTAGATACCATAATTGATTTAAATGTGTAATTATGATTATAAATTCAAATGTACAGATACCCTTTTAATGTTTATGAGATTGATTTTTTTAAGGAGATATATTTTAGGAGATGGTTATTGGGTTTTAATAAGAATAAATGATTGACGTATAAATAAAACTAATAGACAATATATAATTTTATTTTTAGTTAATTTGGGTTAATTTGGTAAATTATTAATATATATTTTTTAAAATATATTATTAAGGTATATATTGGTTATTATGTGATTAAATGTTGTTTAAGGGATATACTTTATGTTTAATTCGTGGAGGATAAGTTTCCATGTTTTCAGGTTATCAATATAGTATGAATTTTATTAATAATTCTGAGTTAATTATTTTTGGGTATTAGATTATTGATAAAACCTATATATATCTAGGTTGAACTTAAATCATTATTGTTTGACCTAATAGAACCAAATGTGTCTTGGTTTAAAATAATGGTGTAATTGGATAAGATTGTTATGATGGATTTTTAATATTAACTTATTTATCAATTATTTTCATAACAATTTTGATTTTGGTATTTGGTTGAGAAAATTATTAGGAAAATAAATATATGGAAGATATGTATCTAAAAATGTCTATAACTAATTAATAAGGCATATGTGGCACAAATGGTTGTGATACATGAAGATATATACATATGTCTACTATGAGAGAAAACCAAATGAATTCCTTAGTATAAATTGGGACTATAAGGTTTATGAATCATTAAAAATTTTATCTAATGTCCTAAATATTATATAAATTATTCATCTATTTTCCATAGGGAGAGAAATTAAAAATGTGATGGTAAAATTTATTTAAGGGTTGGGTGAAAAAATTTTCACCCTGGGATTTTAGAATGTATTTTCCTTTAAATAAATCATGTGTGTTAGATATATTGTGTTACATTTAACAAAACCAATATTTAAATATTATTTTCTATGGTATAATATTAAAACCAAAATGAAATAAAATATAATATTTTTAAATTCTAGAAAATTGGAAAAATAATTATTTTGTAATAAAATAAAAAACTACTAATTCAAATAGGAAATAAATATTAATTCTAAAAAAACATTTGTTATAAAATATATATTTTTAATTAATAAAATTATAGGAATTATTAGTAATATAAATTAATAAAATTCAATTAATATTTGAGTATCTATAAGAAATAGCAATTTAATTATATATGAATGAAAATTATTTTGATTAAAAATCTATTTTATTATGTTTTATAAGTTGAAAGGTTAAATTTATCATATTTTAAGTATGATATTTTATGAAATGTTTTCCTTATATATGTTAAAAAATAGATAAGCATTCATGAATTTATTTTTAAACAATTATTAAAAAAACAATGATTAATTAGTGGTAAAAGAATTATGTTTCAAAGAATTTTTTTTTCTATATGTCGTGTGTTTTCATATTAATAAATAATATTTATATCATTTTGATAATAATTTTAATTTAATTAATTATATATATATTTAAAAAATTACTAATTAATTCATAATTAATATTCTCTAAGTAAAAATGAATAAATTATTTTTTTCCTTAAACATAAATTGTGACACTTATATTTATATTGGAATTATTTTTTTCATATTTAAAAATTGGATCCAATAAAGTAGGTTTTATATTTTGAGTAATGATGTTCAAATTCCGTAAAAACGTAATTTTCATTTTTATGCATATAAATTAGTTACTAAGGTAAAAGTTTGTCACCCCATTAAACGCTAAAATAAGGTAAAAGTGTTAAATTAAGGAATAATATCATAAAATAAATAACAAATAATACATCAATGGTTCGATAAATAATTTTTTGACCTTTATTTATCATTTCTTTTCTAATTATCAATTTTGGATGCACATTCCTTGAGTATGACCATACTTTTATAATAAGAAATCAGTATTTAAAAACATGTCACTCATTATTAGTTATAAAACGACCCCTCAAGAAGACTTTCTAAAGTTGACATAAATTTATAATTCCTCCCTATAATATTCGATATTTTCATCCCCAAGAGTCCTCTCAAACATTTTTATCCCCCATTCTCAATAGGATTCCCCAAATCATTAAATAAAAAGAAGGATTTTAAGATAAGAAACTTTTTCTTCTTTGTTTGTAATGGATTCTTATCCATATTATATTAGTGGATTTAATACTTTAAACCTACAAAAATCAACATATATAAATTTAATGACATTTTTTAAAATAATTATTCTTATATTAATGTAAAATTATTAATAAACAATAACAAATTCATACCCATTCAATCGTTATAACACGTTCTTGTTTATGTCAGTTTTACAACATACATGAATGTTATTAGAAAATATAAATAATTAATGACCAAGAAAACTTAAAAAATAGTAATATTATATATAAATTATTAATATAATATGTCTTCCTATTTCTATCATTTTAACATTACAATGTATATTCACTAATTAATTAAATTCTTTTATTCATTCAATAATCATGAGAAATATGTTTTTAAGTGTTCCATGAAAACCATCATAATGAACATCATGAAATTAATATTAGAACCCAAAATTATATACAAGAATTATATTAAATCAAATGTAAAATTAGATAATTGATAAAAATATAACCAAGGAGTAAGGACCAGAATCACCAAACCAAAGCGTGCATGGAAAATAGAATAGTTGGCAACCGAATATTAATTTTAACAAAAAATTATTAATGAGTTGATAATAAAAAGTTAAATTTATGGTATAAAATAAAATAAAATAAAACATGGTTAATATATAGATGAATTATAAAACTAAATTTATTAAAAAGGGATTTAGAATATGTTCGACTAAGAGGATGTTTGAGGTAATAGTTTTCATTCTAAGTCTCAATTTTTTGATGTAATTTTTTCTACATTATATTTTCTATTATAATAATGAGGTTGATGTTAATGTATTTTTTAAATTATATTTTCAATTAATTGTCGGTTTTTTTATCTTTTCATTCATTTTGGATTTATAGATAATATTGCACTTGTTCATAATTTATTTTCATCTCAAAATATCTTATATGAGACATGTTTCATATTATGAACCCTTTTAATTTATATCGAATATATACTACTTATTTGAAATATTTTATAATAATTATAATTTTTAATGGTATATAATATTGTAATTTAGATTTTATCATTAAAGGTATTTTGAATCAATGGTTATCAAAGCTATAAATGTTTATTTTCCAATTCCACTTTATAATCATGGGTTTTTATGTTAAATTTACATTAGGATTAATTTGTTAGACATTTATATCAAAACTTCATCTATCTTCCCCCCATATTTTTTTCCTAGTTTTACAAGTATTATTAATATTTTAAATTCCTTTTATTCAAAACATAACTGAAAGGTTTCATGTTAGTAGAACCAACCATATCTATTCTTTTCTAAGGGTAATCATTCACATCTATTTTCATATTATTTATTTTGTTTTATAAATTTTATTCTTTAAAATTATATGGTTTCATAAAATTTATTAATGTGGGACTTTAATTTATTTATAAAAAAATAAAAAGAATTTATTTCTATTATTTTCTAGATGGGTTATTTTCTATTTATTTTTTAATTTCATTGTAGAAGTGTAAAAATAATATTCTTTTTAATGATTTTATAAGGAAAGAGTTTTACCATAATATTATTAATTTTCCATTAATAATATTCCTATATATGTTTTCATAGTTTTCAAAATTAATTTATATTCTTTTAGTTTTTAAAAAAATTTAGTTTGAAATATAATTTCTCAATGACATAAAGGGAATTTTTTGAATTTTCAATGTATTTCCATAATTATGATATAATGTTTTAAAAATTTATGTAATAATCATTTAATTTTTCTTGTTAATCACTAGGGATATAATCTAATGATACCAACCATCATATGTTTAGGGATGTATTATGATCATGTTTTTTGTATGTTTTCAAGAAACCCATTTCATTCCTATATTGTATGTAATATATTATTGAATTATAAATGTTTTCATGTTTATATTTCACATATATATTTGGTTTTCATTGTTTATTGTAAATGAATGAAATTTTATAGCCCTTTAATTCATTTATTAGTGCTTTTTATCTTATGAGATAAGCTAAATGGGATGGGGGAGTAAACCTGGTCCATTAATGTTTAAAGGGAAATGGGAACTAAACCCAATCCACCAAGGGACTCCGTCCATAATGTGATGATTGTATTAATGATGATATTTGAGAATGGTAAAAATTTTATATACTTATTTTTATACCATATTCTTATTTTATAAAATTTAAATATGTTATTTTTTCAAGGATAATGATTTTTGACTCATGTTTTCACACTCCTACTACTCATATATTATGTTATGTCAATCTATTGTTTTATAATTCATGTTTCATAAACCATGTTATTTGGGTTTGATTTTATTATGTCAATTTAATGTATCCTGATTGTGGTCTCATACAATGAATTTTATCTAATAATCACATGGGATCACTGATTATTTCCACTAATGTATAACCTTGTACGTAATTTGATCTCGCCATTTCCTATGTTTCATCCATAAGGTAACGAAGAATAATATTATGTATATTTTGTATTAAAAGGTATCATCTGTGGAGAAATTATTTAGAGATTTTAAAACCCATGTTGAAGTTCCATATATGGAATTTTTGCATTGAATTAATTAATTATATCATATAAAGAGTTTACTTTAGAGTAAGAATACCAATTTTCAATGCGATTTGTTATAAAATTGTTTTACTAATTCTCTATAACTCTAAACATAATGGGTATTGAGTATATATGTGAAGAAATGATTTATATAAATCCAATAATTATGGATGGATATGTCATGGGTGTATTTTTTATTATCAATGAATTTGTTTAAATAATATATTTGTCACACTAGATATATGAGTGTGGATTTGGGGTGTATTTTTATCAGGTAAGGATTTAGATAAATTTTTAGTTGAAAATGTTATCCTATGAGTATAATTTAAGACATTCAATTATTATCATGGGTTAATAAGTTTAAGTGTGTTAATAATTTCAAAGGAAAAGATACAATTTTGATGTCTTATGTGATCAAATTTCATGGAAGAAAATACTATTTTTTTGATAAATTTATTGGGCTTTAAAAATAATGAATTATTATGTTATTTATATAAACTTTATGGTTAAAAATAATTTTATGTCACATTAGTTTAGGTTATTGTTGGAATAATTAATGCATTATTGGGAGTTTATATGATTATGATTAGTATGTGATTAAATGTTCTTTGGGGTGATGATAAATATAAATCATGAGAGATTAGGTTTAAATGATTGTTAGGTTATTAATATAGAATTAATGCTCTTGGTAATTTTGAGTTAATTATTTTTTGTATTATGTTACTGATTAAACTTAGGAAATCTAGGTAAAACTAAAATAGTTATAGTTTTAACTAGTAGAACATAATTTATCTTAGGTTGAAATGATGGACCCATGCAATAAGGAAATTATAATTTAATTTTTACATTAACCATAAAATATATGTACTAATAGATCCTAAATTTTCATTTTTGATATTTAAATTAGTAACAAGATATCCCTCTATTTTTCTCATTAGTTAATATTTTTCTTTGAATTTTCTAGTGTAATGTGAAAGGATAACCACCGCACCCATAGATGTCAAACCAAAATAGTACCCCATTACCTGGTATAAATCCCCTACATACATTAATTATAATATCTAATAAAATAATAGGGGAGGTGGTTATGGTTATAGGTCAATATAAGATTTACAACATAATTTTTTCTTCATTTTCTATTAGTTTTTTCATTTTTCAATAGCAATGGGACCATTTATTCTTGATCTCATCAGAAAAATATATTTCCAAACAGTCCAACAAACACCCCCACACATATTCAAGTAATTATTACCAAAAAATATCCTAAAAAACTAAACTCACTTCAATATATATTTTAAATACAAATCATGCAGTGATACTCAAAATTAAGGAGGGGAGCATTATTTTCCTTATATTGAGGCTTTTTATAAGTTATTCCATGGCCTATATAGATTTATGAAGTTATCATATTCATGTTTGGTCTCAATTTCAAATTGGTTCAATAAATAACTAATCAATTGAATCAATAATTTTAACGTGGTTTAAATTCATCATGTTTTTAGAAGATGAGTAAATTGTTAGTGATATATACACTGGGTTATCTCAATAAAGAGGAAATGTGAATGAATATGAAAAATGTGGGTTATAAAACCAATTAGTAATATGAATTCAAATATTTGGAAAAACACAGTAGAAATTTTTTCCATGTAATGAGTCAATCAAAAAATACATCAAGAATTAATGTAATGGGAAAATTCAATTCATAAATTATACTAAATAATACTTGAGGGAAAACATGAAATTGATTTTTAATGAATTAAAAATAAAACATTCACATCTATTTTATATTTTTGTTATGAAATTATCATGTTAATAGAATATATATAACGGATAATGTTTCATTGACTAAAGAATATAATATATTAATCTTGTGGGGTGCCATGCATTTCCAAAAATATTTCCCCACACAGAAGAAATAAAACAATGTTAAAACTCTTAGATATTAATGTTAGAGGATATAAATTTAATATGACTTAATGATGGAAAAATAATGATACTAAGAAAAAAATAAATCCCCTGAGAAAATTTATACCCATTATAATTGATCATGGTTGATAATAGAATTTGTTTTGATCCAAATTAAGTGAGTGATACCAGAAATGAAAATTTTATACTTCATAATTTCTGAGTTAAAATAAAATTCAAAGGTTATTCATGAGAAATAGGATGCTGATAAAATTTATTTCTTATTATTTATATTTCATGAGGTTACTAGGAATTCAAATAACACACACACACACATCCCCAGGCCTAGATGGATAGGCCACAATGCCTCCAAGTGTGGATCCAATCTATATAAAGGACATAAAATTAATTTTCCCAAAGGACCTGTAACATGATGGATATTTCATGGGTCTATACCACTGTATATTTCACTCCTACATCATCACCTTACATCCACATATGAATGTGTCAACACCAATATAATAAATCACCCCAAGGGGTATTCTAGGATTTCTGCCATCATCTCTAGGATATGTATGCATGTTCCATATATCATTGTAGAGAAAAAAAATGACAAAAGATAAAAGACAAATAATACTATAATACACGAGGAATACTAAAAAGTAGTAAAAATATAAAAAATAAGGGTTTCAATCAAATACAAAGTCTAATAATGAATATACCTACACTACCTAATAATATCATACTCATGAGTAGGATACTCTAGCCGACCTTATGTATTAATATACTCAATGTTTCTCTAATTGAAAGGAGGTATATCAAAGAGATCATTTGGATACTAATCAGAAGTGTTCTATTATAAGAATTTATGTGTTATATATGGGGGAAGTGGGTGTTCTTTGTACGGAAGGAATAATATGTTTTATGGGATGATCATCAAATGATTTTATAGTATGAAGTGATTTTTTTGGATCTAGTTGATGGGAACACAAATAGGTTTCCTTTACATTCTCTAAATTGGGGTTATTATACATCATGTGGTATGCAACCATAAAACCCTACTATGAATTTGGATAGGAGTATCCTATAAAATTTGAAACAATTCCTAATAATCCTGTTTTTTTATTTCAGTTAGAATACTAGTATATTTTGGGTTAATAGTGGTTGAATAAGTATTGGAAGTGGTAGGTTACTTATTAGAGGAAATTCGAGGTGAAACAATGGATGCTCCAATGAATTATGGAAACCACACCACAAAAGTTGAGCTGGGTGGAGATATTTTGGCATATATAGTTTATACCCCATCTCAGCCTAGGCTTGGTTGGGCCTAGCATTTGAATAAGCTAGAGACTAATATTTGTTTTCCAAAAAATGATACTCTTCTTCCAACTCAAACATATTTAAAAATTTATTTAATAGAACCATATTAAGGATTTAATATAACTGAATTAGTTGTAAGTTACCTATATATGACATGTTTATAAAGGCCTTAAAAAATTTGAGATTTCTGGATAAATGTGTAAGGAATTTTTATCCAATTAATATTCCTCAATCCTTCTTGGTTAGGCCATCCTAGTAAAGTGTCATAGGGCATGGAATATGAATAGCTAGGTTATGGATTAATGTTCATAGAAATTTCACCTAAATTTTGATACCACACTAAAAGAACCTCCCCATGTTAATCATGATTACGACAGATCCCTATATTCAATCCTCAGTGTTTCATGATCTTGGGCATCTTCGTATTAATCTTGATCTTCAGATAATCCACTAGATTGGACCATATGTTTATGGTGTATACCCTATTTGGATCATGAATTAGATGTTTATATTCCTATACCTCAATGAATTCATAAATATATACACCTAAAACAATTGTAAACTTCAATAACGAGAAACTTCAATACTCCGTTCATAACCAAAAATTGATAGACCATGGTGACTTATAAATTAGGGAGGAAATATATAAATATATCTCAAAATATTTCCTCTCAAACATAGTCAAAATGATTCAAGTGTATATCCTATATAATCTATATTTAATCCTTCTCAATATAATTATACTTCATGATATACAAATTAACTATTTTATTGGTCATCATGGTCTTCATTTGAAGCTCAAGAAATCCCCCCATTTGATTCTACTCGATAAATTATAGGAATGGGTGAGTGAGCTACTATAGAAAATCCTACTGTAATGAATAATGGGATAGTTTATGTGGGTAAGATGAAGGGCCATACGAAGGAATAGGAGAAAGGGGAGAGTCTTGAATTTTTATTTTCCTGGAGGGAGTTGGGTTAATTGTGGTTAGAAAATTGGTTAAAGTTTTTCAGGTGTGGGGTTTTGGTATGATTTATTTTACAAGAGATAATATGTTGTGTGGGAAGGTAATTGAAGAAGGAAAATGGGTTTTAATGAACATAAAATGGAATGGGTACGGTTTTCATGGTTAGGATTAATGTAATCAAATGTACTAGTCAATGCATAAAATGATGTGGAAAATTTGGACAAAAGAATTTATGGAGGATTCCAAAACATAAAGAATCTTGTGAGGGGAGGGTTACATTGATGTGAGTTTTCATGGAAATTGTGTGGTGAGTAGGAGGTTTTAGGATCATAGGAGCTCCACATGAGGGAGAATCTGAAGGGGAAAATTATAGTTTAGGGTTCCACTATGAAATTTAATCCACTCAAATCTTTCATGGTATAAATTCCCTTCTTCCCTCAATTGGAATGTATCAAAAAATACAAAACATGAGAGGGTTTTCTATACAAAATTTCATGCCATAAATTATATAATTCATATTGAGAATGTGTGGCTTATTTTTAGAATATAACCATTGAATTTTTCCTAGAAATTATTGTATAATGTCTCTATTCTTCCATAAAAAACACAAAAAACATTGAATTTTTGAGTTAGGATATCATAATTTTTTTTCATGAATTATGTACTTAAGAGTTGGAATTTTTTTATGTAGTTTGGAGATAAAATGGATGAATTTTTCCATGGAATTATCATAGTCTAAATCAACTCTTACATGTCAGGACATGAATTTTCGATTCTATATTTTCTATGACCCAACATTGACTCTCTAGAAGAGATAAGAATAGAGACTAGAATGGTTTCCATGAATATCTAGTCTATAAAAACACAAAACCCATTTAATGTTTTTTTTCAAAAATAGTAATAAATCATACCTCAATTTATTTTCTATCAATGCTTTATTTTTAACATAGATCAAGACTTATCTTCAACTCATTCATTTAAAATGTAGTTACAAAACACCACATTCATGGAAGGGAAAAATAGAAAACATAAACCTTTAACCATTTACATTGAACAAAGCTTCATTATCTCTTTGAATTTTATGCACTCTTTAGTGGAATACATCATCGCATTGAATGGTCATAACCATTCTAGCATTAATTTAACTTTTAAAATTTTAAAATGATATTTAAACAGGGGAAACATTTCCTTGCTGCAGAGATCTATTGGTTGATTCATCAGTCATCCCATTTTTTGGTATTTTTCTTCTAGATAATGAAATTATCATAGGTGGCTCTTCTTAGATCCTCTAACTCATCAATATGTTGCAATGTCTTCTCTCCCACCCAATCTTTATGAAAATTCATTTTCTTTACTACCCAATATGAGTAATATTCTAGTTCATTTTCTATAGGGAAAAGTTTTACATATATAATTTTTAATGGTGTCATAACAATTGGTGTTTTATATGTTTTCAGATATTATAAAAGTTCATTATGAAAAATTTTATTGAAATTATTTTGGAATTAATTCACTATTTTCTCAAAAATATTATTTATATCAAGGTTGGATAGTTCCACTTTCCTACTAGTTTATAGGTGATAATATGTGATAGTTTTGTATCATAATACTTATTTTTCAAGAATTTACCTCATTAAGTGGTTATTGAGATGACTTCCTGAATCACTAATCAGTAATCACAGAATTCTGAGTCAATTAATCATATTCTTATTCAGAAATTACATCACCACCTTCATAATATTGAGAGTGGTATATTCCACCTCCACACATTATGACACATAATATATACTTACCATGATGTATGTATGAAGTTGTTTAGGAGGGGAACCATTTAATCTATATAAAAAACATAAACTCTTATACCTTAGTAATTGGTTTTTTTTGAATCTCATTAATTTTTCTAATATTTACATATATTTTACAATGATAATAATTTGGGAAAAACTAACTCTCATCTTGATAAAGTGTGGGCCAAACGAATCCATTTTGAAATATATTCTCTACAAATGATCGACCCAATGGCTTCAATATGATATTGGTGAATCAAAAAATTCATATAACTTTAGTACTTACTCTTTAGGTACACACAATTGAATCTAGTCATCCCCACATTATTTGAATAAAATTTGATCATCCCAAAAATACAATTCATTACAAGACAAACAAACTCATTTTATTGATTGAAAAAATATCGATATAAGGTCCTGATGTCTAGATATTTTTCTATATCAAAAATTGGTTCCATGGATTAAAAAACCACATAATATATCATCTCATTTAGAAACTCACCTATAATTTCCAACTCATTTTTTTCTTCACCTTTAGTATCTTTATCCTTGAAAAATGGTTATATGTGATATTATTTAAACCATTATTATTTTAAATGATCATATGAATCTCATGAAGTAATAAGATCAAAAAAATAATATATGAATTTAAATCATTCTTGCTTAATTGGTATCTAAAATCTTCGTGGTTAATATAAAAAATAATTTTAAAAACACAATGTATAACCTGAACATGTTTAATGAAATTAAAACAACCAACAATTCATTCTATTATGTTTTTTATTTTACCTAATTATCATTGAAAGTGTTACATTCTTAAAATATGGGTAAAAATATGTGATTGATCCATTGTACAAAAATATCTCCCACAAAAATTTCACCTTCATTGCATATAATGTAACAACCTCAACTCCAACAACCTAGAGCTGGTGATTACTTTATTATATCGGTATAAGTTAAAATTGGTTTCATCATAGGCAATAGTTCACATTAGCGGTATTTTAAGGCTAGATATATGTACACGATTGTCAAATTACATTTGAAAACATTATATATAACTTGAAATTCTAGTGATAAATTTATTATTTATTCTAACATATTAGTGAAATCAATCAATGTTCACATTTAGGTACCCAGGAGATAAGAAGAAAAAGTGATATTTAAGGCTCAATAAGAGATAACCTATAGTAAAATAATTCATAAAACAATAAATGAATGAATAATATTATAGATATTGGAAATAATAAAATATTCCATAAAACTAATATCATATGATATGAATACATCCATATGTGACATGAAAACATAAATAATTAAATAAATAGTTTCATAGTAATGGAAGTTATAATATTTAACAACATAATATTACCATTAGAGATTCTTACTAAGATATTATACAATAGTCAGTAAGGTATGAACTATATAACAATGCTAGTTTTTCTCATATAGAGAACCGATTAATCAAGGGGATATTACAGGCCCCACCAATCACTTAATAACACTAATTCATTCACTAAATGAAAGAATTGAATATAAATGAAATGTATAATAAACGTGACATATTAATCAACAATTTTATATATTGGAATAATAAACATAAGGGATGTTAATACTTTCACAAGTAAATAAATGGAGTTACATGGTTATAATACATTGAGAGAATGAATGTAGAAGGTATCAATGGATCATATCAAATTTATAAACAAAGGATAATTAATGATGTTTATATAGATGAAAAATACATTTTTAAGAACATAGGCTAAATCACTTGAAAATCAAATTAAAATATCCATTTTCCTTTCAAAATGACTAAGAATTAATTTTTTTTAGAAAATCATATTAAATATTGGAATGGAATATTTCGTGAAATGTTGTGTTTATATGAAAAATGATAAAAATTTATTTCATAAAATAATTTTTACATTATCTTAAAAAAAATATGTTAGAGGTCACTTTCAAAAGTTACTTCCGAGAGGTTGATATAAAAAACATTTTCAAGAATTATTTTAAAATAGATATCAATAATTGAGACTTGTAGAAAATATATTTTATTTAGTGAAAGCTAAGATATATGATTATGAATGGATGAAAACCCATTTTTTATTTTTCAAAATTCCTATCATAAAAAAGGCACATTGTAAAATGGACAATAAAATATTCTTATGAACAAGGATAAAAAGAAATATTTTGGTCACTTTAAATAATACTTATGTATCTAAATAAGGATAGCACAGTTCGGAAGAGACAATATAGATATGAAAGTAAAATGGAATATTTGAGGTTATGAGAATTATTATTAGAAACACTATACTTTTATGAGAAAGTACAATTCATGGTATGATATTTGATCTCAAATATCAAAATTTATAGATAAAAAGATATATAATCACAGAATAAATTCTTAGGTTGTAAAAAAATATAAAATAAATATGTTCAAGTTGAAACACTATAACTCAACGAAAGGGGTTTGAGTTGAAAAACTCCCTAACCCTTAATCTGAAATTCCATAAAATATATTCAAAATGATTTATCATAAAAAATTAATATCTAATTTTAGAAACATATTATTTTAATATTTCATTTCCAATCTTATAATAAATATATATCCTTTCATTTTTCGTTAATGTTTATTTCCATCATCGGATATTAGTAGTTTTGTTTGTATTGAATGGTTTTTATATAGATGATTTCTATCATGAGTCTAATATATACAAGTAAATAATATCTATATTTTTAAATGTTCTTGTAATAATATTGTTATAATGATTTAAGGTTTTAATTTTACTTCATTAATGTTTTATTTACAATCCATGAACATGGAATTAGTGATGTGGTTATTTCAATAATTATTAAAGAGTGTTGTTTGTAATATTTAATATAAGAAAAATATTCATATGGCACTTATGGGAACATAATAATTTTATAAATGTAATTTTTTTCATTGAATACATTATTATAATCTTCTATGTAAGGTGATGTTGAAAAACAACATACGACACTATTTAGAAATGGAAGTCCACACATTCAAACAGACCATGTATTCATCTTATATAAAATGAGAGGAAGGTGGGAAATTATTAATATTAAAAATTTATAAATAATTTTATAAATACAATAATAATTAATTAATTAATTTTATTATACTATACATTCAAGGTAGTGATGAATCATAAAACACATCATTTATAGATGTGGTAGTCTGCATGTATGCATAACGATGTATTAATTTCTATATGGGAATAATGTGAAATATAGGTAATATTTATTCAATAATAATAAAAAAATTTAGTATAGATATTACACTATTTCTATCATGATTTAACTAGTAATATATGTTTTTAGGATAATGATAAATAGGGAAAATGATTAGAGAGTTATTAGTACTTACATTGGGGATTCGAACATTCTTTTGAAGTAGCTCATGGAAATATATGACATAATCCAAATTCTTTTTAATATAGGCTTATAGACATGTAATTGGGTCTTAGGGAGAAATTTTATAGTTTCTAGATTCCTTATAATTTCAATTGTGGCTTTTAAGGGGTGGCGGAAGGCCCCTTTTATATGTGAATTGAATGGATTTTTGGTAAATATAACCTCATAATATAAATAGAAAACATATTTTCTATAAAAATTGGATTCAAAAATAGATAATAATATATATTAAATTTGTTTTTTCGATCCAATCCATATGAAATAATTTAGATACATGTTTTTACATGTTTTATCTCTTATATACTTGGTTAACTCTTTTTTGCTTATTTTACAGTTATCGTGGTAACTATATTATTAGCATAAGTAATTAATTTTTAGAAAAAAAATTAAAGGCCATTACTATCTAATTTTAATAACATTATTTCAAATATATGATCCATTTTTTCAAATAAAAATTTTAATAGTGATAATAGTTATATTAATATTATTCCTCATAACTTGTAAAACCTATTTTTTAGAAAATATTTATTCTTAAGCATCAAAATTATGTTTAGGATTAAATATAAATGTTATTGATTTCAAAAACATTATTATATTTATTAATAAATATAATATTCATGTTTATTTTAATGAAATAAAATTTTTAAATAAATGATGTCAATATTTAATAAAAAGAAAATACCAGAAAATAATTTCTTTAGAATAAAATATATATTGAGTTCCAAAATAATAAACATATGTTTATGAATTAAAAATAATACATTAAATGTATAATTTTAATTATTATGTTCATATTTAATTATTAAAAACTTTTTATAAATTTTTAATTCATCTTTATATTCTAATGGTGTAATAAAAGTAAAGTTCTTTTTAGAAAGGATATTTTTTACTATTCATCTAAAAAATAATTTTTATATAAAAATATAATAAATTATCCCTTATTTGATTTTAAAATTATTTTTTCAAAATTTTTCTTATTATAATAAAATGTTAATTCTACTTTTTAAAAATTTGTGTTTAAAATATTGTAATGAATAAAGGATCTAAAGAGTGTATATTGTGAAATAGTTTTAAGATGTTGTGTTCACTTGCTATAGTGGGGTCTAAAGTATTAAATATTCCCCCTTAATTAATTTCATTCATAAAATTTGGGTATATTTAATCTTTTATATAAAATTTTGTAATAATTCCTCATATATCTTTAATTCTCCCATGTTGCCTCCTCTAATTGTTCAGTCCACTAACGGTCATTCGTCAACCAAGTTAACCGTTTCAAAAAAACTATCTCTCTTGTGTAAAGATTCTAGAAATTATTTTCATTATAATATAAGTGATGTTAAAAATATATTCCCTATTATATGAGTACATTAATCAGATCTAACATGTTTTTAAAAAATAATAAAAGATGGAATTTATCTTCTACTTTAGAGAAAATCGGTGGCATTTCCAATTTATAAGTAATAACTCCAATTTTCTAGATAATTCGCAAAGGCTCGGTGTAAATATAGATTAACATTACAATTTTAAAAAATAATATAAATCCATTCCATGGGGTCACCATTATTATTTCATTATTTCCACTTGGAATTCCAATTATTTCCTTTGATTATATACATAAACCTTGTACATGCTTTGATCTAATATGTTATGATTCTGAGTAGATCATACTTTCATGGTTGTATCCTCAAAAAGATTATTCCCTACTAGATAGCTTTATTCATCTTACTTTATATAATTTGTATTATGACATCTATTCTTATATAATGCTTCATACGATGTCAAATTTATTCTTTAATGGATGTTATAATTGTCTATAATTTCAACCAAAGGTTGATAACAATCCAACATTACTTTAATGTCAAAAGATTACAATCATAGTATGTATTATAATGTTTGAATATTTCTTTCAAACTACCAATTAGTTCAGTGATATTATAAGGATTATAAATTCATCTAGGTGTTGATATCATTTTTAAGACTCTTCTATAATTTTAATTTGAATCATGGTTCTTGATCATATATAATTGGTAGAGGTGCTCCGTGAAGTCTCACAGTTTAATTGATATTGATACATGTAAGGTTATCAAGGGATAAATATTCTATTATTTCTAATAAATGTAAAGACTTAGTAAGGGGATAAAAAAAAGAAATATAACATTTTTATTGATAGGATACTTTGGAAGCCTATTGAAAAAGTCCATTATAACATTATCCCACATCCATATTGGTATAGATAGAGGGTTTATGACTCCCTTAGGATATTTTATATCCACCTTTACCTATGGCCGCACAAAGAATCTGAACATATTGGGTGAATTATATATCATCACTCTATCCCATAATAAATATTCTATTAAATACATATATATCATCATCCTAAAAGGGTGTATTGAGAAATTTGAGACATGTGCTTCACCTAATAGCACCCTCTACTACATTGGCATGAATGAAAAATGTAACCTCTTTCCAAACATAAACAATACAACATTATTGATAAATTCATTCAATATCCCATCATTTAATTATTTAATATTCCATTTAAAATTATTTCCATCCTATTAGGACTTTTATATCTTTTCTAGTAAATATTGTATATAAATTTCATTGAAAATAAATGATATCTCACTTTAAATAAAAATAACCATATCCATCTTTAATAAATAATTGAATAAAGGATCCTTATTAATCCTCATACTGTTCATCACTCTATGGTACCTCGTACTCAATTCATCAAGCACCATTATCACCTTCCTAGGGTGGTAGTTAATTAATAAATCATAGTCTTTGATAAGTTCCAAAAATCTTCATTGCCTCATGTTTTACACTTTCGAAGATAAAATTCACTTCAAAATATTATTATCTATATATATGTCACAAATATTAGTATTGAGATAATTCATGCATATCTAAAATGAATAGATTAAAAATTAAAACTTACAGTCATCAGTTGGATAGTTTTATTTTTCTATCTTCAATTTATTTTATGCATAAAATACCAAACTATCATTTTGTTTAAGGATCTGTCAAAATGTTCTCATTAATGGATCATAGTATATTAAAAATAAATCTTTTACTGATGATAAAGTTAATACAAGTAAATAAATCAATCCCATCCTTATATCCTTATAAAATTATTCAAAATAACTATACCATGCGAAGTTAACCCCTTTTTATGGAAACTTTTTGAATGGATTAGTCAATTAGAAAAATTTCAGAATAAGATTTCCATAGTAACCTATTAAACCAATAAACTATGTATTTTATTAATATATCTCATTATATTAAATTCTTATATTACCTTTTTATTTAAAGGATAAATAGTAACTCTATCCTTAGAGATAATATTTCCATGAAAAGACACATCATGAAACCAAAAATGACAATTACTAAATTTCCCATATAATTAATTTTCTTTGAGGGGCATGATAATTACTTTTAAAAAGTTATAATTTGGTAAATAAAATTTATACAATATCAAGGTATCATAAATTATTATAAAAATAAATTTATCAATATAATACTTGAATAATAAATTCAACTCATCCATAAAAATAGAATCTGAACTATAAATCAAAAGGGAATTTTGGTACGCTTATAATGTCTATACCTTGTATGAAGTATTTTCTTAAGTATATCATCCTACTTCACCCTTAACTAATGATAAACATAGAAATTATCAATCATTGAAAAAAATCATGTTCCTTGAATTTTATCTAATGAGTCATCAATTCATGGTAGAGGGTACAAGTTTTTTATAGTTATTGTATTGATCTTCCTATAATTGATTCATAATCTCATAAAATATTCTTCTTTTTCATAAATAAAATAGGATATCAATAAGGTGAAACCTAGATCATATAAATCCATTATCACATATCCCATTTAAGTTTTAAAATCATCCATACTAATTCCACTTGTTTGATTCTATAGGGAGTCTTGGATATATGTTTTTCCTCATGGATGTGTTTAATAGAAAACATAGTTCACAATTAGGTTGAGGTCTTGATAAATTTTTTTATAAATAAATAAATTTATTCTAGAATAATAAGTACATCCTCTATTTTAAAAGATTATTTCCCATATATAGATAGTTGTTTACCTTCCTCTTCTCTAAAAATTTATTATGGTGTTCTACTATAGGTATTTTTATAAAAGATTCCGATAATGAAGTATATCTCTTAAAAATATCAGATTCTCTTCCCCCTTTATAAGTACTAGTCTCTATATCTAAGTAATAAATTTTTCAATTGTACATTGAAATTTAACCCACACTAGATGTTATGAAAAATTATATCATTATTAGGAAAATAAAATTTACAACTAGTTAATATCTATGCATCTGAATATAAGTAAAAACATAAAAAAGAGATTTCAGAAAATATTTTTAGCATTATCATAAAAAGATGAAGGTATGGGTCCCTTTGAAAATTTAATTTCAAGGGTTTAACATATATAAATTTATAAAAAAAAATTCTGAAATAAATATCATTAATGCATCATTAATAAATAAAAGATGTTTCAGTGGAAGATAAAGTATACTATTGTGAAAGGAAGGGAAACATTTTTAATTTTTTAAAATACATTTTTTAAACACCCGAATCCTAAGATGTATAGTGAAACCTACTTTTAAATTTATATAAATATAAATATAAGGGTCAAATAAATTAATACATAATTTTGTGTCCATAAAAGAAGGATAACATTCATAGGAAGAGAACATACAGACATTCATGAAAAGGGGAATATTCAAGGGGGTGAGAATTATTCTACAAAAGGATATACTTTTAAGTAAAATAAATACTTATTTAATGATATTCTAATTAAAATTTTAATGTTTATATATAAAATATAAATTACCATATAAAATAATATTGTGATTTAAGAAAAAAATCATTGAGGAAAGAATTTCAATATGAAACATTATAACTCAAAATAAGGGGTTTGAATTAAAACCCACCTTAAATATACAATAAACTACTATAAAGTTTCTTTACCCTCATATATCATAAACATGTCCATATTAATAAAATATTTCATGAAATATTTCATATATAATGCAATTATACTCATATAATTATTCATTATTTGTTCATTATCTTTTTAATGGGTTTTTATCATCAGATGTTAGTAGTATTGTTTTCTTAGAAGGAGTTATGTAATGACGATGTTGATAATTATTCTATTAGATATAAATTAATCATTACTATATAATCTAATATACTCATAATATATTTTTTATAATGTTTTATTATGTTATAAATTCAATCCATGGATTTTCTATTTAGAATTTCATAAGATGGAATCAATGACAATATTATTTTGAGAATTTATAATGAAAGAAATATTTTAATTAAATAAAAAGTAAAAATAATTCATTAAATACATCCAACACCTTAATAATGATATTTATATCATTTTTATACTCTATATAAATTAATTAAATCATTAAATTTGGGTTATGATGAGAAACAAAATATAACACTACACGACGATGATAATCCATATGGTCACATTGATTACATATTCATTTTACATATAATGAGAGAAAGGTATGAAACATTTTAAAAAATAATAATCCTAATTATGTTAAAAATAACTTATTAGTTTATCAAGTATCCCTTTTTAACTATCAATATAATATAGTGGTGAAAAATAAAACACTTCATTCATAGAGGAGGTAGTCTCCACATATGCATATGGAAATTTTCATTTTTTAGGGGAAAATGGTTAAATGTTGGTTATATATATTCAAAAAATAATAATTATATCAATTATACTATTTTTATAATGTCATAATGGGTTATGTTTGTGGGAGAAATAAATATAAGTTAAAATATTATAAATTTATTTGTACTTAAGTTGAAAATTTGAACTTTTACATCAAGTAAATCATTGAAATAGAGGAATTAGGAAATAATTTTGTCAATATAAGATTTAGGAAGTGAAATTGGATTATCATGGAATTATAATGGGAATAATTTCAAGGGATATTATAATTTTTAGAGTGTCTTTGAAGGGGTAGTGGAAGGACACATTTATAAGTGATGGGAACTGATTTTTTGTAAATATAACTTCTTTGAATAAAAGCAACAGATGGTTCACATGGAAAGTTTATTTAAAATTGAATACGATGAATATAAGAAGATATTTGGTCAAGAAAAACCACAAAAATTCATTTAGAGACATTTTTTTAAACATATTTATTATATTTTTACAATTATTTAAACTTTTGTTATTGTAGTTTAATTTTGTTGTGGGTCTACTTTTTTAACCAAGGTAACAAATTTTTAGGAATAAATAGGTTACCAATTTTGAATTTTTTTTCAAATATAATAAAATTATATTATAAAATTAAATTTCTATGTCTGAGAAAAATAAATTTTAATATTACATCTTATAACATATACAATATCTTTTTAGAAAAGCGTATTTTTAAGCCAAAAATTTATATTTAAAATAAAATTATAAAATTCGTTTATTTTGATAACATTAATTAGTTTATTTCTAAAAAATTATAGTAGTGTGGCTTAAAATAAAATCCATATCCTAATTAAACTATGTCAATATTAAATTAATAAAAGATGAAAATTTTTTTTTATTATTGGAATAAAACTGTAACTCCTCGACCATAGATGTCCAATTACAGTGCATTATTTTATTACATGGTAACAGATAAAATATTAAAATCCCAAGGGATGAAATATTTTCCCAGTTTTGGGAAATAATATTACATACATGATACACATATTATATTGGGAAAAGAAAAATAATAATAACAAAGATATAAGCTTATCATCCCTGAAACTCATAAAAAAGAATCCCTCTTCATAACATAGGGAAAATAAACATAATAAGGGTAATCTCAAATAATTTTAATGGGAAAATAAAGTGGATGAAATAATGAATCAGTAAGAACAGATCAAAGTAGTAAGGTGAAACACTGAGAAAACACACCATTTAAATAACTTCACAAGGCATAAAAAATAAGTAATTGTAGATAAATGATAAAAAAATCCATTTTTCAATAAAATGAGAATTAAAATTCATCTATATATTTTTTAAGGAAAAAATATATTGGATAATATTAATAAATTATTTCTCAATAAAGTTAATGCTGAAATACTGGACATCATGTTTCATGGGAACATAATACCTTTACCATAAAAATTTATTCTCAATTAATTTAAAATACTTTGTATTGGATAACTAATTCATCTCATAAGATTACTGATGCATCATGGGGCTGGCATTAACCAGTCCCCAACACATAGGGCTTTCATTAAGTTGTCTCCAACCCATGTATTGAATTTCCAAACTATTCCATATATGTAAAATAATCGATATAATTAATGAAATAATACCGTATAAAATATCCATATTGAAAAAATATAAAAATTTATCATTAATTCCCTAGTTAATAAAATTACTACCAAATTTAACACCATATGTAAAAATGGTATTGAATTTAGGAACTAATAATATCAATTTCATCAAAGATAACTTTTACTACTTGGTAATTTTCAAGTCAAACCCCCATGAGTGAGATATCTTAAAGTAAAAACATTAATAAAATGAAGATAAATGTTTTAATTTTATTATATATAAAAAGTTTCATTAGATAAGAAACACAAAATAAGTAAGTGGTAAAAGTGGTGTATGCCTCCCAAAAAGAAATGTGAGACAAGAATCCCTTACATTGTGTTTCCTTTTAGGTGAACATATTTTAACCTATTGTATAAGGGTTTTATACATGTTTATAAATTATATGAGAACCATAATCATGTTAATAATATCCTATATTATCTTCTTATAATATATTATAACCCATTTTTTAACAATATTTAACTATTTTCACTATTTTGGGTGTTAATTGCCTAGTTTTTTGAGTACGCTTTGACTTGTTATTTTTGTTCTTATTATATTGATCAAGATTTTAAAATATAAAGAATTTAGAAGATGAATAAATTAGAATATAAATTATTTATATTTTCATTCTTAATAATACATATGGTTTGAATATATGAAATAAAATACATCATTCATGGAGATAGTAGGTCATATGTATGCATGAATGCTACTTCAATTTCCTAATCATATTAATAGAATGATATAAAAATAATATATATGTATGTTATAATTAAATAATCATATTTATTTAATATATGTAACATGTTTTTATTAAATCCATCTTTTTTATATTCAATTTATAGAGTGAACAAGTCTTATATCTTTGAGGAGGCGGTACGCCACACTTCCACAAACGATGTTATTATATTCCGAAAAAATAGAACACATGAAGGAATGTGTTATATAATAATTAATGGAGTATTAATAAAACATAAATATAATATATATATATATATACTATAAAAATTGTTTTCCAATCATAATTCCCCCCATGAGAGGTGGTAATGGAAAAAATGAACAATCAATTCTTCGCGAGGCGGTAGTTCGTTGTACATGAACTATAAGTTTTTTACCCATTTGATTCTGTAGATAAAAACATTAATATAAAAACATCTCAGTACATTTAGGATACTTAGGTAATTATTTTATTTTTTAATAATAATATTTTTGGGTTGGATAATGAAAATAAAATAAAAGAGGTTGAGAAGGATGTTACCTCTTTATTGGGTAAATCCTTTTGGTTTGCACCAAAGAGCTTCCTTGGATGGATTCTTTCCCAAAGGTCTTCTTCTTGGATTATTTTAGGGATATTATTAGATTATTTTAGTAGATTTATGTCTATCCAAAGGGCTTGATATATGTGAATAAGGGGTAGGGTGAGTGCATTTTTATAGTGGCAGGGGAGTGACTTTTTTGTAAATTTTTTAAAAGGTACTTCCACCCACATTTTACCATGTAGATTAGATCCAATAATGGTAAATATTAGATTAAAGTGATTATAGTGTTGAAATATTAACATAAAATGACCTTTTTACATGTCTTTAGTTCATTTTGGGCCTTAATTTTAATGTCTAGCCCTTTTTAGGCTAATTTTTCTTTTAATTATTGTAATTAATTTTAATCAATTTAAATAATAAATTTGGTCAAAAAAATATGTTTTCCTTATTATAAATTATAAATTATCATGATTCAAAATATGGAATACATTTTTTCAAATTCCAATCATTTTATTGGCATAAATTAATTTAAAATATATTCTGCAGACGGGATGACAATGTGGGTTTTTCAAGTTAAAACGTTTTAAAGATTCTTTTTATATCCAAAATCAATGTGAAACTATTTCCAATGAAATAAATTGGATTAATTTATATATAAATGATATAATTTTACTTCAAAATCAATTTAAAATATAATTTATCCCTGTAAATAAATTATATGAAGAAGCAGTTTTCAATTAAAATTCAGTATTTTTCACCATCCATCGAAAAAGAAAACATCCTAGGAAAATACCAAAAAATCAACCTAACATATTTTTAATGTTTCTTTTTAAAAATTTATGTGTATTTTTTCATATTAATGAAATAAAATTTTCCAATTAAAATCAAAAATATGTGGGCAAATTAAAAGTAGAAAAATTACCGTTTTAGAAAAATACAATTTTTTACGTGTAAAACAAGATTTATCCTTATCTTGTACTGATACAATATTTTGCACGAATATAAAATATGTATTAATTAATATAATATATATATAATTAATATCATTAAATAATAGTAATTAATTTAAAATTTTAAGATAAAATGACTTTTGAGAATAAAAATACTTTTTATATAAAAACCTTACCTTTATATTGAATTGGTTCTTCTATTTGTTTATAATTAATTTGTAACAAAATAATTAAAAAAAATATTCTCTTATGTTATTTAATCTTATTTATAAAATTAAATTTAATATCTATTTTTTATCTTGTTGTATTAAATAAAAATATCTTAATATATTATTCTTCGATAAAAATCGGTCTTGCGTATAACAAAATATAACTTAGTGTTGCAAGCATTAGAAGAAATAGAAATGATTTAATTAAAATTTTAAATATATGGTAAAGTCTTGGGAAATTATATTCATTTATACAAATTGTGTTTCATTCCATACATGCAATTAAATACAATGTTCTTACATTTTAATTTCAGGGTGTTATAAAAACATTTATTCAGTTAAAAAAAGAAAAACATCTTTTTCTAAATAAAAAAAATATTTTAAATGTTTAATTTTAATTATTAAACTAAAATTTAATTATAAAAATGTTTTTATAATTTTTTAATTCTTTCTTACAACCTAATTATGTTATAAATATCTTTATATTTCTGAAAACATCATTTTTTACTATTTACCTCAAAAACATTCTTTCTAGAAAAATATCAACAATTCACCATAAGATAATTTTGAAACTATTAATATAAAAAATTTATCCTTTTTATCAAATATAAATTCAAATCTCAATAAATTTAACAAATAAATAAAATCATTAATAAAGGATCTTTATAGTGTACATTGTGAAATGTTTTTGGGATGGTTTGTTTACTTGCTATAGTAGGGTCTTGAGTATTCCCCCGCTTAAAAAATATTTCCATGAAATTGTGTAATATTTTAGATATAAAATAATAGGTCAATACATACATATATCTTCTTTAGGAACACATTTTCCCTCCTCTAGTTTTTGATTTCCCCAAAATACGTTCACCGACCGAGTTATCTGATCCAGAAACATAAGCCATCTACTGTCAAGAATCCATGAAGGATATTCCTTATAAGAATGTTTTGGTTTCAAATATACCCTCTCATATTTGGGTACATTAATTAGATATTTTTTTTATTTATTCAATAATGAAACATGATAGATTTCATGTAATTTAGATGTGTGGGGCGGTAAAACCAATTTGTAATATACAACTCTAATTCTATTTTGAATTTAAAATAGAAAAATGTATCCGGGTATTATATACCCCATTTTATCAAATCATATAGATGCATTCCATGGGGAAAACATTAATAATACATTATAAAAACTAGAATTTACATGCCTTTCATTCTATTATCATAATTTCCCTTTTTCTAACATTTGGATACTTTGATATGATTCTGAATAGTCCATCATTTCATAGTTGTCTTCTGAATAATCTCTAGGACAATGAGATTATTTTTTCTAATTAGTTTTCAACAAGTTATAGTATGTAATATCTTAATATAAAATACATCATATGGATCCATTTGGACGATAAAATGTAATCAATAATTGTTTTAAAATGATATCCTTGGGAGATATTGATCCCACAAATCTTTAATGTAATGAGAACAAGATATCATCATGTATTCGAATGTTTAAATAGTATATTTAGAGCACCCATCAGTTTAGGCATGATAGAAAGTTCTTAAATTTATATCAATTTTATGATCTTATTAAATACTCTTCTAAAATGTCACAGTGAACCAAGGGTCATGATCTTATACATTTGATATAAGTGATCTTTATGGTTTCATGATTTTATTCATATAGACTCAGGAAAGGTTAAAAAGGAAAAGATATTCCCTTATAGATAAGAATTGTTAAAACATTGTAATCAGATTAACAATTTCCCATATGACATTATTCTTTATAGAAGTATATGAAATTATTTGGGAAAAATCCATTTAGTATTGTCTCAATTCCCAATTATCATAGGAATTGAAGGCATAAATCATTTAGGATGTTTTATTTTAAACATTACTAATATCCATACTAAATAATTTGGAAAATTTGTATAGAATTTTCCTCTTTATACAATTTGACTAGAAATGTTCTCTTAATTATCTATACATATTTATATTACCAAGTTGTATAAATAAATTTGACCAATGTGCTTCATCTAGAAGATTCCTCTTTCACTCCTATATGTATATAACATATCACGTCTTTACAAACATCAACACACTATATTTATAGATGTTTTTATCAATTTATTATTAATTAAAGCTTTAATATTCCTTTTAAAATCCTTTATATAATATAGGGGAATTTTTATATTTTATAGTATTGTTGGTTTACCAATTTCTTCAAAAAGGAAGGTCTTTTCCTCTTGCTTAAAAATTACTGTATCCATATTTATAAAATCTATTAATATAGGATCCTAGTTAATCATCGTGTTTTTCATAACACCATGGTCCCACTAACTCAGTGAATCGTCCATCTTTTTTCATTACTTGGATGATATTGTATCAAGAAATCACATTCCATGAGTAATTACAACCATCTTCATTACAACCTGTTGATATATTTTTGACATAAATTGTACTTAAAACTATGGTGGTCTATATATATTCTAAATATTTCACCATAGATATTGGGCCTCCATATCATCAAGAAAAATATTAAAACATCAAATTCGAGTTATTGATTTTTATAGTTCTATTAATGATTATTTAATTGAATTGATTCATAAACAACCAATATATCAGTATATATATGGATATATCCATATCATTCCTTTTATGTATCACAATTATAAGGACCCAACCATATAATACATTACATAATCTTTAATTATGTAAATAATTCAAATTGATGATCTTTTTTAGTTTAGAGTTTTAGAGAATTGGGCCATAACTATTACATATCAACTTGAAAATTTACATGTAGACACTACTACTCAGTATCAATTTTTTCATAAAATAACAACTCTTAAAATGAAACATGTCTAGTTCCGAGTTTTAGACAACATGACTTTTCCTTGATCCCATACTTGACTCTATTCATCATTAAGTCCTATGGAAAACATTTCAAAAACCTGGGATGAGCCTAAAAAGCTTAGTAAGGGTTATAAATTAATGAAAAGAAACATTAAGCGATCAATAATAAAAAATCAGTGAAACCATATTTTTTAATCATACATACCTCACGAAATCATAACATTTATGAATAACATATAGAAATCATAAATCATAAAGGTAAATTATGAAATCCATATCACACTTACATTGTAGCTATCATAGCTACATAGGAAGTTACATTTGGAATAACCATCATAGTATATTCCAAAAATATCTTAGGATAAACAGTAATTTTTACATCCGTCATGTTACCCAATGCATTGGAGGGCTATCTTGAGCTCACCTACCTTAGGTTTATCACGAAACCACCCATATACCTAAACAATTCCCAATAACCATTATATATCCAGAACATGTAAAACAATAATAACCGAAATATAACATTTCCACATAGCAATCACACTATATCATTTCCAGATATTAACATAATCAATGCTTTATCAAACCATTTTAAAAACAATTTAAAACATTTAATAAAGAGATTTTTGAATCAATGTGTCCCATACCACGTTGAATATTTTAAATGAATTACAATTTTAAACCATTAATATCCATATAAATAAATCCTAAAATCCATTTTGAAAACATGGACATTAATGAGAAATATTTAGAAGAATAAATCATTAAAACATTTATAATGATATTTTAGTTAGATAGTTTTTAACAAAATTAGAGACGCTTGAATACAAATAATTGAGGAATAACATTTAGTTAGAACTTTATAATATCACTAGAATAAAGGTATTAATGATATAATATTCCAAAGGACAGTATATACACAATATAAGAGTGAATTGGTGCATAAGAACATTGAAGTCTCAATGGAATGCAAATTGAGACGAAATCCCTTATGAAGACAGTATCCTTAGATTAAGGATAAATTAATGAAATAATTTTATGTGAAAAATAATAATACACCCAATATAGTTGGATATTATGTGTAAAAAAATCAGAGATTATTCCCACATATTCATAGCATGGCATAAAGAATAAGTATATGTTTAACCCAATGAATTGAGATTGGGTAAAGAAGTTCCCTTACAGAAATTCGACAGCCTAACAACATCACATTAAAACTCATAAAATGATTTGATGAGGGAGAAAATGGGTATCTCATTACTTGGAAATAAAAATTACCGAAATAATGATATATAATAACACATCCCAATATAAGAATTTGTAAACTAAAAGACATAACAAGAAGAAGTATTTTAAAAATAGGTGGGTGAAAGGTTCCCTTACCAATTTGGTAAATTTTGAAACATAAACCCCATGAAAGAAGGATCATACAATGAAGATTTAAATACCCATAAATTATAGTATATTACACAAATAATTCAATCATGGTATGTACATCCACCACAAAGAAAGAAATAGTGGAAATTATAACTTTAATCTCATGGGAATAAAAAGTGAGATGAAAATCCCCTACCACATTGTACTCAATTGAGTCATATGACCAAAAGTTAATAAACAAAAAATTAATCAAATAATACCATGAATATTTAGAGAATAATTATAATATATATATTAAATGTTTGAACACAATACACCACATGCAATAAATAAGTGTCGATCAATGGAAATCTCACAAAACTAAAAGTGAGATAAGAAACCCCATACCTTATGTCCAAATTGAATCGTATGTTCCGGGTTCATCCTGAATAATAAAAATATGTCAGTTTATACTTCCTAAAGAAAAATTTTCAAGTTTATTATTCCTTTTAAATTACTTATTACATTGCTATAACAGTTAGATAATTATATGAGTTCATATCGGACATTTTGTCGATGTACGAAATTTGAGTTAAAATGAACTAGTTATAATTACCATTTTTCAATGTGGTCAAAATTCCACTATCTCTAGAATGATATTAATTATAAATATATCATATAAATCATATATATCTAGTATATATATCTTTATTTATAACAGTATATCACATTTGGAGATAATAAATGAAATACACGGTTCATGGAGAAGGTAAGCCTTACGTACGCATGAGCGCTAATTTCATTTCTATTTCATACATTAGTGGAATTAAAACATAATTATACATATATATATTATAATTAAAGTATAATATAATATATAATACCATTAAATATATCTTTTATACATCCCACATATGGCATTAACGAGTCATATCACTTTGAGGGGGCGGTAGTCTGCACTTCCTCAAATGAAATTATCGCGTTTACCCACTATGGAAACCATAAAGGTATGCTATAAATGAAAAAAATAGAAGAATAAAGAAAACATAAACATAATATATATCATATATAAATATAGTTCCATTTTAATGGACACCATGAGAGGTGGTAGGAGATAATCGAACAATCATCGTTTCGTTTGGCGCTAGTTTTCCATCCACAGAAACAATATGTGATTCACCAATTAGATGGAGGTGTGTGTAATTTTAGTTCAAATAATTCTCATAAAAAAATCCTAGTATATTCAGGATACTATTTTTTTATAAAATAAAAGAATAAAATAATTTTATGGGTAGGGGAAGTAAAATAAAAGAAAAGAAGTTAAGAGAAACTGTTACCTTTAATTTGGGAAACTCCCTTTGGTTTGAACCAAATGGGCTTCTTAAAGTGCCTTCTACCTAAGGTAAGGCTTCTAGGAGGAGGAGAGAGATATTGAGAGATTATTTTGGAATGGTATGGATGAGACAAGGGGCTCGAGAGGTGTGAGGAATGAGTTAGAAGTGAGGGATTCTAATAAGGGGGAGGAGGGGCTCTTCAAGAAAGTGTGAAAATATTATTTTATTATATAATGATATTAGGTTTTTAAAGGTCCAAAAGTAATTAATGTTAAATATAAGATGACTCATGTTTGAAATAAAATCATCCAATAATAATTGGACATGTTTTGTATATTTTTGTAATATTTATAATCTTATTTATTTAAATAATTTATTAATGAGGTAAACACTGCATCATTATTGTGTCATAATTAATTTAATTTATTTGATGTCTGAAAATTATAAAACAAATTCCATGATGTAGGAAATAGTTTCAATTTTCCAATGAATATTTATAGTTGAAAATATAACTTATATAACCCCGTGTAAAAATTTATTTACGAAAATATTTTTTTATGTCATTTTTGCCTTTACTTTAAGTTAATTAAAATAAAGTGTCATTATCACTCATAAGTGGCTCCATGAGGTCCCACAATAGTCCCAAAGATGATCATGGTCTTAAATGACTCAACCAATAAAGTTAGGACAATTTTTAGGTAATTTTGTATTATTATAATATTCTTTCTACCATGAATTACCCTATTTACCTTTAACAGTAGTAAATAAAAGTCAAAAGTTACTATTCAAAAAAAATTATTTTCATCATATTGAACCAAATTTTATTTACTAGTAACAACCATGTATGTTTTATTTTTTAAATTCAATTCAAAGAAGCAGTAAAATTTCATTAAAGTGAAAAGGGAAAATTTTTAACTACTACTAAGTGGTTTTACTATTCATCAAAAATTGATGTTTTTCAGAAAAATACCAAAAATTTAGACTAAGATATATTTGATATTAAGAATTAAAAAATTATGTTTATTTTACCAAATTAAAAACATATAAGTTGAATTAATTAATTTAAAATTAATTCCCATTGTCAAAACAAATAGCACGTTTTTAAGAAACAATAACTATCAAAAGATTGATACTTGTTTATGTCCCATTTCAAAGTGAAATTAATTACAGTGACCAACATTGGATTATTTGGTAAAAATATAATCCACATACACATTAAAACCAATTAAAAAGATAATATACACATATAAATAAATTGGATTAAAAGGAAATTTTGAATAAAAGTACAATATATTTCATTTTTCATTAAAACAGAATTTTATCAAAAAAATACCAAAAATTTACCCAAAGTAAATTTTGATGTCCTGAATATTGAAAAAATTATTTTTTTTCAAATATAACATATAAAAGTGACCAAAAATAGATTTAAATATGGATCTCTATCAAAAGGCGGTAAATCACCCTTTAAAAAAATATTAGAGTATTTCTGCTTTAGAATAGATTCATTCACATTTTAAGCCTCTAACTTTTATTAGATGAATGTAAAAACATTTAACAAACATGTATAATCATATTTTAGTTGGTTCTATTTATTCTTTCCATTATAATAGCTAGGCATTGACTACCAATTAAAATAATATTATTATATTATTAGTGAACAACGTAAGATTTCAAAGAAACCAGTTGTTGCGTATCGAGTACACCAATAAAAATATCATCCCATTTAATGTAAAATTAATATTTAATAAAAAAATATTAGTAAATAAGAAAATTTTATGTTAATTATATGCCTGTAATGTTACATCCTTATCCCCTTTTGGAAATTACCTCCTCGCAATTTCAAAATTGGTCTTGGAAACATCATTTAAAGTCCCACATTAGAAATAGAGTCAACAAAACTATCACTTTAAAAGAAAGAAAAAGAAAAAAAAGGTTACCTAAGATAACCCATACTAGGATTTCATGTAGGGAAAACACAGATATGGAAGAAAAAGTAACCATCATGTTCTGATGGAGAGTGATAGAAAACATGATTAGGAGAAAGTTAACCAGTATAAAATCACAAACATGTGATGTGTTAAATGGTCTTTGATTACCCAGTAGAAAATGTTAACTGAAAAATTTTTTGTTTTAAGTTCCTGTTCATAATTTTGAGGAATTCATTTACTACATTGAATAAGAACATAAGTAAATATACTTACATTTAAGTAGAGTTTCATCCTTTAATAAGTTTCTAGAAAAAACTAATATTTTCTCCAAACAATGAGTATTCAAACTGACTTGGTCAACTCAAAATCACTAGAATAAACTTCTAGATTATCACATGATCAACAAAAGATGGACTATATATTTCCCATGTATTTAGACATCACCTAAAACCAAAAAGGATAGTACAATATTAGATAATCCCCAAAAGGACAAAAATTTATAAAAAATAAATACTACTCTTAATCTCCAAAATTCAACAAAAATAACCCAAAGTTCAAGAAAGACCATTCAATATATAATTGTCCTTAAAATTCTTTGAAATAAACCAAATAATGATTGTATCCTAAAACATATAAGGATTTAATCACATAGTCTTCCATAGTAAATCTTAACATTTATCTCCAATTAAAATCAAATACTCTTAAAGTCTCATACTGAAGTATAATTAACAAAATCACATATTCTCTATGACAGTTTAATCATTTCCATAAAAAACCCAAATCACCATATGTCCATAATAAAAATAAAGATTCTCCAAAAATAAGATTCCACCATTACTTAACAAAATAAAAGATAATTACTCCTTGAATAACATTTTTATATATCACACTTTAGGGATACACATACTATAAGAATTATTCCAAAGTAATACCATCATCAAAAAAGACTTAATACTTTTAATCATTTCATCATCTTAAAATCTACCACATCTCTTGAATCCCTTATATGTTGACTTCTCACTCATTCAATGTTCTTCATGATCCATTAACCATTCTTTACCAACTTTTTCTGAAATAATACATTCCTACGAACAAAATCATGAATCATATCCTAAGATTCAATAATATAAAAATATATGTTATGAAATAATCCATACCTTTCATTGGTCATTGTCGGATTCTTTATCCTTAATCAGAATGGCATTAGGTTTTGGTAAACATATATTTGTATTATCCTGGTGATCCCATTCCCAAAACTTCTTCGTAGGATTTTTTTTGCATAATGACCATGCACACCACATTTAAATCATTCAATTGATCCCTCAGAAAGAACTTATTTCACTTTCATAGAGTCAACTAAATGATTCCCTTTTCTATATAAGGTTCTTGCTTTATGACAATCATTCCCACATCAATAGCATCTTCCCGTACCTTTGAAGCATTTTACTATGTGTTTATTTCTATATATTTGACAGATAGGTTTTTGAACATACTTACCTGTATAATTATTACCTGAACTTATGAAGGTATTTGTTTCTCACATATATTATGCCTTAAAAAAATCATCGAGGATCAGGTTTTCCATCATGACTCTAGATAGTTTGTTCAAAATAACCTCAAGAGTTCTCATTACAGCTTCCATTTCATTCAGTTTCTCATTCAGAAAACTGTCACAGTTTTCTTCACATCCACTGTTACTTCGGTTCCTGCTAGATCGAACCATTTACTAAAACCAAAATGGTCAGTGTGAGTATATTAGTAAAATCATCATATAATCTCTTATGAGGAGGGTAAATACTAAGATATAATTATCCATGTTATATTAAACTCATTCAATTTATATAAAATTACTATGACACTTTCTAATATGCTCAACATTATGGTTATTTCACTTATGCTTAAATAACACCCTAACCTCTAATGTTTTCTATACCGACCTTTGATACCATCTATAAGTACCCGACCTTATAATACATTACATAATCTTCAATCAAGTTAATAATTCACATTTTGGATCTTTTTAGGTTTAGATTTTTAGAGAATTAGGACATAAATATTACATATCAACTTGAAAATGTACATGTAGACACTACTACTTAGTATCATTTTTTTTTCATAAAATGAAAACTCTTAAAATGAAACATGTCAAGTTCCATGTTTCAGATAGCATGAATTTTCATTAGTCTCATACTTGACCCTATTCATCTTTAATTCATGTGGAAAACATTTCAAAAACTTGGGATAAACATAAAAATATTACTAAGGGTTATAAAATAAATAAAAGAAATATTAATGTTGGGAAAAAATCTCTCAAGGTATCATTGAAGCATTTTTTAGGTGATTGTGTTTATTGAAAAAGTGTACAAATTTTCTGTGATTGTCGACAAAGAAAACCATGACATAAAAATTTGTTGACAAAGGGGATTTCATGGTGGAATGTCGAGTTTAAGAGTTGTGGTCAATGATCCATGTTTGATTCATGAACGTCGACAAAGGAATGGATGATCTGGAGGCAGCATAAAAAGAACAAATACAAGGTGGCGCTGTTTTGCAGTGCTTGCCAAATTTTTGGGCCTGAAAATCATCCAATGAAGAAAAGTGGTTTTTGGAAAAGGGATTTGTGCGCTGTGTACTTGAAGGATTGGAAGCTTGCGCGCCATATGTTTTTCAAGATCAGATCATAAAAATATGGAAAATGGATAAGTGTTGCACAAGTATTAGGGGTGTCGCACAAGTGACTTGCGTGCTGTGAAAGAGACTTGTGCGTCGATGCCTTGGAAGCTTGAGAACTTGCACGCCTGTGGTTTTTCAAGACCAGAAGATCAAAATATGGAAAAGGAAAGAGTTTCATGCAAGTTTGGAAATGAGTCGCGCAAATGACTTGCAGGGGAAGAGACATGCGCGCCGAGACTTGCGCGCCGTCGCGCAGGGTGGTCAAATTGCTTATAAATACTGGACCACCCCTCCTAATTTCGGAAATGAGTTCAACACTTTGAGAAATTAGAGCTCCAGTCACGCAGGTGTGGTGGTCGCACAAGTGGTGTGTGGTTGTGCAGGTGTAGTTGCGTGCCAGTGTGAGGAGTTGTGCGCCAATGTAAGAAGTTGCGCACCGGTTGGTAGTTGCATGCCAATGTTGGTTTGGGCATAAAAGGAAGAGAGTCGTGAAAGTTTGGAGTTGAAGAATCTTGTGTCGTACAAGTGTCTGAGGAGGACTTGCGCGCCAGTTGTGACTTGCGCGCCGATACATGTGCACCGAGGTAGACTTGCGCGCCAAGTAAGGTTGATTCCCCATCCATTTTTTCGGGCCGCGTGGAAGCTGGAAGATTGCCCGATACCTTTGGGGCAAAGTGAGATTCATCTGTGAGTGAATGTTGGGATTCAACAGAGCATATACATACAGAGGAATATACAATACTTTATACAAATGAAGAGACCTACATGTCTATAAACTGTGAGTGGATTCCTTCCAGAGCAGTGAGTGAAGGAAGAGGAAGAAGGTGATCCTCTCCACCGACAGTGATCCAGAGAGAGAGAAATAGGGAGTGACCCTTGTGAAAGAAGTGATCTGAACCTAAACATTATAAAGGCAGTGAGCCTGGTGTAACACCCCAGGTAAATAAAGAATACGACATCTTTATATTTATCCATATTTGTGAATCAAATATTTATATTACTTTAAAGGGGATGCTATGCTCAATGGCGTACCCAATACGCAACAACGAGTTTCTTAGGAATCTTACGTTGCACTCTAATATTAAAATAATATTATTTTAAATAATAGTTAACGCCTAGCCGTTGTAATGGCGGGAATGAACAGAACTAACTAAAAAATTATTATATATGGTTGTCAAATATTTTTACTTTTTACAATAAATGTTAGAGGATTAAAAATGCGAATGAATCCGATTTTAAACGTAAACATTCTAATATTCTTTAAAAGGTCGATTAACCGCCTTTTGATGGCGAACCTCTTTTAAATCCACTTTCTGACAATTTTATGTGTTATATTTGAAAAAATAATATTCTTCTTTAGAATCGGGACAATAAAATTTACTTTGTGTAGATTTTTGGTATTTTTTGGAAAAAGATCAATTTTTAATGAATAGTGAAAAATGTTGTATTTTAATTCAAAACCACTTTTTAATCTAATTTATTTATATTATTAGATTATCTTTTGAATTGGTTTTAAAGAGAAACTAGAATATATTTTTACCATTTAATCCAATAGTGGTCGTTGGAATTAATTTCACTTTGAAATCGGACTTAAACTAGTGTCAATCTTTTGATACTTTTTGTTTCATAAAAACACGCTATTTGTTTTGACAGCGGGAATTAATTATTAAATTAATTAATGCAACTTATATGTTTTGAATTTTTTAAAATGGAAATCATTTTTGAATTCAGAATATCAAATATATCTTAGGGTGAATTTTTGGTAATTTTCCGAAAAACTTCAGTTTTTTGATGAATAGTGAAACCACTAAGTGGTACTTATAAAAAACTGATTTCCCGTTTAAATGAAATTTTGCCACCTTTGTGTTTTGAATTTAAAAAATCCGACATACATGGTTTTCATTAAGAAGTAAAATGTGGTTCAATGGGATTAAAATAATTTTTTTGGTGAATAGTAATTTATTAAGTTTTTAATCGCGAATAGAGGTAATTAGTGTAGTTTAAGGTAACAATAATGTTTTAATAAAATGAAATGACCTAGACACATGCCCTACCCTCATTGGATGTGTCATGACAGACCAAGACAATCCATGGGTCAACTTGGGGACCCCATGGAGCCACTTTGGTTGGAAAATGACATAAATACCTTTTTATTTAATGATAAAGTAAAAATGGCACAAACATGAGATGTTTTACTAAAACAATTTTTAAATGGGGTTATACAAGTCATAGTTTTTACTATAAATAGTCATTGGAAGGATAAAAAGATTTCTTACATCATAGTATTTTTTTTATAATTTTTAGACATTAAATAAATTAAATTATTTATGACATCATGATGATGCAGCGATGACCTCATTATTTAATGATTTAAATAAAATGGAAAGATAATGTAATATCTAAGACCTAAACATGTCCAAAACCTATTGGATGGGTGTATTTAGAACCCTTATCACCTTATACACGAATTATATCAATGTGGGACCTTTTAAATCCGAAACACATTTTCAAATAAAGTAACATTTGCTTACTTTCCAAGAGTGCCCCTCCTCTCCTCTTATAAAAATCCCCCACCTCAACCTCCATACCCACATTCCCAAAGCCTTTGGTTCGGCCAAACCCTGACCATTTTGTCTCTCCACTTCCCTATCTTACTCCTTGAAGCCTCAATTTGGGCATAAGTCTTCCCAAGGAAGCCTTTGAGCTCAAACCAAAGGGAGTTACCCGATTTTAAGGTAATGTCTTCACTTGTGTCCTTCTATTTTATTTTGCTTCTCTAACCCCCTAAACTATTTTTATTCATTTAATTTGTAACAAATCCAGTATCTTCAATATACTAGAATGTTTTTATAATAAGGATTCGATCTAAACTTATACACACCTACATCTAATGGTTAAAGAACATACTGTTTCCGTGGATGGCGAATTTCGGCCTCCCGAAACGATGATTGTTCAACATTCTTTTAACACCTTCAAAGGTGGCCATTAAGATGAAACTATATTTATATATGATATATAATATATTTATGTCTTCCTTAAGCTTCTTTATTTTTCATTTTGGGCATACCTTTATGGTTTCCATTATAGGTATACATGATATCTTCATTTTAGGAAGTGCAGACTACCGCCCCCTCAAAGTGATGTGATTCGTTAATGCCACACGTGGGACGTATAAAGGATGAATTTAATGTTATTATATATGATTAATGATACATCTAAATGATTAATATAATTCTGTAATTAAAATATACATACCTATCATTTATTTGTAATTCCATTAATATGACAAAGAAATGAAAGTAGCGTTCATGCGTACGTACGGCTTACCGTCTCCATGAACGGTGCATTTCATTTCTTATCCCAAAATGTAATGTACTATTATAAGTACATGTGTATAATGGATATATATGATGCATGATACATCTAAATGATGAATATAATTCTGGAATTAAAATATAAATACCTCTCATTTAGTTGTAATTCCATTAATATGACAAAGAAATGAAAGTAGCGTTCATGCGTACGTACAACTTACCGTATCCATGAACGGTGAATTTCATTTATTACCTCTAAATGATTATGTAATATTATAAATACATGTATATTCTAGATATATATGATATATATGATATCCAAATCATGAATATCATTCTGGATATAATGAACCATTGAACACACGAACAACATGTAATTGTAAGAAGTTCACTTTCGACTTAAGAACCAAATATCAACAAAACAAACATTATTATCTTAAATGATTACATATTGTTTATAAAATGTAAATAAGTGATATAAAAGGAATAATTAACTTGAAAAAGGTTCTTAATCAAATAGAAATTAACTCAAGTTTATTATTCAGGACGTTAAAGAACGATCGAGTCAAGTCGGACCCGAGATAAGGGATCCTACTCCTATATTTCTTTTTAAGTACTCTCTTTTATGTCATTTATTTTATGCTACATGTTCTTATGTTGGAGGATGTTCTTTTATGTTCCTCTTTCTGTAATTATTATGTGATGAGAGACCCTATATGATCTCATCAATCCATTTTTGGAAGTTTTGAGTGGCGCCGTTAGGCTGTCGAATTTTCATAAGAGATCTAACCTCTCTCTTTCTTTTTAAGTCCTCTCCTTTATGTCACTTCTTTTAAGATCCTCTTTTTTATGATGGGGGATGTTATTTTATATTCCTCCTGATTTAAATTTTATTGTAATGTGATGAGATACCCTATTTGATCTCATCAATCCATTTTTGGAAGTTTTAAGTGGCGCCGTTAGGCTTCCGAGTTTTCGTATGGGATTTTTCATCTCACTTTTATTCCTGTGAGATTTATGCTACATTTCCCACAATTTCCTTTTAGTGGTGTATGTAATTCCCATTATTATACTCTTTGTGTCATATACTTTCGTTTATGAGTATTTACATCAATGATGTATTGACCTTCTTTCATGGGGTGTATGTTTCGAAAGATACCCAAGTCGGTAAGGGAACCTTTCACCCTCCTCTTTTTAAAAGAATTCTTTTGTTAGGTATTTTAATTGACATATTGTTATGTTGGGATATATTATCATATATCCTTATTGATGTAAATTTTAAGTGATGAGATACTTTTTTTATCTCTCATCAACACTTTTTCTAAATTTTGAAGTGACGCCGTTAGGCTGTCAAATTTTTGCAAGGGAACTTTTTAACCCAAATTTGATTCTTTGGGATAAACTTGTACTCCTTGAATATGTCATTCTATGAATATGTGTGAATAACCTCTGATTTTTTTACACTTAATATCCACTTATATTTGGTGTATTCGTTTGTCACACATAATTATGAAATTGGTTTATCCTTAAACCAGGGATACCGTCTTTGTAAGGGTCTTCGTCTCAATCTCCATTCATTGAGGCATATTTTGTTTTATACACAACCTTCTTTTATACGGTGTATAAACGCCTTTGACTTTTACGTTTATTCAAAAGGAATATTTTTTATACGAAGCATTTACTAAATGACAAAAGGGAATGTTTTTGTCGTACGTATGCGGCGACAATGACTTCTCCGCCGCCGTGACCATTATTTGAGTTTCAGCTTCCTCTACAAGCCATACATTTTTTTTAAAAGAAAAATAAATACCATGTTTTACTTTTATTTTATTTTGGTATTGAAAATGGGTTTTATAATGTTTTTATATCAATGTGTTGTATTGATATCTTGTGATTGAAAGGTGGAAATGTTATGTTTCCTTTATGCATGTTTTATGTGATATAATTATGTTGAGGTTCTTGGGCATTATTATGAAGACGGTTGGATCCGTGATAAACTAAGGGCGGGTGAGCCCGATATAGCTCTCCAATTCATTGGGTAACACGAATGAGTGAAACGTTAAGGTTTCTCCGAAGAGATTTAGGGAATATACTGTGGTGGGTATTCCAAACGTAACCAAGAGGGTTACTCCCTACGTAAGAATGTTATGAATGCCTCAAGTTACCCTTTATGTCTTATGATTTCTATGATTTATTCATGATTTTTTGAGGTATGTTAAAGTGCTTATGTTTTATGGGTAACTTATTATTTCATTCTTATGTATACATGTACCCATGTTCCTTTCCATATTTTTATATCCCTTACTGAGATTTTTATGCTCATCCCAAGTTTTTGAAATGTTTTTCACAGGTCAAGGGAAGGGTACATGATGTGATGATAGTGTCAAGGATGTGTCAATAAAGAATCCATGTTTTATTTTAAATATGTTTCCATTGATGAGAAGAAAGAATACTGACTTTTATGTAACCAATTTGTTTAAATGTGGAATGTAATGCAAGTTTCATGATCTAATTCTCTAAAACTCTAAACCTGAAAAGATCCTAAATGTGTAATCTTGTAGTAACTCAAGATTAAGTAAGGTTTAAGGCTGGGGCCTTATAGTTGGTATCAAAGGTCGGTTTAGAAAACTTTAGAGGTTAGGGTATTCTTTAAGCCTAAGTGAAATTACCATAATGGTTAGGATTTCAGAAAGAGTCATAGTTTTTAGATAAATTGAATGAGTAAGTATATCTTCCTCATTAGTACATGATGGTTCTGTTGATATACTCACACTGACATTTCTATTTTTAGTGAATGGATGGATCTAGTAGGCACCAAAGAGACAACAGGTTTGAAGGAAACTGTGGTGGTTCTCTGTTTAAGATACTAGATAAAATGGGGGATTCAATGAGGAAACTCATGGTTGTTCTAAACCAACTATCAAGGAGTCATGATCAACCACTTCAACCTTGGTATGTTCTGTAATGCATCATGTACGAGATGACCAATCGATGTGGAAGTTCAGGTAATAATTATAAAGGTAACCATTAGAGTTTATATGATCCTTACTTTTGAGGTAATTATGGGTTACTATATGTTATGATGGAAGTGAAAAGCATGAGATAAAATTGAGGTTAAATTATGTTATGGTTATTTTTGATGATATTATCTCTTTTTGGGGAATTATTTGAGAATTATATAGTTTTGGAAAAAGGATAACACGAAGACCGTGGGACAACCCGTCGCGTCGGACAAAGCTGCAGGAATCGAACCCACATCCAAAGTGCAACTGGTATTTATCGCCTACCACTGGACTACATGAAGTCCCTGGTTAGTTTGACTGATTATTTTTAGTTAGATGATTTATGAATTAAGAGTAGGTTGATTTTGGGTTATCTATGGATATTTATTAACCTATCATGGAGGATATGTGATTAGGTTAATTAGTTTTCAATACGAGACATTAAGAGAAACTGATGTTGTTTGGAGATAAATGTTACGATTTAACATGGAAGAATATGTGAATAAATCCCTCAAATATTTGGGTTTCAATCTTAGTTTGGTTTACTTTGAAGAATTTTATGGACAAATTGATTATCGAATGGTCCTCGTTGAACTTTGGGTTTTGTTGGACAAATTTTGGAGATTAAGAATAGATTTTATTTTTATAAGGGTTTATCCTTTTCTGTATTATCTGATCTTGTACTAGCCTTTTTGGTTTTGGTTTTGGTCTAAAGACATGGGAAGTATATAGTTCTCTTTTTTGGATTAGTTGATTCTCTAGAAGTTGATTATAATACTCTTAATGTGAAAAAGCCTTCCTAAATACTCGTCTTTTGGAGAAAAAGTTGAAAGTCAACATGATAAGTGATTATGTTTCCTTATGAATAAATTCCTCAATAAAAATTAACTTAAAACAAAAATGTTGTATATTAACTTTTCCTACTGGGGAATTGAATACCGTTTAAACTATCACAAGTTTGTGATTTTCTTGTGGTTAACTTTCTCCTAAACATGTTTTCTATCACTCTCCATCAGAACATGACCCTTTGTTTTTTCCTCCATGTCCATATTTTCGTCCTTGGAATCCTAGTATGGGTTAACTCGGGTGACCTTTGTACTTATCATTCTTTATTTTAAAGTGATTGTTTTACCGACTCTTGTTCTGATGTGGGACTTTCAAGGATGTTTCCAAGCCCAATTTTAAAATTGCGAGGACGGAATTCCCAAAAGGGGGGAAGGATGTAACACCCCAGGTAAATACAGAATATGACATCTTTATATTTATCCATATTTGTGAATCAAATATTAATATTACTTTAAAGGGGATGCTATGCTCAATGGCGTACCCAATACGCAACAACGAGTTTCTTAGGAATCTTACGTTGCACTATAATAGTAAAATAATATTATTTTAAATGGTAGTTAACACCTAGCCATTGTAATGGTGGGAATCAACAGAACTAACTAAAAAATTATTATATATGGTTGTCAAATATTTTTACTTTTTACAATAAATGTTAGAGGATTAAAATGCGAATGAATCCAATTTTAAAAGTAAACATTCTAATATTCATTAAAAGGTCGATTAACCACCTTTTGAAGGGGAACCTCTTTTAAATCCACTTTATGACAATTTTATGTGTTATATTTGAAAAAATAATATTCTTATTTAGAATCGGGACATCAAAATTTGCTTTGTGTAAATTTTTGGTATTTTTCCGAAAAAGTTCAATTTTTAATGAATAGTGAAAAATGTTGTATTTTAATTCAAAACCTCTTTTTAATATAATTTATTTATATGATTAGATTATCTTTTGAATTGGTTTTAAAGTGAAACTAGAATATATTTTTACCATTTAATCCAATAGTGGTCATTGGAATTAATTTCACTTTGAAATCGGACTTAAACTAGTGTCAATCTTTTGATACTTTTTGTTTCATCAAAACACGCTATTTGTTTTGACAGTGGGAATTAATTATTAAATTAATTAATGCAACTTATATGTTTTGAATTTTGTAAAATGGAAGTCATTTTTGAATTCGGAATATCAAATATAGCTTATGGTGAATTTTTGCTAATTTTCCGAAAAACTTCTGTTTTTGATGAATAGTGAAACCACTAAGTGGTACTTATAAAAAACTGATTTTTCGTTTAAATTAAAATTTTCCACCTTTGTGTTATTAATTTAAAAAATCTTACATACATGGTTGTAATTAAGAAGTAAAATGTGGTTCAATGGAATTAAAATAATTTTTTGGTGAATAGTAACTTATTAAGTTTTTAATCGCGATTAGAGGTAATTAGTGTAGTTTAAGGTAAGAATAATGTTTTAATAAAATTAAATGACCTAGAAACATGTACTAACCTCATTGTATGTGTCATGGCCGACCAAGACAATCCATGGGTAAACTTGGGGACCCCATGGAGCCACTTTGGTTGGAAAATGACATAAATATCATTTTATTTAATGATAAAGTAAAAATGACACAAACATGAGATGTTTTACTAAAACAATTTTTACATGGGGTTATACAAGTCATATGTTTTACTATAAATAGTAATTGGAAAGATAAAAAGATTTCATACATCATAGTATTTTTTTTATAATTTTTATACATTAAATAAATTAAATTATTTATGACATCATGATGATGCAGCGATGACCTCATTATTTAACGATTTAAATAAAATGGAAAGATAATGTAATATCTAAGACCTAAACATGTAAAAAACCTATTGGATGGGTGGATTTAGATCCCTTATCACTTTATCCACGAATTATAGAAATGTGGGACCTTTTAAATCCGAAACTCATTTTCAAATAAAGTAAGATTTGCTTACTTTCCAAGAGTGCCCCTCCTCTCCTCTTATAAAAGGCCCCCACCTCTACCTCCTTACCCACACTCCCAAAGCCTTTGGGTCAGACAACCCCTGCCCATTTTGTCTCTCCACTTCCCTATATTACACCTTGAAGCCTCACTTTGGGATGAAGTCTTCCCAAGGAAGCCTTTGAGCTCAAACCAAAGGGAGTTACCCGATTTTAAGGTAATGTATTCACTTGTGTCCTTCTGTTTTATTTTGCTTCTCCAACCCCCTAAACTATTTTTATTAATTTATTTTGTAACAAATCCAGTATCTTAAATATACTAGGATGTTGTTATAATAAGGATTCGAGCTACACTTACACACACCTACATCTAATGGTTAAAAAACATACTGTTTCTGTGGATGACGAATTTCATCCTCCCGAAACGATGATTGTTCAACATTCTTTTAACACCTTCAAAGATGAACATTAAGATGACACTATATTTATATATGATATATGATATGTTTATTTTTTCCTTAATCTTCTGTATTTTTCATTTTGGGCATACCTTTATGGTTTCCATTATGGGTATATGCGATATCTTCATTTTAGGAAGTGCGGACTACCACCCCCTCAAAGTGATGTGATTCGTTAATGCCATACGCGGGACGTATAAAGGATAGATTTAATGTTATTATATATGATGAATGATACATCTAAATGATGAATATAATTCTAGAATTAAAATATACATACCTCTCATTTAGTTGTAATTCCATTAATATGACAAAGAAATGAAAGTAACGTTCATGCGTACGTATGGCTTACCGTCTCCATGAACGGTGCATTTCATTTCTTATCCCCAAATGTAATGTACTATTATAAGTACATGTGTATAATGGATATATATGATGAATGATACATCTAAATTATGAATATAATTCTGGAATTAAAATATACATACCTCTCATTTAGTTGTAATTCCATTCATATGACAAAGAAATGAAAGTAACGTTCATGCGTACGTACGGCTTACCGTCTCCATGAACGGTGCATTTCATTTATTAACTCTAAATGATTATGTAATATTATAAATACAAGTATATTCTGGATATATATGATATATATGATATCCAAATCATGAATATCATTCTGGATATAATGAACCATTGACCACACGAACAACATGTAATTGTAAGAAGTTCACTTTCGACTTAAGAACCAAATATCGACAAAACAAACATTATTAAATTAAATGATTACATAATGTTTATAAAATGTAAATAAGTGATATAAAAGGAATAATGAACTTGAAAAAGGTTCTTATGAAAATATAAATTAACTCAAGTTTATTATTCAGGACATTAAAGAACGATCGAGTCAAGTCGGACCCGAGGCAAGGGATCCTACTCCTCTCTTTATTTTAAAGTACTCTCTTTTATGTCATTTCTTTTATGCTCCATGTTATTATGTTGGAGGATGTTTATTTATGTTCCTCTTTCTGTAATTTTTATGTGATGAGAGACCCTATTTTATCTCATCAATCCATTTTTGGAAGTTTTGAGTGGCGCCGTTAGGCTGCTGAATTTTCGTAAGAGATCTAACCTCTCTCTTTCTTTTTAAGTCCTCTCCTTTATGTCACTTCTTTTAAGCTCTTCTTTTTATTTATGGTGGTTTTTATTTTATATTCCTCTTTCTGTACATTTTATTGTAATGTGATGAGATACCCTATTTTATCTCATCAATCCATTTTTGGAAGTTTTAAGTGGCGCCGTTAGGCTGCCGAGTTTTCGTAAGGGATTTTTCATCTCACTTTTATTCCTGTGATATTTATGCTACATTTCCCACAATTTCCTTTGAGTGGTTTATGTACTTCCCATTATTATACTCTTTGTGTAATATACTTTCGTTTATGAGTATTTAAATCAATGATATATTAACCTTCTTTCATGGGGTGTATGTTTCGAAAGATACCCAAGTCGGTAAGGGAACCTTTCACCCTTCTCTTTTTAAAAGACTTCTTTTGTTTGGTCTTTTAATTCACATATTGTTATGTTGGGATATGTTCTCATATATACTTATTGATGTAAATTTTAAGTGATGAGATACTTTTTTTTATCTCTCATCAACTCTTTTTCTGAATTTTGAAGTGACGCCGTTAGGCTGTCAAATTTTTGCAAGGGAACTTTTTAACCCAAATTTGATTCTTCAGGATAAACTTATACTCCTTGAATATGTCGTTCTATGAATATGTGTGAATAAACTCTGATTTTTTACACTTAATATCCACTTATATTTGGTGTATTCGTTTTTCACACATAATTATACAATTGGTTTATCCTTAAACCAAGGATACCATCTTTGTAAGGGTCTTCGTCTCAATCTCCATTCATTGAGGCATATTTTGTTTTATACACAACCTTATTTTATATGGTGTATAAACCCCTTTGAATTTTACGTTTATTCAAAAGGAATCTTTTTTATACGAAGCATTTACTAAACGACAAAAGGGAATGTTTTTGTCGTACGTATGCGGCGACAATGAATTCTCCGCTGCCATGGCCATTATTTGAGTTTCGGCTTCCTCTACAAGCCATTCATTTTTTTTAAAAGAAAAATAAATACCATGTTTTACTTTTCTTTTATTTTGGTATTGGAAATGGTTTTCATAATGTTTTTATATCAATGTGTTGTATTGATATCTTGTGATTGAAAGGTGGAAATGTTATTTTTGCTTTAGGCATGTTTTATGTGATACGATTATGTTGAGGTTCTTGGGAATTATTATGAAGACGGGTGGTTCCGTGATAAACTAAGGGCGGGTGAGCCCGATATAGCTCTCCAATGCATTGGGTAATGTGAAGGAGTGAAACTTTATGGTTTCTCCGAAGAGATTTATGGAATATACTGTGGTGGGTATTCCAAACGTAACCAAGAGGGTTACTCCCTACGTAAGAATGTTATGAATGCATCAAGTTACCTTTTATGTCTTATGATTTCTATGATTTATTCATGATTTTATGAGGTATGTTAAAGTGATTATGTTTTATGGGTAAAGTATGATTTCATTCTTATGTATACATATACTCATGTTCCTTTCCATATTTTTATATCCCTTACTGAGATTTTTATGCTCATCCCATGTTTTTGAAATGTTTTTCACAGGTCAAGGGAAGGGTACATGATGTGATGATAGTGTCAAGGATGTGTCAAGAAAGAATCCATGTTTTATTTTAAATATGTTTCCATTGATGGGAAGAAAGAATACTGTCTTTTATGTAACCACTTTGTTTAAATGTGGAATGTAATTCAAGTTTCATGATCTAATTCTCTAAAACTCTATACCTGAAAAGATACTCAATGTGTAATCTTGTAATAACTCATGATTAAGTAAGGTTTAAGGCTGGGGCCTTATACCTGGGAAAGAGTGACTGTGCCCAAACCTTGTAATCCACAGCTAGTGAAGTTTAGTGGAATTTGGTATGACTGAAAACCTGTTGGCGTACTCTCCTTAGACGTATCCCTTAGTGGTGAACCAAGTAAAATTTTTGTGTCCTTTTCATGCTTTACTTTCTGTTTATATCTTGCAATAGGAGAGAGAAAGAGTGTTTTTCTTAACAGTGAAACAGGATCAGAACATGCTTTAATTTTAAATTAGTCATACCCTGATTCACCCCCCTCTCAGGGTATTCAGCCTTGTGTTCCTAATAATTAAACCATTAAAAAAAATAAATGAAACCATACTTTTCAATCATAACATACCTCATGAAATCATAATATTTATGAACAACACATAGAAATCATAAATCATAAAGGTGACTTACGAAATACATATCATACTTACATTGTAGCTATCACAGTTACATATGGAGTTACATTCGGAATAACCATCACAATATATTCCTTAAATCTATTAGGATAAACATTAACGGTACATCCTCCATGTTACCCAATGCTTTGGAGAGCTAGCTCAGGCTCACCCACCCTAGGTTTTTAACGGAACCACCCATATAAGTAAACAATTCCCAATAAACATTACATATTTGGAATATGTAAAAAAATAATAAAGGAAGGATAAAATTTCCACATTGAAATCACAATATATCATTTCAAGATATTGACATAATCAGTGCTATATCAAACCATTTTCAACACCAATTAAAACATTTAATAAAGAGATTTTTGAATCAAAGTGTCCCATACCAATTTAAATATTTTAACGGAATTAACATTTTAATCCATTAATATCTGTATAAATAAATCCTTTAAACCATTTTGAAAACATGGACATTAATGAGAAATATTTATAAGAATAAATCATTAAATCATTTAAAATTATATTTTAGTTAAAGAGTTTTTAACAAAATAATTGGTTCCTGAATACAAATATTTGTGTAATAAAATTTAATCAAAAGTTTATAATATCATTAGAATAAAGTGATTCATGATATAATATGCCAAATGATAGTATATACACTATATAAGAGGGAATTGGTGCATAACAACATTTAAGTATCAATGGAATTTAAATTGAGAAGAAATACCTTATAAAGACAGTATCCTTAGATTAAGGATAAATAAATAACATAATTATGTGTGAAAAATAATAATTCACCCAATATAAGTAGATATTAATTTTAAAACAATAAGAGGTTATTTAAAAAAATTTCATATCATGACATAAATAATAAGTATAAGTTTAACCCAATGACTTGAAATTGGGTAAAGAAGTTCCCTTACAAAAATTCGACAGCCTAACGACGTCACATTAAAATTCAGAAAATGAGTTGATGAGGGAGAAAAAGGGTATCTCATAAGATGGACATAAAATTTATAGCAATAAAGATATATAAGAACATATCCCATCATAATAATATGTAAATTAAAATACATAATAAGAAGAAGTCTTTTAAAAAGAGGTGGGTGAAAGGTTCCTTTACCGATTTGGTAACTTTTGAAAGATACACCCCATGAAAGAAGGTTCATACAATGAAGATGTAAATACCCATAAATTAAAGTATATTATAAAAAGAATATAGTCTTGGGAATTAAATCCACAACAAGAAAAAGGAATAGTGGAAATTATAGCTTGAATCTCATGGGAATTAAAAGTGAGTTGAAAATCCCCTACGAAGTTGTAATCAATCGAGTTGTATAACCAAAAGTTAATTAACACCAAATAAATCAGAAAATACCATAATTTTAATAGGGTAATTATAATATATATATCAAATGGAAGTACAATATACACCACATGCAATAAAAAAGTGGTGATCAAAGGAAATCTCACAGAACTAAAAGTGAGTTAAGAAACCCCTTACATCGTGTCCAAATTGACTCATATGTTTCGAGTTGTTCCTGAATAATAAATTTATGTTAATTTATACTTCCTTAAGAACATTTATAAAGATTATTATTCCTTTTATATCACATCTTACCTTGCTATAACAATTATTTTATTATTTGAGTTCATATCGGACATTTTGTCGATGTTAGGAATTTGAGTTAAAAATGAACTTGTTATAATTACAATTTATCCATATGGTCCGAAGTAAATTATCTCTATAATTATATTAATGATTTAGATATAATATAAATCATATATATCCAGTATATATATATGTATTTATAACAATACATAACATTTGGAGACAAGAAATGAAATGCACTGTTCATGGAGACGGTAAGTCGTACATACGCATGAACGCAACTTTCATTTAAATTTCGTACTTTAGTGGAATTAAAACATAATGATACATAGGTATATTATAATTCCAGTATAATATAATATATAATATCATTAACTATATCCTTTATATATCCCATATCTGACATAAACGAGTCATATCACGTTGAGGGGGCAGCAGTCCACACTTCCTCAAATGAAATAATCGTGTTTACCCTCTATGGAAACCATAAAGGTATGCTATAAATGAAAAATACAGAAGAATAATGAAAAAATAAAAATAATATATATCATATATAAATATAGTTACATATTAATGGACACCATGAGAGGTGGTAGGAGATAATCAAACAATCATCGTTTTGTGACGCGTTAGTTTTCCATCCACAGAAATAGTATGTTTATCACACATTAGATGGAGGTGTGTGTAAGTGTAGTTCAAATACTTATTATAAAAATATAATAGTATATTTAGGATACTGTTTTTTGTATAAAATAAAGGAATAAAAATATTTTAGGTGTAGGAGAAGTAAAATAAAAGAATAAAAGTTAAGAGCAACCGTTACCTTTAATTTGGGTAACTCACTTTGGTTTGAACCAAAAAGACTTCTTAAAGTGATTTATGCCTAAGTTAAGGATTCTAGGAGGAGGTTAGGGATCTTTTGAGATCATTTTGGCAGGGGTTGGAAGATCCAATGGGCTTGAGTCATGTGAGGAATGAGTTATAGGTGAGGGATATTTATAAGGGAGAGGAGGGGCTCTTCAAGAACGTGTGAAAATATTATTTTATTATATAATTAGATTTGGTTTTTAAAGGTCAAAAACTGATTAATTTCAAAGATAATATGACTAATGTTTGAAATAAAATCATCCAATAATAATTGGAAAAGTTTTGGATAATTTTCTAATATTTATAATTTTTTTATTTAAATCATCTATTAATGAGGTAAACAATACATCATTATTTTGTCATAAATAATTTAATTTATTTGATGTATAAAAATTATTAAACAAATACCATGATGTCAGAAATCATTTTATCTTTCCAATGAATATTTATATTCGAAAATATAACTTATATAACCCCATGTAAAAAATAATTTACTAAATGATTTTTGTCTATGTCATTTTTGCCTTTATTTTAGGTTATTTAAAATAAAGTGTCATTATCACTCATGAGTGGCTCCATGGGGTCCCAAAATAGACCCAATGATGCTCATGGTCATAAATGACTCAACCAATAAGGTTAGGACAAGTGTTAAGGTAATTATTATTATTATTTTATTTTTCTACCTTGAATTACCCTATTTACCTTTAACCGCAGAATATAAATGTCAAAAGTTACTATTTACAAAAAAATATTTTTATCTTATTGAACCAAATTTTACTTACTAATAACATCCATGTATTTTTGATTTTTTAAATTCAATTCATAGAACAAATAAAATTTCATTTAAATGAAAAGTCAGTTTTTTTAACTACTACTAAGTGGTTTTACTATTCATCATAAATCCATGTTTTTCAAAAAAATACCAAAAATTCAGCCTAAGGTATATTTGATATTCAAAATTCAAAAATTATGTCTATTTTACCAAATTAAAAACATATAAGTGTCATTAATTAATTTAAAATTAATTCATGTTGTCAAAACAAATAGCATGTTTTTAAGAAACAATAACTATCAAATGATTGATACTTGTTTATGTACAATTTCAAAATGAAACTAACTCTAGTGAAAAAAATTGGATTAACTGGTAAAAATATAATATAATTACACAATAAAACCAATTTAAAAAATCATATAACCATATAAATAAATAATATTAAAATTCACTTTTGAATTAAAAAACAGTATTTTTCATTATTCATTAAAAAATAAATTTTATCAGAAAAATACAAAAAATTTACCCAAAGTAAATTTTGATGTCCCGAATCTAAAAATAATTTTATTTTTTCAAATAGAACATATAAAAGTGACCAAAACTATATTTAAAGCAGGTTCTCCATCAAAATGCGGTAAATCGACCTTTTAATGAATATTAGAGTATTTATTCTTAAGAAAATATTCATTCAAATTTTAAGCCTCTAACATTAATTAGATAAATGTAAAAACATTTAACAAACATATATAATCATATTGTAGTTAGTTCTAATTATTCCCGCCATTACAATAGTTAGGCATTAACTTGCATTTAAAATAATAATATTATATTATTAGTGTGCAATTAATGATTTCAATAAAACCTGTTGTTGTGTATCGGGTACGCCATCAAACATAGCATCCCATTTAAAGTAAAATTAATATTTAATCCACAAGTATTAATAAATATGAAAATTTCATGTTCTTTATTTACCTGGGATGTTCCAATAATACATTGAGAATCCTTCCTTTCCCAACTATAATATCTATATTTGTACATTAATTAATCTAAAAATATCTTCACATTCCCTTGGCCAAGTGAACATAACTTGTTTATATGATTACCTGGTTAATAGGTTGTCTAATCATGAACTGTTTTAAAAAAACATCCTACATTAACATGAAAACCCAAAGAAAATTCATATCTCAATTGTAATTTGTTGTGCAATAAATTATTTGAATTCATTTTTCTTTGAGGGATAAAATAAATTCCATCCTTAGAAACAAGATGGACAAGAAAATATACTTCATGTATCTAAAAGGTGTGTTACTAATCTAATGGGTATTACCAAAAACACATAACTTTCATACCTTGTACAAACGTCCATCTTCAATATATAATCTTACTTCACCCATAACTAATTGTAACAAGAGTTAAGATAAATATTTGTAAAATATTTAACTTCTTGAAGTTATTTACGTAAATCAACTAAATTTTGTAATGGATAAATATTTTTCATATTAATAAAATTATTATCCCTATAAATAATGCACAACCTCATAAACACATCCATATTCTTCAAAAATAAAATAGGTTATCCACAAGATGGAATAGTAGGGGGTACACATAACTTGTCAAAACACTCATGTACTTGTTTCTTATTCTCTAAAAATTCTACAACATAATTTTATAGGAAATATCAGATATAGGTTTTTCAATATAGATGAGTTTAATATAAAACAAAACATCATCCTTAGGTGGATGTATCAAAAATTATTATGAAAATACATCATTGTATCCTTGAATAATAAGTTCATTTTATATACTGAGGATGTCTTTCACATCAATAAATAGTTATTTATCCTCATCTTATTCAAATATATCATTAAGGTGTGCAATTAGAGGTGAATCCACATAATATTATAGTAATAGACTCTATCCCTTAAAAAATGGATTCTTTACCCCCTTAATAAATAGTTATATCATTCCCTTGGTAATAAATTGGTTCATTATACTTTAAATCCAAACCATAAAATGTTTTATTTAAAATTCAATTGTAATTATTATAATCAATCATTCAACTTGGGAATATCTATCAATCTTAAAAAAATATGAGATATATCCTTCCTAAAATAAGTTTTATACTAGGTGTGTTTATTAAAATATCATTCCTCAGAGTATTATGGGATGATACAATGTTCTCAAAAAAATATCCATTATATAAAAGAGTGTATAGATCCTAAATCAAGTAAAGAATTAGCTAACATTGATTTTATGATAAAATTAACTGATATCACGTCAATTAGGATTAGAAATAATCATTCATGATCAAAAAAAATCTTTTCCTTGGTCCAATGGACATTTTTTTGGTAAATTCCATTATGGATTGGGATATTCATTAAAAAGTTCCCCATATACATGTAGTTAAATCATTGTACGTTGGTATATTCTTTCTTTCCCTTAATTTTTTGAGTTTTACATCATCACTCTTCACAAATGAAGCCAACTCCCATTCCCATTAGGCATCTTCCATTATTTTAATTTCTACATCTATTACATATTGAAAATCACACCATCACTTATTCCCTTTTTACATATTTCTTTTTATAGTATTCTTAATTTTACTTATTTTTTTCTTATTTTCCAAGGACAACTTAAGTCTTGGTGAATCCTTTTTCTATATATATGGCCTTGATACTATATCCTCATATGGTGAAAATGTGAGAGAGACTAATACCGTTCAATGTATAGTATATTCTCCATTAAATAAGTGATAAATCATACTTCTTGGATTACATAAAAAATACACAACTTGAGTTTTTAATCTTTTAATGTAGGAATTATAGTTAGGGACATTTTATTTTTCCATTTTCTTTAATGTGGGTAATGTCCTTTCCTTATTAACTCGATGTTCATGAGTAATGCATTTTTTTAAATAATATCTCTTAAAAGGTTTTCCATTCCATGTTATCTATATATTATGACTCTTCAGTGTTTCAAATTAATGACCAATACTGATAAATATATTTATTTATATAGTAAACTACTAACATAAAATTTTCTCACTAAATATTTCCCAAAAAAAATATCTTCTTTGGGTACTTGATCTATTGTTTAGCTACTAATAAATTAGTACTATCAATGAATGATGGGGGATGTTGTTACATAAATAAGTAAAACCATATTTCCATATTTTGGGGACTAACTAATATTTTCACATGGGAATGGTTATTATTCATAAACTGAATCCACTTCCCCAATATAGTTATAGAATACAAACCATTTTCATTAGCATCAATAACTTCATTAAAAATATCATGAGAGATTATCTAACATAGTATACGAGTGTTGATATATTTTTTGTTCCATCTACTAGGAAACATTTCTAAATAATATCATACACTAGATTAGTTTTTGAATGACACTATAAATCATAGTATATAATTGAAAATCAGGTGAAACCCTTAACATAAATTTAAAATAAATGAAACAAACAATCATAGAATCATAAGATTTTGTGTCTTCCAGTTTATCTTCAATTAATAAAAATACTTTAAAATCATTTAAAATTGTTCATAATGAGAATTTGAATAAACCATATCATATACCCTAAAAGTTTTAAACCAGGCCTCTTTTTCATGAACTAGTTAAAGATTGAGTTAACACTAAACGAGTCTTTTAGGGTTATTATCCATAGGTGCATCTGTTCTAGAGCCTATATCCAGTTTTCATTATATTTACAGGGATTCCATTTCTAAGAAACTATAAAATCTCTAATTTAATGGGTTTATATTATTTTTCCTACACATATAAATATCCTTAGATTCTATCATAGGGTTATGTTCTCTAATATATATTTTCCAAAATCTAATTACCAATGATTCTGCAAAAAATTATTCAATACCAACTACAATGACCCCAACTCTAGTAACCCAGAACCGATGGTTACTTTATTAAATTGGTAGAAGATGAAAGTGGTGGAATCATAGAGGATACCATAGTTTAGAAGTATTAGGAGACTATATACATATAATATTATGAAATTATATTTTAAGACAAAAAATATAACCTAAAAATACAATGAGATTTTTTTATCCCTTTTGGTACATCCCTAAAGTCAATCAATGTTCACTTCCACGTACCCTAGGGATATTAAAAAAAGGTGATATTTGATTCTTAGTAAAAGTTAACATAAAAAATAAAATATCATAGAATAAACAATGAATTAATTATATGTAACATATAAATGATAATAAAATGTTTCATATAAATAATATCATTAATGTGGGTTATATCCATAGAAAACATGACAACATAAAAAATAAAATAGATAGTAATAACTAGTTTCATAGTTATTGATTTTATAATTATTTATTTCATAATCCCACCATCAAGGCCTCATTCTATGAAATAATACATAAATAGGTATAAAAAATACCAAATACCCAATCTATTTTTATCTCATGACACCCAATGATGCATTAAAGGGATATTTTAGGCCATTCATATCAAATAATATATCCAATGTATTCACCATATAGAAAAATTATTAACAATGTAATGCATAATCAAATTGTCTTAGTAATGAATAAATTAATGAATTAGAATAATAACAATATTATATTCTAATACTATTTCCAGTCAATTAACAATATGACCATATCATAATCTATCTAGAAAATGAATGTGGATGATATCATTAGAGTATCTCCTCACTGTAAGAAAGGAGAATTAATGATGCTGAAATAGATGAAAAACACCTTAGTAATATCATTGGATTAATCATTTAAAAAATAAAAGAAGATACCTCTTTTAAAAAAATAATTAATAATTAAAATTATTTTGGAAAAAATTTAAAACATGGAATGGAATCTTCAATGAAAAAAACATTCACATAAAAAAACATTAAAAAAGATTTTATAAAACATTGAAAATATTATATTAAAAAGTTAAATTCATGGGTCACCTTAAATTTAAAATCAATATGATAACATGAATAACCTTTTAAAACATTATTTGGAAACAAATATCAATAATTAAGCCAATTTTTTTTGTAAGATAAATTATATGATCCTGATAGGAAGGAATGACCATTTTATTTTTTTAAAATACATTTTTGGAAATCTTCAAAAAACAACCAACAATAAAAATTCATTTTAGAAAAGGTTTATAGTGAAATTTTAAGTTCATAAGAATTTTTATATAATTGGGTTACCAAATAAGAAGGTAAACGTTCGTGGAAGATAATATATAGACATGGATGAAAAATGGAATATTTGAGAGGATGAGAATTATTATTAAAAACACTATACATCTATTGTAAATACCTATTTATGGAAGGATATATGAATTTAAACATAATTATAAATATATCAAAATATAAAAAACATAATAATAAAATATTGGGGTGAAAGAAACCAAGAATGTAAAAGATATGTTCAAGATAAAACATTATAATGTAAGGAATATGGCTGATTAAAAAAATCCAATACATTTTATCATGAATTTAATGAATGTTATATTACATTATATATCATAAACATAACTATATTAATCACCTATTATTAATCCTTATTCATATCTAGTATAAATTTTACTTTTATAATCAATAATTTTTATTTCATAATCTCATTAATGTTTATTTTCATCATCATAAGTTAGTAAATTTTTGTTTCTAAAGGGTTTTGTAACAATGATGTGGATCCTTATTTTATTAGATACAAATTTATAATTCCCAGATCACTAATTATAATTGTAATTTATATTTTATAATTATTTATAATTTTTTAATTTAATATTATTTATTTTTGATTTTAGATTCATGAAGATGGAATCAGTGACAAGCATATTTTGATAATTTTTAACAAAAGAATCAGTTTATATTAACAACATGTAAAATATTAATATAAAACATAAAACCCATAAACATTTTATGGATAGGATTTTTCTTCATTAAATATATTCTTAAAATCATCTTTGTAGGGTGATTAAGAATAAAAATTCACGGCTACATAGAAGAGGTAGTCTTCACGTACAGATGAACAAAGTATTTATTTTCCCTAGAACACGTGTAAGGTAGGAGGTGGTTGATCTCTTCCAAATAATAATAATTTTATAAATACTATATTATTTCATTAAAAATAATTTTTTTGGAACATCTGTGTAAGGTAATGATTAAAAATAAAACATGTAATTCATGGAGGCAATAATATTAACTTACACATGATTACATTATTATTTTTCTAAGGAATATGGTGAAAGGTATGTAGTTTTAATTCCATAAACATAAAAACATATCAGTATATAAATAAAACTAATTTCATTAGGTTTTTATTGGTATGATATGTTCTTATAAGAAAGATATATGTTGGAAAATATTAGTGAGTTATTAGTATTTAAATTGAAAAATTGAACTTTATCTTAAAGTACTTATAAAAATAAAGGAATTAGTTAAATTTCATATTACTATAGGATAAAGAAAGTTTAATTGGATTTTAATGGATGTAAAGTAGGTAGATTTAAGAAATAAAATCTTACTTTAAGAGTGGCTTTGAATGGGTAGTCGAAGGACCCTTTCATAAGTAAATAGAATTTATTACTTTTAATATTACCTCTTAATAAAAAAGAGGAAGATGTTTCACATAGATGGTGGATTTAAAATTGATAAATAATTTAGAGGAGATAAGGTTTATTCATGAAAAACATTAACCAAACATTTGGAGACATGTTTTTATAATGTTTTAGATATTTTAAAATTTGTTGAAAACATTTTACTATAATTAACCATAACCATGGTAACTAAAACTTTAAACTTGGTAACAATTTTTATGCATAAAAATGAAAAATATCGCTATTGAATAATTTATGAATTATAATCCCAAATAAAGAATCTGTTTTATTAAATAAAATTCTTAATAGTGAAAAAATATATTTTAATATTAGTTTTCATAACATTTAAAAATCATTTTTAGAACAACTGTATTTTAAAGCATGAAAATTTGGTTTAAGTTGAAATTATTAATCTTGTAGATTTAATAACATTAATTATATTTTTATTAAAATAATTACTATTATATGGTTTTTAGATAAATCCAAAACCAAAAACTACCCTGTGAATATTCTATTAAAAGAGATGAAAAAACAATTTCTTTTGGAATGAAACATTTCTTGAGTTTAGAAATATTCAACATAGGTTTCTTAACAAAAATTAAAATTATAAATATATAATTTTACTAGGTAAATATTTATTTAAATATTAAATAGTATTTTATTAATTTTTAATTCACTCTTATATCCTAATGATGGGATACAATTCATGGTATTTGGGAAGAAATATTTTGTACTATTCCGATAAAAATCCATCCTTCTAGGGAAATATGTTAAACTCACACTAAGTTAAATTCTACATTACTAATTCAAATGAAAAATCCATTTTATTTTAGATAAATTCTTTAATTTACAAATTTAACATTCCAATATAATCATAAATAAATTCTAAATAGAATGTGGATTGTAAAATCGTTTTGGGATATAGTTTTTACAGACTATAGTAGGATCTCGTATATTACAAAAAATCTCAAAATTAATTTACTAATTCATAACTAAAAGGATAATGGTTGGCACCAGATTTATTTTCAATATAAAATAATATTTTTTGCAAGATTCAACAAAATCCAATGGTATATCCTTCACTAAAGGATATATAAGTGATATAGAAATCTTGTAAAATTACTTAAAAACTGGAGGTAGAATCCCACTTGAAGAATAAATATTCTTATCCCATTTAATATTTTATATTTATGTAGCTCTGATATGAATTTGATCTTTATTAGATCAACTTCTATTCATAGTTTTGAAATATGGTTATTAAGAATACTAAATCCTTTTATAATGAAATTTTACTTCTCCAAATTCATAATTAGACACTTTTTATCATATATTTGAAATCCTATTTTCATATTTTTTAGGAACATATAAAAAACTCACAAAAAAATCATCAATGAAGATTTCTGAAAGCTCATCTTCTATATCATTCCAAATAAGTTTCACGCACAATTATAAAGTCACCAATACATTACATAATATAAAAGAGTCTTAAAGGTAGAAAAAGATTCCATACTGAAAAGTAAATGTGTAAATTGATTTGTTAGATAAGTCTGTTGCTATTTTCTATATACCAATTATTCATAAAGAAAACAAATAATACTAATGTCCAGCTAACCATTCCAGTATTTGATCCATTAAAGGTAATGGGAAGAGAACCTTCACAGTGGACGCATTTTTTTTATAATCAACCCATACATTCCAATTTTGAATGGTTCTTGTAGGTATTTACTCATTATCTTAATTATTTACCACTATTACATTTGTCTTCATTTGAACCACTTACAAATGGATCCCCAAGTCATTATCCAAAATGGTGGAACTGATTCAAGCATCATGTTTCTTCTATAAATATAATTTAGGAAATTCATTCATTGTTGGGGTGAGTCACCTAAGAGGTTTTAAGGTCAAATTAAATTTTTTTTCTTGTGAAACCATATGGGTACAAACCATAGTACTGATTCTGATTTTTCGATAATTGAAAATGTAAGAGAGTGTATTATTGTACACAAGAATGCAATAAGTTTTCTCTATTACTCACCAATGAAATTATATTTTATAATTATAGCTAATGTTTATTTTCCAAAAAAATGAATATATGAGTGGACTAGGTGGTCAATTTATGTCTAGGGTTAGTTTCATAGAAATTAATAATGTAAATTTTGAGCAGGTGTCCATCATTGGAGGTATTATCCACTACCACTCTTCAAAGTAGTTTTTATAATCTTCTTATTCATTAAAAATTTCTTATTTTTCAGTAAATATCTCATTAATATAATACATCATTTTACAGTTATCTTATTTATGATTCTTATAACATGGTATATCTTTCATTTATTCTTATTATTCAATGAAAAATATAGTTTGATATTTCAATGAATTTGATTTTTTCTTTACTTACATAACCAAATAAAATAAAAACTTACCCTTTCCAACTATAATTATGACTATTCCTTGGATTAAATTAATCATTTCACTAAAATTTGTGTGTAAGGGTATCCAAATATTGATTGGGTTGTTAGGTTCTTCCTCAATGTTAATAATTTAAAAAACTAAAGGAAAAATTAATTTCCCAATCATTAGAGGAACGTATTTTAAAATACTATTGGGGTATTATACTAATCTATTAGTTAGTTTCAAAGAAAAATTCATTATATTCATATAATCTAGTTCTAACCTTCTTAATACACATAACAAAATTTTGTACATGTTTTTACAAGACCAAAAATTTCATTCCCAAAATTGCATGAAACTATAGAGAATGGGATATAAAAATTACTAGGGTCTCTCATATTTGGTGTAGTTTCTCTTTGGAAAATTTCTGACCGTATCCTGGTAAGTCTCATAAATCCAAAATTTTCCATCTTGAATTTATTTCAAAAATATATTTCATAAACATTTCATAGGCCAATATTTGATAAATAGCTTCCCAAAATGAGATATTAATGTGAATGAATTTGAGCATGTCCAATAATGTTTTGTATTGAGATTCTAATATCTCTTCCACATCCTCTCGAAAATGGGAAATTGTTTTTTTATTAAGTTTTAGTATTGTATTTTTTAACCTTTTGTGAATATTCTAATTTATTTGTAACTCATATATGATTACTTATATCTCTAGAATTAATATTTATTTTTTTCACTTTCAAATTCATTTCCAACTCTACCTTCAACATCTTACTTCTTTGTTTCCATAAAATTTTCCTTAGGATTTAGATTCTTTTCCACCTAAAATTCATAAATATAAGACTTTATTACTCTCATATATAATTATCTCCTCAAAATCACATATTTTGACTCCTCATATGCATGTTTCTATATGTTATCAAGTAGTGTAACCATTAGTTTGATAATGTTTTGAAACTTTACCCCACCCTGTGCTCAAGGATTCAGATAGTGGATATGTGGGTTTTTAGCTTTGTTTCTTAGCTAATCATTTTGTAATCATCTCATAAATAAACATTGAAAAAATATTTGTGTGTAAATATTTTTGGGGCTATAACGTATACTATCTAGGATGAAATACCTACTTTGATGACTATTTTTGTGGGTATTATTGAGTTCTGATGGGTGGATGTAGTTGGAATAGAGAAATGGACTTGATAAAATCTTTTGGATGTAAAGTAAAAATGAAGGTAAGTGGACTAAATTATTCAATTTATCATTATATCAATCTTTGTGTTGAGTTTTAGGGAAATAAAAGTTTTGGAACAACTTAAAAAAAATATTGACTTCAATAGAAAAATGCATTATTGATGGAAAAATTCCAACTCCAATACTAATTTGGGAATCATCAATACAAGTATAAACCACCTTAATAACACCAATACCACACATCCCCACTATTTAAAAACCATAAAAACCATCTTTTAGTCAAAAAACATTCCAACCACCCCTTTCAAGTAAACAAAACACATTGATCAACCCTCCACCATTATACAACCACCTATCTAGAAAAAAAGGATAATACGTTGAGGTATAAAATAAATATGTAAAATAATTGAGGATATATTTTAGAAGTCTGGTGGAGATACTATGTAATATTTAAATAAAATTTATATCATAACTAGTCCCTAATTCTAATGAAATTTTATCTAAGATACAACTGGAAGTGGAAGATAGATTCATCCCATGGACACAACATAGTCCATGCCAAATTAATGTATCCGTAAAGAAAATGAATTTGAAAAATTTTGATAGAAGCTTGAGAATAAGTCCATTAAAGTAGAAAAAAATGAATAAGAATAAAAATATTAAAAAAATATTGTGTGATACCCTAGTAAAAATTGAAAAGTGGGAAGAAGGATCTTCCACTTCCATTTCCATTAATGATGATTCAATCATGGAATTTAAAAGAGTATGAAACATGAAGATGAATCCTATAAACATTATAAAAATTAAAGATCATCATTTCCTTATTTTAATATCAAAATATGATTCTAAATTATTCCATATAACTGGAGAAAAAAGTTACAAAATATATGATACTATAAGTGAATGAAAGAATAAATTAGAGAAGTTTTTTTAATTTATCTCTACATTTCTTACCAAAAAGTTTCATGATCCTGAGAAATTTTCTATAACTTCTACCATAAGATCTATGACTTCTAAATATGTTTTTTTTATTTGAGTTCCTAGATAAATATAATTTCTAATTATATATTTATATTTCTGTATATGGGACAATTGAGTCCTATAAGAGTCATGAATTGACAAGAAAATAGGTCTTCTTATTTTCCAGTATGAATCTTAAAGTATTTGATAGATATAATAAAAACCTAATATTTATATTTTAAATTTATATAATAAACATGGAAGAAAATATAACCCCATGAAATCATCCATCATATAGGGTAGACACTTCATAAATAAAACAAAGAAAATAATTAATGTACATGAAGGTACTCTCACCATGAAGTTTGGTGAGAAAAGTATCTAATTAAATATATTTGATTTAATTAAGTTCAATAAAGAGTATAATTAACTTTACAGACTATAAAATATTAAGGAGGATTGGATTAGTTAAGAACAAGTTTTACAGCTTGAAATATTATCAATATGAAAAAAAATTATTTTTTGAATGTTTTATGAAGAATTATGTGCAACAATATGAATGTTTTCATAAAACATAGAAAAAGGTAACATATAAATTATTTAATGGATAAAACTTTTTTGTTAATAATTATTTATCTATTATGTAATCTTGTGTATAGGAAATTAAAGCTTTGGGTTTGAGAAACCAATGTCCAATTCCATCATTTGAAAAACCCACAAACCAAGAATATAAACCTCTACAAAATATTACTAATTATGTATATCTCATGGAACTGTAATGCTATAAATAATTTCTTGAAACCTATACATATATCTAAAAAAATCTAATTGAAAATTGAAGGGAAAGATTTTGAGAAATATGTTGAAGTTTATGAGATACACCTGGAAGAAATCCCAAAATATTCATGCATGGAATTATACTTTATGATAATTAAAAACATCTAAGTAGAATCCAAATAATATTAAATATAACCATTATAGATTTAGTTAAGAAATAAATAAAAAAATATATTAGAAATAGGAAAAATGCATCCCATATTTAACAAAAGTGGTTTAGTCGCATTTATAGAGTTCATAAAAACATTGTATTGACCATATTGAGAAATGAACTAATGAACTGATTACTATTATAATTAAGAATAGTTTGATAGTATTTACTAGTTTAATGATGTTAAATCAGGTAACTAATAAATATCATTTCCATATTATAATTATTTTTAAAATTTTAGAAATTTTATCTGGAAGGACTCGCTACTATTTCAAGTTCCCATTACACCTGAAGATCAGGGTAAAAGTTGTACATGTTTATATGGTAACTTTTATTATAGAAATATAACATTTATATTGTGTGATTCAGCTACTACATTCAAGAGTTTTATGTTATCTATTTTTTTGACAATATTTATGATTTAATAGAATCATTTTTGGATGAATACACTATTTATTAGACTCTTGTCATTACTATTTAATAAATTTGGAGAAATTGGTAAAAAAACTACCGAAAATAACCTTGATGGAATTCTAAAAAGTTCTATTTCATGTTGTAAATAGGGATATTTCTCATGAATGATTTCACAAAAATTTAATTTATGTGGATAATTCCAAAATGGATATTATAAATACATTTCCATATATAACTTATGTTAAACATGTTAGATCATATCTAGGATATTCCAGGTTCTATAGAAAATTTATAAAATATTTCTAAAAGATTAATCCTCCCATTATAGGTAAATATTTAAATATTATAACATTAATTTTTTGATGGATTTAGGGAATCATTGGAATGACTTAAAAAAGGTTTATGACACATCTAGAAATTAAACTTCCATACTCCGCACATCCTTTTGAACTGCTTTATGATTCATTCAACCAAACCTTTAGATCATTTCTATCCCAAATGATTAAATAAAGACCTTAATTAATTCTATATAACTCAATAACATTGTATTATACCGAGAACCACTATATAAACATTGAAAAAATTAAAATTAGTTGTTGTTTTTTGGATAAATTCATTTCTTTCTTGGAAATAAAGTTAATATTTCACTAATCATGTAGCCATTAGGTATCTAATGAAGAAAGAAGAAGAAAAAAGGCTTATAATATGGATGTTGATCAAGATAGAGTATAATTTAGCGATAAAAGATAAGAAGGTATCTATGGACTAAATTGTAAACCACATGACTAAATTTCTTAGTACATATAGAGTAGAAATTATTAAAAATTATCTATTTTATAACTTAATTCCTTATTTTTAGTTGTATTTTATTAAAGGAGAGGTAAATTGTTATATTTATATGGAAATGTTTTGGATAAATTCTTGATCCCCATGTCACATGATCCCAAAATAAGTTATTATACTCAAATATGATTTAGAATTATATATATAAGGTAATCTATATCTTTGGAAGATATGTAATGAGAAAATGATATGAATATGTCCTCTTGAGAGTGAGATATAGTCTAAATTCAATTTTTTCTACACCTTAGATTGTGGAAGCCACTTTGGACTTGAAGTTTTTAACATGGTAGTTTTAGAATCTGGAATATACTATACCACATTAATGAAATATATTAATGAGTTTTGAGTAATGTTAGTTCGCAGGAAACATCTCAATGAGGAATATGTTCCATATTAACCTATAAGATTTTGTGAAATATTTGAATTTTTTGGAACATGAATCATTATAATTTTTTATATTTATTTTGGGAAAATTAAATTTTTTTTCTATTGGAGTATGTTTCGAAATGGTTTGAAGCTATTCCACAAAAACAAATGATGATAATTTTTTTGTTCTTTTTTCTGGGATAAGAATGTCTACAAGTTTTTATTCCTAATAAAAATAATTAGTAACTGATGGAGTCATTTTTATATAAGGATCATGAAAGATTTTATTGAAATGTATGTAGTAAATCACAAAACATAAAAACTTAACCATTCCTAAACAAATGGTCTAGATAAAGTCTCAATCCAATAAATTATTGGGATCCAATAGAAAACAATGATGTCAATGAGAAATAATTAGATCCATGGTTTGGAAGAAACCCTATATTCTTATAAGAAACCTTACTGAATTCACATTTGAATAATTCCATATACGTTAATTTATGGAAATATCCAAAACATACAAGTGAATCTAGGGAATTATTATTATAGGGTGGAAAAGGAGATAAATATGAATATGGAAACATATGGGAAGGAAATAAGATTACGACTTAAGGAGGCTGAAGAAATCAGATGGGTGGTTTTGTAAAGAAAATGAATAATAAGGAAAGAACTAGAGTGGATCATGAAAAGTTAATTCAATATTAACAAATCCATCGAGGGGAATACATATTATATTAAAATTCAATACTGAAATTAATGTTAAGTAAACATCATTCCATATAGTAACGTCCTTTTACAATCATTAATTTTTACCCTTTTGGCTTATTATAGGTAATTAGGGATGGAGATATGAAATAATTTACTGATAATGGGAAAATGATGATTAGATACTATAGATATACCAAATAAACACCAATGTAGGTGATCATACTCCCCCAACATGTCCACCAATAAGAAACCATTATGTTGTACCTTTCTATAACACTCGATTGATTTCCATCTTTAAAATAAATCTAGATTAATAGAATAAGACTCATAAAATTAATTAAGGACACCATATCATATATGTGTGGGTTAGGGGTCCATTATAGTTTTAAGATCACTTTTTTTGTTGGGTTTCCTTTTTAGGCTTTTCTATTTCATTCAGAGTGTGTTTAAAAAACATGTAGCTCAATTTTAAGACCCTCTAAAATATAGAACCTATTAAAAGGATGAGATATTAATTTTAACCACAAAATAAATATAATTAAATTATTAAATAAGTTTTTTATTAAATTTTATGTGAGATAAATTGATGATAACCACTAAAGTTTTAATCTCACTCCATGACATACTAAATTACATTTAAACTCAATTTATAAGGAGGATTATAAATCCTTTTCAATATATTCTTCATAATTTCCTCATATGTCGAGAGAACTTTGAAATATTTGAATAAATATTTTTTTAGTAATTTATTCAAAATCCTGGTGCAATTTGAATCTTTTTTTTCCATATTTGGGGTATTATATTGATTATAAAATCTCTTTCCCATAAAAGAAATCTTTTTATAGAATACATTTATATGTGACCAATATATCCCTCTATTGGGATAAATGAATTTATTAGGAATCCACATAACAAAATAAAAATATTTATGTAACATGATTTTTACTTTTATGTATTATCATAATTTAATTCATGTGAGGGGGGATGATATGACTGATTTGAACCCATGTTATTTGAACATTGAAAACTACATCTTATGAGATATTCTGATGGTGTGGTTTAAAAATATTAAAAAATATATTTCAAATTATCTTTAAATAACTACAATGGAAGAATAATATATATTAAAATTATGGAAAATAAATTCATTCTTCTACTTAAACAAATTTAGTACTTCCTAGCTTTCAATTTTAAATTTGATCAAAACAAAAATAATAATACAAGGAAATCAAATCTATTGAAGGAAACATAGAGAAGATATGTTTACTTATACTAAATTTCTAGATTTATATACTATAATTTTAAAAAATTAATGTGTGATTCTAATCAATTAAAGGGTAAATGAGTGGGGATTACATTCATTATAGAAATTGCAAATCATGTATTATTATTTTAAATATTGAAAAACCACTCATTCTATATCAGAATACTCTCACTATTAAACCCAAAATCCTTGATCCATAGAAAAAAACTGAAAATTACTCTTGATAAACACTTTATCTTGAATCATAGGGTTGATATTTGTAAATTCCTAATGCCTATCCTGATACTTTTCATGGGATTCAAAATAAAAAATCATTTCTTTTAAATTGATACTTAATTATTGAGTAAAATAATTACAAAAAGTTAGATGTAAATGTGGAATAAATGATTAAAAAAGAGTAAATTATCTGAATATTCATTATGAAAAAAATCAAATAGATAAAATTAAGGAGGCATGGTATGATTTATTGACATGGTATTGAAAAGGGAAGACACGTTGAATAGTGTTTTGAAAATTTCAAGGGTAAATGTTTTTATGGTATGTTGTCTGGGTGTCAAAGGATTTTGTGTAAAGTAATTCATGTAGTCAATAAGTACATTATATTTTTTCATAATTCAATGAATTTTATTCGATTATGTTTATTTATTCATTGCGTTATATGATTTTTAGGAGTTAAATTTTCAATTCATTAGATTTGATGAATATTTTTAAAATGGGCATGATTTTGGAGTTAATTAATTTACATGATTTTTGGAATAAAATGAACAGTAAACTATTTTAAAATTCAACTACCAGATTAGTTTGAGATCATTGAAAATGGGGTGAATCAGAAATCACAATTCGTTTTTTGTTACATTATGGAACAAACTTCTCTACTAGTATATGTTTAGTGATATAATCTATCTTCACTTAGGCATTCACATTGAAATGAGGGAACACAACTGATATGACATTTTAACCCATAATTGTAAGAAGGATATTCCCTAGTATGATATTGATTCCTATATGATCATTATAATGCCCTGACCCTAGTTACCTAGAGTCGGTGCATTATTACATAAAATTGGAATGATCACAAGAGATCAAGTCTCGAATTACTGATTAGTTTAGTATCCTTGGAAGTACTAGATACATACATAATTTTTATATTACATCATGAAATAAAAAAACACCATTGTGTACCGTTTGAACACACTCATATCCCTTAACATATCCCTCTAGGTCAATCATAATATACTTCATCACATCATGGGAAAAAGAAAACATGAGAAAGGGGCGAGCTCATATGCTTATCAAGGATAACAATATAGTGGAAACTATTATAAATAATCATTAACATTTAAGGAAATTTATAAGACTAAAACAAAATCATTTTAAACTTAAACTTCAACATAAATTGGAAAAGATAAATCAAATAATTCCATTTAATTATTCACATGGATATTTTACTAGTTGAATAATCATATGGAATATCAATATCTAATTTCACAATGATATAGTTCATAATTTCGGACATCATAATCACATATTCAAGGAATCATGCAAAGAATACAAAAAATATTTTGGTCAAGGCCTTGTGCCAAGACACTAGTTTGTCTAATGAGACCTACCGATGTATCGAGGAGCTATAGAGGGATCCACCCATCACTTACTAAGTCTAATGAATTCCTCACATTAAAAGGGTGAAATATAATATAAACATTCTTATTAAAACTATCATACAAAATGTAAATACTTTAACCACAATCCATTAATGGTATAAAAATAGCACATCCACAGTCAAACATAACTCATTAAATAAAATATAAAAGATTGTATTATAATAAACCAACCACAATAAAGAATAAAATACAATGAAGAATATTGACATAGATGAAAATAATCAGTAAAACGATTTGAGGGAAATATCCCCCTTTTCTTGAAAACAATTAAAAGTCGCACTGTTTATCAAAGAAGTCATTTAAAAGAGATTTTTGAATCAAAGTGTCCCCTACCACTTTGAAACTTTTCAAAGGAATTTTAATTTTAAAAAATTCATGCCCATATAAATAAATCCTTAAAACATTTTTTAAAATATGTACATTAATAAGAAAGATTTAGAAGAATAAATTATTAAAATATTTAAAATGATATTTTAATTAAAGAGTTCCCAACCAAAATTAGAGATGCTTGAATAAAAATAATTCAAGAATAACGCTAATAAAAACGTTATAATATCATGAAAATAAATGAATTCATGATATACTATGTCAAAGGATAGTATATACACCATATAAATGTAAATTGGCGCATAACAACAAAGAAGTCTCAATGGAATGTAAAATTAAGATAAAATCGCTTATAAAGAAAGTATTCATAGATTATGGGTAAATAATTGAAATAAATATTTGTGACATATATAAATACACTCAATATGATTGGATATTTAGTGTAATTAAATCTGAGGACATTCACACATATTCTTTTAAAAACAAAACCAATGACTTGGATGTTTAACTCAATGAATGAAAATTTAGTTAAGATATCCATTATCAAGTTCATATCAATGACTTGAGAAGTTATCAATAGAGTGATTATCTGTATCAAATTTATATACACACAAAGGGGAGTGGAGAGTACTATAGAAATAATTAAATTTTGATTTCACACATAATCTTGGAGTGAAATAATAAAAGATATGTGCGTAATACACAAGGAGTGTAAATTGAAATTAGAAATTCCCTTACCGATTGGGTAACTTAGGAAACATACACCCCTTTAAAGAAGGGTCATACAATGAAGATTTAAATACCCATAAATTAAGGTATATTACTTAAATAATACAATCATGGGTTGTACATACACCACACAAAAGGAGATAGTGGAAAATATAGCATGAATCTCATAGGATTAAAAAGTGAGATGAAAACCCCCTTACCTTGTACTTTTCCTTATTCAAGGGTACATTATCCTCCTATATAATAGTTAAATATTTTTTATTAAATTATACTAGAACCAAATATAAAAATATGATATCATATATGATCTTCTAATATTTCATAGTTAATAATAGTTTGGTAGTATCATTGTTTCCGATGTTAAATGATTCTTTTTCATTTATATATTTTGTTACTTAAGTCATGTTTGTTATGGATAGGATGTATTTTATTGATATAAATAATTATACTAAGTTCTTAAAAATTATTTTTAATCATATAATGAAAATTATTCTTGAATGGTTAGGATGGGGAATTAATCTCATCGCGTTCATGGAGACGGTAATCCGTACGGATGCACGAGCAACAATATCATTCTATTGATGGTGAAATCATATGTAATTGGATGGAATGTAATATGTAAAGAATCAATAACATGTTATATTCATTATTAATTATACTCATTATTATACCCATCCAAATAATGACGTGTTGAATAACAGAATACACCATGACGTGGAGACGGTAAGCCGTGCGTACACACGTATGGTGACATTGTCATTAATAGGATGGATATAATAATAAATATGGTTTTAACATATTTATAATAACATAAAAATATATATAAGGTATTGGAGTTATTATTATGGTATGGATAAAACAAATAAATAGGATGTAGAAGAAGAAAAGAACTTTGAAATAGGTGATGAAATTATTACCTCCTCTTTGGGTGCTTCCTTTTGATTTGATCAAAAGGGCTCCTTAGGTTGGATTTATGATCAATTTAAGGAATATATGATTCATTAAAGTTAGTTGGGAGGATATTTTAGTAGGTTTTGGATGAGGAAAATGGATTTGGAGGTGTGATATTAAGATAATGGGAAGTACCCTTTTATAAGAGAGGTGAGGGTCACTTTAGGAAAATCATGATATATTATTTTATTATTAAATATTTTTCGGTTTATAATGGCTCCAAATAGATTTATTTCGAGACTAAGGTGGGGATGGGTCGAACTATTCTCAACCAATTGGTTTTAGGAAATTTTAGGTCACCACATTAACCTTATCATTTAATTAAATTTTAGTTAAATAGTTTAACTTTTACCATGTCTTCTTGTATTTTTATATTACATGGTTAATAAACTTACTATAAAATGCCAAGATAACCTAAAGTGGTTAATTAATGACATATATATAATTATATAAGTCATTTGGATGAACCTAATATTTTTAGGAATACTATATCATTTAATAATATAGTATTTGTTTTAAAAACTCATTTATGATAATTTTGACCCTATTTAGTATTTGGTTTTCGTAAAAGTAAAAAAAACATGATTACATAGAAAAAAATACATTAAATCAACCATAACATATCATATTGACCTAAAAAATTAGTGTAATTCCTCAAAAGTCTCAATTTAAAATTATTTTAATATTTACAATATCATTTATTTTAATCATTCATTAATATTGTAATTACTACATCATCATTGGGTTATAAATAAATTTAATTATATAATTTCAAAAAATAATAAATTAAAATACATGATGTAGGAAATATTTTTAGATTTATAATGAATATTTATAGACAAATTTATCTTTTGTATACCCTAATAATAAAAATGGATTAGTTATTAACATTTGAATTTTACACTTTTAACTCTTATTTAAATAAAATAATAATAAATGTCCTAATCTAATCCATGTGGATCAAAGAAGATCATAATTTATCAATAAGGTTGATTTTGGTCTAAAAACACTTATCCAATAGAATTAAGACATGTGTTAGGGTAATTATAATATCATTTTTACCTTTAATTTCCCTATTTACTTTTAACCGTGGTAATAAATTCAAAAGTTACTATTAACCAAAAATTATTTTCATCCTATTGAACCATATTTTACTTACTAATTTCCACAATGTCTCTCGGATTTTTTAAATTAAATTCTGAAAATTTGTAAAATTATGTTTTATGCAAATTTGCAAATTGCCTAGAAGGTGGGAAAAATATGTTAAAAAGTTCAATAACATTTTTTACATAAAATATTATTATAAAATGACTCCAATGAATTAAATTGAACTAATATAGGTATTATGTCTCTATTTTGACTTTATGTTAAATTTAAATAATGATAATAATTATTTAAATAGAAGTCGGTTTTAATCAACAACGTAGTGATTGACACGATTCATCAAAAATTGAATGTTTTCAGAAAAATACCAAAAATTCACCCTAAGATAATTTTAATATTCAGAATATAAAAATGATTTATATTTTACAAAATTAAAGACATATAAGTTTAATTAATTAATTTAATATCCATTCCCATTTTGAAAACCAGATAGTGGGTGTTTCCGAATTAAATACTATCAAAATATTGACATGTGTTTTATCCCATTTAATAGGGAAACTACTTCTAATGAGCAAAATTATATAAAATGATAAAAATATAAAGAGATATACGAACGTTTCATGTATATTTTTATCCTTTGATAAATTTCTACCACAAACTCATCTTTTCTCCAAATGATGTGTATTCAATATGACTTAGTCACACCTGAAGCATTATAATTCATCTTCTAGAGATGAAAATAATCCACAAAATATGAACTATATATTTCCCTTGTCTTTAGACATTAACCAAAATCAAAATGGATAGTACAATATTTGATGATCCCCAAAAGGATAATCCTTCATATAAATAAATACTTCTCTTAATCTAAAAAATAAAATAAATAATACCCAATGTTCAACAAAGACGGTTCAAAAAAAAAAAGTAATTTTCCTTAAAATTATACAAAATAATTTAAACTATGTTCGAAACACAAAATTTAGAAGGATTTTATAACATATTCTTCCACTATAAATCTTAATATTTATCTCCAAATAACATTGACTACCCTTAAAGTCACCTACTTAAAAGTAATTAACATGATGATATATTCTCTAGGATATGTTAATCATTTACATAAATAACCCAAATCAATATAAGTCCACAATAAAAAAACACATTCTTCCAAAATAAAAATCCACCATTACTCCACAAATGAAATCCCATAGTGTTCAATTTTCCTATGGCATATAATGTTCCCAAAGGATAAAACATCTTCAAAAATAAAATATATCACTTAATCACTAAATCATTTTTCTATACTAAGGATAAATCATAAGTTCCCAAAATTAACCTATTCTTGATCCATAAAATCATCAAACTAAAAATTATTAGTTATTCTAACCTGGGACATCACGTAGTCCAGTGGTAGGTGATAAATCAAAGTCTCACTTTGGGTGGGGGTTTGATTCCCGCAGTTTTTTCCAATGAGATGGGTTGTCACTTGGTATTCGTGTTGTCCTTTTTCAAAAACTATATAATTTTATAACATTCCCCAAAATGAGATAAATTCCTTAAAAATAACCATAACATATTATAACCATAAATGTTATCTCATATCTTCAATTTTCTTCCCAAAAAGTAATAACCTATAATTGACTAAAATTCAAGGATCATATAAACCCAAATGGTACTTCATAACTATATCTACAAAATAATAGATAATTAATCATCCTAAATAGAATTTTCACATAACAAAATATAGGGTAACACATACAAGATAAAATCCTTCCAATGTAATCCCATCAATAAAGATAATTAATTCTTTTAAACATTTCAACATCCATTTATTTCCACATAGGTTCTTCCTTAACTTAGATATTATCCTATAGAATTGAACATTAACTTGGGTAATTCCCGGGCCACCTAAATTTATGGAAAATTATTGTAAATGGATTCTTAGGATCATTTTTATTTTCTTCTATAGTACTCTTCATTTTTCCTTGACAATTATTTAATTTATTTCCTTCTTTCCTACACATAAAGCATTTTATTATTCCATTGAGACACTTTCATAGGTGTCGCCTTCCACATTTCATGCCTGATGGACAATGAGAATTATTTTCTCCATGGTCTCAACTACTGGAGATTTTATCATTCTCTACCTTTCTCTTCTTTTTTGAGTTCAGGAGTTGGTTAAAGTAAATGTTGTTGATCATATTTTTAGAAAATTGATTCGGCGTGAACAAGATATATTTTACACCTATCAACATTCTATTTCATAAATCATTTCCACCATTGTTCCCACCTTATAAATCATGTTCAATTTTACTATGACTTCCTTGGAATCTAGCCATTGACTAAAACCAGAATGTAGAGTGTGAGTAACAATAGTCATAAAATCATTTAAAGAATATCATGATACCTTATTTTCAATCTAAAAAACCATAGTATTAACCAAGGTTATTTATTCTCATCTTATATTAAAATCCTTTAAATCGGTTTGTAAAGTAAACATGAATTATCCTTAGAATATCCGTTGGGTGTGTCAACAACAATAGTGAATAAAGTCCTTTTTTTGGTACTATGATACCCCGTGTCAAGACTAAAACTCCTTGACAGATTCTTCACTCCTTGGTACATCTGTTCCGGAGCTACCTCTACCTATTTTTATCCAGACAGGGTTGTATTTTCTTGGGAAACCCACATAATATTTACACTAAAAAATTTCTTGGATTTTAATCTATATTAACCCTCAAATTCTATCTTAGGGTAATGTTCTCTAATCACAGTTTATCTAAATCTAGATTCTATGGCTTGTACTAAACTTCCTCTGATACCAACTATGATTCCCCAACCCCAGTTTCCAAGATTCAGTGCATTATTACATAAAATTGGCATGATCACAAGAGATGAAGTCTCAAAACACCGATTATTTTAGTAGCCTTGGAAGTACTAGATACATACATTAGTTTTACATTACATCATGAAATAAAAAAACAACATTGTGTCCCCATTGAAAACACTCATATCCCTTAACCTATCCCTATAGGTCAATCATAATATACTTCTTCACATCATGGGAAAAATAAATGATCATAAATAAGCATACAATTATAGAAGAAACTATCATAAATAAGAATACACATTTATGGAAATGTATAAAACTAAAACAAAAGCTTTTTAAAATTAAACTTCGATATAAATTGGAAAAGATAAATCAACAAAATCCATTTACTTATTCACAGGATATTATACTAGTAGAATAATCACATGTAGTATCAATATCTAATTTTATAATGATGTAATGCTTAATGTCAAACATCATAACCATATATTTAAGGCCTCGTGCCAGGACAAAAAATAATATTTTGTCAAGGCCTTGTGCCAAGACACTAGTTTGTCTCATGATACCAATAGATGCATCGAGGAGCTATAGAATCCCCCACCAATCACTTATTAAGTCCAATTCATTCCTCATATGAAAAGGGTGAAATATAATCTAATCATTCACATTAAAACTATCATACGAAATGTCAATACATTAACCATAATCCATGAATGGTATAAAAATAGGACATCTATAGTCAAACATAAATAATTCAATACAATATGGAACATTGTATTATAATAAATCAACCTCAATCAAGAATAAAATACAATGATGTATATTGACATAGATTAAAATAACCAGTAAAACTATTTGAGAGAAATATCACATTTTTCTTGAAAATATTTAAATGTTTCACTGTTTATCAAAGAAGTCATTTAAAAGTGATATTTTAATCAATGTTTCCCAAAACACTTTGAAACTTTTCAATGGAATTTTAATTTTAAAACATTCATGTCTATATAAAAAATCCTTAAAACCATTTTTAAAATATGGTAATTAATGAGAAATATATAGATGAAAAAATCTTTAAGACATTTAAATTGATATTTTTTTAAAGAGTTCATAACCAAAATGAGGCTTGATTGAATACAAATAATTGAAGAGTAACACTAATAAAAAAATTATAATATCATAATAATGAAGGGATTTATGATATACTATGTCAATGGATAGTATATAAACCATATAACAGTAAATTGAGGCATAACAACAATGAAGTCTCAATGGAATGTAAAATTGTGATGAAATACCTTATAAACAGAGTATCATAAGATTAAGAATAAATAAATGAAATAATCATGTGTGAAAATATAATAACACTCAATATGAATAGATATTTAGTGTAAATCAATATGAGGAAATTCACACATATTCTTGTAAAAACAAAACCAATGACCTGGATGTCTAAGTCAATGAATGAAATTGAGTTAATATTACCCTTATCAAGTTCATCTCAATGAAATGAGAATTTATCAATGGAGTGATTATATGTATCAAAATTATATAAAAATAAAGGGGAGTGGAAATTACAAAATAAATAAATAAATTGTGTTTTCAAACATAATATTCGGGTAAAATAATTAATGAAGTGTGCGTAATACCCAATGAGTGAAAATTGAAATTAGAAATTCCCTTACTGATTCGGTAATGTACGAAATATACACCCCATGATGGAAGGATCATAAAATAAGTATTTAGATACCCATTATTTATGGTATATTAATCAAAGAATACAATCACGGGTAGTATATACACCACACAAAAGGAAAAAGTGGAAAATATAGCATGAATCTCACGAGAATAAAAATTAAGATGAAAAACCCCTTACCTGGTACTTCTACTTAGTCGAGGTTACATTAACCTTCTATATAATAGTTAAATAATTGTTATTAAATTATACAATAATCACTTACCTAAATATGAAATCATATATTATCTTCTAATAATTCTTTGTTAATAATAGTTCAGTACTATCATTGTGTCTGGTGTTAACTGATTCATTTTCATTTATATGTTTTGTTACTTAAGTCATGTTTTTTAGGGATAGAATATATTTTATTCATATCCAGAATTATATTAAGTTATTAAAAATTATTTTTAATCATAAAATGAAAATTATTCTTGAATTGGTACAATAGGGAATTAATCTTATCGCGTTCATAGAGACGGTAATCCGTACTTACAGACGAGTGGAAATATCATTCAATTGATAGTGAAATTGTATGTAATTGGATGGTATATAATATATAAAAAATTATTAACATGTTATATTAATTATAAATTATACTCATTATTATAACCATCCAAATAATGAAGTGTTGAATAACAAACTACTCCGTAATGTGGAGACGATAAGTCGTACGTACACACGTGTGGTGAATTTTTCATTCATAGGACGAATAGAATAATGAATATAGATGTACCATATTTCTAATTAAATCAAATTATTTAGAAGGTACTGAAGTTATTATTTTTGGTATGGAAACAATAAATAAATAGGATATTGAAGAAGAAAAGAACTTTGAAAGAGTGATGAAATTATTACCTCTTCATTGGGTGCTTCCTTTTGATTTGATAAAAAGGGTCCTTAGGTTGGCTTTTTGATCAATGTAATGAATCTAGGTTTAATTGAGGGTAGTTGGGAGGATATTTGAGTAGGGGTTGGCCGACACAAATGGATTTCGAGGTCTGAAATTAAGAGAAGGGAAAGTTCCCTTTTATATGATAGGTGAGGGTCACTTTAGGAAACACATGAAATACTATTTTATTATAAAATAATTCTCGGTTTATAATGGATCCAAAATCATTTATTTTAATTTTGACACTATTTAGTACATGGTTTTTGTGAAAGTCAAAAAAATGATTACTTTTAAAAAATTACATTAAATCAACCACAAAATTTCATATTAACCTATAAAATTAGTGTAATTCTTCAAAAGTCACAATTTACAATTATTTTAATATTTATAATATTGTTTATTTTAATCATTCATTAATAAGTTAATTACTGAATCATCATTGTGTTGTAAATAAATTTAATTATTTAATGTCATAAAATTATAAATAGAATACACTAATGTTGAAAATATTTTTAGATTTCTAATGAATATTTTTTGTCTAATTTATCTTAAGTATAACCGTATGTTTAAAATGGATTAGTTATTAAACCTTGAATTTTACACTTTTAACTCTTCTTTAAATAAAATTATAATAAAGGTAATAATCTAATCCAAGTCAATATAATTGGATCATAATTTATTCCTAAGGTTTATTTTGGTCTAAAAACACTTATCCAATTGAATTGGTAAATGTTTTAGGGTAATTATAATATGATTTTTACATTTAATTACCTTATTTACTTTTAACCATGATAAATAAAATTTAAATGTTACTATTGAAAAAAAATAATTTTCATCCTATTGAACCACATTTTAATTACTAATGTCATCTCTGTCTCTCATATGTTTGAAATTAAATTCAAAGAAGTGGTAAAATTATGATTTATGCAAATTTTCAAATGTTGCTAGAAGGTGGGTAAAAGACGTTAAAAAGTTCAATAAATTTTTATACATATAATCTTATTATAAAATAACTTCAATGAATTACATTGAACCAATATAGGTATTAATTATATATGTTAACCTTAAATTAAATTTAATTAAAAATAATAATTATTTAAATAAAAGTCGATTTTAAACAATAACGCAATGTTTTATACTATTCATCAAAAATTGAATGCTTTCACAAAAATACCCAAAATTCACCATAAGATAATTTTGATATTTTGAATTTAAAAATGATTTCTATTTTACCAAAGTCAATACATATATTGTTTCATTAATTAATTTAGAATTAATTCCCATTTCGAAAACCATAAAGCGGGGTTTTAAGAAGTAAAAACTATCAAATGATTGACATGTGTTTAAATCCAATTTAAATGTGAAATTACATCCAATGACCAATATTATATAAAATGATAAAAATATAATCTATATATACTCTAAAACAAATTAATAGGATAATATAACAATATAATTAATTTGGGTGAAAAGGCATTTTTGAATTAAAACGTAGTATTTTCACTATTCATTAAAAAATAAATCTTCTCATAGAATTAACAAACTTTCACCCTAATCTAATATTGGTATTGTGAATTCAAAAATTAAGTCAATTTCACCAAATTTATTTTATAATAGTGTCTAAATTTAATTTTATTATTTTTCCAAAAAGGACATAAAAAGTAGTTCATTTATCAAAATAGTAATTATATTTTAATGAAACTTATAAATTTACTTGTAAATGTTGTTTATTTATGTGATAGAATTATAAATGACTTGTAAAATTTATTTGTTAATATTCTTATTACTATATATAATTGTTATGTTATAACTGTATTATTTGAATAATTAAAGTGTTGTTTCAGAGAAACTCAATCTTCCATATAATGTAAGCCATGTCAGTGTTACATGCAGAGTAAGATATTGAATTAATTTAATGATGTAACATAATTTGAAATAATGGGATGTTACAATAACAATACCCACTAGAATTATCAGTTGAGTACAAAAAATAAAGGTATAAACTTGAACCTTTTACTTTGATTCCTCCCAACAATGCTTTAGTGAATCCCACACACATGTTTATCCGTGATTTATAATGATAAATACTAGAAACAACTTAATTGTATTTAAACAAATTTGATTCCTCCAAGTCATTGAGTATGCTGAGTTCTTCCACTTATTCTCTAATTTCACAGTATACATAAAATTTAACTTAATTTTCAAAATTTAATAAGGGGTTTTCTATTCTTCAAATTTCATACATATCACGTGCACAGAACCACTTTGATATTCATCTCCTTCTTCCCTTATTCAACCTTAGAAAATCAAAATATCTTATATCACATACCCTAATATTTTCCAATTTACTTCTCCCCACTTATTCTTCCAAATCTATTATAACATATCTCAGATCTATACAAAAGTCACAGTTTTTACTAGTTCATAATTCTATTTTAATTACAAATTTAAATAATCTACATCAAACACAACTCATTAATCATAATAAAATTAATCTACACTATAAAATTTTAACAAGTTTTTATATTATTTTAAAATAACCACATAGAAATCCCAATAAATCCAAGTCATCAAGGTGGTTTGAGCTAATTAATATTCCACTTTCACATCATATCCTCTTATACTGGGGCATAATATAGTAACTCATTATAGTATTTTTTTATCTTCCTAATAAAATTATAATGTGATGTGATAGTGTGGTGTATAGGTATTATAATGTCGACTTTCCTAGAATCAAATGCATAGAATCTTTTAGAACATGTATTTCTGTCCTTTGACATGAAATACTTGCTTGAGATGTACAACACTAACTGTGATAAAGGATAATTGTAAATTATAATAATGAAAAAATAACTAGTTCATCTCCACTATGACATTGTTCAACTTCTATTATATAATCATCTCATCATAACATACAATGTGGTATGGTAATTCATTAAAATTTAGAGGACCCAATACTCTAGAGGCTTGGTAAATATTATCAGACTATATTATGGTGTAGCCAACTCATTAAAGTGTGGATTCCTTGAAATGGGAATGGACACAAAAAACTAAATTAGTATCCTTTTCATTTTATTATATGTGATATGCAACAAACTGAATTCTTCAATGAACTTATATGGTGAATTAACAAGATTTATAGTGTGAGGGTGCTTCCTTTATATATCTTGCATCATAAAATCTATTCATGATATATAAAATCACTATAAACCAACTTAATCATCACATGAATTTATCTCTAAACACGATTACATCACATGAAATGGGGGTTTGAATATTATTTATGTATTGAAAAAATCCAACAAAATGAATCAGAAATACTCCAACACCTTCTTTAATAAAATCCTCAAAAAATCATCTCAACACCTCTTGGTCTCAATAATATCCCCCATTGTATTTTTATCAACCAATAAAAGAAAATCACTACTAGAGAAATAATTATTAAAATTTAAATACATTAGATAATTATATTCCAATATGAGTAAACTCAACGTGGAAAATAAGAAAATATATTAATTGTTTGTAATCTATATTCACTTTTTATTTAAACATGAAAATCTCAAACCCTTCATGATAATGATATACCACTTAAAAATGATGTCATTCAATTTAAAAAGAAAAGGTAAAATAGATCATCAAATCTTGATCAATAATTCATCATCCCCATTGACATAACAATAAATATATTCATAAAAATTACTCTATTCACTTGAAAATACATTAAAATAATTCAAACACATGAAAATTTCTAAAATAACTACTTTTATAGTAAATATATGACCCCCTAAATAGGTAAAGTAAAAAATAATGGATAAATTTTAAGATAGTCATGTTGTCATTTCTATCCCAATTTTATAACAATATATAAAGATAAAATGCAAGAGGGAATGTGTACATCATACATTATCCTTTGGACTGGTGAGGTTGAATTACCAAAATCAACCATAAATTTTGATAAGCATCCTTTGATTGTGTCTTGGTGAACACATCAATACTTTATCATTTGTAGTAATATAATCGAACCTCATGTTATTACACTCTAAAATCACTTTAATATAATTATATTTAATATAAATTTTTTTTATTTTTGAATTATGAATATGATTTATTAATAAATTGATAGAATTTTGATTATCACATCTATGGATAAGTGAAATTTTAATCTCAATATAAAAATATTATTATTGAATATTCATCCAAATCTAACTTAATGGTTCTTAAAGTCCCATTACTCTTAACTCATAGAGTTTCATATCATACTCCATTCACACACAAAAATCCACCAAATGTGGATCTTCTTTCATTAAAAATAATTCACAATATATATTTTTATAACAGGATAGATCTAAAATTTTTATACATTCATATCTCAATCCAAAATCAAAAGTTCCTTTAATATATCTGAGAATTATTTTTCATTCCACAGAATGGGACTCCTTTGGAGAACTTTATTACCTAGATCAATTTCTAACAACATATAATAAATATATCCCCGAATTTGTAAGATATATCATAATTCCAATAAATATTATGAAAGCATTATGATCAACAACATTTCCATCAACCTCCTTGGAAAAATATTTTCCCACTAAAATTTGTGTGGAAACATGCTGTGAATTTTCCATCCTAAATATTTTCAAGAGTTCCTTTGTATAATTATCTTGAAGAAGAAAATTTTGATCTTTCATTTGAAATATTTGTAAGATATGAAAATACCTTATTTACCACAGCATGTAAATTTCAAATAATGTTTTCATCTCCATATAAAATCAAACATTTCATCATAATTTCCAATAAATATTATTTCATATACATAAAAATACCTAGAAGAGACAACTTTTTTTAATGTAGATATTGATGTTCTCGCTTCCTATTTTAAAATTAAGCATCTTCAACCAATAATATATCATTAAATACCAAACTATTAGAGTTTTTTAAACCCATAAAATTCTTTCATTAACTTCACAAAATATATCTATTTTTTCTATATGAAAGAACTCACATGGTTTATCAGTGTAAACATAATTTTTAACTCACCATTGATGATGGTAAATAAGAATTTCTTTTGAAAAATCTTGTAACATATTTCAGAAAAAAAAACAGTAAGTACCAACCATTAATTGTTTCCAACTATTCATCCCTTTTTATTAAACATGTTTTAGAACAATCACTGTGTTCCTATAAATTTTTCTATCTTCTTATTAGATAACTAACTCCCATGTATCACTCATTTCAATATGGTTCAACACACCATTAATATAATCAGCCCAATCTTTATTATTTAAATATTTACTAACATATTTAGATTTCAATTGAGAGAATAATGAATTATGATATGTTTTTTAGAGTTATCCTTATATGTTCAAGTTTTCCATGATTTCCAATGATGTTTTTATTAAAAAAGTTTCTTAACTGGACCAAAATTGGAAAGTAATTTTTGATTAAGAAATATTATATAACAAGATTTATGCATGATGTTTACTTACTATAATAGTGTTGACACTTCAGAATTTACTATTTACATGTTATTTTCCTTATATCAGTTATTGTATCTACATGTTATAGTTATTCACGTCTATAATAAGAACCTCAAGATACATTAAAATTAATCTTAGTCATATATCACATGGTCTTGATACATCCTCATGACTAGAAATAGATAATGTGTTACTATCAGGTGTTTGTGGATCATAAGTATTGAGACTTATTCTTATAAATTTCACACATGGTGATCTCCAGTAGAGATGATCATGAAGACTAAATCAGTAATAAGAATGGAATCTGTTTTTTTTGTTGATGGTTATTTCTATTTATGATAACTTATAAAGGACTCTAAAAATGATATTTGTATCAATCAATACCATTTTATTGTGTACTTATATTAAATAAAAAAAATACATTTATATTTTGAATAGGTACCATCTGTTGGGTTTTCCATTGATGTTATGGCATTGGTTTATTATTTATGAAATATTTTGATGATTCAAAAAAGAAGATATTTCATGGGCCCTATTGACCAAGATGATATTAGAAATATTAAATCCCCTAGATTTTGTAATAAAAGGTAAGTATAAATAGTTAGTTCATTAATAAATAAATCAAAAAAAGGATGATTCCATGAACTGTACGTCCTTCTTTATGAGATATCACGAGATAAATAAATCATATTACAAGGTGTGTGTTCGTGAAATGTTATCATTTTTTATAACTAAACCATATCTACTTAGGCTCCTTGATGGGTTTCTATAATCTGATCTAGGTCTTTATGTATCATTAATTTCTATTAGGATCACATCCCAGAGGGTCACAAATAAATCATATTAAAAAACTTGGTAAATTCTAATGAATTAGAGTGCAAGACATGTTGGCCTCTAGGGCAGTGGCTGGGTAATGTTATAGTTTATATGATTATAATGGGAATAAGTAAATTCAATATTATTAATTTTTATAATAATATTCACTTAACTTATTTATATATTTATTCATAATTTTTCAATGAATGTAATGAAAAAATATTTTTCAAACAAACATTAAATATTTAATCTTCAAGGTCCATTTAATATTTATGTCAGAGTCAAGCTGAGTTAATGACTCTTATTTTAACCCGTAATTTAGTTTTGGTGTTAAAATCATGTGGTAAAATATTAGGGACATTTGATGCATGTTTTAAGTCCCATTTTTGTTGATTTTGGTTATTAATAAAGGGTTGACTTATACAAGCACCTAAAAAAAATTTATGTAAGAGATAACCTAAGTATTTAATCATTTTTAAGATCCAAGATGATAGAAGGATGTTTTTTTTGTATTATCCATCAACATCACCTATCTATCATGTCTTAGAGAGAGAAAATCACGGATCTATCATAAATCGTTTGATCTATGATTGAGGATCGTTAATTTGGTTTCTGTGATCATGAAAACCTTTAAGGGCATTTGATTCTCTATTCTAGAACCCATATTTCATAGGCCAATGATCAATCAGCTTGTGGAATCTGTGAGGAAGATCTAGCAGGTCCTAAATTTGGTTCTTTTGTGCGATGATTGACGATGACAACTGATATTTGTTTTTGGTTGAAATCAGATAATGTATGTTTTTAATTTTTTTATTATTCATGAATACTTAATTTCAACATGAGCTTTCATTGAATCCAGGATGGGGTATTCAATTTTTTTTATTTCAACATAAATCTGGACCTAAAATTTTAAAATAAATTTCATTCAGCTTTCTACATTTCCTTTGGATCATTTAATTAGTATCCAAGAGTCCATGCATTTAGTTAATATAAATTAATAATTAATTTTCATTTATTCAAGACTAGGGTGGTGTCATTGCCCCACTTCCATAAGTTGTGCATCAATAATATATTGGATGACCATATTATGGAAATATGTTGATTGAAATTAGAATATTCTAGGCTTAATACCAATATATATATATCATGTGTGAGATTATATCTCAAATGAGAGGTGACTTTGGGTTAGAAATGATGGTTAGGATAATGCATGTGTGGTACCTTTATGGCTAAGCTATAATAATATAGAATTCCAAGTCAATGTAGACTTTATTAAAATCATAAATCATAATATATATGAACATATATATATATATATATATATATTATTTATCGTGTTGGTTTTCCATACATGAATCTTGGATTTGTTTTCCAAGCCATCAATAGTGGAATTTGAAAAAAGAAAAATTTAAAGAAAATTTTCATTTATAGCCGGCTTTGCGACCCCCTGTTTGAAAGAAGCCCCCACCCCTCCGCCTCACATTGGGGAGGGGAGTAAAACCTCATAGGAACTACTTAATAATGAAATTCAATACTAGGGGTGTCTTAGCCGCCCCCATAGACCCCCAACAAATATGGGGGTGGAAATACTAATGGGGTGTTTCATTTTTCTAAAAAATAATTATTTTAAGATAATGAACGAACCATATGGTGTTTCATCTCCTTGTTCACACACCCACTTTTAGATGAAGATATGATTTAGCTAACCCAATTAATAGTGGTGTCAACCCAACCCTTGTCAGGATGAGCTGGGCTCTATGTGACCTGCCCTTTTTTCTAGCTTTTTCAGAGGAAACGAAACCCCTCCTAGGGTTTAAAAAAATTTCTGAGAGCTAGTATATTTATAGAAAGAAATTCTAAAAATATTTAAAAGACATTTTTAATTTCATCAAACATTTTTTGGGACTATAAAGCACGTTTTTTTGTATTAGAAATGATTTAATTTATATTAATTTAGAAAAAACACTCTATTTTAATTCATCTGAAATTTAAGTCAGTTTTGAATGTGTAGCGTACTGATTGATCATGATCTATAGACTGATTTATAGTTGTTTTTTTATTAAATTGTATATCTTTGTAGTAATTATTTAACAATTGGTGATCTAAAACTTTTTCCTTGCATCATAATTTGTATTTGGGTCTAAACATCCACAATAATGTTTATATATTTGTATCCCTAAAGCCCAATATCTCCACACATATTTATGAGTATTATTTTTAAATGAAAAGGCTAAAATGTGACACATTTCAAACATATACTTGATGAGTCACTAGATGGGACATTGACACATTAGGTGGGACGTGTGTTGCAACTTGACTCACATGTGTATCAATTAGTGTATTTAAAACTAGGGTATCACTTGATCCATTAGTAACTAATTTGAAAAACCATTATAATAAACTCATGATCAACTCATTTAGTTTTATTTATTAATGGTTTATTATTTTATTTACGTTTAGTTTTTACACGTGATAAAATAAAATAATAAGCATGAACTTAAAGATAAAATGAACATACACAATGGTTATTATTATATTATATCATTATAAGGATGTAAGAGAGATAATATATAATTATTAAGTGTAAATATAAATTTATTACATTATACGAGAAAAACTAAAACCCCAAAAAGTAAATTCCAAGTCCTCAAATTCCTTCAATTTCTTAAATTGGAAAAAAGGGGTGTACGAGGTGCTTGTAAGCCCTAGATCTGGGTATCACATACTATTAGGGTTTTTATGTGAGATATGTGGGTTGAAATAATTAAAATTGGAGGAAATTAAATATTCATAGTAAGATTATTTCCACTTCAAAGTTAAAAATTTGAGCAGTGAGAATTTATCCTTTGTAAGAGATGAGACTCCACTCAATAGATTAAGGGGTAGCAAGTTATGTAATTAGTCAGCCAAAAGAATAACTTGAGACTATATTAGTAGTGGAATATATATATCATGGACTATGATGAGAGTTTTTAGGGATACTATCAACTATAATATACAAGAAACATAGTATTCTGAATCTAGTTGTTGGTTCTATAAGAATTTCACAATACAATTGGAGAATTTGAGTGATAAAAATAATAATTATAATCAATAAAAATAAATTTTAAATGTAATATACTTAACAATTTATATGTGATTTAAAAAAGGAAATTAATACCAAATATATACTATGATCAATATTATACAATGAAAATGTCTTCACAAGCACAAATTTCCCAGAGTGGTATAGATACTTTCATATATTTTTATAATATAAAAGAAATTTAATTGCCCTAGAGTCTCCATTACCTGATTAACCCGCTTAGGAAGAAAGTGAGTATGACAAGAATTTTTATAGGAGACTCATTAATGACTCATTTTATTTCTATATCATAATGGTATTATTATTGTTCAAATAATTTTGAAAGCTACATGAGTACATGGATGATTATACCAAGTTGTCACATCATCGAGAAGTATTCAAGGATAAAGTGAAGTGAGAGATCAATGATATTATGATCCCACTGATCATGTATGTATTGAACGATGAAACTCAATATATTCCTCATGTATTTTTCATGATTGATTACATTGATCGAATATGATAATTGGGATTCAAGTCACATTAAGAACATTAGGTTCATATAATTCTCTCCTCCTTACGACCTACTTTCTCCAGTTTCATTAACTATTAAAAAATAAATATTATATATATACCATTTCAATATCATTTGGAATAGGTATTCCAAAAAAATGAGAATGTAAATAATGTTAAATATTTAATTATTATAGTGATGAATGAGAAAGAAAATCTGAAAAGACCAACTTCAAGAACACTGAAAAAGGATCATTCACATTGTCATTCTATAAAAACAAAGGTAAGAGGGATATAATTGAATATAAATATATTTTCTTCAAAAGTTTCAAGATCATTCATCGAAAATGAAACTATAATGAAGTAAATAATAATGAATACACTTCTACTTCAGTTATGTTCATCATTTAATATAATATTTCAGTTAAACTCTATGGGTATTTGATAAAATATGTCACTTAAACATTTGTTTCTAAATAAAGGAACCATGGAAGTCAGTAAAAAATAATATAAGGCAAATTATATTATTAAAGAGGCTATGAAAAAATGATACCTATAACAGGGTAGATTATAAAATTTTATTATTACCAAATGAATGGTTCTTATGGAAATATAATTGTGTATTGAATACTACTAGAACATTTAGGAATGAATGTTGTTTATGGTATTTCATGAAAAACTAATATATTAAATACACTATATAGTCATTCCATAGGCTTCAAAATATATTCCATCTATAGAATTGCCTCCCTAACTCATGGGAAATGACGTTATAATGTAAATAATTTCCACCTGAGTAAAGTTTCACAACAGTAGTCTCCATAAACATATCCATTCTAACACATGATAATTATAGTACCAATATAATATAAAAAAACTAAAAAAAGTAGGAATAGATTTAACAAACATATGAAGAGCGACTACCATTGAAAATATAGGAATAATCGAGAAGCATATTACAATTATATTGATTTGTGCCCTGATTCTTCAATGATACAAGAATTATCCATTAGATTATGCAAGAATCCATAAATCCTTCCATAAAAAAAACTATGACTCATTCCAATAGAAAGAGTAATTGCCTTGTAATATCAAGAATAATGGAGAAAAGTGATCACATAACCTGAATTCCCATGACACAAAGCCTCTAGATTCATCAGAATTGAAGTGTGAATTGAGAGAAATAACAAAAAAATTCTTCTGGAGTCCCTTATTTTGAAATAAATAGGATTATATTGAATAATGAATATGTTTATTGATATTTTGGGTTTATAACTCAATATTATGATTAATAAAAACCCTATACATAATTCAGTCATATGGTTTACTAAATCATGCTCCAATGGTGCGAGACTCTCTTCCTCTACTGGATAGCGACACTATTTGGCTGCATGGGTTGGTGAAATATGAACTATCCACTAATTTTTCCTCTGTTCTCAAATACATGGGTTTCTAGGTAATTTATCATTTATATCCTTAACCATGCACCCACCATGAACCATCCATTGGACCTCTCATACAATATTCATGGTTTCTTGGGAATAAATACATGTTTCCTATAACCGTGAGAAAAATTTGAACACCCTTAAAGGCCTAAATAATCCTCCAACACTTTATATAAGATACTTGAGAATTAAACCACGAAAATAATAACTCAAAAACACACATATAATGGATCAATGTAAGGTGAAACGTACCTAATAATTTTGAGCCATTACAATCATCCCATATAAGGACTTCTCACCCCCAAAAATTGTCTCTTGAGTTCATACTCAACTAAATGAAGACATTGATATTGTAAAATAGATCATATCTCCCATTTATCCTCTTGGATATGTCCATGCTACCACAAAACTCAAATAACTAGCACTATCTTCCCCATCAACGCCTTCTCACTCTTATGCACAATATGTACTAGTCGCTCTACAAACGATGTATCTGGTCTGAACATAACGTACTCACTATTGATTACATTTATATTATTTAGTTCATACTCTTAAATGTAATACATAAAGAAAAAATTATGTATTCATTTATTTCATAGTGGAAGGACCGAAATATAGGCCACCACCTCATCACATTTAATGATATTGAACTATCCAATAAACAATAATACCAATTTCATTTTCCTTCGAAATCATTGATGTCTTAATAGAGGGGATTCTCATAAGAAGAAACAATCTATCATATTATACTACAAATTTCATCTCCTATTTTTATATGATCTCTACCTTCTTTGGGTAGTAACCTATCTCTTCCAAATCAACTAAATCCATTCTTAGGTCTCTTATAATACACTTTTCTTTTTAACTAAGGATGCGCCCACTTCATGAAAACATTGTGGTGAATGACAAAGTTTACATTAGAGAGCCTCAAAATGACCCATCTGAGAAAATGAACTAAAACTAATATTGTAGTTTAATTCTATCAAGGAATATTGATCTTACCATGATCCACTAAAATCCATAACAAATACATGGATCATATCATCTATAGTAGGGATAGTTCTCTATGACATTCCATATGTCTACAGATGATGATCAATTATATTCATTAACTAATTCTCAATCCCCTCCTTAAAATCCTTCTAATATCCAAATATAAACTAAGTATCTCTATCAAGAACTATGATCAAGGGTACTCCATACAACCATAGAATCTCTTAATTAAAGATATTTACTATATTATTTTTGGTGTAGAAAAATTTCATTAAAGAATAGAAAAAATATATTATGAAATTTATCTATAAGAATATTTAATTTCATAGGCTTCAATTTGATTAAGAATAGAGCATGAAGATAATTACTGATCAAAATTTATGGCCATTTGAAGTTAGACTACAAAAAATTCACATCAAGGAAGAATATGGAAAAAAAGTATAGAATTTCATGAAACTCCACAATTCTCCAAATTAAATAAAATTTCAAAACTAATTATATAACATATGTAAAAATTCATACAGATATGGCATCCTCCATGCAACAAAACACTTGGTAGATAAATTAACCTGACCAAAATAAGCTATAGGAAGTAAGATCCACATAGTGCAACTCTAGTTTATAGAAGTCACCTATCCATGTGGAGCTGGAGGTGGTAACCTATGTGCAACAAAAAATCCTCTTCATAGAAGTCACATAGTTACGTAGAGATAAAGGTGGCAACGTTTGTATATAATAACTCTGGTTTTCATAAGTAACCTAGCCATGTGGCTCTAGAGGTAGTAACCTCTGTGTAGTGTATATCTATTTGTGGAACCCCTTCCATCCCAAAAGCATTAATCATTAATGAAGGAATTTAGATTTTATAAAACAAGGGCCCTCACCTCCACCCTGTCTATAAATACCCCACTATTCATTATGGGGATGAGTACATACTGAGCTATGACATCACACTCTCTATTTGTGAAACTCCATAGAGGTTTGATAATTCATATAACTCATTGAGAAATTGGTAATATTTTTCGAATTCCATCACCCAAACCATTCCATATATAATTTATTGTTTGAGGATGTTTCATTAAACTTCTTCCCATGAATAACAATATTATTGTAATATGGGAATGCCTAAAAACACCAATTTTCCCAAAACTCCAAAGTTTAATGAAATAATGTTTTCTATATCCATTTAGATCCCTCCTTCTATAGAACATACTTTCATAGAAGTTGGTCAGCTTCAAAGAATGCATATCCTTTGAAAACCCATACCCTTCATGAACCCCTAATGTTCATGAAACTCTTACCTTTGTGACCACTACACAATACTGTGTGGGATATGCACCCAAACCCCCAATTCAGATCACTGCTGAGCTATGGGGCCGTTCCTCTTGCCCGAACCCTTCACTATTGTCACTAACCCCCATGAAAATTGTAGAGTCGCACCATTATCTTTTTTTCGGTCTGGTCAAGGAAATTTTATATTTTGTCTTATATATCCCTAACATCAACCTATTTTAATACTTAGAATCAAGATACACCTCTATATTTCCGAAAATACCTTCAGTTTACCTACTCCTCTTGGTGCCTTTCCCATGTTGTGAGTTGAGATTCTCCTCCAGGATACCCCAAATAGATTCACTCAAAATACTCCTCAAGATACACCTAAACCCTCATAACATCACTCCTCTGGTGGGATGAATTAGAGAGGGTTTATCTTGCGTAAGACCCACACTATCCTTTTATAGGAATATTTCACCTTGTAGTTCTCACAAGATGATGGTAAACTATGTTATACAATATATGACAAGAATATGATTCCTTATGGGACAAACATGATATTACTTATCTATCGAACATAAGATTCCTTGTGGAATAATCATGAGGGGACCATCAATCATCCCCTATAGACCTCCCCATCAATTTTAATCCCCAACTATATTCTTCAACCCAACAGTGGGTTAACATGACCTTATTAATTGAAATGAGGAAGAAGAAGAGGAATCACTAGAGTGAAAGACCACATGTATCCATGTTGAACCCATGTTGTCCCCATGGGAGTCCTTCTCATTTGTAAGGCTCAATAATATTTCTCAACCTGCTAGTATTATAATATTCCATTATGAAATAACATGAGGAAGAAGAGTGGGTACCCATAGAGTGAAAGCCACACATGTATCCCTACTACTCCAAAGAATCCCCCATGAGACTCCTCCTTATGAGTAATACAGAATAATATTCCTCAAACCTCTAGAAATTTGATATTTCTTTATGAACTAACATGAGGAAGAATAATGGATAGGCCTATAGTTCAAGCCCCATATATTTCCATATTGGTCCTGAGAATCCCCCATGTGCCACCTCCTCCGATGTAAGATCCATCCATATTACTCAACCCACTAGTAGTTAGATATGCCTTGATGTCCTAACAAAAGGGTAAATAATGAAAACCATATAGTGAAAGCCCCACATATATCCCTACTACTCCCAATAATCCCCCATGGGCCTCCCCATCAGGTGTAATCCCCTATCACATTCCCAGACCCACAAATGGTTTGAGATCCCTTTATGTCCTAATATGAGAAAGAATGAATTTGAGGCTCAATGGTTAATCCCCACACACCATGTCCTTTCACATGACATTAAACTATAATCTCACCCTATTCTAGGAACATGGGATGACCTCGAGACCCAACATGAGGAAGAATGTATGGGAAGATTAATTCATAATCCCCACACTCTACATATTTTCTCATGATATAAAACTATATCCTTATCCAATGCTAGGAACATGATATTACCTCTAGACACAACATGAGAATAAAACGATGGGAAGATAAACTCATAATCCCAACACACCACATCCATTCAAATGATATTAAACTATAAACACAACCTATGGTAAAAAAATGGGATTCCCTCTATACCTAACATGAGTTAGAAAGGATGGGCAGGTCAACCCATAATCCTTGCTCACCACATCCGTTCACATGATGTTAAATTATAACCTTACCCTATTCATGGAATATGGTATTATATATTGAACCAACACAAGGAAGGAAGGATAAGAAGCTCAATTCATAATCCCCACACACCATGTCCATTCACTTTACATTAAAATATAACCTTGCCATATTCTATGTAAAAGAGATTACCTCTTGACCAATCATGGGAAGAAAGTATGAGAATCTCAATGAATAATCCCAACACACCATGTCCTTTATCATGAAATTAATCTATAACCTTACCCTATTCCTGGAACATGGGAAGTCATATTTGCCGAACATGAGGAAGAAAGTAATAAAAACTCAATTCATAAGCCCCACACAACAGATATTTTCACATGACGCTAAACTGTAACCTTAACTTATTCTATGAACAAGGGATTCTATTTTGACCCAACATGAGGAAGAATGGATGCGAAGCTAAATGGTATAATTGGGGCATACCATATGAAATGAACACGATTTTCTCTCTATGGTAAGTGTATGGTGACTTATGTGAGAAGCACTAGATACCTCATGTGATATACATGAGACAATAATCCATCACCTGGGTAGATCACACATATAATCCCTAACCATATCACTGGTACTCCTTGTAGAAACTATATATATTCCATGTGTAAGCCCCAATTGTACCATTTTTACTAAATATAAGCACCTGGGAAGCTCCCATACATAAGACCCATCCAAATCATCCCTACTCCTAGCATCACCCATGATGCATCCATGCATAAGCCCCAAGCATGCAATCACTATCCAATAGTAGCACTTGGTTCGCTCCCACACATATCCCCATTCATACCATAACTTCCCCATTGCATCGCATAGGAACACTCTATGCATAATCCCCACATCATCGCTCTTTGACACTCCTTCCATCACACGATCATCCTTAAAATATGAAATTAAGTTTCATATACTAGTCCTATCACACAACCTTCAACCACAACATCAAATTATGTGGGTTTTGATCCCTATCTGTTAAACAAGGTACATAATACACCTCTCTGTGGTTTAATAAAGACACCCAAGCATCACCATTTAACCCTCAAGTGTGATCATCTCTTCCCTAGGGAAAAACTTGTCCAAACCCTCATGTGTAATTATCTTCCCCGCTTGGGGAACACTTGACCAAACCCTCAATCATGATCAGAATTTTCCCTAGGAAAACACTTGAAAAGACCTTAAAGTGTTCTATTTTTCACTCTTAGGGAAAAACATAACTTCCCATCTATCCTCACAATAAGTTATATATGTGACCAACCTATCCCTGTAAGACATTAAACCTACTGACCACTGATCCCCATAAGACATTAAACCAACGACCCACTAGTCCATACAAGAGGTTAAAATTGTGTCCCACCTTTCCCCATAATTCATTAACCATGCGACCCACCAATCCCAAAAATAATTTAAACATGTGTCCCATCTGTACCCATGATACATTAAACTCATGAACCACTAGGTCCCATAATAAATTAAACTAGTGACCTGATCCAAAATATTTACCCAATATAATAAAAATGGGATTCCTGGGGGAAAACCCTCATAGACTTATTCCCCTAATTTGAACTACCTTGTGGCCATAATGGGATGCATTAGGTTCTGTTACTAAGATGCCTCATCAGACATACCTCCGACATTAAATGGATATATTGTTATAGGCTCCCAACACAAATAAAATCTAGAGATACATAGAAATGCCTGAAGTTGTTATGTTCTTTGACCGAGATTTGTTTCCCTGTCGATAAATATGTAGTGTAATTATTTGGAATACACCTAAAGATGGAACCATAAATGAGTTTAAAAAATATGAACCAAATCTATGAGGGAGACCGAGATTAGGGTATGAGTGTAATGGGGAATCCATAGAAGGAGGAACTGTCATACCATCATCTTTTTTCGATCAAGGAGCCAATATCACTTACTATGTTAGAGGAGGCTACCAACCATTATAAATAGAGAATAAAGTGAAATAAATATGTGTCCTTAAGGTGATACATTCCACTACTAAAAATGTGTTAGAAACACCCATCCACCAAATGAGTCTTCTAAATCAATAAGAAATTATCCACTTTGGTCAACTAATCAACTCTAACCCAAACACCATAATGATCACTTAGGGTCCTAGGAAATCCTTTCATAGTGTACATCATCACATACTACCACTTCCACAACTGCACCAGAAGTGGATGAAGTGACCCTAAAAGGTTATTGTTTCTTGAATTTGTTTCTCTGGAAAGTTAAGTACTGAGAAACAAGGACTATAATATCCCTCTTTTTATTGGTACACTAAAATATTCATCTGATATCAGGCTATATCTTGTTTGATCTTAGTCTCAAATCCTACAAAGAATCATGTGATTCACACATAAAATCCCCTCTAAGAGGTGAATAAACCACTAATATTACATAGATATAAATCACATATTATTCATATAATGACCATCATGGTATAGAGTCTTATACCACCAACCATTCATACATAAAAAGAAAATTTGGATCACACTCCTAACTATTCTTTACTCACTATACTAAAGAGAATGTGATCACCAGTGGTGCATAATAAGCAGCTCCCTAATGCTCATCATTCCCACCTGCCAGTCTACTAGAAAAACCATCAGAATCCACTTTTCTACAACATAATCACTCAATAGTCCTCTATATTATTAATAAGAGAATCTAAGACATCATTTCCTTTTTTAGGATCATACATCACCTCAAATTCAAATATCTATATGTACTCTACCAAATGACTCTAATGAACATTTATTCCTACAAGGGTAATATATATCGTAAATTTTTATATACAAAAAACTCTCATGTAGTGTTTCCAAAAATTAAATGTTTGAACCATAGTAGCCAAATTTAGATCATGAGTATCGTATTTCTGATAATGAGTACATAGTCAGAAATACCTATAAGAAACAAGATTTTCATTCTACATTATGAAATCTCCCAAACCAACCCTATATGAATTTAAAAACCATGTGTACACAATTTTTCCATAAAAAAATAAAAAAATCTATGATAAATTCATATATTCTGATCCAGAAAGAATTATTTACACTAATACATCCATTAAATAATTAATCCCTTCTTGGTAATTGTGGTCATGGGTTCTTAATAATGGGAAAAGTCCTGAATGAACCTCCTACAATACACAACTGGTCTAAGGAAACTCTGAATCTTGAGCACATTCATAGGATATATCCCAGACATTACAACCTCTAACTTCCACATATAAGTATAAATTTCCATCTCAGAAATCATAAACCTGAGGAATCCATGTCCTATATCAAAATGTGAGTATTATAGACCTTGGAATAATGGTGATTCACTCTATTAATACTAAATACTTTATTAATGTTTTTTACTTGTGATTTTTATCACATTGAATATATTAGAATGTTATCAATGAGAAAAATAATGAAGGATTCCATGTATGGGTGATAGATCATGTTAATGAGGGATACAAATATTATTAAATCATTCTTTATCTCAAAATTCATAACAAGATACTCATACAACCCATATCAAATCTTAAACACTATATTCTATATGTACTCATCCTTATCCAAAAACTAATGGAAGCCAGACCATAGATTAATATTTGAGAACAACTGGGCTCAGATTAACTTATCAAACAAGTAATCAATCATTATAAATGGGTAACTATTATTCATAATACTTTGATTCAATTTCTTATTATGTATAAAAAGTCAAATACTACCATCTTCCATATTAGGGAACAACACCATAGCACCCCAAATGGATCTTCTTAGTCTAATCAATCCCATAGATTCTAGATCCTCTTGTTTCACATTAATATTTTTAAATTAAGTAGGTGATAAGTGGGATAGATATAGGTTGTGTGGTAGGTACAATATCAATTTCATACTCAATCCACATATCCATAGGTAACCCTGTGAACTATTCAGGTAAAAAATATTGGTATAGGTCTACTATAGGATTAAAATATGAAGGATTCATAGTTTAATCTATATCATGGATCTTTCCATCCACCTGTAATGTAATGACAACAATCAGACTTGGGTTTAGTCACACTCTTTCTTCTTCAAAATTTCATTTTCTAATAAATAAAAAATTTTATACCATAGGAATTGTGAAGGATTCTTTTCCATGATAAAAATTTATGTGTTCTTGGTAATTAGTCAACTATTCAAAAAAAAGATCACATAGAATCCATACATCTCCAAAATTTTGAAATTCTACGCATGCTCATATCCAATAATCACGAGGGGATAATATTGAAAAATATAGAGATGATCTACATTCTACCCTAATGGGGTATCTATAGAATAAAATTCAGAAGATTATTTAAATGGAATTTCTAACACAAAAATAACTTTAGTAGATATAATTAAATAGGAAAAACTTTTTTCAAACAGGGAAATAGTGACTATACAAGAATTAGGGACTAAACCTTGAACCATTGATGGTATATATATATATATATATATCTATATGTTATCACCTAGAAACTGGTCATACCCATAAACTCTACCTATTTCAACTTCTTGGCCTCACTTGTGAGACACATGAGTCTCTTGATTCATAGGCCGCTATTGAGTTATCTCCCACTGCTAAAAATATCATCCCACATCTTTACATGAACTCACTGGCCCAATCTTTAAATCCATTTGACAAAAATAATTATGATTTATATCCATCCCACAAAGGAAGAAATTTCTAGGAGGGATATAATAGTATTTTTTGAAATTTTCCCTCTTTTCCACAATTGTGACACTAGACAGAACTATCTCCCACATTGGAAACTGAATAATCCTTTCTCTACATATGTTATTGTCTACCTCCTGGTTGAATGTCCTCTGATTTCCTTTTCCTATTCTAGGATGAGGTTTCTAGGTAGTCATTGGAAAGTACATTATTTTTCCAACAAAAATATACAATATTTCCTATAGATTCATCTTCCCCCAGACCTTTCTCAATAGTTAGAACATTATAAATCCAAATTTTAGAATTCATCAAATAAAAATTACATGCATGGAATTTCAACTCAGGTTGAAGACTAATCTCAATCATCATAGACATTTATACCTTATTCTTATCAGACAAAGTAACTTAGTGAACTGTGATGAATATGAAGACGTTGACATATTCCTGTAATGAAGATCCCTAAACTCCCAAACATCATTTATCTTCAGTATATCATAGAAAAATTTCATAAAGAATAATTCCTTCATGGGTTTTCATGTCAGTTCCTTATGTATTCCTGCCTAATTCATAATGCCTCACCACCTCCAAGATGGTCACTGAAGCATAATTTCAACATGTTTCACCTTATAATACTCTATATTATCTACCGTGTCGAGTATTCTCAAAATTATTTCTATCCATTTTTCAGTATCCTAGGGTCCCTCAGTGTCTTAGAAAGTCGGGGGATGTGGAATCTAGATGTTAGGTGTCTAGTCAACCATTTTACATTAATATCATCCTTCCTGAGTATTAACTATGTGGAAGAGTCTAGGTTGGATAATTTTTATGGCATGAACTTCTAGGGTATCTATAGGATCATTCCTATGTACACCCTCATGTACCATAGGTGGTTTAACTGGGGAATTTCCCCTTGATATATCATTATGATTAGCTTCACATATCATTTCTATGACACAATTTTGGGGAATAATTTTCTGAAATTCCAAAACAAACTCTTAGAAATTTTCAATAAAATATTTTTAATATGATAGTTTTGTAGCCTTATTGCAATCTAAAGGGAAAATGGAACATCAGACTCGTCCTATGTGGGTACCCATAAACACAATACACAACCCCCTTAGCACCACTCAAGGACGATTCTAAGTATCTTATACCTACAAATTAGTCACATCCATATACACATAACAAGAATAGTATAATCAAGGCAAGATAGTAAAATATGAGCTTTAATTAATCAGTGAATAAAAATTAAAAAATTTAATTGATATTTAATTAATCTGAACCCAATCTAATGAAAGAGATAATAATATAATAGTGAAAAATTTGTACCAAATCACGATTCATTAATATTCCCAAAATCCCATTAATCATAATATCAAAACCATATTCATCAACCAAGTTGAAATAAGTCAATATTAATAATGAATAAAAAGAACAACAATCCCACTTTACTAGAAACTCATAGGTCCATAATAATGTGCTCTCTAGGAATTGACACAATTTCAATACCAAATTCCAAACCATGATATATAATAAATAACACATTAAAAATAGAATAAAAATAAATGAAATAGTGGAGTTACTTGTTAAAAAAAATTTACACCTCAACCCTACTAACTGGGTCTGAGTTAGAGTGCTTCAAAACCATATACACCCCACCCTAAACGCAAGAGGCTATTGACTAGAAGTGGCGGTATGAGTGGCATCATGGGGGTACTATTACTTCAATAATAGTCATCAAAAATAGGATAAAATAGAAAAAAAAAACTAATAATTAATATAACAATGGAAACCAATAATCAAGTTGAGAGTGTTATAATTAATAATATTATTAACCAATTCTATAATAATTTGACATGTCAAGCACACAATTCAAACCAAAATAAAGGGATCCACATATATCATGGATTGATATATGAAAATAGGGGGGAAACAAGAAAGATAATAAAAAATATCTACGGCCAAGTGTATTCCCTACCATCACCTCACACCATCCTATTACTCCTTGACAACTACCTATTGTATGGTCCTTTCCCCTAACTGGATCCTTGATAAAAAATTCAACACATACACTGTAACACCCTGCATTTTTATGAATTATTTTTTTGTAAGTTAAAATTATTTTCTTTAGTTAATTTAACACTATAGAAAGATAGTATTTCACTACATGAAACACTGATCTAAAATTACATAAGACACAATGCTGGGTCCCTTTGATATCTTTCATTATAAGCAAGACTATGTTTTACCGAATAACAATATACTATTAATTTCTTTATAAAAATAATATTATAGTTATCACCCAACCAATTGAATTAAATTAATGAATAATAATAACTAAATTATTAAAATATGGTTTAAATATGTACATAAAATTAATTATTTGTTTAATTATAAATGAGAGTAAGAACTATTTTAAAATAATTAAATTCTTTTTCAGAAAACTATTTTTCTATGCATAAACATGTTTTATCTCATTAAATTAAACAAAAAACATTTTATGATTATATTGAATGAAATATATATATTATATATTCATTCAACTCTTTAACATTTATCTTATACATTTTCCAAATAATAGTTAATAATAAATCCAATTTTAAGCATAAAAATATATATTTTTCTAAAAGGTTATTTTACAAAATTTTAATTGAGAACTTATTTTAAAAATAATTTTTTATACTTTTGAAAATAATAAATTAAAAAATAAATTTAATTTTTGAAATAGTTACATAAAAATTATCTTAGGGTCAATTTTTGTTATTTTTATGAGAAGTTTCATTTTTTGATGAAAAGTGTCAAATGCTAAATTTTAATTGAAAACTGACCCATCATCAAAGTAAGTTAAAATATTAAATTAAATTTTAAATTGATTTTAAATTATAATTAGTTAATTTAATTATCTATTAATCCAATTTAGTTCATTTTAATTAATTTCAGATTCAAATTGGATAGAAAAACATTTACAACTTTTGAACATTTTCACTTTAGAAACTTGTTGTCTTATCCCATATATGGGATTACATTAAAATTAATTTCTTCCAATTATGTTATTGGAATTTTAAAAATGGATTTTATATTTTTAATAAGAATAATCTATAATTTATAATAAGTAAATCTTATTTTTTAACCAAAATCAATAGAGGAAAAAGTTAAAATTAATCACAACGATTAAGAGAAAAATGTGTTTACTAAGGGAATAAACATTAAACCTAAGGAAAAAAGTGACATCGAAACCTGTCCAAAACTAGTTGTATGGAAATATTTGTACAAGATATACTATTTTCTAGAAAATTTTTAATTATTGGAGGAATGTGACATAATTAATACCTCCCAATAGTGTCCACTTTTGGTATTTACAAGAATTTCACTCCTCCACTGTTTTAAAAGGGAATTCTTGCTCCCCACAACTTCACATATCTCAATACCTTTGTAAAATCCTTTAAATATAAAAATATCTTAAAAAAATATCCTATCAATCTAGAAGCCTCACTTTTTAGAACAATGTTTACCAATGAATTACATTGGTGCAAGCCAAAAGGAGTTACCCAAAGAAGAGGTAATGTTCATCCACATTCATTTTTATTTTGTTTCCTTCTCCACCCTCTTAAATTGTTGTTATAATATTATTATAAAATAACATAACAATAAAAAATTTACTTATACGTTTTTATGTTAAGGTTATTACATACAACTCTACACACTTCCATCAAATGGGATATGGAATCACCATTCGTGTGTACAAAGAACAACAGTTATACGATTCGATTTCATCTTTTCTTCCATTACCACATATTAAGGATGGTAATAATGATTTAAATACTATTTATATATTATATTTATGATTTTGATGATATATTTATGCTTTTATAATTTTTACATAACACATAACTTCAGTCTTTCCATTTTATGATAATGTTGTTCGTATGTACAACTGAATACCGCCTCACAAAGCGATATGATTCGTTCCCAGTTTACATGGAATGTATTAAGTATAGTTTTAATTTGAATATTTGATATATATGAAATAATAATTCTAAAGGAATTATATTATATATCATTAACTTTTCATATTTTCAATATGATAGTAAAATGGAAACAACGTTCATGCGTACATATTTCATACCATCTCCATGAATAGTGTATTTCATTTCCAATTTATATCTTTTATATATTATTATAAATATATTTTTATAGTTAATATATATTATATTTATATCATGTTTTACATTCTTTAAATGGGAAATTCATTATCAATTTAATTGGACTAAATGTAACAGGTCAGAAGATGTAAGAATCACAAAGCAGTTATTACCTAAAACAAACCATTAATATGGAATTATTAATAAAAGAGTAATTTAAATTCATAATAAAATAATAAATTGTACTATATATATGAATATTTTTCTTTGGTGAATTTATAATTATATTATATGAATTATAAATGTGGTATGAATGTGTACGAAGGAAGTCACGACTTAAGGTAAGGGGATTTCTAGTCTCACTTTTATTTCTGTAAGACTTATGTCATATTCACCGCACATTTCTTTTCTGTAATGTATATACTACCTATGAAAATATATATAATGAATTTTATTTATTTAATGATATTTAATGTTTCAATTGATGTAATTATTTCACAGGACTCATGATTCTAGTCTTTCTCAAGTAGTGAGGGATTTACATCACACTTTTTACTCATGTGAGACACATGAAATATTCACCACCTCTTTCATCAATGTTGTGCACATAATCTCATGAATTTAATTTTTTATTCTTATAATTATATATTTTGGAAGTTAAACATCCATTTGAATATGTCTCTTTCATTGGGTTACAATATCAAAGTTACAAGAGCGATATGTGATTTTTTTACTTATTTACCTTCTTTGAGAAACATGTTATGGTATGTAGTTATATTATTTAATGAGGTGAATATGCTACCCAATTGACATGTTATATCATTAATATCCTTCATATAATGATATTTTATACCTCATTTAATATTTTTTTTATTTTCATTCAATATTAAAAAAGTGGTAAGAGTTTATTAATAAAATATCATCGTTTATCTAGATTGTTTTAGGATTATTCTTCTATTAATGATTTTCAAAATGGTTTCTATTTAAAAAGGTTCATTCCAAAGTAGAACATATATTCTCATCAATAAATGTTCTAAATTATCTTTATAGATTATTTTCCATCATATATGAAATCTATTTATGTTACATATGCCTTAATTGGGTTATGATCCAAGAATACAATTCATATTCTTTCTCCGAATGGTTTATGTTTTGATGGAATGATTTTTATGAAAACATTTTTCTCTACCACAAATTAGATCGAGAATAAATTCCTATGAAACATTCTTATTTTTATGGGTTATGTTATAATTATTATGAAACATTTCACTTTTCCCTAGGTTACGATATGATTAAATGTTTATAGTACCCATTTCATTTCATGGGTTATGATATAATTTATTTTTATGAGATTGAGGAACATATAAATATGGTTTTCATAATGTGATGGGTTGGACCTATATCTCCCTCTAATGAATTAGATAATGATAAATGATATATGAGGTCATAGCTTATATGTTTTGTTATCCCAAGCCCAAAAAATAAGAGATTACATGGGTTGTTATCCCATGTCGGGTTATTATCTCAAGATATAAAATAAGAGGGTACACAATATTTTATCCCAAGAACAATGGAAAGAATTTACATTAGTTGTTTACCCAATCATGAAAACAAGAAGTTACATAGGTTCCTATCCCAAGCCCTAAACAATGGGTGCATGGGTTGTTAGATAAAGCTCAAAATGAATTTGGTACACAATTTTCTATCCCAAGACAAAAAACAATAGGGTATATTGGATGTTATCCCATGCTAAAAAATTAGATGTTATATGGGATGTTAGCCCATGCCTAAAAACAAGATGTTACACAAGTTGTTATCTAATGAACGAAAACAATAAGGTGCATTGGTTGTTAGCCTAAACCTAAAAATAAGAGGGTAAATCGGTTTTTATCACATTGCTTAAAACATGAGGGTACACAAGTTGTTTTCCCAAGGCCGAAGTAGTTACATGGGTGGTTAGCCCAAGCCTAACATGTTCTGAATGTCTTGGTGTATATCCTTGACATAATATTTTATATGGTTAGGTGTATTCCATAATTCTATTTATTATTCCAATGTAAATATCTCAAAACTCATTTTCATTAATTTCATTAGGATTCATGTCTTATGTACTCCTAATATTTATTCCATGACTCATTATTATAATCTTTGACATACTGGGTATGATTTTCAAATGTTTTTCTCATGTTCTCATACCCTTATGAGAATGTTGTGCTTGCATATATCTTTTATTGACCCTTACTGGGAATCTGATCTCACCCTATATTATGTTTCCATTCCCCATGTTTTAAAGAATGGTTTCATGTAGGAGTACTAAATGGGATGATATTTTTGGGAATAATTTATTATCTTCATCCTCATTATAATATTGTGTTCCACGTTTCAAATACACTAGAAAATTATGATCCTATGACATGTTTTCATGTAATGAAATGAATATTTATAAAAAATGATGTAATATCGAAGTATGAGAATACTGGTTCGATATATATACTAATATTCTTTTTTGGTTGTGAGTATAAAATATAGTAAAGAATAAATAGAGATCCTTAACATACACAAGTGCATTCCATGATGATAATCAATTTATAGATAAAATACAAGTAATCATACATTTCCACACAAATACCGACCCATTGAAGAATTTATTTACCTACATTGGCTTCATAATAGATAGAAATTCATACATTGGGAAAACATACTCATCCAATTAATCATCTATCAATACCCACCATAAATGGATATCCATGCCCACCATGAAGGGAAATACTAATGTTAACCCAATTAAATGCTCTGGGGAAAGCCACACACTATGAATCAAACCAAACTCTTGTAGCTGGTATTGACTATCATGTATAACTCAAAGTATCCACTCAATTAAAAGGATATAGAAACTACACATGTAACAAGAATAATGCATTAATTTAGTTCAAAATCAGGTCATTTTAGGAAATTTTTTCATAGAAAACCCACCACCACATGTGAATAATATAGATCATAGGTTTCATAGGGACACAAAAACACCACATATGAATCACATAACGAATATGTCTCATAGAAAACACATGCACCACACACAATCATGCCTAACACTCATACATATAATTAATATCTAGTAAGTAATCCCTACATCAAGTTAAACTATGTTTTGATGTCAATAAACACCATCAGAGTCAAGTTTATGTCAAAAATCCATAAAAACATCTCGATTCAATCACATGATAATTATAAGATGAATATCTAAGAATCAAACCACACCAAAAATATAGGATAATATTGAATATACTTGAGAGAAGTCATTATCATAAACATACTAGGTTCAATCAATAAGAATATTCTCATTCTATATATTTGATCCCTGATCCTTCCATAATCCATGAATTATTCTTTAGATCACAATGGAATCCAAATATTTGGCCATATAATCATAGATATACAATTGATTCCAAGATAAATAGGAATGATCTAGTGAGATCCAGAATAATAGAGATAAACAATCACATACATTTAATTCTAATGACCCAAAGAATCTATATTTATTGTAATTTTAGTTTTAAGGGAGAGGATTCACTAAAAACACCACTAGATTCCTTAGTCGGGAGATCCATACACATATGAATAAGAATGGTTTGTTTAAATGAGGTTTTAAGTTTAAAAGAAAATTTTCAATTTAATTCAAACTCCATGCATGGTTTGGTCCCATAGTTTACTAAACTATGTGCAATATGCATGAGGATCTCTATCAATTATTAGCACCCATATATTTTGGAAGATTGGTTTTTTGAACATGAAATAACATTTATTTTCAACTATGTCCTAAGTCACATGGTATTATAGGGAGTTTCATATCCTTGGATCTAACCATGTGCCAACTATATGCCATTAATTAAACCTTTCCAACAATCTTCATAGATTCCTAGGAAGAACTACATAGTTTCCCCTAACCATGCCAAAACTATAGGACCCTAGAACACCCTGAGAGGGGAGGGGTGAATCAGGGTGTCGAATTTTTCTTTTAAAGTGATGGATCTTATTACCACATTGGTAGGAAGATGTTAAACCTGTATGAAGGATATGAAAAGAAAAAACAATCACACGCAGGGAGATGACACAACAGTTTTACTTGGTTCACCACTAAGAACTATGTCCAAGGATAATATACCGACAGTGTGTCGGTCATTCCAAAATACACTATTGTTTACTAGTTTTTGGATTTTAAGGATCAGTCACATTCCATATGTGATAGGAATAATTTATTTATAATGGTTCAAGGATAGCTCAATGTGTCCCTCAGATCACTATCGTCGACTCCCCCTAGATCACTACCTTGTGAGAAGTCTATGTCAGTTTTTTGACTTAAAGGTCACTTCAATAGATTTTCATTGAAGTCTTTGTATCTGTTCAGCATGATACACTACTTGCATCTAAGGCCTGAATTGATGCACTAGAAAGAAATAAACCACTAAAATAGATATTCAGAACCTATAATTAGCTTACACTGGATATTTCACGTAGAAACTACCCTGTTCCGACAAGATCATACCTTTTCACGTAAGATTATCCTTTACACAGAAGATCCACTATTGGTGTTGCAAGATTTCAATTGGCGCACAAAATTATCATTGGAGCACAAGATTAGCTCTCTGTAATTATTTCGTGCACAAATCTGCCATGAAAAAAAAACCTTTATTCTCAACCTCAACTTTTTCCCACAACTTCAATTTTTTTGTGCAACTGTAATGATTACACACAACTTCCATTTTTATGCCCAACATTCACAATTTTACACAACTCTATTTTCATGCAATGTTTAGTCATAACATATCTTGGGACTTCTCTATATCTCGAGTCATCCCGAATGAGGGAGTTCACATCTTATTTATAGGATTTTCCAACCCCACATGTAAACCCCACCATTTCTACCAAAAACCCCCATTATTTACCCAATTCTCTTTGCACAATAACCATTTTACGCGCACATCTCAATATTTCTCATGAAGCTCATGAATTTTCCATTTTTCAGTGATCTGATATTGAATCACCTTTTGTCTATGAAATTTAGCGTTCTTTTTCTATTCCATACAAAAACCATTTAGTGCACATTCCATGATTTTCACACACCAATCCAATATTTCACGCACCTCCTTTTCAAAAAACATATATCTCTGTTTTCTAATTTTCAAGACCAAAAATTTGGAAAACACTAGAAAACAGAACCACCATCAGTACAATTGTCTGCTTGAACTGTATGATTCCTTTCCTAGAAAAAAATTCTAAACATCCAATGAGGATTGACAAAAAACACAAACTATACTCTATTTCCAGCATTGGTTCTGATTCTAACAAAAACCATAAAACCCATTAAAGGTATCCAAAATCCAAAAAAATAGTCCAGAAGATACCTAAGACTTCACCCAAGAAAATAATAACACAAAAATACTAAAATAGTGGCTTCAGGTGAGGTGTTGGCTACATCAGATGTCTAAGAAGTTACAATATCCCCCACTGAGGACCTCTCATCCTCAAAAAGTGTCTCCATGGTTCCATATAAAATAAAATAGATTAATAATATTTTAAATAAAATTATATCTCCCATGTATCCTCTTGTATTCATCCATGTTATCATAGAACTCAAGATAATGGTACCATCTTCCCCCTCAAACCCTTATTTCTCTAGTCCATAATCCATACTGGTCACTTCACAAATGATGTATTTGGTTCCAACTCAAAGTACTCATTGTTAGAGAAATGCATGGGATCAAGCCCATATATTTGAATATGAGAGACATGGAACACATTATTAATAACTGTATGTCATGGTGGAAAGACCTACTAAAATACCACCACCCTGATGTGTTCGATGATCTCAAAAGGTCTAATAGTTCATGGTTTTGATTTCCCCTACCTACACAATTATTGATGCCCTAACTGATGGGACAACCACATGAAGACTCATTCTACCATAGTGAATTACAAAGGTATTCTCCTCTATTTTTTATATTCCCACTATAATCCTAGATAAGTATCCATATAGTTCCAAATAAACTACACTTTTTTAACATCTCCTGAACCATACAGGACAAAATAACTAAAGACTCACCTTCCTCGTGCTAACATAATAATGAATGACATTGAAAAACATAGAGAGCCGCAAATATTTCTATATGAATCAAATTATATTCTAGGTTAATTATTTTATAGCTAAATGACTTTATCACACTCCACTAAAATCCAGAACACATGTTCGATATATATCCTCAAAGGTGAAGATAATTATTTTGGAATACATATCAGTCATTGTATTATAATTCATTCTCATAATAAATTAATTCCTCTTCATCTTCTATATTATCTAATAAAATATAAATCTAAAACAAGAATATATGTTAGACATTATTCTTCATGTAACTCCATGAATCCCTAAAATATATTGAACATAAATATTGTATAGATTTTCCATTGAACGAGTTTCCCAAATCAATAAAAAATGGTTTTTTTGCTGATAAACTATAAACCAAATGGTAACTCTACCTCCTGGGGTCCTAGTAACTATAATGTTGAAGATTGTGGTCACTTTATCCAACATCTACATAGGCTCCGGAAGTGGATGAATTATACCATTAGGTCATAGGCCCTCATATTTAATCCATAGATAGGGAAAGAAGTAAGAGACAATGACCTCAATGTCCTTTATCATGTTGGGCCACCCGAATAATCATCCTATATCATGGTTAATATTAGTTAACCTTGGGTTCACTAATCAAATGTAATTAATGAGAGTACCTCACCATCTACACTTTCATTAAAAAAGGTACCACTACACTTCCATTCACATTATGTACATCACATAAATATAATGTCCATCCTATAATGGATTCATATTTTGGAAACAATTCATGTATCCTGATAAAATATAGATCACACTCTTCACTAAAAATTATTTGTTCTACTAGTGATGGTGTAATCACCAGGGTTTCACAATACACGAATTACTCTCCATAAATCATGCCCACATGCTAGTCTTCTAGCATGGACATGATCTTCAAATATTCTCCTGCCATATGACTTCCAAGTTCATCCTTCTTCCTAATAGGACAATCAATGAAAAATTCTCCTTTTCTAGGATCATACATAATTTCGAATTCATAAGTCTATAGGTATTGTACCGAATGTATTTAATAAATATTAAATTCCAATCTAGAGAAGATATACTACAAGATGTTGTAGTCAGTATATATTTAAAATATATCACAAAATATGTAGTGTCATGTAAACCACAATACATGAACAAAAATAGCTAAATTTGGGTCATTAGAAGGGAAGTTCCACCAATGAGGTCATAGTTTGTGAGAATTGAATGAAATTAATTTATAATTCTACATCAAGATAACTCAAAATCTATCCCCAAAGCATTACAACAAATTATTCACCCAATTATATGTTTGGGAAAAATCAGAAATGTTGATTATTTCAACATTCTATTTATCTCAGAAAAGGATTCCTAGAACTAATCCTTTCAGTCAAACCTTACACCCTTCTTGTTAGACATTATGACGTGTTCTTATAGACCAGAAAAATAATGAATGAACCTCATTTAATTACTAAGTAATCTATGGAAACAACAAATATCAAAAATATTCCTTGGAATTTCCTAATACAAAAAACCTATAACTTATTTAGATGAATAGAAATTTCTAGTTTAGAAATCACACACTCGAGGGAATGCAACTTATGGATACAAAAGTTGAATTTTGAGATCATAGCTGTAAATAAGATGCAGCCAAAGAATACTAAATACTATCTCAAGGTGTATAGTGTGTGATTTTAAAGAATTTTAATATATCAGGAGGCCATCAATGAACATAACGATTATAGAGTCCAAATATGGTTAAAATATCAGCTTCATGGGTCCATGGACACCACTAGAGAATTTATTAGTCAAAATTACATAACATGATGCTCATATAATCCCTATATTCACTTAAAAATGAATTTTATATACCCTCCTCCCTAAATCGAGGATGATGGTAACTGGACCGCATATCAATCTTTGAGAACCACTAAGAACCCTTTAACAGAATATGTAAGTTGGGAATCCATAGAAATGGGTACATGTTATTCATAGATATTTGATTAAGCTTCCAATAGTTTTCACATGGTAAAATATTATAATCTACCTTCTTAGTGTACAAAATAGGATCACCCAATATAGAAGTGTTCATTATGACAAATCCCTTCCCTTCCAAAACCTCAACTTTTTCCTGAATCTATATCAATTAATCAGGCTCTTTGTGGTAAGGTGGGATAGATATAAGCTTCCCCCTAGGCATGATTTCTTCTTCAAACTCAATACCCTTATCCAAATTTAACCCTAAGAAATATTTCCATAATAAAACTTGGTACATGTCTATCCCAATAGAGAAGGAGTAGGGATTTTTAGTCTAATCCACATCCATGATCTTTCCATCCACCTGTGATGTAATGGATCAAACCTTACTAGGGTCTGATACTACTCTTCCTACATTAGTGCCCCACTAATTATTCAAGAAAATTATATCCCTTAAGAATTTTAAAGGATACCTTTCATTGATAAAAATCTCTCTCTTTATGGAAAATATTCAAGTAGTCCATAAGAAAGATCACATTGATTCCATGTGTATCTAAAATTTTGAAATTAAACATATTACCATAGCCAATCGCAACAATATGGATTATAGAAAAATATAGATAAGGAACACTTTAATTCCAATGAAATATGAAAAACAATTCAGAAGTTAATTTCTCTAGAAACTATAACCCAAAAACAATTTGAGTAGATACCAATGAAATGAATTTTCCTATACAAAAAAATCTATTGGAGAGGGCATATATAATAAGTACAGTAACTAAAATCATAAAATTTCTATTTGTACCCTCAGTTAAAACTAGTTTATTAGAATGAAATAAATTTATTGTAGCTTCATTACCTAACCATTGAGGATCATGAGTCACCATATTCGTAAACCCCAGTATAGTTTTTACATGCTGTTGAAACTCTTAACCCACATCATGGCCTAACCTCACAAAGATGATCATGGATTCCTTAAAAAAAACTCCTATTATGTACTTATATATCACACTAGTGACAATTTATTGGAGGGTTAGAACAATATTTGAGATATTTTTGGTTCTTTCCAAAACCAAAAAACCCAACCGAATCACCTCCCATGAATGATGATGAAGAACCCTTTTTTTACTTTGACTATCATCCATCCCTGGAAAATGTCTTCTAATTTACCCTTTCTATAACTGGAGGTGGTATTGGAGGAAAAAATAAAAAATAAATCTGTTATTATACTAACAGATAATATAATACCAACATATTTATCATCCTCCAATCCATTCTCAATAGTCAGATACTTAAAAAGTACATCATTTTAATTTATCAAATAAAAATTCTTGACCAGACATTTCAACTCTAGTTGAATTCTAGTCTCAAATTTCCTATCCTTCTAGGCCTCATTATGGCCTAAAAAATGAGTAAAAATAATTAGATTGATGAATCATGTAGAATAATTTGACACTAATATCATCTATTGATGAATCTGCATGAACCCTTAATGAAAATCCAGCATTATTGCATTATAGTATAATTACTCAAAGAGATATCCTTGAATGTTTTCTACATGTGTCCATTGCGTCTTCCTCCATAATTCATAATTCCCCACCACCTCCTAACTAAACCATGAACCCTAATAATGTCAATTTTCACCTTCCCATCTACTAGATTCTCTACAAAGTTGAATATCATCAAAATGTTGTGTATATAGTCATTGACATCTTAAGGACCATTAGTGACCTAGAAGGATAATAGATACAAGAGCTAAATTCACAAGTGTATTCATCCTGTGAACATTAGGCTCCTCAAACCTTAGAAGGAACATACATGAAGATTTCATGTTGGATCTATTTTATAGACTAAACTATTGGGGGAACTATGGGTGAATTCCCATCAACAGCCTCCTATATAATTTTTAATGCAACAAGGGTGTTTTCCCTTTAAGGAGCATTTTGATTAGTTTACCTTGGTACTTATATAAGATGTATTCATAGTGAAATTTTCTTAAATTACAAAACAAACTCTTAAAACATAAAATAAAAAATATAGAATATCATTCCATATTCTATAATCATTCTTAAAGAAAAATACATCAAAATACTCATCATATGAGGCTACTGACAAACACAAGGTACAACCCCCTTAACCCTACCTAATTTCGAATCCATGTCTCATAAACCTGAATTTTAGTCACAATAATATACGTAAAAAAACATATTATCATTGGTTTTATATAAATAAATATAAACAATATGTACCACTATAGAAAAAATTAAAATTTTCCACAGACATTTAGTTAATTTGAACCTTATCTAACAAAAGAAACAAGAATGTGATATGTAAATGTATGTGCCTAACAATATTTCATTAACAATCCCAAAATCCCATAAATCAAAATATAAACATCATGTGAATTATCCGAGGTTAAATAATTTAATTTTAATAATAATCAATACGAACATAAATAGAACTTTCTTTGAAACTCGAAGTTCCACTACACAGTGATAAACATGAACTGAAATAATCACCCTACCTAATTACCAAATCTCTTATATCTTAACTTCCAAATACCATGTAAAATAAGAAAAGGAAAAAATTTGAGTCCATTGATACCATTTTCCAACATGTTATCCTAAATCACTGAGTTTTGGGCTGGAGTTCTGTATAACCTCATGTGTGTCACCCCATACGCAAGATGGTGTCAGCATGTAATGGGGGATCGAGAGGCATTGTAGGGAGATTATTCCCTCCGTAAAAGTCATAAAATTGTGGATGAAATATAAATAGATAAAATATTAAAAGAAATAACAGTAATCAATAATCCTGTATATAGTTTCATAAAGGATAAGGATATCAACACATGTTTTAATAATATGGCATGTAAATAATACAATATAAAAAAGGATCCTCAGATATGACTGATCAATTTACAAAAAATGTGTAAATAAATATGTATCATTCTAAAAAACATCTACGACTTGATTTATACCCATGTATCAACTCACACCATCCTTCTGCACTTTCTCAACTTCCCACCTTAGGTCCTTTAGCCTTAACTAGATCTCTCGTCATAATTTTAACATGCACACCAAGTTACATATGTTTATTTTCATTAGAAAAACTTGTAGATAACCACTAATGGTCCTTAAATTAAGTTACTAATATTCAAAATTGTGTCCTATGATGACAATTAATACAAAATTAACTAAAAATTAATCTTACATTTTCAAAAAATATACCTACTCCATGAATACTGGTTATACCTTATTGAGATCCACACTAGAGGGAAATTCATATATTGGCATGACATATATAGCTAACAGATCATCATTCCACATCCAATTTTTACGGAATAGGCATACCCACCATTAATTAAAATACTAATTTCCATCCAATTCACATCTTTTGTGAAATCCACACACCATGCATTGAACCAATCTTATATATTTGGGGAAATCCATCATAATTAAAGTTGAACTAAACTCTGAAATCTGTGGGAAACCATCAAATCATCCATGATCGCCTGTTGAGGGAGTGACTGGCCCACATGGATTAACTCGGTCACCCAATTGAATGTAAAGATAATCTACAAATATAACACATAAGATATAATAAAGTAATTTGTATTCATGTTATGTAAGGAAAGATTCATATAGACAACACACATCCACATGAAAATCATATCAATCATAGGTATCATGGGGGTACACAAAGACACAAAAAAATGAATCAGATAAAGACTGAGTCTCAGTAGCTTTACACACATAGCACACAATGATTCTATATGCATGCACATATATTTCCATTAGGGTATAGACTCTCTACCTTAAGAAAAATGAAATTATTATTTCAATAATCACCACTAAAATCTTGGGGAATATCAAAAATCAAGTGAGAATTATCTGATCATGATATAATAAGGAAACTACATCAAAAGGGTATTAATAGATAGAACAAACCCAAGAAGATTCATTTCCATCAACAGTCTAGGTCTAATCAAGAAACATATTGTATCACCCCCGGTATGAGGTATGTGGCCTTTGTTTATGCATTTTTATGTGTTTAAAGTGCATGATATGAGTTGGGAAGAGGTTGGGAGAGCTTGTAATGGTTTTAGATGAGTTTGGAGGTTTCTAAAGGGGTGCACGGTTTGAGCACGGTTAGTGGAAACCGTGCGGGTTCCCCAAGAAACAGTGTGAACCCTTGTTCTTGAGATAATAGGCCTCGTATGGCCAATGCATGGTTTTCCAAACTGTGTGAGGAAACAGTGCAGACCCTGGCTCTCGACGTAGTGGCGTGCGCACGGTTATCGCACGGTTTTCCAAACTGTGCGGGCTAAATGTGCGACCACTTAAAATTAGGGTTATAAAACCCAAGATCACTCGGGATTGCCTCATTTCACTCCAATCCTCCTCCCACTCGAGCCTCACTTAGGATTTTGGGTTCTCAGGGGTTAAGGGTTACCTCCCACTCGTTTGGGAAGCGTTTCAAAGAGGATTCAAGGTGGTTTGAAGGTGATTACTTCTGAGTAAGTCTCTCCTCCTGCTTCTCATGTGTTTTCCTCTAGATCTGCTCTTCCCTCTTTCTTGGTTTTCTTGATCTACACTTGTTGTGTGTAGATATAGGGTTTTGGTTGCCTTGGATGATGTTTTTAAGGCTTGTGAATGCTAGGGAAGGGGATCTAGATAGGTTTCGGTGGTGTGTTCGCCATATTTGAGGTGCGGTGGCTTGTGGGATGATTTATCGGGAACCCTAAAGGTAGGTGGATTCTCTCTCGACTCCACTTGGTTAGAACTAGAGTTTATTTGTTACAATTATTTTTTTGTGCTCGAAATTAATTTTGTTTGATGTGTGAAATTGGTTAGAAATCCCTTGGGTGATGTTTTGGGGATTTTTTGGGAAAAAGAGGGTTTTGTGGTGAAATTATATTGTTGTGGATTTTAAAATGGATATTTTAAAATGGGATTCCATGGTTGATTGTGAAAATGATTGATGGAAATGGTTTTCAAAAGAAGGGTTGTTTTATTGAAATGTATTTTGGAATGGAAAATGGTTTTCAATAAATAGATTATTTATTAAAGTGGATTGATATGCAATGGAACTTGGTAGATTTCATGTTGTTGTGACCTTGTTGGGTTAATGCTTGGTTTGTATTTATTGAAATGTTGTATGGAAGTGGGCGGGAAGTCTCACTATAAAAAGGGGATGGATAGTGGTCGGAAGAACCACCATATGAGTAGTGGTCAGGAAGTACCTCTAGTTGTGAATGGGTGAACGGGTTGGAAGGAATTCCCACCGTTTTGATTGTTTTGGTGTGAATGGGGGAATAGGTTGGGTAGAAGTCCCACCGTTTTAGTTGCTTTTTGTGCATTTCTTTACAAGATGGAGTTGTTGTGCTAATGTGTAAATTTCGGGATGATTGTGGGTTTTTTGGTTGGCCCTCCCATGGTTACTTGTATTGGATGTGATGGCTTGGTAAGGACATGTTTGGCTTATGAAAATGGTTTCACTTGTGATTCATTTTTTATAAAGTGTTTTATAAAATGTGCTAACGGTTTATCCAAGTTGCGTGTGTAGGGAAGTCATTTGGAAAAATTGTAATGAGTTTTAGTAATCACCCCTTGCTTTGACACTTTGGTGTCTTTGCAGATGTTTTATACCGTGATGTGGGAAAAGGTAATGAATCTACATCCTTTAGTGGAGCATTGTGATTCCTTGGAGGAGCTTGGAGCTTGGAGATTGGTGTGGAGCTGTGGTGGAGTCATGGCTTGTGGTGTTTGGTTGTTTAGTTTCTTCTCTATACTCTGATGTGTTGTGGACATGTCTAGTTTTATTAGGTTTGGTTTTATTGTGGAACAACTTGGTTGTTAATGGATGGGTTGGTTGGGTTTTTTGACATGCATCATATGGTTTGTGGATTGTTGGTTGGTTTTTTTAAGGGAAAATTGTTCCCCATTTTGTTTTCGGAGCCCTCGGAATTTATTTCTAGCCTTTGGAACCTTGGGAACATCTCTTAAGGCCAAGTAACCCTCACCGCCTCCTCAAGCCAATGAGGTTGGGGCGGGGTGTTACAAGTGGTATCAGTTTGTTTGGTACTTTGGAGTTGATTCTCGGATTTGGTGTTGACATTCGTTGTGTTAAATTCCTTGAGTCGGGATGGTAGTAAGGCGTAGGAATGTCGGAACTTGGAATGTATAGCATAAAAGGATGTAGCTAACACTTTTATGCTGAAATTCATGTTACCTGGGAGTTGGGTAAATAAGTGTTTTAGAGACACTTATAGGCATTTGATATCTCATTGTCGTGGGTGTAGCCAATGAGATGATCATGGCATGTATGGTAGAAATGAATTCCCACTAGGATGCATATTTCATTGGGGTATAATGATTTATGATGTGATATGAATGTGTGAAATTTTAATTTGAATAAATTGGTATTTTGAAAATGTTTTGGTTTTCAAAATGGTGAAACATGGCACATGTGGAAAATGTGAACTGGTGGAAAGCCTTGTTGTGATAGTGTTGTGTAATTAGATTTGAAATGGGATTTTGTGATGTCAATGGAAGTGAGAAACATGGTTTTTTGTTTTCTTTTTATATAAATGGAACCGGGTAGGCGTCGTAGAGACCAACCGGAGGAGGCTGTGGAGAATGTGGTAGCACCTGAGCCTCAGGTGAACCAGCAGCTAGTGCAAAGCACAGTGAAAGCTTTCCAATTTGGGGAAAGTGGAAATAAAATGGATGAAACAAGGAATGTGGATCATGTGGTTTAGTTTCAATAGCAGAATCCACCCATCTTTAGGGGTGATTCAGAGCCAAAAAGGGCAGAAGCATGGTTAAATAGAATGAATTAGATCTTCGAGTTTTTTGGAACTCCGATGGAGTTAAAAGTGAAGTTGGCCATGTATATATTGGAAGATCTTTCCCTTCAGTGGTGGGAGTTGGTTGTCCAAGCGGGGAAAGAATAGGGTATGATGTGGGAAGTCTTTGATTAGTTGTTTAACAAATAATTATACCCACATACGTTCAGAATTTAGTGTATGACTGATTTCTTTAGTTTGAAGAAAGAGCTTATGTCTGTGACGGAGTATGCAGCTAAGTTTATGAACGTATTGCAGTTTTCACCCGAGGTGGCGGGTAGCACATCGTTGAAGAAAAGGATCTCTGAAGCGGGATTAAAGAAAGAAATCCATTCAAATATAGCGGTACTGTATATAGATGATTACATAGAGATGGTTAATAGAGCCTCAGTGGCTGAGCGAGATCTATTGGGAGATCTGGGTAGGGAAAGCATGGTGGTAACCGTGGGGAATAGTGGGAACTCTAACGCTGGGTTCAAGAGAAAGAGGGGAACTTATTCCCAGAGCGGGAATATGGCATATAATCCGATGGAAGGATCAGTTAATCTTCCTCCGAAGCCCCAGATCAAGCCGAGATGTTTTCAGTGTGATTCTACGAGCCACATCAAGCGAGATTGTATGACACAACCTCGAGCATGTCATAATTGTAAGAATATGGGGAATCTACATCGTTATTGTCAGAATTATCCAAGGTCGGGTGCGCGTGACACTCCTCAGGGATCGTAGACGTCGTATTCTTCGACGGGACGAGGACAAAAGAACATCCCTCATCAACAGGGTAAAGTGGGTCATGGTGATTCGCGGAATACCACGACGCCTCAACAGAGTAATAAAGAGAAGAGTGTGGCAAGAAAACATGTGTTCAGAGCTGAGAAAGTTGTGGTGGATTATTAGTAGGGACCATCCACGGTGCGAGGTACTATTCTTTTAAATTCTACCTTGATGCAAGTTTTTTTGATACGAGGGATTCACACTCTTTTATTGCTGCATGTGTGGTTGATTTGCTGGGTTTAAGGGTAGAAATGATGCCCTCAGTTTTGAAACTTCAAACTCCTCTGGGTCGAAGAGAGTTTTGAGCCTTCTTGTGTAGAGAATGTTGTATCGTTGAGGCCAAGGTTGAGATAGTATGGCATTTCTCATTGCTTGAGATGGATGGGTATGATGTAATCTTGGGAATGGATTGGCTGTTGGATTTTAAGGCCCACATCGATTGTGATGCGCGAACAATGGATTTTACGACACACGATAGAATTAGACATATCTTTAAGGGAGAGAATCATGAAAGGCAGGGTGAAATGGGTTTGTTGGCACCAGAAGTGGGTATGTTATCATATCATTTGGTGGTTTTGTTGTTGGAATCAGTAGAGGGTGTTGAGAAGAGTGTACCTCCGGTAGTGGTGGACCATTTCATGGATGTTTTTCCTAAATAATTCTCTAGGTTGCCTCCTGTAAGAGAAGTGGAGTTTACGATTGATCTCTTTCTGGGGACCATTACTATCTCAATTCTATCTTATTGGATGGCACCAACTGAATTGTGGGAATTGAAAATCTAGTTGTAAGAGTTAGAAAGAAAAGGTTTTATTCAGGCTAGCATGTCTCCATGGGCAGCGCTGGTGTTGTTTGTGAAAAAGGCGGATGGAACTTTTAGGTTATTTGTTGATTATCGTAGACTTAACCAAGTTATGATAAAGAATAGATATCCAATTTCACAAATTGATGATTTTTTCGACCAGTTGAGGGGAGCCCAGTGGTTCTCCAAGATCGACATGAGGTCGGGATATCATCAATTGCGAGTGAGGAAAGAGGATATTCCTAAAAAATCTTTTAGAAGTAGATATGGCCATTATGAATATGTGGTTATTCCATTTGGTCTAACTAATGTGCCAACGGTGTTTATGGAATTGATGAATCAGATGTTTTAGAGATATCTGGATTAATTTGTGGTGGTGTTTGTAGATGATCTTCTTGTGTATTAAAAGAAAAGGGTGGAGCATGAGAAGCACTTGGGGATAGTGATGGGGATATTGAGGGATCAACGGTTCTATGCCAAATTGTCATAGTGTGACTTTTGGATATGGGAAGTTCATTTTCTTGGCCATGTGATTTCTGAAAGGGGTGTCTCAGTGGATCCAGAAAAGTTATATGCTGTTGTCTTGTGGCAACCTCCAAAGAATGTGTTTGAAATATGGAGTTTTCTTGGTCTAGCTGGGTATTATCGGCATTTGGTTCATGATTTTTAACGTTTGGATACGCCGATGAAATCTTTGAAAAGAAATAATGTTCCATTCTAGTGGAATGAATAGTGTCAATAGTGTTTCGAAGAGCTAAAGGGTCGTCTTACATCAACACCAATATTGGTTTTTCCGGAATTCGAAAAAGGGTACGTGGTGTATTGCGATGCATCGAGATCAGGGTTGGGGTGCATTCTCATGCAATAGGATCACGTTGTTGCATATGGCTCACGGAAGTTGAGAGTGCATGAGAAGAACTACCCAACTCATGATTTGGAGTTGGCAGTAGTGGCCCATGCTTTGAATGTGTGGCGTCATTATCTCTTCGGTGAGAAATTCACGGTATATACAGATCATAAGAGCATGAAGCACATTTTCTCACAAAGGGACTTGTACTTGAGTTAAAGTGGATGGATGGAATATCTCCATATGATTGATTTTGACTTAATGTACACACTAGGTAAGGGAAATTCAGTGGCAGATTCATTAAGTAGAAAATCATTTTCTCAGGTGGTAAAACATGCATTAGACCAATGGCAGTTGATGTCGATTGTAGCTGATATGCAGTTGGAATGTGAGGACTAGGGAGATAGAGTGGTCTTCTTTCCAGTTTTTTTGATTCTTGACTTGGTTGGCTTGGTTAAAAAGGCACAGATATCTGATTCTGAGTGTGTGACCATGGGGTCGAGACTCAATGGTGGGGAGACCATTAAGGGTTGGCAACTGAATGAAGATCCAGTTTTGTGTTTTCGGAATTGGATGGTTGTACCAGTTGCTTGTCAGGAGGGTCTTCTCAGGGAATATAATCATTCCAGGTGGGCTGTTCATCCTGGAATTCAGAAAATTTATAATGCATTTAAAGCACAATTCTGGTGGGCTGGTGTGAAAAGAAGTGTGGTTGAGTTTGTTTCGGGATGCTTGACTTGTTTGTAGGTCAAGGAAGATCATCAGAGGTTAGAAGGAATGTTGCAGTCATTACCAATCCATGTTTGGAAGTGGGATCAGATAGTGAGTGATTTTGTTATAGGTCTCCCAAGAATGTTCAGAAAGCATGATGCCATTTGGGTGATAGTGGATCAGCTAACGATGTCGGCCCATTTCATCCCGATTCGTGAATCTCATATGGTGGAGGATCTGTCCAAAATCTATATCTGGGAGGTGGTAAAGAGGCATGGTGTTCCAGTTTCTATTTTATCAGATAGAGATCCGAGGATTACATCTCGTTTCAGGAAATCCTTACAACAATCCCTTGGGACACATTTGATTATGAGAACGGTGTATCACCCTCAGACAGTTGGTCAATCCGAGAGGACGATACAAACTCTGGAGGATATGTTACGAGCTTGTGTTATGGATTTTGGTGTCTCATGGGAGGAGCACTTGTCATTGGTTGAGTTCTCGTACAATAACTGTTATCAGGCATCCATATCGATGGTTCTGTTTGAAGCATTGTATGTGCGGCCCTGTTGTTCTCTACTATGTTGGGTGGAAACAGGTGAGTTCTCAATGGTTGGACTGAGCCTTTTCTAGGAAACGACGGAGAAGATCAAATTGATCAGGAAGAGAATGGATATGGCTCAGAGTCGTCAGAAATTGTATGTGGATCATCATCAAAGGCTGTTGTCGTTTGAGGTGAGTGATCATCTATTCTTGAGAATCTCTCCAAGGTTGGGAAAACGTCAGTTTGGGAAGCAGGGAAAGTTATCTCCGAGGTATATTGGGCCTTTTGAGATTCTTGACTGGGTTAGTGAGGTGTCTTATTATTTGTCTTTTCCAACTATGTTCAGTGAGGTGCATAATGTGTTTCATGTGTCGTAGTTGAAAAATTATCAGCTGGATTGTGACCATGTGATTCGATGGGATCATGTTGAGCTAGAACCAGATTCTTCGTTAATGCACGTGCCAGTGCGGGTTGTGGATAGGAAAGAGAAAGTCTTACATGGTAAAAGCATCAGTTTATTTTGGGTTTTGTGGAAACCTGGTTAGATTCAATAGGAGACTTGGGAGAGGGAGAAAGATATGGTGGAGTAGTGGCACGAGCTCTTTCGGAAAAGGGCAGGATCACTACTTTCCAAGGCTGGAAAGTCCAATGGTGCGGATAATGTAGCACCACCGATTTGTGGTATGTGGACTTTTTTAGGCATTTTTATTTTTTTAAAGTGCATGAGATGAGTTGGGAAGAAGTTGGGAGAGTTTGGAATGGTTTTGGATGATTTTGGAGGCTTCTAAATGGGTGCATGGTTTGAGCACAGTTTGTGGAAGCCGTGCGGGTTCCCCAAGAAACCATGTGGACACTTGTTCTCGAGACAGTAGGCCTCACACGGCCTCCGCATGGTTTTCCAAACCATCCTAAGAAACCGTGCAGACATTGGATCTCGAGGAAGTGGCATACGCATAGTTAGCGCACGGTTTGAAAAATAGTGTGGGCTAACCGTGCGGCCACTTGAAATTAGGGTTATAAAACCCGGGCTCACTCAGGATTTCCGCATTTCACTCCAATCCTCCTCCCACTCGAGCCTCACTCGGGATTTTGGGTTCTCAGGGGTTAAGGGTGCCCTCCCACTCATTTTGGAAGCGATTCAAAGAGAATTCAAGGTGGTTTGAAGGTGATTGCTTCTGGGTAAGTCTCTCCTCTTGCTTCACATGTGTTTTCTTCTAGATCTGCTCTTCCCTCTTTATTGGTTTTCTATATCTACACTTGTTTTGTGTAGATCTAGGGTTGTGGTTTCCTTGGATGATGTTTTTAAGGCTTGTGAATGTTTGGGAAGGGGATCTAGAGACGTTTCGGTGGTGCGTTCACCGGATTTGAGGTGCAGTGGCTTGTGGGTCGACTTCACAGGAACCCTAAAGGTAGGTGGTTTCTCTCTCAACTCCACTTGGTTAGAACTAGTGGTTCTTTGTTACAATTAATTTTTTGTTCTTGGAATTAATTGTGTTTGATGTGTAAAATTGGTTAGAAATCTCTTGGGTGATGTTTTGGGGATTTTTGGGGAAAAAGAGGGTTTTGTGGTGAAATGCTATTGTTGTGGATTTTAAAATGGAGATATTAAAATGGGATACCATGGTTGATTGTGAAAATGATTTATGGAAATGGTTTTCAATAAAAGGGTTGTTTTATTGAAATGTTTTTTGGCATGGAAAATTGTTTTTAATAAATGGGTGATTTATTGAAGTGGATTGATGTGCAATGTAACTTGGTTGATTGCATGTTGTTGTGAACTTGTTGGTTTTATTATTGGTTTGGCTTGATTGAAATGTTGTATGGAAGTGGGTGGGAAGTATCACTGTAAAAGGGGGATGGATAGTGGTCGGAAGAACCACCATATGAGTAGTGGTCGGGAAGTACTGCCAGTTGTGAATGGGTGAACGAGTTGGGCGGAAGTCACACCATTTTGATTGTTTTAGTGTGAATGGGTGAACGGGTTTGGTGGAAGTCCCACCATTTTGGTTGCTTGTTGTGCATTGCTTTGCAAGATGGAATTTTTATGCTAAAGTGTAAATGTTGGGATGATTGTGGCTTGTTTGGTTAGCTCTCCCATGGTTGCTTGGGTTGGATGTGATGGCTTGGTAAGGACATGATTGGATTATGAAAATGGTTGAACTTGTGATTCATTTTATATAAACTATTTTATATAATGTTCTAATAGTTTTATCCTAGTGTCATGTGTAGGGAAGTCATTTGGGGAAATCCTACTGAGTTTTAGTACTCACCCCCTGCTTTGGCACATTGGTGTCTTTGTAGATGTCGTGTACCGTGATGTGGGCAAAGGTAAGGCATCTACCTCCTTTAGTGGAGTATTGTGATTCCTTGGAGGAGCCTGAAGCTTGGAGCTTGGTGTAGAGATGTGGTGGAGTCATTGCTTGTAGTGTTTGGTTGTTTAGTATCCACTCTATACTCTCCTATATTGTGGGCATGTCTAGTTTTATTGGGTTTGGTTTGTATTGTGGAACAACTTTGTTGTTAATGGATGGGTTGGTTGGGTTTGTTGATATGCATCATATGGTTTGTGGATTGTTGGTTGGTTTTGTCTTAAGGGAAAATTGTTCCCCATTTTATTCTCGGAGCCCTCAGCAATTATTTCCAGCCTTTGGCGCCTTGGGAACATTGCTTAAGGCCAAGTAACCCTCACCACCCCCTCAAGCTAATGAGCTTGGGGAGGAGAGTTACACATATTATCAATCTTTAGATCTAATCTATGATCCTTTAGCTGTCAATGAATTCAATATTTGACCACTTATAAATATACATATCTATCCATATCATATTGGATAATTTATTCATTCTTATAGAAATAGTAATCGTAATGTGAGATCAATAAAAATAGATAGCAATGATCACATACCAGTAATAATCATTCCCCAAAGCCTATAGATTTACCATAAATGAATTTTTAAGGGCGTGGAATCACCAAAACTACTATTAGAGGCCATAGGTTCAAGTTCACTAGGAATATGAAGAATAATGAACAGATTTAGGGAGGTTTTTTGATTAAAAATCAATTTTATGATTTATTAAAACATGACACAAAATTTAGTATAAAATTTTACTAAACCTTGAGCATATTTTTGTGAGGCTCTCTACCTCTTAGTGGAACTCACGTGGTTTAGCCACATTGTTTCTTGAACAATGATCCAATTGTGATTTTCTACCATGTCTTGATTCAAATAGTTTTGTAAGGAATATATCATGGTTATCTCTAACTCTGTTCCACGTATGCACCATCCACCACACCTCTCCAATACACTATACATTTTCCTTTGATGAACCATATGATTTCCCCTAACCATGGAAAAACTATGAACCCCCTTAATGGCCCCCAAAACACTTCAAAAACAATATATAAGACACCAAACACTTCACCCAATCAATGTATAACTCAAAAACAATCAAAGAACGATTGAATGTAAGGTGCAATATGCCTGAGATGTTTAGACTGTTATAATCTCAGGGTTTATTGGGATATAGGTAAAGAGAACTAGATTCATTACTGATTTCCATTACATGGTTTTTGTAACTTGAAACATAAATATTTTTATTTAGGTGTGAAATTCCATAAAACAATCAATCATTATAAAATAAGTAACATTTATTAAAAAATTAAAAATTAAAGAAATCTGAATCCAGACTAGAAATAAAAATAATGTTTTTAACAACCAACAATGCATAATTATAATTCCATAAACGAATGATCTTTCTAGATGGAATGTGTCATGGTAGTCTCCAATATCTATTATAATGATATTGAATCCATTAGTAGATCATAATTCCATCTCATATAGGGACTCTTTTTTGGATCAATTTAATTAATGTAATTTAATAAAAATTTTAGTAACATATTCTATTTCTAGTTAAAAATTTATACAAAAAGATAAATAAAATTTGATAATAAACACACATGGAACTTCTCCTTTAATTTTACCTATATCATTGAGTTCTTCTTCGGTGTCCCTTCTTTTTACAGGTGAATCAGAAAACATATTTTTCCCTTTAACTACCCTTAATATTATTTCTCCTAGAAATATGTTACAAAGAGGCTTTATATTTGGTGTTAGAATTGGTGGATTTCACTTTCATCATTTTAATTGTTCATAAAAAGAAGAAAAAACATTTTTTACTTCACGTCCTTATCAACCAGGTGAAGCGTATTGAGGATATTTGGGAGATGCACCATAATTTTTTCTATATTTAAATTTATACCAAAGATGGAGAATATCTAGAGAAATTAGGGAATAATGATATTGAAAAAACATTTTTTAGGCATCGTATTCCCTAGAACCCCTATACACTCAATATAGCCATTGAATTTGATAATGTGAGGTTTATCCATCACACATTCTCAAAGATTACGCATAATTATTTCCTTATTAATCTCAAACCACTTCTTTAAATATTTCTCTTGATAAAGATAATTAAAATGATTAATCATGATATAGGAATTAAAATTCTTATATAATATTATAATTTTGTAATATGTGGATAATAAAATCATAAAATGATCTTCTAGTTCCTCATTCAAGTGTTTTTTATTGGAAACAAACACCCTATCACATGCATCCTTAGAGGGAGAATCGATAATTTTGGATTCTAGAATGCAAATCCTCTGTTAGTTGAATAATAAAATAAACCAGATCCTATACTATTCTAATAAGATACTAATATAAAGGATATTATATTTTTTATAGTTTTCTTCATAGTTATAATATGAGATATTAATGTTCTATTTTCATTTTGAATAAAAAATAATATTATTCGTACTTTATAGGATTTCAAAAACATGTCATATAAGATTATTCAATTTATCTCACACTATTTTAACAAGAATAAATGGCCCCCCATATTAGAATCATAATGTATTATATTATAGATATTGTAGTGGTAAGGATCAATATTTCCTTTATCATTACCCAGAATTTTGACTGACAGGTTATTCAAAAGTGTTAAGGTAGGTTTCCTTATCAACAGAGATCTTACTTCTCCTTTTCCCTTTGAGTGGACATCCTAATCCTGATGTCCTATTATTATATTCCCTCAACACGTGCCTCTATTTTTTATTAAGTCCAACCTTAGTATTAAACCCTTGATAATAACATATTTAAGTTTACCCAAAACTTTTTTAACTATTATTTCATTCGCAACATGAATAATGGAAGGATTTATTGACATAATATTTCATTAATGTATTTTTGTTCATTATTCATAAATAACATTAATTTATCCTTTTAAATTTATTTTTAATACTATGTGGATTTTACTTATTTGATTAACCATTTGCTGATAAAATATTAATTTTTTTTTATTTTTTTCCATATGAGCATGTGTATTATTTAATTAGATTATTTATGTGATAAATATAGTGCATAAATAAAATAATATTAATAACAATGAAAAAGAAAACAAATATGTGAAATGATCATGACCTCTATCAGATTGTTTATTTATTCAGTAGAAAAAAACAAACCATTAACCCTAAAGGAAAACTCTATTAGCTAGTCTTAGACTAATGTGCAACATTTCACCTTTTTCATGTGTAGCAATTGGGTTGATTTTACATATTCTCTATCTTGAAGCACATCCAATTTCCTGGTATATCCATCCTTACAAATTCTTAACTCTCACACAAGTGAGGGGAACCAAATGACTAGCTACAAGGTATAAACAAATAAACCATGGACATGCATGTCCTTACAAAATTAGTGGAGGGGATGACTCACATTAAATAAATTTAATTTAATAACTATAACTAAAAAACACCCATGAAATAATTAAATTAAATAACGTCAAACCTATATATTAGTAAGTCAATATCAAGATCATCCATGCATGCAATGAATACATATTAAATAAATTATAATTGTTTTTATTTGTTCAAAATTAGTATAAAATTCACTCAAATTAATTAATTAATTATCTTTGATAGATAGTTTTTTTTAATTTATCATAATTTCAATTCAATGACACATCGAGACTCTTATTCATTTTTTTAAAAAAAATCATTTAAAATTAATCATGTACACAAAAATGTACTAGGAGGAAATATGACTTGTACTTATATGAACTACTCGATATGGTCCTTATCATGAACTACGTAGTCTTGAGTTATCTAGAATATACAATGTGTTATGTAATTACATGATTTTTATGATAAATAAAAAAACCTGAAGATATGTAAATTATGTGGTGTGTAATTATTTCAAGGAATGTGAAGCATATAATACATAATTTCTATACATGACACATATTTATAGATTTTAACATGGAAATTAATTATGTATTTAATACATATAAAACATATCACATGGAATTTAATATCAATAAATGGCCTGTGGAAAATGTTAATTCAGTTTAATGCAGTAATTAAAAAAATTACCTTTTTAATACAAATATATATGATACATAACATGTACACTTTAATGACTATAACTCCAATAACCCAGATCTGGTGTCTAATTTTTTATGTTGACATAGATATAAGTGGTCAAATACTAAAGGATCAATCAATATAGTAGTTCTGGAGAATCAGATATAAACATTATACAAATTTTATATTTGGAAAATAAAATGAAATATTTACATGGAAAACATCTAACATACTTGAACACATTCAAAGAATTATACATCATATCATGTATAAAGGAATAAAAATAATGGAGATCTCAAATTATCAATAAGGGTTACATATATCAGAATATATAATGAATAAATAATTCCAAATCAATAATGAATAATAAATTTGGTATTGTAAATATCCGAACACACAGTTTATTTAATCAATAAATTCACTTCCATGATTAGATATATAATAATCAGTATGGTAAGGTAAATAACTAAACATGCATTCCATTTAATAAATTGACTCTCATGATTATATAAGGAATAATCAATATGGTAAGGTAAATAGTTAAACATACATTCCATTTACTAACAAGAGTGTAACGTCCCGGATCCGGTTGCTGCCCAATGGTGCCCCGTACATAGTTTGTCACATGGAATCAAGTTCATTTCCATAAACTCTAAAGGCAGTTGACTAACAGTAAGGGGTTTGGGTGTGATAGTGGGGAAACTATACCCTCATTGGCTGAGTAACATAGCCGAAAGAAATAATAAAAAATAGTGGAAGAAGTAATACCATACAACAAGTAAACAAAAGATGACTTAATGTAAATAATCAACTAAAGAAAATATATAAATGATGCATGTCACATATGTCTAGTAATGTATCCAAACCAGTCACAATACTGGAAATATAGTACTAAGACAAAGTATAGGAGAAAGCAAGTAAGCTGCAGTAGCACAGAAGACGTCAGCTTGGTCCCATGGTCTCCAATTCCACATCAATCATGTACTTAATTAAGAAGGGAGATTTACCTTATATATAATTGAAACCATATAATTTGTTTGGGCCAAAAATCATGACCCAAATAGTGTGTGAGATGAATCCTTGTAGGAAACCACCAACAGATTTGTGCATAATTGTCAGTGAATATATATAGAAGCCAACATGAAAAATGAGGTAATAAACAAGGAAGTACTCAAATTAATCAATCCTACGGTTTACAATTACATTAATTTCCATTTATTTATTATTCACACCATTTAATAATGAAACCAAAATATCCATCCTAAGCTCAGTATCCCTTATATAAAAGAAAAACATATGTCTCATAAGACAATATAAAAATCAAGTAAGATTGTGATTTGGATTTGTAGGCTCATCACAATAAATAAATCAATCATAAGAAAAACTCTGGGAAATTTCTCACAACCTAACCCCTCTGGTTCAATATATCACCAATTCAATAAAGATATAATGACCCTCTAGAAAATCTCACACAGTCTAACCCCTTTGGTCTCAAAAACACAAAGACTCTATGAGGACGAACTCACCGTTAATTCCCCATGTGGTATTTCATCGATAAAGTAAATACTCAATGAGGAAGCACTCAATTTCAATTCCCCATGTGGTCTAATAACAGTATACTTTAAACAATATGAGGGAGAACTCACCGTCGAGTCCCCCTATGGCATCACAACGTATAGTGTATAACAGACACTCTGGGGAATTCCTCAAAATCAATTCTCCCTATGGTATAACTACACTAGGTCCTCACTGTCCTATGTAATAAATTTGTGCATAAAAGATATCCATTAGACAAAGTAATCACAACTACTAAAAGGCTAAGTAGCTATAATTCATAACACATGCATCTTATATAATATCAAATCCATCCTGACAACACTAGGCCTCGAAAAAAACCAGGCTAATAGGCAGTTCTAGACCAAATTTCCATCATCAAACAAACAAGGGAAAACACATCCATAGAATGGTAACAAACAACATTCATAACAAGAAAACCATTATCAATAAACATACCATAGCGGGCATCAAATAGTGTAAAATTCCATAACATGTAATACCCTAAACAAGGGTATTCGTCAATTTTTGCATACATAATCCAAAGACAACTACATAAAGGAACTAACCAACTACCTCGACATTGTATAATTGATATAGTTGAACATCATCCTTGGAATCATTCTAGAACATCTTATATCTAAAAAAAGGTAAAAAACGTTCAACCTTGAGTAACACATGAGAGAATAGGAATTGGGAGGAGAAGCTCTAGAATAAGGAAGGAATCACCGGTGGGATTCCAAAACACCCACCATAAATCGAATTGGACCATGTATGGAGAAATGGTGGCTTGGAGATGATTCGGTAATTCCGTATTCTCTGTTGTGAGGTACAACTAGAAGAATATTGTTCTGGAGATGAGACGCGACCTCAGTCCAATTAATAAATTAAAATAAAAAGTACATGGCATGTTCATTTAATGTACATCGCTTGTACATGCCTCAATGGACACCTGCTTTATGAGGTCTCCATGTCACCTCAAACATCCATGTACTCGACCATTACATGGACAGTACATGGCTACCCAAAACAACTAGGCACATGGTATGTACTCCTAAGTACACAACATGTACTTATAAAATTTACAAAATCTTGGTTTTTCCTCAAAAACACCTGAAATCTTGATCCATACTTGAAATAAAGATCCTGGTTCTTACGAACAACCCCCCTTAAATCAATATGTCCCTAAATTTTCTTTCCAAGGGTGGCGATGAAGAAACTTCAAAAAAAATATAGCCACTATATATGATCGAACGTCAACCTCCCTCTCCTAAGTCTCATCTTATACTTGCCCAAGCATCCATAGCACCCATACTAGGGGAATTGACCATCCATGGAGAACCTTTATACTACAATCCAAAATTCTTATAGGGTTCTCCTAAAAGGATGAATCCACCTCCAACTCAACCTCCTTGTGTTGAAAAACATGGTATGGTTCTAAAAAGTAACGTCATAGCTATGAAACATGAAAGACATCATGCATAGCCCTGTACCTCTGAGGTAACTACAATTGAAAGGCAACCTGTCGTTCTCTTTCCAAAACGTCAAACAACCCAACATATCTCAGTGAAATCTTCCCCTTTCTCCTAATACTCACGTGTCCCAACCTCAGTGTGACATGAAAGAAAACTTTATCTGTGACCTCAAACTCTAGAGGTCGTCTCCATCGATTAACATAAGATTTATAGAAAGACTACATAGGAGCCATCCTCTTCTAAATCAACTCCACCTACTCAGTAGTCTCATGGACAAGACAAGGCCTCAACATAGTTGCCTCTCTTACCTCCGACCAACATAGTGGTGAACAGAATGTCCTACCATACAAATACTCATAAGGTTATATCTAAAGCGTCTCCAAAAAACTATTATTGAAGGAAAACTCCACTAGGGGTATGTTTCTCTCCCAAGAACCCCCAAAACCAAGGATTCATTCTCGAAGCATGTCCTTAAAAACCTTAATTGTGTGATCGAATTGGCCATCAGTCTATGAATGGAAAGTTATACTCAGAACTACTTGTGTACCTAAATCCCTCAGTAATACGTTCTAGATATGAGAAGTAAAACAAGTGTACCTTTCTGAAATGATAGAGAGTGTAACCCCATGTAAACGTACAATCTATCAGATGTACAACCTTCCAAGCTCATAAACACTGATGGTCTCCTTTCTCAGTAATATGTCTACAACCTTCGTGAGTATGTTAATGAAAACCCAAACTGCATCATTACCTTGAGGCAACCTCGGTAATCCTGTCACGAAATCCATTGCGACATCATTCCTCTTCCACTCGGGAATGGGTAACTACTGTAAAATCCCAGTCGGCTGTTGATGCTCCGCCTTCACCTGAAAAAAGGTGGAACATCTCATAAAAAACTAGAAACATCCCTTTTCATACCTGGCCACAAATACTAATGGTGTAAATCTAGATACATCTTGGTTATAGTAGGATGAACTACCCATAAGGAGGAATCAAAATCCAGCATCAGCTCTTTTCATATATCCGTTGACACCCATACACATCCATGAAAGTGCAAGATCTCATCCTTGACTATGGTCCACCCTAGAGTATGGTCCTGACCTGCCACACTGTCCCATAAGACTAGGACTATGGAATATGATAGTTTCCTCATCCGCAACTGATCCGGTAGAGTAGAGGTAACAAAAACATAAGAATAAAAAGTCTAGGAATTTCTATCGTGCACCTCCAAATTCATATTAGAGAACATAGAGATAAGCTTAAAATCACTACAGGCCTCTTGAACTGTAGGTATCTAAGTCCTCTTGGTCAATGTATCAGCCACTTTGTTGCCTTTCCCAGGTGTGTATGTAATCTGAAAGTCAAAATACTAAAGGTACTCAACCAACCTTCGCTGTCTCAAATGCTGATCATGTTGGGTAAATACGTACTTGATACTTTTGTGGTCATTAAAAACCAAAAAATATTCTCCCAAAACATAACGTCTCTAACAACGTAAAGAATGAACAATATCCTCTAACTAGATATTATGTGTCAGGTAATTCCTCATATGTGGCCTCAACTGTCGAGACTCGTACGCAATGACTCCTTCCACTTGAATAAGAAATGCTCACATCTCGATACCAGATGCATCATAGTAAATAGTGTAACTCATTCCCATCTCTATCAAGACCTATATCGATGCAAAAGTAAATCTCCCCTTATGATCCTAAAAGAATGAATTGCAATAATTTATCCATAAGTACTTTTATCCCTTCTTAGTCAGGACCGTCAATGGCACTGCTAATCGTGAGAAGTCCTGTATAAATGCCTTTAGTAACCAACCATCCCCAGAAAAACTCCATACCTCAAATATGTTCTTCGGCTGCTCCCAGTAAACTACTACTCTCACATTCTCTGGGTTTACTGATACTATTTTATTTGAGATAACATGAACCAATAAGTGAATATTGTACATCCAAAAGTGGCATTTTGAGATCTTAGCATATAACTAATGCTCTCTCATTGTACTCAAAATGATATCAAGATTTAACTCATGTTCTTGTAGAGTGTGAGAGTACACAAAAATATCTTCCATGAAGACTACAACAAAAGAATCCAAGTATGGATAGAACACTCATTTTATCAGTGCCATGAAAACTGTTGGCGTGTTCATGGGACTGAACGACATAACCACATATTTGTATAGACCATAAATACTTTGAAAAGTTGTAAGAGGTATATTTGATGGTCAAATGCGCAACTGATGAAAACCAGATCTCAATTCAATCTTCGAGAACACTCAGGATCCTAAAAGATGATCAAGATCATCAATCCTTGGAAAGGGATATCCGTTTTTGACCATCAATTGGTTCATATTTTTATAATCCACAAAATGTATGAGGGAATTGTCTACCTTTTATGCAAAGAATATAGGAAAACCCAAGGAGAAATTTTGGGTCAGATGAAACTCTTTGCCTATAACTCCTCTATCTGCTTCTTGATCTCCTATAATTTTAGTGTAGCCATCCTATTATGAGGAATCAACATTGGTTCCACTCTTGGAACAATCTAAACAGAAAAATAAAACTCTCTATCTAGAAGTAAACCTGACAATTTGTCTGGAAATACATACCTAAAATGATCCACCACTTGAGGAATGTCCTTATGTGAAGTCCCCTAGTCATCCAGATATAAACTAGCAATCTAGGTTGTAATTTATCCTAGCCCATGATGATCGAACTAGCAGAAAATTATGTTTCCACAACACCACTCTTTAACAACACTAATAAAAGAACTGATAAAGTGTAATTTTAACATTTTTAAAAAAGATCCATTAAAAGTGACCCTTTATTAGAACTTTTTTAGTGTTAATAATTGCACCCCCTTTATCAGTTCTTTTTTAGTAGCACTGATAAAGGGGGGATTTATCAATGATTTTTCCCCTAGTGCTGATAAAGTCTATATTTAAAAAAAAAATATATTTCATAAAATTAATATATTTATATATAGGTATATTTATATTGATATAAATATAATATATATTTTTGAAATATGTTTTTGATCGATTTGATTTGTGGTAGACACAAAATTGAAACACGGAGAAAAAGTTTTTTCTGTTTGAAGGGATTAGGGAAATTTTCAGGCCATAGAGAATATGATAAGTTGTTCAAATGGTAACCGAAGTGTATGTTTATTCTCAAAATTCGATTTGATATGTGGTAGTGGAAAAACAGACACTTGGAGCAGAAGTTATGAAAAAATAGACACCCGAAGTAGAACTTATTACCATTGGGAGGAACAATGGGACATTTTTTACCTTGAAGAACATGATAAGGGGTTCCAGTGGCCTCCAGAGTGTATATAATTTTTCAAAATTTGATTTGATAGGTTGGGATGCTCAAAAAGGCACCCAGAGCAGAAGTTATGATTGTTTGAAATTGAGAAACCCTCCTAGCGCATAAAAACCTAAGAAACCTATAACTCACTAAAAGAACCATAACTTTTGTTCTATGTGTCCATTTTAGTTCTGTGAATAGAAAACTCAAATATCATGAGACGAGGGAGGACCACATCTAATAAAAACTGTGAAAAGATCACAGAAACAGAAGATATATCAGTTATACTACTCTAAAAAAAATCAACTTCAAACGACCATAACTTTCAGTCTAGGTGTCTGTTTGGGCTAAACAACATATAAAATCAAAGGCAGTAAAAATATCTATGTAAAAGTCTAGCAGGAAAAATGTTCCAGCCATGTCCTAGACCATAAAACCCCAAAAAACCATCAGAAGTCCTCCAAAACTCGGTTTCTCTATACAGTGTCCTGTCAAATTTTTCTTAACAAAGTAATGACTCCCAAACTGTGTGTATGTTTGGTCTCCTCCACCTATTGTATCTTAGTTAGTTACATGAGCTTTGATTTGACTAGTCACAGAGCCGAAACACACACCCATATATGAAGTTATGCCCGTTTTAGTGACTCTGTGGTTTGTTAGGTTTTTCAGGCCCTCATTTCTATCACTTTTGTCCTGTCTGCTATTTTTTCAAATAGTTGTACTTGTATATAGATGTGTGTGTGTGTGTCTATGTGTCTGTATTGAAAAAATGATATATATTATCTATATATTATAAACATAGGTATATATATATTAATTTATAATATTTTTTAACATATATAAATATGTATAATTATACTTACAGATACACATATAATATATATATGTGAGTGTTTGTGTGAATGTTGTATATCTGTATTTATTTATATATAAAGACACACAAAAAAGAAAATTTTATAAATATATTTAAAACTGATCTTATAAATATATATTAATATAAAAATAAATATATTAATATATTAATATAAATATATATATTAATATGCGGATATAGATATATATATATGTTAATATAACTAAATATATATATTAATATATATTAATATAAGTTAATATAAATATATATTAATATATGAGTAAATATAATGACAAATATATTTTAATAATAAATATATTAATAAATGAATAGAAAAAAATTGTGAAGTGGTAAAGGCTTAGGTGCGCAAGTAATAGGTCTCGTGTTCGAATCCAAAGGGAGGCAGGTTGCACGCATGGGTGAAATAAGGGCTAGTGCTATTAAAGGGTGGTGAAGGAACTGTTAAAGGCTGAGGGTAGTGACTAGGTGTGCATGCTGGGGTGGGGTGGGCGCTGTTGAAGGGGGTTTCAAGCACTATTAAATATCCTCCCTGAATTGGAGAAATATTTTTTTATTTATTTTTTACTGTTTTTTTTCATTAATTAGATCTTTTAAAAAATCACTAATAAAGGACCCATTTATCAGTGATTTTTTTATAACATTTATAAAAGGGGTCTTTAAATGTACTTTTTTAGTGTTGTAAATGGACTTTTCTAGCGCAGATAAAGGCCAAATATGAAGTAGTGTTGGGTCCAAATCTACTTGCCCAAACATCCCATTCTCCATTGTATAGAAAATTCCCTCCCTCTGGTGATGTAAAAATCACTCTACAATGATATCAGTCAACAAAGTACTAGAAAGAGACTAACCGGTATATTCAGAAAATGACGTCCAAGAATATCATCTCTAGGACATAGAGGTCCCAAATGAAGTGACACCCACCAATTCAAGAGGTAACTCCTTACACTGATGTACACTAGCCATTATAATCCCCAACGGAGTGTCCAATTTCATAAAATCCTCATAAGTAAAGATATAGATCCCAAGGATCTCCACAATATAAATAGATGTAATGTTATGGGAATCCCCTGTATCAAATAGAGTTGAAGATAAATATGAGGCAACTAGAATCATACCTCTGACTATAGATAGTTTGGGATCCAAATCTTGTTGGGTCTTATCCACTACAAAAGTATGTTATGTACCACGGCCCGGTGATCCTGTCTGACTACCCTAAGTTGATCCACCCTATTTTTGTTGGAAGCATGCTGAATGGATTCTAGGTCCATGAACTCTTCCTCGACTTGAATGGCCAGATGAACTCCAGTTCCCAGACTGAGGGGAAACTTGTGGTCCTGGTCCTGAATGTGAAGTCATAGCATAACCCCTATCACTATTTTCAAGTGGGAAAATGGTAAAAACACTAAATATGGCCCATCTTACCACAATATCGGTAGTATAATGGGTATCTCGGACACCAAGGTCTCATATTCTAACTCTTATCAAACTAGTTATATACCACCTGGGTACCTGCAGGAGTATCTTGTCTACTCGGATCTTCACATGTAGACTCCCTACGACACTTCCTACTATAATTCAAGGAAGTACCAACTCTGTATTTCAAACCACCTTGGCTCACAGCTCTAGACTCCCTCAAATTTCACTTAGTGATCAGTGCCTAGTTGACTATAGAAGATATGGAAGTCAACCTGAATATGTTCACCTTGGAAAATATGTCATGTCGGTGACTATCCTCAAACTTACTAGCAAGAAATAACTCATCACCCCCAGTAAAGGGTGTGAAGCACAACTGCTCTGTGAAGTGAGAAGAATACTCCATGACTGAAAGAGAACTATTTTCCAGACCTATGAACTCCTGGTCATGGTTGGCCCTCAAGGTCTCCATGTAGAAATAGTCATAGAAGGTCCACTAGAACTCATCCCAAGCCATAACTAGTTGGTGTCTTGACTGGGAGATAACAACCCAACATCACTTGGAGGACTAAAATATCTTATATATAGCGAGCTTCACCCTCCTCTCTGGAGGCATCTCGAGATGCTCAAAGATAGATAAATGGCTTCTGACCATGACTCTGTAGCCTGAGGTCCTCTATCCCATGAGAAAGTAAGAGGATTCTCCTGCTGAAAATCTATGTCAACTCTTCCATAGATGGGGTAGGATGCAATGCTCCCTTGTAGGTCTTCATAAACATCATGAATTCTTCTCGGAAGTGTGCATCAACACCTGTATCTGGTAAAACAGCTTGTTCCAAGATGGGCATGATGGGAGGATCTGGTATTAGTCCCCGATCTACTATTTATAGTGTCTGATCATTATCCTGAATCTAGCGTACAAACAGAGGATGTATCGATGGCATGAATCTACAAGGTCAATCACACTCCTCAGTTCAATATTATCAAGGACTAAAACTTAGAAGCTCAAGAAAGGATCAAAATAAGAAAAAATTCTAGTGTTTTTAAAGGTTACATGACATGTATACCCTCCACAGGACGTGTTCCCTTGGGTTTCAACATGGGTGTGTACCTCTACCAATCCTAGTCATGTAACACCACTACACACAACATGTTAATCCTCATACATGACATGTACTTGAATTTTACCTCCTGGCCAAGTTCTTCTATATAGATAAACCACATGGTTCTCTCCTAGAAACACTACATGGCGTGTTCACCCTAAAAACAGTGTGTACCAATAAAGATCCAACCACCTTTTTCATTAGTAACACATTTGGAGACACGGTTGAATCTACAAGGCTTTCAAGAATGGAACACGGCGTGGACATCCTATGTTTCATCTAGTTGTGTCGTTAGTCACACTGTTGGATATAAGGTCCTCACAACACAACATGTACAATCTAGACACGACATGTTCTACCAAATTATTTCCAACCCCATGTACCTACTCACACAATCAGTCATACAATTAAAGACTACATGGAATGCACACACATTACATGGCATGTACTTAAGATAAGTTGTTTCCTTGCGAATAGAAGATCACATGGAATGTTTTCATAAAACCACTTGTCATTTTGTCTGGGTTTCCAGATAGTATAACTCTGAAACATCTCCATAACCATTAAAACATAAAACATTTACCATGGAATTTAAAATTATGACCCTTGAGAGACCATAATCCACGAATAAAAGGTGGTCATCCTTATTCACATCACAACTAGACAAATTTCAATTAAATTTCATACTTGATCCACCAAATTCTGATCCAAGAGGGCCCATAACACCTTAGGGACCAACGTTAGGCATCCATCCAAATTAAACATTACAAATTACAATACGCTTTCAAAATAGTAGGTATTTTATCCCAAAATCTATCACAGCAACATTCATATTTTTCACAACACCTATCACAACAACATGAACTCAGTAATGCACCCTAAATGGCATGACAAGAATGCATGACATGTGATCTCTAACAAGTGACTATATAATGCATGAGATGGAATACCCCCATCGCATCGGGTTACAACAAAAATAGAACCACAATGAGATAAATCATAACATCACAAAACAAGTATGTCACCCAACGTTGAAATCAAATCAACTGTAAAAATTTAAAAATCTAGAAAAATTGAAATTCAAGGTAACATAGATTTTCCCTATACATATGTTAGCTACTACCGGGAAAAACTTATTTCCAACTACATTTTCCTCCCTATCCCTATCTATAGGAACCAACCATTATGTAAAAGATGAAAAGAACCTCCTCTGATACCACTTTGTAACATCCCAGATTTAGGTGTCACCCAAAGGTTCCCCGTACCAGGTTGGTAAAATGTCCTCAAGCACATTTCCATGAATGCCATAGGATGACGACTAGAAATTTGGACCTTGGGTGTTATAGTGGGTAAAATATTCCCTCATTGGAAGTGTAACATAGCAGAAAGAAATAATAAACAATAGTGGAATCAGAAATACCATTAAAGAAGTAAAAAAATGGAATACTGAAAGTAAATAATCCAGTGGATCACATATATAATTGATGCATGTCATATGTTCCTAGGAAAGCTTCCAAACAAGTCATAATGATGTAAATAAAGTACTAAGACAATTTACAAAATAAAGAAAGTAAACACTAGCAGCATCACAAGACTCATCTTAGTCTCATGCACTCCAGATCCACAACAATCTTGTACCTGAGGACGAAGGGAACTTGCCCTTATCTATACCAGCAACTATATAATATGTTTTCTCCCATAAACATGACCAAAAAATGGAGTGAGAAGAATCGTAGTAGGAAACCACTATAGATCGGTGCTTAACTATCAGTGAATATAAGTAGTAGGAAACATGTAAAATTAAGTTATAAACAAGGAAATACTCAAAGTAAAAAAATACTACAGTTTCCTTTAACATTCATTTCAATTTATTAATTATTCAAAACATTTAATAATGAAACCCTGGGATCTGGAAACTTTTATGTATCCCCTATATAAAACAAAAATAGATTTCTTAAAAGACCATCTAATAATCAAGTAAGACAGAGTACAAGCTTGTGCTTTGGCTTGGCAGGCTCTTCATAATCAATCAATCAATAAATCACAAGAAACGCCCTCAGAATGTTCTCATATCCTATCCCCTATGGTTCAACATATCCTCATTTAAAAAAAGATATAATGACCCTCTGGGAAAGTTGATATAGTCTAACCCCTTTGGTTCACAAACATAAAGACTCTATGAGGACACTCACTATCAATTCCCCATGTGGTCATTCAAAGATAAATGACAAAATCTCTGAGGAAGAAATCAACATCCATTCCCCCTGTGGTCTCATAACAGTATACTATATACACCCTGAGGGATCACACACCATCAATCCCTCCTATGGTCTCGCAACATAAAATGTATAATAGACACTCTGGGAAAGCCCCAAACATCAATTACCCTTATGGTATAACTACACCATGTTCTCACATCCCTGTGTAATACATTCATGAAAAAATGATATCCCACAGAAAAAGTAATGTCAATTAATACAAGTATAAAAATCCACAATGCATAACACATCCATCTCATATAAAATCAACTCCATCCTAACAGCACTAGGCATGGAAAACAAAGCAGCCTAACTGGTAGTTCTGGACCCAACAACCAATATCAAAAAAACATGAAAAAACATCCCTAATAAGATAATAAACCTTATTCATAACCAGAAACCCTTTCTCAAAAAACAAACCATAGAAGGCATCAAACAGTGTTAAATTCTATAAAAAACATTACCCTAAATAATGGTATTCAACACTTTTCACTTATATAATACAAAGACAACTACAGAAAGGCACAAACCCTCTACCACGATGTTGCACGATAGATATAGTTGATCCTCAACCTTTGAATCAGTCTAGAACATTGTAGATCTACAAAAAGGTCAAAAATGTTCAACCTTGAGTAACTCACAAGAGAAGAGGAATCAGAAGGAGTGGTTCTATGAGAAGGAATGTATCACCAGTGGGATTTCAATGCACCCACTAGTGATTGAATCAGACCTTGGATGGAGAATGGTGGTTTAGTGAAATTTGGTGATTCTGTACCCTCCTTCGCAAGGAACGACCAAAAGAAGATCATTTTGGAGATGAGATGCAACCCCAATAAAATTAATCAAATAAAAGAAAAATTACACGGCGTGTTAATTTAATGTACACACTATGTACATGCCTCAACCAGCCCCTACTTTAAGTAGTCTCCAGGTCACCTCACATGGCCATGTACTCGGCCGTTACATAGCCAGTACATTGCTACCCATGACAATTAGGTATACGGTGTGTACTCCTAAGTACACGCCATGTACTTATAAAATCTCTAAAATATTTTTTTTCCTCATGAACACCTGAAATCATGATCCATAACTAAAATGAAGATCCAAGTTCTTACAAGGAGCACAAACTGAATTCATGGATAATATCAATGAAATAATCCCATGGATAATAACAAATGAATTCTCAATGTTGGAAGTGATTATTTTTAGACATCATTATCTCATAAATAATGATATCTATACTGTCAAGATCTATCATGATAAATTATAAAACAATGGGTGAAAACCCATTTAATTTTTGTAACTGATGTGTCTTATGAGATCTACCGATTTATAAAGGGGCTATATAATTCCAAACCCCACCCATCAGTGCATTTCAAATGCATTCATCATATATCGAATAATTTATTTATTGAATGAATCAATATTCCTAATCAATAAATATATTTATTGATTAAAGGAAATATATTTATCAAATTCCCACATTTAATCAAATAACATTCAAAGTGAACAGTGTATTTAAATATATTATATGCTTTAGGAAATAATCATATCCATCACATAAGAATACCTATATTTAATAAAAATTTAATTTCCAACAAAAAAGGATCATAAGTAAGTGATTATCTTAGGACAAAGTTAACAATTACAAAATTAATCAAGATATAATAGGTGACCATTGGATAATAAGGAATAAATGTTTTTTAATTAAAATAATGTGCTTTGGAAGAAAAATGGAAAAGGAAGTGAAATGTGAAAATGATACTTTATAAAATATTTTTTTATAAAACCACTAAAAACATGTAGAAGAATTTAAATTTTTTAAAATGATTATGGAAACGAGTAAGTCAGTTATTATAATAGACTTAAAAAAATTTCTATGACTTTTTTTAAAATTTCATTTTTAAAAATAATATAATTATTCCATTAAAACATTTTCTAAAATTAACGGATAACCTAAAATTTTCTTAATAAATCATCTCAAAATTTTAAAGGACTTTTGAAAATAATTTTGTGTTACATGGACATCAATGGAAAATATATCATGTTTAAAGTAGAAATAAAATCAGTATTTATTTTAAATATCTCTTTTATTTATTCATGTACAAAATAGAGGAACACATGGGAGAAAACATTGAAACTCTTCAAATATATCATTTATTGTAGAGAAAAAATTTCATAAATATATATTACATAAAAGTATAATAATATTCATTACACAACATAAAAATCCACAACATAACTATATAGGTTTAGTTTCATTGGAATCATGGAAACATAAACAAAATATTCATAAAATACCTACATCGTCTGAAGCAAATTCCTTCACTACTAGAACCCTTTTTTACATATCTTAGTTAATACCTTTCTTTATATCATGGGGAGAAGAAACAAAAGAAAGGGTGATCTCAGATTCTCAGTAAGGGTAAACAATGAAGATATTAATGATATCATATTAATAAGACATCTGAATATAAACAAAACATTTGAAAATTATATCCTTCAAATAAAAGGAAATGATATCATGTCATTGTATATATTATAAATGTTCATAAAGAATCAATGAAAAAATTGCATGAGAGAATAACATAAGACATGGAATTATGGCATACAAATAAGAATAAAAAATTATTTTCATATTTGTCATGGCTCATTAAAAATACAATCACAATGGACAATGTTCATTACTAAACCAAGTTCACTCCCCATTCCAACCCAATATTACTAAACCATGTTCATTTCTCATTCCAATCCTGTCTATCTCATGATATATAAATCATTACTCAATTAATTGGAGGGATATATTGGTACCACCCATCATATAATGAATACCATACATATGTGTGCCACAATAATATAATTCATTCATTACATCAAAACCCATAAAAATAAATATATTTCATAAACGTCATTCCACCATAAAATAACCCATGTAAAAGAAATGGTTTTTATAAATATTAGTCTACAATAAACATAAACCAACCATTTATGGAATAGAGATAGTGACCTTAAAAATGATTCCCAATAATGGATAAATAACATCAAATAATTTATCACAAATGGAGAATAATTTTGATAAAACACATGAAAAAAATTCATGTATAAAATATTCTTTCTACTTTGAAAACGTTTTATTTTATTAAAATTTAATGAAATTTTAAAATAAAACAATTTATTTGAAAATAAACTCATAATATTGTAATGGAAGATCCAAGTAATTATGGGATCAAGAAAGAAAAAAATCATTCATTATATATAAGTTAAAAATTCCATCCTCACTTTTTCCTCAAATATCACAAAGTACCTCATTTGAAAAAAGATAAAAAATTAGTTTCAAAGAAAAAGAAAAAATAAACACATGGGTAAGAATAACATTAAAAAAATTTGATGAATAGTAACAAAACTGGAAAATGTTTATATGAAACATGGACATGGATGATAAATATTCCCCAGAAGATATTTACCTATAAACAATCTCGAATAATATTGAGATTGTGAAATTAACCCTTACATTACGCTTGATTTTCATTGTACATAATTGAAACAAAATTATAATAATTTAAATAATGTTATAAATTTATAACAGAGCTATATTCATATTTATTATATCATTTATTATCCTCTTATATAATCTTATGTCCCATTTTTAAATAATATTTCTTTATTACCCTTCTTTCAGGTGTTAAGTACTTTATTCTTCTATTTATGTTTTATCAAATATATCCCAGTTCATGTGGATAATATATAGTTAAATCATTTAAATAATGATATTAAGATAATATATATAATATTTATTCATTATATACATCTATATAATCATTCATGAATGGTAGAATGGAAAATTAATTACCTGAAATCGTGGAGACGGTAGGCCGTACATATATACTAGCGATAATATCATTACCATAATGGTTAAATGGTATGGAAGTGGGTGGAATATTAATTTAAATAATCAATATAATTTTATAAATATCATACACACACACATATATATATTCCATCTTTATACTCATCCATATAAAGTGGTCATGTAAAATAGATTACACCACACCATAGAGATGATAAGTTGTACGTATGCACACCAAGTGATTTTTTTTTATCTAGGATAGATAAACGATGGAATATGGGTTTTAAATAATCTTAATATTATATAATATTATATTTATAATTTGAATTTTTTTTATTGGAAGTAGAAGAAAAAATATTCTTGAAATACTCGGTAATGCAGATTACATTTTCTTTGGAATTGTTTTTCAAATCTCCTCTTAGGGACACCAGGTTTGGTATATTCAGAATACCAAAACCTTTATAATCTAGATATGGAAGTTGAGAAGATAAAATATCCTAGAATATTCATTCTTGAGGCTCAATGTGATGTTAAGAAGGGATAGAGGATGTTCCCTTTTATAATTCATGTGCGGGGAATTTTTGCAATTTTCTCAGAATATTAATTTATAATAAATTTAATATTAATAAAAATACCTAAAAATTGATATTTATTATAATATAATTTGAAATAAGGTTTTAATCTGCTCATCAATTATATTTTATACATGTTTTGGTATTATGTTAAACATTATTATTTTTATTAACCCTTAGTAAACCAATTTTAATTTTAACTAAGGCAATGACTTTTTCAATATTAATAGGTTATCATTTTTACTTATGTGATTTCAATTAAATCATAAATTTAAAATAAATAAAATTTTAAATAAAATTATATATATTTTTTATTTTTAAATATTTTTTCTGATGTCTAAATATTTTAATAAAATATCATTTTTATTAAATATCATTTGTATCAATTTTGATTGTATTCTTACTTGGACATTTGAAATATCAATATAACATTGTAAATTAAAAAAAATTATTATATCCCTAAGAGTATAGGTTCATTAATAAAATATTTTTAACAAATTAATTATATAAAATTATGCTTAGTTTAATATTTTTGTAACATTTCTTTGATATTTACACTAATAAAATAATAACTACATCGGTGTTGTGTAATTCATTAATATACATATTTGATATCTAAAAATTAAAAATAAAATACCATGATAGATATAAATATTATAAATTAAATAATAATATTAATAGTATAATATATATTTTTCTTAACCCTATATTAAAATGATATAGTATTTAAAACATGAACGTGACATCTTTTAATTTTTATTAAATAAAATATTATAAATATCATAATCTCATCTAAGAGGCCCATTAGGTAAAAAATAAATTTATATCATTAAAATATGTTTATTAAGATTAAATGTAAAATTTTTATTTGTTTATAATATACCTTTTTACCATATGGACAAATAAGGGATATTTAAGTCGAAGAATGCGATATTCTGTGACTTGCATTGATTTAAATATTAAATAAGTCATTTTTAGGGAAAATTTTCTATTTAAAAAAATGTAGATACCTATATGTTAATGGTGTAAAGATATTCATCATATAGAAAATTTTCATGTCTAAGATTCATTTTATAGTTTTTATCATTTTATTTTAATCCTAAATTACCCAATTTACCGTTTATCATGGTTACAAAATTTACCAAAGTTTCTATTCATATTGGACAAAAAAAAAGAGGACTATTAACTAAATTTGGATATTATGAATCTAAATTTGGATTCCATTTTTCAACATTCAAAATAGTAAAGCTTTATAATTTAATTTAAAACAAACCGTCAAAACACAATGAAAAAATGTTTTCCGAAAAATGCCCTTTTAAAAGAACAATATATTTCCATAATAAATTAATTTATAAAATTATTTTCAAAATAATTAATTGAATTATTTTAAATTAATATTAAAAAATTATATTTTAAAAAAATTCAATAAAACTACCTTATAAATACTTTAAGGAAAATATTTTTTCAATGAAAATCAATATATGCACTATACTATAAAAATGTTTTCATAAAATTATAATAAAATATTTTTATGATAGTTTTGACATGATTAATTCTGAAATAAAATTAATTTTTTCAAATAAATATTATATAACTTCTAAAAATAAATATTCACTCATAATCCAATTTTTGAAAAAAAATATTTTTTAAGAATATAGTGATTTTATTAAAAATTATGTTATTATTTTCTAAGAACATACTATTAAACTCATATTGAGTTGTAAATTTAGGTTTATTTCACAAAATGATTATTCATATTTATTCCCTTTAATTTAAATTCTTGGTAATAATAGTCATTTTATACTATTAGTGTCTTGCTTTTCATTTAAACTCATGGTAGAGTGCAACATGGGCTATTGAAGAATGGAAATTATTCATAGAGAAATATTTATTAAAATATCAGGGTTTTACATTCATCCTATTATTATTCATTAATGGATTACTTTTTTCATGGTTTTTTATGAACTCTTCTTCCCTTTATTCCATCTGAATATAAATGATATACATAATTCCTTCTCTATTTTGATGGTGCAAAATACTATCTCATCATATGATGAAACGTTTTGGTAGACCTATTCCCCTTTATGACATGTCTTAATTACTTTATAGAAATGTTTAATCTCTCATTCCGTGTTTCATGTGTAATTAATATACAACCTGGATAGACATGTAAAGATAACCTCATACTCAGAAACTCATTATTTTTCCATTGGATTCAAGCTGAGGAATAATCCCTTCATTTTAGTCTACTTATAATGAAATAAATATTTATCAAAGAATGTTTTATTTAATATATTTTAATTCCATATCTCCTATTTCCTATTTATCCTTAGTATTCTGTATCAATGACCACCATTTATCATCATCTCCCTTTATATAATTTACTATATATAGAACCTTTTACTTTTCCTTGAATCCCAATGCCAAAAATTTCTTATCAAGGGACTTAATACAGTTCTCAATTACTATAAGATTATTAGTACCACTAAATGAGATGGGATTATACTACATGAAGTGTTCAAATATAGAAGAATCACATTGTGGAGCAATAGGTTTCTCCATCCAAGAATGATTATTTTTCATAACCTTATTAAGTTTACCTAATATAGCCATTATTTGCTCATTTCCAATACTAGTTTTATTTTATTTATAAGTATGGAAATATCAAAATTGGCCACATTTATTGATATCCTTCATTATTCTATACACCATTTCTAAACAATGGAATATAATTAATTAGTTCCTAACAATATTAATTTTAATTCATAGTGTATAATTCTAAATCATGTGTAACACTTTACATAAATAAAAAATTTATGCATTATTAATCTGGGAATATTAAACTTGTTTTCATTAGGGATATATTTATTTTCATATCCTTAATAATTTATTTTAAATAAAATTTGAATTATCCTAGGAATATCTCATATGAGTGTCAAACTATGTGTGTGGTAAAGACCATTTCTATTTTCCAGGTGATAATCGAGTCAAAGGACAATTTCCCTTATTTGAGTTATTACCCCTTTGTGAAACTGTTCTAGAACCATGTACACTTATAGGATGTTCTTATATACTTATCCCTAAATTCTTCCAATGGCTTATGTTCCCTAATCTATATTTTCCATAATTTAGTTCTCAAGGTTTCTATTAAACATACTCTTATACTAACTATAATGACCCCAACTCCAATAACCTAGAGTAAGTGACTGCTTAATTACCTCATAGATAAAATGGTTTAGAACCCCAAAGGACTGATAAGTTTAATAGTTTTGGAGAACTACACACGTACATGATACCAAATTTACAATGAGAAAATAATATAAAACATAGTAATTAAAAACATTCAGAATCCTTGAACTCATTCAAAGATATATTATTCATATCCTAGATAAAGATAAAAAATAAGTGTGATAGAAAATGATTAGTAAGTGTTAAATAAAATAGAGTCTATCATGAATAAATAAATAATAATCAGTAATGAATATTCAATATGGAAAGTTAAATATCTAAACACGTATTCTATTTAATCACTAACTTGACTACCAAGATTTAGTAAGGCATAATCAATAAGTCTTGGTAAATAGTTAAATGTTCATTCCATTTAATAACTTGACTATTATTATTAGATAATACATAATCAATATGGAAAGGTAAATAACTAAAAACACATGCAATTTAGTAACTTAAGAACAAAATTCATCCATGTATAATATCTATGCAATAATATATTCCTTATTAGTAATGGAATTGTCAACAAATGAAAATGATTTATTTTGGTCTTAATGATCCCATAAATAAAGACATTTATATGTTTGATACCTCTCAAAAAATAAATTAAAACTATAGGTAAAACCCCCATTTAATTTGGCCAACTAATTTCTCTTATGAGACATATCGTTGCATTGAGGGGATATAAAATTATAGTCCAAACACTTTGCTGCATGTCAAATCCATTCCTCATATATAAAATTATTGATTTATTTAATGTATCAATATTCCTTATCAATAAATATCTTTATTGAGTAAGTGATACAGATTTGTCCATACTTCCCCAATTAATCCAATATCATTCAAAGAAAACATCATATTTAAATTGGGTATAGAATTTACAAAATAATCATATCCATGATATAAAAATATAAATATTTAATTGAAGTTTAATTTACAATGAAAAATGTTGAAATGTATGTGATTGTCTCAATATAAATTTAACAAAAACAAAATTAAATAAGAGATAAGAGGTGACCATAGGCCCATCATGAATATAGGGTTTTGAAATAATTCAATGTCCATTGGAAGAGTAAATGTAATGGAAATAAATTTTTTTTAATAAAATTTAATAATATATATTTTTTGACAAATAAATAAAAATCTAAAGAATAAGTGAAATTTTGTAAAATTATTACTGTGGTGGGGAAGTCTGTTATAACCGTATATATAAAAACCTTTTCATTTTGACTTTTTTTATCAAAAAAATAAATTTTTTAAAACAGAACAAATATTCCATTAAAAACTATGTAAAACATAGAGGATAAGATAAAATTTCATTAATAAATCATTTGAGTAAATAAAGGGTCATTCGAAAATTTATTTGGAAAACATGGATAGGGAAGGAAAAGTATATCTAATTTAAAAGAGGAATAAAATAAATTTTAATTATAAAATTAAATTTGATTGATTCATTTACAAATGAAAAGAAATTTTTGAAGGAAATGTTGAAAGTCATTATAAATCTTGTCGATAAGAAAATGGTTGGATCTTGTGAAGGACAAATGATAATATTTATACAGAAAAATAAAAGCAATCCCGAAAGATAGTGAGATTGTAAAAATATCCTTACCTATTTGGTATCTTTTAAATTGTAACCCATCCTAATAATAAACAGGAATTTAAACATTAATCATCAATAATAAATAGTTATTCATTTTAAATACATAAAATGGGTAGTATATAAACCCTTGAAAAATTAATATGCGCATATTAACAAATATGTCTCAATGGAATAGAAATTGAGATGAAATAACTTAACATAAGCTTTCATTCAGTTTAAAATTCAATAGTTTCGTTTATAATTATTTTTATTATGTTATTAATTTATAAATGAACCATTTTAATATTTATAATATCATATATTATCTTTTTATAACATCTTATTATCTATTTGTTTAAAATATTTCATTATTCTTCATTATTTTAGGTGCTAATTAACTTTTTTTCGCAAGTGTTTTTTGCCATGAAAATTTTTATTCTCATTAATAGTATGTAGATCCATAATCTAAATATTTATATTAATGTCATAAATATCATATTTATTCATTATATAAATTTTTTGAACCATTCTTGAATATTTTGATGTGGAAATGAATTGCATTGCCTCATAGAGATGGTAGATCGTACGCACACACAAGTAGCCCAATTATTCCATTTACGGGTGAAAGGTTATGGAAGTGGATGACATAGTAATATTACAGTATAAAAATAATTTCATAATTATAATATTTATCCATTATTTCCAAAATTATTACTACCCATTTGAGTCGGTAATGGAAATAAAACTACATTGGTTTGTGATCCATTAGTACACCATACACATGTGCGATGTATGTGCTTCCCATTTAATGTATAATAAGATAAAAAAATATTATTAAATAAAAATAATAACATATAAGTATTTGGTAGATACTTTTTTATTTATATTTTAAGTGTTAATTCATAATTTAATGTTTTAAATGAATAAATAAACAAAAATACATTCTTTAAGATGATTACCTTCTCTTAGAGAAAACTTGTTTGGATCTCCTCTTAAGGATACTAGGGTCATATTTTTTGGAAGACCAGAAGCACTGGAATGTGTCAATGTATTTTGGGGAATTTTATTTTATGTTCTGGTTGAGAAACTTTTTTTATATGTTTGAATAAGTGAGGGTAGGTAGTTCCCTTTTATAATTGTGGTGGTATGACATTTTTTAAATCCCTAAAACTATTTAATAATTAGAAGTCATGATCACCACAACTGAATCAAAAATTTATTTCTAATTGATTTTAGGGATTGAAATTATTATCTATACCTCCACCAAAAAAATAAACATTTTGTAAACATGTTCATCCCTTATTATCCTAGTTTACTTAATTTTACCAATTTAGTTTTCACCTCAGTAACTAGTATTTTTTTCATAGATAATTAATCCATGCATAATAAAATATAATTTTACTTATTTTATAAATTGGAATAGTTAATTAAAAATATTAAATACAATTTATTATAAAAAAACATCCTTATGTGTGTAAAATTAATTTTAACACAAGTGTGTGTAACGCGCAAAACGTTGTTATAACCTTAACAATGTTATTTAATTTCTAGATTTTATTACTTATAATTATAACTAAAACATAATATGACCTAATTACCTAGAATTACATATTATTATTCCAAATATGGATTATATTACATCAAATTCAACTGACATAATTCAAAAAGGTAAATTTAATATAAACCTATAAAATGTGTCAAAAATGATTTTCAGGAAATGCATTTTCAAGTATAAAATGATATTTTATTAACTATATGAACAGAAATTATCATTATATTGATTTAAATTAATATATTAAGATAACTAATATATTAATTTCAATTAATTTATTCATAATTAATTATTCTTTTAATTAAAATGGATGGACATTATGCCTTTTTAAACAAAATAAAGTTTTCAGAAAAATAATCAGTTTAAGGAAAATATTCCTTTTACCTCCAAATGATCTTGCCTTTATTTATATCAAATTTATATTTAATAAATATTTAATTTTACATATTATTACATATTATTACAAATAAATTTTTAATATTTAAATACAACCATTTTTATTTTTCATAAAATCTTATATCTTAGGGAAAATTTTAAAAATTCATTCTTGGATTATTTTAACCATGTAAATTAAAAATTGATATTTATATGATTAAATTACAATTTTTGTTCCATGAAATATTTAAATGTGAATTTTATTATAGTTTTCTTAAAATATAATTTTTTATTACTATAATTGAGGCTTAAGGTTGTGTGTATCGCAAGCTATCAAAGAGATTGATTTAATTCAAAATGAAATATATTATAAGGTATTGGCATTTTATATACAATACAGCTACATTTGTTATACATAGATTCTTAATTTTTTCATAATGCATTACTAAGGACCTAGAAGGTATCTCAGTTGAAATTATTTATGAGTTAGATGAAATATATGAGATATACATGAAGTGTGGCCTTCATGTTATGTGACTCTCAGTCAAACAAGTCATATAAAAATACAATATGAAATGTTGAAGACAATTTTTCCATTGGATAGATGCATAGACTACATGAACTATATCATAGTTATATGGTGTGTAGTCTATTAAAACATTTTATATCCTTCTCTGGTCATCATGAAATGTATAAAGATTTCATTCATTTAGTATCCTGATTAATTTTATTTTTCACAGCATAGTCCAGGTGTAGTGAATATGGGTACAAAACGTGTACCTTAGGGTTATGCACCATTTAGTCCCATGTTATATTGATAACAATGTTGATTCCTCTATATGAGTTATTTGGATTTTATTTTTTTTGTTTTCTAAATATTCTTGGTGATATAAAGGTGTGTAAAGAAATAGAATAAGTGATATTGATATTCATTTAAATAAAACTTATTATGAAATGAAAATATAATAGTAAATTTTTATAAGAATCAATGATTAATAATTACTTATAAATTTAAACATGCTCACTCTAATACCACATGAAGGTTAAATACATAGAATAAAGTCCTATTGGGCCATCTCCAACTCAAATTGTTTTGTATTCATTGAATAGTATGAAATGTAAAAAGTTATAATTATCATGACAACTAAATTAAATTCTAAAAAATTAAAAAATATTGCTAGAACCAGGGGAGTTTTTTTGTCACATTAAATTAATAATTAATTTTATTAGAATAAAAACCTTATTCTAGAGTATTATTTCATATAAGAACATGTTGATCATTTTAACCTCCAATTTATGGTACCATCATTTCATCTAGAGGATCCAAAAGAGAATCCCTTTATCAATGATCCATATGTGTTGTTATGATCTTGAAGCTTCTATGAGGGTACTCCATGTGTTATAATGGCATTTTCGATCATCTTGTTTCTCTACCTTTAGTCACGACAAAATCATTCAAAAAAGGAAGGATTTTTTCTTATTATCTTGATCTTTAGAAGATAAAAATTTGGAAGTTATTGGTTCTTTAGAGTGTTATAAATAATTTTATCTCTAAGGATTAGAGAATCTCTAGAGAGGATGTGTTGATCATAACAACATCAAACTCTAGGAAATGATATAATAATGAATTTATAGATCTAGGTTAGAGAGTTAATTATTTCACACATTCCATTTATTTTTCTCTTGATCCTATGTGAACTCCATTTCTAAATAATAATAATAATAATATTAATATATACTTGACAAGTTCTAAACTCATGGAATAAATAAATAGAATTTCTTTAAATAAATTAATTAATATTTATTGAAATTATATTTAAATTATAATCCTTGATGGAATAGGTAACTTGTTCTACACTTCCTCCTATGAATTTATTTAAATTTAAATATTAAATTATTTTCATTGGAAAAATTAATAAATTTTTAAAAATTAATTGTTGTGTGATTATATATTTATTTTAACCTTTAAATTACACATAAATATATAGAATTAATATTTAAGATTAATAAATCAAAAATAAATATTACTCCATATAGTAGTGGGTAATATTTCTTGCAATAATGAAATTTAGATTATCTTTAATTGAGATCAATGGAAACATGATGTGTGTGGAAATCTAGTCTTCTTCGCAAGTTGAAATAGTCTATTTCATCTAGTATCAAATATCAATATCTATTGACATGTAAAGTCACTCAAAATGTATAATTTAATGGCACAACATTGACAATCACATACAAATTCTCACCATGTAATATAATCTCTTTATCATGAAATATCATCAACCAGGTTCCAAACTCATGCAATCAATCCATAATATTGATATGTCTCTATTTGAATTCCCCAAATGAAAAACTCAATATCCAATATCCAAGGGAATTATCTTAAAAATATTATTCCTATAAATGGGTGGATATCACAACTTCTACAAATATGTAATGGAAAAAAATTCATAACATATTCATTAATTTCCTATCACTCATGACACACCCAATGCACTCTAACTCACCTTGAGCATATGTCATCACAATTTTGGGAAATACATTAATGTATGTGACTCATTATATTAATTAATAATAATATCAATTATAATGATCAATAAACATGTTCGTGGACCTGAATATCCAATGAAAAAATAGAATTTTTACTTGAGAGTTTTCTCTCACAATCTCCATGGAAATTACTAATTGAAAACATCATGAGATTAAGTATCATTAAATTTGGCGTATTTACACCAGATTGTATACATCATATGTGTTCCATTAGATGAAATTATATTACAACAATAATATGATTAAAAATGTCATAATAACATGTCAATGTTCACAGTGTAGCTAGGAAGTTCTTCTGACATTTTCAATGTGAAAGATACTCTATGACATGGTCACATTAAAGATCAACATAAGAAGAATAAATAAGTTATTATTGTTTTTTTATTCTCAAATATATTAATATAAATGAAATATAAATTGAAAATAAATTTGATCTAGGAAATCAACTCCAACATAGTCATGGTTGATCCCCAAGGTTTTCTTATTTCATATTTTTGAAGTATGATAGAATCAAACTCAAAATGATAGGGGTTGATTCTGTGTCTTCCCCCCACTATATAAGCCATTACTCTTCTCCTAGATAAAGGTATTTCCTCATTGGATAAATGGACATTGGGCCACAGGGCCTTCGATCCATGATGCAGTCAGGTCTGAACACATGTGAGAAGGGCCTAGAAGAAGATCAAATTAAGTCGAAGCCACTAGAGTTAAGCTGTCTAGATTGGAAGAATAATATTGGTTGAAATACTGATATTGGTACTAGGAACCATGTTTATCAATAAGAAGAAATCCTTTTTGATCAGCCATGTGAGGTGGTGAGCTAGGTGTCTTCAATGAAGAAAATGTTAGAGAGGGGAATCTCTAGTGTAGTTGGGTCATTGGGCCTTTAGGGAATGTATTGGACCGTATGACTGTGGGACTATGGGTCATGTATGGGTTCTATCTCAACCCAAACTACCACAATTTTTTGTTTCTTTATCTCTACCCTTTATTAGTGAAAAGAATTTACCGATAATGTTTTACTTTATTAGAACTTCTATTAACAATAATTAATGTATATAATTTATCAACGTTAAAACAATTTTTTTTAGCTCTAATAAAAGTTATACATCATAAAAAAATTATATATCATTAAAAAAATATTAATATACAAAATTATTTATACGAACACAAATATAACATATTTTATAAATTATTATTTATATAATACTAAATATATTATGACACAAAATAAATGAGATATTTAATGAAAATGGTTTATGAAGAAATTAAAAGTTAATATTAAATAACATTATGTTAATTATTATTAACTAATTCTCATTTAATAACATTTTTATGATACAAAAAATCAATAAGTTAATAGATGATAAAAAATATACTGAAAACATGAATCAAACCTCAAACATCCAAAATTTTTTATCCTGATATCTGTTTGAGTTTCATTGCATATCAAATAAAATTTAAAGAATTATCTACATTGAAGTGACTATATTGAACCCCAATTAAAATTTTAAGGTTAAAAGTCCTAAAAAAACCACTAAAATAGAGTTTTTTTGGGTACCTTAATTTTTGACAATTTGATTGAATTTCTCACTCACTTAAGGGGGGTTTCTTATCTATTTTCAATGAAGGATAAATTTATTATTAGGGGTTACAATCATATGGATATTATGTTGTTAAAATTTAATTATTTATTAGATTTTCGTGTTATTTATAATTAAATATATATATATATATATATATATATATTTGTATATATTTACACATAAAATTTAAATTTCAAAAATAAATTTCTAAATTTATTTTCATATAAAATGTATTTTTATTTATATTATTTTGTTTTTATGTATTTATATCGATGAATCATTATATAAATACAATATTTATATACAATGTATATACATACATACATACATACATATTTTTTTGTGTCTGTATTAAAAAATAGATATATATTTATCCATATTATAATAAATGTATATATATATAATATGTAAATAAATATAAACATGTGTATAAAAATATATATATTCATATGTATATATATACATATGTATGTATATATTTATAGACACACACATACGAAATAATATATATATATATATATCTATGTAATTTAAAAAATATTATATAGATGTATATAAATATATGAATGAATATATGGATAAAAATGTTACAAAATATATATAAATTATTAGATATATCATAAAATAAAGAACAAAAAACATAGAGTAGTGTTAAAGGCACTGGAGCATCAGGGTGGATGTCCTAGGTTCGAAAAATTGGAGGCACACATGGGTGAGGACAGGAGGATTTATCAAGCCCTGATAAAGGGATGGGGTAACAACACTAAAAAAGCTGATGGGGACCATGAAGAGTGCTGACCGGAGTGGCATTGAACACTGATAAAAGGGGAGGTGACATCCCTACTAATATCTCATCAATTAATAGATTTTATTTACATTTATCAATGTTTTTATCATTGATAAAATGGACCCCCAATTAAAATAACATATTAGTGATTTTTTGTTGTTGATAAAGGGTTTTCTATCACTGATAAAAGGGTGGTCGATAATAGTACCCATTAAAATTGGGACTATCTAGAAATAAAAAAATAACATAAATTCCACCAGGCTAGGTTCACCACCACCACCACCTCACTGGAACTACCTTGTAATCAATATTGACTTCTAACTAACATTCATAGTGATTTTTTTCTCCTCTAAAGGCTCCAATTATTTAATGTTACTATATGTGACAATGATATACTACTCTATGTTTAATCGGATAGGAAATTATGATTTTATTATATTCATAAAAGTTATTCTAACTACTTCATGAAAATTTAACTATTTTCATACAACATAGGTACATTCATTGACTTCTCAACATTGTTTCACATAATCAAAACTACTTTATTTACATACTACTATATGAGACTATATTTTTACAAATATATAGAATTGAATTTCCTTATCATTTCTTTACATACTAACTTTTTTCACATGTACTTCTAGATTCTCTCTCTTCAATAGTACATTACAAAGAATTATTTTGATTGACTTTTTATTTAATATGAATGTTCTTCTATAGGAATGAATATTTTCAATCTTCAATCACTATGAATAATAAAAATACTACATGTGGCTTGAAATTATCTAAGATAACATTTTCAAAGTTACACATTGAGGTCTGCATGCATCTAATTCAGACTTGTAACATCAAAAGAACAAGACTATTAAGTTCCCCACTATTCAAGAATTATGTCATACATGTTTTAGTCATGGAATGTAGAAAAACTAATATTATATTATAGAAGACGATTTATTATGTTTCAGTTTTAGGAAGTTGTCGTGCCTGTGTGCGAGATTTTTATATGGAAGAATAGTAGGAATTTGAAAATCCATATCCAACATCATTTTTTATGTCTAAATGGTGTTTATTAAAAATATATTGTGCTTCATAGTAATTCATTCATTCCCATTAGATAATATGACTCTGGTGGTCATCTAGTTGTCCCTCAATTTTCTTATTTTTCCTCTACCATTCTCCTATCTTGCACAATCTCACCTCCTCCACTATTGCCTATCATAGGCCAAATTATTTAACATCATAACATTTATTACTTTTCCAAAGTACTAACATCATCCAACACTAATTTCTTTTACTCATATAAGACTTCTTCTATTATCTATTTACATATATATATAGACACATATTTCTTTTTACCACATTAAAATATAACTTTTCCCAAAATTCCAAGACATATCCATGAAACTCATCCACCTTAATCGACATTGTCAAAAAAAATAAAACATATAAACTAATGGATATAATAGTATCCCCCTTTTGACTATTTTTTAAAATTTCCCATAAATTGTATATCATAATGGATTATATTTTTTATAGTCTTTTCTTTTTCTCCATTTTTCAATAAATTAAAAAGGGATCTCTTCCACTTTTTTTGAAGGTATCACCACTCTCTTTAAGAGATTTATTTTTTTCATCTTCAATATCTCATTTTCAATTATCTTATTACACCATATTTTTCAAGATAAATCTTCTAGAATTTCTAGAATACGAGATATTCTACTCTCTATATCCCACTATATTATTCTAGATACATTATTCCTTTCAAAATTAAATGAGTGAACACCATAACTTAGTAATGACATGTCAATAAACCCATAAGATCTTGGTTTCTCTAATGAGGTTTGAATTTTTTATGTTTTGGTTAAACCCTAATTTTGGTTGAAATTTTATATTAGACCCAGTAAAAATGACTTAAGGATGCTTTGTTTGTTTTTTGGGAACAAGGGAATAGTAGGTTGCAGGCTAGCTGTAGAAAAAATACATTATGTGAATTAAATAAAAATGTGAATTGGTCTAGATAGACTAAGTACATGACATACATTATTTTTTCCTTTGTGGAACCAATATTTAAATGAAATATAACATCTACACATCATGAATATGATAGGATTTTAAGGGGGGGGTAGAACCTCTTGTTTTGAAAGAAACCTTATTTCTTCTCTCGTACAGTAATCCCAACCATCAGAAGATCCTCTACCTTAAGTTAGGTGTCAATGTGGGTTCTTCATGAAGACTCTAATTGAACCACCATTTTTTATGTTGGAAGTATTCCAGTATTATCTTCAACTATCTTCCGTATTTTCTCAGTTCACCCACTGTCTTATGTTTTATCTTGGTGAGATCTGATGTGACCTATTTCTTGATCGTTTGTCTAGTTTTCTAATTTCTTCCTTTTTAGGCTAAATTAGAAGCTGATATTGGGAGATCACTCCTTAACCACCATAAATTTGGTGTTATTTTAATTCTACCTCACGTATTACTATTTTATTTTATACACTGTGATGTCGCACACTGTATTTTCCAGGAATTTCCATAAAAATACACATAACCTTTGTTCAATTTGTTATCCTTTCTACAAATGATCGTGTGCCTATTTATTATTATTGAATAGGTCTCGATGGACCAGTTCCACCCCTTGAGGTGTGACTATGAAACTACCCTTTATATTATAACTTCTTATGTTACCAAACCTCCTCATTAGTTGTTTTGGGTTGGATTTTAGAATAAATAACTATATTGAACTAAAGAGAATGTGGGTGGTATGGACACATCAAAAGTATTTTATATAAAAAATTAGTATACTATTGTTAAGTTGAATACTAATAAATTGTATTAAATTAAATAGATCATATTAAATCATATTTGGTGTCCCATATAATTGTGATACATAGGAATAATGTCCCATATACTTTCATAACTCAAGAATGGTGTCCCATATACTTAAGATACTCAGGAATGGAGTCCCATATACTTGTGATACTATGGTATGGTGTCTCATATACTTATAAATATTGGGCATGGAGTCTAATATACTTTTGATACTCAGGAATGGAATCCCTTAAATCTATGATACTCGGGCATAGTGTCCCTTGTACCTGTGATACTTGGTCATGGAATCCAATATTCCTACGATACTCATGCATGGAATCACCTGATACATTATGAGACTCTAGTGACTAAACAAGGATGTCTGAGTTATGCCTCAAATCCTAGATAACAGTATGTATGTATGTATGTATATTCATAGATATAAAAATCATTACACATACCACACACAAATATATATACTTGCACGCATATACAGTTTCATGTATTTGTTCATTTTGACATATGTTGAGAGGTTTTCCCAAAACGGGCTAAAGCAGGCAGTGTCAGCCCGATGTCCTTCAAGAACTAGAGATGATCTCTTTACATTTTACATTAATTATTATAATTATTATATCCTTAAAATACTCATATAATATGCATTGTATGGATTGTTCTCAATACCACTGATGGTGGACTACTCATTATATATAACACCTATTTGGGCCACTATTTGGTTCATAGACAGACTTCGTGGATGTAGGTAGGGACAAGGGGAAGAACCCATACATGGATACTTGATTTATTATAGCATGTTATCATGGGAGTGTGGGACCAATCCTTGGCTCATGATACTATCTCGAGATAGTCTTGTAGCATTTTTTATTCTTTTAATGTTCATGTATGTATTTTATCATGCCCCCATGTTATACTTTTTTATGGTTTTATTAGAGACATGAAATTACATCATTTCATATACTACATTCAATATTGATATTGATGACTATTTATTTTACCTGGATGATTAATCTCATACTATTTTATGAAATTATGTTTCTACTATTTATCCATTTATTATTATACCATGCTACTTTGATTATTAGTGTACTGTCTCCCCGTGGTATCACTTTGGACCCTCGCTAGTTGTCAATGTCCTCTGGCCTATAGGGATGCTTTCTTGACCCCTTACAAATAAATGGATTTGGGTACATATGAGTGAACTAGGTCTGGGATGCTAAAAATTGGTATCAAATGAATCTACCCATTTCCTTATTATTTTTTCATGGTTGAATGGAGACTAGGATGTGTCATAGTTTGTTAGTGATACTATTTTTTAGAGTAGCTAAACCATTTACATAAAAAATCCAAATTACTAGGGATGGAAATAATTTTTATGGAATATTTTTTTATAGATAATTTGTTTCCAGTATTGGTTGACTCACATGAGATGTGATTTTTATTATTATTATGACTGAGGACTCTATTTTACCCTTAGCTCAGTATTATAAGTAATTGTTCACCCATGCATCATTATAGGTATCTAGAGGTTCACATGTCATGCTTTATGTCATTCAATAAATGTTAATTTCATTAATTGTATTACTTGTGATTTGTATGAGTTCCAGGACTGTTATAAATGGAATTGTGATTATTTTTGTTGTATGGGAATGTGAAACCTAATTGGTTACGTTATGTTCATGCATTAACCTAATAGTGTTTTATTGCGTATCATAATACTAAGACCTTATGTAATCAATTATAGGACATTTAGTAATAGACCACCAGTTTCATGGGCTAGAATGTGATTATGGTTAGGATTAAATGGATTACTAATTTTAATCTATAAAGAGTATGGGACTTTATAAAATGTAAATTGTTATATATATAATTTAGCCATTAAAAAGATTCTTTATAAATAAATATGAATGTTAATGAATTTTAATTCTAAAATGAAATGGCCTCCATTAAATGATGTTTCCAACTCGAACTTAATGTGTGTTTTCTACATAACTTCATTGTGAAAGTCAATATTTAGAGACTCCTAACTTATAATAGAGATATTGACATTAAAATGACCTCAATAGTGGGAAATAGGCAGCATCTCTTGCATTCATGTTATCTGTACATCACGTAGACCGAGATTTTAAATAAGGAATAGGGGTGTGAATATTATAAATAAAGGATTTATACATGTTCTATTTGTATACCTATGGATTATGTTATTATCAACTCCAATATGATCTGTGTTCTTGGAATTTTTGGAGCTATACTCCTATGATTCACTCGATTTGTGCACTTGATGGGTGGTGTTGATTGTGCCTCAGATGTGGTGTCCATTAGAGTTATATCTCATAGTGCCACTTGTAGCTCCATCTGTTATACCTAGGATGAGAGATCATGCCCATTTTCAAGATGTATTCCTATGTCTTACATAGACAATGAAGGTTTTACTAAATCCTCCCATACTATAGAAGAGTTGACATGAGAATTATAGTAGTAGAATCCACCCACTTTTTGGAGGTATGGTGGTCTATAAGCAACATATTCATGGTTAGAGGCCATGGTGAATATCATTTAGAACATTGATAAACCTCTTAAGGATAAATAGAAACACTCTACATATATTCTTATAATTTCTTCGAAGCAATGGTGGTATGTTATCACCCAGGAGGATCATTATTACAGTGTGTTTTGGGATGAGTTTAAAATAGTATTCTATGGATATTTCTTCCCTCTAACACTGAGAGTGGACCAGACTTGAAATTTTATACATCTACAGCATGATACAATATTTGTGATGGATTATTCTTCTTAGATCATAGATCTACAGTGCTTTACACTGACTCTTGACGGTGATGAGTTGGAAACATCATGAAATTCTGAGAATGGGATAATATTTTCCTTCTAATTTAAGGTAAATTTCATTTATTTACCATTGATTCAATGATACTAAACCAAAAAGTCACTACTGGGAGAAATTTGATGGAATATGAAATATTGGGCCAGATTGGTTCAAAACCAAGGTAGAGAAGTGGATCAACATGGGGTAGAAAATGTACCTTTGAGACTACACATGAGGGATGAGATAACCAAATAACACCCACTGATAGTTATGTGGTTTTTCACCAATGTGTAAATCCTTGGGATTGATATTTAATATTTATTTTCATAAAAATTCATGATACTATATTGGGAATATGGTCAAAGAGTTTATGCAAGTGAAAGTAATTTCCCCTTGAGGTAGTCTGTTATCGTTTCATATTGGACCTTGTCATCCATGAGATGACGGGCTTTGATATCATTCATCGGATGGATTAGTTTGTCCTCTATCATTATTATATGGGTTTTTATCATCATATCATATTTTTTATATCACCAAATGGAGTTATTTATTTTTACATGGGTGAATGGGATTTATACGAAAGTAGATCACGACCAGATCATCATGTGATGGTTGGATTGAAAACTTATATTTTTATCCTTTATATTGATGATATAAGAACACATCAAGTTATTTTCCTTTTGGTAGTTGATCACTTTAGAGACGTCTTTCCTAATAAATTATCTATACTACCTCTTAAAAGAGTGGTAGATTTTTCTATAGAGCTAGTTCCTAGAGTTGCACTGGTATACATTACTTCTTATAAGATGGATACTACAGAGTTGAAGGAAATTAAGAGGTATCTAGATGATTTGGAGGCTTAGGTTTTTATAAGAACTAACAAATCACTTTGGAGTTTATATATGCTTTCCTCAAAAAAGGCAGATGATACCCTCACACTTTTCGCAGATTATTTTCTATTGAACCAGCTTGAGGTTAATAACTGTAATCATCTAAATCATATTGATGACCTCTTTGATTGGATACAAGTTTCAAGGGTTTTCTCCAAGATCTATTTGACTTCAGGATACCATCATTTATGGGTACGTCCTTGAGATATTCCGTATACATATTTGTAATGTTGGTGTAGTTTATATGAATATATGTTCATATCATTCAGTCTCATAAAATAGCCTTCAGTTTTTATGGATTTTATGAATCGGTGTTTCTACCGACATGAATATTTGTTTGTGGTAGTCTTCATGGATGATATATTTGTGTATTAGTATACTCAACATGAACATCTTAAAAATTATTATATCATATTGAATTCACTGAGAGATAACCACCTATATTCTAATCATTTGAAATTACACTTTTGTATCGATAAGGTTCACTTTTTTGGTCACATTATCTCAAATACAGAAGTATCATTTGACCTAAAGAAGGTCAGCATTGTTGTTTCGTTATGAAATACCAAGAACGACATTAACCTATGGAGATTCTTGGAGTTGTATGGATATTACATGATTTTTATAGAGAAATTATCATGCCTTTAATCACCTATTACCATATTTACTAAAAAGGGTGTGAAGATATTGTGACCTAAACTGTGTGAAATAGACTTTTAGAATCTGAAAGGATATTTTACTTCAGCACCGATCTTAATTATTCCAGATCTATGAAAAGGCTATAAATAGTTTTTTAATTAATATGGTATTGCGATGGGATTGGTTCTGATATAGTTAAGTAGATTCATTCTATATGGGTCTCATCAACTGAGTCCTCATAATAGTAATTACCAAATAAATGATCTTGTGCTAGTAGTTATTGTTCATACCTTGCATTGTTAGAGGCATTACATGTTGGTAGAGTGGTTTTGATTTTTTTGGAATAAAAAGGCATCAAATATATCATTAATGAGAATTAATTGAACTATAAAGGGATAAGTTGGGTCAAAAACGTTAATTTCATTGAATCTGAGATTGCATGTACTCTAGGAAAGGGAAACACATTCGTTGATGCTCTGAGCTAGAAGGATCAAAAGAAATATATTTAAGAAGCTAGTGATGAATTCAGATTGTTGGATCTTATTTCTATGATGAATCATGAGGTTCAGGAGATTCAAGAGTGGCCTTCTCTCATAGCCTTAGTGGTGGCCTCATCACTTATGAATAATGTAAAGTGGAGGCAATTTTTTGATCATAAAGGCAAAGTCTAAAGGGAGATCATTTCTAATGGGGAACTTCCACTAGGATGGTTTATCAATGTAGATTAGAGCTGGTCTTTCATGGGATTTTTTTGGTGCCTATAGTCATATGAGATGAAATAATGTGAGAATACCATGATTCATAGTGGGAAGAACACCTAGGGATTTATAAGATGTACTGACACATGCGTCACTAGTACTAGTGGCTAGGGATGAATTATCAGATCATTTTTTTATCACTATGTGTTCCACATATCCTCCAGTGAAGGTGGATTACTACTGGCCTTCTATCTTGTTACAGTGGTTTCTAGTTCCAAAATGGAAATGTGATATTATCACTTTAGATTTTGAGTCTAATTTTCATAGATTACCTTGAGGTAGTCACAAGATTTGGGTAGTCATGGATTGAATGATGATGATCACCCACTTTATTCCTATTACAGAGAAATAATCAATAGATGATCTTGGGAGACCATATTTCCATGATTTAATAAACCAAAATAGGTCATTATTAATATAATTTAAAATAGGTATTCTTGTTTTATAGAAATTTTCTGGAAGGGGTTTTAGAAGTATCCAAAAAACATGTAGTCTTAGCATTGAATTTTACCCGTTGACTGATAGACATTTATAATGGATGATACTAGTTCTGGAGAACATAATCCAGGAATGTTTGCTTGATTTTGGAGGGTTTTTGGATAAATATATATATCATTGATTTATCTTACAATAACATCATCCAAGGTACTATTTAGATGGAAATTTATTAGGCCTTATATATTAGGTTATGTCATTCAGCCTAGTGATTATTAGAGGTTGGAGATGTAGAGGTACTGGGTACTCGTCTCATTCAAGACACTTTAGAGTAGGTTTGAATTATTAAGAAGCATATTATTATTCCTCATTCTAGAAAGAAATATTATGTAGATCATAGTTGAAGAAATCTAGAGTTTGAGGTTGGGGATCTTGTTTTCTTGCATGTTTCACCAAGATTTTGTGATGAATCATTGTCATTATTTAACTAAAAAATATTTATAATTAAGTGTAGTAAAAGAGCTAACCTAGGTCATTCTCATGAGGAGCCTTTTTGGTCAATCACTAACTACTTCAAATTCCATTTTTGATTTATGAAATAAAACTATAAGAAATTTAATTTTTATAAATTAGAATGAAATACAATAATTAAACATGAATATTATATGAAAACACATTAAATCTAAACCAAATGATGTTAGGAATAAATGGGATATTCCTGAGATAATCAAAAATATTAAACCATAATTTCCATATTCTTAGTTACAAATTTACTTAATCAGAACACTACATGATATGTGTGAACATCCTCCTCTGTATATGGTTGTGAATATATAGTCCACTTAATGATAACTGAGTGAACTCACATCCACCTCCTTGATCGATGGAAAATATAAGAGAAGTGAAAGCTAAACTTTAGATGGAATAGGGAGAATCAAAGGAACCTTTACAACTATGATACCACTGAGCCCAAATATAACGAAAAAAATTAGGAATAAAATTTAAAAGACATTGGATAAACAGAAGATTACTTCACAAGGAACTTCCTTGGTTTAGCTAGTCATTATCATGAGCATTAGAGTGCACAGTGAAAAAGAAAATGGGGGAAGAAAACAAAATAGAGACATAATAAGAGGGAATGGAGAAAACATAAATGAAAAAATGAAATGAAATTAAATAATTAAAATAAAATAAAATACTAAAATATAAAAAATAGAAAAAATTCTACCCGTATGTTTTCAATAACTTGAAATGAAAAAGAAACATTTTTTATTATGGCATGGGTGAAAGATTGGATTCAGAAAACTAATCTAAATGTTTCCACGTAGATTCACCATTAAATGACCTAATTTAAGAAATATTATTTCATGATTTTTTTGAATATATCAGCTATTTATACCCACAAAATATGAGATTAATTGGAAAATTGTGGTGAGATATATATCTCATTTACTCTGATAATTTATTCTATACATGTGACTATTCATATTCTAAATCAACTGAACTACCATAAATTTATTTCCTTGAAAAAGTATAAATTATAATTATAATCCTTAATAATTTTTTTTCTAATGGGTTTTATCTTTGTCCTTGTAAAATTTAATCTCATTTGGGTTAGATATATATGATATATGGTCCGAACAATAAAATTATTCAGAATTGTGCATAGCTTTTGAGGATTGACTTGTGATCTAATTTCAGGCCACCAAAGGGTGAATTGATCTTAGTATCCAAAAGGTTAAAATTCCGCCCAAAATTTATGGAAACTTATAAAATATTAAAATTTCCAATTTTATTAGTGTATAAAAATAAATGGATGAAATACATAAATAAATTAAAATAGTTAAAATAAAAAATGGGTCATTTTAGAAATTAATATAAAAAATGCTTCTAATCCATAAAATTAGAAAATATCCCATGAAATAACACTTTAGTGTGATTAAAAACATTAAAATTATATAATAAAATAATAGAAATATTTTCACTATCAATTACCTCAAACGAAAACATTGAACTCAGGGGAAATCATCTTATACCAATGCCAAAAAAATATCTCATATCATAAAGTACAACATAAAAAAATTATCATATCAAAAGATTACCATGCCTCCTAAATGGGTAATAATTTCCTAAATCATAAAAAAAAATAACAATCCTTTCAATTTCTTGTTAATTCTCACATTAATGATTTACCGGACTCCTTGAAAAATATTTCTCTTTTCACTCATAGTTTATTAATGTGATGTTTTTCGAATTCTCAAGAAAATGTGTGATCTTTATAGGCTTTCTATCCTCTATGTATCTCCACTTAATAGAGTAAAAAATGTGTCAATAATGAATTATTTTTCAGGAAGTTTTCTAAGTATGAGGGTTGGATGGTTTTAAATGTAATCACTTCTGAGGCAGAATGAGTATTGTTATGCTCTAAAATATAATAAATGCATCAAAAAAGTTTTTCTCATGAATGGTGTGCGCCTAAATTAGATTGAAAATAAATAGCCTAAGAAAACTATTTCTTTGGTAATATAAAATTTCAATTTTAAACATAAATTAGAAATTTATTCCCTCTTTCCCCAATTGTAGCATTATTTCAGCTTGATTTCAATTATGGATTTATCTTCAGAATAATATTTTTTGAGAAAAAGAGAGGCAACATTTGATCTTAAAAAATTGGTGAACACCCATCCAAAATGTTTAATAAAATTTTCTCTACCAATAAATATTTTCATCATGAAATTTTTTCCTCCAAATAAGCAATAAATATGGAAACCACTTCAATTCAACTCAATCATATTCTTCAGGAATGCACAATACATCTAATCATATCCCTCCACCGCAGATGAGTTCAAAAATAATAAGGAATTTAACTTATAGATCAGGTTGTAAAGGGATAAATGAATTATAATGTGGCTTCCTAATAAGGTATTTCATGGACACTATGGGATTATAAAAGTTTAGATGAAAAGGTAGGCCAAAATTAGAGTTTAATCTAAAAATGGTATTTCAATGTGGTGCCTCAATCATACATAACACATTCCATGAACTATAAAAAAATTGAAATAGATAAAAAAAAGTTCTAGATCACACAACATGTCTCAATACTCACAAGATAAATATAAATGTAAATAATATTTCCAAAAGGTTTAGAAACCTCTCGGGTTGTGCAAGATTTTAAATTTGGATAGTATAAGTGAACATGAGTTTCACAATCAATAAAATTATCCTAAATTAAAATATTGGAAATTAAGAAAAAATATCCATTAAAAACTAATTTTGAACCTCAAATTTTCAAATCCTGAAATTTTTCAAAAATAACAAAATGGTGTGAATTTTCCAAAGTATTCGATTAAGCTTAAGAATTCTAACAACACCCAAAAATTTAAAAAAACTAAACAAGAAAATTTAAAAAAATTATATGGAAATTTAAATAAAATAACACAATTAACTCCTAAAAATGATAAAATACTTCCCCACACATATTATGTATACTACCCTCATTTTAGATCAAATTCGTTCAAAAAAATTTAAACAAAGAATTTAAATTGGACAGTAAATAAAATAATATAAGGGAACAACCTAATTTTTTTTAGTGGTATCCTTGAGTTAATCTCTGATATACTACCAAAATTAAATCTGTAAAAATAAATTACATGAAATAATAACAGTAAAGAAAAATAAATATAAATGGGATAAATACTGAATAATTCTTGGTTTATACCCACAAGTGGGTGCTAGTTTATTTACTGACCCCAGTTAAGCAGTTGTAGTAGTTTATCCGCAAAAAGGTGGGTGTGGTTCTTTTGAGATGAACCACCATATGTGACTTTTTACAATGTCATTGAGTAAACACTAAAAATAGAGAACCCCAAGGAATTTAAAAAATATTTTAAACCCCATGAATTAAGAAAGTGAGAATTTAAGGTCTTTAGTGGGTTGGAAAAGAAAATATGTGTTCTCATGAGTACATATATGGTGTCCTCCTATATATGGTATTTAAGTTGTTTTAGTGGATTAAATTACACCACATTCTTGTCCAGATCTTCTTCTTTTAACACCACCACTTGTGTGGTCTCTTAAATAACATCTATGGACTCTTCCAATTGTATTGTGTCAGAAATTTTAGAAAATGTGAAGTCAGAAAACAATTCAGTTTGAGAAATATTAAATCATGATGAATCAATAAAGAAATATTCCTATTTATGAAAGTGATATTGGAAATTTTTCTCTTCTACAAGGACCATTGGTAACTCAATCTTCGTATATGTGTCTTTATCTTCATCTTCCAAAGAAATATAGAGGTATATATGTGCTGATTTTTCATTATCAATGATGTAAAGATCTTGTTTTAGGTTATCTTCAACAAAGTGATTCCTTGATTCTTCCAAAACAATTTGATATCCCATATGTATATCATCTGGAATGTTTACATCAGGGACCTCTTTGAGAAATGGTTTAATATTGGATGATTTAATTAATTCCATTGGTATCTCCTTCTCACCCACCTCATGTTATTTAACATAAATGATAATTAGTGAAATCACTTCCACCAATATTTTTGGTTTAGGTTCTAGAACATGTTTGGATGGCTCATAAGATCCATGTAAATATTAAGATATCTACTCTATTTCTATCTCCATGTTTTTAAATATATCACTAATCCATTAAATTAAACATCAATATCATTGTAATATTTTTATTGATCATATATTGGTCATTCCATGAGTAACGATTTGAATTAAAATACATCATGAACAACAAATAATTTTTAGTTATTTAAATTTCTGATTTTTTGATTTTTTTTAATTAAACAAATAAAATTATATAAAATAATGTGAATAAAAAATGTGACTGAATTACACCTGGATACTCACAAATTATTCCAATTTGATGAATCATTATCATGTTCACTCAAAAAAATATTTATAACTATGCGCATCATAGGGGCTGACCTATGTCATTATCTTGAGGAGCCTTTGTGGTCAATCACTCAGTACATTTATTCAATATTTTTTATTTTCTTATGACTTAATACTATAATAAACGGTGTTTTCAGAAATAATAATTAAATAATAAAATTGAACATGCATGCGAAATTCAATCATAATTATTTAAAATTTAATTATGTTAGGAAGAATGGATATATTTCTTAGAGAATCACCATAATTAAACATTCATTGTCTTACTTTGAGTTTCAAATTTACTTAATTAACACACCCCATAATATGCGTTAACATCCTCCACATTATATTGGTTTGAATATATGGTGCACTCAATGATCACTGAGAGACCACACATACACATCATCTATCAAGAGAATATATTATAGAATTGAAAGCTAAACCTCAGGTGGAATGTAGATACACAAAATTTTCATTCACACTATTATCCCCTTGTCCTAACTCTAAGAAAATAAGAAACATAATAATGAATGTTCAATGTCTTAGGATAAACACCGGCATACTTCCCCTTGAACTTCGTCGGGATATCTACTCATGCTCATGAGCATAACAGTTCATATTGAAAAAGAAAATAGGGGAATAAAAAAAAGAGGGGAAGAAGGAAAATTAAATTAAATCATAAAATAAAATTATAGAATACAAATAAAATAAAAAACTAAACTATAGAAAATTACCGATGAAGACTACTTGTAAGTTTCCAACAACTTGAAATGAGGAAGAAATATTCTTTTATAGGGAAAGGGGGTAAAAATGTGGCTCTTAAAAAATCATCCAAATGTTTCTAAATAGAATTCCCATAAATTGAACAAATTTAGGAAATTATCCTTATTAAATGTTGTTATAACATATTTCCTCTTTCTACCCAAAATAGTTGAGTTAATTAGACACATGTGGGGAGAGATATAGCCCATATACTCAGATAATTTATTATAAAAAGTTGACTACTCATATTCAAATTCTGCCTAATTACCATGAAATTATTTCCTAGAGAAATGGAGAATCAGGATTTCCATCTTAATAAATTTTGTTCCCCTATATTCTCTCTAGATCCTTGTCTAATTATTGCACATTTGGGATATAAATTTATGTTAAATAAGATTAATAGTAAAATTTATCAGATATTTTCACTGTTTATGAAGCATAACTTGTGAGATGATTTGGTCCCTCAATCGGTTAATTGATCTTGGGGTCCAGAAGGATAAAACGAGTTTTAACATTTAAGGAATCCTAAAAAATAATAATATTTCAATTCAGATCAGTGTAGAATAATTAACGGCTGAAATAAATTAAAATAATAAAAATCTGAAATAAGAAATTTTAGCAATTAAGCTCCAAAAATTCTTCTAAACCATAAAATGTGAAAATTTCCCTTGAAATAACACTTTCTTGGGATTAAAAACATTGAAATTAAGAATAAAATAATTGAAAATATTTTTTTTAACATTGGGACAAGGATGGATTCACAGATAGGTCAAGCTATTTCATTATTATATCGGTCCTTTCAAGATATTGGAGAGAGATGGGTTGATACTATGTGAGATAACTCTTCCTAAAAGGTGTCAATCCATGAAAAATATCTTCCATATATCAAAGATTTTTTGATATCATGCTGACTCATATCCTTATTTTGATCATGAGGATATTTAATTGGAGTCTCATGCTTTTTTGAGGACTTTCTCATTTTTATTGTGTATCGAAACAAAAAGGCTATTTATGGAAGGTTTGTCCCTCTAGAATAATTGACATGGTAGAATAGATACATATTGGATGATACCTAGGAGAGAGATGTTGACATGAATTATTTGTTAATTGAGTTGTTCTAAAATTATTCTTTACCACCTTTGGAAGGGAAAAATTATGATGATTTGTTTTAAGGTAGATACTAAAAGATATTGATTTTTCTTAGGAGTTATGGATCATTAAAATGTTGGTTAAAACCTCATTGAGGTTATAATTTTGGATTTGAACTAGGAACAATTCCATTATTACAATTCATTCATTTTTTATGATTTTTTTAGAAATCATGATGCTAGATACCAAAAAGAATACACGATGTGAGTTGGACTATCTAGGCCAATTTCACTATGTGCATTGATTTCTTCTAATTGGGGGATTAATAATTAAATAAAATTTAAAATATACTTGTTGTGAATATGATGAGTATTTTAAAGGTGGTAATAACCCCTTATTTTAAATAAAAATTATTTCATCTCTCATTCAACAAGACCATCCATCTGAAGCTCCTATTTCATCCTTATGTTATGTTCCATTATTGATTCTTTAACCAAACTCTTATTGGACTACTATTCATCATATTAGAAGCGCATCAATAATATCTTAGATCTACATCCTTATTTTCTTAGTTTATATCTTGGTCATCTATTTCTATTTAATTTTGAGCTAATATTTCCTTATTCATGGGAATTTGTCTAGTTTTATAATTTTTTCCTTTCTCAGCCGAATCAGAAGCTAATACTGGAGGTTTACTCCTTTACCGCCATAAGTTAGCTCATATAGTAATTATCTATATGGTATTTTGGTTTTGTATTATGTGTTGTGATTCCACACTCCTCATTTTCCACGTGTTTCAATAAATTTACACTTAACCCTTATTTAATTTGATAGCCTTTCTAAAAATAAACTTTTGCCTTATTATTATTGTTAGAATAAGTCCCCATCAAATAGTTCCCCCCCTAGAGGTGTGAATATGGAATTTTTATTCAAATTATATCTTCTTCTATGAACAAACCTCCTCCTATGTTTTCATTGGGGTACATTTTAGATGAAATAACTATAATGAATTAAATGGAATGTGAGTGGTATGACCAGTCACATGTTTTTTATGAACAATGATTATGACCTAATTAGGTGGAATTATAAGGTATTGTATTCCATTATATGGATCATACTAAAACCTATTTGATGTACAATATACTTGTGATAATCTGAAATGGTGTCCAATCTACATGGGAAACTTGAGAATGGTTTCCCATATACTTATGATACTCCGCCATGGTGTCACATATAGTTGTGATACTCTTACATGGAACCCCCTATAACTGTGATACTCAAGCATGGTGTACCATATAATTGTGATACTAAGGAATGACATCCTTTATACCTATGATATGTGGGCATGGAATCCCTTGTACAAGTGATACTCAGGCATGGTGTCCCATATACCTATGATACATGGGCATGGTGTCCCCTTCTACATTATGAGACTCTAGTGACTAGACAAGGATTCCTAATTTATCCCTATAATACTTTCTATTACTATAAATGTATATATATATATGGATATATATTTACTTATATATATATAGAATATATATATATATATACATAGATACATGAATATAAACATGTATGTATAAGTTCATGGTGAAATTTGTGGAGATGTTTTCCCAACACAAGCCGAAGTAGGTAGAGTTAGGCTGGTGTCCCTTAGGAACGAGATATCTCCCCTTTATAGTTTTCATTAATACATACTAATATTAAAACTAGAAATTTTACAATATTATCTGAACTGGACAGATGCTTCTACATATCGTTGGTGGTATCCTACTGAGTATACCTAACACCCTGTTCTGGATTTTGTTTGGTACTCAAACAACTTCATTGATGCAGTTAGGGACAAGGTAAGGTTCCTAGTCTTGGATGCTTGATTTATTATAGCATGGGAGATTGGGAGCATGGGACCAAGCCTTCTCTCACGATGTTATCTTGAGATACTCTGTTGGTCTTTTGGTTCTTTTTATATACCAACATGTATGTGTTCCTGATGCCAGGTCTTCATGTTATATTTCTTATTATAGTCATGACATTAAATCATTTCATATATGGTATTAGATGTTGTTATTAATGAATTTTTATTTTATTTGGATGATTTATCTTCTACTATCATATTATATTATTATTCCTCTATTTATCAAATTATTATACCATAGTGCTACTCTAATTATAAGGGTATAGTCTGCCCATTAAACCACTATAGACCCTCTCTTCTTTTTAGAATCCTCTTGCATGTGAGGAGGCACACTTGAGGTCATGTACCAAACTGAGTTCAGTGAAATTTGAGTGAACTGGGTCCTGGATGATGTAGAATCCTTTAAGTCTGTTGAGTCAAAACATGGTGTAGGAAACAATATTTTTTTCTAAGAAAAATAACTTCATCCATATAACTCAATATTTTTCATAAAAACACAAGAATCTTGAAATTTTATATTATTTCATACATCCTTTGATCTCATTCACAATTACACAAAACCATAAATTTTAAATAAATATAGAAACATGTGTGTGAGGAATACCACATATTGGATAAATTGATACCACTTGAAATATTAAGTCCTTCCAATATTAATTGGGAAAATTCCTTTTTATATAATTTTAATAAGCCATGGGGTTCTCATCACAAACTCTAATAAATCCATCTAGTTCATGATTCTATATTTTGAGATAACATTTTATCATGGGAAACATGTTTTTTAGTGATATTTTTCATCTAAAAGGTTCTTGGTATCCTAAAAGTAATAAAATTATTTGATAATTGTTATTATAATAACAAATAATAAATAAATTCATGAATGATTGTTCTTCTTTTATAGTTTTTTCTTCTACTAATTCTAGTGCTCAGATACCAATTGAGAAATATTCTGATTTCACCTTTTGATACTTAATGGTACTTTGGTACCATCATAACAATAAAATAATATTTGGTACTTCTTAAATATTAGATCGAGTATATCAAAGTTATTTCTCCTTATTTACTATCATCAATTATATTCCCTATTTTTTCTCATCACCTTATTTTTCCCCATTTCAGAACATGCATACTCATTGATCATATCTTTACCTTAATACTGCATGATTTTCCATACAAATTAGCCACATTTAAATTAATGTGGATATGGGTACCTCTAACATCCTTAGGTTGAGAATTTTGGTTTAGATTTAGGATCATATTCAATGATTTCCACTATATTCATATATTTTAAGTGGTTAATCTTATAAGTCCACTTGTATTTTTTTTTAGTTTTGATTTTAGAGTTCTCTATATTCTCTATCATTAGTCCAATCTCAATAGTAGATAAATGTTTCCTATAATGTTTTAATTTGATAAAATCCTCCATTATCCATCCTTCGTGATAGGATGACTCTTCCAGCAACATTAATTTCCTTCCAAGTGGTATGGTATGTGACACTATTAAGAAATTTAATATTTCCTTAATCATTTATTTTTATTAGATTTACCATATAATTTTTCCTTGATGATTATTTCATGACATGTTGATTCATTTTCCCCATAACTTGAATGACTTATTTCTCGTATATATTTATCTTCTTTCTCTCTCTGTGTACTACTGAGTGTAAACCATCATTGGTTCATGGTTCACCTTTAATTGAGGTCCATTTTTCTTATCCAAATATGTAAATATTTTTTAAACATAGATAATTTTTCTTTTTTTAAACATTTGGGTGTTTTTAAAAATAATAAGGGTGTTAATAATGACACTTTTATCTTATTTCCTACCAATTTGTTTCGTATTCCCATAGTTGAAACATACAAAGCATCTCCCATTAAATAAATACCATGTTCAATTATTTATCAAATAAGATATTGATTTTATATTCTTTATTTTTCAATTTATCCCTTTGGATTGTGAACACACATTTATGGCATGTCCCTTTCTTCCATAGAAGTATCACTTTTTAGATACCTTTCCTTTGAGTGTTTTCTTAAACATTTTACATGAAACATCATTTCTTTTGGATTTATTTTTTTAACCTTTATTTTTAATACCTACAATTAATTTAATTACATTTCCATAAAATCATAATTTATTACTGGTAATTCCACAATAAAAACACATGTTTTCATATTATTATTATTTTATACTTCTATTTTATTTAATGAAATTATCGTCATTCTGATATATTCTTATATATTTCTCATTATGAACCCTCTTATATACTTTTTGTAATCCACATTATACTTATTATTTTATTTTTATGTTGATGTATCAATCTTCAGAACTAATTTTCCAAAAATAATTGATCATTTAGTCTCGCAACTCATCTCAATTTTACTTCATGTATTGATAAATTAACACTGGATTTTCTTATTTTTTGTAATTGTGACTTTATTATTTTTCAACATAACTTATAAAAATACATATTATGTTGAGCCAATTTATTTAATCTAATATGGATTATATTATGACTTTATACTCCATTTTCAATAGATTCACCAATTTTTAACTTTCTTATTGAAAAGGTAATGTAATTTTATTTTGTTTTTTAATACTTAGTTACTTAATATCTATGTGGAATTTCTTTATTTTCCTGCAAGATTTCAATTCTCCTTCCCCTCATATTAATTTTTTTTCTAGAATATCGTTCATGTATTCTTCTTCATCTATATTATTCTCAAACCTTTACTATCCAAGGTGATATATTCTTTGAATTTATTTCTAATTGAGATCCCTTGAGAGTCTTATTATAGAATCATCAAATAATTTTAATATATTATCTAGATACTGAATAATTTTTTAAATTCCTTCCTCAAAACCCTTCAATTGAAACTTGTACAGTTCTTGTTCATCAGTGTCCACTTAATATGAGTACAATTCTTATTCATTTCAAAATCCTTCAAAAATTTTTCCTAATGTAAGTAATTTTTCAAGGGATCCAAAAACACTCTCCTTTTAAATATAGAAACATTTTGGACAAAAGATTCAATATTATAATTTAATTATTTAATAGAAGATTTCATATTGTCTATCTTATTGGCATGTTATTTCCATTATTATTCAAAACATAATATTTATGAATTTTATTTTTTTATTACTTGTCTAGGATGGGACATTTTGGCCTCGAGTTTTTTACTATACTTATAATATTGTTTTAAATTTCATCTAGTATTATATTTATTTCATTCCTTAAATTTCTAATTCTTAAGAATCCCATTTAGTTTCTAATAAATTTAAAAAACTCAATCTAGTTTATTCTTATCTAATAGAATGATCTATAGAAGGAGAAATCTGTAATCTACAAATTTCCTCGAGAAAAATATAGAAGTTTGAAAAATAATTCAAAATCATTTTTCTTATATACCAATTTTTGTATGGCGTGAAATACTACGAGAAATATTGATTTTACCAAATAAAAAATATATATTCTATGATCTTTTAATCAAGTTAGGAGAAACCATGTTCAACTTATAACACTTGATGTTTTACTCATCAGAACAAATAAAAGTATATAGGAATATAAAACACTTATATATCACAATGATTTTACATGGTTCATAAATAGGTATACATTCATGTTTCACACAAAAAAATGCATTAGTGTTCCAAATTCCACTAAAAATCACTAGTTTTTTGGATAAAACATCATCCATGGTCACTCCATGACAAGGAAAACTTTCTTACAATGTTTTATGTTTAGTTTCCACTCACTGAAGGCACATTGTCTTTTCTTCACCTTCATACACTACTCTGGTATGATCTAATATAGTTTATAGATATTAGGGTGTCTTCATGATAATAAATAGGTACACAATTTTTTATATATCTTACTATAGATAGATTCATAATTGATCATACAATTATGTTTCTTTCAACTTCAATAATATGAATTAAATCAAATCCTCAATAATGAGGGTTGAGTCAATTTATCCCCCAAATTAAAATAACTATTACTCTTATCTCGGATAAAGATATTTCATCACAATATCTACCTTATAGTATTCATTTTCATCTGACTAAATTTGGTAGTATTTATTTACTCATCTTGATCTCCCCTTAAATAATTATTATTGTTATGAAAATGATATAGTATTGTGTAATAAATCTACTAGGAAATTATGTTCTTATATATATTTGTTACAACTTTGTGAATCTACTTTGTTCAAATATAATTGCCTTCATATAATGTATTCCATAAAAGTACTTATCACGATTTCATTCCATACTCAACATTGCATTACATACATACTGTAACACAAGAATGACTTAATGAAAATATAAAGCATCAAATTTTATAAACAATTATTCATATACACACTTTTCATAAGTATATCCAAATCCTCCCTCTTTAACACTAATTCACACTACTTCTATATAAAGTACCATTTTCATGCACACTAAAATATCATGTTTGTCACATAAACATGTGTAAAACATGTGTCTTATTTTCAATGCTGATAATTAAAGAAAACTCACATGATTAAGACATAAAATCATAAATTATTTATTTCATATCACACAATTACTTCATGTTTCTATTATCCCTCAAAGATAATATGAAAATAGATAGATGGTCACTATTGAACTTCACATCCCCTCAAAATTAGTTCTAATCTCTATCATTTTCTCATCTATTAAATGAAGTTGGATGGAATAATTATATGTGAATTGAAAAACTAAAAATACTTCAAAAATCATAGTGAAACATATTTTTTTATTTACATTAATGAAACCAATCATATAAAAATACTACAAGGATCACCCAGCACTTTAGGGTCTCAAAAATATTAGAACCATTTTATAGTAATTGAAACCAAATTTTCATCAGATAGGTTTAATCAAATTTTAATTTGCATGCATGTAATTTTATGGCAACAATCCCATTCTTAAATTCATGGAACTTCATATAATAAATATATCATCCATGAATTCAATATTCTCATATATAAAATTCTTATAGTTCTACATTTTTACTTGAAATAATTTTTTTTAACTCATTAAATTCACAAAAAAGATTCTTGAGGTCTACAATGTTCAAGATTTGACATTCATTTTTTGTATTTGTGGGATGTATAAAACATATATTCAGATGGTAAAATATGATATCCTACATCACCAGTGTAGTAAGTCACCACTTGTGATAAAAAAATTTAGAAATGAGGAACATTAATCATATAAAATACTATAACACACATTACTTTTCAAAGTATTTAGGTGTTTCTTAATTTAACAAATATATTAAAAGATTTATGAATAAAATAATTAGAGATACCAATTCTAATGGATGCCAAGATTCCTTGATTAGTGTTATAATTTTTTATCCTTCATGCTTCTATCCTACATAGTCTCACCGCTTCCACTACAAAACTTGTGCGAGAAATTTTTGTACACTAGAAATATTTATTCCTTTTCCAAAATACTAACATCATCCAATACTAATAGGACTTATTCATATATGAGATCTTATCTTCATTAAATATCTTTCAATTTTTACTTATTTCAAATAAATTATTTTATGGATATTCCAAGAAACCTCCATGCACCTTCTTCACATTATTTAATATTGAAAAAAAAATAAAACTTATTAAATCGATGTTTTAACACCACATATGAGACTCCATTCGACATCGATAAATGTATTATTTCCCACATCATATTTTTTCTAGTGATGTTCTATTTACCTGGGAAAGTTTTGGTAATTCTACTAACTAACATAAGCTATTTATTTTTGATAATCGTTTCACCACTTTGAATTATTGGTGGAAACACTGTCAACTGACATGGGTGATTATATTAAACCCAATGGACTAAATATTTCATGTTTTACTACCTAAATGAAGTGATAAAACCATGATAAATTCAATACCATTTCCATCATTGGATAAAGATGATTTTTTGACCATTGTGATGATATCTCAAGTACCAAAAAGTTTTATAGAAGTTATTATTTCAATTTTATATAACATTATTTTTGTATAACAAATGAATATATATACTAGTTTATAATAGGGATACCCTTTTTTTGTTCTATTTCATTTAATAACAACACACCTCATGTGATCTCTGGTTGATATTCATACATTATGTTTGGAATGCATCCCAAGGAAAGGTACCATGAATAAGAGAGAAAGATAGAGGATCTCGGTGAGAATGAGTTGGCTGACCAAAAGCATGGTCTATGACTAATAATAGAGTCTTGTTTTTGTTTTTTTGTTTTTATTCTTTACTATATATGATTGACCAATAAGGTGATCTTTAATTAATGTATGATTGTATGATATATATAACAATATGTAGTTATAACATGGTGATTATTTATTTATCATGGAATTACTTCCATAGAAATATCGTTTTATAATATGATATTATATAGGTTATGTATATATATATATATATATTATGATTATTATAAGATTATAGTCGCCTTACCATGTCATTATTCAACCCTCCCCACTAGTAAAAAGTATCTTGTATAAAAGGCAAATACCTTAGGTCATGTGGAGCCTTAATTTAGGCCTTGCATGTTGCAAATCGGGACATCCCAAAGTGGAATGATATCATTTAGAAATACTTTTATAGTTTAGGACATGGATTATAGATATAAGAATAGTCAAAACATTTGATGCATGTTTTATTTATGCCAAACCAAAATAGTTATGGGTTGAAATTCATGGTTTTACATAATAAAGACTACGTTTATTAATTTTAATTATTAATGTTTAGTTATTTCTGAGAAATTATTATATTTATAGATTTTTTATTTATTGTTTGTTGTTTTTTATTTTACCAAGGTGTCAATAGAAATGCGTACATTTATCATTTTTTATGTATCCATATATGGCATGTAAATGGTTTTCTATGATTCAAAAATGGTTTTAAGAAAAAAAGAGGTTACATTTATTTAAAATTTCAATAATAATTTCTTTTATGTTTTACCAAATAACTTATTAGTTTATAATTACTTAGTCGAGCCATCTCAGTGATGAATTCCTTGATATAGATCCTTAGAGAGTGATTTTTTTCAATGTGAATGGATATATTAATGACCCAAGAGTGTGTATTATATGTATGAGGATACATAAATAAGTTTTATAGACCTATATTGAGTGGGATTGAATTTGTATTCCTTGGTTTTTGTTATATAAAATCATAAATATGACAAACCAACTCTTTATTACACATAAATTCATGATTTATTACATAATATCACACATAATACAACCTAAAAAATCAAAAATTATATCATATTTTTGAATTAGGTACATTATATAAGACATTAAAACATGAAATATGTGATCATTGTTGAAAAAAACTTTAACATGCTCATATTATTCATTTATACTTAAAACTACATGGGATAACCTAAGGACACACATTAGAAAGGGGTGATCTAGAAAGATGAGTCAAGGAATAAGAAAATAATAACATAATGAATTTATAAAGTTTTAGACAATATAAATACAAATTATATATAAAATGGGTGATAATCTTAAACATGAACAATGAAGGATGATTCAGAAGGATAACATATGAGCTACATGGGAAAATGTGGAAATAAAATTAAACATAGCATCATAAACATAGGTCAGGGGTAAATTATAGGAAATAATGATAGAAAACGTCTCATGATGTATTAGGTTTACACTTTAATCCCTTGAATTACATATAATGAGACTAAACCAATACCCAATTCATTGGAGTTCTATATAATTTTGGGAACACATGTTACTTTCATATGATTCGCATGCATAAGTGTGCCACATAGATCATACAACATGGAATCATTTATCCTAATATATTATTCCATGATCACATAGTGTGGAATAAAAACATTTAATTCCCAAATAAAATAATTACAAGATCATAAATTTTGACACCCTTGATAATAAATAGGTGAATATATTCACTACACAATTGTTTTGGCATGGAAATCATAGTGAAATATTGGTAGTATAACAGTGGTGTATAAAAGTTCATGGTAAGTCTTAATGAGAGTTAAATGGGTCTCAAATCTTTTTTAAATCACATGTATGTAATTTAAAATACTAGAAAATATAAAAAAATTATGAAATGGAGATAAAAGGCTTAAGATAATGAGAATGCTTGAATCAAGAGGATAAAGAGAGGATCCCTTACAAAAGTTCAACATGGTAACAATTTTACTAGAAGATTCATGGGAGATATTATATGAGAGTGAAAGAGGTATCTAATAATTTATAAATAAAATTTACTATAAGGTAGATATTTAATAATATATAACAACATGGAAAAATAGAAATTTAGAGGCATAACAGAAAAGATGTTCTTGAATAAAAAGGAGAGATGGAGATCCAATTCTTTGAGAGTGTGATTCCAAAATCATAGTAAGAGATTCTTTGGACTATAATTTCCCTGAATTTCATTTTTATTCTTTATTTAAATTATATTGAATTGTTTCAAAACATCACGCTTTGACAATAGATGATTCTGAGGCCCGGTGATCCCGGAACAGAATTCTGAAATTTTTTTGAGTTCACTTAAGTAAACATGCAAGCAAGTTTCTCTAACTTCTGAACCAGTGCTCGAATCAAACATATGAGGGAACCATTGAACATAGAATGTTGGGATTCACATAGAATGAACTTAACTTCGACCTTCAAGGGTAAGACAGTAATGTTATTTTTTGTACATTTTGGAAAATAATAAAATAAACTTATAAAGTTATTTTATTTCATTTATCAACCGTTGTGTGGAGAACAGTGGCACTGCAGAGTGGAAATGAGGTGATGACGAGGCACATTAAAGAAATACCCTTAATGACTCTTTACGTCACAAAGTAAAGGTGCAAGGTCGCATCATAATAGAAATGCAACAACATGTTCCCTTTTTAATTTCCCAACACATTGGATAGTTGGGAAAGAAATCATGGGAAATATTTGGATGAAACTCCAATGAGTTTCCTCTCCAATAAAGAATAAAAAATGATGGTGGAATGTCATCAACATCGACGTGCCTCCATGATAATGGATTAATGATGTCGATCTCTTAAACCCTCAAGGTTGGAATGCTACGGAAACAAATGTCAAATGATGTAGGGGTTTATACTTTCATTGTGATTTCTTTTCTTCCCCGTTATTATTTTAAATGAAAAATATAGATCAACCCATGAATAGGTTGATCTGTAGATCATTTTTTCTATAAATAGGGTGATATTTCTGCGATTTATATTCTGGATTAAACAATTGTTATTTAAACATCATGCCCAAGCCTCCCATATTTCAAACTTCTAACGATGAGGGAACAAGCTGACACGAACAAGACCTGAGCCCCTCCACCTTGTGAATTCTTCAGGGAAAAATTATCAAAATAATGTCAAGGAGATATCAAGGCCTCTATAGGTAATGTTGAAGCCCTAAGGTTTTGTAGGCATAGACGGTTTGGGAAACAGACTACCAGAGAAAATCCGATGGCCCATAGAAGGAACTATTAGCGCACCGGTACAGGCAGCGACTACAATTAGAGGGAGACGGTGTTACCATCGGTGCGCCATGGTGGTCTATATATGTTGTTCCAAATGGAGCCTTGTGGAGGTTTGTCCCACATTTGGGCCCCTCAAGTAAGCCAGTGGCACGCAGTCACTTGACCACAGTGGAGAAATAGCCCAGAAACAAAATATGGGGTGAACTGGAGAGATGGACGCAACATCATGTTGCCTCCCATCTATACCATATGGCAGTCCCCCTCTGGTGTACCGGGCAAACTCGCAGGCCGATCCCGGGGCCCAATGGGCCGGATACGCAACCCAAATATCTAGACCCAAGATGGGCTATGTCTGAGTCAAGACTGTAGACCCATGCGGGGTCCAATTCAGGTCAAGAGACCCGGGTCAGGTTGGTGTACCTTGGGATGGTCGGTTCGGGTCGGTCCGACCAGGTGGGACTAGACCCAACCGATCCCTTTTTGGAAAAATATCCTTAACTTACAGACCAGGAATCCGATTTATGTGATGTCTATGGTACAAGAACCCTTGTGATGTTACGGTCATTCTGAGATACTCTACGTGAATTTTGGTGGAGGTTGGAATATGGACAAGTTGGATCGAACTTGAATCTAACTAGACCCTTTTTACAAAATTGTCCATATCTTACATATCAGGAATCCATTTGACGCTCTGTCTATTGCGTTGGGACCCTTATGATGAGACAGTCATATGGGTTTCACTATGTGGGACTTTTTGGTGGCAGAGGTATGACCAATGGTGTCAGAAGAAGATAATCCAGAAATCAATCGTGTTAAGTGTGGGAATCCTGTGGTTGGATCTAACGTGAAGAATAAGAGAGACCCTTCATTGATAAGCATAAGAGGGACAAATCATGGATCAGTAATGAGAGACCCTTCATGGATCATCATAATAATGACCCTTCTTAGATCAGAATAAGATAAAACCTTTGTGAATTAGCATGAGAGAGACCCTTCGTGGATCAGCAGTAGTACAACCCATCATGGATCATCCATAGAGGTACCTCTCATGGATCAGCAGCAGAGCACCCCTTCATGGATCAACTGTAGAGAGACTCTTCGTGGATTAGTAGTAGAGAATCTTAATAGAATAATATGAGCTAGCTTTATGACTAATCCTCTTTACTTCTGTACTTATGTTATACTTGGTGTTCATTGTGTCTTTCACATTGTGCTATGTATTTGAGATCATGCATAGTGGTATTACCTATATGGTTTTTACATTGTGGTATTATCCTTTTTGGATATCTGAGAGACCTTCAGGGGTCTCAGGGTCCCTACAAAGTACTGTAATACTCACTCCTACACGAGCATCATCCACACCAGTTTTGTATTGTGAAGAAATATTTTATTGGGACATTAGGGAACCAGGGATAGACCGCGCTTGGAGGTGGATCGATAGACGCGGTGTGCTATAGTGACATCTGAAATCATGTTGTACCTACCCTTTAGGTAGGATCCTTGACAGAAAACCTTCATAGCTTGCACTTCCTTAGTCGTACTTTCCTTTTGGTTGGGCTTGTATTCCCGCCTCTTTCACATTTTTTAGTACTTGTACATGTTGTTGGTTCCAATTTCAACATACTTTCCCTAGAATGGGATGTGTGTTTGTGTGTGTGTGTTTAGGTTGACAGTAGATGCCATCCATTTTTGGTATATGCCTTTTTGATGCTAGTTTCCAGCCCCTGGCCTATAGAAGGTGGGCTTGGGGTAGTCACGACACAGGTCCAGGGGGACGGGTCATAATAGTAATATTTGGTGAACTTTTGAAGGACTCTATATACGGTAAGTAGGAGTAAATAAGTAGCAAAATGTTTTTTAGTTGAGATAAATAAATGATTGGTTGGGTTTATAAAGGAACAATGAGGGGAGTTCTTTATTATTTCCCGAACATAAATATTCGACTCTATATAATAATGACATCAAAACCGCAAACCATATCATGGTTTTTTCCCATGGTTTCAGCCATAGGTTATAATTTTTCATTATCTTATAATCCCAAGGGAAACAAATATTAATATATTTCCCTTGGTGATGTGTAAGTGAGGCATTTTCTTAGAGAAATGATTTTAGGACATTAAAATATATTAATGGTTTTCTGGAGGATTCATAAATGATTTATAAAATTAATTAAATAAACATAAAATTAAATTATTTTAAATTTTAAACATATACTTTTTCATGTATACCTTATATAGTATTTATTACATCATTTTTGGGTCATTGTGATGTCATAATACACACCATATATTTATACGGTATTTAAATTTTAATAGAAATTCGCCATAGGATAATTTCAATGTGTTGATTCAAAAAATAATATTCATTTTATCAAATTTTCTTTTCTAAATATATGCATTTTCACTTCTAAAATATAATCTACATTTACTGATAAATGATGGCTTTTTTACAATAACTGTTTTCCAACCCCTATTAAAATTAAATTTGACTTCGTAAAATTTAAATGATCATTTATATTTATTATAAATTATTTAATAATAATAATTTATTAAAATATTATTTATTTCCAAAATCAATTAATTCATAAAAATAACTACGTTAATTGAATTTCAATATTATCAATAATTATAATTTATATTTTACTATATCAAAATATAAATATTTTTAATGTAACAGTAATAAGATGAAAATATATTCATTATACTATAAAATATATATATGAATACTATTAGGGTCTTGATACATATCTTTTTATTAACTAGAAAACTCCCAAAGGGTAAGGTGGGTGATCGTGAGACATTCATGTGGTCGTTCAACATACATAGTTTGTGTTGTGATCTCAATGATCTCGAACTTCTCCCATAAACAGTTTTTTTTCATGCTTTAGTTGTTGTATATCAGCTTGTGCTTAGTCAATGGTAAATACCAATGATTATATATCCCTAAAAATCATTTATAATTGGTCTTCATAGTGTACAATCCTACTAGTTGGGGACATCACTTACTTTTTTTGTGTTAATTGGATAAATAAAAATCCTATATTTATACTAATCATATGATAACTAATCAAATGATATAGTATGAATGGTAATGATTCTTAATGATATTTAAAATATAACAGGATATAATAATACCAAATAAGTTCATGTGGTTTCTATATCCATAATATATATTATTACATTTAATTAATTTTCATGGGTGATTTTATTTATAAATGTTCGGGATGTCACAATTTTACTCCTTTCATAAATTTCACCATAAAAATTTCCATTTCGCGCACTAAAAATGAAGAGGGTAATTCTGTTTGATTACCTCCTCTAATCCTCACGTTTCTTCTTTAAAATTTTGGTTTCTTTACATTACATAGACCAGCTTCATTATATTATTTCTTATAACATTATCTCTAAGATCTAAGATCTTCAGCAGATATTCCTCATATGAAAGATATTTCTCCAAAGGTACCATCTCTACATTAATCACATGCATGGGGTCTATTATGTGCATCCTCAAGTGTGATATGTGGAAAACATTATGCACTTTAGATAGGTTAGGTGGTAGTTCTTTTTGATAGTGCACTGCCTTAATGTGATCAAGGATCTTATAGATATTAATGTATCTTGGACTAAGCATTCCCTTCTTCAAAAATCCTATTACTTTATTCCATGGAGATATGAGGAGGAATACCATATCTATAACCTCATACCCTATATCTAATCGATGATTATCATTATTTATCTTCTATCAGATCTGAGTAGCCTTTATGCTCTAATACATGGTCTTGAGCTTTACTACCATTTCATCAACCATTTAAGAACCTTGTATTTTGTGTTCCCCAACATCATGCAATCATAAATGTGTACTTCACCTCTTCCTAAAAAGGGAATCATAGGGGGGAACTTAGATTTTTTTATTGGAAACTATTATTATATGAGAACTTGACCAGAGGAATATTTTGATCCCATTATTCTTCAGAGTCAATTAATAATGGTATCAACATTTCCTCTAGTGTTCAGATAGTCTTCTCAGATTGGCCATCAGTTTGAGGGTGATAAGTCATGATAATGTTCAACTCGGTATTTAGAGCATGTTGAAGAGTCGTTAAGAACATAGAGGTAAATATTGGATCATTATCAGATACAATCAATAGTGGTGTTCCATTCATCCTCACCACTTCTCTATTGTATATCACTACAATTAAATCAAGTGGGAAGTCCTATAAAATTTAAATGAAGTGAGAAGTCAATGTAAGATAATCCACAACAAACCATATATCTTTATTTAATATTAATTTCATCAGATGACTAGTTTCAAATTACATTGTTATATTTTACCATTTCCATGTATGTATGGTTAATGGTTGAATAATCCCCTAGGATTTTTTCCTTTATTCCTTCACATACTAAAATTAAATTCAGTTTGATATATATTCTATGATCTCCTTCTTAATATTGTCCCACCAATAGTTATCTCATATATCTCATTACACCTTTGTGCTCCCTGCATGGATGGATAAGGTAGAAATATGCGCATCTTCCAATAAGTCCTTCTATAACTCATGATTTTATGGTACATATATCTTGACCCAAATATTACAACTCCTTCTACATTAACATTTAACTGTGAGGATTAACCTTTTCTTATTGAATCCTATTTATTCTAAATTCTCACATCATCTATTTTGGAATCCAATATCTTATTCAGACGATAATATTGAGAAATAATTTGTGAAAGGATTGTTGATGTTACTTCCTTTACGATTCACATTTCTATCCTATTCAATTCTAAGGAGATCAAATCCTTCTCATTTCTCTTCAATGAAAAAAATTGATGGATCATATACACATAGTGAATCATACAATTTATTTTATTTCCCAGTATGGTATTGGATTGAGAAATCATAATCCTTAATAAGCTCTGACCATCATCATTGGTATAGTCTAATCTCTTTTTGTGTGAATATACACTTGAGGCTCTTATGATCTATATATATTTCACACTTCTCCAAAAATAGATAATGATACTATATTTTCAAATAAAATATCCCTAACTCTAAGTAAAGATAATGTTTTGGGTTGTTATGTTAATGAAATATTAGTTATTTGTGGAATAGGATATCACTTTTTCATTCTATAATAAAACATAACCCAATCCCTTCTTCAACAAATCACTGTATACCACAAAAAGTTTCCCACTTGGGGGTAGCATATGTACAGGTGTAGTGATATACCTCTTTTTCAACTCCTTTAATCTCTCTTAACATTCATAATTAAAAAAAGTGGACTCCCTACAATGTTAGTTTGGTTATAGGGTTTGAAAATCATGAATAATTTCCCACAAATTGAGTATAATACCCATCTAATCAAAGTAATCTATGGATTTATGTCATAGTTATTTCCCTCAGCCATCCTTAAATTTATTTTTTCTTTCAAGGGTCCAAAAATATATCATTTTTTTGTGATAATATTCCCTAACAATTAGCCTTATTTCCACAATAAATCAATTTTTTATACTTTACATAACGATTATCATTTTGTAAGGTCTATAGAACAGTGCTTATTTTCTCTTCATTCTCCTCCTTCCTTTTGGATTATAATATAATATCATCTATAAATACTCCCAATTTATTTTGAGAAAATAAAGAAATACTTTATTCATAAAGTTCAAAAAAATTTATAGAGTCGTTTTGAGTTCAAATGGTTTTACTATGAACTCATAGTGCACGTACATTGTATCAAATGTAATCTTGGGGATATCCTCCCTCTTCACCCTAACTTGGCAATACCTGAACTGAAGATCCACCTTATAGAAGTACTTGGATCCATGTAACTGATAGAAAAATTCATTAATCCATGGGAGAGGATTTTTTTTCTTTATTTTGATCCTTTTTAACTCATAGTAATTAATGCAAAGGCTCATTGACCCATCCTTCTTCATGGTGAAGAGGGATACTACACCTCACAATAAATCACTTGGGTGTAGGAACCCTTTATCCAGATTCCCCTATAGTTGTTTATTTAGTTCCTCACCTTCCACAACATCCATTCTCTATATATTCATGGATAATGAAAATTACCAAGGTATAAGATCGATTTAAAATTCAATCTCTCTGCTATGAGGAAGACTATGAAATTCTTCAGGAACAAATCACCATATTCCCTCACAATGGGCATCTCTTCTAAGATTATCTTTTCCATAGAGTCAATCATTTGATAAATATATTATTTATCATATGGAAATAATATCCATGTTTGATATGTTGGTTCTAAAGAAGATTCATCATCCTCCTTTAACTTTTATAGAATTAGGGGATAATTTTTAATACGGACAGCGATTTACTTCTCATGGAAATTTTTGATTCATCTATATAAATAAATTTAATCCGTTAACAAAATTTTATCAAATTCCACTAAAGAGAGTATCATAAGGTTAACTATTATTTTAATCCTATAAATTTTTATAGGGTGTGAGTTTTATTCTTGGGATACAAATTTACCCATTTTAGGTTTTCACCAAAAACACTACATCCATGTTTTGGGGTGGTGTTTGAATAATTTTACTGAACAAGCATGATATGAAGGAATGCCTAGAACCATGGATTATAACCCTACCTTTAAATTTTTTATTTTGGTTCTAACCATTTACTTTATCCAAAATAGACAAAGGGATGTTTACTTTTAAACTACTAAACAAATAAATTTAAAACTAAAAAAATAAAAATGATAACTTATAAATTTCATGTATTTCCTTATCGTATTAATTTCTAGGATTCAATTTATGTTATCCATGATATGTTTCCAAACATATACTCTTATGGGAATTTTTTGTTACATTAATAATGGTTCATAATGAGATTGTTACTTAACCAAAAAAATAAACCTTAGGATTTTCAAACCATGTGTGTAGTAAGGACTATAGTGATACACTAGTTCCCGATCAAGACTAGTTTAATGTTGTGTTTTCAAGCTTTACCCCTCAGTACATATGTTCTAGATTTGCATCCACTTTTAGTTTCTAGATAGGGATTTATTTTCTTGGAAAAATTTCTCTATACATTATCAAAATTTATGGATATATTCTTATGTTTAGTCTTATCCCTATGTCCCCCTCTATAGTTATTTAATATTAATCCCAAAAATTACTAAACATTCTTTTGAAACCAAATATGACCAAACTGATCTTTATTAAACAAAAATTCATGATTTATTACATAATATTACACATAATACAACCTAAAATATTGATAACTAAAGTGTATTTGTAAATAAGATACATTACCTTAAAAATTAAAATAGAGAATACATCATCAATATTTAAAACTTCTTTAACATTCTTATATTATTTCTTCATTCTTAAAACAACATGGGATAACCTAGGGACATGCATAAGAAAGGGGTGAGGGATAAAGCCCGATAAGGGAAAAATAAAATCATAAAATAATGAAGGTATAACATGTTATATAAAAAGAATACAAATGATACATAAAAATATTTTGAATCATTAAAATGAATAATTAATCATGATAATATTAGATATAATAAAGGCTATATGGGAAAATGTGGTAACAACTATAAACATGGAATCATAAACATAGGTCAAGGTTTAATGCCAAAAAATAATGATAAAAAATAATGATGATGGATTTGGTTCACTCCATAATACCTTGAAATAATTTCATATGACACTATAACATTACCAAATTCATTGGAGAGCTATATAATTATGTGTTCACCCATCACTTTCAGATCATTCACCTTCATAGGTGTGCCACATAGATTATACAACATAGAATCATATCTCACCAAATTTATTCCAATATAAAGGAGTGTGGAATATATACATTTTATTCCCCAATCAAATAATTATTAGTTTATAATTATTAACACCCTTGATAGGAAATATGTACGAGTATTCACTAAATAATTAGTTTGGCATGGAAAACCACAGTGAAATTTCACCAGCATAATAGGGGTGTATAAAAGTTCATTGGAGGGAATAATGAGATTGAAATGGATCTATCATAATTTATTAATCATAAATAATTAATGGGTATATGGTGTAACATATACCAATATTATAAAATTAGGATAAAAGGAATCAGATAATGAATATTCTTTAATTAAGAGGAGAACGAGAGGATCTGTTACAAAATTTTGGCATGGTAATGGGTATACATAAAGGTTCATGGGATGGATTATTGATATTGAAAGGGGTATCTAAAAATTTATAATTAAAACATATAGTTATTGGGATATTTAAGAACATATCCCAAGATAGAAAAATTGATATTAAGAGTAATAATGTAAAATAAATACTGGAATAAAAAAGATATAGGGAGATCCCTTACCTTGAGAGTGTGGTACCAAAATCATAGGAGAAGCATGTTGAGCGATTTAGGGAACCTTGGGAGGACTCTATAGAGGTTGGTGTAAATTAATAACGTGATATAATTATTTTTAGTGAATAGAAATTGAAGCATGGTGATTGTATATAGGAAAAGAGAGGGGAGTTCTTTATTATTTCTCAAACATAGCTTTTGGACTCTTTATAATAAGTTAATCAAAACCAATAACCTTAAAATGGGTTTTCCCTTGCTTTATTACAAATGATAGTTATTTTTATTATTTTATAATAACAAGTTATAAACTTATTAAATTATTTCCCTTGGTGATGTGGAACTGGGTCATGTTCTTAAATAAATGATTTTAAAACCATAAAATAAATTATATGTTTTGAAGGATTCATAAAGGGTTTATAAAACTAATAAAATTAACATAAAATTTAACTATTTTAAAGTCGAAGCATGTAATTTTTCTCTTATATATCATATATTATTTATTACATCATTTTTGGGTCATTACACACTGTTTATTTATATAATATTTAATTTTACCCAAAAATTTGACTATCTCATAAAATTATGAAAAAATAACGATTGGATAATTTCAACGCCTAGATTATAAAATTAATATACATTTATTAAAAATAATTTTCTATATATATAAATTTTAACTTTTAAAATAGAATAGACATTTACTAAGAAATTTTATCCTTTTATAATAACTATTTTCGATCCCCTGATAAAATTAAATTTGACTACATAAAATTTATATGATCATTAATATGTAATATAAATTATTTATTATTAATATTTTATTAAATATTATTTATTTAAAAAATGGTTGAATTCATTAAAATAAAATCCTTAATTGCATTTGAACATTACCCAAAAATAAAATTTGTGTTGTATTATATCAAAATAAAATTCATTTATAAAGTAAAAATAATAAGATAATAATATATTAATTATTCTATATAATTTACATATTCACACTATGATGTTCTCAATAAATATCCTTTTATTACACCATTATGAATCCTAATGCTAAGGTGAGTGATGGGGAGACTTTTATGTGGTGGTTCAACATACATGGTTTGGGATGTGAGCTAGATGAACTCGAATTCTCCCATGAATGGTTTCAATCATGCTTTACTTGTCATATATCTATGGCATATCTCCTTTTTATTACATAACTTTTCAATACATTTTACAAATAGAGGATATTTAAAGTCTAGTGTCTTGGAAATCATGGACATAAAATATGAAAAAAACATTGAAAATTATTTTAATCAACTTATAAGGCTTCATCATATGTTCATCCAAGGAACAATTACTACATCTCTTATCATGGAGAAATACATCAAAGTAAAGGGTGACAACAAGGCCCAGTAAGGGTAAACAAGGGAATCAATTTTCTTGTGATATCAATAAGAGCTTGATAAAAACATAAAGACATGAGAAATGGATGTATAGGCATATGATAATGAAAATTACTTGAAACAAAACTTGAATATGTGGCTACAACATTTCATTTAGAAATTCATGAACATATAACCAAGGTTTATCCCTGAGGTGTCATAAAAATCACAAAGGTTATTCACCAAAGTATCCTAAAACATGTCATATCTAGAGATTAATTATATACCCAATGCATTGGAGCACCATAAAGGAGCACCATTAATATGTCTCTATTTTCAGGTGATCCACATAGATCATGATAAAAAATTTCATAAATAACCCATACGGAATAAAAGAAATGGGTTTCATTTCAAAATCATGATGTTTTAAAAGTTCCTAAAATTAAGATCATTATATAATTTATAACCCATGGAAAGGGAGATAGGGATATATTTATGTCAATTCCAGAATCAAATATATAATTTTTATATATTTATGAACACCCATTGAAACGAAATAGGTCTGGGTAATCACATAAATAAACAAGAGAATTTCTTGAGAGAAAGAGATAGAAATTTTGAGACGAAATTTCTACAGCATAACGGCTATATAACATGGTTTTAGAAAACATTGAAAAGAGAGAGGAGAAGGGTCAACCACTCATAAATAATTCATAATACATTATGGGTATAGAATAATATAATGTTATGGATATTTTAATGACATACCACATGAAAAGGAAACATGAAAAAAAAGAGAAGATGAAATTTCTTTTACGAGAAATTCGGCAGCCTGACAACATCACTAAAAAATTCAGAAATAATATTGATGAGAGTGGAAAGGGTATGAAAAAAATTATAAATGAAATTGAAATTAATTAGAACATATAAGAACATAATCTCAACATAAAGAGATAAAAACTAGAAGACACAACATAAAGGAAGTCATGTCTTAAAAGAGGAGGGTGAAATGATCCCTTACATTGAAGAGTAACTTCGAAAGCATGAAGGTCGGGACTTTGGGAGGCTTGAGGGAACCATGCGAGGACTCCCTAGGAGGTAAAGAGACCAAAAAATCATTGAGTATGATTTTGGAATGAAAATAATGAGGGAATGGCTTGGTTTTTATAGGAGTAGTGAGGGAATAAAATATTAATTTCCAAGGGACACCTCATCCGTGGTATTGGAAAAACCATGGGGTTGGCCATTCTATTTTCCCATTGTATTTTCTACATGGGAAAAATAATAGCATATCTTACTATTCATAAGTCGAATATATTGATTACATAATTAATACATCATTAATGATGTCATTAAACACCCGAAACATAAATTTGTAATTTTACTATTCACTGAAAAATCAACTATTTTAGAAAAATCAAAAAAATTACCCTAACCTAATATCGATGATATGAATTCAAAAATGAACTATATTTTTTGAAAATAATTTTCTAAACATTTTAAAATTAATTTTTAAATAAATACACTATTCACTGAAAATTCAACTTTTTCATAAAAATCCTTAAATTCACCTTAACCTAATATCGATGCTCTGAATTCAAAAATGAACTCCATTTAATAAAATTAATTTTTTAAATAATTTTAATTTAATTTTCAAATAAAAACACTATTCACCTGAGAAATAACTAATACTTAACTAATAATTTTTGAAACACTTATTTACTTATTTTATTGAATCACATTACCAAAAAAGGTGCCTAAATTATATTAATACTTTCTTAAGTGAGGTTACTAATTCATTTGGTCGTAATACTATTCATAAGTGTAAAATTACTATTCATAATTTACCATTCATCAAAAATTAAGTGGATCTTATTAGACTCCAAATTTCATACTAAACATAACTGTAGAAGACCATTTTTTAAAATCATTACACATTATTAATTATTTAAGGTTTACATAAATATTTTTAAAAATATCCTTTTTCCAAAATTCACCAAAAATATACATCCTATATTTATCTGGATATTTGAAATTCAAAAACATCACCATAAGAAGAAATAAAATTTTTATTTATCTCAAAACGACTACATATTATAGATAAGGTCTCGTTACATATCCCCTTATAACACCATCATAGGACCTAAGCGTAAGGTGTGCTAAGATGACAGAATCTTGGGGTGGCACAACCAAAATTATCTGAGTGGTGATTTCAATCAGCTTAAACTTCTCCCATAGGTGATTCTGTTCAAGCTTCACATGATGAAGTTCAGCTTGGGTTTGGTCTAGAGAAAATCCCAGTGGTGCTAACTCCTTCCCATGTTCTGTGAGATGGGATTTGATCGGCCCGAGACTACTGCATGAGGCCATTCAATCGTCATTCTGTAACCAATATCACATGTATTTATAAACAATAATTGAAACATTAAGAGTTTAGTTTCGATCTGTCATATTGACCAATAGTCATATTGACCAATAGTCATATAAAAGTATAAACCCAACATTATCCTTTTAATTATACTTATTTCATTAAAATGAAATAGTTTTGTTGAGTATAATATAAAATAACACACAAAATTAGGAAACGAAAATTATAAAAAATTCTGGGTCGTTACATTCTTCCGCCCTTAAGGAATTTCATCCCAGAAATTTTAATTCTTACCTTAAGAAGAGAAAAGGTGTGGGTAATTCTACCTCATTGACTCCTCTGGTTCCCACATGGATTCTTCACATTTGTGGTTTCTCCACAACACCTTAACAAGGTGGGCCGCCTAGTTGCGTAGAACCTTGTATCTACAATCCAAGATCTCCACCGGCTTCTCCTCATAAGAGAGTTCATGTCCTAGTTGTACCACCTTTGGTTTTAGTACATGTGAAGGGTATTGTATGTACTTACTGAAGAGGGATACGTGGAAGACATCATGGACTTGTTCTAGATTTGGAGGGAGTGCAAGCCGATAGGCCACTGCTCTTACACGATCAGTGATTTCATAGGGTCCAATGTACTTGGGGCTAAGCCTCCCTTTCATCCCAAACCTCATGACTCTTTTCCATGTTGAAATTTGAAGAAATACCTTATCACGACCATCAAAATATATGTCTCCTCGACGGCTGTCGGCATAACTCTTTTTCTGACTCTGAGCATCCCAAATGTGTCGTTGGATGGAAAGGACTTTTTCAGTCATCTCTTAGACAAGATCAGACCAAAGAAGCTTTCTCTCACTAGATTCATCCCAACAAGTAGGATTTATACATTTCTTCATATATAGAGCTTCATAGGGTGCCATTTGAATGCTTGAGTGGAAGCTATTTTTGTAAGAGAACTGAACTAAAGGGAGATATTGATCCCATCACCTTTAAATTCCATTTAGCATGTTCTCAGTATGTCATCGAGTGATTGAATATTCCTTTCATATTGGACATCATTTTGGGGGTGATATGACATACTGAAATTCAATTCAGTGCTCAGTCCATGTTGAAGACTTCTCCAGAATTTTGATGTGATCCTTGGATCATGATCAGATATGATAGAAAGTGGAACTCCATGAAGCTTTACCACTTCCTTCACGTAAATCCTGGCAAGTTGATCAAGAGAGAAATATTCCAGAATGGATTTTAAATGGGCACTCTTGGTGAGATAGTCCACAATAACCCATATTGCATTGTTTTTTGGAAGTTCTCGGGAGACTAGTGATGTAGTCCATAGTGATATTGTCCCACTTCCATGCTGGTATGGATAGTGGTTGCAATACCCCTTAAGGAATTCGTCACCCTGCCTTCACTTGCTGACATACTAGGAACCTTTTAGTGTAGTCATCAATACCCCTTTTCATATTATCATGCCAAAAATGATCATGAAGGTCCCTATACATTTTTGTGCTTCCAGGATGTATAGAGAAAGTAGAGCTATGAGCTTCATCCATCATCTCCTTCTTTATTTCTGGGATATATTGAGCACATAGGCTTGTATGAAATTTTAGTATCCCTTCTTGATCAATGTTAAACTCAAGAAACTTCCCATCCTTTATGGCCTCATACTTCTCCTGTAACAGAGGGTCTTATTTATTATCTTTCTTGATCTTCTCTAGTAATGATTGTTGAGAAATAATTTTGGTTATGGTTGATGATGTCCATTCCCTTATAATTCCCATGTCCAGTTTTACTAGGTCATTGATCAATGTATATCTTTGAATCCTCATCATGGAATGAACAACTGAGTCTATCCTGCTTAATGCATGAATGCCTTTGTTTTCTCTTCCAGGATGATAATGAATTGAACAATCATAGTCATTAAGAATTTACAACCTTTTCCTTTGTCTCATGTTCAATTCCATTTGTGTGAAAATATACTTCAAACTTTGATGGTCTGTGTATATATAAAATTTCTCCCCATAATGACAGTGCCTCCATATCTTCATAGCAAAAAAGAATGCATCCAGCTCTAGATCTTGCGTAGGATAATTCTGCTCATGAGTCTTCAACTTTCAAGATGCATAAGCAATGACTTTTTCATTTTTCATTAGGACACACCCAAACCCTTTGAGATATGTATCGCTAAACATAATTAATACTTATCCCCATGAGGTAAGATTTAACAGGGGTTTAGTAAAAAACCTCTTCATCAGCTCTTGGAAACATTCCTCACACTCCTTTGTCCAAAGGAACGTGACCCATTTTCAATTTAACTTGGTTAATGGATTAGAATATCATGAAAAGTTTTTCAAAAACCTCTAATAATATCCTTCTAATCCAAGGAAACTTCGAATATTTGTTATTGTTGTAGGTCGAGGCCACTCCACTAAAACTTTTGTCTTTATAGGGTCGACTATGACTCCTTCATTGGTAATAATGTTCCCCAAGAAAGCAACTTGTTGTAACCAGAATTTACCTTTACTGAACTTTCAAAAAAGCCTTTCCTTCCATAGAGTTTGAAAAATAACCCTTATATGATCTTCATGCTCCTCGTGACATTTCGAATATATCAAAATTTCATCAATAAAAACTACTACAAAGTTATCAATTTAGTAATTAAAGAATCTATTCATCAAATCCATAAAAATACCAGGTGAATTAGTTCGTCTAAAGGGCATAAAAACAAACTCATAATGCCCATATCTTGATCGGAAGGCAGTTTTTGGAATATCATATTTTTTCACCCTCAATTTATGATAACCAGATCGAAGATCAATCTCATAGAAGAGTTGAGCCCCATGAAGTTGGTCAAATAAGTCATCAATTCTTGGAAGAAGGTAGTTGTTCTTCACTGTGATCCCATTCAGTTCTCTATAATCAATGCATAGCCGCATCGATCAGTCCTTCTTCCTTACAAAGAGAACTGGTGCTCCCCAAGGAGACACACTCGGTCAGATAAACCCCTTATCCAAAAGATCTTGGAGTTGTTTATTTAATTCCTCCAGCTCCACATTTTCCATCCTATATGTTTTTTTGATATTGGATGAGATCCAGGTTTGAGTTCAATGGAGAAATCTACCTCTCATTCTAGTGGAGGTCTGGGTAACTCCTTAGGAAATACGTGAACGTATTCCTGGATGATGGGGAAATTTTATATCCTTAAACTCTCATATCATTATTCTTCTTCACCGATAAAATCCACAAATAAGGATATAGGGGTTTCTTATAGTGAATGATTCAGTTGAGATATCTCTCCTTGGAAGATAACTATTGGTTTTCTGTTCAAGACTACTGATATTTCCTTGCTTCTGAAATTGATCATAGCATTATACTTTAAGAGCCATTCCATCCCTAGAATAATGTCGAATTCCAGCATGGTAATGACTACTATATTCACAATAATATTATGCTCACTAAATTAAATACTAGAGTTTCTAAACACTGATGATGCTTGGATAATCCCACCATGAGTCTTGACTGATAACTCTACTTTTAGAAAATCAGGGGTTAAATCTAATTTCTTTGCAAACATGGAGGAAAAAAAGGAATGCATAGAACCAGAATCAAACAAAGTACTTCATAGATTTTATAGGACGACAAGTGTACCTACTACCAAATCATTCAGAGCTTCAACTTCAGCGGTCGTGATAACAAAATCACGGCCTTACTCCCTTGGCCATTACTAAGGCTAATGGTGGTTCCCCTCCACTTCCCTCGGATTTGGAAAGTGATTGGAAAAGTTACCACGTTGTCCACACTTAAAGAACTAGACATTAGGTAGGGCCAGCACCATCTTCCCCTTGTCATTAGTGTTAGGAAGTTGCGTTTTCAACACACTATGAAAATTCCTCGAAATATGACCATCTCTTCCACACTTGTAGAATTTCCCACTGCAGAGCAGGCAGTTCCCTGAATGTTTCTTCCCACATTTATTACACATGGGAAGTTTCACTTTTTTCCTCATCTTCCCTGATCAAAGGTCCTCCCTAAGTTGGGATCTATCGATCTCTTCTTGTCATTTTATTTATGAGACCACTTCATCTCACCAAACTCCAGCTCAAATTTCATCGCACTTCGCACGATCTCTTCATAACTATCATAATATTGGTTCGCTAGATTCTTACATAGATGAGGTATCAGTCCACTAAAAAATCAATCAACCTTACCATTTAGATCCATGAAAAAGCTAGAGGTATATCGTAAAATACTTGTGAAGATCATCTCATAGCTTCCCATATATTTGTTCTCCTTCTGCTGTAGCTAGAGAAACTCCTTCTCCATTCTTGTTCTCATCGATTGAGGGAACTACTTATTAAAGAATACCCCTATGAACACTTCCCACTCAATATCTTCAACTTCCACTCTTGGCCTTGTGTTTTTAATTAGTTCCCACCACTGACCAGCTTCTCCCTCTAAGCGATAAACTTCCAAGGTAAACTTCTCTTGCTCTGAACAACGGAGCCTAGAAAAGATCTTCTCTATAGAGTTTATCCATTGTTCCGCAATCAATGGGTCGGTCAATACACTAAAGTTTGGTGGTCATTTATGGATAAAGGAATCAACGGAATGTTGTTCCCTTCATGGTAAGATCATTCTCTCAACTTGATTCAAGTTATTCCCCATAACTTGAGTCACATGGTTCCTTATTCGCATGAATGTTTCCATTCCGGCTTCCATCGAAGTGTCGTCAGCACATGGTCCATTGCGGTCACCATTTGTATGGTTACTCCTATCACCCGCCATTTTTTAAAAGAATTAATACTTATAGAGAAACTAATTTCATTTACAAATCTTTCAACTATAATGGATTTTATGTATTAAAACCTAGTGATTAATCAATTACATTTCTCTATAATTCATTTATAATGATTCATAAAAACCATGAAATTAACCAAACATATCCCCTGGGAGTGTCATAACCAAGAGTGATGAAAGGCCCGTTGTCATGTACTAGGATACCCCAGGTCAAGCCCAAAACTCCTTGTTGGAGTTTTCACTCCTAGGTACATCAGTGCCAAAGTCGCCTCAACCTGCTCGTATCCAAACAAGGAAGTATTTACTTGATAAAGCATTTACTCAGTACTCACCAAAATACCTAGAATTTTTCCTATATTTAAACATTTTTATAGGAATATTACTAATGTTTTAATAGCCTAATCTCCATAAATAACTAAACTATCCTATGATACCAACTATGGCATCCTGCCTTTTTATTACATAATGTTTCATTACATTTTACAAATAGACGATCTTTAAAGTCTAGTGTCCTGGAAATCAGGGACATACGACATGAAAACTAAATAAAACATTATTATAATCCACTTTTAAGGCTTCATAATATGTTCATTCTAGGTAAAATTACTTCTTCTCTTATTCTGGAGACATATGTCAACGTAAAGGGTGAGAAGAAGGCCTAGAATGGGTAAACAAGGGAATCAGTTTTCTTGTGATATCAATAAGAGATTAATAAAATATAAAGACATGAGTAATGGAAGTATAGGAATATAATAATATAAATAACTTGAAACATAACTTGAATATGTGGCTAAAAAATTTCATTTATACATTTATGAACATATCACCAAGGTTTATCCCTGAGGTGTCATAAACTTTTCCAAGGTTATTCACCATGGTATCGTGAAACTTGTCATCTCTAGAGATTAATTATTTACCCAATGCATTGAAGTGATATCAGGGAGAACCCTTAATATGAATTTATTTTCATGTTATCCACATAGATCATAATCAAACTTTTAATAAATAACCAATATAGAATAAAATAAATGGGCTTCATTTCAAAATCATGACGTTTTAAAAGTTCTTAAAAATATGATCATTTTATCATTTATAACCCATAGAAAGGGAGTTAGGGTTATATGTATGTCAATTACAGAATAAAATATATAATTTTTATATATTTATAAACACCCATAGAAACTAAATAGGTCTCAGTATTCACATAAATATACAAGATAATTTCTTGTCAGAAAGAGATAGAAATTTTGAGACGAAGTTTTTGCAGCATAACAGCTATATAACATGGTTTTAGAAAACATTGAAAACAGAGGGGAAAAGGGACACCCACTCATAAATAATTCATAATACATTATGATTATATAATAAGATAATGTTATTGATATTTTAATTACATACCACATGAAAATGAAACATGAAAGAAAAGAGAATATGCAATTTCTTTTACGAGAAATTCAGCAGCCTAACGACATCACTTAAAAATTCAGAAAAACTATTGATGATAGAGGAAAGGGTCTCTAAAAAATTAGACATGAAATGGAAAGTAATGAGAACATATAATAACATTCCCTAAAAAAAGATAAAAACTAGAAGACAAAACATAAAGGAAGTTATGTCTTAAAAGAGGAGGGTGAAAGGATCCTTACCTTGAAGAGTAACATTGAAAGCAAGAAGATCAGGACCATAGGAGGATTGAGGGAAACTTGGGAGGACTCCGTGGGAGGTAAAGAGACCATAAAATTGTTGATTAGGATTTTTTAATGAATATAATGAGGGAATGTATTGGTATTTATAAGAGAAGTGAGGGGATAAAATATTAGTTTCTAAGGGACACCTCACTAGTGGTATTGGAAAAACCATGGGATTTCCCAGGGTATTTTCACATTGTATTGGAAACTTGGGACACCTCATATCATATCTTACTACTCATAAGTTTACCATATCAATTACATAATTAATACATCATAAATTATGTCATTAAACACCCGAAACTTAAATATGTAATTTTACTATTCACCGAAAAATCAACTATTTCAGAAAAATCCCAAAAAATTACCCTAACCTAATAATGATGCTATGAATTCAAAAATGAACTCCAATTTATGAAAATAATTTTCTAAATATTTTTAATTTAATTTTTTTAAAAAACACTATTCACTGAAAATTTAACTTTTTCATAAAAATCACCAAAATTCAACTTAACCTAATATCGATGCTCTGAATTAAAAAATGAACTCTATTTTATAAAATTAATTTTCTAAATATTTTTAATTTAATTTTCAAATAAAAATCCTATTCACCCAAAAAATAACTAATACTTGACTAATAATTTCTGAAACACTTATTTAGTTATTTTATTAAATCACACTACCCAAAAAGGTGCCTAAATTATATTAATACATTCTTAAGTGAGCTTACTAATACATTTGGTCACATTAGTATTCATAAGCATAAAATTACTATTCATAATTTACCATTCATAAAAAATTAATTTGATCTTATTAGACTCTAAATTTCTTACTGAACATAACTGTAGGAGTCCATTTTATTTGAAAATCATTTCACATTATTAATTATTTTTGGTTTACATAAATATTTTTAAAAATATCCCTTTTCCAAAATTCACTAATAATATACATCCTTTATTTATCCAGATATTTGAAATTCAAAAACATCACCATAAGAATAAATAAATTTTTTTATTTATCTCAAAGGATTACATAAAGAAGTTAAGGTCTCATTACATATCCCCTTATAACACGGAATATAACCTAAGCATAAGGTGTGCTAAGGTGATTGAATCTTGGGGCATCTCAGAAAACATTACCCGAGTGGTGATTACTATTTGCCTAAACTTCTCTCGTAGGCGATTCCATTAAAGCTTCACACGATGAAGTTTGGCTTGGGTTTGGTCCAGAGCAAAGACTAGTGGTGTTACCTCCTTCCCATGTTCCGTCAGATGGGTTTCGATAGGCCCGAGACTACTAGATGAGGCCATTGAACCTTTTTTCTTTAACCAAGATCACTTGTATTTATATACAATAATTGCAACGTTAAGAGTTTAGTTACCAACGACCATATTGACCAATGGTCATATAAAAGTTGAAACACAACGGTATCATTTTAATTATACTTATTTTATTAAAATGAAATATTTTTTTGAGTATAAAATAAAATAACATACAAAACTAGAAAACAAAAATTATTAAAAATTCCAGGTCATTACAATATCAGATTGTGTTTAGTCAAGGGAAAATCTCAGTGATTCTATCTCCATTAAAATATTTAATTAATGCTCTTCATAGGGTATAATCTGACTGGTTGAGGACATTAATTCCTTTTTCATTGTTAATTTGATTCATAAAACCCCTATACTTATACTAATCATATGATCATTGTTCAACAGATATATGATAAATGGAAAATATTCTTAACTATATTTTTAATAATATGGGATATAATAAAATACAAGTTCATGTGTTTTCTATATCCATACTATATAATACTTTATTTCATTAAATGGTAGTGGGTATTTTATTTATAAAATATCTGGTTGTTACAATTAATATTTAATTATGAGATATAACTTATAAAGGTGTATATTCCATTGATTTATATAAAGAGTCAAGATACAATGAGATGAAAATTAGAGTACTATGAGTTTAATGTGTTATCTACTTTTTCAATGTTCATTTACTTGTCTTATTCAGGTGAGTTATGATGTGTGGGAAGTACAAGTACGGTATTATCATACACATATGGATTCCTGTATACATAAAATCTTGGGTAAATGATTTTCTTAATGGGAATGACAAATATTTGATGTATGATCATGATATTTTGATAGGAATATGGATTTAATTAGATATATATGGTGTAAAAAATAAAACAATGTGTTGATGTGAGAGATATGAATCATGTTCAAGAAGGTCATGGATGAATGATTAGGTGTGTAGTCTTAGGATTTATGTGATAAAACATACAACAATGTGAGTTTATTTTAATATCAAGGTATTAATAGGAATTACACATATTCATAAGTGATATTTATTGCTAAAATTGTTGATTACCTACCATTGTGAGGATATTGTTCCAATCCCTCTCTTAATAGAGTAATATGAGAGTGATAATTACATGAAATATAATGTATGTGGGTTGGAATGATTTAAGATTGAACTTTTTATTGGGAGCATAGTGACTGGTTTAGTATGATAATCATTGGATAACATGCAAGTATTACTGGCTAAGGTTTTATATAGAGCCTAATGGAGAGGGATATTGTTCTATTATCGAGAAAAATATATATTTTTCCTGATTAATTAAAGTTATGTCATAGGATTATAATGATTCACTGTAAGTGATAATAATTGTTAGTGTGATTGGGTATAAAATGACTATTAAAAAGTTTTTAATAACTTATTTCTACTATTGTTTGCGCCTATTAAAGTTGATATGACTTCACCATTGGGTGATGCACATGTGTTATGAGGTTACTATTTTTGGTGTTATTGTAATGATATTTCATTTACCACTACTTGATGAAATGATTTCATAACGATTCAAGATTCATTATCGGCACAATATAACTAATATGCCCTATATTTTTTCATTCCACATCTACTTTTTCTGAACATTTGATTGTTTCATATTATAAGTTCCTAATTATAATATATAGAAAGTTTCTGAAATTTTATGTCAGGATTGAAATACATGACTGATATATAGAGTGCCTTCCATAAAATACACATTGTTTTCCTAATTAGTTTACGATAGATTCCCTATCAATCCAATTATGGAATGTCGATTCGTTGAACATTGGTCACTGGGGATGGAACATGTTATTGTTTGGACTAAATATATTCCTTATATCTAGTTATAAAGAGCATGGGTCCATATAAATTTTAAATGGTAATCAATTTGATTCATCCATTACAACTGAAATATGAAACAAAAAAATAAATGGAATTGAAAGTGGGAAACATAGACTAAAACCCAAGAAAGGCCTTTGTAGTGGGTAGTGGGATGTCTTTTATGGTTCTTATATCATGTTATGGTCTTTTCCTTTACTCGGTCCATGATTTAGGATTAGGTAGAGGGGTACGATCTATCACTATAGATGCTTATAGCTATCCATGTTATTTATTCATGATAATTCTTTCAGTTGTTGAATCCATTGGTATGGTTGCTTTATAGAATTATAGCATCATGCCACCATTATTGACATAAGTCGTACACCATAAATCTAGTGAAGACCATGAACTAGAGATGGTGGGACTTAGGCCACTAGTGATACCTCTTATAGAGACACCTATGACACCACCTGTTATTACTGATATGGGAACTAACACCTAGTTTCATGAGGATTTCTATCGTATAATGAAAAAAATGCTAGGTGTTTCTCGACCTACCTCAAGTATAGAGGTGTTGACATGGGAGTTCTAGTAGAATAATCCTCCCACCTTTTTGGGGGATGGATGACCTCATGAGATAATTTATGGATGGTTTCCATGCATTATATTTCTCAAAATATAGATATGCCTCTAGAGGAGATGGTTAAGCTTACAACTTATGTGCTACATGATTCTACCAAGTAATTTTAGAAAATTATTACCCAGATATATCGACATCGTGATATGGTCTAAGAATACATCTATATAATCTTTTATGGCTACTTTTTTCCATAGAGCCTGAGTTTTGACGGAGCCAGAGAGATTATAAACCTATAGTAGGGAGCTATGTATATCATGGAGTATTCTTATTTCCTTATTGAGTTGAAAATGTTAGTGCCGACTCTATATGGTGATGATATTATAACCTCCATGTAACTTGACAATCAACTTGTATAAACCATTAGATCATAGGTCAAAATTTTCTAGTTGAATACTAATTCCTAAATAGTCAACCAAACCATATTAAAGCATGGAATTTGATCGAGGCCAATGGTACGAGTCATGGACGATCAATGCCTATGTCTACCAATGCTTCTTCTAATGGATAGACGCATCACTTGAGGATTCATGTGGGGGTTAAAGTAGTCAGGTTTCTCAAACAAATAGATTTTTTTTCATATTTCACCAATTGTGGAAGCTAGTACATATAATACCCTCATCTTTATGGGATTTAGTGGAATGTAGACATTGTCACATGATTAGAAATATCTATTGCTTTAGTAGACCTTTTCCATTAATGTATAGTGAGAATGGATCTAAAAATACCCCACATTCTAGAGCAGGGCCAGTAGTATCCCATATATAAGGTATTTGGAACATCATTGGCTACTCAAGTTGATGTGCTGGGTTATGGAGAGTTATTCTGAATCAGGATTCTTAGTTCAATCAGAGTGGGGTTACTCCGGTCAGTCAGGTTGTGACTCTAGGCCATGGTATAGGCCAGTTACATGATGTTCGGCCCATGCTGCAGGAGCATAGAACTAAACATCCTACTGTATGAGGGACTATTCAAGTATATTATACATTAATATCTGCAATATTTGATATAGGAATGTCTCAATCATTTATATCTAAGGAAATTGTGGAGATTCTAGGCCTTGATATTGAATACTTCTGTGGAATGATGAATCTCAACACCTCTTTAGGTATCCTATCTGAGGTTATTCACTATTGTATGGATTATCCCCTTAATATAGGTATATTTTTTTATGGAATCTTATAATCCTCAACGTGATTGGATTTGATGTAATTATTGGGTTAGACTGGTTAGTTACCTATTGAGAAAACATTTATTTCTATTATTGGAAGGTGACTATTAAATCACCATATAATGGTAGGCAGGTGTGTAAGGGAGAATGGAATATCCGAGTGAAAAGATCAACAAATGAGCACTAGAGACTAGATTTTGTGATAGCTAAGATTTACAGTCTCTTCTTTTATGATCATAGGTTATGACATGCTACTTTCCCTCCAATGGTAGATCATTTCTGGTACATATTCATTTAAGGATTTTTTAGGATACCTCTAGTACGATACGTATAATTTACTATTGAGACAGTGTCAGGAAAATAATTGATGACCATTCTTCTTAAAAGATTTAACATATGATGTTTTGGATTTCAAGTAATGGTTGGAGGATCTAGAGGATAAAGGATTTATATTCCCGAACAATTCTTTTTGGGGTTCACCAATCCTTTATTCCAAGAAGGTGGATGGTACCCTCATGATTTTGTGTTGATTAAAGATAGTTGAACTAGCTCATGGTAGTGAACTGGTATACACTTCCTAAAATAGATAACCACTTTAATTAGATCTAAGGATTAAGGGTGTTTTAAAAGATTTATTTGAGGTCAGACTATCATCATATGCTTGTCAGGTCTTCAAATATTCCTCACACAACATTCATGAGACTGTATAGTGTTTATGTGTACATGATCATGTTGTTTAATCTCCATAATGCTCATGCTATCTTTATTGAATTGATGAATTGTTTTCCCACCCATATTTGTATTCCATCATAGTAGTCTTTGCAGATTACATCTTAGTGTATTTACGCTCTGGACAAGACCATGCCAATGATATTTAAATCACGTTGAATTCATCAAGAGAGCATCAATTACATGCTATGTTTAGTAAGTTATACTTATGAATTTATAAATTCTACTACCTAGGTAATATCATATTTGATTTAAGTGTTTTATTATATATAGAGAAAGTGAGAGATGTTATTTCTTGGGATCATCCCAATTATTTATTTATCATCCTATGTTTCTTAGGGCTTGTCTTGTATTACATACCCTTCATCCAAGATCTATCATTCCTTGAAACACCTCTTACTAGTCTACTAAAAAGGGTTTGAATTTTTTATGGTCAAAATCTTTTGAAGTATCCTTTCAGGATTTGAAGTTAATATTATATTCAGTGTTGATATAGATTCTATTAGAGCCATTCAAGACCAACAATGTTTACTGTAACACAACAGATATTGAGTTGGGATCTTTTTTGATAAAATATTATTGAGTTTTTTCATACATATATCATCATTTGAGAGACTAAAAAGTGTAATTACTCAATGCATGACCATGATCTAGCTATTATAGTTCAAGATATATGTTTTTGGAAATTGTATTTACTTGGAGTGTTTTTTTGGTATTCACAGACCACAAGATCCTAAAGGACATATTTACATAGTGTTATCCAAATCTCAGGTATTACATGATGGTAGATTAGTCCAGACAACAGTCATATTCAAAATAACATAGAAAACCTCTCAAGTCAGAGGATCGATATTGGTTTTTCCTATGCGTTCACCCCATTTGGGTCATTGACATATTTGGATTCAGGATAAGATTTCTCCTTGATTCCCTGGACACTTTGAAAATGTAAAATAAATCAGACCAGTGGATTACCAAAGTGAACATCTTAATAGGTATTGGTCTATGCATGATGTTTCCAACATATGTCAGATTTTCTGGTATTATCTGAACCCATCGCATGTACTCCATCATGATGAGGTTAAGTTAGTGAAAGATGCTTCATTCGAGGAGTATCCAATGTGTTTTATTGATCACATCTTGACGAAACATTGAGATATCTCATCTCCATTAGTAATGGTTTTATGGATTCATGCTTGGAATATGACGAGACTTGGGAGTAGGAAGATGATATACAATCTCAGTATCTGGAGCTATTCTCTCTCCTTACCCTCAGAAGTCAAACTTGAGGAAGAGTTGCTTTAATGAGGGGAGGATGTAAAACCCTAACTTTTCTAAATGGTATAGATCATTTAGTTTGGTTAAAAATAATTTATGTGACCCTTAAAAAGTTATATATTGCAGTCATGGAGGTCACAAGGGTTTCTGGGGATTATTCATAGCTCAGAGCCCAAACATTTGGAGTAAAATATTGGGCTACACGGTTAGTAGAAACCATGATTCCAAGCATGCACGATTTCCATGATCGAGAGGGATGTTATCGAAGGTAAAATGATACTACATGGGGTTTCTACTGTAGTGTGACCCTAGGCACATGCTTGTGTTTATTGTACAGGGTCTTGGGACAGTCTCTTGTGCATGGATTTCACACAGTTAGCTAACCAGTCCAGCTAGAACCTACAGGGTCCTTCCTTAGACAGAGCCTGGTGCATGGTTGGTGAACAGTTTGGCCAACCATGCCGCCAAAACTTACTCCCAAATTAGAAGGAGTTAATTTATGATTTCAACCGTAATGAAATTAAAACCAAAACACTCCTTCCTCTATCTCATTTATAGAGGGTAGAGCCTCTTTTTCCTATCATGTAAGCTCGCATCCTCCTCCTTCAAGGTTTTTCATTATATCCTAGTTCCAAAATTGAAATCAAGAACCATCAAAAGCATTGGATCTGAATCAGTAAGATTTATATTCCTATTTTTTCATTTCCTGATTTCTCTTAGTATCATTTGCACAATTTCAGTGTGGTCACATTCAGTCTATTTTCAGGGTGTTGTACTATTTCGTCGACTTCATTGAAACTAAATCAAAATTGATGCCGATATTGGACGATTCCTCTATGGACCTAAGGTAGGTGGTCTAGTATTTTTCCTTGAAATTAAATTTGTTTTTATATCCTAACCATTGTTCCTCACACTAGACATTGAAATTTGTTTCCAATAAATGAGTTATTTGTTTTTAAATAATTTTTTTCATGTTAAAATAATCCTGAGGATATTTTCTAAGTGTTTAGTGGATGGAAACTTCATTCATAGAAACCCCTTGGGTGTTTTTTCTTCAAATTCCCCATTATAATTAATTTCCATAATGAACCAATGCATTATAAGAATTAGTATAGTGTTGTAAATGGAATTTCTCCCATTTAGGTAATTATCTAATTGATATAATCACCTTCTATGTGTAGGGTTACACCATGGAATTATATTTCCTTGGATACACATATTAAATTGATTGATTGAATTGATGGAATTTAAATTTCCACTCCCTGATTATTTGAAAGGCTTGTTAATGTGGAATGTATTTATTAAAGATGGTGTTCTTTACTTGAATGGATTAAATGGACTAATTTAATAAATGGTAAAGGGTGGATAGGCCATGTAAATTGATTCATGATTATTATATGTCTTGTACAAACTATTACACCCCAATATGTATATTGGTCATGTTGATAATTATTACAAAGTGGTGATCCCACATGTTATTATTATTATTATACTATTGATATTGGATGAGGAACGATTGTTAAAGGACTTATTCAACTGTATGTTTCACTCTCCCATACATTGGGTATCGAGCAGGATGCCTATCTATATTATACTGTTATATGGGCAATAGGAATGATGTTCTAAATTACTATGTATTAAGTGTTGCGGATGATGATTCATCCACTTATCATGAGTGTTGATCATGAAGTCTAATATTAATTATGACATTTTGGGAACGTACCCTCTACTGGAGCATATAGCTCGTTAGACTAGTTATGGATTCCTCTTTTATGTCCTAGGTCCAACCAACACCTAGTTTCCAAGTATATGTCTGCATATGTCTGCTAGTACATAGTGAATATAGTATATAACTATAATATATATGTGTGTGTGTATATATTATTACTATATATATGTGGATATATTTCAAACACTCTTCTAGCCTATGTCGAAGCTAGTAGGGATTCTAATTGTACTATAGAAACTTGAGTAGGCTAGTAGTTGTTGTTCAGAATTGTTTATTATTCCCTATACCTACACACCATTATTTCTATATAGAATAGTTTGATTACTTCTATAAATCATTGGTGGTGGAATTTTGGGATTTTACCTCCCACCTTACTTGGGATTTCTTTGGTACCTGATTAGATTACTTTTTTACAAGTATACATAAGGGAAAGCACCCTACTTCAGATGTTCAATTTTTATATCATATAGTATAGAGCCTAGGAGAAGAGGATCGAGCATATTCTCAAGAAGCCAGACGATTAGTCTTTTTTACATTTTATATTTTTTTATATCATTTTTTATTTTCCTGTCCCGTGTTTCCCATTTTTTATATCGGTATGCCATGACATCCTCATGTATATGACTCAACCTTTGGCATTTGATATTATTATTATTTTTTGGATATTTATACTTCCACATTTATTAATTATTTATCCTTGTATACTACTTCTTCTATGGTGGTTTATGGGTCTAGACATTATAGTGCTTGTTGATATATGGATTCTATATTTCATGGTTAGTTAATATGTCTGTTGTTCCACTCAAATAAGATAGTATAATTTCCCCATCATACCACCATATAACCTTAGTGATAGTGGGAGATGTCTACTGTATGGGGAGGTCTTATTTCGTCCATGTGTCCTACTATCTTGGGGAACATGTTATTTTGATCCTAGGTCAGAATGTAACAACCTCTTCCTATATTTAGATAAACCAATTATTCTTCAGTTCCTTTTTACCTAATAGTAAATTCACTAGATCCTAAGTAGCATCGTTTTTCAATAAATTCATATCATTATTCATTGAGAATTTTCATTGTTATAAATCATTAAGTTTTCCTACATACATTATACATTTAGTCTCTCTAGAATCCATTAGGTGGATAACATTCATATAACCACCAAATATCTGAACATGATTTCTAAATCTAGTTGTTATCCAAAAATAATTTGTTTATTATACAAAACATATTTAATATTTTTATTATAGTGCCAGAAAAACATATATTCTTACTTTCCGAGATCTTACTTATGGTTCTTAAAATCAATATTTGGTGGTTCTTGAATATTCTAGATGATATTTCATTGATCCCACTGCTAGAATTCAAATGATTTCATAAAAGTTATCTGGTTTTTTTTCAAATATCCTATTTTCTTACGCATATGAACATAGACATAAATTGTTGATTTATTCACAACATTGAACCCAAATAAATTTTATTCCTTCCATAGAACCCCTTCAATGATGTTGACATCTCAATTTTTGGTGACTTGTATTTTTTACTTATCTTATATCCAACATCCAAAATTATCATAACCATACTTCACAAATAAATTTGTTTTATACTTATCTTTGTGATTATTCATGTCCTCAAAATCAATATAAATATAAGATAATCTGATAAAAACTATAATTTTAGGAACTTCTGGTCATTATCAAATATATAAATCCTTATGATGTTCCCATATAACTACATATTTTGGAATTCTTTTGAAAAGGTAAGGAGTCATGTTGAGAGATTCCACCCAAATTCCATTAGACATCACATAGTGTAACCTTACACTTCTAGCCTTCTCTATCAATTTTCTATTCATATTTTCATCCACTTCATTTTTCTATGGAGTTTTGGGAACATTATTCTCAATCTTTATCCTTATATTCTTATAGAAATTTAAGAGGTTGTATCTAATGTATTAAAAACTATTTTTGGATTATATGAATGTAAACGTTTTTGTTTTTATTCCATTAAACCATATCCTTCAATGAATGAATCACTGAAAATAAAAGATCTGTGCTTCAAAAAAATAAAATTTTTTCTTATTTTATCATTAATATAGGTTATAAAATACAAGGCTCCCCAAAAGGGAATTAATAGAAGAACTTCCACAAACATTAGTATAAACTAGTTATAAAATTATCTTTCTTAGATTCCATCCATATAAGTTGAATGACACCCTCCTTTTCATCCATAACACATAACATTCACATCTTATGATATTAATATGATCAATCTTCTGTATGTATTGTTTATTTTAACCATCATGTTCTTCTTGTTATGTTGACTACATCTAGAATAAAAAAATATATTTTTTAACTATCATCCAATGTAATGACATCTGTACTTATGGTAAAATAAAAAGTTATATAATTTTTTATTTTTCAACCACTATAGAGACTTGAGTAAAATTACATACTTCATTGGAAAAATTGGTTCCACAACCCCCTCATGCATTCTTTCAACTAAAATTTGATTCCTCGATATCCCTAGGATATATAAAAAACTACTAAGTAGAAATACTACACTATTCTTCTTCCAGATGTTTAAATATCCTTTTATAATGATCTATAGATATTTATCTCCCTCAAAATATAAATTACTGAAATTTTTAGATACATAATTGATGAATTACAATCACTCTCTTATTGAATGAAATTATGCAGCTGAGTAAACTACACATGAATACACTAGAGTGTTAAAACCAAGAAATAGTTCAATACATGCTTCAATTTTTTCAATATTATTTTTGTTTATATAGGTTTAAGGTCTTCCAATACCATCATTGTGACTCCTATAGTATTTCATTAAGTATACATTTTTCCCACACTTGAAATAGGTTGAACCATGACCAACTTATTTTCCATTAATCTTATACCATTATATCTTTTTTGTGGATTTTTTATTTAACTGTCAATAATTTATTTTAGATTCCTCATCTATTAGCATTGAGGGCATTATTGGACGGTTCTTGCACTTCCCTTCACCAAATTCCATTATTGAGTATTAAAATCCTGATATCATCAAACATTAATTATATTGTGTAAAAGAGTAACTAAATATGATAACCATATCATCCCATTTATTTGGTTGTAATGATAGAAATAGAAGTGCTCATATATAATATACTAATGAAACCTTAACAAATATAAGATTATCTCATACCATGTGGAAATAATTCACCTGATTCCTCATTGGTTTTATTTATGATAACCTCATCCTAAATAAGCTTCACATCATGAACACTATTTTTAATTCCATAGGTTCCTCATACATGTGTAAAATTTCCTCCAGTACTACCATTACAGTTTAATTTTATGTATGTTGAAGGGAACATGTAATTCGATAAACATCCTCACCAGCTCAAGTGTCATTCCCAAGAGTACCCATTCTTCTTTCTCTATCTTCATCATATTCACTACAGAAAAAGGAACTTCCATGCCATTTTGAATAAGACAGTCTTCAATGTGTATTCTCTAGAATCAATAATCAATTCCATTTATCCTATCAATTTTGAATTTACAATTTTATTATTTCATTACATTAATTCAATAACTCCCATTAAATTCAATAACATCGAGCATGATAGAACCTAGGATTATTTGATACCACTTGTTTGAAATAAAAAATAATTATATATATGTTATTCTTATAAAATTACCATTACATCTCACATAAATACACAAGTAGCTAACATATAGTTTCACAACGGAAAATTGAACCACCAGAAGTTTCCTTTAACTAGGTTCACCATAATAGGTTTAATTGTCACCCTAATCACCACATGATTTATTCCTTGATCTCACACCCGATAAATCTCAAAATAATTTACGGAACCAGTAGTACATAAATTGATATAACACTAAACTAAAAAAAGAATGAATGAATGATCACAAGTATTATCTTTCTTCAGATGATGTGTCCTATGTGTATAGGAGAACCTCCACTACCACCTCTTCCATTATAATTAATAAGTAAAGGATATTACAAAAGATTACAAATTAAAATTAATCCTTACTAGACAATATTTTCTAAAGTAAATTATTGGATTAATAAAAAAATAATGAAGGTCCCATAAACTTATATACTAAATGGTATATAATCAACCAATATAACCTCCCTCATTGAAAATATATATCTCTAAACATGAGAAGATAAGATTTATTACCAAAACATTGACATTCATCCTTATTGAACATTTAAAATTCTAGTTATCCATCATAAAACCATTGGTAGATGAAAATTTAGGTTTGTTTTACTACCTTACAAATATATAACTACCATTATCTATACCTCATATCCAACCAATCATCTAGTGTATAAAATTGAAATGAACATAAATCTAAATGATGAATTTTTATAACAATAACTTCAGATCCTGATAATAAAAAGGTTGGAGAATGTTAGTACTCAAAAGGAAATAGGGTGATTGGTTAAATAAATAGTGAAATATGTAATGTATATATTCTCTACAAGGAGAGTGTGAACCCCAGATTAAATGATTCAGAGATTCTTGGGTGTAGTTATAAGAATGTAGAGGTATATGGAAATACAATATCATCTACTAAAGAAACATGAAGTCTGAAATTGGCTAAAAAAATTAATGTCACTAGAATCTATCAATATTCATTATGTTTTTGAATTTAGTAGGTTCTATAGAGTGTGGAAAATTTAGTTTCTATAAGAATTTAAATAAAAGGGGTACCCATTAGTTTTATTCAGGTGTGATTAGTGATTATGAGGTGGAAATTTAATTCTACACATAATTTAGTGAATGATATATGTATGTCATTATACTAGACAAAGATACATTCAGTGATTATATAGTCTTATTTGTTCAGGTGTGGAAAAGTGCATGGTAACTAGTGGAATGTCCAAGAACAAGATGGTTAATCATATATTAGTGTCCAATATAGATCCTAAGAGATGAATGAAGATTATTCTTAAGGATGATAAATGGTATTATGGGGAGTTTGTAACCACATGTGTTATAGAGTGTTGGTATATCAAAAGTGTGTGCTAGAAACTAGTAACACTCGATTCGAGACAATTTCTAATTTTGAATTTAGATAAAAAATGAGTTTATAGTTATATTTTAGATGATTAAAAGGTAGTTATGGAGGTGAATATTTGTGTTGAAAGGACCCAAAGAATAATTACAAGCATTGTTTAAATAATGAGAAATTTTGTGACTATAATATCGACTCACCAGAAGACATATAGTGCCCAACAAACATCATGTAGTTAGATAGGGGAATTATATTCTAGTATAAGCTGTCTCATGAAGGCCACCCAAACTATAGAGATATCATGATTTGTCTGGTGAGGGTCACTGATGTTCTAGGGTGGCCATAGATCATTTTTAAAAAGGATATTCAAGACCATAATTTTACAATTACCCATAGTTAGTCATAATATTCATAGGGTATACATAGATAAATATTATTCTATATCCCCCCTATATTTTTAAATCCCATTGGATTAGAATAATTTTAGTGATTTTGTTCATGAATAATTGAAGTAATACCTTCCCCACATCTAATTTATTCTTCATTTCCTATCCTAAAATGATTTTGGATTATTTATTTAGGTATTGATATGTTATTTCATCAATTAATTATGAAATCACCTTTATATTATGAAGATTCCATGTGAAATAGATAAGGGATTCCAAATAATGATTGGTGCCTGAGGTTTCATATTGATTTTTTGGAGGTAAGTTGTTACAATGGTTATTCATTCAATTTCATCAATAAAATATGAAATTTCTTATCAAACCAAAAAAAGGATTTGGGGTCTTTTTTCTCATGGTGAATATGGACAGTTGTTGAGTATTGTCTAATCCATGTTGATTAAGGTATTAGAAAGGTTATTCTACTCAGTTATAATTGCCTCTATTATTCCAATTTTGGGTTAATTGATTAATTAATTCCAATTTATATGTATTAAATTAGTTGTTCTCTAAGATTAAGATATATGTTAGGCATATATTAAGTATGAAATTATCTTGGATGAGGTGGAATCACCTTGATTATGAGGGTATAACTCCATGGACATGGTTGTTGTTCCCAAATTTCACTACTTTTATATAAGTTACACATGTAATGAGATATGCCAGTGGGTTAAACAAATGAGAAAAATTAGAAATATATATTTTTTTGTTCTTATGTGTGAGTTATGGAAAGTGATATCTGTTAGGATTATAAAGGGAATTGAAGTACTATTCTATGATCACATAGATATTAATAGGTTTTTTTAATAAATTTATTTTTGGGTTAATGTTAAATCATAACTCATAGATGGTTTTTGATAATGATATATGACTAAGTGACCTACAATGATCTTATGTATTAGAATATAATGATCAGAAAATGACATTAGATAATAGAGAGTTATGTTATTGGATATTTAGGAGACTTTATGTGATATATGCTATCTAATAGGGGTGACCTATGTGTTTTAAATTAGACTTTAATTAACAACCTTAATGGGATTAAGAATAATATAATGTAAATCTTAAAAAGGTTATATTTGTGAGCTAAACACCCAAGTATTGATGTTTCATGGAAGTTGGATCATGGTTGAGCTAGTGATGTGCCCTTAAGGCTATGTCACCAAATTAGTGTGGCTATTGAGATGTGAATGATATAATAGTATAAAAACCAATGGTATTTTATAATTATGATTAAAAAAATAATGATAGTTGGGTATCATTATGATAAATATATGATAAGTCCAATTTTTTTACATGGAATAAGAAAATATGGGTTTTGGAAAAAGTACCCAAATCACAAAAGATGTGAGTGTAGAAAAGGATTGGATGAGGCAAGGATTAGTGATTCCTAGAGAGTGTATTCCATTTTGTAATGGGTGTCATAAATTTATTTATATTAATCGAGGTCTAGGATTTTGTTATGTTAATATGTGTTTCAAGAAATCTGTTGAGGGGGTTAAACACAATTATGGATATTTGGGTTGGATTATTCCAATGATTAAATTTCTATCCATGATGTTTTTTTCTTTTTATACTTATTAGTTGATTTGATATATGGTTGGGGGTTGGGAAAGATATTGGGTGATCATCATGGGATTTAATAAAAGTTCCCCCCAAAATCATGTGGATGTTTATTAATGATATAAGTATAAGCATGGGATTATAAAAATTATTCTAATTTACCGATGATACTTCATTCTCCACCAAGAGAGTTAAATGTATAACTCAACCTAGAAACTGCTTAATCTTGATATTGGTGATTATACAGTTACCACCAAGAAGGTACATTCAATTAACATTTAGAATTGGTCATAACTCATTCACCACTATTATACAATTGATTGGTGAATTCCATTCAAAATTTCTAAACATGGGGTTGATTATTGACCATTCAATATTGTAATTCATTATGATTGTTGATAATCCATTCACTAATAGTAAAAAAATATTCACCAATATTTTTGTCTACGATTATTACTAAATAGGTCTCCATTAACTTATTTTATGATCGATGATACACATTTCACCATATGTTAAATTCTACTCACCACAAAACTGGTATGATTTTCTACCCTAATTGAGATAATTGATATCATATATTCTAAAATTGATACTCTTTTCATTACTAAGAGAGATATGATTTCATACATCATTTTTTACAATGAAATTATGTTCATTGTGGACAGGGTTAGGTGCAGTTCCTAACCAACTTAGTTAATTATTAGTGATAATCAACTCACCCCTTGTATAACTGGGTAGATGCACTGGACACCCATTTTGGAGAACTTATCTTAGTTGACGAACTAACTATTGTTTGGAATTTTTGAATTTATCATAAGACCTGGCCATGGGAAATTATATCCTATTTTTGAAATTGAAAAAAGTTGAAATATATTGACCATCATGGTGGATTCTCGTATACCCAATTATGTGAAATATGCTATTCATGTGACAGTTTACCACTTTCATGTTTTGTTGCCCATATGCACACATATATAGTGGTATATATTAGGGATACCATTGGTGGTGGCCTACTGAGTTTTATGTATACACAATACATGTGAACCTAAGTAGATGCGTATCCATTATGATTTGAATTAAGGATATGGTAAGGGACCCAACATCAGTGATTGAAATGTACAAGAATTGTAGGAATGTAGTGATAGGTTTTATGTGATGTTGAGCACTGTTAATAATTTAGCATTTTTTTAATTTTTTTTTTCATATGTGATCACCCCATTGAAAAATCATGTATTGATATATGAATATATGATCTACATGGGTATCTTTGGTTATCAAATAACTATTATTTATTTTTCATGGAATTCCTTTCACTATAATCCCATATTGTATTCTGATTTTACACCTACAATAAATATTTATGTGTCTAATTTATTATTGTTTATAATGATATTGAAGGTATATTCTTACCATGTGTTAGTATTTGACCTTTGGAACTAGTTTTAATCCTTTATCATATGAGGAGGTTCACATGAGGTCATAATGGGATCTGGAATGGATCATGTGAATAAGATCTAAGATAGGATATTACATACCTAAAGATTATTATTAATCATTAGTGTTTGTAAAGTGTTTACAAATGTAGTGGAGTTATTAGGAGTTGTTGGAATTTTCATATTCTCAACATTATAAATTCATCTAGGGGATTTGGGTGAATTTTATTTCTTTATCATATATTAGGTTTTCCTACCTTGAAACTTCTTTATTCAACATGGGTTCATCACCCACATTTATTTCTAACCATTTTATTAGTGGTTTTCAGTTGGAAATTGAGTACCATTGTGGTTTAATTTCAATCAATACATCCTTATGGGTGAAATCTAAGGGTATTTGTAGGTGTCTTGATTATACCATTGTGATAAGTTTATATATGATTCTTTGGTATTTAATTATTTTTTATATTCATTACTTTGATATAATCCTTGGAATATATTTTCTAAGATGGTATGAGGACCACATTAACTGTTACTTCTAGTGAGTATCATTCACACATATAGAGTATGACTATTAAAGCTATACAAATCAGTGATATATATAGGTTAGAAATGTGCAACCTAACCATGGTCATTTTGGGAATATATTATATTATATTTATATAATTTATATACCAAATGAAGTGGTCAAAAAACTGATCTTCCAATTTATTTTTAATAAAATTCATGATGTGTTTCTTGAATATTTCTCTATGTTTCCACCATATAGATAGAAAAAGATATATATTGAAAAAATTCATAATACAAAACCCATATACATTCCACTATATAGGATGGATCTTGAATTGATTAGAGATATTCAATTTCATCTTGAGGATCTTGAGGTTATGGGGTTTATCGAGCCAAACACATCCCTTTGGGGTGTTATTCTCTTATTTGCATTGAATGAAATGGATCATTATTCATATATTTGGATTATGAGATGCTGAACCAATTTATTTTCAAGAAATAAAATTGTATCCCTCGTATTAAATATTTTTGGATTATTTGGGAGGTTTTAAGTGGTTCAATATGATTAATATGATATTGGGATATCACCAAATTCTTATGAGAAATTTGGATGTTCAACATACTAATTTCAAAATAAGGAACACCGTATATGTGTACCTTGTGATTCCATTTGGATCAAAGAACACAATATCATGGATTATGGTTTTGATAAATCAGGCAATCCATCCATATACTATTTTATTTATGGTCACATTCATTAATAGCATTCTAGATTAATACTAGTCCAAGTAGGATCATAATCGCTCTTAGGGGATTATCTTGATCACAATAATAGATCGCAATCTTTATAACAATATCTTGAAGTGTTAGTTCTATATTAGTACAGCTCTATTACTAGGGTATGCGATATTAGAGGAAGAAATACTAGCATACCTTTATAAGGTCTAGTCTATAATTTTTTTAGAGTAACCTAATAATTTATTTAATATCAATAGTTCCTTAGGGTTGGATGGTTATAACTATAGATCCATCTAGGAATTATCTCATCTACTCATTCCAAAGATGGGACAAAAAGAGGGATTTAAATTGTACTGACTTAATTCCTATCGAATATACTTTTTGGGGATAGAATAAATGTTTACATTTATACTAATCCTAACCTTTCCTTAGAATAGTTGAGAGTATACATTGATTTATGCTTCACCAAGAGTTGATATCAATGAAATTATGATGTATGATATGTAAGTTTTCTATTATAGCTTAATTAAACTAAGGTCATATGATTAGAATTACCCGACACATGATTCAGAGAGAGTTGTGGTGGTTTATGCATTGAGATTTTGGTGGCACTAATTATTGGGTAAGAGATACTTAGACCACATAGACATATCCTGAAGTATATATTCTCATAACCTAAATTGAAAATTTAGTAGTGTAGGTGGATCAAGTAAATTCATTCATTCTAATATTTTTTGGAATATACCCCTAAAATGGAATTCCATGACTAATTTAGTAACTAAGAATACATAGGGTTAGGTGGTTTAGGAGGAAAGTAGTGATTAGAAGATGATGAGCCTATTTATAGAGATACACCTCAATGTCTACAAGTATGATGGTATGGATTTTATCACTTCCTTGATCATTACATAGTCACTTATAGATTTATTGAAAAAGAGTGTACTAGATCAGTTATATTATCAAGTAATGAGGGATAATATATATATTTATTGTGGGTAGACACCGCATAATTTGTCAATGAATGTGGATTAGATCCTTTATATAGGAGATCATGTGGTAGATCTTTTGATAATATTGGAGGATTTGATGGGGGACTCAGATAGCATAAGATGAGATATTCACCCAAAACTTACCAAGATATAAAATGATATCAGTTTTTAGTATTGGTGGCCTAGTATGAATAATGAAATGAAAAGATTCATGTTATGAAGCTTCACCTATTATAGAGCAAGGAAGATATATATCTAGAAAATGTAATCCTTCATCCTCTTTTAATTCCTAAGTGGAAGTGGGATGATATGAAGATAAACTTCATAGAATAATTATTTAGGTCACCTTATGGAATTGATGTAATATGGGTTGTTGTTTTTCAGTTGATGAAGGTGACACATTTCCTACTGATATGAGAGTCCAATTCCATTAGTGAAATGGCTCAATTTTATATCTATGATATAGAATTCCATGATGATGTGCCTTAGGGAATCTTATATAATTAGGATTACAATTTCAGATTATGATTATAGAAGGTATTTAATATGGTTCTCGATATATAATGTTATTTACCAGTACTGATCACTATTAGAATATGATGAAGTTTGAGAAAACCATCTCGGTGTTAATTGAAAAATCTATTCATGTGACTTTGACTTCAATGTTTCATGGGAGTAATATCTCATGACTTTAGATTTCACATATAATAATAGTTTTTATGCATTAGATCATATCTAACCATTCAAGGCCTCATATGGTTGTCAATGTTGATCACCTTTATTTTACTTTGAGGTTGTCATGTCTTTTATCATTATGATAATTCTAATATAATAGGTTTTAGAGAATATTTATTTGATGAAATGGTGTATGTTGGATTCTTGGAGAGGGAACCAATCTTATACTGACAGGTGATTCCAAACTCCATAGTATGAGGTGGCTAACTAAGTATTATAGAGAGTGTCACCTTGATAGGGACTCATGTGTATTACAAGGTAGGGGAAGTTGTGTCCCATATTTGCGGGGTCATTCGAGGTTGTTTAGATTATTTTTACTATAAAGTAATTATTAAATATTTTATAAAGATATGGATTTATGCATGATATTTTCCATGTATCTCATCCTAAGAGATAACATCTCAACCCTCCTCACATTATCAAAATTAACGGCATAGAAAAAGATACTGATTCATTTTTTATGGAATGACTAGTTCATATAGTGTATCAAAGTGAGAATATCCCATTGGGGATGTCATCCCCTATAGTTCATGTCTAGTTAAATCATGAACATATCTTATAGGATGCATGGGAGTGGGAGCCAGATATGTGGGCACAATGGCCATGAATCTGTTTCCATTGAATCTTAATGATGTATCTATGGGATGAGAAACCCTATTAAGGCGTTGTTATAATACCATTCTTATTTTGAGTTATAAATTTGATGTATGTTTCACAAATAATCATGTTTCTTTTGTTTTTTATTTTTTAAAAGTGAGTTGGGGGATCATTTTTTGGATATTGGTATTTGAGTATGGTGTTTGGACTTCTTTAATTTATTGATTACACTAGGTACTAAATGGAGTAGTATTAGGTACCTGGTGGAGTAGAAAATTGCTATAGGTGGTTCATTAGGAGGGATATGACCCTGAGATAGGTACACCATATAATTTTACAATGTACACATTAGGTTTGTGGATTTAAAAAAAAATTAATTAATGTAAAAATGTGATAAATTTAAGTTTTGTATCATTATTCTCCTAGAATATCAATGAGGCCACCTTCTCCTTTCTAAATGTTTTCAATATTCCATGATTAAATTACCATTGTTAAATGTTCTGTCTTACTATTGTATATACCAATGTGATACTACAGTTAATTTGAACCCTCTTATTTTGTCTTATACCCATTTATCTTAACATATCAATATTATTCAATGAATAAATTGAATTTTAGAGATTATCCAAGGATTTTTTATTTATTTTATCCAAGGTTGAATAAACTAGTAGTATTTGACGAGATAGAACATTATTAGGCCTAGTATGTTGTCCACATACTTTATTAACTATCTATTAATGTTTTGAATATGTGCTATAATATGTGTGAAGTGAAGACCATGTGTGCATGACCTTTAATTTTTTCTAAATCTATATATTTTATTATATACCTTGATTGAGATAAAATAGGTTCATGTATGGTCCTATGTGATTTATTTATTGTCTTATTCATCATTAACGACCACTAACCTTGAGAACAGAGTTATGGAAATATGAAATAGGACCTGAGATGAGTTACTTCTTCTTTTTGGTAACACTAGAATTTATGAGAGGTTTCCTATACCATTTCTAATTATAAGGAAACAATCCAGAATTCTTTTCTATATATGAGTTAGCATATCTTAAGATATAAGTTGGGTTTGTGTCTTTATGATCTTAACACCTTAGTGATTAGTGAGGAATAATTCACTTTGAAATCCTGATTAATGATGAATAAATTTAATACCTCTCTTATTATTACTGATAAGTTATTTACCATGATATGTTGACATAATTATAATAATCACGACTCTAGTGGCCTAGAGCTTGTGATGCCATTTTTACATTGGAACAGAATAAAGTATATCAAAATAAAGATAATCTAACATTTTATTAGTATAAATATACCGGATACATACATGGATCATGAATTATATTTGAAAAAATAAAACACAAATAAAAATCTCAGGGAGAAATTTACTATTCTTCCCATTATATCCTTAAAATAATTCATTGTTCTCTTCTAGGTTTCTTAAGGTAAAGAAAACTAAATAAATGGATGATCGTAGAATCTCTATCAGGGGTATTATATAATATAATGTATTAGGGAGTAAATAATTTGTGACTAATACAGAAATAATAAGTAATAATCCAATATTCTATCTAACGAATAACATGATTGTGTAATATATTCATGGATAACATAACAAAATAAATAATCACATGGATAATAATAATCAATTTCACACTGATGAAATTCATAATATTGAACATCTTAGTCTTATAATCTAGACATTTTTTCAAAAGATCATACATAAATAGGTAGGGAATACACCAAATACTCAAGTTAGTTTGTCTCTTGGTACATAACAATGGATCTACGGGACATCCAATTTCATCCCATGCCAATGATTAAATAAGTAAAACACAATAATTATATGAAACAAATCCATAAACAACACAATACATAATATGAATTAATTAATTATTAATAAACAACTATGTTGAAATAAAAATTTAGCATAATTTTAATATCACTCGTATTGAGAAATGGAATAATTTTCTTAGTACACAACCTTAAAAATTAAATCATATATATTAATGGATATAAGGTGATATCAATGTTATAAAATTAAATATAGAAATATTTTTAATGATATATAATACATTTATGAGTTTAAATATCACAGAAATTAAGTAGAAAAATAAATTCAACAAATATGTGAATAGTTATAGCGATCCTAACTGTAATGAAAAAATGTATTCTATAAACAATAAATTCATAGGACTGAAATGATGATCATATATTCATTATAAAGGGATGTAAAATATTATGTAAATATACATATAACAGAAAATTGAGGTATAACATGGAAACCATGAAATATAGTAACAGTATATGAAAATTAAGGAGTCTTAGAAAGAAACCCATTATATTTATTTTACTTCAAATAGAATTTTCATAAAACAATGTAACATATTTTACATTGAGAAATCATTTACATTTTAGGATAAAAATTTATAATTAAGGTCGAATATAATATTGGTAAAATATATACAATTGAAGAATTTCAAGAATGACTATAACTAATTAAACCTTAATTAAGTTAAGAATCCCTCTACGCTGAGTTCAGAGTCACTTGATACAAGTGTCTATCCTCCTGAATAACGAAATTAAAATTTTTAAATAATTTATTCAGAAACATTTCATGTATTTTTTATATTTTTTGGCACATTTATTATCATATTTGATGTATTTATAATAAATAATTTATCTCACTGATGAGTTAGGGTTGTTCAACCAATTTTCCCAAAGTTGAATCGGTATGTTCACCAATGTCAAAAATAGTGTCATAATAAATATAATTCTAGTGTTCAAAATTATTTATCATTATTATTATCCAATAGTTGTCTAGTTACATAAATTATTAAAATTAATCTCATATTAGGAATTATGCTTGATATTCTCATTATTTGTGCGATTAATATTACAATAATAGTTTATTCTTAATATCATTAATATAATTCAAAATTTATCTTGTATAAATATTAATAATTTCATAAATATTTTATTTTTTCATTAAATCCATTTATGAAATCATCCACTTAAATTAGTGATGAAAAATTAAGTACATCATCCATGGATGCAATGCACCGATCAAAAGATGAGAATCCTTTTATTTTGTGAGAATATGTGAGAGAAAGATAGATTATGGGTATTAAATTTACATTATAAAATTTAATCATATTTCTGATTCGAATTTAATTATATTTAAAAGATTATAGTAGATTTGGATGATGTATACAAAGAAATTATAAATGAAAACAAGTAAAAATAATTTCTTATGTTTCTTCTTTAGATGGTGCCTTTGTTATGTTGATTATTCTATAAATGGTTGGTATTTTTGTGATACATAAACCTATAATATGTTGATAAGATTGTTGTGGAGTGTTTTTGGAAGTGATGTTTCAATAGAAAAGTATTATAGTGTGAGGATATCTGGGGCGGTGAATGGGTTCTATTATAAGTGAGAGGAGTTGAATTTTTGTAAATATTGAATTATTAATATAAAAAAGAATGTCATATTCATGTAAAGTGTATAAAAAATTTTAAAATTAAGGTATATAACAAGAGTTTTGGTTGATCAATTCCTCAAAAAATAACTTAATTATATCATTTGATTACATTAACTCTTAATTTAACACATTTATCATATTTTACCTTTCCTATAGTGACTATTTGTTTCTTAAGTAACTTATTTTTATAAAAAAAATCAAATTGACCTTTTACTTAATTTTTGAATTATAATTAAAAATATGATATATATTTTATTCTATTAAATTTATAAAATTTATAAAAATGAATTTCAATGTATGTGTTCATTATGTAATAGTAAACATTTTTTTTAGAAAATGTGTTTTTTAGAATAAAATTGAATTTTTAATTATCTAGGATAGAGATTAAATATTTTTTATTCTCATTATATTATTTTGTTTATTGTTATAAAAAATTTATTGTTATTAGATTTTCATAACCAATCCACATTTTATATAATCTTGTAAATACAAGAATTATAGAAAGATGAATAATTTTTTTATTAGAATATATAATAACATAGGATCAAAATTTTCATGACAATAAAATCAAAATATTGTTCTATAATAAATTCTTTTACTCCTAAAATAAATATTTGGTTAATAAAAAGGATTCATAAATATTTAAATCATGGTTATTTCATGATAATGTCAGAAAATTTACTGTATTTGTAAAAAAATATTTTCCAATATTCATTCAGAAAAAATCCTTCTTGAAAAAGTAAAATATACTTCCCGAGTTAATATGAAAATTATAAAACAAGAAAAATGATTTTAATTTTATCCAATAACTTTTAAATACATTCATGATTAAGAACACTTTTTTTTACTTTAATGTCCGAAAAATAGGATGTGTATTCTGCACTAGTTTTTGAGAAATTGTGTTTAATTTCTATAGTAGGATATCATGTATTATATTATCAGAATATAAATATTTTTTCTTATAAACTTTTTATATGAATTTTCCCATGTAAAATTGGGGAAATTCTTCATTATTACCTCTTTCGGTTCCCCTGTTTCCTTGCCTGTTATTTCATTCCTCCAAATTAATTTCACGAATCCAGTAGTCTAATTACTCAAAACTTTATCTCTAGTGTAATGAATCTATAAAATATCTTAATTTTAAATAAATTTTATGTTCAAAATATATTTCCTTAGTAGTGAGTATGTGTGTTGGGTTCTTTATATACATCCTCACCAATGAAAGACATAATGTATCATGAACATCAGATAGGATTGGTGGAATAACCAAATACTTTGAAACAACCCAAATTATATCTAAAATTTTAAAATTATTAATGTAATTGGGACGTTTCATCCCCCTTTTCAGGAAACTTATAACTCTCTTCCATGGAAGTATTACTTTATGGCCACTTGAAATTCCATAATTATCCTCTTATTATCATTATAGATCTCCTATAAGATTTGAGTGTCCCAATATGATATTGAATAGCTCACTCATTTATAGGTGATTCATAAATAAGTTTTGTGCCCACTATCTTCCTTTATCCATATTTATCCAAAAAAGTTATAAGACTCTATCTCTTCCAATACAATGCATTATATGGTTCCATCTAAAAGCTATAATGGAAGCTATTATTTTATTAAAATTACACCAAAGGTATATATTAGTCCTATTTTCCATGAAAATAAATTTATAATGATCTCAAAATGAGTTATAATGTTTGAATAAGATATTCATGTGACCCATTAGTTTGAGAAGGATTGGTGGTGTTCAAATGTATTTCTATGGTTAGAGACCATTGAAGAGTCCTCTAAAATCTCCATGTGAAATAAGGGTCAATATTGGATACAATTGATAAACGTGCATCATCAAGATTCACAACATCATTAATATAGAGTTTTTTAATAAGATAAAGGGGTAAATCCTCCCTTGTTTCTATGAAATGTGTGAAATTGGAACATGGATCCATAATAACCTATATAACATTATTCCTCCTAGGAGTCTTCAAACGACCTATAAAAAATCCACTATAACATTATCCTATTTACACATTGATAAAAGAAGAGGTTATCTTCCCCCCATAGGATACTATCTCTTGGAGTTTACCTACTGGAATAACATGAATCTTAACACATAATCATCAATTTTACACTTTATAATTTCTATCCTTAAATTTTCCCTTAAATCCATATACATCTTAGTGCTATCATGTTGTATAGTGAAATGTGAGCTATGAGATTCATTTAGTAATTCCCACGTTATCTAATCTATGGTTAATACAAATAACCTCTTTCAAAAAATCAATGCACCATATTCATAGATGAATTCCATTAATATCTCATATTTCATGGTTTTAGTTTTAAATTGTAAACTATTTTCCTCATGTGGCAATTTATTTAGATTCTTCGGTAAATATGGTTTGGAAATAAAATTTTAAAGGAAAGAAGTTTCCACATCCATAATAATTTATATATCAAACTTTACTAAGTCCACTAATATAGGATCCCAATATGTTATCATATGTTGGCCCAATTTAAGATGTTTATATGGTCTAAAGGTGGTGGGGTGAATATACCTTCACTAAAGAAAATAGTTAGTCTAATACAATAGCGTTAAATATCAAAGTATTGTCACATATAGACTATTATTTATTAGTATAAAACATGAATTATATAAATGAAATAGAAATATTAAATAATGAACAAAATAATTTTATATAAATTTTAATTGAATCATTCTATATATAATTTTCACTCTATTTAAACTATGTTAGGGGAATCATACACACTATAATGACCTAAATTTTTTAATGGTGTGATATCCTTTTATGTTTTCTTTATTTTTTCTCACCTAGATCCATAACCTAAATAATAAATCCGATCTTTCTATGAAAAAATGCGTAACCCATGGGATCTGGAATTTTTCTAGGAGACACAACCCAAGGATGTACCTTTGTTAATGAGGTATACCAAAAGAAAAAAATTATATTTTCATTAGGGAATGAACAAACTAACAAAAAATAAAAGAAAAATAATTAAAAAAAATAAAACATTGAAAACTATAAAATAAATTAAGAACATGAGGTTGGGGAAAGAATAGCTCGATGTATCTTTGAGCACTTAGATTTCAGAGGATCAAACATTGAATCTCTCTTATGATCCTAGTAAGAACGAAAGTATTATTAAAAAAGAAAAATCACATATCTTGTATAAATCGTGTTTGTATTTCATGTAATACATATTTGTTCTTTATTATATTTTTTCAACTTCCCATAAGAAAAAATCTAGGGATAATTCCCTCTTCAGTAACTCTATGATCTTCTTCATCATGTGGGTTCCTCCTGATAACTAATAACATCCATCCATGGTCATCAATCATATAAAAAAATAAATAATATTGGTTACTTTTAATAGAAATATCATAAATATTTTGAAATCATATCCACATGTTAATTCTTCATTAAAAATGTAAACAAAATATTGCACACTAAATCGTTAGATTTAATATGTATTTTACAAATTATTAAACTAAATGAAATAAATCATAGAAATAGGTAGTATGTTGAAATACCAAAATGTTAGAAAAAAGTGATAAAAATCATTTAAAAAGACAAATTAATGTAATTCTTAAGAAACATTTTGATATATGTGTATGGAACATTTTTTATTTTGTGTAAGAAGGAATACACAATAAGCATGGAAATATCGTAAGAATGATTTTAGTTGTAAGTATTAATTAACTGTAAGAATAAAATTCAAAAGGGTGATTTTTTCCAATAGCATGAAATCTGTAAGTGTGAAATATTGAATAAGAGTCATTTAACCCATAAGCGTCATTTTACCCTATACTTCTTTCCACATTTAAGGATGATTCTGGTAAGTATCATTTTAATTTTACATAAACATCATTCTAGAATAAACATCATTTATACTTACATTTAAACAGGAATATATATGTTCATAAACATCTGTTTTGTTTTTTTATAAAGATGAATTATGTCTTCATGAACATGATTCTATCATTTGTTTAAGTATAATTTGGTATAATATTCTACGAAATTATAACCTATTATAATAGAATTGAAAAATAGTAATTAAACACTGACTACTAAAGGAATAAACAAGGTGTGATTTAAAAATACAATAAAAAATTTTAATTATCCATTTAAAAAAATTTAAAACTAGAAATGTTATGTATTTGTAATCAATATTAGGAATTTTTTATATTAAAATAAATAAAAACAAAAAATATTAATGCTGAAAATCTCTCTATCAATCAAACTACGTTTGACCACTATCAATTCCCTCATTTTAAGAAATTAATAAATTGAACTAGATCATAAAAATTTATAAAAACAATTCATCCCATTTTTAAAAATTTAAGAAAAAAATAAAAAAGTTCAATAAATCATACAAAATTAATTTTAAATAAATATCTAAACATACTGAAATAATTAATAGTTAACATACTTAAATAATGTATAAAAATTCTTTCCCATTTTCATTAAAATGAGTATACAAGTAACTATCAAACAATCTTAATAATAAATAATTTTATGGTCCCCAATAATAAATACATACAAAATATTGAAATATAGTAGATAAGATACAAAATATGTTTAAACTAATCAATATGTTCATGAATATATATTACATAAAACACCCAAAATAATGACAAATAATAAACCAATTGAGCACTAAATATAATAATCTCTATAATCATTACTATAAAAAACTAAAATAACAAAAAAAATTATTAAAAATAACATCAATACAATTTAACTAATCAATATTTTTTCCTTGAATTCTGTAAAGGATTCTTTGATTTTATGATAACTAATGTATTATACAAAAATATTGACATATTATCAAAAATAATAGTTGAAATCAGTTGAAATTTGTTTAATAAAAATGATTTAATCATATTATTTACTAATAAAAATATAGCCAACCTTAGCAATGGTTAATGTAATAAATAATTACTTCATAGAGCTCTATAAAATTACACTTTTACTAGATAAATTAAATATACCTACTAGTATTTTTCTAACAATCCTACAACATCCAAAATCTGAATTAAGTTAAGATATGAAATAAAGAAGTTCCAATTATAGTAAAAACATGTAAAAAAAATTTATTTAAAATATAAAATTATTATATTAATAGCCTCTAAATGACCTTACTTAGGAAAAGATTGATATATTACACATAAACAAATTGAAAACATTTTATCAAGTATATAAGATATTAAATATAAATATATTATATTATAACTCTAAATAATTTTTTATCTGTAGGTATTCCAGACTCATCTAAATGAAATTTATAATTAGTACTAATAGAGGTCCTCATACTTGTTTAATAATCTATATTAAACCATTTAAATAGATTTAAAATATACTTTTATTTAGAATTATATAATCATGTTATTTATAAATTTAAATAATGTGACAAAATTTAATTCACAAATAAACTCATATCAAATTCAAAAGTTGTTATCTTATAAAATTCATAACTTAGAAAATTACATGATGAGACAAAAATAATATCATTAAAATATATTCTCACTATTAAAATACCTTTTGAAACATTCATAATAAACAATGTTGGATAAAAATTTTCATTATTAAAACTATTTTTAAATAAAAAATTATAGTCCATAATACCATAATAATGATTCTCACAAAAGACTATAGAAAAATTTGATAATTTAAAAATGTAATTTTTTTCATTTTCATGTCCATGATTTTTTAACATAAAAATCATGAAAAAATAAATCATCTTATAATGGACATTCAATATACATTTGAAATAAATTCAATCCCTTAAAATAATTAAGGATAATAATAACCCAATGGATGAAATCTAATAAAAATGATAAAAATATCTTTAAAATCAATTCCCACTTTCTTAGAATAACCATGGGTAACTAATATATCATTCTTTTTAATAAAATTTTCAAATTCAACGATTTTAGTCTTAAAAATCCAATTAGTTCATAGAGTTTATTTAACTTTTGGATGTTCAAATTGATTCAAATCATTATTTGTAATAAATTAGTCATGTTCATCATGCTTAAAATTTATTGAGTTAGTAACCTTCAAAGCTTTATCAATATTATTATATACAAAATTAGAACCAAAGTATAATTAAAAAAATAGATTTTCATGGTTGGATTACATAATCATCCTTTCCAAATTTATTTCTCAAGAGGATAAACCTTGACATATATCCAATTGTTATGATCAAAATAATAAATTATATTCTCCCCCTAAACTGGTGAACCATAATTTTAAGAACATATTTACAAAATAAACACTCTTAAATTCTTATTTCTCGTTATAAAAATATGAATTTTACATTCCATTAATTTCAATAAATTTTACACTAATCATTTCTTCAATTATCATGGATATATTATTATATATTCTCTAAAAAATTCTATTATTTAAATATACTAAAAAAATATAGTCACCCTTTTTTTCATCAATCATGTCTAAATTATACATTGTATTTTAAATAAAATCTACCAACCAGAAAAGTATAAAACGAACAATATTGGCTTTCTTTTATTTAAAAAAATATTAATGATTTTTCTTTAACAATGGTTGAATAAGAACTCTATTTAAAATATAATTTACCATATTAAACGATTAAACCCAAAAATATTTTGGAAGATTAAATTCACTAAGAATGGTTCTAGGAATATCTAAAATATTACAATTTTTCCTCTGTATGACACCATTTTACTACGATGTTCTATGATAAGAAAAATTATGAGAGTATCTGTTTTAATTATAATTTCTTACATATTCTTTATTTTTAAACTAACATCTATTATCATTTCTAATTGAAACTATGAAATAATTTTTTTAATATTGGACCATTTCAAAAAAATTAAATAAAATAACTAATTTTATCCTATTATTTCTCAAAAATCAAGTCTTTTTCAACATGCTGAAATCATAAAAAATTACAAAAACAGACTCTTTACCTCTTAAACTAGCAGTTTTCCTATAGAAAGATAAATCAATATGAATCATTTTGAAGATACAATTTTATTATCATTATTAATATATTTAAATGTTTTCTTATGTTCCTTACCATTTAAACGAGAATAATAGAAAAATACATATTTACCATAATATTGGGAAGTTCCAAAACATGTCCTTGTTTGTAAGGTTTTAATAACTTGCAAATTTAAAAATGTCCCAAAACTCTATGCTAAATAATATCATATGAATATACTTAATTAATATGATTACAATTATTTTTTGTTAGATCATAAATTTAACTGAATACATATTATCTTCCCCTTTTAATAAAATAAAATGAAATAGTTTTTCATAACTAAAAACTTGTTATCCTAAAACATTACACTCATTCCATCATCATAGACTTGTGAGATACTAATTATGTTTTGATTAATACATTTGACATATAATACTATTTAAATTATGGTGTATTGAAATATTCCAACTTCTCTAATTTCTTTGACCTTCCATATAGAAATGTCTTTGAAATAAATAGAGCATCCATCCCAGGAATTAATAGAAATTATTTGGTAAGGATCACTAATCAAGTGTTTGGAATGACCTATGTACATTCACCACATGTCTTTGAGACTTTTAATATAGATTTATTGAAAAATATATTAAATAGGAAACTATTTTGGAACCCAATTTATCTTTGGTCCAACTGGATTACTAATAAAATTATTAAGTACCGATATAGATTTAATAAATTTACTATAATATAATTTGGAAGATAAATTATTAGTAATGAAATTATTAGTATGACCAAATGATTGAGTAAATATTAATGAGAATTCATTATCTTTATTTCGATTCAAATTACATATAATTCAAATAACATTGCAAACATTTCTTTAGTGATTTTAAAAAATAAAGTCCTATATAGATTATGTAATTGCATATTATATCCAAAATCTATTATATATTTATTAATTTTATTCAAATATATAATCTAATTAATTTTTTCATTACCGTGCACATATTATTTTTAAGGTTTAAATTAATTTTAAAAATTTATTTATTAAAATTATCATTGTATTTTTGGGTATGTTTTAAATCATCACATAATTTATCATTTAAACATAATGTTGAATTTCTTAATTTTTTATTTTCATGTTTCATCTTCTTATATTCTTTATCAATTTATGTAAAATTATCCAAAAAATTATTTAATTTCATTTCTTCAATTTTATTATTCATATATTAAAATGATTAACCCTATAATTATTATCATTATATTTCAAATTTTATGTTTTTGAATTCTGATTTTCTAAAAAAAATAATTAGTTTCTTTAATATTGTGTTTTTAATTATCCTGAGTAAACCAATAGTTTTGTTTAATAATCTAAATATTTTACTTTTATAATTCTCTATATAATTTGTACATTATTAAATAATCATTATAATGTTTTTATTTTTAATCATTTAACTCTCTAACATTATCCCAAGGATAAGATTCAAAAATTAAATTAGAATTAGAATTAAAACTCACCTAATTTATAGTTTCTTCCATCAATAAAATCTTGAACAATTATTTCCTACTTTATGATTCATTACTACTCAAATATAACTCCACTGGGAAGCTTCGTCAATCAAAAAATTTTCTCTTATCTTTTTTCTTTAATCACTTTTCTTTACATTCATTCCTAAAATTTGGAAAATTGACATTATGTCTGCCTTCTTACCATGTTTATAGGATGATAATTATAGTGAATTATTAAATTTACTTCCATATTCTTTTTTACTTCCTTTTAATTCATCCTTATGATGATATATTTCAGCTTGCATCATATAATATTTCCTTTTTATCAAACACTTGAATACCCCATTAGTAAAAATAGTTTTTTCATATTTCTCACATTTTTCATCTCAGAATCAATTATTAAATAAAATTTTTTATCTTATATATAAATTTTATACCTTTATTAATGGAGGTTTCTTTATCAATAATATTATTTAACTATAAGGTCCTAGATCAATATGGACTAAAATGTCTAGTGTTTTTGATGCTTTTAGTGCTCGGAGGAGGGTTGAAATAAGTCCAGAGGTGTTGGATACTAATAATTCTATATGAAGTTAGAATACACAACATGTGAGTCTTTTATGATTTGTATGTGAAGTTCACGAATTGTGAAGGGAAAATTCACAAAGTGTAATTCTTTTGGGTAAAATAATAAAAAGTAAATTCATTTTTGGCATAAACATATCCCCAATGAATAAATAGTTTGAAATGGGATTACACATAATGTGTATCCCTGATGTGTAACATATTGAAATGTTTTAGTTTCTTGGGTTTTCACTAAACCCTATAGCCATGCATGACTCTCTGCCAATTCTAAGAAATCTACTATCCCTTCCTTTAACTTTTTGAGATCCCTTTAATTGGATTCAATCCTTTTGCTTCTATATTTGATATGAGGTGACCCGAGTTTATCTTTAGAGTGTCCATTATTAGTTTTCTAGGATTTTCTCCCAATTTGATCTTTCTTCCTCCTATTTCTTCTTGAAATGTGATTCTGGATGATCTATCATTTTTCAAATGGGTTTTTCTTGGTTTTTTTTGATTCAGTTGTGTTGTATCATCCTCTATTGGATGCAACTATACTGGGATAGGTGGTTGTAGATCCACAGTGTGGTTCATTCTTGTCTGAATAACATTGATGCCTTTGAGTTAGAAGATCCATTGCATCTATTTTATTGACATGAAATGGTAACTTGATCATGATTTATCCCATTGTGTGGAAATGGAATTGACCTAATAATTATTGATCCAGAATAAAGGAATTTGATGATATCACATGTTAATTTTTTTTGACTCATTATATCATGATATTTGGTTGCCTCTTGTTTTTATAGATAGTGTGATATTTATCTCTTGATTTAATATCATATTTTTAATGTTATGGATTAGAATGTCACTATTAATGGAATTTTCTAATGAACGTAAATCAAGACATAATTGTTAGTTAATTGTCTTATGAATAATTAAAGAACAAGAATGGTTGTAATCTAGTGGAAGATATAATTTGATGATAGTCGAATAAATTCAATATGCATGATTAATTGTAAATATGATCTTAATGTAATTAATGAAATTAATAAATAAATTTAATCGTGATTATGTTTGTAATTGATAATTAATAAAATGCATGTTTATTGAGAATGGTACTTCTCTAAGTTTGTTAAAACTAGAATAAATATTAAGATCGTGTTTTCCTTTAATATATTTTATTTCTTAATACCTTAGGTTTACTATAGTTAGGAACTATGAATAATTAATGAGTTAATTCAAGATTTAAAAAGAGCCATTTCTGTGGTAAATCTATTTTTTGGGGCTTGAGTTTCATGTTTTCTTGAGAATACTAAATATTGATAAGGACCCTATGTACATGGATCAAACAAATATGGGTATGAGAATTATCAAGGAATATTAAACATCATTAATTTTTTAATTGTTTTCCTAGCCATATTTTCTATAAAGGATTAAAATTTCTCAGTCAGATTATTAGAATCTTAAAAAAAATTAAAGTTGTGAATGATGGATTGTTGAAAAAATTCATGTATGATGATGGAATTCTAAAACATTGGAAGAGGATCTGTGTTACCACTATACCCAATCTAAAAATGGAATTATTAGATGATTCCCATAGTTCAAATTCCTCTATACACCTTGGTTCCACTAATATGTATGATTATTTGAAGGAACATTTCTATTGGGATAACATGAAGTAAGAATTTGATGATTATGTATCACGATGTTTAGTCTGCCAAAAAGTGAAAGATGAAAGAAAACATCATAGAGGACTCATGAAACCTCTGCCTATTTGTATATGAAAATGGGATGACATTGTTATGTATTTTTTCACTGGATTACCAAATGTCTAATAAATAATGATTCAATATGGGAGAATGTTGATCAAATTTCCAAATATACACATTTCCTCGCTATAAGGGAGGATTTTACACTGGAGCACCTTGCATGACACTATATTAATGATGTTTTAAGACTGAATGGAGAAAATATCTCAATTTTGAATGATATTGATCCATGATTTACATCCACATTCTGAAAAAAGCCTCAAAAAATCGTTGGATACTAAGCTTCATTTTAGAACTGCTTATCAACCTCATACTAATGAGCAATCAGAATGGCCAATCTAAACATTTGAAGTCGTATTGATACCATGAACACTTTAATTTCAAGGTATGTGGTATCAATATTTACCTTTGGTAGAGTTCTCCTACAACAATTTTTTACATTATATTATTCAAATGGAACCATATGAAGCATTTTATGGAAATAGAAGTCATACAACAACTTTTAGGGATGGAGTTGGTGAAAAGAATCCTGTGGGCCCAAATATTATAGATGAAAAAATAACAAATGTAAAGAATATTCAAACCCATATCAAAGTAACACAATATAGGTAAAAGTTCTATGCCAATAATAGAAAGAAGGATTTGGAATTTCAAGTGGGAGATCATGTTTTCTAGAAATTATCCACATGGAAGGTTGTTATAAGATTTGGGAAGAAAGGGAAATTGATACCTATGTACATTGGACCTTTTGAAATTCTAAAGAGAATTAGAGCTATGGCATATCATTTTGAAATGACCCATTACTTTTAAAGTACACAATGTACTCCACATATCATTTTTAAAGAAGTACATGCCAGACCCAACACATTTACTCACTTCTAAAGAAATAGAATTTGATCCAGATTTATCTTATTTGGAAGAGACTATCTTTATTATGGACACTAATGAATAATTGTTGAGTAATAGGATGACTAGAATAGTAAAGATACTTTTAAAAACTCATAAAATTGAAGTGGAATCATGGGATCCTAAGGAACTTATGATGATGAACTACAAAAATATTTTTATGATGTGACATTCTAGAAATTTCGTGGTTGAAAATTTTATTGGAGGGGAGAATGTAACAACCTAGAATTCTATCAATGAGATTTCCTATATTATTTTTATTTCACATAGTATATATCACTTAAAATCACTTATATAATATAAAAAACATTAAAAATTAATAATGAATGAAATGATAGGTATTTCAATAGGTTAAGAATCATATACCGATTAAATAGTAACCTGACATTAGGAATAATAATGTGGACCTTATGAATAGTAAATGAGACAATAGAATATTAACCTCATCAATGAATGTATAAATAAAATTCATCCATCCAATAAAGGAAAATATAATATACTTACATCATAGTATAAGTAAATAAATATTTTAAAAATTATTATTTAAGTGTTGGTATTATTTGAAGTCATAAATTTTTAATTATAATTTTATAATTAATAAAATGATCTAAAAGAAAATTCATTTTCATAAAATTTATTAATAAATCAATATTATTTTATGTTATGATTTAATGATAATTTAATGAGACCTTAGTTACTTTTTTAGAGTGTTTTAGAATCATTTATATTTAAAAAAAATTATTTTTTGAGTAAATAATGATTTTAATTATAAATTAAATTTATAATTTTTAGAAAATTATTTTTGTAACATCCCAGGTAAATAATGAATATGAGTTTTTCATATTTATTAACTTTTTAATTAAATATTAGGATTACATTAAAATGGTTTCTATGTTCGATAGCATACTCGATACGTAACAACTGGTTTCTTTGAAATCATACGTTGCACACTAATAATATAATATTATTATTTTAAATGGTAGTCAACTCCTAGACATTGTATTGGAATGAATAAACAAAAATAAATAAAATATTATTATACATGTTTTTTAAATGTATTTACATTTATCCAATAAAAGTTAGAGGCTTAAAATGTGAATGAATCAAATTTTAAGCATAATTTACATTAATAGGTCCATTTATCACCTTTTAATGGAGAACACTTTTTAAATCTAGTTTTTTTCACTTTAATAAATTCTATATGACCAAATAAAATCCTTCTTTAGAATGGGGATATCAAAATTTACTTTGTGTAATTTTTTGGATTTTTTCTGAGAAAGTTCATTTTTAATGAATAGTGAAAAATATTGTATTTTAATTAAAAAGTACCTTTTAATCTAAATTATTTATATTTTTATATTATCTTTTTAATTGGAATTAAAGTTAAATTAAAATATATTTTTACCAAATAATCCAATGTGGGTCATTTGAATTAATTTCATTTTGAAATTGGACATAAAAAAAGTATCAATCTTTTAATAGTTATTGTTTCTTAAAAACACGCTATTTGTTTTGATAAATGGAATTAATTGTAAAGTTAATTAATGCCACTTATATGTTTTTAATTTGGCATAACAGACATCATTTTTGAATTCGGAATATCAAAAATAGCTTAGGCTGAATTTTTGGTATTTTTCTGAAAAACTTCAATTTTTGATGAATAGTGAAACCACATAGTGGTAGTTAAAAAAACTGACATTTTCATTTAAATGAAATTTTACCACTTCTGTGAATTGAATTCGAAAAATCCGAAATAAATGGTTGTTATCAAGAAGTAAAATGTGGTTCATTAAGATGAAAATAATTTTTGGTGAATATTAACTTTTGACTTTTATTTACAGTAGTTAAAGGTAAATAGGGTAATTCAAGGTTAAAAAATATTATAACAATTCAAAATTACCTTAAAACATGTCCTAACCTTATTGGATGAGTCCTGTCTGACCATGGGTATCCATGGGTAGATTTTGGGACCCCATTGAGTCACTTGGTAGTGATAATGACAATTTGGATTAATTAATTTAATGTAAAGACAAAATTGACATTAACAAAACACTTTTAGTAATTAATTTTTATAAGGGGTTATATAAATTATCATTTCGACTGAAAATATTCATTGGAAAGATAAAGGTATTTCCTACATGATGGTATTTTTTTTATAATTTTTAGACATTAAATATATTAAATTATTTATGACACAATAATGATGCAGTATTCACCTCATTAATAAATGATTTAAATAAATACAATTATAATGATTAAAATATTATCCAAAACATATCCAATTCTGATTGGATGATTTTATTTCAACCATGAGTCATCTTATCTTCATCTTCAATGATTTTTGGTCCTTTTGAAACCGAATATATGTTTATAATAAAATAATATTTTCACACTTTCCAAAAGAGCCCCTCCTCCCCCTTATAAAAGGACACCACTTCTAAACAATTACTCACACATCTCAGGCCATTTTTCTCGTCCGAACTCCACCCAATTAAGCTCCATACATCCCTATCCTCCCCCTAGAAGACATACCTTAGGCATAAGGCACTTCAATAATTCCTTTTGGTTCAAACCAAAGTAAGTTACCCAAATTAAAGGAAACAATTTCTATTAAATTGTTTTCTTTTATTTTACTTCTCCAACCCCTAAACTCTTTTTATTCAATTATTTTGTAACAAAACCAGTATCCTCAATATACTAGTATGTTTTTATGATAATTATTCTTATTAAAAATACACACACCACCATCTAATGGGTGAATAACATAATGTTTCTGTGGATGGAAAACTAACGCCTCATGAAACGATGATTATTAGATTATCTCCTACCACCTCTCATGGTGGCCATTATGATGGAACTGTATTTATATATGATATATATTATGTTTATGTTTTATTTATGCTCCTGTATTTTCCATTTATAGCACGCCTCTATGGTTTCCATAATGGGTAAATACGATAATCTCATTTGAGGAAGTGCGGACTACCGCCCCCTCAAAGTGATGTGATTCGTCAATGCCATATGTGGGATGTATAAAGGATGGAGTTAATGATATTATATATGATATTATACAGGAATTATAATATACCTATGCATCATTATTTTCTAATTCCATTAAAATAAGAAATAGAAATGAAAGTAGCATTCATGCGTACGTACGACTTACTGTCTCCGTGAACGGTGCATTTCATTTCATACCTCTAAATGTTATGTACTATTATAAATAAATTTATATACTGGATATATATGATATATATGATATTAAAATAATTAATATCATTCTGGATATAATGATCTTTTGACCACATGTACAACATGTAATTATAAGAAGTCCATTTTTGACTCAAGTACCAAATATCGACAAAACGAACATTATTAACTTAAATGATTACATAATTTTTATAACATGGTAATAAGTAATATAAAAGGAATAATAAACTTGAAATAGGTTCTTAAGAAAATATAAATTAACTTTAGTTTATTATTCCAGAGATTAAAGAACGATCGAGTCAAGTCAGACACGAGGTAAGGGACCCGACCTCTCTCTTTCTTTTGAAATAATATATTTTATGTCATTTATTTTATGCTCCATGTTATTATGTTGGAAGATGTTATTTTGTATTCAACATAATTTAATTTGTATTTTCATATGATTAGAGACCCCCTATTACTCTCATTAATTCATTTTATGAATTTCCAAGTGGTGCCGTTAGGCTGCCGAATTGTTGTAAGGGATTTTCTTATCTCACTTTTAATTCCGTGAGATTTCCATTGTTCACCACTTATTTATTGCATGTGGTGTATTATGTACTACTATTTGATATATATTATCATTATTATATTTAAATTCATGGTATTCTGTGATTCATTTGATGGTTATTAACTTTTGATCAAATTACTCAGTTGAATACAACAAGGTAAAGGGTCTCATCTCACTTTTATTCCCATGAGATTCATGCTATATTTGCCACTATTTCCTTTTGTGTGGTGTATGTAATGCTCATTATTATAATATTTGTGTAATAAAATTTCATTTATGGATATTTACATATACATTGTATGGTCCTTCTTTTATGTGGCATGTGTTCTGTAAGTTATCAAATCGTTAAGGGAACCTTTCACCCTCCTCTTTTTAAAAGAATTATTTTTATTATGTCTTTTAATTTACATATTATTATGTTGGGATATGTTCTTTTATATCCTCATTTATGTAAAATTTATGTCCAAGTGATTAGATACCCATTTTATCTTATCAACTCATTTTCTGAATTTTAATGGGACGCCGTTAGGATATCAAATTTTTACAAGGGAACTTCTTAACCCAATTTCAATTCATTGGGTTCAACTTGTACTTATTGAATATGTCATCCAATGAATATGTGTGAATGATCTCTGATTTTTTTACACATAATAACCTCTTATATTGGGTTTATTTATATTTTTCACACATAATTATGTGATTGATTTATCTTTAATTTAAGGATACCATCTTTATAAGGGATTTCATATCAATTTACATTTCCATTGAGAATTCATTGTTGTTATGCACCAATTCACTCTTATATGGTGTATATATTGTACTTTGAAATATTATATCATGAATTAATTTATTCTCATGATATTATAATGTTTTCATTAAATGTTATTCCACATTTATTTGTATTCAAGAACCTCTCTTTTTGTTAAAAAACTCTTTAACAAAAATATCATTTTAAATGTTTTAAGGATTTATTATTATAAATATTTCTCATTAATTTATATTTTTTTAAAATGGTTTTTAGGATTTATTTATATGGAAATTAATGTTTTTAAATTATAATTCATTTAAAAGCTTCAAAGTGGTATGGGGCACTTTGATTCAAAAAAACCTCTTTTTAAATGGTTTTGAAAATGATTTGATAAAACATTGTTTATTTCAATATATTGATTTGATATATTGTAATGTGGAAATGTTATATTTCCTTTATACATGTGTTATGGTTATTGGGCATTGTTTATGTATACGGGTGGTTCAGTTATAAACCTCAGGCGGGTGAGCCTGATATAGCTCTCCAATGCATTGGGCAATGAGATGGAGGTAAACGTTAATGTTTATCCTAAGAGATTTAGGGAATATACTGTGATGGGTATTCCAAATTTATCTCTTTATGTAGCTGTGATAGCTACAATGTAATTTTTATATGGATGCCATAAGTAACCATTATGATTTATGATTTTTGTGTATTTTTCATAAATCTCTTCTTTTCATAAGGTATGTTATGATTGAAAAGTATGGTTTCATTGATTTGTATTTATTGATGGGCTAATGTTTTCCTTCCTTATTTAATAACTCTTACTGAGGTTTTTATGCTTATCCCAAGATTTTGAAATGTTTTCCACATGAATTAAAGATGAATAGGTTCGAGGATGGGATCAAGGAGAAGTCATTCTATCTAAAACATGGAACTAGAAATGTTTCTTTTTAAGGGTTTTTATTTTATGAAAAAATGGATACTGAGTAGTAGTGTCTACTTGTAATATTCAAGTTGTAATGTAATAGTTATGTCCTAATTCTCTAAAACTCTAAACCTGAAAAGATCCTCAATGTGAATTATTCATTTAATTGAATATTATGTAATGTTTAAGGTCGGGTCCTTATAGTTGGTATCAGAGTTCGGTTTAGACAACTTTAGGGATTATGAGTTTTTGTTAGACACGTGGTTAGTCCCTTTGTCTATTATTTCAGTTAAATCCTTGTTTTATAACTTTTCAGATCATGTAAAGTCAGTTACAAATTGAAGGAGGAGGATCTCAAATGATATTCATATCTCTTCCTGATGACATGCTTGTAATAATTATTGCAAAGTCATGTTCGAATGATTGTGAAAATGTTTCTAGCATTAAACTCGCTAGCAAGCAGTTTTTTGAGATATCAAACACATCCACTATACCTCGTTATTATCGTGGATAATGGGTTGTATTTAGAAAAATCCAATTTTCAAAATATTCCCATATCTTCAAGAAAGGTAACTATTTTCAAGGCATTTTCAAATATTTTACCTTATCACAAGATTTTGAAGAATATAATGATTTTAAAAAATGTGCTGAAGAAGGATACCCTTGCGCAACCTATTTATATTTTATTTTAAAATATAGTCTCTCAACATATACTTATGGTATTTTAAAAGGACAGTTATTTGAAGGTTTCAACTCAAATTTTGTTTTCCTGTTATATAGAAATCGTGTTTTATCAGATGTTTTGAAATTATTTGTCATACATGATTTTTTTCCAAAATTATTTTTCTGTGAACACCCATATGACCCATGTTGTACAAGGTGTATTTGGATAGAGGAAGAAAATTATTTTGAAGGATCTCTAAATCATTGTTGCAATGCATGGTCCTTCTACATACGTGAACAAGATGACGATGAAACCAAATGGACACCATGATCAAGGTATGATGTTCTTCATTTTGGGGATTGTTTTATTTTATCATATGGTGGTGAAATAAGACATCAAGAATTAAGATGTTGAGATCATAATGAATTTGGATGAAAATGATAGGTATAAGGAAACCATTGAGGTTAAAACATGTCTGTGTTATTTTTTAGTTTTATAAAAAGGACAGCTCGTAGGATGGGTGACAACCCGTGAAATCCGGCAAGGCTATAGGAATCAAACCCACAACCGAAGGGCGACAAGGGCGCATCGCCTACCACTATCCTACTTGAAGTCCCTGGTTAGTATGACTTATTTTTTTTGTAAAATGTTTTTATGGAACAAGACTAAGTTTATTTTTGGAACTTATGTTTTATCAAATGGATATACTTAGTATTGAAAAATGATTTAGTGATTAAGTGATAAAATGTTGTTGTGGAAGACGTTCCCTCTTTTGAGGAAACACTATATTCCAAATGAAGATAGAATACTATGGAATTTAAATTGTGGAATAATTGTTGAAATTTTACTTTTGAAGAATCTATGTTTTTGTTATGGACACATAATGATTTGTTTTATTTATGAAAATGATTAACCTATCATGGAGAATATGTAATTAGGTTAATTACTTTTCAATATGAGGCTTTATGAGTAACTGGTGTTACTTGGAGATAAATGATAAGATATATCTTGCAAGTCTATGTAATTAAATACCTATGAGATTTGGGTTACAATCAAAGTTTGTATTACTTTTGAATAATTTTAGGGACAACTGTTTATTGAATGGTCTTTATTGAACTTTGGGTTTTGTTAAGACAAATTTTTGAGATTAAGAGTAGTTTCTCTTTATGTAAAAGTTTATCCTTTTTGGGGACTATCTGATCTTGTACGAAACATTTTGGTTTCAGTTAATATCTAAAGGCAAGGGAAATATATAGTTCATCATTTTTGGATTATTTGATTCTCTTGAAGTTGATTATAACACTTTTAATGTAAACAAGTTATCCTGAATACTCATCATATGGAGGAAATATGAGATTGTGTTAGAAATCCAGTAAAGGATAAAAGTCTACATGACAAGTAAGTATATTTCCTTATGTTTTTGGTTAAGCTCATAAATAAATTATTAAATGAAAATTTACATTAAACAAAAACATTTTCTATTAACTTTTCCAACTGGGGAATCAAAGATTGTTAAACCCATCACAAGTTTGTGATTTTCTGGTGGTTAACTTTCTCCTAAACATTTTTTCTAACACTCTCCATCAGAACATGACCCTTTGTTTTCTCCTCTATATACATGTTTTCATGGAATCATATTACGGGTTAACATGGGTGACCATTTTACTTCTCTTTATTTCTTTTAAAGTGATATTTTTACTGACTATTTTTTCGATATGGGACTTTCAATAATGTTTCCGAGCCCAAATTTAAAAATTGCAAGGACGCAATTCGAAAAAGGGGGGAAGGATGTAACATCCCAGATAAATAAAGAATATGAATTTTTCATATTTAAAAATTTTTGAATTAAATATTATTTTTACATTAAAATGGTTGCTATGTTCGATAGCATACCCGATAAGTAACAACAGGTTTCTTTGAAATCTTACGTTGCACACTAATAATATAATAGTATTATTTTAAATGGTAGTCAACTCCTAGCCATTGTATTGGCATGAATGAACACAACTAAATAAAATATGATACTACATGTTTTTTAAATGTATTTACATTTATCCGTTAAAAGTTAGAGGCCTAAAATATAAATGAATCTAATTTTAAGCATAATTTACATTAAAAGGTCGATTTATCGCCATTTAATGGAAAACCATTTTTAAATATAGTTTTGGTCACTTTAATATATTCTATATTATGAAATAAAATCCTTATTTATAATTGGGACATCAAAATTTACTTTGTGTAAATTTTTGGATTTTTTCCGATAAAGTTCATTTTTTAATGAATAGTGAAAAATATTGTAATTTAACTCAAAAGTTCCTTTTAATATAATTTATTTATATGGTTATATTATCTTTTTAATTGGGTTTAAAGTTAAATTAAAATATATTTTTTCCATTTAATCCAATTTGGGTCATTGGAATTAATTTCACTTTGAAATTGGACATAAAAAAGTATCAATATTTTGATAGTTATTGTTTCTTAAAAACATGCTATTTGTTTTGATAACTGTAATTAATTTTAAATTTAATTAATTCCACTTCTATGTTTTGAATTTGGAATAATAGAAATCATTTTTGAATTTGGAATATCAAAAATAGCTTCGGCTGAATTTTTGGTATTTTTTCTGAAAAACTTTAATTTTTGATGAATAGTGAAACAACTTAGTGGTAGTTAAAAAAATGACATTTTCATTTAAATGAAATTTTACCACTTCTGTGAATTTAATTTCAATAATCCTACATAAATGGTTGTTATAAAAAATTAAAATTTTGTTCATTAAGATGAAAATAATTTTCGTGAATAGTAACTTTTGACTTTTATTTACTGCGATTAAAGGTAAATATGGTAATTCAAGGTTAAAAGAATATTATAATAATTCAAAATTAACATAAAACATTTCCTAACCATATTGGATGAGTATTGGCCGACCATGGGAATCCTTGGGTCTATTTGGGGACCCCATTGATCCACTTGGTAGTGATAATGACAATTTGGATTAATTAATTTAATGTAAAGTAAAAATTGACAAGAATAGAACACTTTTAGTAATTAATTTTTATAAGGGGTTATTTGCATTATCTTTTCAACTATAAATATTCATTGGAAATATAAAAATATTTCCTAAATGATGGTAATTTTTTTTATAATTTTTATACAACAAATATATTAAATTATTTATGACAAAATAATGATGTTGTATTTACCTCATTAATAAATGATTTAAATAAATAAGATTATAATGATTAAAATATTATCCAAAACATGTCCAATTATGATTGGGTGATTTTATTTCGACCATGAGTCGTCTTATCTTCATCTTTAATGATTTTTGGACCTTTTGAAACTGAAGATATGTTTATAATAAAATAATATTTTCACACTTTCCAAAAGTCCCCACCTTTTATAAAAGTAGACCACTTATAAAAAATTACTCACACCTCTCAAGCCCTTTGGCTAGACCATACTCTACCCAATTAATCTCCCCACAAACCTATACTCCCCATAGAATCCTTAACTTAAGAAGAAGGCACTTCAAGAAGTCCTTTTGGTTCAAACCAAAGGAAGTTACCCAAATTAAAGGTAACAGTTTCTCTTAAATTGTTTTCTTTTATTTTACTTCACCAACCCCTAAACTCTTTTTTATTCAATTATTTTGTAACAATACCAGTATAATAAATATACTAGTATGTAGTTTTTATAATGACTCTAACTACACATACACACGCCTTCATATAATGGGGGAATAACATAATGTTTCTATAGATGGCAAACTAACGCCTCACGAAATGATGATTGTTCGATTATCTCCTACCGCCTCTCATGGTGGCCATTATGATGGAAATTTATTTATATATGATATATATTATGTTTATTTTTTCTTTATTCTCCTGTATTTTCAATTTATAGCATGCCTTTATGGTTTCCATAATGGGTAAATATGATAATCTCATTTGAGGAAGTGCGGACTACCGCCCCCTCAAAGTGATGTGATTCATCAATGCCTTAGGTGGGATGTATAAAGGATGTATTTAATGATATTATATATGATATTATACTGTAATTATAATAAAACTATGTATAATTATGTTCTAATTCCATTAAAATAAGAAATTGAAATGAATGTAGCATCTATGCGTACGTACGGCTTACCGTCTCTGTGAATGGTGCATTTAATTTCTTAACTCTAAATGTTATATACTATTATAAATACATGTATATAATGGATTTATATGATATATATGATATCTAAATAATGAATACTTTTCTTGATATAAGGAACCTTTGACCACATGAACAACATGTAATTATAAGAAGTCCATTTTTGACTCAAGTAGCAAATATCGACAAAACAAACATTATTAACTTAAATGATTACATAATGTATATAACATGGTAATAAGTGATATAAAAGGAATAATAAACTTGAAATAGGTTTTTAAGTAAGTATAAATTAACATTACTTTATTATTCATGAGATTAAAGAACGATCAAGTCAAGTCGGACACGAGGTAAGGGATCCGACCTCTCTCTTTCATTTCAAGTACTCTCTTTTATGTCATTTATTTTATGCTCCATGTTCTTATGTTGAAGGATTTTATTTTATATTCACCATAATTTAATTTGTACTTTCATATGATTATATACCCCCTCTTACTCTCATTAATTCATTTTAAGAATTTTTAAGTGGCGCCGTTAGGCTGCCAAATTTTTGTAAGGGATTTTCTTATCTAACTTTTAATTCCGTGAGATTTCCATTGTTCACCACTTATTTATTGCATGTGGTGTATTATGTACTGACATTTGATATATATTATCATTATTATCTTTAAATTCTTGGTATTCTATAATTAATTTGATGTTTATTAACTTCTGATCAAATGACTCTGTTGAATACAACAAGGTAAAGGGTTTCATCTCACTTTTATTCCCGCGAGATTCATGCTATATTTTACACTATTTCCTTTGTGTGGTGTATGTACTACCCATGATTCTACTCTTTGTGTAATACACTTTAATTTATGGGTATTTACATCTAAATTGTATGGTCCTTCTTTCATGTGGCATATGTTTTGTATGTTATCAAATCGGCATGGGAACCTTTCACCCTCCTCTTTTTAAAAGACTTCTTTTTATTTTGTCTTCTAATTTACATATTATTATGTTGGGATATATTATTTTATATCCAAATTGATGTAAACATTATGTCCAAGTGATGAGATACCCTTTTTATCTTATAAACCCATTTTCTGAATTTTAATGTGACGTCGTTAGGCTGTCAAATTTTTACAAGGGAACTTCTTAACACAATTTCAATTCTTTGGGTTCAACTTGTACTTATTGAATATGTCATCCAATAAATATGTGTGAATGACCTATGATTGTTTTACACTTAATATCCTCTTATATTGGGTTAATTTATATTTTTCACACATAATTATGTGATTGATTTATCCTTAATTTAAGGATACCATCTTTATAATGGATTTCATCTAAATTTACATTTCCATTGAGACTTCATTTTTTTTATCCACCAATTCACTCTTATATGGTGTATATACTGTTCTTTGACATATTATATCATGAATCCCTTTATTCTCATGATATTATGAAGTTCTGATTAAATTTTATTCCTCATTTAGTTGTATTCAAGCATCTCTCTTTTTGTTAACAAACTCTTTAAAAAAAATATAGTTTTAAATGTTTTAAATATTTATTATTCTAAATATTTCTCATTAATGTCCATGTTTTCAAAATGGGTTTTAGGATTTATTTATATTGACATTAATGTTTTCAAATGATAATTAATTTAAATGCTTAAAAGTGGTATGAGACACTTTGATTCAAAAAAAATCTCTTTTAAAATGGTTTTGAAAATGATTTGATAAAACATTGTTTATTTCAATATCTTGATTTGATATATTGTAATTTTGAAATGTTATCTTTCCTTTATACATGTGTTGTGGTTATTGGGCATTGTTTACGTATACAGGTGGTTCCATGATAAACCTAGGGAGGGTGAGCCTGATATATCTCTCCAATGCATTTGGTAACGAGACAGAGGTAAACATTAATGTTTCTCCAAAGATATTTAGAGAATATACTGTGATGAGTATTCCAAATGTGACTCCCTATGTAGCTATGATAGATACAATATAATTTTGATATGGATTCCATAAGTAACCTTTATGATTTATGATTTGTGTGTGTTATTCATAAATCTCATGTTTTCATAATGTATGTTATGATTGAAAAGTATGGTTTTATTGATTTGTATTTTTTGATGGGCTAATGTTTTCCTTCTTTTTTTTATAACCCTTACGGAGCTTTTTATACTCATCCCAAGTTTTTGAAATGTTTTCTACAGGACTTAAAGATGAATAGGGTCGAGGATAGAATCAAGGAAAAGTCATGCTATCTAAAACATTGAACTAGACATGTTTATTTTTAAGAGTTTTTATTTTATGAAAAAAATGGATACTGAGTTGTAGTGTCTACTAGTAATATTCATGTTTTAATGTAATAGTTATGGCCTAATTCTCTAAAACTCTAAACCTGAAAAGATCCTCAATGTGAATTATTCATTTAATTCAATATTATGTAATTTTTAAGGCTAGTTCCTTATAATTTTCATAAAATGGAGTTCATTTTTGAATTCTACATGTTAAAAAATGGATAGGGTGATTTTTTGGGATTTTTCTAATGTACATGAATTTTTGGTAAATAGTAAAATATGGTAATTTACGGAATAAATAAATTATAAGTTAAATACACTATTCATTATGACGTTGATTATGTGAGAAACATAATATATAAAAAACCTTAATTATTTTAATATACTTGAAGATAATTATAAAACTATTAATAGTCTTCAGCCAAAATAATAAACAAATGAAAAAATATTAAAAAACCACCCACTTGTCAATTATAAATATCCCAACTCACCACCACTTCTCCTCACACCTTTAAGCTGTGAATCTTGTTACAAATTATCTCAAATATACTTACCAAGCCTCTCCCCCACTTCTAGGAGGTTCTAGTCATAAATAAAAAGGCCAAAACAAGGTGCCTTAAAGAGGTTCTCAAAGAGAAGAATTTAAGAGTTAAATCCTCTTTCTTTTTCTTTTAATTTCCTTTCAATTACATTTTTCATTTTTATCCTCTCCTAACCTCCAATGTATAATTGAGAATGATAACTACGGTATAATCTATATACTAGAATTTTATAATGTTAATGGAATATCCTTCTTCAAACTTATTTCTCTTGCTCTCTCCCTTAAAAAATGAAATCATTGTCCATGAGGTGATGATTTAAAACCTTCATGGATGATAGATTTATGTTCATCAATTTCTCCTTCAAAAAAGGTAATGAAAACATTTTTATGGTCCAATTACACTTTAATATTTTTATTTAAACCCTTTTTATGTTCTGTATGTAAAATATCTACATAATACTAAATTATAAAAGAAAACTAGTTCGTTGTGATCTAAAATTGCATAAATTAATCTAAACGAATATCATTAACATGTTTTCTAATAAATAATGCTCATACAATATAAACAAATGAATTTTAGAACAATTTATTATATTTTTTATTCATTAATATCATATAAATTCAACTATGGAGAATTATACCCATTCCATAAGAACTTCTATACTCATATAAATGTATACCGATCGTGAAAACCAACTAATCAAATGCTCCCGAGCGATAAAATTATATATCATAACTAATTAAAAAGGAAATAAATAAAAATAATGAAATTAAAATAAATCAAATAAAATTATTAATGGTTATTAATTAATTATTTAATGGATTTAATTTTATTATCCTTGATATTAATGTCATTTACAGAACACATTTGGACGTAAGTTAAAAGTTTTCTTCTATACCACCATTTTCATTAATGCTACACTTTCATCCTCTATAACCCAATTTAATACTTCATTTATTTTACATACATCTTATAAATTATGATTATATGTTCCAAAATCTAGTATTTGGATTATTTCAGATTTATATTTTGGGAAAATGCATGTTTTTACAACAATCCCTTCTCAATTCTTCTCGATGCGCACGCCTAATTAAAGGGGACATCTAAATTTCCTACCCATTTTCAACTACCTTCCATAATCTATTTTAAGATACAATTATTTTAAAAAAATATATTTTTTTTTCATAAAAAACTATATCTTTTAATTACTGGTTTTATACAAACAATCATGATAAATAGAAAATATTTTTCCAAAATATCTCTTCTTTGCAAAGTAAATGGGGTATTTCTCTGAAGAATTAATCCATTATTTTTTTTTCTATTTTTTCATTTATTTGTACTCCTTTTTGTATTATGTTCTTTTTTGATATATATATATCTTATGTTTCTCATACACCATATTTTATTAAATAATTTATGATAATTTTACTGTGGATGTGCTATCTTGATATGATTCATTATAGTAATCAGAATGGTTAGTAATTATGTTTATAGATTGGGGATAGCTGTTTACTTTACATATTTATATGTTGTTTATGTTTATACCTATTAATATGGGGAATTAATTGGACATATTAAATGATATTTGGGGCCATCTATAGATGCTCGATGCATTGATATGTCTCATGAGACAAACTTGTTTGGGTTTTTACCCCTTATGTATGGTGTCTTGGATGAGGCCTTGACGGTATGTTTATGATGTCCAATATTATTCCTTACCTCATTATAAATCTTGTAATTAATAGCCCATGTGGTTATTTTACTAGTATAATATCCTTTTTTATGTTTTATTATGGATTTATTTAATTACTATTTTTTCCATCCATATTATGCTCAGGATTATGTTTTATTGGTATCTATTTTTTAGTTATTCACCATGCATTATTACTAATGATTTCTCTATACTACATATGCTTACTAAGCATCTAATCTCACTCCTTTTTTAGGTTTTATTTTCCCTAAGTATATGGATATGAATATTATGAAAGACTTTAAGGGATAATCTAGATGTTATGAATGTTTCCAATGGAATTTATATATTATATTTCCATTCAATGTTGTAATGTAATTAATTTTTTTTATATAATTTTAAAAATTTATTAAACTATTAAATCCTTCAGGATATGAATTACTTTTCTATTATACCAACATATTAATATAAGGCACTATATCTGGGAACTAGGGTCATGGTCTTTATAGTCTATATTTTCTATGGTTTAAAGGATAATTGTTTGGATCTTAGAGAGATAACACAATATAATAACAGTTGAAGAGCCTATCAAAATATTTTTCCTCTAATAATAAGGGTTGGGGGATGAATCAGTGGAGGGATGTTATTAACGTTTATTTCAAATATAAATTAACCTCTTTAGATTGTTATAGAATGATACAAAAAAATGGCATACCCTCACACTATCATGGAGAAAACAAAGAGCAAGGAACACAATGATTTTTTCAGGTATTAGAAACAATGAGGAATAATAATCCTTATCATAGATTATTATTACCCCCCAAAACATATTTTTTCACTATATCCCCATTATAAATCCTTTTACATTCTTTCATGAGTCATCCCACCACAATTTTTAGGAGTTAGACCCAACATCAAAGCTTCATGTTGTAGTACAAAATATGATTACACAATGAAGAAGAACACAAGAAAAACTAGTTTTCTTCACACAAAAAAAATAATCTATGTCTACTTATATGATCCTCTAGAATATGAAGAAAGGTATTTCCAATATTGAATACTTGATATCACTACACAAAATAATCTTATACAAAATTCTATCCTCTAAAGATGAAAGCTTCATCAGATTTTCATCACTGAAGAACCAAACTTTTCTTTAAATGAACCTCTTTTTTTTGTATCTCACTATAAACACTCCAATATGAGTCAACAGGTTTTTCATTTTTTTATATTTTGGGAAAACAACCCATGATCTAGATTCTCCTTATTATGTTACACCACAGATATCACACTACAAAATCTAAATATTTTCTCATTTTATCACTCCATGATCTTTGTGACAATTAAGAAAGACTTTATTTGTATCATGGATCAAAAAGGATCTTAAATCATGTTAAAATCACCATTTAGAAATCCTTAAGAACCACTGAAAAGTCCTTCAAAACATGATAGACTCATGACATGTGAATAGAATATTATGATTACGAAAGAATTAAAAATCATTCAAGAATCATCAAAATTAATTCTCATTAGAATATTTGAATTCTAAAATATTGTAGAAAAATAATCCATACATAGTGATAAATATAAATATGCTACATGAAGAATATTTAGATATGTGACTGAAAATAAAAACCGGGTGTGTAGAATAATCTTCTTCGTGAAATGGAATTCCGCTACATTGAGAATCATCTATGTGATTTTCAATTAGAGAATACATTCATTTTAATACATAATGAACTTAGCTATGTGGATTCATCAACTATGTGATTTTAATACATGAATTTCCCTACTAAAAATTGGATACATAGCATAAATGGATATATTAATTTCCCTCTACAAAATTGTATTTGTTAATCTAAAAACCACACAAACTCAAAAAGAACCAATTTAAGTTACCTCCATACCTTATCAAAAATAATTTATTTCATCATGAAAATCTATATATGATATTTAACACTATAAAAAATATATCAAGAACCATTATAATTATTATTTCCATAGACAAGGTTTTCAATAAATAAAACAACCCTTGCTCACTATAAAACATAGGATCATTGTGATTTCTTAAAATAATCCACACAACCATGGGGTTTTTCATATGTGATATAGTAATTTTATAGAGGTATTTTTTATATGTTTAAGATAAAAAAGTTTCTCATTTGGTTCTTTGAAATAGTTATATTGAGTCTCTTTTTATAGGTAAAAATCACTGTTGTTTTACAAAAATTCAACCTTTAAGGGTCATGAATTTAATTTTAAAAAATTAATGAAACTCATAAATGGATCATATATAGTATTATCGACCATTTACAATCAAATTGATGAAATATAATATATTTAATATTATAAAACCAATTAATAAAATATTTTTTATCATAAAATACAATTAAATGTAATTTTCATTATTTTTCAAATAATTTGACTTAAAATTTAAAAATATAAATATGGAGATTAAATATAAACACATAAATTATCAATTATATTTTATAACTATTTATAAAAAATTTCAAATTCCATAATTCATCCATACCTTATTGTACTTAAAATTATTTACTTTTATTGTACTTAAAATCATTTACTTTTCATAATTCATCCATACCTTATTCCATAATTCATCCATACCTTATTCCATAATTCCATAATTTCATTTACTTTTATTGTACTTAAAATCATTTACTTTTCTTTCTACTATTGGCATAAAAATAGTATAGATGCTACATAATAATTTTAGATAATTGTAATATTATTTAAAAATAAAAAATATAATGAAATAAATTTATTTTATTAATTATGAATATTATGAACCTGGACTATTCATAATTTATTAATATCCATATTAAAGTCATGAAAAACTCTTAATTGATCAAGAGTGACATTTTTGTTTATAAAACATTTGTAATATAAATTTAATGTCATAATCAGAGGAAGTTAAAAATGTATTTTTTTAATATGGGATAATTTAGGGTCTAAATCCACTAATCTAATTAAATTTAATAAAATTTTAGTGATACTGGTGGTCTAATCTCATAGTTTAACACCCTTATTATCCATTTTAACCCATACGACAGTGATTGATTTTTTCTGTTATAACTATTCTGTATGAAAAAAATGAAATAAAAATTATTATATAATTTATATATTCTAAATCAAATTATTGAAAAAAATTTACAATATTTAATTTTATCATTGATAAATATAATAATAAAAATGAAACAAATACTGTTTTAAAAAAATCAGGTTTCAAACATAAATATTAATTCCATAAAAAATTGATCTAAATCACATTTAATTGTTTATAAAAAATAAAAGTATATTTATTTTAATTTATAATCAATTAAAAAATAAATTTAACCATGTAATTACTTATTTAATGAAAAGGATACTAAATATATCTTTTGATAGAAAAAAACATTTAAAATATCATACATGGGTTTCCAAATTCAAAATAATATTTTTGAAATGTTTTATTTTAATACATAAACATAAAATTGGTCAATAAAAAGGTTTTATAAAATTTTAAGCAATTATTATATGATTCTTTTGTCATAAAAGGGACAATATTTTCAAAACGGCATTTTTCGAATTTAATTAATAATCTATTATTTTTAAAAATCTCAAAAATTCACCATAAGATAATTTGGACATATTAAAATAAATAATTTAGTTAATTTTATCAATTTGAATTTTTTTATATAAAAAATAATATATTTTAAATAAAAATAAAAAATATAAACAAAAAATGATTTTATATAAAAGTGTGCGATTTATACAATATGGGATCTTAGAAGCATTATATATCAATTATCAATGAGTGTTAACTAATTTATTTACACATTATATATTAATAATATAATGATGTTTTACTTTATTATTAATGAATTGATTGTTAATTTAGTTTGGAGTTACATATAACCTAATATATCAAACATAATATTTTTTAAAGGATAATTACATTTTAAAATCTCAAGGTGTTTCATTCTCCTCCATTAATGAAATTGATTCCTCATTATTTTATCTCATATATGATAAAAAATTATTTAAAATATTTTCAAAATCAATTTCATTGCATGGAAGTGAACATATGGGGACAATAATTTATAAGGATCTCTAATAATGGAACGATAAAATAGTGGAAAATAAAAAGAAATGTAGAGTAAGAGACAAATATATATAATTGGAAATAATTTTTTTAATGTTTTTGAATATTTTTAATAAATCTAAATCAATTGAAATTATTTTTAAAAAATAAAATTTAATATCTTTATTAAGTATAGGATTCTTACCATTTCATAAATATGTCTTAAACCACATAGTTGGTACTATGTTTCTCGTACATGTGATTGAGTTTCAAAAAATGTAAATTAATAGCTAAGAAATATTTTACATATAAGGATATATATATTTTTATTCCTCTTACTAGATTTTGCACAATTAATTTTCTATTAAGATAAATAATATGATAATGTATAATTCAATGATTTCTTTTTATACAACAGTTATAATTTATTCCTTTGGTTGTGTGTTTGATCTATTTTCACTAATGAATCATTACACATTCAAAAAATTAATAACCAAGATGAATATTTTCTACATAAATGATAAAATTATACTACTAATAGATCATGAAATCCAAATAATTTTCTAATCTATCCCTCACTTTTCCTTATGATTACTAAAAACCCACTGGTTTTCATAAGTACGAATAAATTGTTATCTGAAGAAATGAAAATGAGCCTCCAAAACCTCATAAATAACAAAAAAACATAAAACTAAATAATTCAATAAATAATTGATACTAAAACATTGGAAAAAGTTACTTTCAAAATTTTAATCCCTAAAATAAAATATATTTTATCACATATTCTTCCAAAATCGAATTAATATATTTCTCTAAACAACATTTGTCACTCAAAAAGTTAGAGATAAAAAATATATATACTCTAATAATATATTCAATAAAATATAGTAATCATTTTTTAAACAAATTGAATCTCCATGACATAAATCCATCACAGAGTCATATATGTTTTTAAATGTTAACAAATCCTTATTCCTCAAATAATATCCACATTGACAAAGAAATCCCATATGAGACAATAATTTCGTATTCACTATAATTCATATAATGTTCCCAAATAAAAAGTGAAACTCTATAGAAATATAATTATCTATCTAATCACAAAATCACATTCCAATACCATGGAAATATATACTATAAATAATATATTAGAAAAATATAATAAACCTTTTTCCATAATAAACTTGTCATCTTAATCATGTATTTTCCTTAAAACCCAATAAACATATCCTAAAATATATCTTGTAACCTTAAAATACAATCACATATGACCTTAAAAATGAAATTTATTCCATTAAGCCATAAATTTATTATCCCTCAATTATACTTACAACACATAAATTATCCACTACTGATAACTTCTTAACAAATATTTTTATCTAAACCCTTGATCTAATACCAACTATATCATCTTGTACATAACCGACCCATCATTTTGAGTTTAACAACAAGTATTTTTAACCTTGTTTCATTACAATGATATTTTAGGTTTTTAGTTTTAGATAATTAGAAAAACCAATATAAAAAAAAGAATACACTTCAACATAATACACATTTTTTACAAAACAAAAGTTTTTTATGATTACACTATGATTTCATTCATGACACATTTACATCATTCAAGACATGTATTCATTCCCCATTATGTAGTTATAATACTTATCTAAGCCCTATGAAAACCATTTTAAACATGGTATGATAAGAAAATATCATTAAGGTATATAATACAAAAATTATTAGTCTTTTTTGAAAAATAATAAATTTCATAAGGAAGTTTTCCTTTTTATAGAATAAAATTTAAGCTCAAAATAATTTATATACAAATTAAATATACTTTATTTCCAAGTGTTTTTAAGAAAATATTTATCTTTAATTTTAAAAGTAAAATTTAATCATGTTGGTTTCTTGATAAAATATGAAACTCATGAAAACAATTCCTTGAAAAACAATCCTTTCACTGTTAAATATCCATAAACCATTCTTTAATCGTAATCTCATTTTTTTACTTCATCAATTAAAAAATTATCAACAAAAAACTCATAAAAAGAATATAAAAACATGTAATAATATTTCCATATTATCCTTATAATCACCCTTATGATAGCCCATATAATGAAATTACCTACCCAGTTAATTCCAACATGCATCCTCTAGAGCACATATCATGGCCCACTAAATTGTAAAGTTATATCAGAGCCAAAATTTATCATATTCAATTTAAAATAACCATAACATTAATAAAACACGTAAAATATTCATTTAAATAATATAGAACATTTTATTTTTATTTTTATCACATAATAAAATTCATTTTTAGTTATCACATAAAAATAAGAAGAGATATATTATTCTCTTAAAAAAATTATAAAAATAGAAATTATTGGAATAATGGGATTATAATATTATTTTAAAAAATAAATAAATTTATATATTAAATTTTATAATGACTAATTTCAATTATTTTGGGAAAAAATTTCATGTGGTAAATTTAAAAAAACATATTTTTTTTATAATAAGAATAGAAAATATCCCATACAAACAGCATTGAAAATTTTCCACTTTAAACATTTATAAATAAAGTAAAAAAATAAATTTAAAATAAACGTTAATAAATTAATATGTATAATGAATATTATTCATCAAAAAAATTATGAGAACATAGACATGTAATCGAACGATTTCAAAACATATAAAATAATGTTTTAAAGAAATTTCCACTACCCATGACATAGACTTAGTCAGACATGATCTATCTTCTATTTATAATAAATTCAAAATTATTATAAAACTATATATGAACCATATTTTCATTTTTATTAATAGATATAATTAAATTATTGTTTATTATTACTTTCTTTGTAATAATTATTCTTAAAATAAATATTTTTGTGATACCTATTCAGATTTCAACATATGTTTTGGTTTGACAGTTCTAATCCTTTCAAAATTTTCATTATTTAATCATATAAAGAAATTCATTAAAATTAAGAGAATATCATTTAAATGAATATAGATTCTAATTTTGAATTTATGAAACTTATTCTAATGGTTTACATGTAATTCTTAAAAACTATATTTTTCAGGGACTATTGAACTAAAAAGGTTATAATTTTATAGGTAAATATAATTTATAATATCTTTTATCCAAATTTATGAAAAAAATTTAATTTCATATATATTAAATAATATTACCATAACAAAACATTTTTTTTAAAATTAATTACATAATGATTACAAAAATGTTCATGTAGGTGGTAAAATTGACACAATTATAAACATGTTATAATGCTTGAATGAGTAAAAAATGTTATTATACAATTATAATATCATTTTTTTAGAATATTAATCTCTTTATAAATATAATATTTATTCCTTAAATCCATTTTATTAAAAAGCCATGTATAATAGTAATAATAATGAAATATGTTACATATAGAGGTTGTAGTCTGCATGTACTCATGAGCAGTGTTCTCGTTTTCCAATGAATAAAAGGGAAAAAAGGCTGAAAATTATTCATAAATACATAATACTAATTATTTAATTTATATCATATTTATTCATTACATCCATATTTATTTCCATCCATGTTTGGATGAAATTAAAAATGAAATATGTTGTTCATGGAGGCGATGGTCTACATGTACGCACGAGTGACATTGGCATTTTACAATGGATGTAAATAAGGTAGATTGTTATTGTTCCACAAACATAATAACCTTTTAGTAAAATAAGGTTATTTATTTTATTATTTTAATATGGTTATTGATGATTTTTAAGAGGGTTAATAACAATGATACTTTAAATAATTCAGTAAAAATGATTACCACTTATTTTTATATCATCCTCTTGGATAAAAAAATGGCCTTTAGAGAAGCGATTTATGGTCACCTTAGGGAACTAATTAAATGTAATGGGATGTTTAAAGATTGTTTATAGTAAAATATTTAATGAAAATAGAGTCTTATGTGTTTTAGAATGGATATATTGAGTTCCTTTTTAAAGAAAACAAATTATCGGTGTTATCCCAAATATTCAATCTTTAATGATCAAGAATACAATAATAAAAACAAAAAATGGATAACAAAAGTAAATTTTTTGTTATAATTGGCCATTCTCCATCCAACTGACTAAATATAATATTTTTATTTTTTTAAATAAAGCAATAAAATAATATTTAACTTTAAATTCCCTTTAAGGTCATTTTAGGGACAATTATTATAACTCGACTTTAGAAATATGGTTATATGAATGTATTTCAAATATAAAAACATAAATAATAACTCATAATTAATAATCTAATACAAAATTTATTCACCAACACAATTCATCCATACATTATTTCTTCAATAGTTTTTAAAATCACTAACTTGATTTTCTACTACTTGAAAAAGTATTATGTCGATACTACATAAGAATTTCATATAATTATAATATTTAATAAAATAAAAATGAATCAATAACATAAATTTAATTTATTCATAATAAATATTATGATCTTTAACTATTCATAATTTATTTTCTCCCATATCATGATCATGAAAAATTATTATGTGGTCAAGTGTGACCTTTTTATTTACTGGGTATTGGTTAAAGCCTCAGCCAAGGAAATACCAAAGATGAATCATCTGATGAATGGTGAAGGAAATCCAAGAAACAACAAATATTGATTATGAAAAAGGTCATTTTTTGGGATTTCCTAAATTCATTATAGTTAGAAAAATAAATCAAGAACCAACAAATAAACAACAATAATAATATTCCCAAATCTAAGGAAAATAATCCTGCACCCATAATATGATCTACGAGAGAATTAATCTATTTGTCGATTTGATTAACATATATTATTAGAAAATAAAACCATGAAAATAATAAAATGAAAAACAATAACCTAAATTGGGTTTGGATCGATTATTGATGAATAACGAATCTAGGATGTCATCATTAGAAAGATCCTTGATTTCTTTGGAAAAAATGATCCTTATCTATTGTTGTTCTCTATGATCTCCTCCAATGGATCATCTCACAATCCCATAGTTATGTGGATAACCCAAGAAATTTTTAATAACCATATATTTATATGGGATAATATGTAATTTTTATTAAAATTAACAAAATAAATGAATATATTTTTTTAATTTGTTATTTGCACCCATGACAATACTTATCAAAACACCCGATGCCGACAAAGATTCTTTCACACCAAGGGGAAACCCCCAATTTTGGACAAAATGACAGTCCCAAATTTTCTATATGATTCCATAATTAGGATATTTTCCATTATATGAGTAAACTTTTGTGCTCATGATATAATATATTAAATTTTTTTGTTATATTATTATCAAGGCTCTCTAGGCCATGGAATCATGATCCATTTTAGCGCCTGGCTCTGAAAAAATAATTTTATATATTCTAATGCATTAAATAAAAAAAAATGTGTTAAACATTTATGACCAAAAATAAAAAATTCTACTAAAACATATGAGGTTTCTACACTCGCATCTAGGTCTCCCATCCCAGGTTCTCTCCTAACGATTCTTGTGCTACAAAAAAACATGCTCCAAGGGAATCTATCACTCATGAAGGATCTTCTCCTACCAATCCTCGATCTCTACTAGGTACTCTAAAATGGTAGCTCCATTTATTTTTTCTAGATCACCCCATTTTATTACATGTAATGTTTCATGAACATACACTACTATAAAATAAGTCTATAACCATAGTTTTGGAAAACATTGTGGGTATATGTCACCATTATATACACGGGGGGGGGGGGGATTCATGAGAATTACCTACATTCATGGTTCTCAATGAACTATGGGAACAGGGGTAACTATACACATGGTTCTCTAAAAACAATGGATATAGGGGTATCTATACCAATGGTTTTCTGATAACTATCGAAATATGGTTCACAAGGGAAAGGAATTCACGTGAATTCCATATACCCACGGTTATCCCAAAACCAAGGGCATAGGTCACCCCTACACCCATGGTTTTGGTATATCTTCACCACATTTTTATGCACCTCCAAAGGAGATTTATGAAACTACCTTGGAAACTCTTCATGAAACATCCCTAATACCATCATAAAACCTCTAAAATGATGATCTGCTCCCCAACATAATAGAATCCATTTGGATAATTCCTAATGGATTTTTTAATACACAAGGTCTCATAGTTGGTATCACTAGGTTGAGTCTCCGTTATACACTGTAGAAGTGACGTCATTTCAACCATTTACTATAGGTATTTTCTCCAACCTCATCCAACAATAATAACTTCAACGAGGAAAAATATTATTATAACTCAATAGAAAAATTTGAACAATATCCCATACTAAGAGAATGATCCATCGTGTTCCCCTTCCTGAGAGTATAGACTATCTTAAATTCATAATCCTACAGGATCTATAACTATAATATTTGTCTCAAGTTAATATATTTCTATGAGAAGATATAATTGAGACTCTTGTAGTTACATATATGACAAACCAATCACCCATAAGGTAATGTCACTACATCTTTCTGGAGAATACCACAACCAATAACTCCAAATCATGGGCTATGTAGTTCTTCTCATGGGGTCTCAACTGGTAAAACACATTGGAAATCAATGCCTACCATTTCATTAGAAAGAAATCACGTATTTTCCATAATTCATCATAGAACACTATGTACTCTACACCCTCCTCTAAAGATCTCATGACGGTAGTGATCATGAATCTCTACCTCAGCTCATGAAAATCTTAATAGCGCCTCTTTTTACATACAAAATACTTCCCCTTCTAGGTCAATGTAGACAAGGGTTCCAATATCTTGGAGAAATAAGGCACAAATATCTTATAGCATCCCTCCAAACCATTAAATATCTGTACTTATAACACGCTTCTGGGTGGATCCAAAGATAATACTTCCTAAACCATTATTGGGTCTACTACCAAACCTGTTGTTGAGTTGACATGTCGTAGAAAGTTGAACTCTTGAATCAATAACTAACACTTTTAGATAATTCCATAATTTTGGTGCTCCCAGAGTATGTACAAGACCATCCCCAAGTGTCTCACATACTCCTACATGTATGTTCAGTACAAAAGGATTTCATCAATGAATAACACCACAAAACATTATAAAAAATTATTAAAGAATTGATTCATGAGTTCCATGATCAATTACGGTATGTTTTCATGGAAAAAGTCATCCTCAAGTACTCATAATGACTATTGAGATATCAAAATGTGGTAATAAATTGTTCCCCATCTTGTACTCAAAACTGGTGATAACCTAATCTAAGTTCTATATTTAAGAACCATCTCACCCCTCTAAAATAATGAAACTGGTCATTAATCCTCAATAGTGACTACTTATTACTCATAGTCACTTTTTTCAGGCATGTTAATCAACACACAACCTCAATCTCTCATATTCCTTCTTGGAAATAAAACTAGGGTTTCCTAAGGAGAAACACTTAGTCTGGAAAATCCCTTTCATTGCAATTCCTCCAATTTCACCTTAAACTATTTAATGCTTATAGGATCCATCCAATATAATGGAAAAATTTTGGGGTAGACCCTAGGATAAATTATATGTAAAAGTATGTCTCTACGTGTGGAGGTAAGACAGACACATCCTCATGGTAGACATCTTCATAATCTTCCACCACTATAAGAAAATGAAAGAACATAGAATCCTCTACTTCAAGTTTAATACTAGACAACTGATGATTAATCAGCTATATCCTCCTACATATGATCTCATCATACTCTTCCTAGGATTCCTTCTCATCCATGATGAACAATGATATTATGTCACCCTGGAAACATCACATCCTCTTCTTGAAACAGTAAATATGATCATGAACTATGGATATCTAGTCTATATATATGATAAAATCATATGGCCCCATTACTACTATAAGGTAATCTTGTATAAAGATCCCTCATCAAAGAGTATGGTAATACTATTTTTAGTAGTGTGTGATTGTGGAGTCCCCTTCAGTTAGAGTCTCTATATGTAAGATTTGATCTAAAGGCTCCATCATAATCTATAACTCTAGAATAAGACATGTTTCAACAAAAGAGTGGATCAAACCCATGAATATTAGTGTAATACCTAAAGTATAAAAGATATTGATCATACATATAATCATAATGGAGCCTTTGAGTTATAGGCCTCCACTGCTAACATTTGTCCTCATCCCTGAACACCAACCAGATGAGCCTGGAATAGACAACCACAGAGTGGTAGTGGAAATAGATCAAACCATATTCCACCTACAATATGATTCCTACTACCATTCCATATCTTCTTCTCTGTGGACGAATCTTCTCCATCTATTTTATCTCCCTGAGTAGTCCATCAATTATCATTCTATCAGCTACACAGTGATTTAGACAATCTTGTGTAATATTTCCTCATCTTTTACAAGAGAAATAAAAATACTCACTAGGTTAACTAGAACCATCATAAGAGCCTTGAACGATATACCCTCTATCCTAAGATCATATCCTAACACATCTATCATTCCTAGATCTCTATGAATTTCATTATCCACTAGCTATCGAGGTCTCAACTAATGAGTTCCCACTTCCAGTACCAACTATCTATGTTTGTTCGATTATAAATCTCTTAATCACTAAGGCTCACTCAAGCACTGAAATATATATAGAAATGTCATGAAATATCACTCCATCCATGATATATCGATATATATTATTCCCAATGGTCTGTCTTAGGATGAAAATATCAGGAACCATATCTGTATACCATCTCATGATCATGGAGAACCTCAAAAAATACTCAAACACAGTCTTGCTTCTCTCTTGAAGTTGAAAAAGCTCCTAGATGCATACCACTCATGACTTGGTTAGATATAAATACCTCCTAAAGCAGTACAAAAAGTCTAAACAAATAGAGGTGTCTTATCCTGTGTCTTAGAAAATAGAATCCATAATTAACCCAAGGATTTCTAAATAAGACTCACCCCTAGTACTATCATCTGATCTGTAGGTGTCCTCATAATGAGGAAAACTCAGGTAACTTCCTATAGGTAGTTGTTATGTACCTAGGGGTCTCTCTCACCTTAAAACATAGGAGTTTATTTCTTATAAAACTCATGGAGTGTCCAAAAACTATACACATCACCCTTTGTTACATCCAATAGAACATTATACCCAATGGGTTGTGACAAAACTTGAAAAATATATAGAGGTACTAACTCTTGTGCAAGACCCAACACTAATGCCTTATCACATGGAGGATCGTCATCATGATCCTGTTATGGAATCCAAGCTAACTGATGACTCAGAGGAATCCTAAAATAAATTCAAGACATAAAATAGTAAACGATTATATTTATGGAGCTAACTCAAGATGGAAAAGTAAATCACCAGTCATTCCTATTTGATACATTTACCAATTTTTTCTTAACACCAATTCCTACATGTATTATGTTAATAAGTTGGTTAATAGATTCTTAGTGGATGTATATATTAATTAAAACACAAACAATGGCGTCCTTATACTGAGATATTAACATGAAACACCTTAAAAATGTCACTCTAGTTCCCAAACTGGACTCATATTTAGATAATCTCCAATCATTGATCCTAAGATGTACACCAACTCTGATACAACTCTATCGTGACCTAAACCTCTGGGGGCCACCTAGTTAGTGAAAAGTAAAATTTCAAACCCTAATCCTACCTCTACTAGGTCAAGGTATGGTTATAATAACAATGTTGGCATATCACACACAAGGGAGGCATAAGACCAAGGTACTTGTACACACACACAAATCTCCAAATACCCATAGAATGATGAAAGGTAAAGAAAAACTGATACTAAATACATTAATACATATATATCCTATAATAAAAGTATGAAAATGTACATGAAATAATAAATGTACAATTACAATCCCACCATACCTAATAAAGGATTCAAACTTGATATTTAGCAGGGGACATATATCAAATGCAACACCTGGTCCGACCACAGTCTATCTAGCTCACTATGCACTTCCTACTCATGGTCCTCCTAGGACTCTGTAAAATGTAATAACATATTTATAAGACATGGAATGTGTGGTAAGATCCCATGGATGGGTGATTATAATAATATCTATTAGGACCCCCATAAATCATCAATCATAAATCACCAAAAGACTAGTCATCTCATAATCATGAAGATATATCAATCAAAATATGGGATATAACAACAATAACAAAACCCAAATATAATCATAGTGGAAAAAAGGTCTTAAATAAATATCAACCATAATATCATCCAAAAGAATCAACTCAAGGGTTCAATGTATGATCTTATTGGATAATTCTCTACACAAGCCATGCTACCATAAATTGTGTTCATATGAGAGGTCCTGCTTTTTGAACCTCTTCAGGAAGAAGTAATCATTGTAACTTTATAGATCTCAATACATAGAAAGGGGATCACACCCAGGACCCCTTGGGGACACCAAGAACCCTACTTGGAATAACCCACAAATTTGGGGATCTTAAACCCATGTAAGTTTTTCATGACGATTCACTCAAACCCCACCTAGGGAAGGTGATGAAATTATAAGGGATCCCACTTAGATCATTTTAATTGATTCTAGAAACTACATCTAAGACAAAACCCATAGTGAAAATAATTTTTTTTTACTTAGGGAGTAATTCCATATTGTACCATCGTAGGGATAAACCATGGGAACCACCCAACTAAAACTGGCCTAAACCAAAGAGATGGAGGGACTATAATTTCCCTGAAAAAAAAGTACACTGTGTATTAGGAGTACACGACATGTATTTCCTACCCTAATTCATACCATGTAATTTTGTTTTAGATGAAATGCCTTTCTCTATATACAAAATATTTAGATTTTTGAATAAAAAACATGTAGTGGTATGAAGTGACTTAGTGTGTGCTGCATGTCTGAGTCCATCTAACCCAACTTGTGTCTGGGTACATCATGTCCTGCATGTGTACTATGGTTGCCCCATGTACCTGGTCCTCTGCGATTACCATGATATTCACATGTACTTCAGAAATACCCATGTCTTTGTAACCCTAGAGTATACACCAATCCACTAATACCAGGCCACACAGTGTGTGGCACATGTCATATGGCTTGTGACATTTTATTTCCACTGAAATACTATCTTCTCTATACGAGGTACTACACAACATGTGTTATTCATAATAAATTCCATGTAGTCAATAGGATTACAAAAAAATATAAAGAATCACACATCCTCCCATACCACTACCACATCAAGTTCTATCCCTAACCATAATTATAAATCATGGATCTTGGGTTGATCAAAGTTGTTGTTGGTGGTGGGTAGACTCTAGCCACATCCTCAGCACAAGAATCTCCTCATGTTGAACCACACCATTTCGACATGCCAAATCGCAAATGGGGTATCTAATATCAAATCCCAATCCATCATTTACCATCTGTCATTATAATCATACCTTATTATATCTATTTAATGTGAACCCAAACAAATTTCGATTATCTACTTTGGAAAAGATCAATCATGAAATGATCATCCATTGGATATTGGTTATACCTATAACCAAAGGAAATATTGTTGATGAACGTGAAAAGAACTGGGAATGATATTCACTAAAAAAAGTCAAGAAAAATAAACCTTGGTGATTGTTTGAGTCAGGATTGATTCATTTTCTTTAGAGCGATGAAACAAGAACCAAAATAAAATTATATTAATTCCCCAATCACTTGGAAGATAAACTCAAACCCACATGGAATGATCGGTTTGAAAATTAATTTATTAGTGGAGTTGGTTTATATTATTCGTGAGATAATAAAATAGGGAAAACCCAATAGAAGAAAATATCCCTACCTCATGTTTGGAATAATCACTTATGAACATTGGTCACACATAAATGACATTGGTGTGATAAAAAAGCTCTGAATGGAACATTGATTATCAATACATGATCTGGCATTGTTCAACTATGAACACTCCTCCACAAATCTTATTTAAATCCCTAGTTTTATCTAGAAAACACTAGAGACGTTCCTTAATATATTTTTTATAATTGAATGATTAGTTCACTTAATTAATATTATAAACTATTTAACTTAATTTAACTATTTTATTATATTTTATCATGAATTATCTTCAACAAAATGTATGATTTCAGAAATCGATATCTCACACCTAGGGTTATATTTTCTATTAATGAAACCACAACCTATAGTGAGTGTCCATGATTTCAAAGGAGGGGTTTTCGTATATCATGGTCAATATAAAATTCTTCTCATTTGATGATAATTAGGATGTAGAATGGGTCCTTTTATATATGAGATAAGTGGAATTTGTTTAAATAATTAATTGATAATATAAATGCAATTCCATATTCAAGTCAAGTTGAACCAAAATTAGATATTAAAGTAAATAAGATTGGTCATGGTAGAGAAATCCTTTATTCACTCATTTAATGATATGTTTATCCTATTTTATCTCTTAATTTAAATCATTTAACCTCTTTAACCGTTACAATGGTGACTAACTTTTACCTCAATTGACATATTTTTATGAACAAAAAAATAAATTATTAACAACTTCATACATGATAACTCCAAATATCAATAATTCTATTATATTAAATTTCTAATTTTATAAAATATGATTTAATTACAAGAACACATAACAAAATAAGAAAACATTTCTAGAAAACAAGTGTTCTTAAGAATAAAATTGTTTTTATACTTTTTTATTCAAAAGGATATGATTATTTTTTATTCCCATGACATTTTTTTATGCTTAAAAAATAAAGGTTACTTGAATTAAAGAAGAAAAAATGGATGGTAAACTTGTGAATACTTAACTAATGTAAAAATACCAAAATGGGGTTTTTGTTATAATATAATGTAACTTAGGTTCTAAAATGTCAATCATATATTTCAAAATTCAGAAAATAATTTTTAAATACATTATTTTACTCCTCAAAAAACTTATTTTTGATTAAAAATTTTCATAAATTTTAATTAATTGTAATATCATGATGATTTCATAAAAGTTATGGAATAATTAAAAAAATATAATATTTTTACTCATTAAAAATATATCTTCTAAGAAAAAATCTAAAGACTAACCTTATCTAATTCCTATATTCTAAATCCAAAAAATATATCTATTTTACTAAATTTAAATTATACAATTTAAATGTATACCTTTTAAATACATTCTTGAATAGAAACTATATTGTTGTAATATAACAATGAAATAATATAATGTGTGTTAGTTAACAATTTTTGAGATATTTTGTTTACCTACGAAAATAAAATATATGGTTCTAAAATGGAGGTGTTTCATTCACCGTTAATGTGATTTGGGATTCATATCATTCAATATTTGTTGTTGAAATGGTAGTACATAATCTAACTCAAGATAGTATTGGTGGTACCTCATCAACCCTCTGATGTGTATCAGTTGTACCTTAACTACATTGAGATATGATTTATTTATATTTATTCCACCCAGATATAGTCTTTAGTGGTATTTATTTCTCTATGATATTTTATTAGTGGCATATCATCTACATTTTGATTTGTTTTGGTGGTAAGTCATCTAATATGAGATTGTGTCGATGGTCTACTATCTTCCCTAGAATATGAGATATGGTGGTGCATCATACACCTATAGTAGTGACACCTCATTTTTATTCTCCAAGTCTTGAATTTATAGAATTGTACCAAAATCAAATTATCAAAACACTTCATTCAGAGGTCCCAATCACCAATTACTAGCATATATATCATTGGTTGGGTAACATAATTTTAGAAATGGGTTTCCCCCTTTGGAGATTAAACAAATTAATCTAGGTCCATATATATATGTGTATAATGGCCTATACTTATACTAGTTATGAATAAAACTAGGTTAAATCATAATATAATGAAAAATTCATAACATAACATGAAAATTCATTTATATACATAATAGTATGAAAGGTATAAAAATTATATACCATGTTTATGATAAAAATCAAAATATATATATTCAATAGTATTGTAGTAAAAACATGGCCTAAGGTATAAAAATTATATACCATGTGTGTGATAAAAATCATAAAATATATATTCAATAGTAGGGTAGTAGAAACATGGTCTGACGACCCAAAATAGTGCTCCCATATATGATGTCTCTCCTAATTTTTACAATGAACAACTGTTGTATTAGAAACTAATATGTCAACAAAAATACTAAAAATAGATCACCTAAACATTACACTTCATGTGGCATAGCTTTTATAATCAATGGAAACTCCTTTACCTAGGTTATATATAAAAGAATCCACACATGTTCTGTAGGAAGGATCTTTACAAGTATTACATACCTTGAGCCTCAACATGAGATCCAATATTATAATCTTGAATCTTCAGTTATTTGAGATAGTTTCAGTACCTATAAATAACTCTCACTCACACACAAAAATATACATACATATATATATATATATATATATATTCACACACACCGCGATATATATATATATATATATATATATATATATCTATGTGTGTGTCTGTGTTTGTGTGTGTATATATGTGTGAAAGATAAATCATGGTCCTAACAACATATCCCTGAGGAAAGGGAAACTATAATAATAATTTTGGGAAATTTACAACCCATTATAATGAATAGAGAAATGGGTATAATTATTTATATAATTTTTATCCCATCACATTACCCCCACATGTTTGTTAACATATGGGTTCCTACTAAAGACTATATACCATAATATATATTTACTTAAATAGTATTAGAATTTTGAACAAGTAAAATAATAGTCCGTATAACATGAAAAGTACATAAACATGTTGATCAATTTAAAATTGCACACAAACCATAATGCAAAATAGTATAAAAATAAAATCATTAACTTTATATTCTTCAATAAGCATAAATGAAGAAATATGAAAGATAATAATTTATAAAATATGTAACAATTCTTGGAATAAATAATATAACATGAAAAACATACCAAACACTACCAAAAGTAACTTAATTAAATATCATTATTTAGAAAAAAAATTTAATAAAAACATTATAAAATTAGAACCCACATAGTAATTTGGTTTAATTAGCCCAAAACTATTTTCATCCTAAATATCTATGTGCAGAGAAGGGTTACACTTGCCAATTTATTTTCCTAATATTACTTCATGTCCTTTTCAAGTGAAGTGATTCCACCAAAAGACCAAGGGGACCGGTTAATAATATATTAGAGTTAGGATAACACCATTTAAATTTAATAAGAGGGAATCAAGAGAGAAAAACCGTAGTATAATCATATATTTTTTTACTAAGACTTCATAATAGATTAACTGAATGAAATAAACGTGATTTTTTGAATTATAAGAACCCTGGATTATGTAGAATAGTAATTAAATATGATTCCTCATATAAATTGAAAAATATGGGTGATTAGAAGGATGCAATATACTTAAAATTTCAAAACCAATATTTTGTGATAAATATCAAGGGATGTAGACAAAATATTAAAAATATTGGGAGATTAGTGATCCATTGAGGTGGGAAGATATCTGTATGGGAGTAAAATCTCATGAAAAAATAAGTTTTAGTGTTAAAATTTGGTTTTAAAATGATACAACTACCCTTATAAAATTAATTCTTCCTAGGTTTCCACTGGGTACCTGATATATTCCTCTTGGTACTTGGTGGTTTAGACAGAACCACCTGAACCCCAACAACCCCATAGAATACCTAGTCTAGTACCATCGTGTACCTAGTGGTTTGTAGGATCATGATTCAATCTTCTATTACCACTTATTCATCCAAGATGTCTTAAATATCCCTACAACATCAATAAAATTATAAAATAAATCAGAGGAAATATGTGAAACTAACCTGAAAAGAGTTATGTTTTTTGCAACCACCCATCATTAGGCTTCTCATCCTGAATAAGATTGGATGGACGATGAGGGTGATCAAACTGGGAACTCAATGATATTATTATACACCACCTAGGTGTTACTAACATGAAGGAACATCCCCACTATTAAATATTTCATAGGTATGGAATACCGAAAAATATCATTTAATTCCTTATGGAATATAATTGATATAACATTGATTTGAAAAATCACTTTCCAGATTGTCTAAAAATTAGAACCTCATGATATTATAATCCCTTATAAATAATAAAGAGGTAAAAGGTAGGAATATAAAAAACTTATAAAAGATACCAATATCCATATAAACCAATAATCACATAATAATTCATTCAACTATTAACCAAAGGTTTGATTTTATTCAATGTATTATGAAAAGTTCATGATTTATGGAAGAAGAAATTAACTCTAATATAATATAAAATAAATTAATATAAAAACCTCTACAACACCATTTTAAATAAAAAAATTACATATTTAATCTTCTCTTTATAAAACATTAAATTTAATTAGTCAAAACATTCTAATCAAAATATGAAAACTAGATAATGATACATACACTTATCAGGAATGTAATGAAAATTATTTGTGGAACTAAAACTCAAAACATCATTACAAAAAAAAATTATTCTGTAAAATTATCTTTCATGTACACCATTTAGTTTATTTCTTTCCATTAGAAAAATATTATTAGTAAAAATTGGTCATTCCTTATAATAAATAAAAATATGACACCTTAAGTGATGTTTTTTGGATAATTATGTACAATTTCCACGAATTGATAAAACTAAACAAGATTGTAGGAACATTCAATTTATATGAGATGGATAAATTATTTTTTTATTAATTTAAAAAATTTATATTAATTGTTTATATATAAAATAATATTCATATTATCAACTTATTTCAATGTCATCCTTCCTTTAAAACACCAAAATGTTATTCAGAAAAATTTTAAACTAAAATAAGAAAATATATCTTGTTAAATACTAAAATGGTGTTTTATATGTGTGTAATTATATTAAAATAGAGATATTATTTTAAAAAATTCAAAATATAGGGTTGGAATCTAGATGAAAAGAAACTATCAACCTATAATTTTTTTCCTTATTTAGAAATAAATTTTGGAAATAATTAACAGAATATTATTCAAATAAACACTATAAAATGAATGTTTTAATTCATAAAACCACCACATTATTGAAACTATACAATCCATCTAAGGAAAAAAATTGTTTAATATGGTGTTAGTGTACACAAAAATCAATTCATTATTACATAAACACAATCTTTAAATTTTTATGTCTAAATCCATATTCTAAAAACATAGAGGTAATAATTTCCCAAATTAACTCTATATTACTAATAGCATCATTGAAATCATCTTTATAATTCAGCCTCAATGTATATCAAACTCTAAAGTACCTTAAAAAAGTAATTTATTACATTCCTGGGAAAAATGTTTTCAAGAACAAAATTTTGTTAAATAAAATACAAGAAGTGTATTATATTTAATAACCTGAATTTAGAGTAATTGACCAAATAATTTTTATTTATTTTAATATAACCCAAAATGATTAATTCACCTATAGAAACAATTGAAGTTTTAGTAAACTTAATTTACCTATGTAGTAAATAATTAGTAAAAGTTTAAATAATAATTTCACATTTTTGAGAAAACTAAACACTAATGTCTTCTTTACCATTTATAAAATGTTAAAAAAATAAAACATTTAATATTATAAATTATATTGGCTTAAAACCTCCCATTTTGGAAAATACCTATGATGATATTATTACCAACCAAAAAAAATTTCAATGATGTAAATAAAAATTAGGTGACATGATAATAAAGCTACTAAATGAATATGAAATGATAAAGTATTAGAAAAAGAAAAATTATAAGAGGTATAAATAACACCCATAGTGAATGTATGATTTAGAGAATCCTTTTTATGAAATGAAATTATTTTGATTATAGTTTCAGTGGTAACAATATAATGAATATTGGATCCCTATGTAAATTTATTTTAATGTTTATTCCTTCAAGTGATAATGAATTTAATCATTAGGGGTAGAAAATTACTACATAATGATCAATATAAAAAAAATATTTATGGAAACCAAAATGGTTTCCCTTACCCAAAAAGAAATGAATGAAACCTCTCCTAAGGGGTGTTTTAAATGAATTATGTTGATATCTCATACCTAAATACCTTGTTAAAAAAATGAAAATATATGAAATAATTTACAAGTGAAATTAATAAGAAAAAATGCATTCCCTCAATCAATATCTATGAAAGTCACAAAATAATAATTGGTCAGGGGGGAAGAAGAACTAAGAAGAAGAAATAATAAAAGAGATCTCATCTCTTAGAAAATAGATAATTAAGTTCATATTTATAGGAAGAAATATATGGATTCCTGAATATAATATGGGAAGATCTGTTTTAATGCTCTCATTGAAATAAACTAGGATGAAATTCACCCATAGGATACTACCCCACTATAATGTTCACAGCGTACCAAGTAATAAAACAGCATATACCCAGTACCCATCTACTGCAACCACCTAATAACTATAAACCTATAGTATCTAATAATACCTATTTTATGTTTTTATACCCATCCCACCATTAAAAAAACTATAGACTCCATTAAACACCCATCCAAAAATGGGTATGATTTTCATTCCCTTTAAAATATAGGAAGATATCTTTACCACCTTACTTCCACTTTCTTCCAAAATAAACTCATTTAAAGGGAGTTATTGAAGAATTGTATATTTCATCCTAAAAGAATTATGGAACCAAAACCAATTGATTTACTTCATAATACACCTTTATTTTCCAAAAAAATTATAAAAAAACAATATTTGAACAAATAAAATTTAAACTCAATTTTCTTATCAACTTTTCTTTCCTCATACCAAAAGAATTTTTTAAAAAACTCATTGATGGTAGATACATAACATCCTGAATGAATTAAAAAACATTAAATTAAAAATAAATAATGATTTTTGGGACATTTATAATATCATAAATTAAAATTAAAAACATAATATTGATTTTTTTCTATAAAAACACTCAACATTGATTCCAGTGGAAAAAAATCAGTTAAAATAAAAAGAACAACTCCAAAAAAATCTATAGTTTAACCCTTAGAAAACTCCATGATGACAAAGTATTCCACCCTCATGTAAAGTGGAACTATAAAAAATACAACCAAATAACCAAATATGTATTCTTAAATTAAAAAACTCTATGGATCAATAATAAATTTTAACATTAACTTTACACATATAAAGGAAACCCAATTATGCAATAGAATACTAATAGCTCACTTTCTACCTTATAGTACATGATTCAATATATTATCCATAATGAATTATCATTGACCAAGAGAAAAATTACCTAGGTTCTTATATAGGAATAATCAATATTAACTGAATTAATGTATATAAATGGTTAAGTTTAGACACCACCTTATTTCTATCATACTTTCATTTGGAAAGATAATTTAAAATTTAAAACATATTTAAACTCAAAACCATATTTAAAATATTTTTAAAAAAAGAATCAAAATATTTTGTAAATAAATTCATGTATAATATTGTTTATAATTTAGTAGGATTAGACTATATGTATAATAAAATAGATAAAATTACCTCTCGACATTATTTTAACAAAACACTTATAATTTTTAGGTATCTTTCAACAAGCATTTTTAAAAAGTTACATGATTAAAAACATAGTTTTTAAAAAAAAAATAATGAAATAAAATATTTCTATCAACATAGATAATAAAATAATATTATTTATTATAATTAACTATTTATCCATATTAACTAAAAAATTAACAATAAATATATCTAAAAACACGATTTATTTATTTTTAATTTTTTAGTTAATATAATTCTTTAGTTGATTACAACTATATTGTAAATAGTCATAAATAAGAATTATAAATCACATGAAATGAAATGTTTCAATACTAGTTCCTACCTATAGAAAACTAGTATGGTTTATGAGACTAAAAAAAATTAGATAATATTAATAAAATGATGTATTCTGAATACTGGACTGCCTAGGGTTAATCAGAATTGTATAATAATTAGCATATTCATTCTTATTTATGAGTTAGTTTTTGATTTTTAATAGTCCAAACATCTTGATACTCTCAATTTACCAACTCTTGAACCCTTTGTGTGTCAGATATTACGAAATTTTAATTTTTTTAACTAAATTATCATAATAATACACTAATCATATTGACGCAACAACTCTGGTTCACATTTTTATTTGAAATGGTGGGAATAAGTTTCTGGGTTTTTGTTACTTATGTTTGGAAGATGGTTCCCCCCTAGAGATGAAATAAATTTATCAAGTACTATAAACATATATCTGGAATGACCTATACATGTACAAGTTATGAATAGAAGTGTGAGATATGATAATATAATGAAAATACATAACATAATATATACATTAATTTTTATACATAACATTCTAAAATTAATAAAATCTCTATATAAAGTGTTTGAGACAAAAAAATGTCTATATATAAGTACTGAGGTACAAACATGGACTAATCACAAAAAATGATGTTATCATACATTTATCCCCTTTAAAGGAGTACAATATAAACCCCTTTTGTTAATGACCAATCAATCTATCAAAATCCCAAAAAGAGATAAACCAAGATAAACAATCAGTATCTATTAGATCCCATTCTTGGGGGACTTTCATTTTCTTAGGTCACATATAAAATAATATCTACACATTCTATAGGGGAATGTGTGGAGCATGTCTGTGTCAATTCCCAATAGTTAGTCACCCCCCAATACCTAATATCATGTTATAAACTAGATTGATTTCTTGAAATAGTAAAAATATTTTGGAATATAGAGGATAATAATTTTCAACCCTAGTATATAATTAAACATAAAGATAAATAATTACTGGAAATTACCCATTTAGTAAGGATCCTTACTTGTGTTTCTTACCTCAAGTATTATAATGATATATGAGATGTTAATCTAGTTCCATCCTATAGAGAAGGAAGCTCCATTACCTATAAATATCTCACATGTGTAAATATATCAACCCTAATTTGTATGTATATTTTTCTAATAGAATCCATGGTCCAATTGATCCATCCCAGGGGAAATAAAAATAGTTATAATGAGTCAAAGTAATTAATAACATGTCCCATGGGATAAGGGAATGGTTATAATGAGTTACAGAATTGTGATACCATCATAAAAACCACCATCCTATCCATCAATATGTAGGTATCTAAAAAGTTACACCTACTATAGTATACATATTTTACATTATACCAAGAGTAGTGAATAAGTCTAATAACCTGACATATAACATATAAAAAAGTGAAACATATTATACAACCTCAAATTGTACTCAAACCATAATTGATAACATAGTGAAAATTAAATTTATCCCATTCTATGATTTACTTGGAATGAAAAATGAAATTATCTTGTTAATTAAGTAAAAAATATATAACAAGACATTAAATAAATAATATATTGTGAAAGCATGGTAAAAACAACCATGAGTTACTTATAAAATATTATTCTTTAGATTAGGATCCAAATTAAGAATAAATAAGAATATTTATTCTTAATTTGGATCACACATCCGCAAAATATTTATAGGATAACTAATAGTATGTATGAGAGGTAGAATGAGTACACCTCCCAATTTTGTAGATACTATTCCTTTACTATCCTAAGAAAATATTATATGAAACCATATGGTCAAGGTGATGACCTAACAAGAGATTGAAGTAAGATCAATATTATTTCCATTTGATAATAGTTAATATGAAAAGAAAAACAATGATATGAAATTATATTTTCTTTGAACAAGTCTCCAAACCAAATAAACTAAACTAAATCTATGAAATTCAATGAATTTTGGGAAACCTAGAATAGGTAAAATGAGAATTAAACATAAATCTACAAATAAATATAAAACAATGACGATTAGATGGAAAAAATGTCCTTGAATTATGGAAATAACTCATTTGTGACCAATTAAAATGCTTCCATATCATAAATTATGATGTGTAGGTTTTTGATAGATGAGGGGGAGATTAAGCTATGATGGTTGTGGGAAGATGGATGGATGGTGGTGAAATACTAACCCACCAAATATTTTGGGATACAATTGTAGAGACCCAAAGCTTGACGTACATGGACAATACATTACTTTTGCAGAATACTTAATACATAACAAAAACAGACACACAAGGATTGTAATAGTTTAGAGTCTTTGGAAACTCAGAATAAAATCTTCTAATAGTGGTGAAAGATCTTCAACATCTCCCAATAAAGATCTTCCTTTTTTTTCTTACCTAAAACCTTTCTTCATATCCTGGGGAAAAGAAAACATAAAAGGGGTGAGCTCAAATGCCCATTAAGGGTAAACATAGAGAACATAAATCAATCCATAAACATTTGAATGCAAAAACTTGAACATAAAATCTAAACATCAAAATCGCGAGCAAAGACATAAATCATGGAAGTAAGTAAGGCATATATCATAAGGGACATCAATCATGATAAAATTTCATGGGAATAAAACATGTAATTGTGGAAACCATTCAGCACATGTCATGATTTCCATAGTAGCCAAGGCATTACTGCCAAGACCATGTTAGTGGACAAAGTCCCTTTCTGAATCGAGTTCACTCTCATCTCAGTCCTGTAACACTGATCCGGATTAACTTATCGTTCCAGCCATGTCTATATCATGAGATATAAATATTTACCCAATGCATTAGAGGGAGATATAGGTCCCACCCATCTCATAATGAAATAATTCTTACATGTGCCACAACATAAACATAAATCATTCATCATAACCCAATGAATAAAATGGGTTTCATAAACATCATTCCATCATCACATAATCCATATAAAATAAATGGATATCATTTCATAATAAGAAAATTGAAACCATGTAAATCATATACACATGATACTTGAAATGTACACATACGAAATAATGTCATCTTAGATGAAAAATGGTTTTGATAAAACACATAAAATGAATTCTTGAGGAAAATATCATTTCTTCTTCAAAAGCATTCTCTTTTCACAAAATTTCATGCAATTTTAAAAGAAAATGATTTTGTTGAAAATATTTATGAAATATTTTGGAGTAAGCTTCATGAAAATAAGGCTTTATAAAACCGTAAAAATCCATTCGTTCTATATAAGTTAAAAAAACATTCTTCTCCTACTTTTTCCAGAAAAGTCAAAAAAGTACCTCGTAACGTAAACAAAAGAAATATTCCTTAAATACCATGTAGTAAAAGTAAAACATGGTTAAAAGGACTTTAAACATACATGAAAACACTTTTATAAAACATGGACATGGATGATAACAATAACCCCAGTAAATACTTACGTATAAGCAATCTTGGATAAAAATGAGAATGGAAAAGTTATCCCTTACCTTAGGTCTGATATGATTTGTACGTATCCAAAACTCATGTATAATGATTTAAATAATGTAATGGACTTATTACAGATCATATTCATTGTCATGATATCATATATGGTTCATTTATGACTTTATATTACCCGTTCTTTTGTAAATTAATTTTAATGTAGCGTTTTGGGTAAAATCGATTCATTTATGGTCCGTGATTTGACTTGTAATTATTCATATGATTACTTAGATCATGATTAATTAATTCCAGAATATAAAACATTATTTATATATAATATATATTCATAATATACATATATATAATAGATCAATAAATGGAAAGAAATACACCGTTCATGGAGACGGTAGGCCGTACGTACGCATGAACGCTGTTTTCGTTTCCTTAATGAGTATAATGAAATTAAGTAGATGACATATATATATATATACAAAAATACAGTAGCTTTATAATGTCATATATTTCATTATTATTGCTTATATATACTTTATAATCATTCTTTAATGGTTAACATGGAGAATGAATCTCATCACCTCGTGGAGACGGTAGTCTGTACGTACGCACGAGCGATGATATCGTTTCCATGATTATTGAATTGAATTGGAGTGGATGATACAATATATCAGAATCAGTATGATGTTATAATAACTATGTATAGTTATTATTTACACCATTATACCCATCCAAGTAAGGTGGTATTGGAAAAACAGATTACACCACGGTGTGGAGACGGTATTCCGTACGTACGCACGCGCGGTGATTTCGTTTTTCGTAGGATGGATAGACGGTGAAATGGGGTTGTTTCATACTTATAATAACATATCAGTATATGAGTGATACTGATGTTATTACTTCATAATGAAACAACTAAAGAAGAGGAATTGGAAGAATAAATAAATTTGAATGAATCGGTAATGAACTTTACCTCTTCTTTGAAGCGCCTCTTTGAGACTTCCTCTTAGGGCACTAAAATTGGTCTTTGAAGAAGACCATGACCTCTAGGATGTTTCTAGGGAAGTGGAGAAGATACTTTTTCAGGGTTGGTCCGAGTTTGAATGCTCAAAGTGGTGTGAGGAAGAGAGGGAGGAGGTGCCCTTTTATAAGGGAGGATAGGGGCACCTTTGGAAAAACAAAAAATAATATTTAATTATAAAGTCATATTCGGTTTTGAATAGCTCCAAATTGATTTATTTCACAGATAAGGTGGGGATGGGTCTGAATTCTCTCATCTAATAGAATTTGGACAAGTTTAGGTTACTATTTTAACCTTATCATTTAGATTTAACTTTAAGTTAGATAATTTTACTTTTACCGTGTCTTTTTGTGTTCTTACACTATAAGGTTAATAAACGTACAATAACAAGCCAAAATAACCCCAAGTTGTTTATTATTAATATATCCAACCTTATATAAGTCATTTGGCCGAACCTTATATTTTTAGTAATAAAAAAAAATTAATAATATAATATTTGTTTTAAAAAGTATTTTATGTCAATTTTGACACTATTGGGTAATTGATTTTTGTGAAACTCATAACAGAAATATTAGTTCGAAAAAAGTTAACTATATCAATACTAACATGTCATATTAACCTAAAAAATTAACGGAATTCATAAAAAGTATCAAATTTCATTTATTTGGGTATTTATAACTTCAATTATGTCAATATTTCATTAATAAGATAATTACTGCATCATCTTTGTGTCATAAATAAATTAAATTATTTGATGTCTAAAAATTATAAATAAAATACCATTATGTAGAAAATATTTTTAGATTTTTAATGAATATTTATAGTCGAATTTATCTTATGTATAACTCTATATTAAAAATGATTTACTTATTAAACATTGATTTTACCAATTTTAACCCTTTTTTAAATAAATTAATATTAAATGTCCTAATCTAATCCAAGTGGGCCTAAATGGTCATTTGTTATTCCTAAGGTTGTTTTTGGTCTAATTACACTTATCCAATAGAATTAGGACATGTGATATGGTAATAATAATACCATTTTTACCTTTAATTACCCTATTCACTTTTAACCGTGGTAAAAAAAGTAAAAAGTTACTATTCACAAAAAAAAAATATTTTCATCTCATTGAACCACATTTTAGTCCTTAATATTAACTATGTCTCTCGGATTTTCTAAATTCTAGTCACAAAAGCGGTAAAATTAAGTTTTATGAAAAATTCAGTTTTTTAACTACCACTTAGTGGTTTCACTATTCATAAAAAAAATGAAAGTTTCCAGAAAAATACCAAAAATTAGGCCTAAGATATATTTGATATTATGAATTAAAAAATGATGTCTATTTTACAAAATTCAAAACATATCAGTTGTATTAATTAATTTAAAACATAATTCTTGTCGTCAAAACAAATAGCGTGTTTTTAAAAGATAATAACTATCAAAAGATTAACACTTGTTTATGTCCGGTTTAAATGTGAAATTACATCAAATGACCAACATTGTATAAGTTGCAAAAATATATTCTAAATATACTTTAAAACCACTAAAATTAATAATTTATCATTATTAATTATTTCGATTAAAAAAGTTGTTTTTAATTAAAATTTAGTAATTTTCACTATTCATCAGAATATGAAAGTTATCCGAAAAGTACAAAAATTTCACCCTAAGATAATTTAAATATTCCGAATCCAAAAATAAAGTCAATTTTGAAAGATAAAATTTATAAAATTTCAAAAAGTGGTTATTATTATTCATAACGGCTAGTTCATAATAATATTATAATAATATCTCGTTTAGTGAAACTCAGTATTGCGTACTACACACGCTATTGAGGAAGGTCTTTATTGCGTGTAATGCAAGCCAAGTCAGGGATGCGTGTTGTGAAAGCTCCTTTTGGTGTAGCGTATAACACAGGACATTAATGAAATTAAAAGGAATATTTTTCATTAAATCTCGGGGGTGTTACATTCTACCCCTTTAAAATGAATTTCGCCCTCAAAATTCGTCGGGGTTATAAATGGTTTACTACTAGAAAGTTTCTTTAATAGAAACCCACATCGTAAAAAATAATACCAAAACATGGCTTTAAAAACTAAAGTATGAAATGTAACGATTACCCAAATTAACTCATCACTGGGTTTCCACGTAGGAGAACATAGGTGAAAATATGGATATGGAAGAAAAATCTAACCATCAAGTTCTGATGGAGAGTGGTAGAGAACATGGCTATGAAAAAGCCAACAATCACAAATCCATAAATTTGTGATGATCTAGGGTACCATCTGATTCATCGGATATAAGGACACTAGGACAACATTTTTGGTTTTCAAGATCATTTCCCTAAAGTTGAAGAATTTTAATTAGAATAAATACTTACTTTATTTTGGTACAATCTCACTGTTATTCCTGCCTTGAAAAATCTCTTAAAGAAATGAAGTTGAATTTGTTATTCGTGAAGTGTTAGTAGATCATGTGATAGAATGACGAGTCATTCCGTCTATCTCAAACAAAAGGTTAACAAAAGTTATTAAATATACATAAGTCAATCTATAGTGATATTAATCATATATGGTTTCTAAAATGGACTTATACTTCATATATCATACTGCTTAATATAATAAAACTAGTTTCTACTAAACAGGGACTTCCTGTAGGCTAGTGGTAGGCAATAAAGGCTAGTCGCGCATCGGTTGTGGGTTCGATTCCCACAGCCTTGTCCGACGCGATGGGCTGTCGCCCGTCCTGCAGGTTGTCCTTTTTCTAAAACTACATTACTATAACATCCCATCAATAATATCGAAAAAAGTTCTATCCTTAAACCATACTAACTTATGTCCAACATAATCCATTCCAATATTTATGCTTATCTAAAATACTTCAGTCCATGCTCATAGTATAAAGAAAATGATTATTTTAAATGTCATCAACCAAGCATGTGAATACCATCATTTATCCCCCATATATCTTGTTGGTCACATTCCAATCATGTGAATAACTTAATAATGTATTCTCTTGAAAAATGAATACCCATTAAACCTTAGTGAAAACATGAATGCTGTCAAAAGTTAACTCTTTCCACATACCAAAATCAAAAAATTCTATATACTCAAACCATGATATAACCTTCTCCTTATATCAGTCATGAGCTCATGAATACTATCAAACATTTAATTTTCTCTTTATCCCTTCATTATGCGCATATCATCTACTTTCCAAAAATATTGGTACCATTCATCACACACTTTCAAAACATAAGGAAATACAATAGTGTAACAATCCTTAGATGTATCTTTATTCCATAGTACCATGATATTACTTATATAACATTACACTTGATAAACATGTAATCATTCCACTACCTTCTTAAACTATTGACCGAGATTCAATAATTATTTCATCTCACATAACATTTGTAGTCTCTTCATCATCATCAATATAAATATTACCCATACGACCATACTGATTCTCTTCATGAGACATTCCCTTAGGTATTTGGTTTGCATAATGCCCGTACATTCAACATTTAAAACATTTAACCACTGTTGATGTCGTAGCAATACCATTATCCTCATCCATGGTGTTAACTGAACCTTTTCATTTGCACTTACTGGATTTGTGTCCTTCTTTCCCACACCCAAATCATCTTCTAGTTCCTTTGAAACATTCTCCTTGATGCCTCTTCCCACATGATTTACATAGGGGAAATTGAACTTTCTTTCCTCTATGGTCATCATGAAACTCCATCTTTCTCTTATTAGCCGAGTCAGGAAACTTACCAAATTTGAGTTTATTGATCATATTATGAGATTTATGATTCGACATAATAATGATGTTTGGACTTCCAAATCCCATTTCATTTGGTTTCCCATGAAGAATATCATTCCATTGTCCATCATATCCTCCATTATCATGAATCATCTTGTTTATAGCCATTTTCTAAAACCCAAAAAGAATAGCGTGAGAGAAAAAAATCATAATAAAGGGTGAGTAACAGAAATATCTAACATCTTAGGTTTAATCTAATATCGTTCCCATAATTCTTGGACTATAAACTATCCTTATAATTAACCTTAGGGACATCCCTAGACATACCTTAGAAATATCTCTAGGGATCTCACTAAAGTTCTCGCATCCTAGTTTCCAAAGGTTGACTAAACCATTCCTCTAATACCAACTATAGAGACCCAAAGCTTGACGTACATGGACAATACATTACTTTTGCGGAATACTTAATACATAATAAAAACAGACACACAAGGATCATAATAGTTTAGTGTCTTTGGAAACTCGGAATAAAATCTTCTAATCGTGGTGAAAGATCTTCAACATCTCCCAATAATGATCTTCCTTTTTTTTCTTACCTAAAACCTTTATTTATATCATGGGGAAAAGAAAACATAAAAGGGGTGAGCTCAAATGCCCAGTATGGGTAAACATAGAGAACATAAAACAATCCATAAACATTTGAATTCAAAAACTTGATCATAAAATGTAAACATCAAAATCTTGAGCAGAGACATAAATCTTGGAAGTACGTAAGGCATATATCATAAGGGACATCAATCATGACAAAATGTCATGGGAATAAAACATGTAATTGTGGCTACCATTCTGCATATGTCATGATTTCCATAGTAGCCATGGCATTGCTTCCAAGACCATCTTAGTAAACAAAGTCCCTTTTTGAATCGAGTTCACTCTCATTTCAGTCATGTAACACTGAACTGGATTAACTTACCGTTCCAGCCATGTCTATCTCATGAGATATAAATCTTTACCCAATGAATTTGAGGGAGATATAGGTCTCACCCATCTCATAATGAAATCATTCTTACATGTGCCACAACATAAACATAAATCATTCATCATAACCCAAAGAATAAAATGGGTTTCATAAACATCATTCCATCATCACATAATCCATATAAAAGAAATGGATATCATTTCATAATAAGAAAAGTGAAACCATGTAAATCATATAGACATGATACTTGAAATATAAACATATGAAATAATGTCATCTTCGATGAATAATGGTTTTGATAAAACACTTAAAATGAATTCTTGAGGAAAATATCCTTTATTCATCAAAATCATTCCCTTTTCACAAAATGTGATTCAATTTTAAAAGAAAATGATTTTGTTTAAAATGGTTATGAAATCTTTTGGAGTAAGCTTCATGAAAATAAGGCTTTATAAAACTGTAAAAATTTGTTCGTTCCGTACAAGTTAAAAAAACATTCTTCTCGTACTTTTGCCGAAAAAGTCAAAAAAGTAACTCGTAACGTAAACAAAAGAAATATTCCTTACATACCATCTAGTAAAAGTAAAAAATGGGTAAAAAGGACTTTAAAAATACATGAAAAAACTTTTATAAAACATGGACATGGATGATAACAATAACCCCAGTAAATACTTACGTATAAGCAATCTTGGATAAAAATGAGATTGGAAAAGTTATCCCTTACCTTAGGCCCGATATGCTTCGTACGTATCCAAACCTCCTGCATAATGATTTAAATAATGTCATTGACTTATTACAGAATCATATTCATTGTTATGATATCATATATGGTTCATTTATGACTTTATATTACCCGTTATTTTGTAAATTAATGTTAATGTAGCGTTTTGGGTAAAATCGATTCATTTATGGTCCGTGATTTGACTTGTAATTATTCATATGATTAGTTAGATCATGATTAATTAATTCCAGAATATAAAACATAATTTATATATAATATATATTCAGAATATACATATATATAATAGACCAATAAATGGAAATAAATACACCGTTCATGGAGACGGTAGGCCGTATGTACGCATGAACACTGTTTTCGTTTCCTTATTGAGTATAATGGAATTAAGTAGATGAAATAAATATATATATACAAAAATCCAGTAGCTCTATAATTTCATTTATTTTATTATTATTGCTTATATATACTTTATAATCAATCTTTAATTGTTAACATGGAGAATGAATCTCATTGCGTCGTGGAGACGGTAGTCCGTACGTACGCACGAGCAATGATATCGTTTCCATAACTATTGAATTGAATTGGAGGGGATGATGCAATATATCAGAATCAGTATGATGTTATAATAACTATGTATAGTTATTCTTTACACCATTATACCCATCCAAGTAAGGTGGTATTGAAAAAACAGGTTACACCACGGCGTGGAGATGATATTCTGTACGTACGCACGCGCGGTGATTTTGTTTTCCATAGGATGGATAGAATGTGAAATGGGGTTGTTTCATACTTATAATAACATATCAGTATATGAGTGATACTGATGTTATTAATTCATTATGAAACAACTAAAGAAGAAGAAGTGGAAGAAGAAATAAATTTGAATGAATCGGTAACAGACTTTACCTCTTCTTTGGAGCGCCTCTTGGAGACCTCCTCTTAGGGCACTAAAATTAGCCTTTGAAGAACACCAGGACCTCTAGGATGTTTCTAGGGAAGTGTAGAAGATAATTTGGCAGGGTTTTTCCGATCTTGAAGGCTCAAAGTGGTGTGAGGAAGAGAGGGAGGAGGTGCCCTTTTATAAGGGAGGAGAGGGGGACCTTTGGAAAAACTAAAAATATTATTTAATTATAAAGACATATTCAGTTTTAAATAGCTCCAAATTGATTTATTTCAAATCTAAGGTGGGGCTGGGTCGCAATCATCTCATCCAATAGAATTTTGACAAGTTTAGGTTAATATTTTAACCTTATCATTTAGATCTAACTTTAAGTTAGATAATTTTACTTTTACCGTGTCTTTTTGTGTTCTTACACTATAAGGTTAATAAACTTACTATAACAAGCCAAACTAACCCCAAGTTTTTTATTATTAATATATCTAACCTTATATAAGTAATTTTTCCGAACCTTATATTTTTATAAATAAATAAAAATTAATAATATAATATTAGTTTTAAAAATTATTTTATGTCAATTATGACACTATTTGGTAATGGATTTTTGTGAAACTCATAACAGAAATATTAGTTCGAAAAAAGTTAACTAAATCAATACTAACATGTCATATTAACCTAAAAAATTAGTTTAATTCATAAAAAGTCTCAAATTACATTTATTTGGTTATTTATAACATCAATTATGTCAATATTTCATTAATAAGATAATTACTACATCATCTCTGTGTCATAAATAAATTAAATTATTTAATGTCTAAAATTTTTAAATAAAATACCATTATGTAGGAAATATTTTTATCTTTCTAATGAATATTTATTATCTAATTTATCTTATGTATAACCCTATATTAAAAATGATTTACTTATTAGCTATTTTAACCCTTCTTTAAATAAATTAATATTAAATGTCCTAATTTAATCCAAGTGGGCCAAAATGGTCAATTTTTATTCCTAATGTTGTTTTTGGTCAAATTACACTTATCCAATAGAATTAGGACATGTGTTAGGGTAATAATAATATTATTTTTACCTTTAATTACCCTATTTACTTTTAACCGTGGTAAAAAAATTAAAAAGTTACTATTCACCAAAAATTATTTTCATCTCATTGAACAACATTTTAGTCCTGAATTTTAACCGTGTCTCTCGGATTTTTGAAATTCCACTCACAGAAGTGGTAAAATTAATTTTTATGAAAAATTCCGTTTTTTAACTACCACTTAGTGGTTTCACTATTCATCAAAAAAATTAAAGTTTCCAGAAAAATACTAAAAATTAGGCCTAAGCTATATTTGATATTATGAATTAAAAAATGATTTCTGTTTTACCAAATTCAAAACATATCAGTTGAATTAATTAATTTAAAACTAGATTCTCGTCGTCAAAACAAATAGCGTGGTTTTAAAAGATAATAACTATCAAAATATTGACACTTGTTTATGTCTGGTTTAAATGTGAAATTAAATCCAATGACCAACATTGTATAAATTTTAAAAATATATTCTAAATATACTTTAAAACCACTCAAATTAATAATTTATCATTATTAATTATTTCGATTAAAAAATTTGTTTTTAATTAAAATTTAGTAATTTTCACTATTAATCAGAATATGAAAGTTATCCGAAAAGTACCAAAATTTCACACTAAGATAATTTTGATATTCCGAATCCAAAAATTAAGTCCATTTAGAAAGATAAAATTTATAAAATTTCAAAAAGTGGGTATTTCTATTCATAACAGCTAGTTCATAATAATATTATAATAATATTATAATAATATCTCGTTTAGTGAAACTCAGTATTGCGTACTACACACACTATCGAGGAAGGTCTTTATTGTGTGTAATGCAAGCCAAGTCAGGGCTGCGTGTTGTGAAAGCTGCTTTTGGTGTAGCGTACAACACAAGACATTAATGAGATTAAAAAGAATATTTTTCATAAAATATCGGGGTGTTACAACAATTCAGTTCTAAAATGATAAAACTAACCTTTTTAAAGTGGTTGTGGGTCTACTAGGTACCTGGTACACTCCGCCAGGTACCTAGTGGTTTAGAAAAAAAATCACATGAACCATAATAACCACAACACCCACAAATATGTACTAGGTCATGGACCCCTAGATACAACATGATTGGTAGGACCATAGGATCTTCTCCATCCCGTATATTCTTGTTCAAAACATTCCTAAATTATCCTATGGTTTCAATATACCACTAAAAAATCAAAATTCCAGGCTATAAAGAGAAAAATAACATGAAAAGTAATATGGAATTTAAATTATTCTTCATAACTTATGTTCTAAGGGGTGATAAGTCATTCAATCCTAGAGTGTGTTCTGGCCATGGTGAATCATCCAATTATTTAATTATTTGAATCATGTTTGGTCATACCCTATGAATGAAAATATTATTTATTTAAATCCTTTATTAAATTTTCATAAAGATAACGAACATGTATTTACTAGTTTGGTTTAGGTTCAGTGTTAGTGTTATCATACTAGGTTTTACACAAACCTTATTCAGGTTCCCTGGTACGTGGGTAGATTTTAGGGTAGTAGGTATAAATAAGGGAAGTTTCTCTATGCCAACGAGCCTGTACCATAGAGGTATTGGATCCTACTTGGCATCCAAAAGACCGAGGATAAAATCCAGGCATGGGTGAATTTCCTGGGGAACTTTAGTAGTACTATTGCAGGGCACTATAGCAGAACTGTAGTAGCGGCGACACTGTAGTAGTGGCGGAACTGTAGCAGCGAAGGGATGGTAGCAGGTGCTGTAGCGGTGGGTGTACTGTAGCAGCATGGGTACTGTAGCATTACTGTTCACTAAGGGGTCCTTTGGGCCAATAAATGGGCTTTCAAACCTTCTGTTCAGGCCACTTGGCCTTGGGCCTTCAGTCTATGTAATGGGTCTCCCTCTACCCAGTCTAAATAGTTCTTTGCTTTAAATAATAAAATTGAGGCTTCGGCCCCATCCTTTAAAAAAGGAAGTGTCCCACTGTTAGATGAGTGAGTAGGGAAAGAATGGATGTAGTCTTGATATGGGATCAGGTAAGGACTTGAGACCCAAGATTATTGTAGTTTCCCTATTTTTCATACTTTTGGGTTTATAATGCATAATCACCATATGGGGGAATTTACATTTATTTTATGATTTTACTCCATTTCAGGGGAATTAATCTTATTATAGAATATTATTTTTATTTATTAATGGATATCATATACCTATAATTACATGTGTATTGAATATTTTTGTGTATTTTTAATTTCTTTTCTTTTTATACGATTTAGGAATATATTTTCCCAATCATATAGTCTCCCCATTCATTTTACATAGAAAATCATAGATATTTGGAATAATCTTACATATACAGAGTATCACTTGAGTTTACATGGTGCCACCAATCTGGTTACCATTTGGGTAAGCTGGGTTGGAATGTTACCAAAATCACCAAAACTATCTAGACCATTCTCTCATACCAACTATAATATAATTCATTTATTTAACATATTATTACATAATTATTCATATAAACCATATAATAAAGAACAACTAGAATTTAAATGTCTAATTAGTTTAGAAGATTAACAATTGAATAAATCATTTTTAAAAACAAATCAACTAAATCATTTATTTCTCTTCCAGATATACGCTTTTACATTTCATTATACCATTATCACTACTTGAGATACCATGGTAAAAACAAAAAATAATAGGATATCTAAAATCAAAGTAAGGGGATAATCGTAATAGACATGAGGATGAGATATATTAAAAATTATTGTGCATAACATGAGGTAATAAAATATGAGGATTATAAGTAATAACATAGGTTTATGTAACAAGAGTATTGAAATAATAGTAACATAGTAATCATGATAATGATATGATTTCTGAAAAAAATAATTCATTCCATCATAAATATGTATCAATGCTCATTTCCATGATATCAAAAAATAATTTTCTCGGCTAAGTCGCATTGCCCTATGCATAATATCACATGAAATGTAAGCATTATAAAAAAATAGGGGGATATATAAATTCAATCCATCTTATAATATCATTATATTTCATTCATATATGTTCTATATATAAAGTAAACATAGATAAAACATAATACTGAATAAAATTTATATGAAGATAATGAGTTACGTAATAGTATCATAATGAATTTACCAATGAATACATTTTTAGGTATAAAAATAAAAATAGAGTAAAAAATATTAGGAATTAATATATTACTATCAACAAATAGTTAATGTATTTAATAAATAAATTGAAGAGTAAAGGTGATTAAAATAATACAAAAGGAATTGATGAGTGGTTTTAGAAATAAAGACTCACAAAAAATCATAGGAAGTGGATACAAATGAATAAAAAATAAATAAAAACATGTAAATATACCAAAACCAGAGGTGAAAATTATATTATATATTCATATAATGGGGTATATAATTTATAAATTATGTTATACATGAGAGAATATATTCATGGATTGAAAGGTGTTTATAAAATATTTACATATATATTTAATATGGTTTGCATATATGAAATTATAGTATACTAGAAATAATTTCATATCCACTGAGAATTTGGGAAAAAGAAAAAAATTGATATAATATATACAAAGATTAATTAAGTATATATTTAATATAGAGGGAGTGATAGAGAATAAACCAAAAGGGTAAATGGAATGGGTTAGACTATCCCCTTACCTTAGGTGGTGAATCACTTGGACACTTTAATAAACTCAGTAATAGTCTATTTATATACATTAATTTACCATTCAAGTACCATATTAGTATTTATTTTAAATTTTTACTATTAAATTATTATCATGTAATATTCATTTCCAGATTCACTTAGTTCACATTGATGGTTTGTGTTTGTTCATTTTATAGTTCCAAAACTGGTTTGGTATATTGATAATGGTGAATGGTGTTTTTCCAATGATTTTATAAGCTCTAAAACACTAAAGATATTGGTGTCTTGTTATTTTAGTATTATTTTAGTAATATAGTTTACTAAAAACCTTAAAATAGTTACAAAACATAAATAAAATTCTCAGTAAGTTTTTTTAAGTAGTTTAAATGACTAGGATTGTTTATGTTTCATATCATCCTTATCTTGCATATTTCTATTATTAAAAACATATAAAATTAATTATATTGTTAGTAGTATTATAATTATAAATTAAAAATACATAGAACTAGCCACGATAGAATAATACTAATGATTTAATTTTAATTAAAATGTTAATATATTTTTATAATAGGTAAGTGTTAAACGAAAAATGAAAATATATATATTTATAACCCTTACATTGCTCTTTAAGATAACTTCTTTTAATTAATCTTATGCCTTTTGAGAAGTGAATTTTTTAGACTGAAGCCTTCCAAAAATTGATATATGATTATAAGGATACAATTTTATACATATTTGGATACATAATATATATTTATGTAATGAGAAATGAGTAGAGAAGGGTTGTATTTATAAACAAAGGATATGTGTATTTTTGGAAAAAAAATATTGAATAAATTATTATTTATTCCGAATACTATTAATACTATTGGTTAATATATGAAAATTAATTTTACTATATTAAAAAATATATGTTTTCTTGAAATATGAACACTTCCAAAATAGAATGGTATTAATGAAAAAATCTATCAAAATTAAACAATTATGTTTTTTATTAAAATAATATATAATTGTTTCTTTAGAAATTGATTTACATGTTTGGAAATTAAAAATATTAAATTTAAATAAATTATTCATCTCATTAAATACATTTTAATTCATTAAAATTATTTAATAATTTTTTGGATCATTATTACATTGTAATTATATCATAAAACATTCCATGTATATATAACTAGATTTTTACTATTCACCCAAAATTTGAAATTTTAAAACAAAATACCAAAAATTAAATATTGAATAATTTTAATTTTCAAACTAAAAAATTGAGATATATTTTATCCAAATGTATTTATAAATAAATTATTTCTGACATTTAAATTTTAATCTTAAAATTAGTGTTTACTTAATAAGTTAAATTATACCTTCTAAAAAATTTACACTTATACAAAATTTATGTAACATAATTTAGTAAAAAATTTTATAATATAAAATATTTATATTTATCTATTTTAATGATTGTAAAAATTTCATATTAGCTATTTTATTGATTGGATACTATTATAATGGTGATATTTTATTCCTCTTGTCATGTTATTATCCTAATGGTCTTAAAATCAAAATAATTACTATAAATATCTCTATTTCAATAATTATTAATTTAAATAATTTTCATTCAATGTTATGTATTAGTTATGTCAATATTTATAATCTTTTTCATAATGTTTTATTATGTTTTCACACAACTATTCGGAACTTTGATATTTCAATTAAATCACAGCCCTTTAAATTTATAAATTATTGTTATGTTATTTTTTAACCTATTATTCATATATTTACCCTATGTAATGTTTATGTTATTCATTTTTAATGTAATTTTTTGAAATAAAATGATTTTTGATTTTATTAATAGTGCACATAGTAATATAAATTAGTATTTATGGAAATAATTTAATTATAAAGAATATCATTTTTAAAATGATAATAATATATTTTACTTAGACCATATAGTGTGAGCCCCCATGGGGTTTTGAGTGAGCCTCTGGAGTTCTGGTTAAAACTATTTATATGAAACTTAATGTTAACACAAAAATATTATGTAATAATATTTCCTTAGATTTTAGAGTTCATATCTCGAGTACACATGGTGAATGTGCATATCTGTGTCACTCAACCTTAATAATTAATTAATTGGTAATCAATCAACAAATTCATTATGTAATAGGGATATAAAAACAAAAAAATAATTAAATAATTAAATAAAGTAATAAATTATTCTATATCCCCTAACTCCTAACTGATAGTTTAATAACTCATAATCTAATTAAAAACAACGATAGACATGGAAGAGTTATATTAATTTATTATGTTTTACCTAAATCTCATATCTCCCACCTTTATGCTCTCTCCCTTGCCAAGTCCTTTAAAAATTACATTGGTATACGTGTTATCCCTTCTAAAGAAAAGTGTTTCAACTTTTATTTTACCTCATGTTACCAAACCTTCCTCCACATCACCATTGGGTTCTTCTAGAGTAATTCCCAGATCTCGCGATCTTTCCATATGAATGAAAGTTTTTCAATAGACTCTAACAATCTGTGGTATAGTACCCATGTTATGATCTCCTATTATTCTGATTCTGGTGAAGGGTACACATATAATAATATTTTTGAAAAATATCTCACAATCATATTACTTGATATTTATGGTTGTCAATAAAAATATATTACAAAAGAAACCCGACCTTGATGCATAAAAGTCTACTACCCATTTTATTTTCCTTATTGTTTCGTTTCTCTCATCCGGAAAAAATTAATTTTTTATCTAAAAGTTTAAGCTTCACTACTTAAACTATATAAGTTCTAAAATAACTTATTTCCATAAATTCAATAATCATACTTTTTTATCTTCATGACTCAATTTGATGTTGCAATACTTTATCATTGAAACTCTATAATTGAAATAGTGAACATATACAACATATTAAAAGTTTGTAAGAAAGTTTACATCTTGATAATACCTTATTATTCATGATCTTACGGTGTGTGAGACTCTTAGTGTTTCTTATGTATTGATCTTACTCTAGAGATACCCATGAAGAGACCAATATTTTAAAAACGCATGGTTCATACAATCACAATTAAACAAAGATTTCTTATTTAAGTTCTCAAACAATAAGAAGTTTTATTCTAATGGTTTCTACTACCATTTAAATTAAAAAATCTCTTATCTTTTCCATGCATGTGCTATATTCTACTCTTGTTAGTGTGACTTGGAATGACCTTTATTGTCAAAAACTAAGATCGTACCCCAGTTTTCTCTCCTTATTTTTTTTAATTTTCATCACACTATTGACAACACTTTCCTCACTCTCTTTTCATTACTTTTTTTTATTATCTACGTACAAAACAAATATCACAACAAATTATAGTGATTGATGACCCTAAGTGTCATTCTCTTCTTCCTCTTGTAACACACTTTCAAATTATGGTGGGTGATTACTCCCTAGGTTTTACTATTATTTAATTTTAAATGAAAAATACACTAGTTGAAAAATATCAATTTTTGAATACAAAATTTGATCACCAAATATTTTGGGAGATCACTCTGTAACCACTTTTTTAGATTATGATTAATTAGGTAACAAATTTGAATTCTTATTGAATTTTATAGTTTTTATGTCTTTATCGCTATCTATATTTTATATTTATAGACCTAAATTAGAGGCCTCCAATGTTTTTCTATATATACATATATATTTTATATTTGACTACATGAAAAGGTCTCCATGTACCTATAAAAACAAAACCCAATAAATAAACTTATTATTTTTCATAGATGATCCAACAAACTAAAAAGTTAGAAAATTACATCACATAACATCACCACCTTTTCATCTTTTAAATTAACTAAATGATAAAAAAAGAACTAGTTCATAGTCACAAAAATAACAAAACAAAATGTAATGCTCAAAAAATTCATAGAGGATGACCTTTTTAAAACCTCTTTTATAGGACCTCATAGAGACAGCTTGTAAGATATTGAGAGATCATCATAAGAATAAAAATAATATTATTATACAACATTATACAACATAGAATAATCAATAAAAAATTATTCATATTTCCATTTGTAAATTAATCAAAATAATTCTTTGATACCCTAACCTCTATACCATGAAGGTAAGTTTCTAATATCTAATACCATACCAAAGCATCCAAAAACCTATAATCTATTACATGTAATTAGAAATTAAATAACATAGGAATATTTAAAAATAATAAACAGTTTCTCAGGAATATTAACACCAATAAAAGTAACATCTCCATTTCTAATATGTCAAAAAAAAATTAAAAATAATAACATATAAACATCAACCAAATAATTACCCAATATTTGAAATAACATATAAAAACAAAAAAAACATATAAACTTCCAAAAATTCTTCAAAATAAAGAAAAGTTCAATTGTAAAATAAAAAAAGAACATTGTAATATTTCCCATAATTTTTAATAATAATAAAAATTATTAGAATATAGAAGGAAAAGTTCAAAAAGGGGGAAACATAAAACCATAAAAACATTAGGGAAGCTTCTAAAAGTCACCCATTGAATAAAAACAATATTATCAAAAAATGAAAAAATTATAATGAAAATAATGTGCACCTATCCAATAGTAATATATTAGTAAATATCTCTAACCCCTTGTCAATTATTTTCATATGAGTAAAAAGATGATAAACAAAAACTTATAACTTTAAATAAGTTATATATTCAAAAAAAAATCAATAAAGAAACCTCTAAGATGCACAATATGATTCATGATGTATTAAAAATAAATCATAGAATAAATTAATTCTATTGACTAATTTTAGTGGTGTGAATTTCATAAATTTACTACATAATGGAGTTAACATAAAAAGAACATAATAAGATTAGCGGTGATTTATGTCAATAAAAGAAAAAGCTCTACGATTCTTTGAAATTTAAAATAAAACTACAATTATTTTGTTAGGCACCCAGGTATGGATTAACCATAGATAGGGGTGAATTAGTGGACTTATATTAATGGATTCTTAACTTTTCAATATAACCTATTGAAACTGTAAATTTTCTCAATCCTCTCATTATTATCTCAAAGCCTCACCTCAGTTATAGTGGTTAAAAAAGAGGTAGAAGCACACAATATATAGAAGTTTCAAACTTATAGACTTTTTCCATAAAATTTTGGATATATTCCCCAACTTGGATTGGATACTATAGACATAAGAGATCAAACTAATATTTGGTTGGTAACTCCAACTAAAATCATCCAATAACTTATTATACACCCCATTCATAAATCCCCTCTTCTAAAATTTTTTAGACACCCCAATTGAAATATAAAATTAATTTATTGGTTAGAATCTACAATAAAAATGAATTTATCCTTGATATTGTGGTGTAAAGATATTCTTCCTCTTAAATTATTCTTATATGACTCTATAACATGATATTCCTCCACAAGGCTATAGGATCATGTGTCTCCTATATAACTTTACAATCTTCAACAACTATTTTGAAAAATTATTTTGGTCTAAAAACTCCAACCCATTCATGGGTGATCTAGTTATTCTCAAAAAAATTAATACTTTTGAACACATATATGCTTATCCTCTAATGTATTCCAACATTAATCTATTTTTCTACCTTCTTTACAATGTAGTATCAAGGCTAAAAATTATTACAAATTATTTAAAATCTTCTTTGTCTACTATAGTTTCATTTTATATTCATAATAATATCATGAATATTATTTTCATAATATCACTGTTCTTATCTACTAATTAGAATATTAAAACACTACAATAATCAGCAACGAGTTTTATCTTATATTTAAATTGGTTAAAGTATTTTTTATTTATTTTTTATTTAAACTCATTTGAATCCTAGTCAGTTATTCCCCTCAAACATTTTAAGACTATTTATTATTACTTCTATAGTATAATAAAATTAAAATCATAATATCCCCACAAATCTCACATAATTTTAATTCTTCAATAATATCACCATCTATATATGTGTGCACATCCAAATGAATGGGTCTGTGATGTGGAAGATATCCATTCTAGAATGGAAATATCATTTTCAACTTCTATATTATCATATGAACATGAATTCATATAATCTCCCTCATTGAAATGAAATGATCACAAATTAAAATCATCTATAAAATGAATATGGCCAGTATCAAAGACATAAAATCAAATTAAAGACCTATAATCAATTCATATGATCAACTGATGTCATAATCTCGAAGAATTATGATGAAAAGACATATAAAATGGGAAAAAGAAATGGAATATGGAATGTTTTAATTCAATACTTTACATAGATGAGTTTCTCACATAAAATACTCGTCAAAAATTTCCACTAAAAAAATACTACAACACGTTTTTTCCTAATTTTGAGTTATCAGTGGGGTTTCCCAAATTTAATTATCATAGAGTTCATCTCTATCATAACTACCTTCATCATAGGAAATTTAATCCCTTATTATTTGGACGTGATCATTATTAATGATAATGAATATTATATATGAAACTATAAATCATGGTATAGACATCTTATAATTAAATTCATGTTTCATTAGAAATGATTCTTGGAAACTAAACATACCCTTATGCAGCATCATGATATCTTAGAATTACCTTTACATAGAATCCAAACTACCCTTATATAGCCTTCCATTTTTTTTTACTATCCTTAAATAGTTCATCTGATCATTATTGAACCTTAACTTTTTTTCAATTACATTAATGTAATACCTCTTACCCTTTCACAACTCAGTCCAATTGAGAAGAGATTTTATATAGCACACTAAATTTATCATTTTTTTATATAATACCTATACACCCATTATATAGTTAATGCATTTCTAAATTTACCTTTATGAAGGGTGTGAATGGATATTTATTAAATACTGCATTCTTGGATTAAAATTAGTTATATAGGTTAAATCCCATTTTACCTTTATACTGCCTATAAAAAATAGAGTTATATTTACGCTGTTAATGTAATTGAAAATTTACCCTTGCACAAGTAACAATTTAAAATCAAAAGCATCGTATTACTGTCTCAATCACCCATGTGACCTTTTAAATTCCATAAAAAAATAAAGAAAATATTTTATCACTCACCAACCTTTGACTCATTCTTGATGATTTGTACAGTCATCAAAATAATTTATATTCCAATTTTTCATTAACCTCTCAACTGGATTTCTTTAAGATATTTATAAAAAATCTAAACACATATATACTTAATGAAAATAAATAAAAATTTTCTATTATAATAATTAATCTCCCCCATTTTATTTTATTATCAATAACAAAATACAAATGCCAATATGTTATCTTCCTTTTATGTCCCTTATTGGAAAGAAATACAAAGACAATGTTGGTGTATTTCTTATAATATTCTTCCTTTTTAAGATCTCTATAATTTCCCACATCCATTTTAGAATAATATGATACAACATTATTCTCTTTGAAAAATTCCCTTATCTAATCAACTAAATGTATATATGGGAAAAAGGGTAGAAAAAAAGATATAAAACTAAGATCATCAACGTTGTTAATAAAATCACATACTTATGATACCATGCTCATAACTCATTATAAGGGGTAAATAAAAAAAAATTTATCATGATAAAATGTATAAATTGATAAAATATCAATAAACCAATCAAAACAGGTCATGTTTAATTCCTAACACTCCCCTATTTTCTCACATTGTCATATACTAACACCCACCATCCCTTTTATTAACATGTTTAATATAAAAAATTTCATGATTGTAAGTATGCATGGTAAAAAATTTCATTGGATTTTAACTATTTTCTAGAATTTATGGATTCACAAACATTGGGAATTTTTTATAGCTACACCTCATGTTTTCTCCCCCAAATTGGATGTATAAAACTCCTCAACATCATAAGAGTTCAAACACCAAGAAAACAACCTTATTTTCTATTATAATTTATAAAATCCCAATTCCATATTTCAGGTATGGACCATGGTTTATATTATATTGCTTATGTATCTCATTGATTTCTAGTTGTACACATTGATTCTCAATTGTTTACATCTTTTTTGAACCTTTGGAGGGGGTTGATAATTTTCGAGATGCTAGGAAATGGAAAAGGGGTTTATATCGATAGTGGGAATAGTCTTATTGTTGAAATAGATACAGGAGGTCCACTAGCAATATGGTGAGGGCAAATGGCTAGTATATGGGAGTTTGGTAGGGGGGCCTTCCTACAGGAATCGAACCAGGACACTAGTGGGATACAATGAGAAATGCTTTTAAATAGGAACTCCACTAGCTAGCCCATAGAAGCCCACTATCTAGATATTGTGGTTCCCAAACCATTAGCTAATTTATTTGGTTCCACCAGCTAGCTGGTGGGAGCTATATTTTATTTTCTGATTCTGATGTGGCTAACAAATTTTGTGTTATTATCAAAAATGATTTTCTTTTAATCTATTTTTTTATTTCTAAAAATTCACACATCAACCTAATTCGACACTATTATCTTTCGAATATCTCTAGAGTTGATTTTGATCTATCCATGCTTGATTCTTTATAGATTAATGTTCCATTTTTTGATTTTTTCTCTTTCAATAAGCGTGATATCTTCTTAATGTGAATTGTCATTTTATTCATCTCTCACCCTCTTAGAGAGTTGTGGATTATTATTCCATTAATGGAATCATGTCTTTATTTAATGAACCGTGGTTATAGGATTCCCACATGGTAGTTATAGCCATTAACAATCCATTGGTAGATCCCATGTTGGGTGATTGTTGATCTTTTGATTTAGGTATGTGGTTTTAAAACACAATTAATATATTTTTAAAACGTTATTTCATTATTAATTCGAAATTGATTTGTGATTGATTTTAAAATCTTGATTTCAATATTTTTTTCAAATTATTTTGAAATGGCATGGTTTTTGTGATTAAATCTCATAAACATTGGGTTCTAAAATAAATTTTTTATTTCCAAAAAAAATGATAATGGATTGAAATGAGTAATTTTCATAATGATTTTGATGATGGTTTTTAAGAGGAAAATTAATGAAATGTTTTTACATATAAAAAAAAGTAATGGATTTTAAAGGCATTTGTTTTTATAAAAACAATTTGATGATCAATTTTTGAAATGAAATGGCATGTTTTTCAACTTCAAATTGGGGCTAATTGAAATGACGGGTTGAAATTATTGGATATTGATTGAACTTAATGTTATCCCCTTACACGATTGACTACTATAAAGCACATGGGAGCTTGGGTAGATTGATATAAGGATATATAAGGTAGGAAATGTTCAATCTAGAAATGGATTTATGATCAAAATAATGCTCAAATGTCATGAGTTCAAGGTGTTAATTATTTTTTATTCACATTTATTACCATTAGGATTGAGATCTAGGGAGTGTGTGTATACCTAACATAATATTCCACTAAGATTATATGTAACCTTTTGAAAAGAACTGACTAAACCATGGTGTTGTTACGATGGTGTTATGATTGAAAATTATTATACATTCCAGTGTCTGATTGAATGGTTTATCCCTAACTAATTTGAAAAAAATTATGATTAATGTATGTTTTGAAAAAAATGACTTTAAATTATTATTTTAAATAAAAATCACTTTTATCCTAGATTTATTCTATACCTTGATATATTTTTAAAATAATTTTTTGATATGAACGGTTAAAATATTATACTTCCATGTTTTATTTAAAATTGAGAATATTTCATTTAATAGATATGGAAATGATTATAAAATGATTGGTGGAATACAGCTGGGATATTGTTTCTCATATGATATATTTTTTATTGTGTGTTTATCGATATTATTATACTAGGTCTAGGAATATCAAAGAACCTATTAGATGTTTTGGGAGTTCTTGTTATAGGGAATTGGGTGTATGTGGTGACCGGTGAAGCATGTGATCCACTTTTATCACAGAGATATTGGGATAATGTATTTGATTGTTAAATTTCATGAATATAGTTGATATAATATTTTGGTGCTTGTAATTATCTTCTTATAGTACATTTCACCTAAGAAAGTACTTATAATATAGACTTGTTTTCATTATTATCCATGAGTTTGTTTTATTGAATTATTCAAGTAGTGAAATCTTTTTGTATTTTTATTTTGATGCTTAGGTGATAGTCAATAGCTACTGGGGACCAAATATTCCCTTAGGGTAAAGTAATAACTATTTTATGTACCATTGAGGTGGTTCATCGGGGTCATTTTGGTTCAAATATGAATCATAGGTGGCCATATCATTTCTTTTAAGTTGGTTTGTAGTTTGGGATATCATGGTAGATAGGAGACATGATTTTGAAAATTTAAGGGGTATGTTATGAGAGAGTTCATGGTCAAATATTATCATAATGATCCTTAAGTTACCATGGGTTGTTATGAAAAGTGTCTTTTAGGATTTGTTTTTTTTGATTACATCCATTTTCCAAACATTTATATTAGATTTGTGTATCCTAGTAGAATTCTGATCAATATATTTGATAATCTTATGTCACGTGATTGTTATTTCCCTTATTATTTATTTATGGTGTGTAATACATTGGCCCTATGATGATGTTTGAATAGACGTCATGATGGTGATACTTATGACTCATAGAAATAGAACCCCCAGTAAATCATAACCTTGCATAGGTTTTAGTGAGTGTGCTCTATGATCTAGGACAAAAAACTACTCCTACTCCCATTCAAACTGTAGAGGTTACACCTTGTAGGGATGATTGGTGAGATCCTTCCAAGATATTTCTATATCTAAACACACAATCTTTCAAGGTTACCAATGATCCTCATGAGGTAGAGGATTTTTTTATGGGTATGTAAATCATTTAGTTTTTTGAGTTGGTGGATTCTGTTAAGGTGAAATGTGTCATATTCAAAAAATGAAGGACCAAGAAGAATGTGGAGGGATTTTATAATTATTGTGGTGGGAAATGTATTATTTAAGTGGAAATACTTAATGTAACTTTTAAGAGAGTAATTCTATCCATAATCGATGGAATTAAAAAAGTATATGGAGAAACTTGACCTCCACCAGGGTGAATGGATAATGACTCAGTTTTCAAACTGCTTTAATAAACATACTCATTTCTCACATATGGTAGTATTTATTTAGAAACTGAATCCCTAGAGTTTTGACATGGTTATTTAACAAGAAATATTATATCTTGTTTTTATATTGATCCTCCCCACATATTTTAATGTTTTGGATAAATCATTGATGGTGGAACTTGACATGGTTGGTAATATAACATTAAAGGGGGTTCCTTCTACTCCCAGTGGTAACTTGAATGGTTCCTTTAATGGGAAATAAAGTAGGATGAGTCTCTTGGAGGAAAATACAATGGTGTAAATTAGAACTAGAATTCTTTAAATATTCATTAATATCTGGTAAAAAACCACTAACTTATTTTTAATGTGGAAAAGTTTGGAACATGAAGTGTACATGCATGGAAGGACCATAAGTTTGTAAATCTTAAAGATTTATAGGTGACTTATAGTGATTTTCCCATTTCTTACCAATCCTCATAGGGGTATGGTCTTGATAATAATGGAAGGATATATGGTTTAGTTAGATTCCCCAGGAAAAGAATGGGTTCCAAGCATAGATTTTAAGAATGAAGCTTATCCACAGAGTGGACATGTATCCCATGGACGCTGATGTGGATCCTACAATAGTGAGATGAATAATTACTATTTAATCATCATTAGTGTCTGAATTATTTGATACTAGTTCCTCTAATCCTTTGTTATCTACCAACATTTTAGAGCTGTTGAATCTCTCTTCAGAGCTAATGCCTTATCTGAGGGATATTACAATACCTATTGGGATAAGGAGAGAATAAGGTATATAATTCCCCAACTATGATATCACATTATCATAAATTGTTCATATTATGGAATTTTTTGTTTTAGATATGAAACCTCTTGTTATAATTCTAATTATGGATTGGATTATCACTCATAAATATTATCTGAACTGTAATCTTCAATGAGTCACCTTTACTACCCCTGATGGGGATTCTATTTTCTTCTAAGGAGAATGAGGCCTTAGTTGATATCGATCCAGAAAACATATTCTATGGTTGGGTAAGATGATATTTATGTTTTCCTTTGAAATGATTAGGAAGATTCATGTGGTGATCTACCTCTAGTGGCTGTTGAGATTTTGATAAGTTTCCATTTCACATTTCTAGTTTCCCACCAATGAGGGACGTGGATTTTTCTATGAACATAATACAAGGTACACAACCAATTTCTATTCCCTCTTATAGGATGAAACAATAAATACTAAAGGATTTAAAATATCATTTTTATGACTTAATGTTAACATAATTTATTCAATATAGTGTGTCACAAAGGGAAGTGCCTATTATTTTTACTGAGAAAGTCAAAGGAACCATTCACCATTTTGTTGAATATAAAAATATCAATCAGGTCTCAGTCAATAATATGTATCCAATGTGACTTATCAATTATTTCATTGATTAGTTATAATGGTATAAGTGGGTTTTTAATAATGATATTCATTCTGGTTATCTCTAACCTAGGATGATAGAGTCTAATTTCCCTTCGACCACTTTGAGGATCATGTAAGACCCTTAAAAGTATCATGCTATTCCTTTTGGTTTGAAAAATGTAACAACTGTGTTTACGGTTATGATAAATAATATTAACCATAAATACCTCAATTCATTAATTTTGGTATTCATGTTTGACATCTGGGTTTACTATAAAATCAAGTAGGATCATGTGTGTCATTTGAGAGGTAGCTTCTTAAATTTTTATAATTCATAAAAAATTATTCCAATAAATATAAATGATATTCCATGATTTTGAAAGTGGATTTTGTGGGGAATGTGGTCTATGGACATAGTATCTTAGAAGATTTTAAAATGGTAAAGGTTATAATGTATTGGGAAGAACCAAGGAACATCTTTAATTTCCAAAACCTTTTGGAATGGCAGGGTATTACCACATATTTTTGAATGATTTTTTTTGAGTTATCCTATCTATTGACCATTCTCACTTATAATGGAGTGATTTTTTTAATTAAATTTTTTTCCTCCTTCATTCAGTTCTTTTTTTTGTTTTCCTTATATCTAGTCTTGAATCTTCTAGAATATGGTTAGAGATATGTGGTCTTTTGTGATACATTGGGTTCAGGTTTTGGTTTCATTCTCATTAAGGGTGATCATTTGGTGGATTATAGTTCAATTAATCTTTGAATGCATGAGAATAATAATCCCTCATAAGATCTAAAACACATATTTAGGATATATTATCTTAATAGTTTTTGATATTATCTTTTTAATAATGGTTTATTGTTAACTCAGATCACAATATCATTAGTTATATATTCTCACAAAAAGATCTAAACCTTCACTAGAGGTAATAGTGGGGTACCTGTAGTATTATAAATTTTACATTACATAAAATCCTAGGAAGGGGAACATTTTTACTAATACTCCTTGACATAACCTTATATCCCATGTTATTAAATAATATTCCATAGAATGCAATCATATTTCTATCTTTTCATGTATTCATTTTGGAGTTTGGGAGGATTTGATTGATGTTGTCTTGATGAGTGTTCATTTGACATCCTATCTTCTCATTATGATTCTCCATGAATAGCATCTTTATTATATGATCCATGCAATTAGAGAATTTTTATATATTTGGGTGAGAATATTTTCTTCAAGAATTATTATGTTGTTACATCAACTATGAGCATGGTTGGGTTGGGATATTTTAATCATTCCCAATGTGTGGTACACCTAGTCCCAAGGAAGATGTTTTATGATATGAAATTTCATTTATGTTTTATAGGTTTGAAATAGGACATTACATGTTTTTTTATCATTGTTATACTTCTAATAGATTAATTTCGAGCATCAGAAGCCTTCTGTCCTACTCCAACAACATACTATGTCGAAATGGATGTGATACGAGATATTGATGGAATTTGGGGTAGAATTTACACATACCTCTCAAGGAAGGAATCTGATTTGGGTGGTCATTGACCTATTTAACAAATCATCTCATATAATTACAATTAATGATATAACCATTTTTTGTGACTTTTGAAATCTATATGTGTAATATATTATCAGATTCATGGAGTTAGATTTAACATTGTTTTTTATATGGATCCTAAATTCACTTCTCATTTTTGGAGATTCCACTAATAAGATACCATATAAATTTGAGCACAATATACCATACATAGATATATGGTCAGATAAAATGGGATATCTAGATTATAAAGTAATTTTTGCATACATTTATTCTTGAATTTTTAGGATCATGGGATTTTCATTTGGGGATGGTTTGGATTTACTAAAATAACAGCTACCGATTATACATTAAAATTTTACCCTTTAAGGCCTTGTATGTAAGAACATTCAAATCTACACTTTTTTGGTCAGAGATTGGGAAATCATCCCTTGTGGGACCTAGCATGGTAAAGGTGATGATAGCTGAGAATCAATTGATTAATCAGAAAATTGTAAATACGAAGAGATGATATAAACATTATGCTAGTTTTTTGATGTACATTGTAGTTCTTAGCTGGTACCCAGGTGATTTATAGAGTCTCACCTATGTTTCTTCATCAATGAATTATAAAATAAGGGAATTTGGAACTGAGATATATATGATTGTTTGAGGTTTCTAAGCATATTATAATGGTGGAAAACCATTTATCCTTTCATCCTTTGATGATTTTGATTAAAAATGTGTTTCACATTTCTTAGCTTAAGAATTATATTTCTTAATTATCTCATTCCATGAGTTGAGAGAACCTTGATATAGAATCAGTTATAACTGTGATTGATCATCTTATTCAGATTATTGGTTCTTATATAATTTTATTTCATGGAATGTTCATACCATTTGTTTGGGTATTATGAAAGAACAATTATAACTCTCAAGATAAGCGGGAGTGTAAGTAATTGATGAGAGACCATAGTCCCCACCTTGTCACGATGGATTATTCTTTACTATATTACTAGGTATATAAAGCATTTATAGTGGGGAGAATTGAAATATCAAAACACCAATTTTATGTTATGAACTATGGTTTATTTTTGGTTCTTTGTTTTGTCACATTGATCCAAAGATGTAATCATGGATTATCAATTTTTCAAGGTATTTTAAACTTTTAGAGTTAATTATGGGATTGTTTTGATCATTGTTTTAGAGTTTGGAAGATAACCATTGTTTTTATCTTAGGAGTGGGAATGGTTTTATATCTAGAATAGTTATAGGAGGCCCACCGGCTAATGATGAGGGCCACCAGCTAGCCGGTGGGAGACTGGTAGTGGGATCTTCCTACATGAATCCCACTATGTAGATTATGGGCCATTGGTAGAAATGTATTCCTATATGAACTCTTCCAATCAACTGGTGGGGTTCCCAGACTATAATGTAAGTATCTTGGCACCACTGGTTTGCTAGTTGGAGCTGGTGGCTATCTAGTGATGCTGATGTGGTTGATAAACTATAGTTTAATATCATATTTTTCATTTAATCTCTGTTTTATTTCTAAATAAATAGCCTTGAATATAATGTTCTCCAAAATCACTTTAAAGGCAATCTAGAAACACATTTTTCCCTTCTAATCATGTTTTATCATGAATCAAATTGTCGATCGCTACGTTGAATCTCCATTAGTAGGTGTTATATCAATTAGACATAAATTACCCTCTTCTTCTTCTTCTCTCACCCACTTATAGATTTATTTATTCTCATGGAATTCATGGATCTAGATCTTGACTTGATGAATTTTAAATTTGGTTCCCCCTTGACCATTCAAGACATCAAATCTTCATTGGTGGATCCTGGGTTTGGTGATTTCTGATCTTCTGATTGATGTAGTAGATTTCATAAGAAAAATACAATCTTTTAAAATAGATTTTACTTGGTTAATCTGAAATGAATTTCTAATTTTATTCAAAAACATTATTTGAGTCTTTTAGAATGTGATTTTAAAATGACATTATGAGTGTGTTGTAATCCCTTTGAGAAAGGATTTTAAACTAATTAATTAATTTTTAGAAAATGATCTTGGAATGAAATAAATTATTTGATTATTTATTTTTATGATGATATTTTAAAGTAAAATTAATTAAAAAATATGATATGAAATGAAATTAATCAGGTTGAATGGCATGGTTTTTGTTAAAAATCAATTTTATTGTTGTTTTTTTAAATGAATTTTCTTCTTTTGAAACAATATCTTGGGTCCAATTGAAATGACTATTTGTAGTTATTTGAGATTTCTTTGAATGAATTTTATCCCCTAATATGATATATAACCTTTAATCACATGGGATCCATGATAGTTAAGTGGAAGGGTATGTATGCTAAGTTAAATGATATCTATAAGTTGATTTAAAATGACAATGATACTAAACTATCCTAAGTGTAAGGATTTTATTATTTGGGATTCTATCCTATTCCCCCCCAATAATGAGATCTTGGGTGTGTGTTCACACATTTCTCCATATTTCACCATGATGGTGTAGAAAATTGTGTCCAAAACTAACTCACCTTAAGAGTTAATACCAGGGAGATATGATTGAAAATTTCCATGCATGATCATGTTTGATTGAAAATATTATTCATACATGATTGGATAAAAATGACTATTTAGGTATATTTCAAAACAATTATTGTAAATGTATATTTTGATAGAAATTCCCATTCATAATTGTTTTATTATACCCATTTAAATATATTTAAAAATCAATTTTTATATGAATTGTAAAATATTTCCATGACTTTTTTTAATTAAAATTTATAATATTTGGTTTATTATATATATAAATTCTTATTAAATGATTGGTGGAATCCTATTGGGATATTGTTTCTCACATATTACTTTTTTTGGGTGTTTTCATATTTTCTTATTTCAGGTCCAAGAAAAGGGAAATCAACACATAGAGTCTATGGCAGTTCTTATTAGAGATACTTGGGTATTGGAAGTGATTGATAGAGAATTATGATTTACTTATTATAATAAGATATTGGTATGATGTATCTAATATTTATATGTGATAACTACAATTGACATACTATTTTTGAAACTTATAACAATATATTTATGGTCCTTTTTTATTGAGGAGGTTTCTTTCCACCTAAATGTTTTTACATTCTTATTAACTAAATTTACTTTTGAATTATTCATGTGTAAAAATTATTCCATATTATTTGTTTTCATTCTCATGCACTAGTCTGTAGACCACGGGGATAAGAAAATCCCTTTGAGATATTTCATAATTGATTTAGGAACCATTTGGGTGGGTTTTCTGAGTTTTTTCATGACAATAGTGACATATTTACACCTCCCCTTAAATTTATAGAAAGTTATAATAAATAGAAAATTATTAAGTGAATACGGAGGAAACTATTTTTTTTAAAGATATACTAATATTGAGAGTTTCCTCTCATTCTAGACCACTCTATTCTTCCATCCTTAGTACTTCCATTCTTATCCACAATTTTAATTGGATACTTGCACATCTTATTTTGTTGAAATTATTCCTTATAATAACTAGTTTTCTATAAATAAACAAACTAGAAAACTTCATTCCCTTGAGGTTGTGTCATATTTTTTATTACATATTCTTAGAAAGGTATTATTTTCATAATTTTTTTTGTTCCATGTATCAACTAACCACACCGTACACATGATTTCTAATGAAATTTCAAATATATATTTTTGGATATATTTTCAAGAATTAAAAATTATATATACGTAACCACATATTTTCCCTTAGGTGTTGAATTTATCAACTCTTTCTTTATTGTCATTGTCATATAAAATTGGTTTGTCCAGATCTCTTACAATCATTTCTTAACCATCTCAACATATTTGTATTCTCACACGTATTCTTGAAATAAATAATATTTCATTACTACTTTTCATTATTTTTTGTACGTTTCAACCCATTAAAAGAATAAGAAGTATCTTTGGGTAGTCTACTCATTAAATTCTCTTCCTTATAAAATTATTTCCGACATATGCTACATACATTTTGTAAACATTATAATCAATTCTTCTTACATAGATTTGTTTTTTATTTATTCACAAATTTCTTTTTCTATGTGTTTTTCTATAATTTTCTCACAAAAACTCCCACTTTGTTCTTGCATCTTTCCTATTACAAACATGTTACTCCATAATGAGTTAGATTTATTGATATACATTTCACAACCCCAGAAGAACCCTTGAGACATTAATCTTCTTGATTTATTCTAGATATTCCAAACATCATGTCACATCTCTCTTATAACAATGTAAGAATTATTTTTAATATGTAGACGTCGTCTTCTTGGACAGTTTCATCCTTCCATTGGTTTTAAATATTTCCTATCATTCTTCTTCTTTTTCCAACACTTCTCAAACACATTATGAAACCTTTACTATTAAATATATCGAATCTATTTTTATATTGTTTGGGTATATATTCCCCATCATTGTTATAAACATTTTTCTCACAAGTATAAGAAAAATAAATTTTAACTATAGTAGATTTTATGATGTATTATTTACTCTTATTCTACACTTTTAATAAAAGAAAAATGGACTTAGACCCTAAAATATATTCCTTCTTCTTAGATAGCTTCTCCCCTAGATCATATACCATATTCTCAAGATCAACCACATTCATTATGTTCTTTTTGATTTTATTAACAACAGCTATTTAATTTTTACCATACAAGTCCTTCTCAATAGATATCCTATTTCTTTATCTAGATAGATTTATCTTATCTTTCATAAGCAATTTATTTTATGATTTTCTTCTAAATGATAATTTAGTATTCATTCTAGTTTAGTTTTTACTCACCATTATTATCAATAATTGATTAATTATACCATTTTTTACATTTTTAAAAAAATTATCTCATTATTTGAATAGATACATAATAATGATTCACATTTCTCATGTTTGGTAATAAAATTTATTTTTTTATAACTTGAATTATTCACGTTATTATTATCATATTTCTATTTTTATTTTTCTAATTTTCCTTATAAAATTTATATTTAGTGACTTTCCTTATTGTAAAATCATAGGAAAAATTCTCAAGGTATTCATAATTCTATCACATTGGTGATTGTTTCCTTTTTCTCTTCCATTTTCCTTTTTTTAATCTATTTGAATGTAGATAAAAAATATTACTGATGTCTTACTCATCATCATCATCATCATCATCATAGGAACTAGACTCTATAAATTCCTCTTCTTTGAATCTTATAGTTATCATGAACTAAAAATCTATATCAAATATTTTTTCTTCATGAATTTTGGAGATTTTCTCATTTCATAATATATGTGTAACGATCAGTGAGTTTCATAAAATTTTTTCTTGACCCTTGTTTTGATCATTATAGAGCGAGGTATTACTTTTGGGTAATTTTTATGGTTTTAGAAAATTTTGGGATCCCTTTGGGATATGTATGTTTGGAACATAGTTATGAGAAATCTTGTGGTTTGGCTTAGGGAACCGTGCAACAAAGCTAGGTCTATTGGAATGGGGTGCATAGTTTTTCAAAACCATGTGGCCACCCCTTTTAATTGTGCCCCACAAGGAAGATGTGTTATACACGGTTGGAATATAATTAATGTAACTATGTGGAAAAACCATTAACCAAAAATAAAATATTTATATAGGGCACATATTTAAGGTTCATTATTACTCATAACCATATAGACTCTCTAAGAAACCGAGCACACATAATTTTAATACTCCAAATTTTTTAAACAAATATCATGGTACCCTGGGTTAACATAAAATAACCTGATAATATCATATTCTTTAGACTAAATCTTTCCATATTTCTCAATAGGCACCATACATTGGATTCTAGATAGATTACTTTCATTCATGATTGATTATGTCAGGTTATATTTTTATTTTTATCTAGTTATTTTCATTACTTCTTAGATACTCAATAGATATTTTATTTTTTATCATATAAAGACCAAATAGGATGTGTTTTCAATATATATTATGTTTGAAAAAGTATTTATGTGTTTCTCTTGGATCAAATATTCTGAGGTACCCATATACTCTTTCCCATTCCCTAATTTCGAAGGCAATTAGTTCTACCACCATTCTAAAGATAGGTGTTTCTATATAAGGGGATAATTATATGAATTTATTATTTTTATTTTAAATATATTTATGTTATTAATTTAATAAAAGTAATTTGTGATTAAAATGGTTTTATTGGGAAAGGATCATGTTTTTAAATAGGGTTTTATAAAAAAAATTGGTGCACGCCTAGTGTTTGATAAAATACTTGAATTTTGGTTTTGATTTAAAAGATGGGGTTTCATGAACCGAAGTCGATTAGACATTATTTGGCATTGTTTTCTAAATATTGAGCATGGATTTTTAAATATTTTAAGAAAATATTAGAAGATTGGGTACCCTTGGGTATGTATAGAATAGACATGTCTCTCATAGTTTCTGTAACAGAACATGAGGTTTTCTTTCACTTTTTTGTGTGTGATGGTACTAGTGGTTATTTGAGTTGGATCCAATATATGCTAGGATTAGGGATTCATTTTATTATCTAGTACATATACCCATATGTTAGAGACCAAGTGGTGTGCTTTTTCATTTTTTATTAGACTTTCACATGATGGATTGGTCATGGTTATTTTCTCACATGGTTTCATATGATGGAGTTTTTATTTTTATTTTATCAATTGATTTCAATTGATGGATCGGTCATGGTTATTTTCTTACATGTATACCTTAATAAATATTCTTGGATTGTATGGATTATTCTCTCATGATTTATCACTTACAATTAAAGTATTCATATTCTTGAGAATATGAAATTATTTCAAGAGTATTCAAGGGATGAATTACAGATGTTTGTGATTTATGAAAACAATTTGTAAAACAATATTATTTTAAATCTATAACTGAAAAAATTCTTGATATTATAATTTTTATATATTTTATGGTGGAATCCTACTGGAATGTTTTCTCAGACCTTACTTTTTTCTTTAAGAATTTGTAGATGTTGTTTTGTAGGACTTGAGAAGAGGGGTGGGAATATTGTTCCATGTCTGCTTCTATTTTCATTTTTTCATTCATAGAGGGATAGATTGGAGGTGATGATTTGTAACATAGAGATTTTTTGTCTATTATTGTCATAATTTTTGGATTATATTTTCTAGCTTGTATTGTATGGATCTTGGCTATATCATTTTATTCTATGTTGTAATCTAGTTTTTTGTCTTGTCTTCTTATATACATGAATTTTTTATTTTATCTTGTTGCACCTAACCACCATGGTGGGATAACTCGGGTGGATTTTCTAGTTGAACTAGGTTGGTTCACTATAAAATGGTATTAGAGTGATTCTTATCCTGAATTTTATTAAAATTTTATGTGGTTGGTTCATTGTTGTGTGTAGATAGGATTTAGGATCATTAGGATTCAGGTACTAAGCATAGAAAATATCACTTCTATGTAATAAATCGAGTTACTCTGGGTGGTCAAAATTTTTTACCATGTAAAAAACATGGAGTTTGAGGTCAATTGAAAGAACTGGATGGATATTTTATTTAAATTGACCTATTCATTTTTAGGTTTTTTTTGTCTCATAAATATAATTGATATTTATTTAAAATGAAATAGTTTTAAGGCATTGACATGAATTATTGATGTCAGTTTGATGATTTTGGAATTTATCTCAAAAAATAGATTGATTATTGTCTTATGTTTATTATAAGATGACTCCTAGAAGAGATCTCCTGAATCTAATTGAAGATTTTGTGAGACAAATTCCACTGACAAATCCACTAGTGGACCCTTCTTTGGTAAAATATAAATCCTAACTATTCAGACTTTGGGTCAAGTGAGTGTTGGGAACTTGGGACATGCAGTGGATCATGGCTCAACAATCACTAAGCAGCATCTACCCATATTTTATGGTGATAGGGGATCCCAATAATATAAAGAGTTCATTGAGTTGATTGAGTGGATCTTCAACATCTTAAAGACTTCTTAGGACTCTAAGGTGGGTATTTCCATGTACATGTTCGATGGATTGAGATGAAAATGGTGTATTATATTGTGTAAGATAGGTTGCCTTAGGATTTTACCAAGATTTTATTAAATAAAATATTCAATCTATAGGTTTACCTTGAGTCTTTAGGTGTAATGAGGACTTGAGAGTTTCTGACCTTGGAGTATGGAGGGCATACTATTTTGGATTATTCCACCCATTTTTTTTATGTTGGTGCATTTTTCACTTGAGCTAGTCACAAATGAGTACTTAATGGTTGGGAGGTTTGAGCTGGTACTATGGAATGGTATTTAGCTCATGATGATTCTCATGAGACTTCCAACCATCATGGAGGTATTCAATAAATCATATTTGGTGGAGGCTGACATAGCTCAAAGGATTGGTTTGAGAGGAGCTTCAGTTGGTGAAGTTGTTAGCCAAAATGTTTCTTCTGGATAGAAAAGGATGCTTAAAGAAGGTCAGTTTTCTTCAAGACCAGTTTCAGAGGCTTCATCAAGAAGAAATTAATTTTTATACTACTAGTGTGGAGGGTGTGGTCATACCAATATTAACTATATAAATACTCCTAAGACTTATCATCATTGTGGACTATCAGGACATTTGATCTTTCTGTGAAAGTATATCCTATGGATATAAGGTTGGGTTCTCTCTCACTAAGGTTTTGTAGGTTTTTTTCAATTATTTAAAGGTTCATGGGTCAAATATTCATGAAATTGGGGTTGTTCATGTGTCTAAGACATGATGGATTTATACAGTAGAGTGTGAACTAGAGGAATCATAAGTAGGATTGGCTACTTTTGGAGCTCCGGTGTTTATTTTTTCTTATATGGTGCAAGATTAGTTTGATAGTGGTGATACTCATTATTTTATATCATTAAAGTTATTTGATGTGTTGGGATTACATTCAGAACTTATGTAGTTCTTGTTTGATATTTCCATGCCTTTGGGAAATAGGTCTAAACAAGGTTTCAAGTGTTCTGCATGTCAGGTGATGATAGCTGACATCATGGTAGTGTGGTAATTTTTTGTTCATGATATTGAAATCATCAACCTGATACTTGGAATGGATTGGATGATCATCTTTAAGATCCATATATACTATTATGGTCTCTAGGTTTAGGTTTCATCTTCTAATTGGGTCAATCATGATTTTTAGGGTGATTGGGACCCTAGATTGGGAAGGGTAGGGAATATTTTTCCTTATTCTAGGGTAATAATGTGTTAGTTTTTGGATATGTTTCATGATACTATTAAACCTTATCTGTATTATCTATTTATTGTAGTGGTGTTTTCATACCTTGTGGCCTTTCCAGAATTTTTTTTTCACCTCTATAGAAAGTTTTCAAGTTTACTATTGAAATGCTCACCCGAATGATGCCCATTTTTATGATATACTATCAAATGTAACATGATGAGTTAGTGTAATATAGAGTCCAGTTTTATTACCTTGAGTCTAAGGGACTTATTCTTACTAGGGTTTCACCATGTACTTCACATGTCTTATTTTCTATGAATAAATATGGGAGTATCAATATTTTCATTGACTATTAATGGTTGAATCAAGTGACTGTTAAAAAATATCATTTACCAATGATTAATGATCTCTTTTACCAGCTTAGAGGGGTGCGTTGTTTTTTAATTTTTCACCTTTGATTGGGGTACCACCAATTGAGATTATGAGAAGAGGATATACCTAAGATAGTATTTAGGTGACAATATGGGCATTTGGGGTTTCTAATTATTCCATTCAGTCTCACTAACACTCATATGGTATTTATGGATTACATGAAATGAATATTTAATCAGTTCTTAGACTCTCTTTTTTAGGGTTCATGGATGATATTTTGGGGTACTTCAAGTCATTAGAGGAGTATATGGACTCTTTGGATATCATCCTTCAATCCCTGACAGAATATCGTCTATACGGTAAGCTTTCTAAATGTTAGTTTTCAATAAAATAAATAAAATTTATAGGGAAGGTCATATCTTAGAGTGGAATATTAGTGGATCTTGAGAATATTATGGCTGTTATTTCCTCGGAGAATCCCATAAATACAATTGAGATCTAGAGCTTCTTGGGGTTTGTTGGTTATTATAGATGGTTCTCTCATGATTTCTCCAATTTCTCATCTTCGATGATAGATTTAACACATAAGGATTTTATGTTTTAATAGAATGAAATATGTTAGAGATGTTTTGAGGAGATAAATATGAGTTTGAATTCAGAACCATTTTTGATTATTCTTGAATCAGGTTCATGTTATAATAATTTATATGATGGTTCTGGTACAAGATTGAGATGTTTATTAATGTAGGGGAAATAGGTGGTGGGCTATGGATATCTCTAGTTATTCCATCACAAGAAGAACTAATCTACCCCTGATCATGAGTTATCATTAGTTATTTATACACTTAAAATGTGCCTTCACTATCTCTTTGGGGATGATTTTACAAGGTATTTGTAGCATAAAATCCCGAAATATATTATTACGCATATGGATATCAACATGAGATATAGAGGATGGGTGGAGTATCTTTAGAATTTTTATTTTGATATTGAACACACTATTGGGAAAGTGAATGTGGTAACCTATATATTATGAAGAAAATTTCCGACATGATTCTTGAAGGAATTGGATGAAGAGTGGTCTCTAATGAGTTATTTTCTACGATGAGATTTGGGGTGGATGAGGTTGGTGGACAAGTGTTCTTAGTAATTTTTAAAGATAACAAATCTTTTTATGAATGAATTTTCTCTCAAGAAGTTGATATAAAATGAGTTACAACACTTTTGTAAATGATATTATAATGGAGAGACCTCGGTTGAGTGATCTTGGCCTCCTAGTGAAGCTTTGTGCATCCGTAGTAGGTTAGATGTTGTGATTTATTTGAGGTGGTAATTGATGGATAATGGCAACCAATAATGTTTTATAGCCACCCTAGGGCTACTATTATGTATAATGACTCGAGACGTTAATGTTTATAGTTAGGGTTAATGTAGAAGATTGATGATTTGTTATCCGAGTTTCTCATTTGACAGAAAATGAAGGTCGAACACCAGAGACCTCCAAATTTATTACATACATTAAGCATTATAGTATGTATGTGGGATGATATTTCCATGTCCTTAATAATTTTTTTCCTATAGATTTATAGTGAGAAGGAATTAATTTGGCTGATCATTTATCGACCTCCAAAATATTCTCATTTCTTACCAGTCATGGGGATGGTGAATGTAGACAACTCAAAGACATGTACATATGAGAGATTTTGAGACATTATGAGGTTCCCTCTATGATTGTTTCTTATATGGAATCAAAGGATCATATAAAGGATCTATAGTTTTTTTGAAAGATGTGATGGGTTCCCATTTTAAATTGAGCACATCATATCATCCCAAAACAGATGGACAAACAAAGAGAGATGTCCAAGTTCTTAAGGATATGTTTTGGTTATTAATGCATCATTTCGGTGGATCATGGGAAAATAATTTTTATATGGTTGAATTTACCTATAAAAATAATTATGTGGTTTCAATAAATATGTCCCCATTTTATGAATTATATTGGAGGCCATGTATATCTCCCTTATTATGGGAAGGGTTTGGAGAGTAGTCATTGTTTGGATTGAGTATCAATTTAAAGAAACTAGAAAAGGTGAAACTCATCTGAAAGAGGTTTGTCATAGTATAGAACTATAAGTAATATTATGTGGACCATCATCGATGGTAACTAGAGTTTGAGGATGGAAATTAGGGTTTTCTCATATTTTGACCTTATTTGGAACATCGTCAGTCAGGTAAGGATGGTAAGGAGGCACCAAGGTTTGTTGAACCCTTTGAGATCGTGGAATTATTTGGGAAGGTTTCATGTAGGTTAGACATAAAATCATGTTTGAACTCAATTCAAAAAGTGTTTCATGTTTCTCATTTTAGGATGTATAAAAAAGATCCTTCCCATGTGATTGAATAGGAGGATGTTGGTTGTAAGTACCTTGGTTTTCATATGAGGTATGAATCTTTTTTATCATGGTTTAAATGTTTAAATATAGCCTAATGTGAGTACCCAATTTAATCACGGGAGTTTCTGGGGTGTCTGGGGCTTGTTATGATCCAAGAACCAATATTTTGGGTTGAAAATAGCTCAGCACTCTGTTAGAATAAACATCACGGGGCCGGACGCATTTCCTGACTAACCATGGGAGGCCTAGGTAGAGAGTAGGAGGAGCCTTTACTGCTTGAGGATACCATGTTAGAGGAGGCACATTCCAATTAGGGTTGGTATGAAATATTAATAGATGATTTTTTTCATGTTTTACACATAGTATGTCAAATAATGTAAGGAAACCAGGCATGTTTCCCTTTCCTACAACTAAACGTGCACAATTAAAGTATAGTTTGGCCAGACCATGTGGCCAAACCATGTTACCCTAGTATTTTACATAAAATTAAAATAATGACACTAATTAAAAAATATTTCTAACCCTACCTTTCGTTTCCCCTATTTCCACAGAAAAGGATCACTTGGAGATCATTATTGGGTTACTAAATTAGGAATTTTCATCGATCATCTGTCTGATCTTGGATTCAAACATCACTCAACTCATTGGATCCACATCTATGAGTACCTGATTAATTTTTATCCATTCTTTATTTTTATTGGTATCAACTATTCTATTTATGTAAAATCTAATATGCCTTAATTTCAGGTTCCTCATTTGTTCTTCATTTTTGTCATAATATTTTTTGAATCAAGAGTTGATACTAGATGAGCACTATACTATCGACTTATGATAGGTAGCATATACTTACCCCATTAGTTTTTTTTTGATTTATAGACCTATATATCATTATACCACCCACCATAATTTCTCACACGGGCATGAAATTGAAATGATAAATTGAATTAAATGGAATTGAACCAGTTAAGGTTTCCCTTAGTTTTCTTTATAATGTGTTGGAGGTTGTTTCTCCAAACAAAGGACACCCATGGGGTGTTCCCTATGATCCCCATGAAATTTCCATTTCATTAACTACCTAAGGTGTTTGTTTATATTATTTCATAATTAGATGAAGATTGATTATAATTGAAGGTGATTAGATTTCTTAATTGGACATTTTCCACCTCCTTTCCATGTTAAACATTATTTTGAGTTCTTAAATTACATAATAGTTGAATTAATAAAATGTCTAAATGTAGTTTGGTTTGATTTAGTGGGTATATACATCATTTAATTTCCTTTTAATGTAATTTTTTAAATGATTAGGAATACTCATTATTTCTACTTGGTTGTGAATATTTTCTTGAGTGGGTAAACTCAAATGCTATGAATTGGAATTTGAATAATTTTTTTGAATTTTAGTACATACTCCATGGATCTTTCTCCCATGGTACTTGAACATGGTAGCTGACTCCTTGGATGGAGTATTATCCTTGGGTCTTGATTCCATGGGATTCCTAGGTACATTCTATTCCTTGAGTCCATATTATGTGGACTCACATAGGACATGTCTGGTTGAATTTCTCATAGGACTCCCACCAGTGCCTAACTGAGTATCCATAGAGATTCTCCTAGGAATTGAAGAGGATACCTTGGCCTTATACACCTTGGATCCATCCCTCCATGGTCTAAAACTTTGATTATATCGTATGAAAGTGGGGTATGTGATATTCTTGGTTATACGGATCGACCATGATGGTTTGACACATAGGTTATTTAGAAAGGATGTGGTAGATATGGTTATTTGGTTTTTAGGGTGGGGTCATAATGGATACATTATTTTCTTATAGCTGCCTTGTTAGAGGATATTGACCATACGTTTTATGGGCCTTGATAGGCTATTCAACATTACTACTTATGTAGTCATATTCCATGGGAATCATTACATTTATTTTTTGCTTACCTACTTTACTTGCACATTGCATAGCTTATTATATTGAACATCCAGGAATTATATAGATCTATGGGTTGTTATCTACTGGGATTGTTTCTCACACCCTGTTATAGATATCGTTGGGTAACCAAAAAGACTATTTGGATGAAGGTAGGTACTACATGAAGCATCAATTGTTTGATGATTGATTTTGTACCATGCTTTGAAGTAGGGAGTATAGGACCAATATGAGGCTCATGATGCATTCACAGATAGAACATTTTCATCTTTTTGGAACTTTGAATCTTTTATATTAATGAGATGATATGTAACTATTTTGATAGTTTTATAAATACATTTATGACCATCATTTCATATGATACACTTATAGAATATTTACTTATTCTTTCTTAGTATCTGTTATATGTATGGTTTACTACTTCCACTAATTGGAAGTTATTTATATTCCACTATGATACACTCTAGTAATGAGGAAATAGTCTCCCCAGAAACACAGGTTATTCCCTCACTACTAGTCGACACCCTCTAGCATTTTGTGAGATGTGATTGAGGTCATGTGGACAATCGATATTGGGGAAATTTTGAGTGGCATCCGAGTCTAGGATGTTACAAAATAGTATCAGATATTATTCTTTTTCTAGTTTATTATTTAGTGGCAATAGATAGTGATAGGTAGGAAATGGACCTTGGTAATGAGCTATGCATGGGTATAGCTAACCATCATATAGGAAAAATCCAAATTGTCTCAAATTAAATAATATTTTTCTATATTTTAACTTTTTAGTTAATTTGATTCCATCGTTGGGTGATGCACTTGATTTTTGATGTTATTTTTTATATTATTGGGAGTTCTATTCTGTTTCAACCTAGTGAAATAATGGAATTCCATCTCATGAATCATTTTAGGTGCTTTTTATAAGTAACATACCATGAATTATTCCATTCCTTTTAGAATGGATTATATATTACATGTTGTTGTGATAGGTTTTGTGATAGTTATACCTATTATTGTGATATATTCTGTGTAGTGGATAGAAAAAGTGACATTATATTTAAGTTCATGTGGAATATAGGAACTTATTCACTAGAAACCTAAAAACCTTTTGATTAAACTTTGTAAGTTGAATTTGATATGGTATTAATTATATAGAAACCATCTCTTCGTTCATGAGGTCTTATGGGCCTTCTTGGATTGGAACTTGGTAAACCTTTGTTAAACCTTTAGAATAAATGAAATATGGAAATTAAATTTAAAATGAATCCAAATTGAAATGGAAAATTGAAATGATAAACATAGACTCGACCTAGAACCATCTATTGAGTGGGAAAGAGGAAGTATCTAGAGTGACGTTTTTTACTGTTCCTTATACAATCCTAGATTGAGAAGCAAGCTATTTGGAATGGCCTAATTTTTTAGGCTTTTGACCTGTCATATGCTTTTGAGATTTGATAATTGATATTGAATCATTTTGAGGAATTTTTTTTTCATTTTAGAGGCATGGAAAAACCATAACCTCTATTCATATGACAATAGGGAGGCAATGAACATGCTCTAGAGGAGGTGGGCCATGGGAAAGTGGGGCATCCTCCTCTTGTACTGGTTGTAACACCGATTGTTGTTATGGAAATAGGGGCTGAAGAATAGTTTTAAAAGGGGTTTTGTCACTTGAGGAAGACATTTTTGGGAGAATCATAGCCTAACTTATCTCTGGATGATCTAATTTCTATGTTCTAGTAGGAGAATTATCCCATATTTTTTGGTGTACAGTATTCCATAGGATGTTGAGCTATGGATTCAGACTATATTTTCAATCTTTGATTATCTAGAGACACCTTTTGATAGGAGAGTGAAGTTTATGACTTATACGCAACATGGAGACGAAAAGTTATGGTGGGATGAAATACACTAGGCTGATAGGCTGTGAGAAATGGTTTTGGATGATTTCCAAACCCAATTATAGAAATTCATTTACCCTGCAGCTATATGGGCAAAGCAGGCTAGTGAGTTAATGTGTTTAGAATAGGGAACTATGTCTATTATTGTGTACTTTGAGTTTTTTATAGAGTTGTAGTGTTTTTTAATGATGTACCATGATGATGAGCTATCAATAGAAAGACGATCTGAGGAAGGTCTCTAACATGATATTAAATCTCAAGTCATCATGTTCAGATTGACCTCTGTTACTGAAATTGTGAAGCACGCACTGATTACAGACAGAACATGAGGGAAGTTGGGTGTGCAGAGTAGAGTGATATCGTCTCTCAACCAAGTAGTAAGAAATTCCAATTTCAAGAATCAGTGTTTTTAGGATTCTTGTGAAATGAGTACCAATCAGTCTATGAGTACTAGTTTCTTGGTTTTCTATCATCAATGTGGCCTACAGGGCCACATGACGAATTAATAAGACCGCAAGCCAGTTGAGTTCCGATCTTGTAGTTGGATGGGACACATTCAACATTTTAATAAGAAATTTCATCCAACTATGAGTTGTACAGGTAATCTTTGAAACTAGGATTAGGAGAAGGTTTCTTATCTCTGCTTCAGTTATGGAGATAGAGTAGTTCCAGTCGATCAGGTCAAGATATTGGTGGTCATGGTCGAGGAAGCCAGGAACTAATTACACCGAGACATCATAGTTGGACTTCTTTGGGTTGTTAGGTAATGTCATAGGGCCATGGTTATCGATATATCAATTTTGTTCAGCCTTCCCCCAAGGAGCAGAAAACTAGACCATTTATAGTTAGAGGTACGATCCTAATAGCCTCTACTATTTCTTATCCTCTTCTTTATACAATTTCATAACATAGTTTCTTATGTTCACCTATGGTGAAAATCCTTGGGATCTTTATACTTTCTTTTTAGAGTGTTATAATGGTAGACACTCTATGTGAATAGAAATGGAGGATGCATTCGAATCCAAGTAGTTCCCCCTTGAGTTTTGTGGGTGTCACTTCATTTGGAATTTTTCAGTCTGTAAGATAACAGGGTTTGATGTCATACTTTGGATGTAATTGATAGTATATTATTGATATTACATTGACTACTATCACTGGAGGGTGACTATCACAGCCCCATAGGGTGTATTTTATACTCAAAAGGGTGAATAGGATTTCCATGTGAGCTGAGCAGGATTGAAACATCTTGGGCTAGGTAGGATGATAGCCCATATTGCTAGTTTGTATCTAGAAGATCATGGAGCACTCCAAGTGGATTTTCATATAATTATTTATCATTTAATGGATGTTTTCCAAGATGAATTTTCATGTTTACCTCCTAAGATAGAGGTTGAGTTCTCCATCAAGCTAGTGTAAGGAGATACACTAGTATCCATTCCTTCTTATAGGATTTTTACAATGGAGTTGCACGAGATCAATAGGTAGCTAGAGGATTTAGAGGTAAAGGGTATCATTCTAACCACTACATCTAAGTGGGTTTTGATAGTCCTTTTTTTAAAAAGGGTTGATGGTTCCCTTATTCTATGTATGGATTACCAAAAATTGAACCATATTATTGTTAAAAACTAGTATCTCTTATCACAAATTGATGACCAGTTTGATCATAAATGAGGATATTAGGTGTTCTAGAAAATTGGGTTGAGGCATGGTTATCACCAGGCATGTGTATGGACTTTAGTCATACCTTGAATAGATTTTTTTAGTAGGTATGGTCTATATGAGTATCTAGTTATGTTTTTTAGTATCATGAACGTGCTAGTAGTTTTAATAGAGACAATGAACTGAGTGTTCCATCCTTATTTGGATTTGATTGTGGTGGTTTTCATGGATGATATCTAGGTGTATTATCACTTTTTTCATGACCATTATAAACACCATGATATCATTTTGGTTATACTCATACATCATCAGTTGTATGCTAATATCACAAAGTGTCACTTTTGGATGGATCATATTTACTCCCTAGGTCACATTATTGTAGAGATAGAAGTATCAGTGGACCTAGAGAAGGTGAGATATATAGTTTACTGGGAGAATCCTAAGAACATATTTGGCATATAGAGTTTCTTAGGGATAACTAGATATTATAGTTTTTCCATATTGGAATTATCACGCTTTGAAGTTCCATTAATGGGATTGACTAAGAAGGCTGTTAAATGTTTATGGTAAAAAACCATCAAGATAATAATTTAGGTGTAAAAAGGGATATTGACATCATTAATAGTCTTAATACTTCTAAATTAGGGAAGAAAATACACTATGTATTTTGATGCATCTAGTATCAGGCTTCGAGAAATGCTAATTTGGGGTGATAGAATCATGGTGTATGGGTATCATTTGTTGAGGACACATGAGGGGAACTACCTAACACATGATCTCATGTTAGCTAAAGTTTTTTCTTGATTGGTATTGTTTTATACACTACTTATTGGGAGAGTGTTTTCTGGTGTAAATAGGTGCTTCTAAAAACAACATACCACCCTGAAACTGATGCCTAATAATAGCATATGATATAGGTTCTTAAGTACATATTGTGAGCATACATCCTATATTTTGGGGCATCTTGGGAGAGATATATACCCTTGGTTGAGTTATCCTACAATAACAGTTTTTAGAAAATGATATAGATGGAAACGTATGAGGTTTTATCTGGTAAGCAATTCTGATGACCCACGTGCTGGTTAGAGGTAGGTGGGTTTGGATTATGTTTTTTTAATCCACACTAGGTTGATCAAAGAGTTTCAATGACATGTGATCTTACAGTACATGTTGAAAATAGTGTTGAAGGTGGTGTTTTTTCTAAGTGCTTGAAATTGTTTTGGGATAAAAATCTATAGGAAGAGGCTAGCATCTCGAAAAGTTATTTTATGGAATCAACTCTTCGTAAATATAATGAAGGCATGGGTTTCAAAAAGACTTGGTTTTGGAAAGGTGAGTTTTGTGAGTTCATGATGGGACGATGGTGTTCTCCATGATTACAAGAAGTGTAGCATCGCAAGTACATGATGGTTTGAAGGTAAGCTTCACAACAATAAAAAGTCTCAAAGGATCTTTGTGAAAGGAGGAGCTTCACTAAGACGTTTTTTCAAAATATATGAAAATTGCACTAGTGGAATTGGAACATTGAGATGTTACAAACCTATATTTATGAGAATTCCCCCACTTCATTCCACATGAAAATAATTAGAGAAAATCTATAATTTCTATGATTTCATGAATGTATGGATCACATTAAATATGGATTTCTATGTGAGCTTGAGCATTGCGAAAATACTAGTTATGTATTTAATGATGAAAATCATTTTGAGTAATGGGTGCTTCATGGTGATTTGGTATTCCTTTATGACACAGTGAGCTCTACAAAGGTATTTTTCTTCAAGAATGTAGTGATCTTCATGAATTAATTTTGCAAACATTAGTTTTGAACATATGATTTTTTTGTGAATAGTGATTTCAAATTGCATCAATTGAGGTATGTAGTGAAATAATAGTATCATGAAATTAAATTACAAATTAATTAATGAAAATCTACATAAGTGACATTCAATTCGATAAATTGAGTAAGATTTCACCCAATGTAGTGGGATAGGGGGAGTTGACAGAAGTGTTCTAAGGGACGTAATGTGTTATCCCTAAAACATGTAAAGGTATTGTGTCTGGAGTAGGGTGACTATGTTTGAATATCTATATTCCACAACTAGATGATATTATTTTATTTAGGAAGGATGGAAACACACTCGGCATGTACTCCTTGGACAAGCCTTTAGTAGTGAACCAAGTAAGATTATTGTGTTGTCTTCATGCATGTGATTTTTTAATTAGTAATTCCCATCAAATAGGTTCAATAGGGTTCTACCAACACGGAAACAAGATATATCTCCATTGAATAAAATGTTGACATGCTATTTCACCCATACCCTCTTAGGGTGTTCATGGGTCTTATATGTTTTATCAGGGCCTACATGTTGCTAAAGTTAAATCTATCCTCTCTTATTATCATAGAGAATTTAGAAAATATAAGGGGAGTACCCCTCTTTTATGGAATAAAATTCATGATTTTGAAGAACCTGATGACATCTCATTTAATATCTCTTGTAATGGATATTCTCATTTCCACCACACAAGTAATATAGGTTATTGTTTCTATAGGACTATTTATGAATTCAACAAACAAGAGAATACTTGATGCTAATGTCTAAGCACAGAACACCCTTACTATAGCTTTATATGATCAAATCTTTCTTTAAATTATGATTTTTACTTCATTAATGTATATTTAGGAAAAATAGAAAACATATATGAAGGTGAATAAAATTTGAAAGAGGAAGAACCCCAATTTTTTCACAATATGTTTGATGAACTAAAAATGTTTTCTGATGAAAATGTAGATACCTTTTGAAATAAAATTAATAAATTTGTTGGAGGAATATGAGGACTTGGTTAATTAATCTAAGACATTGACATTGTGAAGAAAAGTTTTAGAAGGATTTCACCTCTCTACAATTCAAAACATTCAGCCCTTGAGGAAAGGAATTTGTATAAACTTTATTTGGATGATTTACTAAGAAGTCTGGTGGATTATGAAATAATAGTCAAACCAAATGTTGCAAAACCATGATTTGGAAAGGAAATGGCATTCATGTCCATGAAAAAACTTGCTGTTTTTGGAGATATTATTGATGAATATAATGAGGAAGACGGTTTTATTTCTCTATTTTCAAATAAATTAAACATATTAAAATGGATTTTTGAAGTAAATCTACCTTTGTTCTATTTTCATTATGGTTGAGTTGGGAACATTACCTCTTGGTGCTCAAGGAAGTTTGATGATGATGAAACTGATACTGGAAACATGTAGAAGACTCAAAAATGGTTTTCTCAAAAGGGATACTTCAAAAATAGAAAGAAATTATAGATAAATAGTTTTTTCATTAAATAAGAAGATGGTGGTAATGATATTTTTAAGGAATAAGAACCATATTTTAAATCTTAAACCCAATAATCGATGATTACTACCGTTGAAAAGTTAGAACAATCCAAAGATGAAGTTAGAGACAATCAGTTGATTGAAGATGTTGATCTAATGATGGTACATGAGGATGCTCTTCGTAATCTTGAGAATCAAAATAATATAAAAAAAATATTGAGATCAGTTATAGAAGAGTCATTAGAATATGTTGTTCATCTTCAAGATGAAATTGATTTACTAGAATAAGTAGTAAAAATAATATTACAAAACATTTGAAATCTCGTATGATGTAGTAGAACTGAATATCATAATTGAAGAACAAGAAAAGGTCATCAATGACCTTACATCTAGACCGAATGAGAAGTTCAAGACAGTTGAGGGTTTTTAAGAATATTTTTTTACTCTAAAATTTAAACTAGAAAGTGAATCCATTTCAATGGAAACAAAGAAGAAAATATAGTTTAGAAGATTCTATGATGATGAGCTATTATAGAAATCTTGGCGTGGATCTAGTGGAGTATTTATGGTTTTGAATTATCAAATATCAACATGCATGGGAAATAGTGGAATTTGTTGTGATGCTAAGACATCAGTGGATGGAAATAAAATGGGCCAAAATAAAAGAATGTTTAAATTTGGACGTATTGTAAAGTCACCTGATGTCTGAAGAAATGAAGACTCAAATCAAACTAAAATGAGAACAAAAAACTATGCACAAGTATCCAAAAAAGATCAAAAGTAAATATCTTTTACTAAGGAAGGGCGGTATGAGGAGGAATATAAGTGATACGACATTTTCTCTTATGAAATGTCAATTTTGTGGCCATATGGGCCACACCATGTCATAATATGAAGAGATAAGGAGATATTTGAATGAGGAAGAGCATGGAATTAAACACAGGAGAATGAATTAATATCAAACATATTATAGAATAAATAACTTTTATGGGTGTTTTTTCACTACTATAACTATTGTTGTAATGATATTGATTGGAGGTAGAGCAAAGGTGGGAGTATTACCTACAAAACTTATAGAAAAGTCAATATCTTCCAACTAGATAGAGTTACTCTTGCAAACACATCCTCTCCTATAGAATAAAAATATGAGTATAAAGAACCAATTAACATGGAAAAGTGATTGTAAATACCATAATTATCCTCAACTCAATCAAATATTTTTTGGAAGGAAAAAAGAAAATCGAGAAATCCGACTTTTTCAAAATATCTCTCAAAGCTTTGAAAAATAGTATCACAAGGATTCTTGATAGAAGATGCTTATACCATATGATGGAGAATGATTATTTATTGAATAATTTTAATAAAAGGGTTGATGGAACTATATGATTTTTAAATTATGGTTTTTTAATGACCAAAGGATATAGAAGTACATAACTAGAAAATGATAAGATGAAGAAAACTAATGTTCTCTATGTGGAAGGAATGTGTCGCAATATTTAGAATATGATTCAAATATTTTAATCAAGAATAGTAGTAATATTTAATCAAAATGGGATCATAATAAAAGTATAGATAGGGATTTATCTCATGAAGGTATGTAGAACATATGGAAACTTATATCAGTTTGATAGTAGAGAGAAAATTTATTACTTAACTTTTGATGAAGAAAAAAACTTGTGACACCAGGGGTTGGGTAACATAAATCAACAAGACATGGTTATGATATCTAATCTAAATATAGTCATGGATTTCCTAATATGATGTGTGTATAGGAAAAGACTTGTGATGCTTGCATACCAGGAAAGTTGGTCCGCAGTTCATATCAACCAAACAAGAAAAGGTAATCAAATCTTTTTGATCTCATCCACAAAAAAGTATATAGTCCAATAAATATTTCAAGTAAATAAAGATAAAAGTAATTAATTATTTTCATTTATGATTATAGTATAATGGATTGTGTGATTATTATACACAGGAAACAACATGTTCTTGATTGCATCAAAACATACCGACAAATAGACAAGAATGATATTGGCTACATAATCAAAATTTTGCGATATGAAAATGGAGGGGATAAAAATCCATTTGATAAAAAAATTACCTTGAGAAACATGGAATAAATCATGAGGTGGATATTCTAATAAACCCACCATAAAATGGACTTTTTGAGTGCATAAATCGGTAAGTGAACACTATGTCCATAACTATGCTGATTGAGAGTCATATCTTTTTCCATTACTGGAAAGAGGTTGTTCAAGTATGAGTGTATACTCAAAATCAAATAGGTATTTATATGGGAAATACCAAGACACCATATGAGTTGTGTCATGGATGGAATCCCACTTTTATGTATTTTATTGTATTCTAAATTAAATTTTTTATTCAAAACAAATAAAGAAATCGAGAGAAGTATAGTGATGTTGTAGTTGAGGGAATATTCCGTGGATATTCAATAAATATAAAATCCTAAAAATTATACAATAATATTCTTGGAAGAATTTAGTAATGTTTTTATGTCAGTATCATTTAATAAAAATCCAAATATAACTTAAGACTCCAATATGCTAATATAATAGAAGATAAAGATGATAGTTGACATGTAATAGATTCAAATGAAGAAGTGGAGGAAGACATGAAAAACATTCAAGGTTCACAAAGTGATGATAATTTATTTGATGAATCAGAAGATGAAACCATAGGTGAAGAAACGTCTTCTGAACCTCACAGAAGAAGTAGAAGAGAAGAAAATCATCAATCCAATATCATTGGGGATTGGACAGCTCCCATACAGATAAGAATAATGGGAAATAAATCACATTCTTCTTTCCTATAAATTATTGAACCAACTTTATTTGATGAAGTTGCAAATAATGAATCATGGGTTCAGGCCACGAATGAAGAATTGGACTATATTATCAAGAACCCAATATGGCATCTAGTGAAGAGACCTGAAAACAATAATTTTATGGGAAAAATTGGATTTTAAAAAAAAATTGAATGATAATGGAAATGATATTTGAAATGAGGTTGTCTTGGTGTGTAAAGGTATTTTTTAAATTGATGGTGATTATGTTAAATAAACTTTTACTAATGTATCATGACTGGAGTCGAACATGATTTTTCATATAATCATAATTCAAATAGGATACAATTCTTTTCAGATGGATTTCAAAATAGCATTCATAAATGTTGTTCTTCAAGAATAAGTCTGCATTGAACATCCAGTGTGTCTTCAAATTATTAATGATGAAATTGAGGTTTTAGAATGAATAAATAACTCTATGGTCTAATGAAGTAACTATGAGCATGGAATTATTGTCTCGATTCATACTTGAAGAAACATGATTTCAAAAGAGGTGGTCTAGACCATAATATCTATGTAATTAATTCAAATGAAGATCAATTTATGGTTCTTGTGTGTATGGATGATATTATATTTTTCATAATCAGGCATGGATTAGTCGAAGAATATTCTAATATTTGAATTTGAAATGACTATGATTGGTGAACTCCCATTCTTCTAGGGGATACAGGTGACTGAGATGAATGGTTACACTTTCATTTCTCAAGTAAAGTATGAAAGAGAGTTACTGAATAAATACAGTATAAATGACTTCAAACTAATGTAGACTCCGATTGAGATAAAGAAAAAATGTGGATAACATGGGGATGGACCTTTGTTGGATCCCACAATGTAAAAGAGAATCATTGGAATCTCATTATACATAACTGAAAAATGTCCATATATTTTATTTTCAGCATGGTTACTGTCCCACATTCAAATTTATTTGAAGGAAGAACATATAGAGGTAGTTAAATGATTTATGAGGCATATTCAATGTAATAATAATTTTTTCTTATACTTTGCTGCAAAAAGAGAAAATGAACTATCCACGTTTTTTATGATGACTCAGTTGGAGATGTGGTCGATAGAATTTCCATAAGTGGTGGTGATTTTTTTATTTTAATTAAATGTGTAGGCTAGTTGTTCAGGAAAAAATAAATCACTTCTCTTAGTAGAGATACAATAGAATATATCTCAACTACAAAGGCATGGAATCATCTATTGTGGTTGAATCAACAACTGATTGATATTGGTGATGAGGTGAAATTGTCGATCACTATTCACTCTGATAACAAGAGTGCCATCGATATAACAAAGAATACTATTTAGTATTCTCATACAAAAAATATTGATATCAGATATCACTTCATCAAATAAAATGTTTAATAAGGAATTATTGAAATGGATCATGTTGGAACTGATGACCAAGTGGCTAACTCTAATACCAATCCATTGGCATCACATGTGCTCAAGAAACATCAGTGTAACATCGATGTTCATCCACCTACTAGTGAATGAGGACTTTACGAGTGTTCCCCTCTCCCCATTGGTGTTAACTATTTTAATCTATTTGTGGAAGTGATTCAGGTTTATTGGAGAGATATGATTTAGGGGGACTGTTCTTTGAGCTCAACAATTAAAAATTTGGTTCCTTGGATTTATTTCCAGAGGGAAATAATGGAGAAATTCAAAATTAAAAATGGGAAGAATGATAATGTAGAATACATTTTGTATAATTTTTGTGTTATAATGTGTAATGTTTTTATGCTTTTTCAAACCATGCAATGATTTCTGTGGGATGATGAGAATTCGGTGTTATGAGAAAACATTCAATAGTCAGAGCATAGATTAGACATCTTTATGCATTCCAAAAAATGAGAACCTAATTCAAACATCATATTATTTTTATACATCAAGCATTGATCATGTCTAATTAGATTACAAGAGCATTGTTACTTCATGGTGGTTTATGATAATCTTCGTGATAGTGAGAAATCTCAAATAAGATTCATGAAAGGAGTAGATTTGCAAAGGTTTTTTTTGAAATATTTGAAAAATGCACTTGATTTAATGGAGCATCTCTAAGGGCCTAGACTATGTACATGAGGCTACCCCCAATTCATTCGTAGTGATAATCAAGGAAAATAAATAATATCTATGATTTTATGAAGGTAGTGATCTCTGTGAACCTGGATTTCTATGAGATCATGAGCATCATGAAAAAACTAGTTAGGTCTTGACTGATTCCAATGATTTTGAGTAATAAGTGCATTGTGATGCATGAGTATTCATTAATGACACAATGAGATCTATAAAGGCAGTTTTATTCATAAAGGTAGTGAGATTTGTGAATAATCTTCATGAATGGAAGTTTTGAACATCTCATTTTTAGTGAAACATGTATTCAGAGTACATCAACATAGGTCTACGGTTCATATAGAGTATCATTCATGTTAAGGACAAAAAATTTAATTCCAATCTACTTAAGTGACATTCATGTCGATAAATTGAATAATGATTCACCTAAATTAGTGGGATAGGGGGAGTCAATGGATGTGTTCCAAGGGAACTAGTGTGTTATCCCAAAAATATTGTAAAGGATGTGTTCCTAACATAGATTGATTGTGTCTAAACTTCTATATTATACAACTAAGGATGATTACTAGATTTAGGTATGACCGAAACATTGTCAGTGTATTCTCTTTGGACTAGCCCTTAGTGGTGAACCATGTAAAAATAATGTGTTTTCTCCTTACATGTGATTATTTGTTTATTACTCATTCCCACTAGAAAATTTTAACAAGTTCCTACTAATGTGGGAACAAGATTCATCTCTTTAGGAGTGAAAGATGGAACCCTGATTCACCCCTCCCCTCTTAGGGTGTTCTGGGGTCCTAAATATAGCTAATTGGATATAGTTTCCTAATAGGTACAGATTCATGCATGACATCTTCCATATATCATAAATGAATAGTTATATTTTATATTAATCTCACACTTTTTATCTTGATAAGGTTGAGTTACAAGAATATTCATCCTTTTAAGAGCATCATATTCATATCATTGATATGAGTATGAAGGTTCTCTTAGGCCAGTTAGTTCTTCTAGTATTAGTGATATGAAAGCACAACCATTTATAGGATGATACTTGGGAGTGGGAGGCCGAAGTATATTCTTAGTTGTTCGATTTTTTATCACATTAATCTCGACCACCCTGGAGAGGGAAATTCGAGGACGAATTGATTTATGGGCGATGATTGTTGGATCCTTGGTTTTCATAAAAGTTAATTATCCTTTTTTATTTTGGTTAAATGTTTAAATTTGGCCTAATGTGAGTACCCAATTTGATCATGGGTGTTTCGGGTGGGTCTCGGGCTTGTTCCGAGATGAACACCCAACATTTAGGTTAAATATGGTCTAGTGAAAGGTAAGAATAAATCGTGTGGGGCATGTCACATGGTCTAAAATACCATGAGAGGCCTAGTTATAGAGTAGGGGGAGCCCACACGATTTTAGGAAACCATGTTATCAGATGCTCACACGTGTGGTGATTGGTCTGCAATTTTGACCTAATAGTTTTTCATGGTTTATACACTATTAATCATATTCTATAAGGAAACCATGATGTTTCCCCTTTCTTAGAGTCAAGAGTGCATGGTTGGAAAACTATTTTGACGAACCATATGGCCAAACCATGTGAACCTATTATTTTGGGTGAATTTAATAAAAATGACCCTAATTAAAATATAATTCTAATCCTTACATTCATTTCCTCTACCACATAACAAATTCTCACATTAATACTTGTCCGAATAAACTATTAATTTTTGTTGATCCTTCATCCTATCTCTGATTCAAGCATTGCACGTCTTCTTAGATCTATATCGATGAGTAATAGATTCCTTTTCATCCATTATTCAATTTTCTTGGTATCGGATGTACTATTTAATTGTAGGATAATATTCTATTATTTTAGGTCCATCATTTATTCTTCATCTTTCCTCCGACCTGAGTCAAATCAAGAGTTGATACTAGATGAGAACTCTACTACCAAGCTACAGTATGTTGTAAATACTTTTCCTATTGGTTTTTGTGATATATAGACTTAAAATTTTCTATTTCACCTATCAAAATTTTTGGCGGAGACCTGACATTGAAATGATAAATTAAATTAAATGGAATTGGACATGCTATGGTTTCCCTTAGGTTCCTTTCTAATAAGTTGTAGGTTGTTTCACCAACTAAAGGCCACCCATGAGGTGTTCCATGCTTTCCTAGTTAGATTAATCTTAATTATAATAGAAGTGAATAAATTTTTTTACATAGGAGATGTTCTACCTTCGTTCCATGTTAAACATTATGTTTAGTTCTTAAATTGTTTAATTATTGAATTGATCAAACATTTAAATATGGTTTGGTTTGAATGATTGGGTATAATCCTTATTTTATTTCATTTCAATTTTATTGTTTAAAGTAGTGGTAATACTCATTCTTTGTACTTGGATGTCAATGGTTGATTGAGTTTGTAAACTTAAATGGTATTAATTTCCATTTGAATTAAATGGATGAATGTTCATTTAGATTCCATGGATTCTTCTCCCATGGGTCTTGAACGTGGTAGTGGACACCTTGGATAGTGTATAACCATTCTTTCATTATTCCATGGGATTCCTTGGGCCTTGCTATCCCTTAGATCTAGATTTCTTAGACACACATAGGATATGTTTGGTTAACATGCCCCTAGGTTTCCAACCAATGCCTAAACTAGTATACATTGAGATGCTCCTGAGACTAGATGGGGATTCATTGGTCTTTTAACTCTTGGATCCATCTCATCATGTTATGAGACTTTAACAATGCAGTATAACCATGGGGTACATGATATTCATGGTTATATGAATTGACTGTGATGTTTTGATATATATGTTGTGTAGAAAGTCCATGGTTGATTTGGTTTTATGGTTTATATAGGGGGGTTGTGGTGTTTAATTTATTTACATATATATGACTTGTTAGAGGATCTTGACCATCATTTGTAGGGGGCCTTCAGAGGCTATTCAGAACAAATGATCACATAGTAATATTTTATCAGTATCTTAACATTTATTTACTCCTTACCTGCTTTACTTTCACACTACATAGCTTGTTATATTTCACACCCTAGAATTGTATATATCTTTGGGTGGTTACCTATTGGGATTTTTTATCACACCCTTTTCTCTCTATTGTTAGTTTCCCGAATAAACTATTTCGATGTAGGTATGGGCCAGGGAAAGAATCCATAGTTTGATGCTTGATTTTATACAATGTTTATGAGAAAGGGATAATGGGACTAATCTAAGGATCATGATGTTATTCAGAGTTAGTACCTTTTGGTCATTTTTTACTTTCATACCTATATTACATTGAGATAATATGTACCTATTTTTCTTATTTTATAGACACTTGTATCATTATCATTTCATATGATAGGATTCTAGAATTGTAATCTATTCGTTCCAAGTATCTATTATTTGGATGCCTTACTACTTCCACTAATTATATGTTATTGATATTTGGTTTTTTTAAACTCTAATAATGAGGGCATAGTCTCCCCTAAAACACACCCCGGTACCTAACTGCTAGTTGGTATCCTCTGGTGTTTGGGGAGATGTGATTGATTCCATGCGACCAAATGAGATTAGCGAACTATTGAGTGGAATCTGGGCCAAAGAAATTATATTGATCAAGATACCAATTCCATTATTTTTAGAAACAAATTTAGATTATGGATCACCATGACAAGTGATTGTGTGGTAAAATGATTCCTTAGGTCTAGTTAATTTGGAAATGTATGCGGGATATCCATGAGATGTGGAGGTGTGAATCATTGATGAGGTAGTAGTGGACTGCTCTTATTTTGATTATAGAATCTTGATAACTTTCAAGGGATAGAAATATTTTATGGTGGGGGATTGCAATGTTCTGTTTTTTAGTATTTATTAACCCTTGTATTTTATTTAATTTTTTTGGGTCTTACTCTAGGGTCATTTTAACAGTTTTTATAAAACATTGGAGCCATTTGGGATTTTAATGGTTGGATTATGGTTAGGAAAATTTGTGTATTTTGGATTATTAAATCATGTGGCCAATCACGTTCTACTATATGGGGGCACAAGGTTTGTCCAAACCATTCAACCCCCCCTCCAACTGTTCACCGCTTGGAAGAGGGGTTATACAAGGTTAGTGAATGGTTAATGTAACCCTATGTCCAAAATATGAACCCCAAATATCATCACTATAGAGCATGCATAGTTAAGGCACATAGTTACTCCTAACCATGAAGCCTCTCCGGCAAATCATGCCCATGTCATTTTTATTCTAATAATTTTTAATTAAAAATACCTAGAACCCATGTTTAACCTCTAATGAGAACGTAATCTCATATTAGATTGACCTAATCATTCCCCATCACTTGAGAGGAATCTTACTTTAGATTTTAGGTGGATTTCATACATTCTTAAGGAATCAACTTAAGGTATTTTGTTTTTTTCTTTCGGTTTTTTCCTTTTCTTCATATATACTTATTATATCTCTTATACTCAAATCTTATAGAACATAAAGGTTATTTTTCTGTTGGATCTAATGGTTTTGATAAAGGATTTATGTGTTTCTTATGAATCTAGGATTTTAATACCCAATTTACTCTACCATGGTCTCTGATTTTGAAGTCAATTAGGTCTACCTCCATTATTGATTTAGGTGTTTCTATAAAGAGGGATAATTATATGATGTTTATATTGTTATTTTAAATTCATTTAGTTTATTCATTTAATTGAATTAAATTTTTATTAAAATGTTTTTTGGGAATGTTTCATGCTTTTAAAGAGTTTTTTTCATTAAAAATGATTTATGCACACCACATATTTGATAAATTGATTGAATTGTAGTTTTTATTTTGAAAATTGGTTTTCAAGCATTGAAGCATATTGTATTTTATTTGAAAATGTTTTATAAATTTTTATCATGGTATTTTAAATGCTTTTGGACAAAAAAAGATCAATGGGTAACCTTGGGTGCTTCAGGTATATACATGTAACTCATAGTGTGTGTAATTCCACTTGAGGTTTTCTTTCACTTTAGTGTGTGTGATTACACTAGAGGCTATAACAGTTAGATCCATTGTAGGACTATATTGGGGATTACCTTTTATTTCTAGTATTTATTCCCATAGGTTAGATCCCAAATAGCATGATTTTTCATTTTTTATTGTGCTATCACATGATGGATTGGTCTTGGTTATTTTATCACATGCTTTCACAAGATATATTGTTCATGGTTATTAGCTCACATTATTTAACATGATGGATTGAACATGGTTATTTTCTTACATGTCTACCTTATATCGTATTCATGTATTGTATTGATTATGCTCTCATGATTTATCACTTATACTTGAAATATTATTGGTATTGAGAATATGAAATGATTTTATGAAAAACTATGGGATGATTTAATAATGGTTGTGATTTGTGAAAATTATTTGTAAAAAATTATTTGTTTTAAATCTATGACTATATCATTATTGATATAAGGCATAATATAGATTCTATGATTGAATACTACTAGGAATTGTGCTCACAACCTGCTTTTTCATTTGGGTGGTTGAAAAAATTGTTTTGTAGGACCCATGTGAATGGAAGGGTATCTTATTCCATGTTGAATTCTTTATCCATCATTGCCATTATAGTAGGGTGGTTTGGAGGTGATGATTTTTCACATGGATACTTGTTGGTATAGTCCTGCCATACTTTCAGTTTCGGATGGTTTGGATTGGATTATATAGATCATGGATATATCTTTTTCTTCCACAATATACTCATTTTTTGTCTTTTTTTCTTATATATATGAATTTTTTTTGTCATCTCACTGCACCTAACCACTATGGTGAGCCATCATGGATGGATTGTCTAATTGACCTGGGTTGGTTCATTACAATATGAGTATATTGTGAAACTCGTATAATGTTAGATATTCTATTTCCTCTTAGGCTAAAAATATTGAATCAAAATGATCTAGAAAAAATATTCATCAGTTTTCTACAATGATATAATCCTCTAGATTCTCACAAAAACAAAATATAGGATGTTTCCCAAAATCTCATTGACCCTTTTAAATTAGTCATAAATCGTCTAATCTTCAACAATCTTTATGTCTTAATATATTCTCAGAAAAATTTATATCTTGTTTTCTGGATCTTTTATATTTCCTTCATAACTAATCTTTACTTTTTTATATATCTCATTTATTGTTTAAAGACCAATAACCTTTATACATACCTTTTTTGATAGATATATTATTATTGAATTTTAATCCTTTATATCTAACTTCATTATTTTCATACCTTATTGAGTCATCATTTCCCCTTTAGAAATGGGTATAAATCCCACTATTCTAATATCTCTCACATCTTGGCCATGTTATTGGAGGTAGGGTATCATCCCATTCCTTCAAATATAATGATTCATACAATAAAAAGTTTAAACACTCTAATATTGTGTAGAATTGAGATTTTCTATTTCTAATAAGCATATATGGATCTTTAGAGGAAAAATTTTATCTAATTAAACTTGTAGTACTATAAGAATGATTGGCCACATATAGGGGTGGGGGTGAATCAATGGTATTCATTTCTCAATTATATCTATTTTTAACTAATACTATTGAACTCGTTAAGTTATTAATTCTATAAATATTATCTCAAAAATTTACCTTATGCATAGCAATAAAAATTGGGAGAGAAAAAAAAATGATTTACAATGTTCAACCATAAATACCCAATCCTTTTAATTTTAGTAATATTACCAATATTGATTAATCACTATAGATAGAGGTGTTTATTGAAAAAGTTGGTCAAAATAGTAACTACAATCCCACAGAAACAAGTTATACACCCTTATCTTAAATCTCCTCTTCTATAATTGGTTAGACACCCAAATTATAACCTATACACCAATGACTAGTTAAGCACCGTAATAAAAAATTCCATCAACTTTGATCTAGTGATAAAAATATATTTGTCCACTTTACATATTCTTTTTTTTCATCCTTGAGAAGATGTTTCTCTATGAGACTACTGGATTAGGTTGCCTCGTATATAACTTCAAGATATAGGAAACCATTTAGAGTAGATTTATTGGTCCTGAAACTACCCCTAGATAATGGGATACATGGTTCTTATTAGTACAATGAATTCATGAGTGAAGTGATATGATTCTCTTCCAAAGTTTCTGCACCATAAACTCTTTTCCTCTATTTGTAACTATGTAGCATCGAGGCCCTCAATTATTAAAAAGGATCTAATACATTGTTTAATAAATAAAATTTTCATTCTATATTCACAATAATATCATGAATATTATTATCATAACATCATAGTTATTATCCCATAATTAAAATTTGGAAATACAATAATTATATATACTAGCTGTTCAGTTTTTTTAAAATCATTCAAAGGATTTACAATTTATCTTCTCATTTAATAACCTCCAAACATGTGTCATGACTTCCTATTAAACTACCATAAAATATATTTTATTCCTTCTATAATATTTTATATTTTTAATCACCTAAATAATGTTTTATCAATTTAATTCTTTGTTAATATCAATGTATGCATTCATATCATAATCAATGGGTCTATAATGTGGAACTTATCTTTTATGGGAATGGATCTCATTTTTTTATTTCTATATTATCATGTGCATTTTAAGTTATATGATCTCACTCAAATAATTATGATGATCACATATTCATAAGACAGATAGAATTTATATGACTAGAATTAAAATCTTACAGTCCGCTCAAAGACTTATGATCGAGTCATATGATTCAGTGAAGTCATACGCTTATTGACTTATGATCGGAAGACATTGAAAATGGGTAGTAGTAATGGACCATGATGTGGTCCATTTTTTTGTTTCTCATAGGTGTGAATATAATACAAAATACTTATCAAAACACCCATTGAGAAACCACTATGGAATTTCGGTGTCCTCATTTCAAGCTCCATGCAGTCTAGTCACCATTTCTTTTGTATAGAGCTTATATTAGTCATATCATCCTTGCCTTCAGTTATTAAATCCTTTTATAATTGTCCGGATAATGATCAATGATAATTATCATGATATTTGAATCTATTAATCTAATCATGGTTTTATTATATAAAATTCATTTACCATGATAAATGATTTTTTGAAACTCAATATAAACTTCCCAGAATTAATATCTCTCAGAGATAACTATATAGATTATCTAGACAACCCTTATTTGGACTTTATATTTTTATCATTACCCTTACATAGGTCATGTAACCATTATGTTTCTTTTAAAATTTATTAGTTACCTTTATGTAACACCTTTGAGAATTATGAAACATATTCTAAGTAACCATTACATAACACATCTAAGATTTATGCAACATAGTCTAATTGTGATGTACCTTTAAAAAACACAATGAATTTATCATCACCATTACAATGTTCCCAATATAACTTTACATAGGTAATTCATTTCTCAAAATACCTTCACACAAGTTTTTAATGACCTTTTCAAAACACTCTTCGTTGCCCTTATATAGATATTGTAAACCTCATTCGACCTTCACATAGTGTACACAAAATAAACAAATATTTATGTATATAATGTAATTGTAAATTCATCCTTATACATGTAAATATTCAATCACAAAATCATCTAAAACCTTGTTCAACTACTCTTGAGGACTTCTAACATCCTTAGAATTTATAATAAAATGTTTCATTACTCATCAACTCCTATATTTTTCAATAATAATATTGAAAAAATTATCAAAATTTATTTAACACTCTATCTAAAACCTCTCCACTTGAGTTATTATTGTTTTATCCTCAAAATATAAACACATATTGACTTATTAAAAAAATATAGTCCATCCAATTAGAACTTCAAAAAAAATTCATATTGATAAATTTATTAGACGCATATATGAATAAGTAATTTCATATAATCAAATTGAAAAAATAGTAAATTTAATACATTTATATTTAACACAATTAATAAAATTTTAAATGAAACACTTACCCAATCCCATGTACTTAATTAATTTATGGGTTATACCTTCTTATAGACTCCATATTTATAGTTATTATTATTTAATATAACTCAATTGAACACTTTTTAAATGTTATATGTATATAACATCTATCCTGTGCATCTAAAAAATAGCATGTGTTTTTTGGTAAGTTCCATGTTGTATACTATGACTGATATTCTCCACTAGCCTTATAATTTTCCTAGAGTCTTTCAGTGACCATACATAGTGCTTGATGATATTCCTATTATTTTCTCATAATATCACCAATATCCTTTTGTGTATATATGAAAGGACCATCTCTTTCCACATTATATCATGTAATATTCCCACATTGGATGCTAGATACATAAATCAAACTATATCCATTACCATTAATACCTATGAAATGATGAAATATCTTATCCAACATAATCGTGTCCTCTTATTCCTCTTTTGAATGTTTTTGTAACACATTGTTGAAATTATGTTATTTGAAGTATGAAAAAGAATGGTATAAAAATAATATATTCAATAACTCATTTTTGTTATAAAAAGAATTAAAATGCTTATTATAATATCAGCAACACCAAAATCATAATATTCACGAGATATTATTCAAATTACATTTTTATTAGTGTGTAATCCACCTTCATGTAACTATTTTATTAATATTAAATATAAAAATGATTATAATACATCAAAATTGTTACTAATGACATAAAAATTTAATATGTCTCCGGTCTAATTAGATAATGGTTTTGAGATCCTGACTTATGAGTTGGCCCTTATAGGTCAATATTATTTTCATTATTTGTTGAATCTTCTTTGAAGAATTAGATAACATAAATTTACTATAAAATATTCAATTAAAAAAATGCATGTTTACTCACCTTATCCTCTCACTCATCCAATAATTTACCATTATATTTCCCTGAAAAAATAAAAAAGTTTCTATAATCACTAAATAATTTAAGGTTATTTTGTATATGGCACCAAAAATTATCTCTTGGCTATTCCATTATAAGATTTTAATAATTTTTGATATTTGGTTAAACATAATAGTCAAAATTCATCTATATAATGTCATAAATGTCTAAAATACCAATAATTCCGAAAATATTAAATTTATTTTATATTTAAATAATAATTTACACCATAATTTTATATTAACATTCATCCAATGCCTCCCAACTACTTATTCGACGATTTTATCCCAATCTATTGAATTTAAAAATAATTACTTGAGATCTCAAATCATGTGTCATCACTTACTGGTAATTAAATAGGTACAAAGTCCAGATGGTTGAAATTTGTCTCTAAAATTCACCTCTAAATGTGTGTTAGTATTCCAATTTGAAATACCTAAGGTAACCCCCCATGCCTAATCAAAAATAAAACCATATAACATAAATTTATATATCACACATTAAGAAAAATTAAAAAAATATTGTATATTATTTAAAAATATATTTCCTAGAAAATTTAAATTATAATAATATCTGAAAGGCTAGATAATGAATTCCTAGATTAACTTATTATAATTAGTATCAATGATATAGATTTATTTGTGGGTTGGGGGATGTGATACGAATATCTAGTGGTGATAGGTGTGGGAAATTCATGAAGGGGTGCCACATGTGATTCTCCTATAGTTGGATGAGAAATCACACATTTCTGTAGTAAAGGATGCGAACTTAATGATGGAACTCATCCATCATTCTTGATCAACCTCTCATTCTATACAAAACAATATATATAAAAATAAAAAAAAATTATAAAAAATATGATTATAATTTCATGAAAATATTTTGCGTAAATTAAAATTAATGTTATATATGTTAAATTAGATAAATATAAAAAATTTCATTAATCCTTAATATTTCATTCTCCTTTGACATTATCAGTCACCTAGAGAATTTCCTAATCACATATGACCATTGTAACGTCTCAACCCGGGCGTCACATGCTGGTTCCCCAGGACAGGCTTCCACATGACCTCAGGTGTGCCTCCCAATATGCCAATGGCTTCCTACTAGTAGTAAGGGTCTAATATCATTTATAGGTAGACTAGACCCTCTTTTATGAGAGTAATACACTAGTGTAAAATAAGAAACAACAAATGAATACATATAACCACAAACAGAATATTTCTAGTATCATAAGATGAACCAGAACTAAGAATACAATATCAAAACTAAAGAGTCGATATTCCATGAAAAAGTATGTTCAAAGTGTCAAAATGAAAACTCAAAATTAAAGACACTAAAAACTCCCAAGTGGGTCCCAAACCATATCTGATTATCTCATCCATGCTTCATCCCCAAATTAGACATCTAACTTTAATATTTTTCCCTTATCCTATCCTGTAAACATGAAATTTATATGGGTAGCGATTAGGTATCCCATGTAGGGTGTGAGTACAACTTAGTTGGATTCCACCAATGACATCTAAAACAATACCCGACCAATATCAGTGTATGTAGTTTTATAAACAAATAAGTACAATGTATGAGTAAACATCTATCACAATATCATTTACTCTTTATTTGACCTGATAATCCTCCAGGTTCCTGAGGACACAGGAACATCAATACCTATTTCATCCAATGACGGAGTCTGAACCTTTTCTAATTATCGATTCATAATTCATTTAACAAATGGCTTTTCAATATCTATTTCATTTCAATTCATGAAATGTCTAATTGGAATTGTGGTCCAATGCCACTATTTGGTGCGTAGATCATCATGTCTAGCACTCCATGAGTATTTGAATAATCAGTCCCTATCTCACATTTCATGGTTATTTGGGGAATTAGTCCATTTCTCATGCATCATGGGTATTTGGATCAATAGTACCTATCTCATACAATTTTATTTCATTCCTTGAGTCCTAGAATGTCATGTCTAGGACCCTATGGGTATTTGGACCTTCATTCCATGTCCCACACCCCATTTTCTCAATCAATTGCTTATATCACATGTATCACATATATCCCATTTATCATATATATCACATGTATCACATTTCATATTAATTAATTCAACAATTAATTAATCATAGAAATTCCATTAATTAATTCAATAATTAATTAACCATGAACATCAGTTCAATGAATAAATTAACTAATTGGTCACATCAATTCCATTAATTAGTTCAATAATTAATTAAATATATAAAAACATTACTAATTCATCAATTATTTTATCACATCAACCCCATTAATTAATTCACCAATTAATTAATCTACAAATTCCATTAATTAATTTGGTAATTAATTAATCTAATTAAATCCATTAATTAATTCAAAAATTAATTGATCATATCCCCAAACACAAGTATTTTAATACTTAATTCATCAATTAATTATTATTATTCATAAATCCCAATATTTTAATAATTTATTCAACAATTAATTATTTTTAATTCACAATTCAATGTTCTGATAATTAACTCGCAATGTATTATCCCCAATTCCATAGTTCAATACTACGATAATGAATTCATAAATTAATTATCCCAATTAACAATTCAATACTATGATAATTAATTCATCAGTTATTTATCTTAATTCCTTAATTCAATACTATGATAATTAATTCATCAATTAGTTATCCCAATTTCACAATTCCATTATTCAATCAAATCCCGAATTCCTCAACTAAGTAATTGACCACATTAATTAATTCAATTTAGGAATTCCAATTTCCAAATGAACACTAGAAATTATAAAATAAAATACATATAATTTATACCATTACTATGAAATTTTAATAACAAACCACCTACCTTGTTGTTTTGACAAGTGATCTCCCCACGAAAATCCCAAATTTGAGTGGAGTAACGTTGTAAAACGAGATCTGGATCTAAATCCTAATTAAAGATCAAATAAATAAAGATCTATTAAAACTAGATTTAGATATACAACCCCATATCTAGATAAACAAAACTTAGTTCTAGATCAAACCAAAATAGATAATAATTTCCCTTAACAAAAGAGAGATGAATAGGAGAAGAACAGTAAAACCAGCAGGATGGGATCCTCTTACCGGGAGGGGTTTAAGATATTCGATCTGGGCTTTGAACTACCAAGAATTTAATTTGAGGAGGATTTAAATATATCCTGGTGGTTATGAAATCATGATATTACATCAAGGGTCGAATGGGGTTTTCTTTGGGAGAGTTTCGGGGGTTCAGGTAATTTTAAAACTAATTTTTGAGTGAATTAAAAAGTCGTGCACGATTAGCTAAGCAGGGGTCCACGGGTTTCCCTAAAAAAGCACCAAAATTGTGTGCCACTTTTATATGGTTTCATGGTTACTCCTAATAGGGAATGCTTTTTTGAAAAACCATGCATGAACTATGCAATTCACATTTGTCCTAGGCTACATGGTTTTTTGGGCTAGGTCGCATGGTTAGGGAAAACTGTGCACCAACCATGGACGTCCCTCCTTTCTTCCTATTTTCTACATTTTCACCCAAACACACCCCCCTGGTTAAACCTAATCAATGTATAATAAAACTAATAAAAAATAATACTCGAAATCCATCCCAATTCATCTCCACAAAAGTTTGTGATCTTACAATCTCCCCACCTAATAACAGGTCATCCTCGAGCTGTACTCCCAAGCATCTCTAAGAGTCTGAACGAAAAATATTGAGCCACCGAGCCCTCATCTCTGCCTCTATCTTATATGCTTTTCTCCTGAACACGCCCATGTTTTTACAGTACATGAACTATCAGCATGGTCATTCCCCTCAGAACATTGTCATTATGATCCAACACGCATATAAAATGTTTTTCAAAGGACGCATCTATCTCTAGCTCAACATCATCAACATTGATCAAATGATAAGGGTCAGGGTGATACCGCTATATTTTTGACACATATAAAACATCCTGAATACCATTTTATCTCTATGGAAGAGCCAACTGGTGCACCACTAGCTCAATTCTCTCAACTACCTCAAAAAGTCCAATGAACTCGGGTTCCATGTTGTCTTGTCTCTGTATCCTATGGTGACCCAATCCTAGTGACGTTATAAGGAATACATAGTTACCCTCTATACACTCTATGGGTATTTGACATCTATTGGCATGAAACATCTATCTACTCTGAGTTGTAGTGATTTACTTCCAAATCAACTGAACCGTCTCTGAAGTCTCCTACATGAAACTTGGTCCCAACAACTTTGACACACAAACCTCTATCTAGTATAAAGGTGATATGCATGGCCTACCATAAATTGCATCATGTGGTTCCAACTGTTTCATAGCCTAATAGCCGTGGTTATTGGGGAAATACACTAAAGATATGTGTATCTACCAAGACCCACTAAAGTCTAAAACAGATGCTCATAAGATATCCTCAATCACCTGTATAGTATGATCTAACAGACCATCATTCATTGGGTGGAAAGACATACTAAATAGAACATGTGTGCCTTGTACCTTATATAATCCCTATCAAAAGTGAAATGTAAACAATTAATCAAGGTCAAAAATTATAGTTCATAGAATGCCCTATAGATGGATTATCTAGAGAACATATAGTTCCCCAACTTCTCTACTAATAAAGTCTCATGAAGAGGAAAGAGATGTGCTACATTTGTTAGACGGTCCATAATCTCCCAAATAGCATTATTCTTATGAGAATTTCTTAGGAGACATACCACAAGATCCATAGTAACATCATCACACTTCCAATCCAGAATGGGAAACGACTGTATTGAACCTCCAAGTCGTTGATTCTCCTCTATCACCTTCTGATAGGTGTAATATCATGTCCTGAACCCTATTGTCCCCTTTGTCTTTCATATCCACCAAAACTATCATCATAGGTCACGACACATTTTTCTCACACCTCGATGTACCACTGTGACGACCCAGAAATTCCGTAAAATAATTATTTAATTATATAGAATTATTACAATATTGAAAAATTTGATGGTACATGATTTTGAGGTTTGGTGAGCCCAGAATGGAGTTTTTAGTTTTTTTAAGGCATATTCAGTAAACTGGAAAGTGTTTTTTTTATCGTTTGAACTGGGGCTCAGATTGTAAATCTGAGGGAACTGTTAAATTCGTAGCGCCAAGATTAATATAGTAAAATCTTAACTTCGGTTGGAAATGGTCAGACGGAAAAGTAAAATTTTGTAATTTTCGGAAAAAAATAATAAAATAACTCTGAGTTATTCTATTCGTTTCATCAACTGTTGAGCGATGGATGGAGGAACTGTAGCATAATGATGAGAATTAAATGATGGTAATTTAATGACATGATTCTCTTTTTGTGTAATCGCAACACCCATTTAATTAATGGTTCATTAATTAAGGTTCATTAATGAACCAAATTAATGAACAACATTAATTAACATAACATCAAGATCATTTTATTTATTATTGAATCTGTTGACGAACTAAATAAAAAATGTGGGAGAAACATCTATCGTAATGCTGGTGACATCTCCCTTCAACAATGAACAAAGAATTAATGTCGGTTGTTGGATTTTCCAATTGGGAGATCGACCAGAGGTGACGAAAGCCAATAATCGTGGAATGCCAATGAATGAAAAATTCCTCACTCATCCACAATGGATTCAACTGAATCCTTTTAAGGGATTTAATTTCTCTAAGTGTTTAATTATTCATATTATTCTGTTCTTGAAAAATACAATGAATGCAGATCAACAGACTAACAAGCTGATACGCGACTCATTTGATCTTGTTGGAGGTTGTTGAGGTGTCATGATTTGGGGGTTTTCTTAATATATATGATGTTTGTTATCACCCCCTAATATAATACTAACATGAAGAGCACATGCCAATCTGAATGAGGCCCAGACACTCCACTGATCATTGATGTTGAGCATTCTTTATGGGAGACTGAGAAACGTGGCAGCAAAGCATTTATGTGGGCTTTGCAATGAAGGTAGGGACTCGAGAGGCCAGTTGGCACCAATGGCACGGAACAATTAGTGACTAGAAGCTAGTCGGACCACACCAGCTATGAGGAATAGGTGTCTCTCATAGACACCATGGTTGTAGTGTACCGCAACCAGATGGCCGCCATGGTGGAGGACGCGGCTCGCTTGGGCCGCTCAGTGGGTGAACAAACGGCGAGCTCATGCTAGACGTTATTGGGAGATGGGGTGGAGCCCGCTGGATCTTCTAGCTAGAAGAACCGGACACGCCATTTCCAATATAGTTAAATTATCCCACACCACGCAAGCTAGGTTCCTCAGGTGGGCCACACCCCACTAGGCGGGTCAGGAAACCTGTACGTCGGACCCGCTATCCAAGATGGTCATGTGCTAGTCGGGCCAGACCTGCCAGCTAGGGCATACCAACAACCGAACCTATTCCATCCCATGACAAACCCTTGGGTCGGGTTGGGTGATTTAGACCGGGTCAGACCATACCAAGACTCGGTCGACCCCATTTTACTAAAATGGCTATAACTCACAGACTGGGTGTCTCATTATCATTCCATCTATGGCATGAGGACCCTTGAAACAAGGAAGTCCTTTTAATATACATAACGTTAGTTTTGGTAGAATTTGGTGTATGGAAAGGTTATATTGGGCTCAAATCTTACCAGGCCCTATTTACGTTTTTTCCTATATCTTAAATATCGGGTGTCAGATTGATGCAACATCTATCACATTGTAACCCTTATGACAAGAAAGTCATTTGGGTTACTTTTAAGTGGTACTTTGTGGTGGTTGAGATATGAATTGTGGCTTGAGGAGAAGATCCTCTAATAATATAGCATGCTAAGTGATGGAACCCAGTTATTGGATATTACATGATAAAGGAATAGTGATCCTCAATGGGTCAACACATAGTGAACCTATGTGGGTCAGCACTTAGTGATCCTCTATGGGTCAACACTTAGAGGTCCTATGTGGGTCAGCATATAGTGGTCCTCTGTGGGTCAGCATGTAGCGATCCTTGGTGGGTCAGCACCTAGCGATCCTCTGTGGGTCAACATGTAGCGATCCTCTGTGGGTCAACGCCTAGAGATCCTATGTGGGTCATCAGGTAGTGATCCTATCAAGGTCATCACCTAGCGATCCTTTGTGGGTTATCATGTGGTTACATTATTTGATTCAGCATCAAAGTTATCTCAAAAGAATAAGATGATCTAGCTTTATGAGTAATCATCTTTATTCTTGTTCTTCAAGTGGTATACCTGGTGTGAGTAGTCTTTTACTTTGTTCCTTATGATTTAGATCATTCCTTGTAGTATTTCCTTGTAAAAATCTGAGATAACTTTGGGGGTCTAGGGGTCCCTACTGAGTAGTGTTATACTCACCCCTACATGGTCTCCACCCGCACATTGTTGTGTCTTGTGCTGATGATGGACAACTTGACTGAGACTTTGAAGAGCTAAGGGTTAGACAGTACACGGAGGTGACTGATTGATGTGGTGAGCCGCAGTGACGAGTTGCACCTACCCATTTTATAGGATCCTTGGTGGATGATATCTGGAGATTTCTTTTCTATTTGATGTACTACTATTTCAGTTGGGCTTGTATAACGGCCCCTTTTTCATTGAGTACTTAATTTTACTCTAAGCAGTGGTATTTAGTGGTGGTTATACTACTCTTTTTCCATTTTATTTTTATAGTCTGTAGTGTGCCCTGTCTGTGTCAATATAGGTTAGAAGGAAATGCCTTCCCTTTTTGGATTTCTCCTTTTCAGTGATAGTCACAAGCCCCCGGCCTATAGAAGGCGTGGTTGGGGTAGTCACAACACAGGCCCCGGTAGGAGGGTCTTGAAAAAGTAGTATTAGAGAGAGGTCGGTTCTACCCGAAGAACAAAGAGTATTTATTTTCCATGGGGAAATAGGGTTTTGGGTTTTGGGTTTGGTTTTTAGTTTGAATAACCCATTGTTGGTATGAAGGTCGATGTATCCATACACCAAGACATCGAATTCGGTTTTCCAACTTTGTACATGGAAACACTAGTTTCATGAGTTGTGAAAATATCTTTCTCTTGATCTCTTATGAGTCAAAAACCCAGGTATAACTTATTTACTATGGCACATTTTTTTCACAACAGGATGCCTCCACATAGAAGGCTATCTAGGATTCCAGTGAGAGAACATGATGACGGCCGACCAAGTGATGAGGTGTGTGTGTATGTCCCTCTTACAGCGATATCACCTTCGGGTGGTGTACCAACAACACCATCAACCGTAGGGAAGAAGTTTCTACTATCCCCACCAATGGACATTGCATTATGACTGTGTGCATTGCAAAAGTTCTAGAGATAGAGACTTATAAGGTTTCGAGGCCATAAAGATCCACTGGCAGATGAGGACTGGCTCAAGGCTGTGGCATGAGTTTTTTTCTTTGTTGAGACACCAGCAGACCAGATGGTGATCCTAGATGATATTATATTTCAAGGAATAGTGGGGATATGTTGGATCCTGACACTCAAGACTCATGAGGAAATAACTCCTTCCAGGCTGGACATTGAGAGCCTCTTCAAGGCAGAGTTTGTACTAGCAACACTATGCACTAGTGCATATTTAGGAGCTGCTACACTTACAAAAGGGAAGCCTAACAATGGCACAATACTCGAAAAGTTTTTTTGACCTCTGTTGCTACCCAAATGAAGTGTCATGAGACCCTTTCTTCAAGTCCCAAGCCTTTGATCAGGGTCTATGACAGGAGATCAGATTGTCGATGATTTCACTCAACATTATGATGAAGGAAAGAGTGATAGAGTGAGACGTACTGGTGGAAATATTCCTAACCAATTATGCATCTTCGGTGAGAGACAAAAATAGATAATAGGTGTCTGATTCATCTACAACAGGCAGTTGGAAGATGATGCAGAGTCCAAAATAAGCCAAACCATCCATAGGACGACCCTAGGATGCACGGTCGGAGGTGCGGAGCTTGGGAGGCGATAGAGGTCATATGAGTACTAGATTGTGTTATTCTTGCGGTAGACAGGGTAATATGGCTCGCTACTATCCAACTACCAGTGTGGATGACTAGCATGTGGTCGATGGACCACTGAGACAATGACATAGGATCGAGTGAGGAGGTCTACAGGGTGGAAGGCATGGTAGAGGAGCAGGTCGTGCACTAGGCGGTGGGTGATAGTTTGAGGTACAACCGCCACCATCTCCAGGTGGTCCACCCTGACCTTGGGGAGTAAGTGGAAAGGGATGAGCTCCGCTTCATGAAGTAGAGGCCTATGACCATGACACTCTGAAGATCATTTGAGGTTTGATTCTGTCTACTCCGCCTTTTCTTCAGTACTTATAGACACAAGTTCCAGTCACTCTTCTATTTCCATGGATCTCATTTGAATCTTGGAGATTTTGGTGTATTCATTGGCTCGATCGTTATAATTAGATACTCTTATTGGAGAGGATTCAAAGATTACACACAGGTGCTGGCAGCGTGAGATTACTCTAGGAGGTGAGATCTTTGTCTAGGATCTCCTAGTAGCAGCAATGCAGCCATACGATCTCATCTTCGGTATGGACTAGTTATCCATGGTCCATGCATAGATCGACTATTTTTGGTTCAAAGTGTGTTGTGTCTGTGAATATGGGACTAGGTTTTCCTTCACTGGTGAGAAAGGAATCTTTACAGCACAGGATGGACTTTGTCAAACTAGGGTGAATCCGATCACTCATCAGTTCACTAGACTCTCCCTCGATGTAGTGGATGAGAGGAGTCTGAGCTATCATGTAGCAGTGGAATAGTATGTGTATGTCTTTCCTGAGGATGTTTTGGACTACCTTCTCATAAAGAGGTAGAATTTTACATAGACTTGTACCCCAATATGACACCAATATCTACATCATCATATCAAATGGATCTCATGGAGCTACGTGAGTTTAAGGAATAGTATGAGGAAATGCAGAGGAAGGTCTTTGTAAGACCCAATGTTTCTCCATGGGTATCCCCAGTGTTGTTTTCCAAGTAGGAAAATGGGAGCTTCACACTTTTCACGGACTATCGTCGCCTGAATCTGGTGACCTTGAAGAACAAGTATCCTCTGCTAAGGATTTATGATCACTTCGATCAGCTTAAGGGAGCAATGTGGTTTTCAAAAAAAGACCTCAGATGATGCTATAGTCATCTTATGGTGCGGGATGAGGATGTATTGTAGATAGCCTTCATATGACAGTATGGCCACTATGCGTTCTTGATGATGCCTTTTGGTATAACTGACACCCTAGAAGTGTTCCTGGGACTCATGAATAGGATCTTCTAGCCTTACCTTGATTTCTTCATGGTCATTTTCATTGAAAATATATTGGTATACTCATCATCATAAGAGGATCAAACCACACATCTGCAGATAGTACTAGATATTGTAACACCCCGACCCTAGTTGCCTAGAGTCGGTGCATTACTTCGTAACATTGGCATGATCACAAGAAAGATCAAATCTCGAAAGACCGATTGGTTTAGTAGCCTTGGAAACACTAGATATATTCATAAGTTTTACATTACATCATAAAATGAAAAACTACTACAACAACATAATGTTTCCACAATCCGCACTATTAACCCCTCATAAAATCCCTGCAGGTCATTCATAACTTACTTCTTCACATCCTGGGAAAAATAAAACATAGAAAAGGGGTGAGCTCAAATGCCCAGTAAGGATAACAATATAGCGGAAACTTTCATAAATAAGAATAAACATTTAAGGCAATGTATAACTAAAACAAAAGCCTTTTAAACTTGAACTTTTAACATAGTATGGCATAAATAAAATGATATAATTCCATTTACTTATTCACATGGTTATTCTACTAATCGAATAATCACATGCAAAATCAATAACCACTTTCATAATGATGGAATGCATAATTCCAGACTATCATAACCACATAGCCAAGGCCTCGTGCCAAGACTACAAATAAGATTTTGTCAAGGCCTTGTGCCAAGACACTAGTTTGTCTCATGAGACCTACCGATGCATCGAGGAGCTATAGCGGGCTCCACCCGTCACATATTAAGTCCAATGCATTCCCATATGAAAAGGTTTAAACATAACATAAACATTCGTATTAAAAATAGCATACGAAATGTCAATACTTTCACCATAAACTATGAATGGTATAAAAATAGCACATCCACAGTCAAACATATCACAAAATCTTCAATACAATATAGAAGTTTTGTATCATAATAAATCAACTTCAAATAATCTTAAAATCCATCAAAGGATGTTGACATAGATGAAATCAAAATTCTTTTTAAAGAAATATCTCCTTTTATTTTGAAATAATTTAAGATCCATATAAAATAAAACATTTTCTTTGAAAATATTCTTATAAGCTTGTAAGGGAAGCTTTGAAGATTTTATAACGGCGGAAAATAGCTGCACCCGCCGTATAAGTTAAAAAAACATTCTTACCTTAATTCTGTCGAAAAGGTTAAAAAGGACCTTGTTTTGAAAACGACCGAAAGATTCCTTTATAAACCACTTATAAAAGTCAAAAAGGGTATAAATGACTTTAACTCATATTCTAGTAAATAGTAAAAATGTTTTGAAATGCATTTTTAAGAAACATGGATGTGGATGATAAAGAGATCCCAGTAGATTATTACGTATAAACAACCTTGGATAATGAAGAGGTTGTAAAGTAAACCCTTACCAATTTGGTAAATTATGAAACATAAAACCCATGAAAGAGTTATCATACAATGAATATGTAAATACACATAAATTAGAGTGTATTACACAAAGAATATAATTATGGGTAGTACATACACCACACAAAAGGTGTTGGTGGCAATATGACATGAATCTCACGGGAATAAGGAGTGAGATGAAAACCCCTTACCTTGTACTTTTCCTTGGTTGGGGTAGGTTAACCTCCTGTATAATGGTGAAATAATTGTTATTAAATTATACAAGAATCATATATATTAATATGATATCATATATTATCTTTTAAGATTGATTTGTTAATAATATCTTAGAATTATCGTCGTTTCGGGTGTTAACTTACTCATTTTCTTTTATATGTTTTGTTACATAAGCCATGTTTGTTGTATCTTATTCATATCCAGAATGATATCAAGTCCTTAAACATCATTTTTAAATCATCAAATGATAATTATACTTGAATGGATACGATGGAGAATGAATCTCATCGCGTTCGTGGAGACGGTAGTCCGTACGTACGCACGAGCGACAATATCATTCTTTTGATATTAAAATAATATATAAATGGATGGTATATCATATTTACAGAATCATTAACATGTTATATTTATTATTTACATGAGTTAAACATCATTATTATACCCATCCAAATAATATTATATTGAATAACAATTACACCACGACGTGGAGACGGTAAGCCGTACGTACGCACGTATGGTGACATGTTATTCAAAGGGTGGATAGAATACTGAATATGGTTATACCATATTTATAATAACATCACAGTATATGTGAGATACTGGAGTTATAATTTTATAATGGTAATAACAAAGGAAGAAGAAGTGGAAGAAGAAATGAACTTGGAGAAGGGTGGTGAAATCATTACCTCTTCTTCGGGTTCTTCCTTTTGATTTGATCAAAAGGGATCCTTAGGTTGGCTTTCTGATCAAACTAAGGCCTCTATGTTGTAGTGAGGGATGTTTGGAGAGTATTTGGGCAGAGTTTTGCCGAACCAAAATTCTTTAGAGGTGTGAAGAAATGAGAAGGAGGAGTGCCCTTTTATAAGAGGGGTGAGGGGCACCTTTGGAAAAGCTAGAAATATTAATTTATAATAAATTCATATTCGGTTTCTAATGGCTCCAAAGCTTATTATTCAAAGGTTAAGGTGGGGATAGGTCGAAAACCACTCAACCAATAGAATTTAGACAGGTTTGGGTACTTATATTAACCTTATCTTTAAGAATTAACACTAAGTTAATTAGTTTCACTTTTACAATGTCTCTTTGTATTTTTATATAATATGGTTAATAAACATACTATATACATCCAAGAGACCCCCAAGTGGTACATTAATTATGAACCTATCATGATATAAGTCTCTTGGCCGAACCTTATATTTTTAGGAATTTAATATCAATTAATAATATAATATTTGTTTTAAGAACTCTTTTATGTCAATTTTGACACTATTCAATAGTTGATTTTTGTGAAACTCATAACAGATTGATTACTTCGAAAAAAGTCAATTAAATCAATACTAATATATCATATTATCCTCGAAAATTAGTTTAATTCATTAAAAGTTTCATATTATATTTATTTGGGTATTTATAATATCAATTATTTTAATTTTTCACTATTATAGTAATTACTGCATCATCATTGTGTCATAAATAAAATAAATTATTTAATGTCTAAAAATTATAAATAAAATATCATTATGTATGAAAGCTTTTTAGCTTTCTAATTAATATTTATAATCTAAAATCCAACTTATATAACCCTATGTAACAATTGTTTTTCTAAAAGATATATGCTTGTGTCATTTTTGTATTCATTTTGACTTAATTAAAATAAAGTGTCATTATCACTTACAAGTGGATCCATGGGGTCCCAAAATCGCCCCAAAGATGCCCATGGTCGACCATGTATCAACCAATAGGGTTAAGACACGTTTTAGGGTAATTTAGTATTATTATAATATTATTTTTTAACCCTTATTTACCGGATTTACCCTTAACCATGGTAAATAAAATATTTACCGTAGTAATTATTCAAAATGTCTAAAAATAAAAGTTACCTATTTACACAATTTTAACATCCTGATTCCAAATATGGAATCCATTTTTCTAAATTCAAAACACAGAATTGGCAGAAATTAATTTAAAATTAATTCCCGATGTCAAAACAAAAAGCGTGTTTTTAAGAGATAATAACTATCAAAAGATTGACACTTGTTTATGTTCGGTTTAATTGTAAAATTTTTTCTAATGACCAAAATTATATTAAATTGTAAAAATATATTCTAAATATACTTTAAAACCACTCAAATTCATAATTTATCACTATTAATTATTTTGATTAAAAAAGTTGTTTTTAATTAAAATTTAGTAATTTTCACTATTCATCAAAATATGAAAGTTATCCGAAAAGTACCAAAATTTCACCTTAGGCTAAATTAGATATTCCGAATCGAAAAATGAAGTCCATTTCAAAATATAAAATATATATTATTTTAAAATTTAGGTATTACTATTCATAACGGCCAGTTTGATTGGTTGTGGTGTGTGTTAAAACTCGAAGTTGCGTACAACACACACTACTGTTTTATTCAAAGGAAAGCGTACCGTGGAAGCTTGGGAAGTTTCATTTTAAATTTTTTGATGTCTCCATTTAGTCAAAAAGTTTAAAATATTGTATTTAAAAAGGTTTCACTAAAAGTTGATAAAAGTGCAATACTGAAAATGAATCTGTTCTTGCATTATGACTAAGAAACTCATAATATGGATTCTAAAATTATAAAGTTTAAAATTTAGTTAATACTATTCCTGACCTCTTTTAATGGCTTTTTTTTTGGTAAGTCATGGTGCAATTGAACTCGGTGTTGCGTGTAGTGCAAGTTATTGAATTATTTTGAAGAAATAACACACTATGAAATCTTGGGGTGTTACATTCTCCCCTCCTTCAATAAATTGCGTCCTCGCAATTTGAAATTGTTCTTCGAAAATAAAAGGTTGAAAGTAGAAAATATATTTGTGGGAAAACCCACATCGGAAATTGGGTTACTAAATTTTAGTCTTAATATGAGGAAAAGAGAAATCAAAGGGTCACCACAAAATTATGATCTCGATTAGGAGAACATTGGTGGAAATTGGAGACATATAATCGGAGGAAAAACGTAAATATTTATAGGTAGTGATTGAGGTCATCAATCACAAACAAGTATAAAATTGAGTTCCTTAAATTCATCAATCTATGATGAATTGAAATACCATCAGTTCAACAAAACATAGGGTATTAGGATAACACATTTTTGACGTTTCAAAATATCCTAGTTGAAATCCCACATCGAAAAATGAATTAATGAGGCCTCTATTTAAAATAAAGAGTCGAAAGTATGAAGATTACCGAAAATAACACATAATAGGGTTCCATGTAGGAAAATATGGATATGGAAGAAAAATCTAACCATTAATTATCTGATGGAGAGTGGTAGAGAACATGGCTATAAAAAGGCCAACAATCCCAAAGCCATAAATTAGTGATGATTTAAGGTACCATCTAGGAAAACATTTTTGTTCAAAGTTGCTTTTCTTAATATTGAGGAATTTATTTATGAGATTGGCTAAGATCATAAGGAGATATACTTACTTTATAATTAGAGTTTTATCCATTAATAAATTTCTACCACAAACTCATCTTTCACTCTAAAAGATAATAGAATGTAAAAAAAATTCTATTTACACTATTCGTATAGGGTTCCAAAATAAACGAATTTATAATTCATCTACATGATCTTTTAATAAAAACTACATTATTTAATCCAGGACATCTCATGGTCCAGTGGTAGGTGATACACCCTTGTCGCCCTTCGGTTGCGGTTTCAAGTCTCGCAGCCTTGCCGGACGCGACGGGTTGCCGCCCGACCTCCGGGTTGTCCTTTTATGGCAATCCAAAATAATCCAAACTAGAACTATCCAAAATAATTCTGTCCAAACTCACAGTCTAACATTTATAAGGAAGGTAAACATAATATAGATCCTTTTTACCCCGTAATAGCATATGAATACCTTCATCATGTATTACCATATTCCTTATTGATTACATTAATGCTCCCTTATTCCATATAGAATGCTGGATATACTTCATCAATCCAAAAATGTTTTAAACCCCAACAATGATGGAATATACAAATCATTAATCAATTCCAAGGTAGTCAAGAATATCCAATATATTTTTTCCAAAATAATCATGTATTATTCGAAAATCACTACCTCCGTATCAGAACCATATTATGGTTTATCTTTCTCTCAACCATATATTTTCCAAATATTTAACCTGCTACTGAGTCACTTTTCTTTGTTCCACACCATCTCAAGTCCTTAATGAAATAGTACTGCAGTACAATCCTTATATACTCCATGATTATTGTAACAAGTACATTGTTTATACAAAACTCAATTGACGTAATCAACATAAGAACTCTAATCATTCCTCTTCATCTGTGGTAGTATCATAACATGATTATTATCCAATAACATCATTTGCGGCATAGTCTGATGACTGGGACATAGGTTCGCGTAGTGTCCAAACTCCTTGCAAATGAAGCATTGTACATTTGAAACCATTTTCTTACCCTTGCAGTCACGTACTTTGTGCCCTTTTCCTCCACACTTATAACAAACTCCCATTCCTTTCAGGCAAGTTCCAGGGTGTTTCTTTCCACAGTTACCACATATGGGAAAATTCTTCTTTTCCCTCTTCCCTTTATCCATCTTTCTCTCTTCCATCCTTTTCTTCTCTTGCTTCCCTTCAAAGCCATAGGACTCAGTAAACTCTTTACTTATCTTATCAACACATGATATTATTTCTTCATATGATGATAATACATGGGAGACTATTTCTCTTATAAATTCTAGCTTAAGACCATGAGAGATATGATCCTTCCCTCTCTTTGAATCATGTGCATTTCTGGAGTTATCATTCCTTCTACTGGGCGCCATTTCTAAACAATGACATAAACTAGATTAGTTTATGAGTCAAAATACATAATCCCATACTTATAAAACACTTAACATAAATTGAACTATTTATGGATATAATCCATAATCCTAAAAATGTTTTCTTTGAGGAAGTATATACTCATAAACCCTTCATAATGGTTTGTAACGAAAATGAGAATTATCCTAAGCATATCCCCCGGGAGTGTCGTAACCAAGAGTGCAGCAAGGCCCGTTGTCGTGCACCAGTTCCCGTTCGAGTCTAGCTCAAAGCGGTGTTTTCGGGTTTTACCCCTAGGTACATCTGTGCCAGAGCCGCCTCTACCTGCTCGTATCCAGACATGGATGTATTGCTCGGAAAACTCACAAAATCTCTACAATACCAAAATTCTAGGAAGTTATTCTACACTAATCCTCAAAGTTCATCTTAGGTCTACGTGCTCTAATCAGAGTTTATCTAAATCTAGCTTCCAAGGTTTGTACTAAACTTCCTCTGATACCAACTGTAACGCCCCGAACCTAGTTGCCTAGAGTCGGTGCATTACTTTGTAACATTGGCATGATCACAAGAAAGATCAAATCTCGAAAGACCGATTGGTTTAGTAGCCTTGGAAACACTAGATATATTCATAAGTTTTACATTACATCATAAAATGAAAAACTACTACAACAACATAATGTTTCCACAATCCGCACTATTAACCCCTCATAAAATCCCTGCAGGTCATTCATAACTTACTTCTTCACATCCTGGGAAAAATAAAACATAGAAAAGGGGTGAGCTCAAATGCCCAGTAAGGATAACAATATAGCGGAAACTTTCATAAATAAGAATAAACATTTAAGGCAATGTATAACTAAAACAAAAGCCTTTTAAACTTGAACTTTTAACATAGTATGGCATAAATAAAATGATATAATTCCATTTACTTATTCACATGGTTATTCTACTAATCGAATAATCACATGCAAAATCAATAACCACTTTCATAATGATGGAATGCATAATTCCAGACTATCATAACCACATAGCCAAGGCCTCGTGCCAAGACTACAAATAAGATTTTGTCAAGGCCTTGTGCCAAGACACTAGTTTGTCTCATGAGACCTACCGATGCATCGAGGAGCTATAGCGGGCTCCACCCGTCACATATTAAGTCCAATGCATTCCCATATGAAAAGGTTTAAACATAACATAAACATTCGTATTAAAACTAGCATACGAAATGTCAATACTTTCACCATAAACTATGAATGGTATAAAAATAGCACATCCACAGTCAAACATATCACAAAATCTTCAATACAATATAGAAGTTTTGTATCATAAAAAATCAACTTCAAATAATCTTAAAATCCATCAAAGGATGTTGACATAGATGAAATCAAAATTCTTTTTAAAGAAATATCTCCTTTTATTTTGAAATAATTTAAGATCCATATAAAATAAAACATTTTCTTTGAAAATATTCTTATAAGCTTGTAAGGTAAGCTTTGAAGATTTTATAACGGCGGAAAATAGCCGCACCCGCCGTATAAGTTAAAAAAACATTCTTACCTTAATTCTGTCGAAAAGGTTAAAAAGGACCTTGTTTTGAAAACGACCGAAAGATTCCTTTATAAACCACTTATAAAAGTCAAAAAGGGTATAAATGACTTTAACTCATATTCTAGTAAATAGTAAAAATGTTTTGAAATGCATTTTTAAGAAACATGGATGTGGATGATAAAGAGATCCCAGTAGATTATTACGTATAAACAACCTTGGATAATGAAGAGGTTGTAAAGTAAACCCTTACCAATTTGGTAACTTATGAAACATACAACCCATGAAAGAGTTATCATATAATGAATATGTAAATACACATAAATTAGAGTGTATTACACAAAGAATATAATTATGGGTAGTACATACACCACACAAAAGGTGATGGTGGCAATATGACATGAATCTCACGGGAATAAGGAGTGAGATGAAAACCCCTTACCTTGTACTTTTCCTTGGTTGGGGTAGGTTAAACTCCTGTATAATGGTGAAATAATTGTTATTAAATTATACAAGAATCATATATATTAATATGATATCATATATTATCTTTTAACATTGATTTGTTAATAATATCTTAGAATTATCGTCGTTTCGGGTGTTAACTTACTCATTTTCTTTTATATGTTTTGTTACATAAGCCATGTTTGTTGTATCTTATTCATATCCATAATGATATCAAGTCCTTAAACATCATTTTTAAATCATCAAATGATAATTATACTTGAATGGATACGATGGAGAATGAATCTCATCGCGTTCGTGGAGACGGTAGTCCGTACGTACGCACGAGCGACAATATCATTCTTTTGATATTAAAATAATATATAAATGGATGGTATATCATATTTAAAGAATCATTAACATGTTATATTTATTATTTACATGAGTTACACATCATTATTATACCCATCCAAATAATATTATATTGAATAACAATTACACCACGACGTGGAGACGGTAAGCCGTACGTACGCACGTATGGTGACATGTTATTCAAAGGGTGGATAGAATACTGAATATGGTTGTACCATATTTATAATAACATCACAGTATATGTGAGATACTGGAGTTATTATTTTAGAATGGTAATAACAAAGGAAGAAGAAGTGGAAGAAGAAATGAACTTGGAGAAGGGTGGTGAAATCATTACCCCTTCTTCGGGTTCTTCCTTTTGATTTGATCAAAAGGGATCCTTAGGTTGGCTTTCTGATCAAACTAAGGCCTCTAGGTTTTATTGAGGGATGTTGGGAGAGTATTTGGGCAGAGTTTGGCCGAACCAAAAGTCTTTAGAGGTGTGAAGAAATGAGAAGGAGGAGTGCCCTTTTATAAGAGGGGTGAGGGGCACCTTTGGAAAAGCTAGAAATATTAATTTATAATAAATTCATATTCGGTTTCTAATGGCTCCAAAGCTTATTATTCAAAGGTTAAGGTGGGGATAGGTCTAAAACCACTCAACCAATAGAATTTAGACAGGTTTGGGTACTTATATTAACCTTATCTTTAAGAATTAACTCTAAGTTAATTAGTTTCACTTTTACAATGTCTCTTTGTATTTTTATATAATATGGTTAATAAACTTACTATATACATCCAAGAGACCCCCAAGTGGTACATTAATTATGAACCTATCATGATATAAGTCTCTTGGCCGAATATTAGATTTTTAGGAATTTAATATCAATTAATAATATAATATTTGTTTTAAGAACTCTTTTATGTCAATTTTGACACTATTCAATAGTTGATTTTTGTGAAACTCATAACAGATTCATTACTTCGAACAAAGTCAATTAAATCAATCCTAATATATCATATTATCCTAGAAAATTAGTTTAATTCATCAAAAGTTTCATATTATATTTGTTTGGGTATTTATAATATCAATTATTTTAATTTTTCACTATTATAGTAATTACTGCATCATCATTGTGTCATAAATAAAATAAATTATTTAATGTCTAAAAATTATAAATAAAATATCATTATGTAGGAAAGATTTTTAGCTTTAAAATTATTATTTATAATCTAAAATCCAACTTATATAACCCTGTGTAAAAATTGTTTTGCTAAAAGATATATGCTTGTGTCATTTTTGTATTCATTTTGACTTAATTAAAATAAAGTGTCATTATCACTTACAAGTGGATCCATGGGGTCCCGAAATCGACCCAAAGATGCCCATGGTCGACCATGTATCAACCAATAGGGTTAAGACCCGTTTTAGGGTAATTTAGTATTATTATAATATTATTTTTTAACCCTTATTTACCGGATTTACCCTTAACCATGGTAAATAAAATATTTACCGTAGTAATTATTCAAAATGTCTAAAAATAAAAGTTACCTATTTACACAATTTGAACATCCTGATTCCAAATATGGAATCCATTTTTCTAAATTCAAAACACAGAAGTGGCAGAAATTAATTTAAAATTAATTCCCGATGTCAAAACAAAAAGCGTGTTTTTAAGAGATAATAACTATCAAAAGATTGACACTTGTTTATGTTCGGTTTAATTGTAAAATTTTGTCTAATGACCAACATTATATTAAATTGTAAAAATATATTCTAAATATACTTTAAAACCACTCAAATTCATAATTTATCACTATTAATTATTTTGATTAAAAAAGTTGTTTTTAATTAAAATTTAGTAATTTTCACTATTCATCAAAATATGAATGTTATCCGAAAAGTACCAAAATTTCACCTTAGGCTAAATTAGATATCCCGAATCGAAAAATGAAGTCCATTTCAAAATATAAAATATATATTATTTCAAAATTTAGGTATTACTATTCATAACGGCCAGTTTGATTGGTTGTGGTGTGTGTTAAAACTCGAAGTTGCGTACAACACACGCTACTGTTTTATTCAAAGGAAAGCGTACCGTGGAAGCTTGGGAAGTTTCATTTTAAATTTTTTGATGTCTCCATTTAGTCAAAAAGTTTAAAATATTGTATTTAAAAAGGTTTCACTAAAAGTTGATAAAAGTGCAATACTGAAAATGAATCTGTTCTTGCATTATGACTAAGAAACTCATAATATGGATTCTAAAATTATAAAGTTTAAAATTTAGTTAATACTATTCCTGACCTCTTTTAATGGCTTTTTTTGGTAAGTCATGGTTCAATTGAACTCGGTGTTGCGTATAGTGCAAGTTATTGAATTATTTTGAAGAAATAACACACTATGAAATCTTGGGGTGTTACAGATATACTTTGAGAGCACTAGCTATATGATAAGCTCTCGAAGTGCCAAATCTGGATATGGGAGGCCCACTTTCTTAGACACATCATCTCGAAGGCTGGATTTTTAGTGGATCTAATGAACATATAGGAAATGCATGCTTGAGATCCACCTAGGATTGTGACTGAGGTGCTGTGTTTCATGGTTTTGGCTAGGTACTATCAGATATTTGTACCCGAACTTTCCAGAGTAGAAGTACCCTTTTCAACTTTGACAAGGAAGGGACAAACCTTTTTATGGACAGAGATATGGTAGATGAGTTTCTAGGAGCTCAGGTAGAGACTAATGAGTTCCGCTATCATGAGGCTACCAAAAGAGGGTATTGGGTATGTAGTCTACTATGACGTATTAGGGACCAGGCTAGAATGTGTCATGATGTAGGAGCGAGAGATGATATGCCTACAGATCCCAACAGCTAAGGTAGCCAGACAAGAACTACGCAACCCATGACCTGGAGTTAGCAGGAGTGGTCTTTTCATTGAAGATGAGGTGGAACTACATGATAGGTGAACAATATACTATATACCCCGATCAAACAATTCTCAAGTAGATCTTATCACAGAAGTACCTGAACCTAAGACAATGGTGATGGATGTAGTTCTATGAGGATATGACCTTTATATAGTCTACATTGCTGGGATGGGAAACATGGTAGCAGACACAATCAGTAAGAGGTTGGGTATTCGGCTTCTAGATGAGGCGATAGAGTAACTAGCCTCGTTGTAGATATCCTTAAAGGACAGTGAGGGGGCAGCATACCTCTAATCTATGAATGTTACTCCCCCACTCCTTCAGTGAGTTCGGCAGGCACAACATGGGGACATTGACTGTGAGGCCTCATGTGAATAGATAACCTTAGTGCATACTCCTAATAGATTTTCAATAGGTGGGGAGAACGTACTCCTTTTTGGAGGATTCACCATGGTACCAGTGAAATTACAGTATGAGGTATTGAGGGAGTTCCATACATCCTCCTTAGAAGTACATCATTGAGTGGAACAGATGTACCAAGACCTCTGACATTAGTACTGGTGGACAGGGATAAAGAAAGCAGTGGCAGAGTACATTTCATGACGAATCAATTGTCAGCAAGTGAAGGATTAACATCAAGTTTTAGTAGGCTTATCACAAACATAAAAGGTAACAGAATGGAAGTGGGATGGTATTTCTATGGACTTATTGACTGGGTTACCACACATGTACCGAGTCCATGACTCTATCTGGGTAATTGTTGATTGACTCACCAAGTCAGCCCATTTTCTACCCATCTAAGGAAAGGGATCAATAGAGGTCTTGGTATGCCTATATGTTCAGGATATAGTATGGCTTCATGGGATACCATCTATGATCATTTAATATAATGATTCTCATTTTACAACCTAGTTTTGGAAGGGATTACAGAAGGCGTTTGGGACTCACCTATGCTTGAGAACCGCCTTTCACCTCCAAAAAGATGAGTAGATAGAGCGACCCAAACAAGCACTTGAAAAATGATTTGAGCTTGAATCCTTGATTTGTATATAGCTGGGACAACCACATGTCACTGGTGGAGTTCACATGCAACAACAATTATAACTCCACCATCAGCATGGCACCATTGAAGGCCTTGTACGGGAAAACCATGCATTTCACCTCTATACTAGAAAATCCTAGGTGATTCAGCCCTTATAGGTATAAAGTTGGTATGAGATACCACTAAAAAGGTGTATCTCATCAAGGAGAAGAGAAAGACTACACTGAGCTGGAAGAATTCTTTTTCCAACAGGAGACAAAGACCATTGGATTTCAAGGAGGTAGACCCTGGTTTCCTTTGAGTATCACCCCAACAAGGATTTTGGAGATTTGTCCGCGGTGGAAAGATATCTTTGAGGTTCATCGGACCTTTCCAGATACACAGTAGAGTTGTATAGGTTACACACTCCCTATATCATCTCTTAAAGATGCACCATATGCACAACATTTTCTATGTGTTTCATATGATGAGATATGTGCATGACCCATCATACGTCGTTGACTAGGTAGATCTAGACATTGACAATGGTGCGAATTTTGTGAGGTTTCCAGTGGATATTGAGGATCAAAAGGAGAGGGTCCTTCATGGATGGTTGATTTGTCTAGTGCGAGTTTGGTGGTAGCACAAGAACCTCTAAGAGAGCACATGGAAGAGGGAGGCTCAGATACATGCTCAAGACCCCCTTTTGTTTTCTTATATTTTATTGTTGATTTCGAGGACGTGAATCCCTATGGTGGGGAGAATGTAAAGACCCAGAAATTCTATAAACAAATTTTCTTATATGTAATTATTACGAGTCTGTGAAAATCGATGACACGTGATTCCAAGGCCCGGAGAGCCTAGAATGATTTTTTGAACTTTTTTTATGGCACGTTCAGTAAATGTGTTCACGGGTTTTTCTATATTTTAAACAAGCACTTATATTGGAAATCTGAGGGCACTGTTAAATTTTCAAAGCCATGATTATCTAGGAAAAGCTTAAAATCGGATAGCAAGGGTCGGATGCAAAAAGATAAATTTTGGACCTTTCAGAAAAATAATAATTAAATAACTCTTTGTGTTATTATATTCTTTTTGTCAACTATTGGCTAATGGTTGGAAAAACCACAGCATAAAGATGAGCATTAAATTAAGGGCATATGATGACTCATTTCATTAATTGTGTAACTAAAACACTCATTTAATTAATGGTTCATTAACGAACCCTGTTATGGAACACAACATAAAGATTATTTACTTTATTTTTAAATCCATTGGAGAACGAATTAATGACCGCTGGAGAAACCTCTGATGTAATGCTAATGACATCTCCCTCTAACAAAGAACAATAAACGAATGTTGATCATTGGAAGATCTGATCTAGAAATCGACAAGTTGCAGAAAACCTCAATGAAGATGGAATGTCAACAAACATATAATTCCTCCCACGTCCACAATGGATTCAACCAAATACTGGTAGGGGATTTAATTACACTATGTTTTTAATGATTCCTCTTATTCCTTTCTTGAAAAATACAATGAATGTGGATCAACCGACTAATGGGTTGATCCACTACTCATTTGATCTTGTGTGAGGTTGTTGTGGGGTCATGATTTGGGGGTTTTCTTAATCTATTTAAGGATTATAATCACCCCATCATAAAACTCTAATGTAGAGGGCACAGGGCTGATTCAAAAAGTCCTTGACCCTCCTCTGATCATGGATGTTGATAATTCTTCATGGGTGACTGACCAAAAGGTTGAAAAGGTGTTTCAATGGCCTTCACAGTGAATTCAGTGACCCGATAGACCTATAGGTGTAGATGGAGTGGATAACGGACCACCGAAGCATCTCCAGTGTCCCATAGAAGGTGTCATGGCTTGACACCACTGGCACGGTGGTGGCTGGACCCCACCACCCACAAGGAAGAGGCGTTGCCCATAGGCACTATGGAGGAAATGTATTGTGGCTGGATGAACATGGTGGTGGAGGATGCAATGCCAATCATCGTTGCATGGAGATGGAGTGGGCCGCTTAGCTGGCGCACAAACAGTTATCTCATGTTGGGACGAACCCTCCACCGGGCCGAATCGGCAACAGTCGGGCTGGACCTGCCATCAGGCCAGACCCACACCAGATGGGCCTAACCAGCCACCAGGCTAGACCATGGGGCCAATGTGATGGTTGGTATAGGACACTTACTAGAACCATTCCAGACCCTAGGGTCGGTTTGGCCCAGTCCGACCAGGTCGGATCGAACCGGGACCCGACCAGCCCTCTTTCACTAAAATGGTTATAACTCACAAATCAGATGTTCGATTGATGCTTCGTCTTTGGAGTGAGGACCCTTGTGACAAGGAGGTCCTTTTGAGATACTCCATTTGAGTTTTGGAAGAAGTAGGAGTATGGAGAGGTTGGATCAGACATGAATCCAACTGGGCCATATTTACCTTTTACCCTATATCTTATAGACCAAACATCTGATTGACGCACCGTCTGTCACATTGGAACCCTTACGACAAGACGGACCATTGGGTTACATCTAAGTGGGACATCATGGAAATGTATATATAACTGATGGATTGAGGATAGGATACTCCAACAATAAATCATGCTAAGTGAGGGAATCTAGTGGCTAGTTGTAACATGGTGAAGGAATAGTGATCCTATGTGGGTCCGCAATTAGCAAACCTCTAAGGGTTAGCACTTAGCAATCCTCTATGGGTCTACACCTAGAGATCCCTTGGGGGTCAACATATATCGATCATCTATGAGTCTGCACTTAGCTCTCCTCTGTGGGTGAGCAGGTAGAGAGACTTTGTGGGTCAGCACGTAGCGATCCTCTATGGGTTAGCACATAGCGATCTTCCGTGGGTCAGCACATAGCGATCCTCTATGGGTCATCACCTAGTGATCCTCTATGGGTCAGCACCTAGAGATCCTCTGTGGGTCATCTCTTAGAATTCCTTTGTGGGTCATTACCTAGCGATACTCTATGGGTCAGCCCTGGCAACCATGTGCGGTCTAGCAGCAAAAGTCACTCGACAAAATTAGATGATCTAGCTTTATGACTAATCATCACTATTCATATTCATTAAGTTGTATACCTGGCATGACCTGTATTTTAATTTTTACCTTGTGATTGAGATCATGCTTTGTGGTTTATTCTGGTGGAATTATGAGAGACATTTTGGGGTCTTGGTGTCCCTAAAAAGTATTGTTATACTCACCCCTGCACAGGCTTCGCCCACACCTTGTTGTGTCTTGGGTAGATGACGGAAAACTTGAATGAGACATTGGAGATCCAGGGCTCGATGGTACATAGAGGTTACTGATTGATGTGGCAAGCTGTAGTGATGAGAAATACCTACCATTCACATAGGATCCTTTCCCGACAATCTCTGTATCTTTTTTTACTTTTTGTACTACTCTTTCAGGTGGGCTTGTATACCGCCCCCTTTTTCTTTCAGTACCTACTTTTACTCGTAGTGGTGTTTTTTAATGGTGGTTGTACTAATCCTTTTCTATTGTGTTTTCTTGTGTGTAGTGTTCCATGTCTGTGTGTGTACATGTTTAAAGGAAATACCCTCCCTTTTGGGTTTTGCCTTTCCGGTGCTAGTCACCAGCCCTTGGCCTATGGAAGGTGAGCTTGGGGTAGTCACGGCACTGGCCCTGGGGGACAGGTCATGACAACCACCCAATTTGAGGATTGAAATTCCTGTATCAATATCTCTTGGATGCTTGTAGGTACAATAGCCTGATTCCAAATATAGATGATATCATCCTCAAATATGCTTTAGTTTGAAGGTGCCTCCCCAACTTCAAGGCTTTCCCTCAAGGATAGGCATTCCAGATCCTCATTCTACCTATCTCTAATCTGTCTCAAAAGTGTATACTCTACTAAAACTAATATGATATTCATATAATCCTCACTCTCCTAAACCACCACATCCATCTCATCCATAAAATTTTTCATCTTCCACTCAACACTAAACTCCATTACCTCTTGAGTTTGAGTTTTCCTACTCAATGCATTTGCCACACTATTTCCTTTTCTGGGAATATATTCTAGGTCAAAATAGATTGAATTTATATACTCAACCTATGTTACATTTCTAATATTCAAGTATCATTATGAAAAGGTATATTTTACGCTCTTCTGATCATTATAAATTTGAAACTTCTCACCAAATAGGTAATGCCACCAACACATTAAAGCATAAAACACTACTTCTAACTCAAGGTGATGTGTATGGTAATTCCTTTAATGAAGCCTCAACTACTGATACCCATTCACCAAAACTCAATCTCTCTTAATCAACTATTCTCAATGGTTGATCCCCAAAGCATCAAATTACATCGTATACTCCTCACCTAGAATCGTTAGGATCAAGATCGGTTCCAAAGTTATGTGCTTCTACAGTTCTTAGAAATCATTCTCACATTATTCTAACCATTAAAACTTTATCCCATTTTTTCATGCCCGTAAGAGGAATTTACAATCGATAAAATTCCTAGATGAATCTCTTGTAATACCCATCCAAGACTAGAATTCTATGGATATCAAAAATATTCATTGGGCTGCTCCCAAGATCCAACTACCTGTACTTTCTCTGGGTCCAAAGACACACCTTCCGCTGATATGATTTGACATAATAAGTGTACTAGATCAATGAAAAATTGGAACATAGATCTATTTTTGTATTGGAGATTCTCTATTAGTGTACTCAGTATGATATCAAGGTATTGGGCATGATCATCATGAGTCTTAGAGTATGCTAATATTTCATCCACAAACACTACCACAAACTAATCTAGGGGTGGATGAAATATTTTTTTCATCATGTCCATAAACACTATTGGTGTGTTCATTAATAAAAACAAAATTATAAAAAAATCATAAAGGTCATATCTACTCCTGAAAGCTATCCTTATTATATAATATGTTCAAACTCTCAGTTGATAACAACCCGATCTCAAGTTGAACATGGAGAAAACATAATATCCCCTAAACTAGTTAAATTGATCATCGATACGTGGAAAAGGATACCTATTTTTCATAGTCATCTCCTTCAAATTTCGGTAATCAATATAAAAGAATAGATTCTCATCAGCCTTAATTGAAAAAAAACATCGGTGGACCCCAAGGAAAAATAATTGGTCTGATAAATTCTTTATCTGTCAACTCCTCTAGTTAATTATTGATCTATTGAATCCATTTCGATTCCATTTGGTAAGGTGTAATTGAAATTGGATCATCCCCCAGTATGAGCTCGATAGTGAATTCCACATCACTCTCATAATTTTTTAGGAAATACATCTTGAAACTAATTCACTACTAGTGGAAAGACATCATTCATTACACTTCCATCTTCTAGAAACAAATTATCAACCTAGTCTATAATCTCTCCCAATTGATCTGTAATTGCACATGATTATCCCACATGGATATCCCATTATCCATGGTGGAGATAGTAGTCACCCCTATGAGACAGAAAATTCACTCTCCATAGATAAGATTCAATGTGGGATCAGTTTTCTACTACCAAATCCATATCCTAAATCAATTCAAAACATGAAATATCATGGATGTAAAGATCCCATAGAAAAAGATACACCCAAAACTCAAAAGAACACACTTTTCACAAATAAATGCCTATGGACAAAACTCCTAATGATGTATCTATCATAATAACATCACACAAAAACTCCATTTCCAGGCTCAAAGCATTGATATTTTCTTAATATATAAAGGAATGGGGGGAATTGTTATTAAATAAGGAACTATCAAATGTAGAATCTATGATAATAGTACCTCTAGGTGTCGATGGTACACCCTCTCTATCCTCATGTGTGGGCTTCACTGCATTCAATTGTCCGGCCCCTCTTCTATATGATCTAGTTTGACTCTCCGGATCTACTCCACCCTACTGATACATGTAATCTTTCCAAGAAGCACCAAATCCACTTCCCTTACTGGCTCAACCAGAAGAACACTAGCTACCTAACTAATATTGTATAGAAGATCCCCTTCATGTTCCCTAGATATATCTAGATCCTTCATCACTGTCCATATGTCATAGGATCCTGCATAAATTCTACAGATTCTCCATCTTTCTACAAGATCTGCACTATGCCGGTGGTTAGGGACAATTTTTACGAAAGTAGACCAACCTACCACATTGGTGTAATATAAATCAGGTAAGATCCGGAATAATTGATCCCCTTAACCAGATAATTTTATTCTCACTAGTTGGGATAAATTAATCATAATGATGTTTCCTTCTATCGGAATACATTCCTCCAGATCATCCAGAAGAAACCATATGTCCACCACTGGAAGCATCCTTCCGGATCCCTTCAGATATGAGATCCTAATTAGCCACTTATGAAAACTTCCTCAGCCTTAGGATATTCACATAGGAATTAATTTCACATTTAATTACTTCCTAAAATCATTTTCATGAAGTAACTTCATCTACTAATAAAACTAGAGAAAATAATTTCATGTCTATAAAGAATCCATCATAATTTGTCATAGACATTCTCCCCTGAGTCAACCACATGAACTCTACATATCTCTCCTTGAATGTCAATGGATAAATGTTCTCCAATAACATCTTTAAAAAGTCCTTCCACTCCATAGTCTCTAGATATCCATCCCATGAATGGATGTCCTACCAATATTTCACCTGATCACATAACATATAGATTTCCAATATGACTGTCTTATCAATAGGAGTCTCCAAGTGGTCATGTATAGTCTGTATAGACACAATACATAAATCAACTCCCTCAAGTCCACCTTATCCAGTAAAAATTAGAGGGTGCTACAATTAGAACTCCCTCATCATATCAGACATGATTTACTCAACCCTCCAAGGGTATATTTACATAATTTTCATGAATTAGGTAAATTTTTCTCAGAACATCTCTCTAACTTCCTCACCTAGAACTATCGATTCCTTAGGTTCCATTATTAGAGGATCATTCCTAGATATTTCTTCTTGTCATCCTCTCAATAAGTGTCTTCGAAGAGGCATTTATCTACAATTCCAAACACACATCTTAGGACTCGTAACACAACATTATCACATATGCGAAATTGGAAAATAACAAAAATTTAAAAGAAGTATTTTCCACAACACTTGCAATGTGGTAAATACGGAGGGTCTATCACTACCCTTAACCATCTAACATCTAGGTCATGGTCAACAAGGGTAAACACATTATCGTTTTTCAAATTACATTTAACAACAATATATTCCCATATTTCATCATTTTTCCACTTCCAATTTCATATTAGTGAAAATTTTCAATTCAAATTTCCATGAAATTAAAAAACATATCTTGTTCAACAACTTACCCAAAAATTGTTTTTCCATCCGTTCCTAAAATGATGCATGTGAAAAAATAATCCTGAATGCCTATAATGATACAAACATTCTAATCTATCATTCTATACTGGGCCATGAGTCTAATGTCAATAGATATATGTAATAAATATCACATTACAAACAAGTGCATCAACCAAGGTGAACTAATATTCAATTGTAACAAAAAACTTTAATAAATACAATCCCACCCTGGGTACTTGGGTTTTCCCCAATATATGGGCTTTCCACTCCCATGAATGAGCTCATGTCTATGGACAAAATCTTCCTAGTCTCCTATCTACCTTTCCAAAATAGTAAGAGAAAAGAAAATAAAATAAAACCGGGCTCTAATACCACTTTGTAACATCCTGGTCGGGGTGCCACACTCAAGTTCCCCAAGCGGGGCCACCACAACACCTTAAGCACACCTCTCCATTTTCTATAGGCTACTGAATAGTAGTGAGCGTCTAATATCAATCATGGGGAGACTAAACCCTATTTTATCATAGCAATAAACTAGTAGAAAATAAGAAACTATAGATGAATATATATAACCATAAACAGAATAGTACCAGTATCACATGATGAACCAAAACTAGAAATACAATATCGAAACTGTACAATTGATATGCCACTGAAAAAGTACATTCTAAATGTAAAAATGAAAACTCAAAATTTAAGAAACTGAAAACTAGCAAGAGGATCCCAATCCACATCTGGTTCCTTCATCCATGATCCATCCTCAAATTATCCATCTAACACAGTGCATCTACCCTTATCATGTACTTAAAAACGTGAAATCTATTTGGGTATCAATTAGGCATCACAAGTAGGGCGTGATTACAACTCAATAGGCTACGCCAATGGTGTCTAAAACAATATACAGTCAATATAAAGGTATGAAGTTGTATAAAGAAATACATAAAATTCATAATAAAAGAGTTAGCACATTATCATATACTCTTTATTTAACCACATAAACACCCTGGTTCCTGAGGACACCCGAACCCCAATACCTGCTTCAGTATGTTCCAGAGTCTGAACCATTTCACATTATTGATTCACAATTCATTTAGAAAATGTTATTTCACTATCCATTTCATTTTTATTAATGATATAACTAATTGGAACCATAGACCAGTGTATTTATATTGGTTGTAGATCATCGTTTCTATCACCCAATAAGTATTTGGAGCATCAGTCTCTATCTCACACATCATTGGTATTTGAAGAATTAGTCCATGTCCAATGAATCATGTGTACTTGGAGAATAATTCCTTGTCCCATATAATTTTCCTGAATGTCTTGGGTCATAAAACGCCATGGCTAGGACCCTGTGGGTATTAGGAGCATCTGTTTATGTCACACTCCACATTTTCTCAATCAATCACATATATCACATGTATTACATATGTCACATGTATCACATATCACATAAATTAATTCCACAATTAATTAATCGTATAAAACCCATTAATTAATTCACTAAATAATAATCATGACAATCCCACCAATTATTTCATCAATTAATTCATCACATCAATTTCATTAATTAATTAAAAAAATAATTAAAAACATCAAAACAATTAATTATTCAACAATTATTTTATCACATCAATCTCATTAATAAATTTACCAATTAATTAATCTCCACAATTTTATTAATTTATTCACCAATTAATTATCCCATTTCCACTATTAATTAAATCAACAATTAATAAATCAAATCCACAATCAGAAATATTCCCATAATTATTTCATCAATTTATTATTAATATCCAACAATCTAAATATTTCAATAATTAATTATTCTTAATTTACAATTCAACATTATGATAATTAACTCACAATGCGTTATCCCTAAGTCCACAATTCAATACTCTGATAATGAATTCATCAGTTAATTTTCCCAATTAACTATTCAATATGACGATAATGAATTCACGAATTAATTATTCCAATTCCACAATTCAATACTCTGATAATTAATTCATCAATTCATTATATAAATTCCATAATTCGATAATTCAATTAAATCCTTGATTTCTCAATTAATTAACTTCCACATTAGTAAATTAAATTTTCGAATTCCAATTGCTAAAAGAACTGTAGAAATTATAAAATTGCATACATAAACTTGATATCAAGACTATAGTATTTTAATAATTAACCACCTACAATGATTCATTTAAAAATGATAACCAGCCGAAAATTTCCAATTTCAGTAGGGTAACAACGTATAATGAGATATAAGTCTAAAAACTAAAGCAAGATCTAAAAAATAATGATATATTAAATCTAGATAATGATATAAAATTATATATCTTGATCCACAAAACATAGGTCTAGATATAACTAGAAAAGATAATAATTTCTCTTAAATAAAGAGATAAGAATAGTAGAGGAACACAAAAACAATTGGGATGAGATCCTCTTATTCAGAAGGGTGCAGATCATTGATCTGAGATTCAAACCAATAATAATGGAGGTCAAAAGGGCTTAGAATCCACCAAAGATCCTCTGAAAACACATAAGAACATCAGGGCTCTAATGAGGTTCTATTTTGGTGAGTTTCTGGGGTTCATGTAATTTTAAAACTAAATTTTAGATGAATTAAATGTTTGTGCATGGTTAGTTGAGTAGGGGTGCATGTTTTTTCCTAAATGTGGGCCTATTTTAAAGGGGTGTACAATTACTCCTAATAAGAAACATGATTTGAAAAACTATGTCTTAACTGTACAGTTCCCCTTGTCCATGGTTGCATGGTTTGCTGGGCCAAACCTCATGATTTGGGAAAACCATGTTCCAATCGTGCATGACCCTCTTTACATTTTATTTTCTCCATTTTCATCCAAACACACCCCAATGTCAAACCCAAACAATGTGCTATCAAACATACAAAAATTGACACCTAAAATCCCACATGATTCATCCTTAAAAAAGGTTGAGAACTTAAAACCATCATATTCTAATCACAATTTTTGTAATGCAAATCCACTAATATCTTGTTCCCTATGATCAATTACAAACACCCCCTATATTTAATTTTTTCCCATATGCTAATTCAGATCCAAATTATCACTAAAAAGTACACTAACTTAGTTTAGGTGGATAATATGAATGATTCATTTATTATACATTCTTCTCTAAATATTAATTTACTGAAAATGGACAATAGAAATTAAAACTCATTAAATTATGTCCCATAAATTGGATAAACAATGATTCACATAAAAAATAATTTTTTTTATCCCTTACGATTTAAACAATTAGTTATATCCTTTAGTCGTCCATCATACTAATTTATATCAATGGAAGGACAACTAATGAAATTGGTCTTTTTTTCCAATTACAAATATATATCAAAAATTAAAAATCAAAAGTTTTTTACATAATTTTTTTTCTAATGTCCTGATTTATCGAATGCTTAAATATATATATTTTTTAATTATTTAAGAAAATGATTTTACTTCATTATCTAAGGTTTCCAATCTAAATAAACCAAACATTTTTATGGTTGATGTTAAATTAAAATTAAATACAATGGTAAATGTATATTTAAAATTATTATATGAGAACATACATATTTCATGAAACACCACTGGAATGTCTCGTTATGTTGTTAGTGAAAATTAAATTTAATCGCATGCGATTTTTCTCTATGAATTTTGAAATTGTTCATTCTAGAAGTGACTAATTAATGGTAATCACATAATAAAATTGTTTAAAAGGATTATATGGAAGTATATATTCTTCAATAACAATTAACTTATTTGATCAACATGGAACTGATAATATATTGAAGAAAACATAATAGTGACCTTAATTTTGTTTGATGTGGTGTATATTGAATGATGTTCCCTCTCCAATGGAGGCATCATGAGTAAGTTTGGTATAACTGTTGTTTTTCATCATCATGGTTTGAAACACAAAAATTAATGCATTAAACTATCAAATATCACTTTGTAGTTTACTTTTCTACACACACACAACACTAATGTATTCATGTACATCCCAATTGGGTAAATCCACCTAAACTATAATGTTCTAGTGATTCAGAATTTATAAACTAAATATATTATAAAGTGTACAATTACATCAAAACGAATGAATTAGGAAAGATTTTTTTTGTGATGTCAGTGTGTAATCATGATATGATCTTACATATTCTTCAAATTTAATTTCTAATCAATGGTGGAATATATTAGTCATAAAAATTTAATAAGTTTAATTAATGATTTAACAAATACTTACATGTAATCAACTGCAAATAAATAACAACATTACCGTTATAATTATAATATGATTGTCATATCTCTCAAAACATTTCCCCAATTTTTCATTCTTGTGAACTCAATTTGATATATTAGAGTATTATCCCACATGAATCTTAAAAAAATTAAAATACAAACGAGTGTGTATTTCTCAGACTGCTCATTATATATTGTGAAATGGGCATATATGTATTTTTTTCCACCACATGTAAATATAGTGATTTTCTCAAGACCATTTCCTTTGTATAACATTGTGAATTAACATTACCATTAGATTTTACCTATGTATCCAGAAAATTTCACATAATATTATCATATTAAATACTTTCAATATTCATTACATCTAGGTTGTGGATCAACAATTTGGTATTATAGTATATAAACTCAATAAAAACACATATTTTTCTAATTATGATCATTATTTATCTACCTAATTGGAGTATAACATATATGATATGCTAAAAATTCCATAAAATCATACACTCTGTGGATATTTTCATAGATAATTTGGATTAAAACTAAACACCTATCAACTTTTTTTGTGTTTAACCATATTCTATTATCTTTTAAAATAAAAATTTAACTTTTTAAAACATATTATATAGATAACAAAAAGACATTTTACCATTGTATGCCCATTTTCAGAAATGTTTTATCTTTTTTAGAATGTAACTCTTTTTGTAACAATGGGACATGAATTCTTCCTTCGTACTCTATATGAAAAAATTCACATAAGCGAGGAACTCAATAATTGTTTAAAATAATGAAACTTGATGCGTAAACACATCAATATAATCAAAATCGAAATTCATCACATATTTAGTCCATATATCATTTATATTATGTATTAAAGGATGAAATTATTCATCAATATTAACAATGTGGCCTATTGTTTCATCAATAAGAGTAGAAAATATATATGCAGTTGTTCCATACATAACCAGGGTAGAAGATTGTCTGGAACCAATGTAATGGTCTATGTACTATACATTTCCTAAAAAATTGACCTAAATGGGTTAAATCTGTCATTTTCCAAACCTAGATGAATTGTATGACTTTCTTGGGAAAACTAAAAATTTCTCCAATCAAACTCCTTCTATGTTGAGGATTCCATGACGTAGGTTAGTTTATCAATGCTATCTTTCTTCTCTATACATCATCTCATAAATTTTGTAATTTTTAATGACATAGAAAACCTCTCCAATATACGTTTTAGTGGAAGGAATTGTAATTGCCTCATAATAATAAAATTTACATGTTTTTGAACTCTATAAAATGATTTGAATGAGTATGATTTTGGAAATCCTTCTTCCACCCAGATGAATTGCAAACAATTCAAATATTGATATGAGAATATTGTTTGATAAAAAACATGTGAATGTTCATGAAATCACTCATGATTAAATATGATGAAAATATATATTAAGTTTACTTTTGTGAATGGTAGTAAGAGTCAGGAAGCCCTACGCTAACACAGATGGATTTTTTAAAATATTTGACGTAACATATCGAAATATATATCCCTCTACTGATTCAAATTATTCAGGTGAACCAACCTGATGATATATGAAATCATATTGAAATTTATAATATCGTGTTGTGGTTTATTTGGGAATCATCATGAATTTGAGAGAATTTACCATTTTCCCCATTTTCACAAAAATGGGATTTACTCCCACTTTCCTCATCAGTCTCCACTACATTAACACTAGATATGAATTATTGAATACGATCATTTATTATTACCATGAGAGGATCATTGATTGGGAGTTCTATGTCTATATCAATGGTATCAATCTAGTGACATGATTTTAAGTATTTTTAATGTCTATTCTATAACATGTAATTCCTAATAAATATTTGATAATAAAATGACCCCTTTGGATATCATATTTGAATTATTCTCTATTTTCACATTTCCTATTTGAAAAAATAATGTACTCAATATAAATCAACCTTTTAAATGTGGTGACCCATTATATCTCATTAATATATTCCATACATATCCTTTTTTGTATATAAATCCATGTATTATCCATTTTATTCTACAATTCCCTAATAATTGTATCTGCAATTAAAATAATAGTTAAAACAATAATGAATAATCAAATAAAATATTAAATAAAACATCAAATATATTTTACGAATGTTTTAAATATGATTCACATTTAATTAATATCATTTCAATTTATATTTTAGGAGAGTGGTCTCTATATTAAATATCTATATCTATTTACCGAGAACATAAGTTTGAAGGAAAAATGATTATTATTGTATTAAAAAATAATAACAAAACCCAACTTTTTCTGACTCTCTCATCGGGGAATGCATTCCATTTTTTGAGGACGTGATGATGTGTTGACCTGAATTCCCGCATTCCAAAGGTGGGTGGATCTGTCCCTTATTTGGGGACATTTTCTCCTTGATTGAAATGGGATGATGGAATTTTGGTCTCTAATTATGTGGATTCCTCCATGAATCACATTACCTAGTCTGGGTCTCCCTCACATACTTAAGATGTTGTTTGTGGAACTCTTCTCGGGGCAACATCATTGTGGATTCCGATTAATTACGCTGCTTATATCTAGGCATTCGAAGGAGCCTTGATGGGATAAAAACCTTCGTTCAGAGTATATGGTTACATCAGGCGTGTCTGGGCATCTATGGGTGTGTAAACAATGGGGAACCTGTGTTGTTCATTGTAGAAGGGAATCTCTAGGGAGAAATACCCGAGGCATCCCATGTCTATTGCAGGGCATCTCATGTTGGTGGAATGTCTTTGAGGTTTTCTACGGATTCCCATGTTTAACATGGGGTATACTTCATGTTTAACATCTTGCAGAGACGGTTACGCCAAAGGAGGATCCTCTGAGGTTTTCCTCAGGCATATTGTGTTTTAAACAAGGTATGCTTTGAGTTTAACATATTCAAAAGACGGAATGAGAATGATCAGAAATACCCATGGAGGTGGATCATATTGGTACAAACCTAGTCGGGAGAACTAGGAGTGTTTACCAGGTGGATGGATCCGGACACTCAATAAGAGAGGACATAGGATGATGTTTCCTATAAAGGGGTGACATCACTTAGTGAATTCTCATCTGGACACCATTGAGGGATGATCAGGGAGACGTCAGCCGAAAAAGGGGGACACCATGGTTTACCATTGGATAGGATTGGACCTCATGGAGGTTTCCTATGTACCCAGTGCATACAACAAGGATCAAAACCCACATAGTTCAAGGGGAACGACATGGAATTGTGGTGTACACAAAGGACAATGATCTAGAGACATGATAGGGATTACACATGGATAGCATCCCATCACAAGAGGGATTCTCTTAGTTGGATATTTAGGGATTGTGTGGGGCCTATGCATGGTTTGAATCAAAATTGTTGTAAAGAGTAATGAAGTGGTGGATGACATGATTTCACTGGGATGTGGAAGACTGGTTAAGAATCATGATGGATATGAAGGGTTGAGTGAAATGGATGGGAAATGAGATGTAACCGACGTAAGGACAACGATGAAATTTGAATTGGGCGTCCAAGAGACTTCCTATGTATCCCCATGGTAGGGATTCAAAGACCACGTAGTTCAGTGGGGCGATGGGACTCCTGAGGAGGTTGCCTGTGAGTATGGACACATGGATGGGACCTGGAGGAAGTGGAACCTCTAGGTCGGGGCATGACATTCTCGAAACACATAGGATCAAGAGAGAGAGAGGCCACTATGGTACATGAGTGATGGTGTTGAAACTTAGAGAGGATTTATACATATCCTTATTGTAGGGAATCAAAGTCCATGTAGTTCAGTATGGGGCCTAGAATTTGGGTGTGCATAACGGATAGCGGCCCGAAGATGATGCTTGGGCTTACGCGTGGTTAGTAGCTCGCGAGTTAGTCTGACACCGCTGGGATGGACCAGAAATATGGGTCCCAATAGAGAGGACTAAAACGTCTTACTGTTAAATTGTGAACTACAACTACTTACCATTGGTTGGGACTACAACGGCTTACTACTAATTGGGGTTACAAAAGCTTACCACTAGTTGGGATCCCAATGGCTTACCAATGGATGGGGTCACAATGTCTTACCACTGGATGGGGTGAAATGACTTACTACTGGATGAGGCACAATGGCTTACCACTACATGGGGTCACAACAGCTTATCGTTGGATCAGATCACAACATCTTACTATTAGATGGGTTCACAATAGCATACCGTTTCATGGGGTCATAACGACTTACCATTGGATGGGATCACGATGGCTTACCACTGGATGGGGTTGAACCTCACAGTGGCTTCCTATGTACCCTATCCAAGAGATAGGGATCAAAGACCACATAGTTCGAATTGGTATAGTTAATCATCATGTGGTACAATAAGGGGTGTATAGTTTAACATTGGGTAGGATGGGGTGAACTGATCTGAAGGGGTCGGAACTGATGGAGGTGTTACGATTGAACCTCTGGAAGGATTCCTACATACCCTTCCTAGGATATAGGGATAAAATTCCACGTAGTTCGTGATGGTGGATACCGTTTAACATTTTGTGGGATGAAAGTGAACTAACATAATGTGGTCGGAACCAGAAGGTATTAGGTTTTAACCTCAAGGACGCTTCCTAAGTACCTTATCTTGTCAAGGATCAAAGTACATGTAGTTTCAGATGGTGGATACAGTTTAACATCATACAGGATGAAATTGAACCGACATGATGTGGTTGGGACCAGTAGTTGTTGGGATTGAACCATAGGGATCCTTCCTATGTACCTTGACTTGTAAAGGATCAAATTCCACATAGTTTGGGATTGGGCTTACACACTAAGGAACCCTGGGAAGGATGTCAATATCAATTATACTCTAAACCCACATGAGTCATGATCGGTGTGGTAAAAAAGATGCAACAAATACATGATGGTCACATCGTGAAAGGGGGTGTATGCGGGGATGTGGAGTGGGTAAAACATGTGGTTAGCGTCCCAAAGAGGAAATATGGGCTTATGAATGGTTAGCGGCCCTAGGAGATGGAGACTGGGACTTACTCTAGGATGGAGGCCCGATGGAGGAAAAGCCTAGAGGTAGAGGGAAGGAGTAAAGAAGGTCCCTCTTCCCATATAACCTCTTGGTATTTGGCACGAAAGAAGAGAGGAGGAGTAGGGGTGCTGCCTCCTACATGAAAGGCTATGGGATTACACCAAGATGGATTCCCTTCCCCTAGGATCATCACCACCCCATCAAAGAGGATCTCATTCCATGTAGGGAATATCTCACTCCCATGGAGACGAGCGGGTGTAGAGAATGTATGAGCTAGGGAACCCATCGTATATTTCATTGGGTGAATCCACCGTTAGACGTCGTGTTCATAGGATGATGGTGTTTGGAATTTTAAAGTCCTGTAGATTGGACAAGGTGGGTTTACTTCATACCCCTAGGACTTACATAGCGGGCATGCTTTAACCCTTAGTGAAGGGATGGAACTGGAAAGGCCATAGTGAGGAGGTGTTGTGCAGTGATCCATGGAGGGACTCATGTTGCAGGGCTATGAAATGAAGCAATAGTCGTTATCATGCCTATGTGAAGAAGCATGAGGCTAAGCAACACAATGTGTAGGACTACCCAAGGGACCTTGAAATCACCTCGTACAGACATGGAAGGTCATACGAGAGAGGGGTTTTTAATAAAAATGGGTTCACAGGAAGGGACCTTCTGATACTCTAGTGATCAACATAGTGGAGGAGCTTAGCGAAGGGGTATGCTTCACGAAGTGGGGTATTCTAGCCTAGGAATAAGGAAAAGGTTCGTATGGAGGGAGTTTCAAGTAGTGTAATGGCTTTCAAGAAGTAGAACTTTGCTAAGAAAGGGTACCTTGAAAAGTATAGCACTATAAAGAAATGCTCTTCACGAATCATAGTGACCCTGCCTTAGCATACAGTTCACATGTGCATGGAGGGTACTTCGTGAATCATGAGTAATTTGCGAAGACTTGAGTCCCCTTGAAGATCTTCTTAGCTCGTGATGGCATGTGCGCTTCACGAAGGGAATCCCTTCATAAAGAGGGGTTGTATTTGAGCTATGGGAAGAGTGCTTCTCGAAGATCAAGTACCTTGAAGTGCTCATTTTTCTTAGACATTGTCATAGTAAAGGTTGGTTCATGATTTGAGAGCTAAGAAAGAGAAAGGTCGGGGTATCCATACTTTGGGTCCTAGGGGAGCCCAGTATTAATAGGTGAGGGGAGACATGAAGCAGACATGGATCAGGGCGAATCCACGCGGTGATCTGTGATCAACCGTAGATTGCGTTAAGTTCTTCATAACCATGAAGTCAACTATCATCCAATCCTATGCACAAAGCTCTCCTGGGTGCTCTGCACGACATTCGTGGAGGATTCAATCTGATTCTATAGGTTCATAGATCTCGATTCGGCTCTCTTTACAATACGAATATCCTGATAAAGAGCTTTGTAACCATGAAGTGTCCCTCCTCTTAGCTCTGTAGCAACTACGGTGCAGGGATCTAGTTTCGCATCGATCGTGGTTCAGGGCTCCGTGAATGGGCTTCGCGAGGCATCCCCTTTGGAGTTGATTTTCTCTTGGCGATGCTTTTCCTCTGCCCATATTTTTTCACAAACAATAATACTAAAATTATATCCAAATATATAGTATTAATATAATAAAATATTAATCCTAGTAAGTCCAAGTGAGATATTTTTCCATTGAACTATTTGTTTTATAGGGTGGTCAAATATGAACTAATAAAAACCATATATCACAAAATACAACCATAACACAATTTTTGGTATATTTATTAAAATTTATTCTATAATAATAATAATATAGCCCATAATTTAATAGATTAATTTCAATGAAAATATTTCATAGTTAAAGTTGAAAAATATTCATATATAGAATATTTAAGAAATATCTCTATAATAAAGACAAAAAAATCTACAGAATACCATTGGATATAAATAATATTATAAGGAAATTCTAACCATTAATTTATTATTAATATAACAAAAGTAAATATTTCAAAAAAAAATTAAATTTGTTTTGTTTTTTATATTAAAATATTCAACATATAATAAGTAAATTAAAGAATAATTTTAAAAACATTTAAGCGAAGTAATGTGCAATAAAATTTATATACATTTAATATTTAATAAGTTAATTAGATAAACATTTAACTATGGAAATAAAATTAAACCCAATTAATATTTGATATAAATATAAGAGAGTCAGTTTGTATTAACTAAAAAACATTTAACACACAGTTTTCATTTAAGATACATTAAAAATATTTAAGAGGAATTGTGTTTAATATGTGTGTGTTCCTTGCTGAGGAGAAGGGGTGGAGGTTTGTGGGAAATGCAAATGATTGTGGGTGAGAAGATATGATGGTGGATGGTGTACTCATATCCTAGACACTTCTTGTCAATGGTACATTATCACTCATCCCTTTTTGCTCTTATAATTCAACTCAAATGTTTCATGCATCGATATTGATTCTTCAAGAATATGGTGATACTATACAACTATTTCACTATGTTCAGTGCTGATAAATGGAGTGCATTTATCAGAACTGAGTAAAAACACTGATAAAGGATACCTTTATCAAGTATAAAAACATTGACAAAAGTACCCCCTTTATTAGTGCTCTTTTAGTATTGATAAAATCTACAATTCATAAAAAAATATCATTAAACACCATATATTAATATCTAAATATGTTTTAGTGGATATAAATATAATATATATTTTTTAAATAAGATTTTTATAATACTACATATTTATTTCCACTTAATATATAATATTTTTGAAAAAATTAGAATATTTAATAATTAAACATTGCTATTAATTATAAATTTTATAATTATTATTGAGTAATATATATTTAATGACAATTTGGTAATAGGAAAATTAAATAAGTTAATGAACAATCTAAAATAATATGAAAACATGACCAGATCTATAAATGTGCATAAGTTTTTATCCGAGTTTCCTTTTCAACAATAAAAAATATCAAATCAAAGCTTTCAAAATGATCTACTATGTGATTATTGGGGAAAGCCCTTATTAGTGTTTTTAAAGGCCAAATAAGTTTTGTAATGCCTCTAAAACTAAATGTATAGTAAGGATACCTCAAATTTTGTTAGAATCGATGGAATTTCATCCTCCTTTGATATGCTCTTATTGTTTTTTCGGTGGAGATTGAAATTATTACCAGATATTACAATCATGTTAATATTATGTCATTCAAATTTTATCGTTTTTTATATTGTAGTGTTATGCATAAATATATCTATATACCAATTTTTATATATTTTATTATAAAAATTTTATTTTATAAATAAATATTAAATCATATTTACATGTAAAATATATTTCAATAAAAATATATAAACCATTGTGAAAAAATATTATCCATTATATATAGAAATTTGTTTTATATAATATTAAATATATATTTATATAAATACATTATATAGATATTTAATCAATTATAATTTCATTTGTAATTTTATAATTATTTATAATTATAAATGTAGATAAATATATAAATATGTGTTTATGTGTATCCCAATATTGTGTAAATACATCATATAAATGTATTTTTTTAAATATTCTGTTTAATATATAATAAAAATGCATATAAACATACCTAAAATTAATGTTTTAAACATATTATATAAATATATTATATAAAAGTATTTACAATAAATATGCATTTTATAAACACATAATAAAATATTTATATCTAAAAATACAATTATATGTAAATATATATAAATTATATGTAAATATAAAATCATATTTTATAAATGTAGTTAAAAATTATTATATAAATATATATAATTATATAGATAAATACGTGTATAAATAATATGCGTGGAAGTATATATAAATAAATACATACATAATAAAATATTGACAAAATAAGATTTTGTAGTGGTAGGGGCGGTCTATTTGGATATGTGGTATACAGTTCGATTCCTTGGAAGTGTAACTGGATGAGAAAGGTGCATACTGCTAATAAATGGTGGTAAACATTGATGATAAATTAATTGGGTGAAAAAAACACTGATAAATGGTGTGTGTGATTGTGTGACTCTCTGTGTGTGTGGGAAGGGGAGTGGTCTGGGTCCAGTGATGCAGAGGTTGGGATCAATGGAAAATTAATTTTTTAGTATTATCTTCATTAAAACAATTCTGATAATGGATACTTTTATTAGTGCTCAATAAAACACCAATTAAATTTAACTTTATAAGCATTGATAAATATGGAATTTATCAATGCTTCTTTTTAATATTGTTAAAGGTTGAAAACATTTTGGGGTGCTAAGCTTTGTCAATGCTTTTTAGCACTGAAAAATAAAATTTTATGCAATGAATATTACCAAATTTTTAGTAGTGTTCATATATATATATATAATATTTGACCTATGTTTTTTTATTTTAATTTTATTTTTAAGGAATTAGTAATGTATAATAATTCCACTAGTAAATAATTTAATATGATAAAATAAACATATTTTCATAAATAGATAAATTAAAATTCAAAAAAAATTTATAAACTCCAAATATTTAATTTGGAATAAAAAAATAAATTAATAAATATATGAAAATGTGATATGAATATCATAGTCGTCTATAAAATGAGGAAACATATTAGTTGAAGAATTGATACTTCATTATATTCATAAAATAGAGATGGCTCAAGGGGAAATGGGGGAGAACCCCAAATCTGGAGACGATGATGATCCTAATGATCTTATAGTGGCATGTGTGAAGTGGATAATGGTGGTAAGAGGCCTGTTGTTGAACCTCTTAGTCACAAGGAGGTGTTCTCGTTTGCAAAAAAGGGCGATGGGAATAAGGTTGTCACTACGAAGACAAGGCAGAATTCTGCATATGTGGTGAAGAATTCCACAGGACCCTGATTCTCTAACATTGATGCTCCTCCACCTGGGACAATGATACGAAAGGGGAAGATTTCCCATGTGTTGTCTAATCAAGAAGTTGTTGAAGATAGGGTAAATTTATGCCGATATTCAATCATTACGAGAGTTATAATCCCTAAGGGGGAGCGGCTGTGGAAATTTCAGGACTTGACTAAATGGATTGCTGAGGTGTGGGGTTTTGATGACTGTTCAATGATCATGATGGGTAGGGGATACTACCATGTGGTCTTCCACACCGATGAAGGTAAGAGGAAAGTGTAGAGTAAAGGTACTGTTTCCTTGAACCCGGGATTTCTGAATGTGCAGGAATTGGATTGGAACATTGATCCAATGAACGTCTGTAGTACGCATACCCAGCTATTGATCCAAATTTATAAACTAAATTTGTTGTATTGACACCCAAGGATTCTATGGGATATTGCATTCTCAATGGGAAATCCGATTCAAATGGATCGACAGACAGACAACCTCAATATTTGGAACTATGCCAGAATCTTGGTGTAAGTTGACATGTCAAGCACACTTGTGGAGGGGGTGGTTCTGACAACGAGGGATGATAGTATGAAGCTTGATATCCTGTATTAGAGGAAGCCAAAATTCTACTCGAGGTTCTTGATATTTGGGCACACAATTGCTATGTTTAAGTGGGACACAGTATGTCACCCATGCATGATGAAGGAGCATGATGAGAGAATGTATAGGCGAAGAAAGGGGAAGGAAAAATGTCATATGGAGCACCTGGAGACAAATGGGGCTGGTCAAGGGACTAGGCCTGGGCAGAAAGAGAATCTGGATATGGGGGGCTCTTCCTCTACCACAATGGTGAAGGACTCAATTAATAATGAGGTTCCCAGTAGACCTGTCATGGATATGGGGGGTCTGGTTGATGGAACCCAGGTGGCCCCTTCTCCCTGTTCTGCTTCTGTGGTGGATAGGGTGGATGTTGTCCCTCATAATGATGACAATGTGGAAAAGAGTATAGGATTGGGGGCTGCCCATACTGCAAGCTGACCTACTGGTGTTGATGCCTGCATTGACCGACATCCAGCTTCTGACCCAGGAAGAGAGTTTACTCAAATTTCCCCCTCTAAGGCTACATGAAGGAGGATGACTGTGGGCAGTGATCCTCCCCTTAATTACAGCAATACCATTATCCCAATGAGTGGAAGACATTGGTCAGATGAGGTGGACGATTCTCAGTATTCTGATGCTTCCAATGAAGGGGGTGAAGGGATGCCTTATGCCAGTGGTGTGGTGGAGTTGCTGGCTGGAACAGGTGTGGTGGTGCAGGTCGAGGATGCTTGCCAAAGTAGTCCAGGTGATGATGCTGTTGCAGGTGGATTGTCTGGGCTGCTGGGCGAGGATGGTAAGACAAAGAGAGTTGAGGGGAACTACAGACAGAATTAGGCCAAGTTAGTATTGGCGAGGCTACTGTGAACCATAGGGGTGGTGTGGATGAGCTGGCTACTAATAATGATGCCCAAGACCAGTATACTGGTAAGGGTAATGAAGTTGGCAGAGAAAAAAAGGTACTCAATGAGCATGATATCGCCACTGCCCCTAAGCATGCCATGATGAAGGGACCAGAATATAAAAAGAAAAAAGAGAACTTTCAAGCCTCAGTGGAGAAGAAAGGGGGACCTCTAACAAGAGGTATGGTTTCTAAGAAATGAGGATTCTGTATTGGAATTTTCAAGGGCTGGGGAATTCCTACACATTCAGGGCCCTTTGACATTATATCATGACCTAAGATCCAATGTTTGTTATTAATGCTGAACCTAAAGTTCTGTTTGACAACTGGAAGGGTTTCAGGTGGGACTCACTAGGATACAGGTTTGTGGCCAGCAATTAGTCTGCATCCTCTATGGACCACTTGTGGGTGTTAGTACATAACAACTTGCAAATTAGTTCATGCGACAGTGGTCCTCAATGTTTCCTGGTTAATTGTACCATTGTTGGGCATAATATTTTTTTTATCATTTATTTATGATTCTACCTCTTATATGAAGTGGAGGAATTTATAAGAGGTGCCCAAAGGCATCTCTAGGAGAATGGATAAAAAATGGCTGCTTATTGGTGATTTCAATACTGTTTAGAATCTCGAGGAAAAAACTGGAACCACTTTTAATAGGATTTCTACCTCTGAATTTTCTGAGTGTATTGATTCCTGCAATCTAGATCAAGTTGCAATTTCTGGCGATGATTTTACATGGTTTAGATACACTTGGGAATGGAAAGAGGATAGGAAGCTTGATTTATGTTTTGTTCAGATTGATGATCAGGTTCCAGCACATGGTGTTTCTGGATTCACACTGCCTAAGCACCACTCTGATCACAACCCAATTATTGTTGATGTGGAGAATTAGTTAACATGGTCATCCCCTATTCCTTTTCGTTTAAACAATGGATGGCTTATGGTGTCAGGCTGTAGGGAACAAGTTTTGGAAGCATGGAAACTTGACACAATTGGAAGTCTGTTGCAACGAATGGCTACGAAACTTAACCATCTGAAGGTGATGCTAAGAGTATGGAGAAGGGATTCCTTCTCTAAACTGGATGAGAATATCAAGAAATCAGAGGATGAGTTGGCTAGAAATCAGACTTGTCAGGGAAAACATCTGAGGGTGTCACGAGAGGAAATTGTTTCCCATAACAAGCTCGATTATCTTTTAATGGTGAAGGAAATATTGGTCAGAAACAAACTGAATGTGTGGTGGTTAAAGGATGGTGATAGTAATTCCAAGTTGTTCAATAGACTGCATAAAGAAAATAGGGTGTGGGGAGGGACTAAGGTAATTAGCATTAATGGAAAAATCTATACGGAAGAGAATGAGATTGTAGTGGTTGTGGTTGAGTACTTCAAGGGCATATACTCTGATAATGGGAAGTCTAGGATTCACTGTACAATGAAAAAAATCAGCTCCTACATTGATGATCAGTCGAATCAGCTCTTAACTTCTTCCCCATGCAAAGCAGAGATTAGATCTGCCCTCCTTTCTCTCAATATGGAGAGTCCCTCGGGCCCTGATGGATTTACGAATAAGTTTTTCATGTTTTATTGGGAAATTCTGTAGAATTGCATTGATCAAGCCATGAAGGTCTTCTTCTCTCATTCCTACATGCCATATGGTATGGACTCATGTTTCATTGTGCTCATTCCCAAGAAAGAGAATGCCCTCGACATCATGGAATTCAAGCCGGCGGATCTTGGGAATACAATACCAAAACTTATCAACAAGATCTTGATGAGAAGGCTGGGTGGGATGGTTGATGGTATGATCACCATGAACCGATTTGGTTTCGTCCAGGGGAGGAACATCCAAAAGTTCTTATTCATGGCCTCTGAGAGTGTCAATATTCTGAGAACAAAGACAATGTATGGGAGATTTTCTATCAAAATTGACATATCCAAGGCTTTTGAAACGTTGAAATGGGATTTTCTTTTGGATATCCTCAAGAGGTATGGCTTCTCTTCTAGATTTGTGAGCAGATCCACATTATTCTTAGTTCCACAAGGTTGTCAATCCTTGTCAATGGGGCCCCAAGGGGATTTTTTCCTTGCACCAGGGGGTGAGGTAAGGTGATCTACTCTCTGTAATTCTTTTTGTGCTTGTAGAGGATTATCTCAGTAGGTGTATCAACGACCTTGGTAAAATGGGATGGTATAAGAAGATCAGGGTTGGTGTGAGTGGGCAGGCCCCATCTCATCTCTTGTTTGTAGATGACATCTTATTGCTTGTACAAGCATCAAGGAGAACTATATACTCAATTAAGGACCTCTTCAGTCATTATGAGGAGGTGGCTAGCCAGGCCATTAGCTAGGACAAGTCTATGATCATCGTTGGGAATGGGGTCCTGGTCGGAAAAAGGAACAGGATTTTTAGGTATCTTGGGGTGAGGAGACAATCACTTCCTTTCCAATATCTTAGGGTCCCACTATTTTGGGGAATCTGAAAAGTCAATATTTGGAGGGAATTTCTGGTGGTATTATACATTAGCTGGCCAGTTAGAATGGAAAGGCTATGTCACTAGCTGGGAGGGTCTACCTGGTGAATTCAATAATCACTTCGAAGTTCGTTTACTCCTTCTCCCTGTATGGATGGCTGAGAGGGCTTATTAAGGAGATTCAAGGCATGGTGGGAAACTTCATATGGATAGGGTCACCACATGAGAGGAAGATGATTTCAGTTGCGTTGAAGGAATGCATAAAGCTTGTGGAGATGGGGGACTTTGGGTAAAGGACCTTCACACCTTCAATGATGGTTTGATTGGGAAATTTACCTGGAACCTGATCACACATGAAGCCGATGATGATTTCCTTTCGAATCGAATTACAAAGTGTCTTCTCAATGGTTATAAATCTTATCTTGCCTCATCAGTTTTGGCATCTCTAAAGAATGTGTATGGGAGAATTGTGTAGGATACAAAATGGTTGTTCTTTAGGGATTCCACCCTGAACTGTTGGATGAGAAAGTGGCTCACACAGCCCCTTCGAGATCTTAATTTTCCCACTGATGCAGCCCCTATGTCCATCTCGACCCTTATTTCACAAATTAATACTCCTGTTTTTGATATCCCTGTGCAGTTGGCTGATTAAATCAATGGATATTATTTTATGGATGTTGATACTTTGATTTGGATCCCTGCCAAGTCTGGACAGTTTAATTGTAGGGATTTTTACAGGGCAGCTTGTGGGGGTCTCAATTCTACACCGGCATGGCTGGTGCAGTTCACGGTTACTTTCATCCAGCTTGCAAGATTCTTCTTAATATGCACGATGTGGAAAAACCGGATGCTAACAGTTGAAACTCTCAAACGGACTGTCCTAAAAATGGCTTCTATGTGCTCCATCTATAGGGCTGAGGAGGACTCGATGCATCACATCTTCATGGACTACAGGAGGGCTAAACAGCTATGGGATTATATCGGATATTTGTTTGGAATTGTGGTTGACACATGTAGGATGATTATAGTCCTTCTTTCTAGCATGGAGCATGCTCCATGCAGTACGCAGATTCACAATCTGCTCTTGGTGGTTGTTGCTGCTGTTATTGCAGACACATGGGAAGCTCGGAACAACATGCGGTTTGTTGATGCACACTCCACGGTACAGCAAGGGATGATGGCTGTCCATAGGGATATTTATGCTGCCTCCATGGTCCAGGATGGAGCTATGTATAAAACTGTTGATGATCTCCAAATTTTGAGAAATCTTGGTGTTTCAGGTCAGCCACGCAAGCCTCGTATGTTGAAGCATATTCAGTGGATTCCGCTCATTGGGCCTTTCCTCAAGGTAAATGTTGATGGGGCTGCATCGGGTGAACCAGGTACGTCAGGGTGCGGAGGAGTGTTCCAGACCTACCGTGGGTTTGTAAAGGGATGATTCCACCACGCCATTGGAATTGGAAACACATTCGAAGCTAAAATCTGGGCCATGATATACGCTGTCAGGTACGCTGTCCAGTTTAATTGGATGTGCATGTGGCTTGAATCTGATTCCTAGTCTGCGGTTCATGCATTGAGGAACAAGGAACGTAATGTGACATGGTGCGTGCTAGCTCAATGGGTTGATTGTCTCAACCTGGTTGCGCAAATTCACATGGTGGTTTCACATTTCTAACGGGAGGCCAACCTGGTGGCGGATGCTCTGGAAAGGCGGGCACTTATTGATCATGGTGGAATTTGGTCTTTCACGGTGCCTGATTATTGTGCCCCACTTGTGGAGGCTGATAGACGGGGGGTGTTTTACACTATATTATCTAATAACCACTTGTATTCCTAACTCTGATAACTTTTTTAATTTAATCTCTTAGGGCCGGCTTCCACCGGTTCTTGGTATTTTTTCTAAAATCATGAAATATACATTTTTTATGAATAATGGAAGTAAAAGTAGATAAATAATACATTTCAATCAATAGTTTTCAAAAAACAATGTACATAAATAATCATGTTATATAATAGAAATAGATGAAGAGATGAAATATTTCTGAAAACATTATTTTTTTAATTATATTATAAAAGAATATAAGTTCTTTGTTTGTTACAAGAACAATGAGTGTATATTCATTATAACTATGTAATAGTTATGTGAAACCATTATATATATATATATATATATATTTATACTATCATAAATGATATATTAGTCATACATTAATATAGGATCATATGAAATTCCCTTAGTGGTATAAAAATATCATTCATCCAAAAATCAAGACATTATAATGCAACATGAATACTATTTATTATGTTTATATTATTATAATGTATCAATTGGTAAAAGTTTATTTAAAAATAAGGAATATTATCCCTTGAATTTCAACTCTCATATATTTTAAAAGAAGAACACTGTATTCAATAGAGTATATGATACACAACATCGAGCTTAAACGACCATGAAATATTATTATGACCAGTAAAACCTAGGCATTAGAATGGCAGGTATAAATCAAAATAAGAAAATTATGAAATATATATAAAGATACTACTCAATACCAATGTATTAATTTATTCATAATAAATAAAAATTCATTTTTTTAAAGTTATATTATCCTTCAAAAATATGTTTTCTTCAAAAATAATTTATATCTCTTTTTAAGAAAATATCGTATTTAATTTTTTCCACAGTTAATAAATTTATTTGAAAAAAATACCACATATTTGAAATCTTCATATTAGAATTATCATAGGGTTAATTTTTTATAAAATAATAAAAATATTTATTTTTTTGATTACTGGTGAAAATACTGATTTTTACGAAAAACTATATTTTTTCAACCATTTAAAAAATCCATTTTTGTTTTAAATGAATTTTAATGTAAATTATGTTCTATTATATTCATAATAATAAAATTACGTTCATTGAATCAATTTTATTGTTCAATTTATATATAATCATTTTTCAACATAAAAGGTATATTTTTAAAAAACTATTTTTATACAAGTGATGTGTTTTTATCTTAATTAATAAAATTAATAACTATTTGTGAAATATTTCAATGAAATTTATATATTATATATTCAATAAAAAAATTCATTCATATAATAAAATTTATGCAGGGTATAAGAATAAATCCAATTTTTGGCTTGAAACTGTATTTTTCTAAAAGATGGGTTTCCTGTTTTGCGCACATATTTTATAATTATTTTTTCACTTATAAAAATTAAAATGTAAAACGTTTATTACATATTTGGAATAATTAGGTTAAAATTTATTAAAAATTACCCTTTTATTTGTAATCACTATACATAATCACCTTGGTAAAATTTATCATCTCGGTAAAGGGTAAATTTGATTTATCATTGATAAAACTAAGTGTTAAGGTCACCATTAGTCATATTAATTCATATTTTATGTAGTTAATTCGACATGTATCACCTTATAATATAAATTGAACTATTTAAGGGATACATGTCCATGAAAATTATCAATATAATATTTAAATCAAAGAATGATACAAAATGTCACTCTCTTATTTGTAAATTTTCTTATTTGTTCACAATGGGAAAAGCTAATGTGGTGAAAAATTAATAAAAGTAATTTTTTAATAATTAAATTAAATTTCCACATGCTAATTTACTTATAATTATTAGTTATTAAATAGTTACCTTAAAATATTGTGTAACACTAATACAATATTTATTCAATTAGAAGAAAAATAAAATAATTGATTTTAAAAATATCAAAAGATATATAATTTGAGTGAGTAATATTTTTAAACAAATTTATATAAACATAAAATATTTATTAAATGTTAAAATATTATAATCTAATTTCTTATTTTTCTTGGTTTCATTAAATAAAAACCAAATCCCTGATTCTAAAATTGATATTAATGATATTTTGATTAAATAATATTTTATTTAATTAATTAAAAATTATAATATCATTAAATATGAAAATTAGGATAAGATATGTTATAAAATGTCATCTATTTTCCATTTATGAGTCATTATGTACCCTATAAGTAAAATTACAACCCTTTAGGAGTGAAACATTTGTTACTGTGGTTAAGGTTTAAATGGGTTAATTAAGGGTTTAAACTGAAAGAGAAAGTTTAAAAAACAACTTAAACCTATCCAAATTAAATTATTGAAGGTATTAATACCACATAATACCATTTCATTAAATATATTTCCATTTTTTATATATTTTACTTGAGAATTTATTTTTTATAATTTAATATTTTAAGAAATTCTAAAAATTCACCTCAATTCAACTGTAAAGGGAACTTCCTCCCATCACTTAATCATAAATTTTGGGAAATATATCTCAAACTAAACCTAATAATATCTATCTCCGTCATAAATAAAAAATTATATAGTTTTATAAGTTCCAAAAATACCAACCCTATAACCCTTAAGAGGAAATCTAATGGAGTTCTTTCAATGAAGTGGTAATCGCCTTAATATGTCACTTACATTTAACTTATTTTTTACCAAATCTAAATATGTGGGATTTATCATAAAATAAAAAAGTATCATAAATATAATTAAATTTTATTAATATTTTTAAACCACCATTATGTTCCCTCTTCCACATCAAATGGAAAGTGAATGTATCGATCTTGTGTATATATAACTTACCGTCACCACGTAGCAACATAATTCATTTTTCATCACCATATTTTATGGATGGTTATTATGAATGGTTTAATGTTCCAATATAATATTTATGATATAATTATTCTTATATAATTATAATATCACATCCACCTTCTTATATTCCAATCAGTTGAAAAATGATAATGTAACTCATGTGTATGTGTAGACTACCACCTCCACAATGAGATGCAATTCATTTTTAATTTTTATTTTACATGTATGGTAATATGGATATAATTATTGACTGTATTTATATTATATAATTATTATTTAACTTTATTTCATATTTTAGGGCTCGGCTCTTCCTTATCCTAGAGTTTTATTGCATCGTCACACAGTTGTGGTATGTGTCTCCACACCTTTCCTTTGTGATGCATTCCATTGAAGATTGGGTGTTTTAAATTAACCTGTAAACATGATTTGAATTTTTATAATTCACATGGTTAGTTTATTATTGTATTTTATTGTTGGAATAATTTTCTAAAAACGGGTTTTGAAGTGATTCACCATATATTCCAAAGTATATATGCATTAAATATGTATGATAAATTGTTAGTAGAGCTTTAAGGGTAAAATTTATTAGTTTTATGATGTAATCAATTTTAAATTTTCTATTAAATTGGTCGATTTTTTATTTTTTTCTTTGCATGTGGAACATAGTGATTTTGTATTATGGTTTGAATATTGATTTGGGAGGCTCTCTTGGTTTCTAAAATGCTTGTTTTCACCTTTGTAAATTTTGTATAGTTATTGGGTTTGGTTTGAAAGTAAGTGGTTTTTATAAATATAGTGTTGGGTTCATTATATTTTTTCCAATCCATGGTTGCACAAGGTTAACACATGGATGTTCATTAAAATGAATATGGAACCCTAAAACGCTTTTCCCTTGAAATTTCCCATCTCTCCTTCCTTCCCATTTTTCATTAAAATGGTTCCATGATTTCCAAATTGGGAAAGTGTTGCTTCAAGTGATTTGAAAATGTATATTTAAATATGCTCCTCAGGTTTAGGCCCATTTTTCCTTGAAACATGTATTGGTGAGAGATTGAAAAGGGTAAAGGCCCATTCAGCATTTCAGACATGTTAAGGTGAATATTTAGTGTAAAAAACTATTTGGAAAGTTCTTGGTGGAAGTGGAATTTCACATTTATTTTGGAAATTGTTATTGAAATATTTTGTAAAATTCACTTTGGTATGAAAATTTAATGGTTCTTTTGGCATGATATTATGTTTTTAAATAAAGGGTTTAAAGTTTATATGGTTTCATAGATATGCTGGAAACATTGATGATGTGATATATATATATATAGTGGAAAATATTATTAGGGATTTCCCTGAATTGGTCAGCGTATAGGTGGTGTTTGTGTTTGGGGTAGGAAAGTACGGTGATGGTAGGTAAAGTTATTCATTCATCTGAGGCCCTCCAACTAACCCAGTATACTTTTACCATGGGTTCCTATGAGTCTTTTAGTTGGTCGACTGATAGTTTCTGGTCAACCCAAATTAGACGGGTTGGTACCCCTAGATTTTCTAAGAGGCCATGTGGTTAGTTCCATTATATAGGTCAGATGAGTGTGACCAGTTTGTTATAGACTATGGGTCTTCACTATATTCCAATAGGTGGTTCGTAACTAAGTATGTCCATAGATCATTCTAGTGATTTTTAGGAAATTTTCATTGTTACAAAATTGTTTGTTCTTATTCATTTTATTTTATGTTTTATTCACATCTTGCACTACTTATTTATTTTTAGCACAATTCGGTATTGTTTTTTCAAGTATTTGTCTTTGGATTTGGTATCCAGAATGATGGATTCTTGGAAAACAAAAAGGGTGTTGTTTTATATTTGAAAAAGAAGAATTTGATAATTTATTTAAAATGTAAAAACCCTATTTTTGTAACTGTATTTTCTAACTAGTGTTAATGGACTATTTTATTGAAAAGTAACTTATGTATTAATTAGTGGTTTCTTACTAGGATATTTAGATCACACCCAACCTCTGACATTTGGTTTTGGTAGACCTAAACTATTTTTCATGTAACGAACCAATCTTTTGTTAATGAAAATCCCTCTTGATTTAATTAAATGTCTTAATATGTGAAATGGTTATACAACATATGAACTTATTTTATCTTATGTATTTTGATTTTAAAATACCGTTAATAATTGTGACCATTTCTATTATAGTCTTTGAATAGTGATCACATTATTATTATAAATATGGGATTTAACAAATCCAATTTACACAGACAAAGGAAGCAATGGCCTCATCCAATAGACTTGCCCCGTATGAAGCCCATTTTTCAAAGCTCAGAAATTAGGTTTCCACATTGGTTTTCACTCTAAATATCGCTCAGTATGAGCTTGAACACGTTAAGAATGAGCGAAACTGCCTACGGGAGAAGTGCAAGTTGATAGAGATTACCACTCGAGCGATGTTATCTGAGCCACCCCAAGAGTATGTCACCATCGCACACCACACCCTTCAGTCTTATGTGGGTGTTTTAAGGGGTTATGTAATAATACCCTAGTGCTATGATTTTGTACATTATTTTTGTATATAATAATCAATATAATTTTATTTTATTATTGTTACTTTGTAAGTAGGTTTTAAAGAACAAATAGTATTTTTAGTTAATATTCAACTAAGAAATTTATTTTGATGAACTAATGGATTATTGAATTAAATAATATTTTAACAAAATATTAATATTACTATTATTATTAAATTATTTTTTATTAAATATAATTGATCATATAATTTTATGAATGCAATTCAAATTTTTATTAATGTTTGAAATCCATTTTTGTCAAAACCCATGAATTTTTGACAAATGTCGGTTTTTATTTTAAAAGTGAAAATTAACATATGTATAAAATTATTTAGATAAAATGAATATTATTTTTGGGATCAGTATGTCGAAATTATCCAATGGTGAATTTTTCATAATTTCCAGAGACAGAAAAATTCTTCGGTAAAAATTAAATAACATTTAAATATATAATGTGTTTTGTGACATCATAATGAACCAATAGTGATGTAATAAAATACTATAAACTTCATGTTTGGCCAATATATGTTTTACCATTAAAATAATGTGATTTGGGGTCTGTTTAATTTATTTTACAAATCTTTAGTGAACCCTTCGAAACTTAATATACATTTTGTCTTTTTAATTGTTTTTCTTGAGGGTATTACTCACCTCCACATAAGCAACCCTATTATTTTTTGAAGTTCAGAATTTTCCCTTATAAAATATTTGTATCCACCCCCCTTTAGAAAAAGCCATGGGAAAAACCATGGTTTGGTTTTTGGTTTTGATTAGTTTAATGTGAGGTGTCCAAAACCTAAATAATAAACAATTCCCTCTATTTTCCTATATAAACCCACCCAAGCTCCCACTTCCTCCTCACTAAAAGCCTTTTTAGTTCATCCAAACTCTTCCCTCCTCTCTATAGAATCTTCCCAAGGCACCCCAAGCTCCCAATAATCCTCTCTTAAGCCTCTCTCAAGCCTTTGGAAGCACACTTCCAAGTAAGGGTTTTCTTCCCATCTATTTTTTTCCAATATTCTTTAAGTTTATATTCCATTTTAATTTCAATTATAAATTTTGGGTTATGGTTTTGAACCTCCCCCATACTTAAATCTTTATTTTTTAATGATGGGATACCCCTTTCTCTCACATTAAATTCCTCCCATGTACACATGTTACTATGCCAAAATTCCAAAAGGATTTTGTCTCTCCTTATTTACATTCTAGATATTCTATTGTATTATGAATCTAAATTTCATTACATTTGTTTTGTAAATGTATCTATATGAAGCCCTTAGTGTCTATTTCATGTAAATATGATGAGACACCCCTTTTCTCTCATCAACCATTTTTATGATTTCTTATGTCACGCCGTTATGCTGCCGAAATTGCACCATAATTTTCTAAGCCAAAGTCATTGTGTAGTGAATACCATGCTCATTTCACTATCATGGGTATTCACCTTTATGAAAATTTAATTATTGTTTAAATAGTTTCACATATGTATTCCACATTCCATTATCATGGAATAAATTATTATGTTGAATGATTCAGTGGTGTATGATCCATGTGGCACACTTATGTAGGAAATGAAATATTTAAGAAGGGTGTGCCCTGATAGCAGTCTAATGCATTGGGAAAAGTATAGTATCATGATAGGTCATGTTCAATGGGTGTTTAATCATGATAATTCTAGTGAAACGAGGTTTTAATAATGCTTCAGGTGTAATGAGGGTTTAAACATGCTCCATGTGCAATGACCCTTGGCTTATGGTAATTCCATGTTAAGTGCTGTTTTCACATTTCCATGTTATGATTATCATGCTTTATCCTGAATTTATGTTTATGCTTCTCTTGTGCTCTATTAATATACCTATTTTCTAAAATGTATTGTATTCATCATGTTATTACATGTTTATTCCTTTACTGGGCTTTATAGCTCACCCTTTTCTCATTCATGTCCTCAGGTTATCCCATGCAATACTAAGTATGAGGGAATGTAGTGGTCATGTAAATGGAGTTTTTAATAAAGATGATGTATTTCATGTTTTAAGTTGATATTTAATGATCCTAATATCCAAAGAAACTCGAACTCTCGATCTTTTATGTTTTATCAAGTGATCTTTATGTAATAAATTATGTTTAATTGTGTAATAAAAAAGCAGGGTTTCATTGTTGGTATCAGAGGATAGGTTTAGTTATTTTTGGTATTATGATTATAAAACCCTAGGGAAGCCTTAGGGAAAAGAATAAGTATAATAAAAACATCTCTATGTTTTGTTGTGTATTGAGGAGGTGGTTTATCAAGAAAATAAAAACCTGTCTGGATATGAGTAGGTAGTGGCGGCTCCGGCACAAATGTATCCTAGGGGTAAAACCTGAAAACACCGCTTTGAGCAAGAATCGAATTGGAACTGGTGCATGAAAGTTGGCCTAGTAGCACTCTTGGTTACGACACTCCCAGGGGATATTATTTGGTGGATTCACGAGCTCTGTACAAACCGTTATTAAGGGACAAAAAATTCCATAAGAATATAAGTTAATAGCTAAATTGAGGATAACCTATATTTAAACCTAAGAAATCACAAGTTAGGATATAATTCTTCTTTATAAATTTATACTTTTATGTCCAAAGTGTCCATTTTAGGCTCAATGGATAAGTATTTAAGACTTCTAATTATACGTTCTTTTTCTTAGTTAATGGATGGAAATATAATAACATGTTATAACAACCAATGTGATAGGAAATGTGGATAATGCCCTAATGATATGCCTGATATGAAGGGAGCGGGTTCTCAAAACATCATGACCATACTTTCTCAGTTGGATCGAGTTATGAATAATAACTTAAATAAGGTATAACACCCTCCTTCCCCACTAAAAGAGCAAGTTGTTGTAGAATCCTTCATGCGGCAAAGACCTCCCATGTTTAGCGGATCTTCTGATCCCCTCCATGAGGAACAATGGATTAAATCCATTGAGACGATATTCTCCGTCCTCTAGTGCTTTGAAGAGTAAAAAGTTGTACTGGCGGTCTATCATTTCGTTGGGGAAGCTAATTCGTGGTGGAAACTAATCAAAAATACAAATTCTCAAGGGGAAATTGATTCCTTTAATTGGGAGGAATTAAAGAGGATTTTTTTCAACAAATAATTTCCTCGAACCCTCCATCTGAAGATGGAAAGAGAGTTCCTCGGACTCAAGAAGAAGGAATATGAGTCCATCAGGGCGTATAAATCAAACATTACAAGGCTTTCAAGGTACGCCTATGGCTTTGTCATGAACACCGAAAGAAAGGTTGATCACTTCTTTAGTTGACTAAATACGAGTCTATGAAAAGAATTGGTGATTCTATAATTCAACAGTTATGAGGATATTGTCCATTGTGGTTGAAATGAAGATTGGAGACTCTCAGTGGTCTCGTGGGACTGGTGACAAGAAGTGGAAAATGGAGAACAACATGGGTGATCCATCATACAAATTCCATGATGTAAAGAAGCCTTACATTTCCCCTTGAAAAAATTGTGGGAAGAAATATCCTAGTAACTGTCTCAAGAGAACCAGGAATTGCTTCAAATGAAGAAATTTTGGACATCTTTCAAAGAACAACCGAAGGGATATGAAAAAACCACTAATGTTGAACAAGAAATGAAGGTTTAGATGAACACCCAGCAAGTAGTATAGTTTTAAAACTGTAATGAGATTGGGCATTATGCAAACAATTTCCCTTAGCCAAGGGTTGTAGGAGGAAATCAACAACAACCACCGAGGAAACAAGGAAGGGACTATGCTATTACTACCGCTGAGGTGGAGCCGTACAATGACGTGGTGACAAGTACGCAAGTTATTTATTCAAGAATAGAGAATGTACTATTTGATTCCGGTTCTACGTATTCTTCCATATCTTTCATGTTTAGTAGAAAAATTCAAACACAACCCAAAATTTGGAGGAAAAGTTTTCTGGTAGAATAGAGAATGGGGAAATAATTGTTTCCATGCTTAATAACTCCTCCATGGTTAACGTTTTTGGAGTGGACCTCCCATTAAATCTTTTCATACATCATTTAGTGGAGTTTGATGATATATTGGACATGGATTTTCTGTATTTATACAATGCCACTATCAACTGCCGGGAAAGTGAGATCACTCTTTATATCCCAAAGCATCCTCTAATTCTTTACAAGTGTAAGGAGGAAGATGAATATCCTTTCAAATAATCATCTAAAGTGTGAATATTTCTACCTTATGAGAATGAAAATCTAGCTCAAATGATTGATTCAAAGGAGAAAATCATGCTTGAAAAAATATCCATCGTGAGGGATTACACTGATGTATTCCTTGAATAGTTTCCTGGTATTCATCCGGACCGAGAGGTTGAGTTCTCAATTGAAAATATCCCTAGATCTCTACCAATCACAAATACGCCTTACAGAATGGCCACCATAGAGCCGAAAGAGTTGAGGAATAATCCACAAGAGAATATGGAGAAGGGTTTTATATGCCTGAGTGCTTTACCGTGGGGTGTTCTAGTCCTCTTCGTCAAGAAGAAGGATGGATCAATGTGCCTCTACATTGATTATCATGAGCTCAATAAAATCATGATAAAGAACAAGTATCCCCTACCATGAATAGATGACTTGTTTGATCAACTTCGTGGGGCTAGTTATTTCTATAAGGTACACCTTCGGTCAGGATATCACCAATTAATGGCGAGAAAGGAAGATATTCCCAAGAATTTCATTCAAATCAAATGTGGAAACTATGAGTACATAGTGATGCCCTTCAATCTCACTAATGATCCAGAAATTTTCATGGATTTAATGAATAGAGTCTTTAGAGATTTCATTGTCAAATTTTGTGTAGTATTTATTGATGATATTCTGATATAATCCAAGAGAAAGGAGGAATATAAGGAGAATTTGAAAACTGTGTTAAAGACATTTTGAAAGGAGAAGTTGAATGAAAAGTACAGTAAATGTGATTTTTGGATGGAGGAAGTATCATTCTTGGGGCATGTTATCACCGACAAAGGGATATCTGTGGACCCTACCAGGACGAAGGCAATTGAAGAGTGGCCCAGGACAACTTTTGTAATGTTGATGTGTAGGTTTTTGGGTCTAGCTGGGTATTATCGATGATTTGTGAAGAACTTTTCATGATTGTAAAACCCAATGACCATGCTGATATGGAAGGGAGTAAAGCTTATCGGGAAACATGAATGTGAAGACTGTTTCAAGGAGTTTAAAAAGAGGCTTATCACTACGCCAGTACTCACACTCCCTACAAGTGGAGAACTATTTGTGTTTTATAGTTATGATTCTAATAATGGATTAGGCTGTGTGATGATGAAAAATTGTAAAGTGATAGTCATTACCTCAAAGAAGTTGAAAATCCCTGATAAAAACTATCCAACACCTTATCTGGAGTTGGCGGTTCTGATATTTTCCTTCAAAATCTGGCAGCATTATCTCTATGGGGAGAAATATGAGATATATACTGACCAAAAGAGTCTCAAATATATATTCACATAGAAAGATCTTAATATGAGACAGTGAAGATGGATAGAGCACATCATGGATTATGATTTCCCAATCCACTACCATCCCGATAAGGCAAACCAGGTGGAGGATGCTCTAAGTAGAAGTGATCCTGCATCTTTATCAATGATGAGAATTGAAAAGGATATGATCTTCTTTTATTTACAAAGTATGGACATGGAAATTATTTAGGGAGGAACATCATCAATATTTTCTCAAATGATTAATCAACCATCCCTCTGAGGGAGAATAAAGGATGCTCAAAGAAATGTTCTGGAAATTCAGAAAAGGGTGGAAGCTATTAGAAATGGGAAATCCTATGATTTCAAAGTTGATGAGGAAAGAGTTGTATGATTTGGGATGCGATTATATGTACCATTCGATCCAGAGATAAAGAAGGAGCTATTGAATGATTCACATACCTCGAACTTCTCCATCCACCCAGGGAGAAAAAAGACGTATCAAGATATCCGAGAAAACCTTTGGTGGGAGAATATGAAAAGGAAGATTGTTGAGTATACATCAATGTGTCTGGTATGTCATCTAGTGAAGTCTGAGAGACAAAAGTCTAAGGGGATGATGTAACCACTACCTGTACCAGCATGGAGGTGGGATAACATTACCATGGACTTTGTCACTGGACTTCCAAATACATATAGAGGCAATAAATCTATATGGGTCATTGTGGATCATCTTACAAAGACATCTCACTTTATCACGGTTCGAGATGACTTCTTATTGGATCAACTTGTGTGAGTTTACATCAAAGAAGTGGTAAGGAAGCATGGAGTACCACTATCTATTATGTCCGATCGAGATCCAAGATTCACCTCCATGTTTTGGAAGAGTCTTCAACATGATCTAGATACTGAGATGAACTTCAATATGGCTTATCATCCTCAAACTGATGGCTAATTTGATCAGACTATCCAAACACCTGGGGACATGTTGAGAGCATGCTTAATGGTCATTAATTGAGGATGGGATCAACATCTTCCTCTAGATGAGTTCTCATATAACAATAGTTTCCACTCAAGCATCCGAATGGAACCATATGAAGCCCTGTATGTGAAGAGGTGCAGAACATCATCATGTTGGGATGAAGTCGGTGAGCATAAGATGCTAGAACCAGAAATGATCTATGAAATGGTGGAGAAGGTGAAAACCATTCAGCATCATATCAAGGCAGTACAAACTTGATAGAAGAGTTATGTAGATAATCACTATCAAGACCTTGAGTTTAAAGTTGGAGACTTGGTATTTCTATGCATATCTCTCTGAATGAAGGCCATGAGGTTTGGAATGAAATGGATGTTATGTCCTAGGTACATCGGCCCCTTCGAGATTCTTGATCGTGTTGGGGTTGTGGCCTATCAACTAGAACTTCCACCTACCATGGCCAAAGTACATGATGTATTTCATGTATCCCTCTTAAGGAAGTACATACCAGACCCTTCACATGTACTCTATTCCAAGGTGGTACTGTTGGAGGCTGATCTTTCCTATGAGGAGCAGCAAGTGAAGATCTTGGATAGTAGAGTCAATGTTCCAGGAAACAAGACTACTCATCTGGTAAAGGTACTATGGAAAAACAATATGTACGAAGAAGAAACATGGGAACTTGAGGAAGCAATGAATGAAATGTACCCACATCTATTTGTGGCCTAGAATGTAAAATGTAATTTCCAAGGTGAAATTTCTTAAGTGGGGGAAGATTGTAACAACCCAAACTTTTGTTAATGAAAATCCCTCTTGATCTAATTAAATGTCTTAATATGTGAAATGGTTATATTAAAATATGCACCTATTTTGTCTTATGTTTTTGGATTTTAAAATACCATTAGGAATTGTGACCATTTCTATTATAGTCATTGAATAGTGATCACATGATTTGTATAAATATGGGCTTTAACAAATCCAATTTACTCAGAAAAAGGAAGTGATGGCCTCATCCTGTAGACTTTCCCCGTATGAATCCAATTTTTCAGAGCTTAGAAAAGAGGTGGTATCATTGGGATTCACTCTTGATCAAGCTCCATTAGAGCTTGAACACTTTATGCTTGAGCGGAACCACCTATGGGAGAAGTGGGAGTTTATAGAAATTACCACCAGAGCGATGTTATCCGAGCCACCCCAAGAGTGTGTCACCATCGCACACCTCACCCTTCAGTATATTTCTGGTGTTTTAAGGGGTTATGTAACAAGAGCCTAGTACTATGGTCATGTACATGATTTTTGTATATAATAATTAATATACTTTCATTTTATTATTGTTACTTTGTAAATTGTTTTTAAAGCATAAATAATATTTTTATTTAATATTGAACTAAGAAAATCTATTTTGATGAATTGATGGATTTTTGAATTGAATAATATTTTAATGAAATAATATTATTATCATTAAATTAGTTTTTATTATATATAAATTATCGAATAATTTTATGAATTCAATTGTAATTTTTATTGTGGTTTGAAATCTATTTTTGTCAAAACCCATGAATTTTTTATAAATGTGTGTTTTATTATAAAAGTAAAAATTAACATGTTTATAAAATTATATAGATAAAATGAATATTATTTCTAGAATAAGGATGTGTAAATTATCCAACGGTGAATTGTACATAATTTTCTGAGACAATCAAATTTTTTGGAAAAAATTAAATACAGTTTAAATATATAATGTGTTTTATGACATCATAATGACTCAATAGTGATGTAATAGAATACTATAATCTTTATGTTCGGCCAATATATGTTTTAAAATTAAAATTATGTGATTTTGGGTATGTTTGATTTATTTTACAATGCTTTAGTGGACCCTTCAATACTTATTAAACATTTTGTCTTTTTATTGTTTTCTTTAAGGGTGTGACTCCCCTCCACATAATCAACCCTATTATTTTAAGAATTTCGGAATTTTTCCTTGTAAAATATTTTTTCCACACCCCCCCTTTGGAAAAAACCTTGCGCAAAAACCCTCGGCTGGTTTGTGGTTTTGATTAGTTTAATGTGAGGTGTCCCAAACCTAAATAATAAACAATTCCATCTCCTTCCCTATATAAACTCACACAAGCTCCCAATTTCTCCCCACTCAAAGCCATTGGAGTTCTTCCAACCTATGACCTCCTATCTATAGAATCCTCCCATAGCACCCAAGCTCTTAATAAGCCTATCTCAAGCCTCTCTCAAGCCTTTAGAAGCACACTTCCTAGTAAGGGTTTTATTCCCCTCTCATTTTTGTCCAATATTCTTTAAGTTGTTATTCCATTTTATTTTCAATTATAAATGTTGGGGTATGGTTTTTTCACTTCCCACAAAATTCCCTCTTTATTTTTGAATAATGGGAGACACATTTCTCTCTCATTAAATTCCTCCAATGTACACCCGTTACTATGCTGAAATTCTAAAATGAATTTCTCTCTCCTAATTTACATTCAAGTAATTATTTTGAATTATGCATCTAATTTCCATTACATTTGTTGGGAAATATATATATATATATATATATATATATATGAACACCTTACTATAAATTTCATGTAAATATTATGATACACCCCTTTCTCTCTCATCAACCATTTTTATGAGTTCTTTTGTCACGTCGTTATGCTGCTGAAATTTCACCATAATTGTCCAAGCCAAAGTCATTGTGTAGTAAATACCATGCCCATTTCTCTATCAATGGTATTCACCTTTATGAACATTTATTTATTCTTTAAATAGTTTCACATATTTATTCCATATTCCATTATCATTGAATAAATTATTATGTTGAATGATTCAATGTTGTATGATCTATGTGGCACACTTATGAATGAAATGAAATGTTTAAGAAGGGTGTGCCCTGATAGCACTCAAATGCATTGAGTAAAGTATATTATCATGATACGTCATGTGAAATGGGTGTTTACTCATGATAATTCAAGTTAATCAAGTTTTTACACGCGATTCATGTGCAATGAAGGTTTACTCATGCTCCATGTGCAATGAGTCTTGGCCCATGGTAATTCCATGTTAAGTGTAGTTACCACATTTCCATTTTATGATTATCATTATTTATCATGCCTTTATGTTTATGTTTCTCTTTTTCGCTATTTATATGACTATTTTCTAACATGAATTGTATTCCTCATGTTATTCCATGTTTATTCCCTTACTAGGCTTTATAGCTCACCCTTTTCTTATGCATGTCCTCAGGTTATCCCATGCAATTCTATGTATAAGGGAATGTAGTGGTCATGTAAATGATGTTTTCAATAAAGATGTTTTGTTTCATGTTCTAAGTTGTTATGTAATGATCCTAATAACTAAAGACACTAGACCTCTTTATCTTCTATATTGTATCAAGTGATGTTTATGTAATAAATTATGTTTAATTATGTAATGAAAATTAGGGTTTTTATATTGCAGGTCCTCTTTCTTATTTAGGTTCTTGGTTCGTGTGCTTTTTGTTAGAGAAAGTTGGTTGGTCGATATGTTGGTGACCTTGAGATCACATGGAGATCATGGTAGCATGGATTAGTTTTAGTTTTTCATCTTAATATTTTATTTAGTTTTTATCTTTTTTAGCTATTGTAACTGAATCAGTTTTATATATTTATTTGAGATTTAGTTGTGGTTAGTTATTCAACTAGTTCATTTTTATGTATTTTATTATTTTTATTGGTATTAAATAATTCTTAGTCAGTTTACATTTGATTCCTGACACTAGTTGCCATCCCATGGGCAATGGGGATGCCCTTTAGTCCATGTTTCAAACTAGGCCAACTATCAGGTTGGATGGCATCCTGGCCTGGTTCGTGACATATATATCCCTAAAATGCACTAGGTAATAATTTAATCTCTAGAAATTGCATATATGGGGCATGAGTGGTTCGCCTAATAACACATTGTTACGTTATGGGTAAAACCAGAATTACATATCCAACCAATGCATTTGGTAAATCACAATATTTCATGAGATTATATGATATGTATTAGGGAGTGAGCATAATCTAATGTGGGACTCTGTACACTATGTTTATGGGAATGGGGAGTGAACCCAACCCCCCACGAGACTTTGTTCCCTTTATGATGATGGTATTGGGAGTGACCCTTGACCTATGTTTATGATGTCATGTCTTATATTTTTTTAAATATGTATATGATTCCATGATTTTATCATTTAATTTCAATTGTTAATGTTTCAATGCATATGATTATCATATTTATTTTATTAGATATAAATTATATATTTAATATTCTTTTTCCACACCTACATTCTGATACCAATATAATTATATTATACTTTCATTTTATCTTCGATTATTATTTTTTATGATTACCCTTAACAGGAATTTGATCTCACCGTTTTCTTATACTTTCATTTTATCTACAAGAGGGTCTATAAGTGATTGATTATTGATAAATATACAAAACTATTGTTCAATAAGTTTTCTATATAACTGGTCCTCAAAGACACTAAACCTCCCATTATTTAGACTATGATATTTTCATGTGATATTTAATTTTTAAATTATAAAATGGATGTAACAATTAAGATATGTTTATTTTGGATTCTATAAGGTTCCTATAGTGGCCTATGTTTTTGAATCTTTATTTTAAAGGTCTTATTTTAATTGGGGTGATTCATGGTAGAAAGGATATTAGGAACCTCTTGGTTCTCATGATGTAGTCCATAAATGGGTGCATGATCACTACTATTTGTGATGAAACATTATTTACCAACTAATGTGAAGATTTGAGTATTTACTTTGAGTTATTATTTACATATTGTTCATGATATTTAGATTCTTGATGAGACTATCTTTTATTTTTGGATCTCTAATGTTTTTAGGGGTCGATCATAGAGATGGCCAGGGATGCATGGTTAGACTTCATGGTTTGGTAGACCATGTGGAATCATGGTGTTTGATCTGGAATCCAATATAGTAACTATTTTATGGTTGTTGCATGGTTTACAAAACCATGTTGTGAAGCCATGAATAGTTCTACACTAACCATGATCTTTAATCCTTATTACTTTTCTTATAAATTATCTTCATTATTTTTAGGGTAGTTTAGATGGTTATTGTTTTTGAATAAATGAAAATGGTTTCAGTTCTTTTTTCATGATCATATCTGGTAGTTCTAGTTAAATTTTTTGAATTTGTTTTTAATCAATTGTATAACTGGATTTTAGATTTCCACTGTTTTTATATAAATCTTTGTGTAATGTTTTTTATTTTCAAAAGTTCATGTTTTATGAATTTGTTTCCTGTAAATTTTATATTTTAGTGATTCTTATGTGATATTTTTAAATAATTTTACTAAAAAACGTTTTTAGTAGATTTAAAATGAAAATGGCTTTAAAATGGACATTTTGGAAGAATGTTTTGTTCCAAGATCCAATTAATGATTTTAAATTTTGATTTCATTCTATCAATAGTACAAATTTTGATATGGAAGTATAATTTTTTTTAAAGAAATGGAAATTGGTTATTTAAAGGTATTGGTACTTTAATGAGATTGACTTAAGGTTTTATTTGAAATCTTATGGTTTTTGTTTGTCTGTACTTGAGTTTTGTTTTATGATGAATTTTTGGACTTTATCTACGATATAAGAGTTGGTGAGTCCATTTTTCACGATGATTATTAATGTATCCTAGATAATTTTTTAAAAAAGTTCATAAGTGATTTCATTTGGATAGATCTTCAATGTATATCCTCACATATTTTGGAAGTGGAGTTTCAAGACGACGACTCATCCTAGACTTAGGACTATGTGGTGTAGCAAAAATACTCATTATTTTTTTACACTATCCAATAATTTTAAATCATCATATTTCTTTATTATATTGTAGTCTAGGTTCATTAATGGTGATGTAGTGGTTTCAAAAGTTTTAATGAATCATTGGGTTTCTCAGGGATCCTAAGGAATCAAGGATGGATGAACTTGTTTCTTTATTCAAAGGTTGTCTCTAAATGTAGTGGGATACAATTATTCCTCACTATTAGTTTGAAATATTGTCCTTGAGATTCTGTAATACCATTTTAATTTAATGTTTATACCTTGAGTATTTTAATAAGGAAAAGGTTACAAAGCTCATGGGTCTTCCCCTGGATGAGAGGTTAATTGTGGAATATGAAACGTATTTTTCATGTTTGGTATATTTCCTACATGATCATTCCTATGATAACTCTTTAAAGGATATTTCTTTTAAAGTATTCATTTTACCAAACCAGGGAACTTTCCTAGTCACGTTTGTAGAAAATTATTCTCAAGAGGTGCTTGGGAAGGCCTTATGAATTAAAAAATACCTACAGAAATTATAAGGGGTGTATACATCCTTATTCATGGTTAGATTAGGTAAGTATGTCCTATCAGATGAGTTACAAGAGTTATTTAACCATGGGTTTAAAGGGGCAGTGGGGTGGGGATAGTCTTCTCAATGGAACAAGAGGCGTCTTCTATGCATTTAATGTAGGGAACATGGTCATTTTAGGTTATATAGTTTTAATGATCTGAGAGTCTTTCATTGTTGTTTCAACATGGTTCACATTCATATTTTTTAAAATATTTCATGTTGAAAGGTAAATTAATGATTATAACTTATTACATCAAGACCATTTTTATGATGTTTTTTTGAATGTAGTTGGAAATACTTATGGATGATCTATTTAATGTATGGGTGTTCATATATTTTTTAGTCTTCTAAGCTATTGATGATTGTGTTTCCCTATGATCTTTTTAGATGTTTCTTATGATGGTTTCCTTTATAAATGATATTGGGTAACAAGGAGAGTGGTTTTTGTCATTTCAAATCCTTTTTTGTTACCTTTCATGGGTGTATCCTTCAGAATTATATTAGACAACATTTTGGATGGTTTATATCCTTTGTAATCCTCTCACCTTTACATTTTTGGTAGGATGATATCTTAGGATGATCTAAAAATAATGATATTTTGGTTTGTATCCATTTTAAATGTTTGAGGTGATTTTTTTTGCATACACCTTGTTGTTTTGTGCTCTTATAGGTTGGACTTGGATAGGCCCTAGGTATATATATGGGTTACTAGGTTTTTAAAGATTCATATTTGATCAAGAACTTAAGAGTGTTGGTGTTTACTTAGATAAGATCCCCATGGGATGAGGCACTATGATTAAAGTCTTCGGTTACCATTAATTACTTACATGAGGAATGAATCATTGTTAGTTTGTGGCTTTTTGTGGATATATAGAGCATTATTGGATCTTGGTGGAGATTTCTCTTTTGTATTCATCTGGATGTTCTGATTTTTTTTCTCTTCTGGTTGAGGATAAGTTTCATTTTTTTCTCCTATAGTTAGTGGATTAGATTTACTCTTTGGGATTATATATTTGTTTCACTTAGTGGATTCCATATAATTATTCAATCATGTTATAAAATATATTTTTAAATTTTTGGGAGACCTATGCTATGTATCTAGCTCTATTATTGAATTCTTCCTCAAAATCTGTGTTCTTTTTTTTCCATGAATATGGTTTTGATCTTGGTGTATCTTCTATAAGTATTCCCATAAATGTTGATTGACCTTTGTTTTGGAAGTTCATCCAAGATGTATTCTTCTTTGGTGAGTGTTACTTTATTTCCAAAATCACCCACCTCATGGGTTGGGTTTGGAAATTTACTATCTCATTGATTTCTATATTTGGAATAGAGAATTTTTAGAGATAGAATATTATATAGTGGGGAGAATTTATAAATACTAATATCTCTTTTAGGTTCTTTAATGTTTATGAAAATATTTTTTTTCAAATTTATATCAGTTTATTTTGGGTGTATTTTTAGATTTTTTTTTGTTTTTTGGGTTGGAGTACAAATTTATCACAATTAGTCCAATCCAAGTAGAAATAATGGGATACCATATTTTTTTTTGATTGTTTAAGAGTTTTATTTTTCATAGTTGGAACAAAATTATTAAGCAATGATTCTAATCTATACAGTGTTGTAGTAGTTCCTAATATGGAGTATAGTTTGTGCATGATTTAACAAATTGTTCAGCCACACTACATGATCATAATTTATAATAATGAAAAATAATTTAAAACCCCAAAATGGATTTCATTAACCACATTCATTATCATAATGATTAGGCTCTAAAACCCATTCCAAATCCAGAGTGATTTTGTTGATCTCTTCTTTTTGAGGAGTGATTCTGATGGATCTTATGACCTTAGATCTATAGAATTAAAGGTATGATTCCATTATTTATTATTCTTCATCATCCATTTATAAATTATCACTTTTTATGGAAAGAACCACTGATCAGAGGTAATATTTATAAATCCATGGGTTTTATCATGATATAATTAGGAACATTTTCTTCTATTTTTTGTTTGGATCTCATCTCCCCCAATTTTGAATAATTCATTTAAGGAAACACAAGTTAAATCCATTGTTATTTGATATAAAATATTATGAGGTATGTGTTTCTATGATTTTTTTATTCTTATGATTCATATGTTACTTTAGTTCATTATTTTAGGACTTCAACAAGGCACAAAGAGTGGGATTACCTTAAGGGGGTGAAAAAGGGAGTGCAATGTATTTGAATATTAAAATTCTGGAACCTTAAATTGTTCACTTTTCCAAAATTATATTGACCTCTCATCCTTGACGGGAAATTAGTTATTCACATTACCCTAATATTCTTATGGTTTTGTGAAATGTTTGGGTGTGAATGCATAAAGTAGATATGAAAATGTTTTTTACTAGATTTGTCCTCATTGGGATAAATCCAAGGAGAATTCATCGGCATTGTGTCGTGAAACAAAATCATAATGAATATCACAAATTAAAATGGTTGAGGCTATGTCAGTCCTATTCCCATTCTCATTACCTTTCATGATTTAGTAAAAAATCACTACTTACCAAGGGCCATTACCTTGAACATTCCTTTTTTTGCATCACTATCGTTGAAGGGATCACATTCACATAGTTTATAGTCATGTAGGTCACTTCTAAAACATAACATGCATTTGCAGAATCTATAGGTATGAATATATTCTTTGTTGAAGTCACACTAGGATTAACCTTCACCACTTGTGATAAGACCTTAATAAAATACCATCTTCATTCCAAAATAGTTTTGGATCCAATTATATTTTTCTATAGATTCAGAAAACAAACTCCATATTTTTTCCATGGATGGATCTTCAATGGATTCAAATTCTTCATGACATATATTCCATCACTAGAACAATATATCATTTCTATAAAATAATTGTATATGAAAATATTTTCTCTGTGAAGAGTACTCTGCCTTTTGAACTACTACATGTAGTTTTATTTAAAATTAGCCTTTCTCATATCAATCCAATGATTGGTATTGAATCTCATATTTCTTATAATCATTCCATGTTCCCCATGTAACTAATGGGAAAATATTGTGCCTTTTAATCTGAGTTATACACCATGGATTCAACGAAATAAATACATTAATATAGATTCTTATAAAACTTCAGTTTGATTAAAACCACCTAGTTGTGACATGGCTAGATGTACTATGATATAGAAATTCTCATTTCACAACTCATATGGTGTAGTAAGATATACTACATTGTTGCCTTAAATTTCTAAATATTCATTATGGAATAGTCTAGATGATTGTGTTGTGGTCCTCTGTTGTTGATAGAATCTACAAAACCCAACTAGAAACAGATTAATATCTATCACAAGATCTCTTATATGATATTCTATAACCACTTCTCACACAAAACACACAACAGTATGGATATAACACTGTGTCATATCAACTTCTATTATGGCATGGCCTCCTCTTATTTTGAATTCTTTCATTATATTGAATTCATACCTTCCATGGAAAAAAGGAATAACTATGGTGTGGACTTCTTTTACTACAAGGGGACTATGGCTTAGTCTTCTTTTTAGTGGAATGGTCGCCTTAAGAAAACTAGTGGATGATAAACTTATGTGATCTTGGAATTACCCTTATGTAAGAAGAGTATTGGTGGATTAACATTACCAGAGGGCCAGTTTATATTTATAAACTGGGGACTCGGAATTTATACCCTTAAATAGTGGGTGATCTACCATTACTCACTAATTCTTATTCCATGGTGTGTGTAGATATGGCATGGACCCCAAGAAATATGTAGTGGATCTACAATTATTAAAATAACACTTCTACATCATGGGTGTTTATCTTCTTTGTAACCTAAGAGTCTTCATCCCACATTACACGTAACTCTGTAATTCCCATGGAATATAAAGATCATTGTTTCCTCCATTCACTGGATATAAATAATAATGTCCGCTCTTGTCTTCCTTCGTACTACTCCATATATTCATGTACCACTTCCTGCATGTTATTACACTATGGTATGGACCACTACATTCCCACGCATCCCTAACTGTATGTGTGATCACCTTTCTCTTAGTTCCACCATGACGAGCTATCCTTCTCGGTTCCCTTGTAGGGTTAATATGTATTACCTATACTTCCAAGAATGGCCTTCTTCATACACCATTCCATATATCCTTATGGTGTATCCAACACCATATATCATATTAATGGTGACTATGGTATGGACATACATTGTATTTATCCTCCAACATCTCTTCTACTGTATAGATAGAGGAACATTGATGTGTAATTGTCTATTTTATAAAAAATGCACTCATTTTAATCAAACATGATAGTTTTATTGTCAAAAAACTTGACCAACTTACTATTAACAACCTTAACTAACTTTATTTTCAAAAAATAAAAATTCATTCTTTTATTATTACTAACAATACCCCGCTTTTGATTTTTTTACAAAACACAACACACTTCCCCCCACATTCAATGAACCCTTTGAAGTGTTTTATCCCCCATAATGACATATTCTTCTCCCCCAAGAAGACACATTTTTCTCCCCATTTATTTCAATTAAATTCAATGTCCCTTTTTAATGAAAAGGGTTTCAGAAGCATCCTTCTATAAATATAGTGATTCAATTTACATCATTATTTTTCTTATTAGAAGGAAAATCATCTCTAAATCATCACATAAACTCCCCTTAAATTTAGGGAAACAATCCCATAATTCTTAACTACACCTTGGTAATATATTATCGAACTGAGGATATGTTCACCCTATTTTGAAAAAAAATGTAACACTTTGGTATCAACCACATATTGATTTGGTGAATCCTTTGAAACCTTATGTTACACAATCCAATATTATTTCTTTCTATATTTTCTCAAGAGATTCATTGAGTTAGTTTATCTCCTTAAAATTTATATTTCAATAAATCCTTTAATCATAATAATATATAGTTTTGTGTAAGAAATAAGACATTTTATTAACAAAAACATTTTTCCCATGTTACCCATGAATATCATGAAAACCCCATAACAGGTATGGATTTTTTTATTTCAAAAGGTAACCTTAAATATCTATAACATAAAACCAAAATATTTTTATATAAAATTAATGTAATTGGTTTTGAGAAACATACCTCATAATTAAGTAATTTATACCACTGTATAAACATTTAGAAATACTTTCTTCAAGAATGGTTCAAGTTGAACTGATGATATAATTTGAACTGCATGCCTTTTAGATCGCCATAGGAATCAAAAAACTTAATAAGGATTAATAGCCTTTTATATTTAGCATATCTCCCTTAAATAATATTTCTCTTAATTACATTTACAATTTCACTTTTTTGTATACAAAATTGGGACACATATTCCACTTGACCTGATTTTCAATAAGATATATCCACTTGATCTTCTCTAGCACAATCATTTAGGATTTATTCAAGATCAAATTAATCATGGATCATATCTCCCCATTAATATATAAACTCTTAAATAAAAAATATACATAATAAAAAATATTTGGATATGGGTACCTTGAATTTACATAAGTTCAGGAATATAGCCAGTCATGATGAACCAGTCTGTCACCTTTTATCTTTACTTTTAACGTTTTCAGATTTCAATAATGGAATGAAATCAACTCTTCAAGATATTCATCATTAATTAGTTATAGAAAACCTAAACTCTTTCAATGTATATTCTTTGTGTGATACACCTTACACACTTCTTTCTATATATTTCAACATTTTTATTCTTCCTTGGATTTGGATTTTCCACGATTTTGGAATTAATCACATATGAACAAGTAGTGCTTGGGTTTCATCATTAGTGGATATCACCTCTAGGTTTTTCCCCATTACATAAATCTTATTTTTAGTCATATTGGATTATGAAATAACACTTAGGAAAAAAATTCCTTGATAACCAAAATTGTTTTCTTGGAAGACATCTTATTTGATGGTGGAAACTTTTAATTCTCTTCCACCTTCATCATAGTTAGAAAAACCCCTTGGTTTTTATTCTAGATTTTTCTTCTTTTCCTCCAAGAGAGTTATTGTGTGTCATGGTAATTTTTTTCTTTAAACACCCTTTTTTAATCTCAGTATTATCCTATCATTGGTCTTATTTTCTATCATAACATTCATTTTTTAGGATATGTAATTTCCTTATATGTTATTGGAGTAGAGTGTATCTACATGGATTCTTTACCCATCCATCCATTTCTAAAATTAAAATTTATTCCCATATTACCAAGTATGGAAAACATGATACATTTACCATAATAATAATACATCATTTTTTCTCTCCTTGTTTGAGATGTTGGCACTACTAGATTTCTTCTAACGCCATTGGGATTGTTGGCATCGAACCACTTACTCATGTTGTGTCCAAATATTCCACAATTAATTAACATTAATGATTTAATATTTTTTGGAACCATAACTCAAGAGTTTTAATTATATAACAATTTAATTCCAAATTTAATATCTGTATTCCCCTTACTTTTTTCACAACACTTGATAGCTTTCAGAGGGATATTCATCTTCACAACTCGTGTGTTGATCCTCTCCTCATTATCTCTTACATTAATATATTTATTTTCCATCTAAGTAGTAATAATATTTATATTTTATATAGAATCCATACCTAATTTTATCTTTTCATCAGGTTGGGTTTTGAGGGGTATGATGCTAGCATTCAACTCCTACTCCATGGAATTTTGATTTTATAAATCTTGGAAATGCCCATCATTTATATCAATTTGTTATTTTATCTTCATTCTGATTTTATAGATTTTTAAATTAAAGGACACATTATATATTCTCACTATTTTTATCCAAGTAAAAATTGTAATAAATATAATATTTTACTTCTTTCATGATTCACCACTGGTATTCTTTTTCATTGAATAATCATTACCTAGAATAGAAACTTAGTGTTTTTCCATTTCTTCTCAAGAGTCACATGTCCTTTTCAGATAAAATAGATTGTCTAAAATTTTACATGATTTGCCTAAAATTATTTCATAATTAGATATGAAATTAGGTATATATTTTACCTTGTTTGAAGAATACTACTTTTTGGATGACATCTTCTTACTCTTCTTCGTCTTTTTTTTATCAGGAACTTCCCCTTTTTCTTTTATTCTTCCTCAAAACAACATTCTAATGGCATCCACATGTATTTGGAGAACAAATCATGAATAATTTTTTTTTGTTTGAAAGTATTACACGATATTGTCTTTCATTTTTTCTTTGAATAAAGAATAAATTGTATTTTTCCTCCAATGTTTTTCAAAGATGACTCAATTTCATCTTGATAGAACAATTCCATCTTCTACAACTTCTCAATAAACAAAAACAAAATCCTATATGAATAGGATAAACTCTATTTTCCATGTCTTGAATTTCTTACCATAAAAAAATATCCTTCACGGTGGTTGAAATCTTCAAAAAAACTTTTGATCTAGTCATGGTAATGAAAAATAAACAATTGAACCTATCACATTGATATAACTTCTAGGACTTGGAAAAGGTACTAAGAGTGATATTATTCTAAGAGGGGGTTTGATTTAGTGTATGCAATGTCTTTTAAATTTAAGACTCTTGAATCCTAAATGTATCACTTTCCAATATGATCTTGACTTTTCAACCATGAGGGATGACTTATTATGGTATTTTATCAGATATTCTTATGGTTTCTTTAACTATTTTAGGTTGATTTTATAATATAAATATGGACATAATAATTTAATTGGTTTACCCTCACTATGTTAAATCCAAGTAGAATACATTAACATTGTTTCATGCACAAAAAACACATTAAATCTCACTTTTTACAAACAATCAGTCTAGGCCACTCTTAATCCCATCTCACTATGTTACAAGGTTTAGAGATAGCTCACTACATACTAAGTGTCATTCCATAGAACATTCATTAATTGTCTCACTGTTAGAGTAAAGGATAACCTTCATATAGTTTATGGTCATGTAGGCCCCTTCTATTTCATCACATGCACTAATATCTTCTACAAGTATGAATAAATGTTCTATTTAAGTCCCACTAGGACACCCCTTCACCACTTGTGAAAACACCTTGATGTAACACCTTATTCATTCTAAAATAATTCTCAAACAAATTCTTATTTGATATCAATGAGAAAAAAATACCTCTATCTTAATCTATTTTTGATCATTAATGTAATCCAATTCATCAAATCCACACTCCCCTCACTGAATAAAACTCTCCTTGATCTTCGAGAATCATATATTGAAATTCCTTCTCTACCGAGATCTCTCCATATCTATAATTTTTAAATTAAATTTTATAGAGAATACCTATCCCTTAATTTAATCTAATGGTTGGTATTTAATATCATATTTTATATGATCATGAAAGGTGTCCCATGAAACTAATGATATAATAACATGACTTTTAATCTAAGTTGGACACCTGAGGGTCAAATAAATTACTCTATTATTTCAGTTTATGTGAGAAATAATAATTTACTGATATTATCTTAGTTGTGGTTTGGAATAAACTACTAAGATATAGTGATTATAGTTTTATAACATATTTGGCGTGATAAAATATACAATGGTGAAGCCATTAATTTAAAAGACTTTATTGTGGTGTGGTCTATAGTACTATGGTTTTGTCCTCAATTGTTGAAAAAATACAAAAAACCTTATTAGTAACTCTTCCATATCTATGGAATGATCTCTAGCATGATCTAATCTAATTTATTCTCTTATAAAATTGGATTCAACATAGATGCATCCCTGTGGAATAACTATTTCTATTACGGTGTGGCCTCTTGGGATTCTAAATTTTTAATTTTTTTGAGTTCAAACCTTCCACAGTATAAGGAATTATTGTAGTGTGTATATATTCTTATACAATGTGATTCAATATAACATTCTCTTATACAAAATGGTAACCTTTAAAACTCTTATAGTTTATACCCTTATAAGAGCTTGGGGTTTCCCTTATGTGATAATTATATTGGGGGATTTCCCTTCTGTGAGGTCCAGTTTACCATTACGCACATGATGCTCGGGTTTTATACCCTTACATAGAGGTAGACATACCTTTATTAATAGAGTCTATAACTATGGTGTATCATTCTATGGTGTGAACACCATGAAATCTATAGTGGATCCTGAATTCCTCAAACTGGACTTCTTCACCATGGTTGTTTGGTTGTGGTGTAGCATGAGAGTTATGAATCCCACATTAGTCTTACCTATATGATTTACATAATGTATAAACCTATATGTTTCATCTACTCTCTAGATGTATTCAATGGGGACAACCCTAGGACTACTCCATACTTCCACACTACAACATGGATCATTAACTCTATGCTACTAAATAGTGGGATGTGTCACTTCCTCTGCGTGAACACATACCTGTGTGTATGATCTCTTTTATCATAGTGATATTGTGGCTAATAGGACTTCTTCGTTCTGCCACATGGTTGAGTTGGGTTAGATATAAAACCAAAGTTGCCATTAATTTTACATCCTTCCATGAATCCTTGCAATATAACCAACTCCTAGAAACATATACATGGTTACTAAGTCATTACAATACATTTTATTTTTCCTACAACATCTCTTTTATAATGTTGCTTGATGAAATACGGTATTGTAGTACCCATTTTGGAAAACATGAACTCTAGGTCATCAACTTTGACCATATTATCATAAAAAACAATGAACAAATTTGTATCAACAACCATGACTACCATTATTTTTTAAAAAAATCCATCTTTAATTCATTGGGATTGATAACAAATATATATATATATATATATTCAGTTTATGATAATAAAATCATGGATATATTATTTTTAATCACAAATTTACATTTTTTATAAAATTTATACTTGTCATGAATTTATTTATTTACGGAGTTCATCCTTTGTCTTGAAATAAAATTGTTTTTATTTCCAATATTTTATGGTATGGTTTTTAAGTGTTTTAAAAGATGTCCTTAATTGTTATAAATGGTTTATGACCTAGGTTTTTGTTTTTAAAATCAAAATATATATTTTAATAAATATGGGTTGATTCTTGAAAGGTAATTAAAAATGGGTTAATGTGATTTTCTTTAGAATTTTGATTGGAGTTTTATAAAAACAAATCATAATGATTTTTTATAAATATTGGTTGAAATGGTATTTCAAACCATTTAATGATATATATTGGAATTTTGAGTTTTTGTTCTTAAAGTCCATTTTGACACTTTCAGATAATTTTTAAAGGAATCAAGTGTGTATGACCCTTTTAAAATGTATGATTAAAATTCATGTTTTGTTTAATTTAAAAGTATTTCTTTGTAATTTTTTTTAATAAAGTCCATTTTTCACATTAAAAAGTTAATATGTGGTATTCAAAATCCCTTAATGATCCCCTTATATTTACTCGTACCTTGATAAATAGTGCATGTTTCATATGATTATGGTTATTGAAAAATGGTTTTTTTTCTATGAGGGATCTTGGATGAGTGTGGGATGTAGATTCTATTTTAATGAAGTTTTTATTTTCTATGTTGATACTCATGTGTATCCTTGATGAGATTATTTTCTATTGTTATCTTAATCACCTCCATTGATTTTTTATGGGAAACTCTGTGACTAGATGAGAAGACAATATTTATGCCATGCTAGTTTGGAAAACACCCTATCCTATGTCTCCCTATAGAATGTGGATTTAGTCTAGGGACATTCTCAAAGGAAGTGGGTGTGCATGGAATCAGGAATTTTGTAAACTTGGTATAAATAACATTTTCATACTATTATCCTTTGGATTTATTCGATTTCATTCATTGGTATCACTACCACATCTAGTATTTACACTTGACACATGACTCTTGATACTATATAGATTACTTTGGTTTCTTAACTGTTTCTTGACATTAGAGATTCCCTATTTGACATTATTTCTTATTATATCTATTTGTTTATATATTGAACCTTCCTTAACCTTGTATGTATCTTTGACATGTTGTGCCAACTCATAGTTCATTTATACTCTATTGACTTTTTCATGTAAAATTTCATTCAAATAAATTCTAAAAGTGGTATTATATTTGAAATGAGTTTTTATGTTTTCTCTTGATATTTCTAAACAGATCTTCAATGGAAAAAAGAATTTGTTAAACCCTCTATTTTTTATAATAGTATTTTTTTCCTTTTATTTTTTTTAAATGTGGTTTGTTTTATCTTATTTTTTTAATGAAAAAACTTATTTAGGTATTATTTTATTTAATTTATCATACTTAAATTCTTATGTGGTAGAAAGTTTATAGAATACTCGATAGGATCCTACTAGCCTTAATTTTAATCAGATCCTACATACACTACTTGTTGTATATAGTCTTAATGATTCATAATAAGGTGTTTGATTTATCTTCATCTTTTTATTGTTGGTTGATTCTTGGTTGGACATGGTAAGGTGGTGTACGATGTGTTGAGTGGTCTAAAACCACTATAAGATAGGTTGTAATGGTTCTATTTTATATATATATGGGTTAGTATGTATTTAATCTCTTGGATTATAATTAACTTGTATTCATATGTAATGGTTTTATGTGATTCCATTTTTTTATTTTTTTTCATCCAGCTATACCTGTTTTTTATTATGAGTTTATTATTTTTTCCATTGAGTCACTTTATTTGACGTTTATCTTTTTTGGGCATGAAATCATTCCCAATGGTTATTCCTTAATATATAAACCCTTTTCACCATAACTTAGGTATTTGGAACTAAATTAAAAACTTACCACAAGATAGATTTTGTATTGGATTAGTTCTTTGATGGGTTTTTTTGTGACAGTTATCATATTTTTAAATAATTACAATATTCTATGTTTGTGTTTTGATACACTAAAACAATTCTTTTAAATGTAATATAACTTATTTTTCACTATAATTATTTTAAAATGTATTTTACTGTATCTATTTTGAAATTAATTTATCATATTTTGAGGCTTATTCTTATATAATGGATATCATATTTTTTTATGAAATTCACTATAATAAAAATTTTGTTGTTGGAATAGTAACATTGGTGTCTTGAGTAATTTTTTTCATAGAGAAACTGTATTAAGTAGAATTTATTTAAAATCTAAATTTCATATCATTAAAATGTCAATTATATATAATTAATTTCATATTTATAATAAGGTTATATAAACTAGTTATGGGGTGAAATATTTTATTTTTAAAAAAATAGTAAAATATGCTAGAAAATGGTGAAATGTGGTAAAAATGGTAAATATGTTATAATTTAAATGCAAGCATTAAAAAACCAACAATTTTGTTCTATTGGATTAATTTTGGAACTAAAAGTTATATTTTATCATTAATTAAAACAATTGGACACTATGGGTGTTGTTGTAAACTTAGATAATAAAAAATATAATAATCATTAATTTATTCAATGGAATTCCACTCACTAAAGCTATAAATACCAACTCCATATTATTACTTATACTCAAAAGAATGATGAATTATAGATTTATAAAATTATAAATTTGTATCTTCTATAGAACTCACATAAATCCGGAAGATTTTTTGTGTTTATAAGGTTTGGTTATAAGAATAGAAGCTTCTATAAAGCAAGGTTTCAATTCAACTCATTTTAAATTCCTATTGCAATTATTTTATAATAATGTATATTAAAATTCCTTTAAATTTTAAGATATACATTTATTTTTAGAATAATATCATCACTTTTATCCTTTCAACATGATATATTGTCCAATAAATCTTATATATTCCTTTTTATAATCTGGCACCATGGAGACATAAGGGTTCCTATTCCTCTCCCATCCTTTTCAAATTGAAGTTATTTTGCTATAATAATATTTATATTCCAATTTTTTATGATAATATTATTTTAAACTAGTATAGTATCGTTATTTTTAAGTATCATTCATGACAAATAATTCATCCACTTTCATATTTTCCATGTCTTAATTATTACCATGCTGATGTAAGGGTGTTATTTATCTCTCTCTATCTCCCTTAAATTACTTATTGAATTCCCATTGTAATATCCTTTTAAATTACCATATTTGTATTCCAATATATCTTATTTACAATTTTAATTAAAATCATTGGTATATCTTATGAAAGTGATCCTCTATTCCAGTAACATTATACACAATTCAAAAGATATTTTAATACAAACATTTTAATAAAAGCTATCCATTTCCATATTGTCCCCTAACGAATAATCCCTAAGTGATCCATATGTTTTTTATATTAAGGATAAATTATTTATAATATGTGTAATTTTATATGAATGGATGATATAGATATATATTGTAGAGAATCTATCCCATCCTAAGTGGATTAAACTTGATTGTGTAACAATTTTACCTTTTCCATCAAAGAAAAATGACCCATATATTACCCATTTTAGAAATATTATATCCCAAATGAATATAAAATATATTAAAAATTATTTATAATTTTATAGGGTATTTATTTATAAATTATTTAGTATCTTACCATTTATAAAAATGTATTCAATTATCTAAATTCGCTGATAATATTTATCCCTATAAGTACATGTTTACTAAAATTCCACATTCTTCACTTGATAGGGTTACTTATTTAACAAAATTTAACCTATAATTATTCCTTTTATAATTCAATGAAATTAACCTAGACATATATATCAATTAAGTGATAAAGTTAGACCATTTTGTTGAACATATATCCATTTATCCTATATGGTGTGACAACCCAATTCCTATTTATTTTATTTTATGGATATTCCACTAGATAACCATAGAATTCAATTTATTAAGAGAATCTATTAACAAGATTTTATATCAATTTATCTTATATAATGTGAGTATCCAATACATTTTACATTGATTGATGGGTATTTTCCGAGGAAACTATACCATTCATTTGACTTGGGAAACATTGAAAATCCATATATATATTATTTACATACAAATAATTATTGATTATTGAGCTATGTTTATGAAGGTGGTTGCTTCTGGAATATTTTCATTATATTTTTTAGCATTTATATTCTTATGATGAGTGAATTGGGCTTACTAAGTGACATGTAGGGTCCAAAATTATATATCCTATTAAATAATTGAAACATCCCATGAGACAAAATTTCTAGGGACCTTGATGTTATCCTGCCCTTTTAGGTATGATATCTTGATATGAGGCATTGATGTTGTGATTATGATGTCCAATATTTTGTATTCCATCATTATGGAATTAGTAATTATTTTCCATGTGAGTATTTTTTTTTTATTTTCTATACTTCAACAGATAATCATATTTTTATATATTCATATAAAACTTATTTTATTATCTATAACTATTATATTATTTATGTCATTTTTATTCCCAATTAACTTCTATTTTATAATCTCCCATATCGAGAATCTAAGCACACACCTTTCTTATGTATCCCTATTTTCCCAGATAATGAACTGGTGTACTATATTTGAATATTAAAGGATAATATTTATGGGTAAATAACGATAAATTTAAATAATACATTCCAAAAACAGGTATATTATTTCATAAAAATGAAATATAATGTTAATATATGTATCTAGTCCCGTAAGTAATGATAAAATTTCTATGATGGGTATATGAAATCATGCAATCGAATATTCACATAATTTTTATCCCACCATCTCTAGGTGACTGGGGTAAGGTCCATTACTGTTAATATAACCACTACTATAAAAAAGAGGTTAGAAATAACACCTTCATTAGTGTTTTTTTGAAGAGTATTAATAAATCTCATCAAATATACAACAGCAATATATAGTTTCCAAGAAACACTGATAAATAGTGTACTCTCAGGGAACCATTTATTAGCATTAAAAATAATCATTTTTAATGAAAGTTGTTTTAGTTCCAATAAAATAAATCTCATCATACCAACTTTATCATCACTTTTCATTAGCACGGATAAAAGGTAAATTTCATAAAAAACTATATATACTATTAAATATCATATTTTAATATATGAATTATTTTATATTGATATGAAAATAATATATTTACTTAACTATAATTTTTATAATACTCAATATGTATATACATTTAATATATAATATATTTACGAAAATATTGTTTAAAATGATTAATAATAAATAATAATAATTTTACAAATAATTATTATGTAATACATATTTAAAAAGAAATTAATATAAATTATTAATTTATTTGTTAATATGAAATGTGAAGTTGAAAATAATACTATAACATCAAATAAAAATAACATTTTATTCTTGTATCATTTGGGATCTACAAGCTATTAAATCGAATCTTGAAAATATATCTATGATTTTTTAGACAGGATAATCCAATGGCCGTATTTTTCATAAAAATGGACTACAGGGCCTCAAAAATTGAGTTTTAGGTTTGGGTATCCTAATTTTAAAACATTCTATGGAATTTTAGCTTTTTTAACAAGGGCATCTTTCCCTTTTGGATGAAGTTCAATTTTTTTCTTTTTGCATATAGAATAATTTAAAATAGAACCTGAAACACTATATTATGACTCTCACCACTACTTATAAGGACATGAATATGGGTTAATGATTTCCACCCATTAAATAATAGACTAGTGCCATTGTTTTATTATACTTTTTCAACCCTAACTGGTCATTAAAAATAATTTACAAATAGTATAGTTGTGTCAAATTCATTGCTACATTACATGGTCAACACTCAACATCTAAATAATCACTTGATGATTCATAATGGTTGATTCTATAAATAACCGTGGAAAAATCATGTTCTTTTCTCGACAAACATTGTTTCAAAGCATGAAAACCTCATTCTAATTAGCACATAGATGGATGCTTATGGTTTAATCCCATCAATTATACACCAATATTCCATTGATAATAGTGGAGGCATAATCAACCATGATTTCCTTTTATCCCTTATTTTTCTATTTCCATTAATTCGAAAGACACATTTGAATAAAATTTAAAAAATGTGAATAATAGAAAATTGATTTATTTAAATGTTAATATATATACTTATATAATGAAAATAAATATTTAATTATGAAAATAATAATGTACTATGACTATGAAAAATTAAAATATATTAAATTTTAAAGAAATATTTTTAATATAAATTTTATAAATAACTAATAATAATAATTTTTTTTTATTTTTATATTACAATATATCTAACTACGTAACTATAAAAATATAAAGTATGAAATAAAATAAAAAATACAATACACATAATAGTATTTGAATAAAAGATATATTTATTTTAATTTACTATTATTATAATATATATTATAGTAAAATATAAATAATATATAAAACACAACGTAGGAGAGGAATCTTTGTATTATAAATAGCCTAAAAATTTTCATAAAAAATTAGTGTAGCTCAAAAATATAAATTAATTTCCCTAAAATAATAAAACCACTTCAATGAATTTAACAACATCAAATTAAATTAATTAATTAGTATTTTCATAGTTTATGGGTATTTTTCATATTAGATCACAAAAATTATCATCAAAAGGTAAATAATAACATAAAATATAATAGCATAATCAAATTATCCCACATTTGATTTCTTACTTGTACTCAATAATGTTTCCATAAATCTTTTCAAAAGAAAGAAAAATATGTAAAAATTTAATCCTCATTTTAGTAAAGTAAAAAATAATTATAATTTAAATTAATTTTTCATTCACAATGAAATATAATTTCTTGAATCCCTAATCCTTAAGAATACATTTTTCATAACCTGTTCAAGTACAATAAAACAACACCAACATAAGAAATTTATTATTATAAATTTAATCTTCATTTAAGGAGGTTAGTTCTCTCACTCCCTGCATTTTCCCCTAATTTGGCATAAATACAAGAATATTTTTTTTGTTTTATTCATATTTAAATTTTTCAAATTTATTAGAGTCAAACCACTCACAAATAATTACCCAACTATGAATTCTCCCCTTAATACTTTTTGTTTAATTTAAGTCATAATGGAGGGGGTTATAAGCTTGTGATCACTCTATAACATAATTGTCTAATTTATATAAACTAATTACTCTAAAAATATGAATCCTTGGATACTAATTTAAATAATAAACACTTGAATTACGCATGAATTATCAACTTTTAGTGAACTTATGAGTTTATTTATTTTTTCTATTTTTATAAAAAAGTTTTTTTAATTTTTTTTATTATATGGATATCTCCAAAATTAAATTCAAAATTTTTGAGATTAATTTCGAAAAAATTAATAAAAATATAATAAAAAACTCCCTAAAATATTTTCATTCTTAAGGTTTCTTTTAAAAAATATTACATAAAATAAAAAAATTAACTAAATTCAATGTTTTTCAGGACAACACGTTTATATCTCACTGATTATTCACCCCTATTACATTTATTTATATTTCAAAAAAATAGATCTTAACACATATAAAAATGTATTTCTTATTTGAATGAGTATCCCTATAAAATATGGGTATCAGTCACTCTTGTGTTTTTTACTAACACCCACTCTCCCACACTTATCTAAAATTATGACATTGAAATTCAAGAAGTAATGTTCAAGAGAATTCATATTTTAGTACATGTATATAGAGAAGAAATATTTTAAGGAGTATTAGAATACTCTTTTATATATTTCCAATTCCTTTTATTAGTACTGATGTCTATATTTTTTATGAAATTATAGTCTCTATAGGTAATTGATTTCTACAAAAAGAATGTCAATAATGTTAGTGGGGAGTCCTGGTGTGAAAAAATAAAAAAACAAGATTGGAAAAAATTATTAGCTTTAGTTGACTTCGAAGTGAAATAAATTTTTAGTTTTCAACCCAACTTCCTCCTCATCAATCTCTTATAATGTTTATGTAGTAGGTTACTCCAAATAAAATTAAATGTGTTTTTTTATACTCTTCATTTTGAAAATAAATAGTTTTTTCATATCCAACAATTTTTATAGGTCTATTGTTTTGTACATTCAATATTTTAGATGACATAACCATAAATATAATAGTTTCTCAGGGAATCAAAACAACCTTGAGTTAAAAGAGGAATATTTTTTCATTCCTTTAATTATATGTGTTGTATGAGATAATATAAAATTACTTTTGTTCCTTCCTTAATCTTCTAAAATTCTCATAAAACTATTTTCTTGCCCCCTCCAACTCACTGAACAACAACAACCTCTTTCCCCCATCATTTTTCAAATTCCAATTTATAGTCTTAATAGTGTATTGTAATTCATACTTAATTTCTAATAGATAATGAAAATATATACCAAACATTAGTTTTTATGGTGATATTCACAATAAATTCTTATAGGATATTCGGTAAGTCCATAATATATCATACTACATGACCAATACTTCATTGAACTATTCAGAGTTTTCTCTACCATTTACTTGATTCATTTACCTAAAGAATTATTTTGACCATATTTCTTGTTTTGGTATGTTGTTAATGTATTTTTATTGCATCCATACATTATCACAAAACACATTAATTGATTATTTTATTTGGGCATTCCATTTTAACTGATTCATTCCTTGGGAAATCCAAATTTAATAAAAAAATTATTTTCCAAAAATGGAAAAACATAATAATGTGTTATTAGCCATGGAAATTTCTTCAAGACACTTTTATATACATTCTAATGACACTAAGATATACCCATTTTCATATTATATTGTTATAGGTCCCACGAAATGAGTGAATTACCTAGGTTAATAGATATATCACTAAAAAGGTTGGGGTGGATGAATCAGTGGTACAATTTTTATAATCCCTCTTCTAAAAAATAACCACTATGAATATTTAAGGTGTAAATCCTCTCTTACAATTATATCATCAGTACTCATATACCATATAAATGTAAATGAATTCAATATACACATGTTTTCAAAATCTTCAGTCACAAAGTATCTACCTAATCCTTACTAGGTTTGAGTCATGTTCGGAGACCCATATCATTACTAAAAATCTATCATGAATACATGCGAGGGACAATGTCCCTCATTGAATCATTTGTACTTGTTTGGGATGTTAGAAAAATAATATAATATTACATAATTGAAATTATTTGATGCATCAATTACTATGACTTTTTTTATACTGTAAAATCAGGTCTCCAACATGTTCTTCGCCTATTAAGCATGAATAACCTCTTCATAAATTTTATAATTTCACTAAATATAAGAATAAGATCTTTTTACTCGAGATAAATGTTTGAAAAATTGAATAATATCAATATAGGAACATTTTTTATCCTCCCTTATCAATCTTCCAAAACACTTGATGTCTACTTATGAGAATTCAAGAGCACAACCAACTTCTTCATTCTCAAATAAAAGCCTCAAAATTATAATGAACAAAAATTTATTCCCTTGATATGAATGACCAAATAAATTTTTGGAGTTATTAACTGAGAAAAAACATTTACATAATTTATGAATAATTGTGTTCATTTTTATCAATATTAATAAAATTATAATCACATCATGGGTTTTCTTCGGTACGACATAGTATGTGATATTATCCTAAGAGTAATTGTCGAATTGAAAGATCATAGTTGTTGTATACCATGATGATAACCTAGAAGTGTTCGGATATTATTCATAAATATGTTTATTATATATATATTATATCATATTAATAAACACAAATTATATAGTCTATAAGTTGTGGAGACTCATAGGACTATGAGGAACTTTATCATGGGGCATGCACTTGGTAATTTCTTCTGTAAGAGATTATGAGAACACAAACCAACATTAGGAATTACAAATTTATATGAGGAATTGGATTTTCCTTTTTGGGGATGTTTTTTATCCATATATATATAAATATTATTAATGGATATTATTAATCGTTTAGTATGATGTGTTAATGAAATACTTAAATACGTACGTTTGTGGAAATGTAGGATTTGTTGGGTGTTCCAAGAGTAATATTTTATTAATTAATAATTTGAGAAAGGATTTTTACCTTCTATTATTTAATAGAATATGATATCTCAATCGCTTTTATGTGAATGAAATGAGCTAAATTAATCCACGTACATGGTGTTCTGTGGATAGGTTCATTTTTTAAATTCAAATTATGAGACATCGAGCACACAAGTTGATGAAAATATTATGAAACCTTTATGAAGATAGATATCATGATACAGAGGTTATATTATACTATGAGTTTACTTATGAGGATTTATGTCATTATGACATTAACTTCTCTCGCTATGGGTACCTCAATATTTTAGTAAATGCTAACCATGGACTTTGGGTGGCTCCGCCTAATTCCATTCAGAAAAAGTCCTAGAGGGCCATTCAGTAAGTGTATCCATAATCTCAATTAAATGATAATAATATTTATTATTTAACATGTTAAATAAATATTATTCCTATATATTGTTTAATAACGATTCATGTTATCTTGATCTTATATATTCCATCAATAGTTATTCAAGAGAATTTTTTATGAGATGAATATTTAATAAATAATTAATTTCTATTTTGTGAGTATAGTATTTATTTATTAATAGGTGAATAGAATAGTCAAATTTATTTATTAAATAAATATTTATTATTAAGGGACTGATAAATATTTTGGGGGAATCACATACATAGTTTAATATTCTGGTTATAAGTAATATATATTATATATTCTTTGAATTTTTTAAATTTAGTCAAGAAAATAATATTTAATTATTTCACTAGTTTTGTTCATGTCAATAAATAATAATTATATTATTATTATTATACACATGGGGTTCTCTATGGATTAGTTAAATAATAAGGGTGCATGTGAAATTATTATTTTCTAACCCTAGCACTATTTAATCCCAATTATATTATTTCTAAGCCTAATGTTATCCATTTTTGTGTTGTGAAAAATGAAATTTGGAAAATCCTCTCAATCCCTAGGGAGAACCTATCTAAGAATTACATCAAGAAAATAAAGCAATCCTCCTCCTCCACCCCTTTCAATTATAAAGATATCATGGAGAATACATAATTGAAATGATTCTTGAGGCGATCATGGACAAATGACATAAGAATTAGGATCATTTTGATAGGACTCGAATCGTCATTTAATGATGCTTGTAGGTTTATGATACACATGTGGATCACTAATATTGGGAATATACACTCTATTCATGGAATAGAATAATATTATGATGTAGAGATGTTATCATATTCATTAATGAAGAAATAATTCATCGTAATGTAATTATTTAATTACATAAATTAATTCTAAATTTATTTTGCGATGATCCTAATTTTGGTTCCTATGTTCACAAGTAAAGTAATTTTTGTTTCAATTTCATTGGTCACAATAGTCTACATAGATGCATATATCATATTGATCATTCATTATGATAAAAAAAAATTGAGTTGTACATGCTCCATCAACACTTTCACTATGCTCAGAACCTATAATTGGTAGGAAGAGGATGGCATAATAATTTATACATATATGATGATCATTGATAGATTTATATATTAATAATTAGTTATAAATTCATATTTAATCATCACTTAATCTGAATCTTGAAATATTCTATTCTTTCTCTTCATTCTCAAAAATATCATCAATAAATGGAATTATTTTTAATAAATAACATTTCAATAAAACATATAGAGGTTACAATGATGCTATGAAAATATAAGAAGAGTATAGTGCATGTATCCCAATAGTACATGCATTGTTACCATGTTTAATGCAGCAAGACAACTAATGAATTAATTTCGAATTAATTTGGAGTTTTTAATCTTATTACATGTGGTGTGTATTTAATACCCTGAGTTTTGGCCAGGACAACCAGATCATAGTTAGATAGAATACACAATATGTAACTTCTGCATGAAACATGTATTCTATTAGTCAAAAATTAGTTGTGTGGTTCCACATGGAACATTTGAATGGAAACTGTACAACTCAATGGAATCAAAACATTATCTCTTGTACACACCGTATAATCCATTAATTTACATAGAATGACAACATTTCCATCCCCTAGGCTTGTTCCATGGATTGTAATTGAAGGCCTATTCAAGACATGTCACTAAATAATACATGTTGTTTATATTACCTTTTTTACACAGAATTTAAATTAATTAATTATAATACTTAAAAATTATCAACATGTGTTCTCTTTATTATTCAATTGATTCATACATTTCATTTGATGTGATTTATATATGTTAAATGTCTAATTAATTTATTCATAATATTTATAACAACATAACATTTATAAGTCATAATATAATGATTACTCTATGCACATTAAAACATAAAACACTATTTAAATAACATGTGTTCTATGTACAATTCGGGTAACTAATACTCACCATGAAATTATGTGATAAGGAATGTGTGATACATGTCACATGATTAATAAATATATGAATATAATAAATGTTTGTAGTTTGTACATGTACTCACCACGTTTCCACTCAGGTACATGTTTTTTGCACTGTCAATTTTAAATAAATTTTCTTAATTTTTTAATAATTGTGGTGGATGAGAATCTTAATAAATTTTTATTGATAATTATGATAATATAATTGATTAATTAAATAATATAATTAATTTATTAAAACATGATTTATTTTAAATAAGAATGATATACATTAAATGAAAATTATTAAATGCATAATTAGTTTCATGAATGTGGATGATCATGAGCATAAACCATTCATTTATAGGGTATTTTTTTCCTTCTAATTCAGTATTAAATTAAATTGATAGTCCATGATCCATTCTGCATCTAAATATATAATGTCCTACATTATCATAGTTTATTTTATATAAACTCCCTTAACCAATTATTTGGTTCCTCTCACTTGAATTTGAATAAAATCTTCTGTAGTGGATGGAGTTCCTAGAGGAGTGGAGGTAGATGATGTTTAAATTCAAGGTAAAACCAATACAATATGTACATTGGTGGAAATTTGTAAAACTAAAACATGAACCAAGTCATGGTGCACGGTTTTTTCTCCTAGGCGATATTTAGTCTATCATGCACTAGATAAACTATCCATTAGGATAATATCTTTATCATACGATAGTTATAATATTTTTTTCTTTCTTTATGGTTAATTTCATTATAGATTTTTTTAGTCATCGCATTAATTAATTAATTTAACAAGTTTACAAGATATAATTAAAATAAATTGGTTTATGTGTAAAATGTTTCTAAGAAATGGTTAATAACATAAATAAAACCACATAATATTGAAAATCATGTGATAAAGATAAAATGGAAAATTTATGAATAAAGATTAATATCACATAATTATATATATTAAGTTGGTATAGCCTTCATCAATGTAGTTTAAAATCATCCCATAGTTCAATGTGCATGATATTATAATGTCGGGGTTCTTTAAATTATCGAGGAATTATAACTTTGTTTTTTGGGTCACCATAACTTAGTTTACAACAAAGGATGAATTCCAATGCAGAAATTGGTGTAACTGAGAAGTTACCGTTTAGTCAATTCAAATTAAGGATTTCAAGATTTGGGAGTCCACTCAACAAGTCTTTTAAATATGAATTAATATATTTGGGAAGATTACACCTACCTAAAACACTTCGAATAACAAGTTAGACCAATTTTTGGGTCACGATAAGGGGAATATAGGTCCATGCCAATAAAATGTCCATGTAATAGAATATTTTGAAACCAATGGTGAGGGATATTTTTTTCTACATAATTATGGAAGACTAATAAATTTAATATTCATTATCTAATTTTATAAGATAAAGTCAACAAAATTTTTGCTTCTAAATATTAAAAATAACAAGAAACATATCTTTAACTAGATAACCATGATTTATACTGTATAAGGATGACCTTCTCACTGGTACTGCATTACAAGAAGAATAGAGTCACTTTCACATTATTCTACTCCATGAAAGGAAATTATATGTGTTGAAAAAACTCATTCCCAAAGTGTCTGACCAATAGGCCACGGAGGAAGAATTATCTCTCTATGGGAAACATTTAGATGATGCCACATATTTTTGGTATCTCATGATATCATCCATGTATAAGGAGAATCATAAGTAAGATGAGGTTATTGATGTTTATAGCATGATGTATCAACTTCATGATCTCTATCAAGATAAACCAAGTCAAGTGAGATATTAGATCTCCAATTCACTATTCATGTGCATATTTGGTGATTCAATGCTATTTGGGTCTTATGTAGTCATAATTATTGGATATATAGAGTTCTTATAGATCTTGGGAATTAAATTCCATGATGAGATGTTCATAGATATCATCCTTTCATCACTTACTAAATCATTTTCAATTTTTACTGAAAAATATGTTATGATAAACATAAAGGAGACTCTTTTAAGTGTTATTAATCTGGTTCTCCAGGAAAAAAAGGACAATAAGTGTGATAAAATCACACTCTTTACGGTGAGTAGGAAAAGGAAGAATAAGGAAGAGGGTCCCAGTACTCACTCGAGGTCTAAAGATCCTAAGCAATGTCCTTCCAAAAAAATGGAGATCCAAATATTGGAGAATGAAAAGGAATCTGTACGTTTTTCATGTTGTAAGTTAGGCCATCAGAAGAGGCTATCCACCCAGAAGCATGTTAAAGCCATGTATTTGTTTTTTATAGAGTGTAATCATTATATAACTACACACTGGTTATTATATATATGTTTTATGCACAAATCTATAAATAAATGCATGAGCCATGAAGATTTAAAAAAAATTCCCTAGGAGAGGTGGATATCTAAGAATCCAATAAAGCATGACTCACTTATTTGCCTATAGGATACTACCATATTCTATTTACTACTCAAATTATTATTGTTTTAAAGAACTATTGTTTTTTCTAAGTGTTACTTAGAACATTATCTCTATTTCTCACCATGTCATGGATGGATTTTTTATGTTATAAAACAATTAAATAACAATATTTATTTATTAATTATCAGAAAAAATATTATAATTATATAATAAATCATGTTTTCATAACCCATATAACACCCATTTATGGAATCACTATCTTTGTTATGCAAATTATATGTGTTTGGGAAAGCACTATCAAGATGGTTATTTAGACTATTTTGAGATAAAACAAATTGAAAGATGTCATTATTTGTTTATAAATATAATCTTATCAACCACTATTAATTTTATTGGTTTAAAGGGAAACAGTGATTTTAGGTTATGTAGAAAATGTTGTTCATGGACATTTTTCCAGTAAAATATAGAGGTGGATTTTATTACTTTATAAATTTCATTGATGACTTGAGTAGATATGTCTAAATCTACTTGGTGAGGTATAGGTTAGAGGATGTTGAAAAATTCAAAGATTTCATGAATTAAGTATAGAATCAACTTGATAATAAGATAAAAAAGATCTGATCAAACTAAGGTGATTAATATCTTAAACAAGAGTTTATTAACATTATAAAGGATTTTGGGATTCTATCTCAACTCACTCCACCTTATACACCATAATGGAATAAATTAATTTAATTGTGGAATCATACCTTTTTCTAGACATGGTATGATTGATAATGAGTCATGAATATATTCCATTATACATTTGGAGATATTAATTATAAAATATGGAAAAAACACTATACTAAGTACCAACCAAAGTAGAGAAAAAATTTTTCATCATGTTATTTAGTGGAAAGACAGCTGTTTTTTAACATCCACAAGTCTGTGGATGTGATGTGTTTGAAAAGTCTGCATTTTGAAACAAACTATCACCCTGGGTCATAGACTGTAACTTTATAGGGAATCTTAATGAAACAATTGGATACTTCCTATACAACCCCTCCGAAAATAAAGAGACTATCACAAAATAATCCACCTTTCATGAGTACAAGAAGTTCTCAAGAATTAAAATTTGAGAAATATTGAATTTGATTAAGTTATTTCTCAATATACACGAGACATGGTATAATAACAGATTCCTGTGGAATAAGTTTTTCCTAAAATAAAAATACTATATTGGACCACCAGAGAGGTAAAAGAACCATAAATATATAGTTTTCTAGACACTGAATTAGGTGACTCATTATTGACTGAAAATAATGAACCTCCCTCCTTTAAATTGGTAGTATAGAGATTATAATCTATAGTATAGTATAAATCCAAGATTTTTGTGATCCATTCCATATATCAAAACCTTGTTTGGGTTCTCATCGATGCACCATTTGATGTCAATCTTATTGGGTGTAAATGGTTATTTATGTTAAAATTAGAAATACAAGGTAAATTAAATACATATAAACGATTTATAGATGAGAAAGGGTTTAAAAACATCAATAAATTAACTATGATTAAAATTTTTCTCCAGTTACCATGTTTAAATCCATCACAATTATACTTGCTATAGAATGATGATATAACTACGAAACATGGCACAAGAACATAAAAATATATTTCCATAATAGGAAAACTCATGAAGAAATCTATATGACATTACCATAAGGGTTTGTGTCTCTAAGAAATGGAAAAAAATAAAATTTGTATAGATCCATTAATGGATAGAATAGAACATCAAGGTTTGAGACATTTTGATTGTTGAATCTATAAAATACTTTGGTTTCATTTAGAATGAATCCAATCCATGTGTTTAAAATAGGTTTAGTGGGAGTGAGGTCATTATGCTAGTAATACATATTGATGGAATATTACAAATTGTAAATAATGTACCAATATTACGAATAGTAAAATAATGGTTAACTAAGTGCTTATCCATGAACGACATAGGTTACATAGATGATATTCTAGGGATCATTATCATTATTGATACACATAAGAGGTGGAATAGTCCAAGTCATGGTTTATAAATTGACCATATACTAAATATATTTTGTATCGAACAATCAAATATTGGATTGGTTCTAGTGTCATGTGGTATAAATCCTTCTAAGAAAATATGTCCTCGGGCATAAGAGGAGAAAGAGTGAATGAGTATGATCCCATTAACTTTTATGATAGGATTAATCATGTATTCTGTGTTACGTAATCTGATTAATATTTATGATTCCATAATAATGGTAGGTAAATATCAAAATAATATAGGTGAACAGCATTAGTTAAATATTAAGAATATCCTAAGGAATCTAAGAATAAATAAGAATACGTTCCGAGTTTATATAGTATATATAGAGATAGTCATATGGTTTTATATCGATTCAAATTTTCAAAAAGTAATAGAATGAATGATTATTAAATAAATAGTCGTTATTTAGGGCCTAATATATATTTTGGAGGAATGGGAGATCGATTTTAAAGGTCCTATGAGAAATAATATTTGTAAATTATTATTTGATTAAATTTTAAACAATTTAATCACAATGTAATATATAATTAATTCACTAGTTTTTCACCTTCCAAGGAATATTATTATTATTATTATTATTATATAAATGTAAATCTATGGCGATTAAGGAATCAATAAAGCTGAATGTGTAATTATACCTTTCAAAACCTATATCTTTTAAACCGAATTGTATTATTTCTAACCCTAATGTTATCCTTTTCTTGTTGTGAAAAACATAATCTAGAGAATCCTCTCAAGCCCTAGGGATAAAATCTCTATGAATTCTCTCAATAATGGAGAGAGATCCTCCTCCAAAAACACCATAAATTTTATAGAGATCATGGAGAATCTTTCCTAGAAGTGATTTTTATGGAGATCAAGGATGAATGAAATAAGGATAATGATCTTCTATGATAGTAATCAGATATTCAAATAACAATGATCATAGGTTTATGGTACACATTTGGATCATTGGTTGAGGGAATGTAAACTTTATTATTACAAATAATCAACATTAAAACATAGAGATGTTGTAAGATTAATCAATTAAGAATTAATTAATAATATGTAAATTGTTTAATTACTTTAATTATAAATTTTTTATGTGATGATCATGAATTTGGTTCAAGAGATCTAAGGTAAATTAATATTTAATTCAACTTTGTTGGTCAAAATGTTCTACGTTTATTTACATCTCAGATTAACCATGAGTATCATTTTAGATCTAGAAAACTATGTGTTATTAGAAATTTTATCTAGTGAAAGTGGGATTCTATTAGATATAGTTCCCTATAATCATCATATATTAACATTTTGACTAACTATATTAATTTTTTTAATATTAATAAACATATAATAATTTCATGATTTTTCTTTTTCAAGACATAATATATAATAATTTCTTAATATTAACTATCACACTAAATGTTCATATCATTTCCTGAGTATGATGAGAACCCAGAAGTGTCATGATAATATTCTTAAATATATTATTATATAGCTGGATGATATAATTTTTATGGAAAAGAATGATGTAGGCTATATAGGGTCGAGACTCATAGGATATTCTAAAGCATTATCATAGAGTATGACATATGAAATTTCTAATGCAGATGATTATGAGAATATTCCCACTAGTAGTAAATCCACATTTATAAGTGTCATTGGATGTTATGATATAAAAAACATATATTGGTCCTTGTAAATTATTATTATTAGTCCATATTATTAGTCATGTAATTTTATGTGTTGATTAAAATTGTGATAACAAATGTTAATGGTGATGTGGGATTTGTTGGGTGCATCATGAGTAGTATTTCAATAATGAATAATGCGAGAAATGATGTTTCCATTATGTTAATTTAAAGAAATTTATATCTTAGGAAATTTTATAGGAATGAATAAACCAAAATAAATAATTGTCCATCGTGTTCTATGGTTATGTTCACTTTTATAAAGTCAATAAAAGATACATCGAGAAAATATGTTGATAAAAAGAGCATGTGACCTAATTTATTAGAGATATCCGGATAAAGAGATTATATTACTTAATAAGAATTTATATGAGGTTTTGTTTCATTATGATTTTAACTCCTTTCTCAATTTATGAATTGGAATGTTATTATATTCTTAACAGTGTAATTTTGGTGGCTCCACCTAATTCCATTAAGAAATATTCCATGAGGGTCAATGATAAATAATATATGTTAGTAAATATTTTGGAGGAATGGGAGACCGATTTTAAAGGCCTAATGATAAATAATATAAGTTAATTATTATCTTATTATATTTGAAATAATTTAATCATGAAATAATATATAATTAATTCACTTTTTTCACTAGAACGTGAATAATAATAATATTATTATTATAAAAATGTGGTTTCATGAGGATTATGGAAACAATAGAGGCACACATGCAATTATAGTTTTTTAAACATGTATCCATTTAAACCCAATTATATTATTTCTAACCCTAACAATAACCATTTAATATTGTGAACAACATCATCTAGAGAATCCTCTCAAGCCCCAGAGATGGCCTCTATAATAATGCTCTCAATAATAGAGAGATATCCTCATCTGCATCCACCCTCAATTCTATAGAGATCAAGGAGAATCCTTCTTGGAAGTAATTATTATGGTGATCGAGGATGAATAAAACAAGAATTAGGATCCTTTGTGCAAGCACTCAAAGATTCAAATAATGATACTCAGAGGGTTATGGTACACATGTGTATCCCTAGTAGAGTAATTCTACACTTGATTACTATAATGAAATAACATTAAAACATAGAGATATTGTAAGATTAATTAATTAAGAATTAATTAATCATAAGTATATTTTTTAATTACTTATATTAATTATAAATTTATTATGTGTTGATCAGGAATTTGGTTCTACAGTTCTCATATAAATTAAAATTTAATTCAACTTTGTTGTTGAAAATATTCATCGATTACAAAAAAAATCTGAGTTGGGCATGCCCCATTGGGGCTTCTACTATTCTCAAAATCTATATAGTTTCTATACAATTTTATATTCTCTTATCCCTCTAAGATGAAATAGTTCAACAATATTACATGGTATCAACTTCTCAATTTTCAATAGATCATACATTACTTATATTCATCTATTATATTCATTGAATTAGGTTAAAAATGTATCAATTTTTTTAAGTAAATTCTTCCTTGATTTATAGAAATAATTTCAAACTAGTAAATAGAAGTAAAAAAACTCCCTAGTTTTATCACAATAATTAATTTAAAATATCGTATTATAAATTAACACATATATCACCCAATAATTTTCTCATTAATACCATGTTTAATTAATTCGAAGAAACATATAATATTATTCTTTTTTTAAATCATCCATGAAATCTGTGTGTATATTAAATCCTATCTATGTTGACCTATATAAATATATTCATCCTCTGTATAACTCCCCATAATTTTGAAATATATCAATTTTTTGGATGAAATTAGGCTTTATTCTTCATTTTCAAGTATAATAAATAACATAGAATATGCGTGATTTATAAACCGTGAATAAACAGACTGAAGTTCACCAAACTTCATCTTTCAAAAATATTTTCAATAAATTCTTCTTATTTTGGGATTTCACTAACTATTGGGACCAAGTGGACTATAGAGAACATGGATCCTATAATTCCATGGACCCATTCTCCCATATCCAGTGTGATAAACACATAATTTACATAATTTATTTTATATAAACTATATATTCTCATATATAACAATCCCATAATTACAAGACTTAAAAAAATACAATACATGAATTACCAAATACCATATATTTCTATATCTTTTGTGAATAAGGAAAAAATTATCTAACAAAAACCATGTCTTTATCAGTTATTGGACATTTTTTCAACTATTTAAGAAACTAATTAATCCATAATAAGCTTTCAACATCTCTAAATTAATTTTATACACAAGGTATCCCATTACTCATATCATGTTTGATACTTTTTTTATAACTTGGGGTAAATAGAAACATAAGAATTGTTGATCTCAAATTCTCAGTAAGGGAAAAAAATACAACTAAGGTAATCAATGAATAAACATGGAATAAATATTATAGTGTGAATAAGTAAACAATAAGAATCCATAATCAACTGAAACTGAGAGAAATAAATATATATGATAATAAATGAAAACTTTTTTATTGATAATTCTCATCCCATACTAATGGAAGGCATAATACATGGTATTAAAACATGTTTTTAAGGCCTTGTTCCAATTTTTTATCTTATTATGTGAAGAGTTATACACCAAAACCCAAATAGTTTTGTCTCTTGATACTCATCAATGCATCAAGGGGATATATAATTTTTGGCCACACACATCACCTAATTATGTCCAATGCGTCAGTATAAAATTCAAAAAGACATTTCGTATTATTCCCTAAGGTTCCTTTATTTGAATAAAAAACAAGGATATTTATATAATGGAGAATAAGGAATATAAATACATAATCAACCTATATTAGTAGTCATTAATCATAAATAATTTCATTAAATTTACCAATTTTATGAAAAGGGATAACCTAATCATAACTCATCCTAAGAAAGAATGTGGATGGTCAAACAATACATATTAAACTTTCCAACAATTTTATATTTTATAATAACAAAATATAGTACACCAATACTTTTCCCCATGTCCATAAAATGGGTAACATGGTCATAACCCATATAGATCAATATGGTAGATGGTTATAACAAAACATAACCTCAGTGTAACAAAGGAAACATAGAAGGATGTTGAAATAGATTTAATGACATCCATGCAAAAGAATACATGAAATATACCACCCAAGAAGGGATTAGAAATTAGATTTTTGTAATCATGAGTTCATTATACAAAAAGGAAAATATATATTAGAGTATAAATACTAAAATATAAACCCTATTATAGTAAATCCTTTTGAAAATTAAAATATAATAGGAATTGATAACTTAAAATAGATTTTAGAAAACATTTTTTAATATTGATGTAAAGGACAATGTTATAGGTCACTTTTAAAATCCTTTTTTGAAAGGTAATGTTAAAACTCTTTGAAAATAATAAATTTTAAAAAAATATATTCAATAATAAGGAATTGAAAAAATAAGGATTATCGTGTATAAATTTGTAGAGGAATACAAAACACATGAAAATGAAATGAAAAATCCTTTTTAATATCTTGAAAAACACAATTATTTAAATATTTCAATGTAAAATGAGTGGAATAATAATAATTTCCATTTATTATTTTTAAATAAGTTGATTATAAAATACCATGTGATAAAATATCTTGTTGGTACAACCTTGGATATTAAAAAAGATCTTTATGAAACATTATAACTCAAAAATAGATTTAGTTATTAATATACCATATGAGCAACATTATACTTGAATAATAACACATTTATAATTGTTTTTATGTGGTAAAAAATTATAAATTGGGATAATAAAACCTAATACAATAAAAGGGTAAAATGTAATAAAAATAACATAAATATGATCAAGATAACTATCATAACTCACTACATGAGAGTTTAGTTACCAAAAATCCTTACAAATGGGGAAAGAAATGAATTAATAGACACTGGAATAAGGTAAAATGGTTTATAATTTAAAAACCAAGAAATAAAAATATTATGATTAAATTATTTCCATGTGAACTGGATAAAAATTAAAAATAAAACATGGTGAAAAAAATGTATTATGTCTCAAAGAATTATAGTTGAGATAAAGAAAATCCTTTTGAATTTAGAAGCTTTCGAATCAACACACATTTAAAGGGAATAATTATAATTGAACATAAAATACCATGATTAAAATTTAATTCATGATAAAATATCTCAAATCATTATTAGATACACTACACAAATTAAATTAGGTTCATAATAAAAAATATGTGTCAACGAGATGATTTTGAGATGAAAACCCTTACCACTGTCCTGATTTATTTTACACTTACACTAAACATCCTGAATAATTAAATTAAATTCATCAAACACATACCAAAGAACCATATTTATAACTGTAACCATTTATACTTCTCATTTAATATCATTAAATATATAGAAATATTAGTTAGTTTTTACCCAGTTTAAATGTCGGGTGTAAGTAATATTTATCACTTTGAACTACATTTATCAAAATGGTGTTCGTGTTCATTATTATTAAAAAAATTATCATTAAAATATAATTAATGGTACTAGAATATAAATTCCATTATATTTATAAAGAGAAAAAAATTTCATTTAATTGAAATTTTGGTAACAAACCATGAAAAATAACAAAACAATGATCATGTTTCAGTGATTCAGATCGAATGCATAGTATTTTCTTAATTAATTAGTTAAATGTTGTTATAAACATAGAAAAAACAAAATAAAAACATTATTTACATATTTAAATCATATTATATCAGTAAATATGTTCTTATATTCAATCATGATATAAATGCATAATATTATTCAATTTGGCGGTTAAGTTGGCCCAAATATTTACCTACCATGATTAATGAATGATTTTGAGTATGTTTCTTTATTAAATAATTTTAAAAAATAATAAAGATATTATTTGGTTTCTATAGGTGTTATATATAAAAATTATTAATAATTATAAAGAAAATATAATTTAAATTAATTCATTGACTATAAATAAGTGATCATTTTCCACTTAGTTCGCACATTTTAAATGATTGAATTAATGGTAATCATTTGTTAACCATATCATTAATAGGTTTTAATATTCTCTATAATAGAAACATAATTATATAATAAGACTAATATTTATCCTTTCATCACATATTTATGAATATCCATGTAATACGGTGATGAAAAGGAAAATGAAAATCAATTGTTCCATGGAGGCAGTAGTCCACACGTACACATGATTGAATATTTAATTTTCCGTAGATCAAGACAGAGGGGTAATTTGGTGTAATTATTTGGGATAATATATATATATATATATATATATTACTTATTAATCTCCCATTTTATATGATCCCCTTAATTTGGTGAAGGAAAAAACATGTTGTGTCATGGAGGTGGTAGTATGCACAACACCCGAATATCATTTTCATTTTTCATAATTGAAAAAGGGAAATGGTTATTTATTATTATTGAAAGTAAATAATAACATTAATTATATAAATAATAATAATCTCATTTTATATGTATTTCTAAATTATAATTGGAAATGGATAAATAGAAAAGAAAGATGTTAAGTAAAAAATGATTCCTTATATTGGGAACATTGAGGTTTGATTAAAATATCCCTTACAAATGGATGGAAAAGGATAATATAATTTGACCAAAATCTCAAGATGTTCAAAGATTATTCTTTTACAATTAATTGGGATGGTATTAAAGTGATAACCCAATTTTTAGTACTTCCTTCAATTGGTGGCGAGAGTCCCCTTTTATAAGTGGTGAGAATGGCATTTTTTGAAAATATTTCCGCATAAGAACAAGGAATTGCATGTTAAACATGTAAATTGGATCTAAAATTGGAAAATAATGGATTGGGTAGGAGATAAGGTCAATATAAACCTCATATTCCCAATTATATTAACTTTTCTATCATTTTTCATTCTCATTTCCCCCTGAATTATTTCTCTCACCATTTTAGATTTTATCGTGGCAACAAGTTTTTATCTAAGGTAACATAATATTTTTGCCTAATAAATAAAGAGGTGGGTATTAGATAATTTAGATTAATTTATTATAGATATTAAATGAATTTCATTTTACTCAATTTATAAAAGAGATAAAAATTTAATAAAAAATTTGATAATGATTTTAGAACACTTTTTTAGAAATTATTACTTATGTTCCAAAATATAAAATACAATTTTTTAAATTAAAAACCACATTTTTCAATTTATAAGTTCTCATATAAAATTAAATTTTTTTTCATATAAAAATATTTCATAAATTTGTAATAGATATTTATATACTAATAACCTTATAATAGTTATGTTATTTATAAAATTGATATTTTCACCTAAAATTTGTTCTTTTTTGAAAAATCCCAAAAATTCATATTAAGATTATATGATTATTATTAATCAATTTTTTTTTAATTTTGATAAATTAAATTCCCTAAAATTTATAAATATTTACTTAAATAAAATCCAAATATATTATGGAAAACTGAACATATTGGAAAATAAATTTGTAAAATGTTAACTATTCATTATTCTTATTTCCTGTCAATTACTTGTAGAAACATTTGAAATATATTTTTTATGTAATAAATTTATTTTTTTAATAATATACATATTTTATTAGAAAACAAAAATTTTATATAAAAAATTAAGTATAAAATGGCTTTCTTAGTTATTTTAGCTGTACTAATTGAATTTCATTCATATTAAAAGTTTAAATTTTGTTATTTCTATAAATTTTTCATATAGTTGTTTTTTCTTATTCATCTACTCTAATTCAATAGCTATGTTTTCAAGATCAAAATTTATATTTATATTTCTATTAAAATATATCACAATTCTATTTTAGTTTTTATTGCATTTAGAGGAAACTTTCAAACACATTTGGTGTAATTAAACAAAGTTATGTGTTAAAATATTAGGGTCTTATAAATTATACCATATTAAAACCAAGTGACCTTTATGAAATACAGTTCACTATTTAAAACTTTCACAAAAGAACCTTATATTTGGTCCATTATGACACCCATCCAGCTTAGTGATCCTTCTATCATTATTAGATTTTTGTAAATTGATGACCCTTTTCAAAGTGGAATCTAACCTTATAAAAAGGGACTGGCCATTTTTCACTATAGTTTACTATTACAAAACAAAAAAAACCCTTACAAAATATAACATTTTCAATTCATAGGTATATATTTATTTTTTTCAGCTATAATTAACTCTTTTGAAATATTTAGGACTTGGCCATTTATTTTCCCATTCCAACCAAAAATTTATTAAAATATTTACATCTGTTCAAGGAATTTTCAATTCAATTTGGGTCTTTCTCAATCACATTAAATTACTCAAAGTATCATCCAAATGATCTAATTCACCTTCTATAGTATCTTTCATACACATTTCTCTATGTATGAATTCTTTAAACATTCATCTTTCTTTTTTTCCTTTAAAAACAATTCTCATGTTGTTTCAGTTGCAAGATTCTCAAAACTGTTCCAACAGCCTCAAATCATCTCAAAAGCACTCAGACCACCATTTAATGAATCTTAATCATGATTGAAAACAAATAAAACATTCTTTAATAATTCAATATGGTCTTAAATTCCCCTAATTAATTTTATTTTCGTCCTTAACAAATCACCTTCACCTCTCTTCTATAAAAAGGAATTCAATCTTATATACATAATTCTCCAATAGTCTTGAGAGATAAATAATTATTTAATTATGTAAAGGATTTAACAAATATTTCATATAAATGACTAAAAAATTAAACAATCTAGAGACTATGTGATCTATAGTCATTATAGAAAAAAAGTGATTAATCATAAAATAACTCTTATCTATAAAAATGACCACCATGTGACACCACATCAACAACCACATACTAGGGTTTGATAAACGTTTTAATAAATATAAATCTAAAATAATGTCTATATCCTAATTTCTATCACTCTCAATCCATAAATTTAATACTCCACCTTTTTTAATAACATCATCTAGGGATTCAAACTCGTAGTACACATGAGTTTTTTTGTCTCCCGCCCCCATTTACAGAAAAATCCAATGAAATATGAGGATACTATCATAAGTATTTCGATGTAGGTTTTAGGTATTAACAATCTTGACCTGTATAAAAGTATAAAATCAATACATGGACATTTATTTGGGGTTGATATCATCAATTTGATTCTTGTTCTGAATAAAATCTAGCCTTATGTCCCCATTCCAAAACCATCTCATTAATGGAGTGAAATATGATTTCAATGTGATTATGCTATGAATATTTTCTTATATTTTTAGAAATATATAATTTTTACATTGTTTATCACATATAATCTTGATTTGTTTCTCAATATACACTATAAAATCAAAAAAAAATCTTTAATCCAGACCATCTTAGTACAAGAACTTGTAAAAAGGAATATATTCTAACTCGGTTATTCTCAATGTAAATGGATTCTTCTTCTTATAGTTCCAAATCACATAAATTCTTATCAAACTAAATATTCTAGTTTGAGTGTATTTCCTATCATCCCAATCACATAACCAAACAAAATTAGTAAATCTAAATAGATTTAGGTTCTCACAAATTTGGTACATTAGCCTAATTTTCAAGGATTCATTTACATAATTGATAACTCTTTAGAAACCATAAAAATTTGTAACTTATTATCACTTTGATACCTTTAAAACATGATAACTACATATAAAATATTAATCAGGTATGTAATCAGATAATGTAATCTATATATTAGTCTTCTAATCTTCTTTTTGATTTATACTATTTCCTTCAATGTCCTTACTATGTATAGTCAGAATGTATATGGGGGAAGACATTTGTTTATAGTCTTCTATATCAAAAATATTTAATAACATTATAGAATTATTTTATTGGGAAGGAAAAATAAATTATTCTATTTTTAAAAATTGAAATCCCAAAAAATATCCCAATTCTCCCAATATGGACATCTAAAAATATGCTTTCATTTGTCTGGAAAAATATTTTCAATCACCTGATTTGTCACCTAAAATGATAATATCTTTAACATATATAAGTACAATGATATTAAATTCCATTATTTCCATTATTTAAAGGCTATTTCACACTTTTCCCTTAGTGAGCATCATTTATTTTAGGTGTCCATCCAACTTTGTGTAATCAGATCAAGGGTCATGTTTTGTCTTACAAAGAGCATTATTTATCATTTAAACAATTTTCTATCACTTTATAAGAAAAATAATTCAGTATAACTAATGTAGACATCTTATTCAGGATCATCAAACAAGAAAGTAGATTTCACATACATTTGGTTAATTTTATACTTCCTGTAAGCTACATGATCTAGGAAAATTCTTAAAAATTCCAATATAATAACAATAGAAATATTTTCTTAAATATTTAATCATTAAACTTATGAATAAAATTTTTATATAACTATAGGATTGTTCTTTGAGAAATTCCCATTATAATTGTTTTATTTTTTAATTCCAACTTATTCCCATTGAAATTTCTCCCTTTTTAGTATATGGATAACAACCCAGGTTAATGTTCTCTTAATATAATCATGTTCATCATTGGTAGAATCAACCCATTCCCTATTATTTACAACCTCAACAAATAAATGTGGATAGAATTAAGATATTAGAGTTGTTTAATTATCAAGCCTTAATCATCTAGTTTTCTAAACAAGTACAGTCTATTTTCTAGATATATTTTCTCCTTCCACATTATTCATTATATTTTTATACTTCTCTTTTCCATTTTTTTAACCTATACTTCATTAATTTTTTAATTTGAGTCAATATAAACAACACATTGTTCATTTCCTTCTTGTTCTTCACTGATATTCATAGAAATATGCTCACTACAATCATTAGAGTCTTTAGAATCCCCTTAATGTTTTTCTTTAATTTTTTATTTATTCTCAAATATTTCTACATAAAAATAGGCTAGAAATTATGAATCCTATTTTTACTACACATGTTTCATTTTACATTGGATAAATATCCCTAAAATATACCTTCCCTAAACTACTCATCAAACATTACCTAATTTTGGTTTTTCATCCTCTTTAAATAAGAAATATAAAACACATAGAAGTATTCAAAAGATAGTTAATCCTTATACCATATATCATAGTAGGTAAATTTTTAATTTTTTCATAGTATACAATTATTTTATATATAAATATCATTTTATATAACTTTTCTCCAATATAACATTGAGATGTTATATTTAGATACCGTGGTTCTCCCTATTTATACCATCTCTTTTTCTTCTTTCTACTTCTTATTTTTACTAGGGTATATCAGGAGTAATATACTCATTCTTAATTCCATTCTTACAAAGGATGAACTCAATGGATTTTTTGTGAACCTCATAATATTATTATATTTAATCATCTTGATATACCATTTAATTCATTCCGAAATATTATCCCAAAAATATTAAACATTTCCATGATTTCAACATTATTCTTCGTGAATATCACATTAGTCATTATTGTAAAATATTATATTAATGTGATGAATTAATGATCAACCAATGTTTATTTACAATTTATTGTACAACACACATCTGAATGTTTCAGTTCAAGTGTCCTTTTAGATTGGATTTCCACCCTTTTATTATATCATTTTCTAATTTTTTTATTTTTAGAAGGTTGTATTGATGTATTATCATTATATTTTAGGATAATGAAAGTCTATTACCACATATCCCTTGGAAATATTTCATATTCTTTCTTTATAGAGGTTACTCAGTCTTATGTGCCAAAACCTATCTTTATCTTTTACGTTAAAATTATAACAAATACTTGAGTCTCCAAATTGAAAAAGGTTACCATTGATTATTTCACCTTTAGTTATAACTTTTCCATTATTTATTATCGAGTTTATAAATGTATTTTTTATGAAAATAATATCATTAAATTCCTCATAAATCTAACTCAAACTCACTATGATACATTTAAAACCATTAACAGTCAAGACATGTTTTTACATCACCTTTTGGCATTTACTCTCATCTAATCTGATTTTTTTATCTATAGTGGGCCTTCTTTCCCAAAAGTAACCACCCCACCACAATTTTATTTAATATTCATCATGATATTTGTGTCTATAAATATATGTCATGAGTTCATATTTAAATAATCCATTTAATTCCCCTCCTTCAATATTTAAGAGCCACTTAAACAATAAGTGAATTTTCTATTCTGATACTCCTTTGATACTAGTTACCTCCAACAAATTATTGATTTTTTCATGGTAACACGGAAAAATATTTCATAGAATAGTGATCTTATTTTTCACACCTTCAATATATATTTTCTAACAGTCAAAAAAATTATAAGGTTAAATGAGATAAGTTTTAGTTCACTGTTTACTCATTAGAATTTATCCTTTTGTTCACTAGTTAGATACCACTCAATTCTATATTTATTTAACTCAATGGTATATTTATATTATACCTTAAAACATAAAACTTATTCCCAAATTATCCACAACTGAAAAAAACATTAAAACCCATTTTTTGATGGATCTATTAAGTCTTCTTGTGAATCACTAATTTTTATATAAAAATATTTATTCCCTCTTTTTTCTTCAGTTTTGAAGAACTTTTCCTTCTTAGGTTTCCATTGACTATAATTTATGTATAAGTAACTTAATCAGTGTTTTTTACAAAATAATATTTTATATCTTTTCTCTTGGAAACTACACTATTACATGAAATTGATTTAATATTTTTATTTTTCACATGCGTAGTTTTTACATATGTTTTTGTAAAATATTTATCAGTAGATTAAGATGACCCCCATTTTATTTCCAACTTTTTTACCATAATCATATCTAATTTAAAAGTATTCTCATATTTTGGACACCTTGTTTTAGTAATGTTTTATTATTATTCCATTTTAGAAACATTCTTCTTAAACTCTTTCAACATTCACTATTTATCTACAATATTCACCTAAATAACTTTAATTAACTCAATACAATAATTTTAGTTAATGTAGAATTTATATTTTTCATTCATAAAATTCACATCATATTTATTTGGGGATTTTATTACCTTAATTTTTGTGTGATCCTCTCTGGTAATATTTCAAGAACATATTCTAAAATGTGTTCATTATTGGTTTCATTTAATTTTACCCAAATAATTTATATTTATTCATATTTTAAACATGATCTGCGAAGTTACTAACTTTTCCCACACAATATTCACCATACTAACTATTTTAAGTAGAGTATTCATCCACATAATTTATTAAAAAGATTCGCTTTTTTCTTATTAAACCATTTTCCTTATTATCATGTGATTTTATAACTTATTTAGATGCCTTTTACCATTCCAATATCCAAGGCCTTTAACCATCCTCCTCATATTTATACTCCACTCCCTTTTTTAAAATCTAGTCAATAAAAAAATATCCAATTTCACCATACATAATGTACATAAGTATAAGTTCTCCTTTTTCTTACTTCTACCATTTTCATGTTTTAGAGATAAGGTTAATTATTTTCTTATGTTCATTATTATTTTCCTAATAATCTTATCATTCACTAGTGGACTAAATTTTATCATACATTAAATTATTTTTTTAAGGATTTTAATTCCATTTCCTCCCAGTAATTGTTTTTTAGAATGTTTACTTTCTCCATTTTATAATTTTGGAGCATGTTCTACAACTCATAAAGGGATAATTCTTCCTTCTCATTAGATTCCTGACTATAAATAAATTTTCCAAAGTGCCTCTAAATCCCTTGATGTGACTCACTATCTAATTCACACTATGAGTGTAAAATTAATTATAGTACCTATTTTGTAATTTAATATCTATTCCTTTTAATTAATTGATCCTCTCTTATTCAAATATTACCCTTACACTAATGCAGTGAAATTGTAAATGAACACAATATATAAAATGGTTTCGTCACAATGTGGGTTCTTAATGTGATATGGTTTAAGGTTGAGTTTCATGATCCTTAAATATAGTAAAAAATATCTGATAATACAAGATATGTAAATTTACATTCTTTGATTCATGTATAATTGTCTAGATATATAAAAATAATTGATGTGTACATCCTTCAACCTGTACAATGAAAAAAAATATGGTGTTATTTATACTAAAACTAATAGTATCCAAAAATATATTTTTCTCATGTGTGAATAAAATATTATATTAATTTTTAGAGTTATTTTCATCTAATAATAATATCTTCTTCCTCAATCTGGATCTTTGACAACAAAAATAATTTTATGAAATAATCATTCTTTTCTACCTCCCATCTCAAGATTTCAAAACACTAAACATATGAATGAGGGAATACAAGAACATTAAAGTATTCCTTTCCATAAAATTAAATCAAATATTTTAATAAATATATAATTTATTTCCTTAATATAGATATTCAATTAGTTTCAATAATTTTTGATATTCTCTTCTTCCTATTTGATACATCAATTTTGCAGTCATTCTCAATATCAACATCTCAATTCTTCATAGATCTTCCCTTCTTAATTTACATTTTTTATATTCATAGATTTATGTAAATAATATTTCTAAATATATATATATATATATATTATTCCTTGATTTTTGAAAAACACTATAGTTTGATGATGATAATGAATTTCAAATATCATATTTAAAATTACCATATATATCTCCCTCATGATCATTTAATTAAAATACATGTAAAATAATTCTAGGAAAATGATGATTTTATTTTTAATTAAATTATTCCATGAAATTCATTGGTATTTTAAATTATTCTCATGCTAGCCTACATGAGTACCATCATGACATGCCCAAAACCCCGTAGAGTGGCATCAACTCACTTTATAGAATTTTATTCAGCATGATTCATAATTTTCATCTTTAGTTAAATCTCTTTAGAATATATTTGATGATTAAATTAATGATATATTGATCATGAATCATTTTAATTTATCTTCTTCAAATATCATCCATAAATTCTTCTTCTTTGAAGAATTTTCTAACTATTTATCTCAAGGTGACCGCAATGAAACTATAATTAACCCCTTTAAAACATCATTGGACCTTATGGAATAGAGTTAGAAAATATGAAATTGCCCAAATGAATCTTACAGTTGGTCCTTGATGAACCTTATTTTAACTCATTGAGTCTTTAAACTTATTTATATTTGAGTAAACTAATTATCCTTATAAAGGTATATTTCACTCTTATGGAAAGTGAGAATCCCTTAAAAAATAATGTTTTCACATATGGAACTGAATTATATACTTATAAAATACAATATCCCCAATACATTGCAAGATACTCAGTTATACTAACAATGATTTAACTTTACGAAATCTTATGAACATATCCATTTATTTTTCATCTCTAACATAAAATTTCTATAAATATTTACATCATTTTTTGGATTCTTCATTTGAAATTACGAAATTTTTAATCACCCCAAACCTATTCAAAGAATTATGTAAAGGATACCCTTTATATAATACATTAGTATTCAAGATCTGTGCTTCCTGTATGAAGTATATATATATCATTAAAACATTGTTCTTATTTTAATAATATTTCTCATCCTCATTCAATTTCGAGTTTCTCAAAACTATTCCAACTACCATTACTCATATAAAAAACACTCTAGTAAAAGTATAATGATTCTTACTCATAATTTAAAACAAATAAAAAATTATTTTTTAATTACATTATGTTATTTAATTATGATTCTAAATATCTATAATTTCAACCACTCTTTAAAATTTTTATAAATTCCATTTCACTTTATTTATAGTTTCATTCCATTAAATTTTTTTATATGTTTTCAAAAATTATCATGAGTGATTGATAATAATAGGAAATTATAATCCACATTATAATATGTTGGATACAGTTGTTACAACTAAAAAATATTGAACTATAAATTTTATTTTTTTATTAATTCATGTGTTCTTTTAATAAATTTTAATATAGCATTAGTTAAAAGGCCAAAGATAAAAAATAATAATTTGGGTGGAAAAATCTACCCAATAAGAAAATTTTAAACATAATACTAGTACAAGATCATCATTCTTATGTTTTATAAAACAGTGGGGATTTCCCATGTCACTGAGGGTTTAGTGGTGTACACCAGGACAGTGGTGACCAATTGAAATCCTCATTGGGGTCTATCGTGGTTCTAGTGAGAACCCCTACCCACCCATTCTAGGGAATGTTTTGTTCCTTTTAAATTTAATGCTTTATTAAAATACAATATTCTTCCCATAAATTTTTCATACATTTAGCTGGGTTTCTTCCCTTCAAACATTCCTCTATTTTGACTCTATATCCTTCTATCTATTATGGGATTAAGTTCCATAACTTCTGTTGAAATTTGATTTTTTAGGTGAATCCCCCATGACTATCTATTCTTGGTTTTGTTCAATATTTTAATACACTCCAACATTAATACATTATCTAATGGTTTTTGTATTATAGATATGTTTCTTTTGAAAGATATTGATTCATATTATGATAATTGACTAGTGGGATTATATATTTATGAGGTATGTGGTGAATATGTTTTCCCATTATTTAATATGAGTTTCCTATTCTTTTTAATGTGTGTGTCATGGATGGAATATATGATTTTCTATATATTAACCTCGAAAATATTTCTTTATGATTAAAGAGTGCCATTATTACTAATTGGTACATGAGAGGCCCTTGATGGGATATTTTTGATTCCACGGTCCTCTGTAATGTTGTTATGAATGTAATTTGTTATGTAACATTATTTTTGGAACATAAAATTAGTTTTTATATATATTATAGATCATTAAGCCTCTTTATGTTCCCCTATACTACCTCCAGACAACAGGTAAATCCTCTCTAAGATAGGATAACATGGGATATCCTTATGGATGTATTTTGATTTTGTTGATAGTTCTTTAAGTTGTTTTACTTATGAGATGGGGGAGGGTTTATTCCACCAAAAATAAAATGTTTTAGGTAGGATTCAATATGGATATATGAATTGGAAAGGTGGTGTGTGAGAGAAATGAGCTATTATTAAATATGGAAATGAAATTGGATTCTATGTGAATTTATAATTGTTTTTGATAAGGGGAGTTTGATATTATGTATATCTAATTAGACTTAGAGGTAAGGTGTGATATTATTTTTTTCATATTCCTTATCTAGATATTGTGATTAAACAGTATTATATTATACAATTAACATTTAAATGATATTAAATTATCTTATTATCCATTTATTTACTGAGATATGGAATGGGGCACTACTCCCACTCAGTCATTGAATTTTGTAATGGATTGGACATTTTCCAACCAAGAATATGGGAAACCATGTTTATATACTGTTATACATAATACTAAATAAACTCTTAGACTAGATTGTTATAGAATAATTGAATTATATTCTAATATATATCATTTTTATAGAATTTTTATATATCTTCACATGTTACGCCCTCCCTCTATGTTATGGGGGATATTTTCAGACTCATGCAAACATTGGTCGAAGTGGGTATAGTTTCTCACTAGGTGTATTTGTTAGCACACAATAAATTGATAACTATTTAACAATATTTTTATTGTTTGAATCTAAAATCATATATATTGTGGATTTATTTTGGGAAACCATTGGTGAGGATTTACTGTGTATTTTCCTCATACCTTATACATGAACCTTGTTGGGTGTCAAAAACATTATGGCTAGGGATGGAGGTAACCGAAAGGGATCGATAAGAGATGTTTGAGAATATTAGATGGATAGAGTGGGCGGTATGACTTTGGAGAATCCTGAGTCAATTATTTATGGTATTCCATACTTTTCATTTATAACTATTATATCTAATTAGATGAATATTATATACATAACATTATAATCATTGCTATAATCTTATAGGTTTAGTGCATTTGGAGTCTTGGATACAACAACAACATGATCATAATAGATCAACATCATCTCCAACTATGTTATTATTAACTAGTACCCTTCATATACATATCATACTTAAATACATTCTTCCTAACCTAGGAAAAGGAATCATAAGAAATGGTGAGCTCAAATTCTCAATAAGGTTAATAAAGTAAGTTTTCAATGATCACATAATTATAATATGATCGCAAGGGTATTAGAACGTGATATTACCATTTATAACCCATACCTAACATATCACATATCATAATCTTGAGTCATGGAATAAAAAATGATAGTTCATAAGACACGAATCATAAAGGAATAATAGAACATGAGCTATGAGAGTCTAATATAGGAATAAGATATGAGTTCATGGCATAAAAATAAGTACACAGAATCATTTTCATAGTCAGGGATCACCTCCAAGACTATCATAGTGTATTTTGTTCACTACCCATTCCGGCATATCCTTAATCAAGGTTCACTCCTAATACTATCATAGTGGATATAGTAGCTTACTGAACTTGCTTCACTAATCATTTGAGTCCTTATTATCTCCTGATAAATCCATCTTTACCCAATGAATTGGAGAGATATATAATTCTGGAACCACCCATAATATAATGAAAATAAAACATATGTGTCGAAAAAGATCATAAAATATTCATCAAATCATAACTCTTTTAATGGAAAATAGTTTCATAACAATTTGATTTTTTCATCAAGTATAACCAGTGTAAAATAAATAGGTTTCATAGAGGTTTCATCATAACTTATTTAACCCCTGGAAAAGAAACTGGGTTTACACTTCCATATTTAAATAATTATCATCATAATCTATCTAATAAATTAAAGTGGATGGTATCATTGAATGATATCCCTATCAAACAATAAGTAACATCAAAGTATGGTATCATAAAATAAACATGCCTTTAAAATATCAGTAGAAAAATTATAGACGAAAATACCCTTTTAACATTATAATCAATTATTTAAAATACAAAAACTTACCAAATTTGAAGGAAATATTATTCTTTGAAAAGATTCTTGAAATATTTGAAGGAATCATCAAATTATTCAGAAAGTGTGGCTAATGGAAACTCCATTCATGTTGCGAACTTCAAAATAATAATTCCTTTCACATATTTAGATAAAACTGAAAAGTAACTCATTCAAAAAAAATATTCATTTTCAAACCTTTCATAAAAATACATTCATGAGTGAATAATAATTTATAAAATCAGAGGAGAATATTGAAATCAATCTTTCCAAAATTTTCAGGAAACATGGATATGGAATAAAAAATATTTTCTTACCGAATATAGAAATAATGTTGGTTTTCCATAAAAGCATTTCTCCATAATTTTGAGTCCTTAAAAAGAGGAAAGTGAAACAAAAACATTTAATATTCCTAAATAAATAAATTATAATACATTTCAGGGGATAATTTATAGGTTGGTTATAAAATATGATTATCATAAACTTAATAATAAAAAATACTGATAAACAATGAGGTAGAAACATAAATACCATAACTCAAGTTAAATTAATTTTTAATGAGCCGTAAACTTCTATATAATAAATTTAAATTGATTATAAATCTATGAAAGAGTCGTTTTAATACTTATAATATCATATATTATCCACTTATAACATTTAAATACCGATTTATTAACACTTTCATATTAAAATCTTTATTTTGGGTGTTAACTATTTCATATTTCATGAGAATTTCATTTGAAAGTTATAGTACTTGTATTTTGATCATGATAAAATCATTTATATATTTTTAATAATGATATAAGTATCATTTCTATTCATTATATATATATTCATCCATAAAAAAAAGATAAATAAAAATGTATTAAACTGCTCATGGAGAAGGTGTGTCATACATATGCATGAATGTTGTTTTCACTTTTTGAAGGATGGAATGAAAGAGAGGTATTTAATAAATAGAATTTATAGAATAATTATTATATATTATATATTATATAAATTCAAAAAATATTTTATTATTTATATCTATGTAAAATAGAAATGAACATCGAATCACATCTCTTTGGGAAGGTGGCAGTCAACATGTTCGCATGAGCGGCATTATCATTTTCCAATTGATGGGAATGTCTGAAGCTATATATGATATTATAATTAATGGTGAATAATTTTGACATAAATATAATATATAAATATTAAATCCTTCAAAATAACCATCAATGATATATGGTTATGGAAAATGAATTGTATTGCTACATGGAGGCGGTAGTCCACACATACACACGAGCGATACTTTCACTTCCCATTGAATAAAAAGACTATTAATAATGGTGGTTACATAATCATAATAAAATTTTAGTATATATAAGATACTAAAGTTATTATTTTATGATGAATGCCATATATTTACCATATGTAGAAGAATAAATATATTGAAAGAGTTTTGGTAGGATGATTACCTCTTCTTCGGTGTGCCAAATTTAAATCTATTTTTAAGGATCCAGGGAATGATCATTTAATAAATCTATAACCATTAATCAAAGGATAAATATGTTTAGAATATTATTTTGTAGTGTTAAATAGATATATAATTCTTAATGTTTTGTAACGGAAGTAGCGGTGGGATGTCTTTTATTAAGTGGGGGAGAGCACACAATTATTAATTCTTAAGATATTAAAATATTATACAAGAAAAAATCTTCAAAATGGATAGGTATTGAATTTTATAATATTATAAGGTCAAAATATATCCATAAAATAGTATTTATATAGTTCTAATTATCCATCTTACCCTTATCTCTTTGTTTAACCCCCTGTAAAGTTGTTTTAACCTTAACCATTGTAACAATTTTTTATATCAGTTATTATTTATAATGGACAAAAATTAAGTTGAACATATTAACTAATATTAATTATTATATGGAAAATATGGAACAAATTTTATCATATTCAATTTACATAATTTTAAATTATAAATTCTAAATTAAACCTGCAAAATGCGATGAAAATGGGTTTTCTTAAGATATGATTTCTTAAGTATAAGAATGTTTTTTCACAAAAATTCGAAAAAAAATTGAGACTAGTGAAACTAATTGGATAAATAATAATATAATTTAAATACCTTTAGTTGATACCATTTGAAAATAAAATATAATGTTTTTAATACTTGAAAAAAAATTATTTTTTTTTAAAATTACTATTTTCCACTATTCTGAAAAAATTTATTTTCTAGAAATTCTCAAAAATTCACCCTAATATAATTTTTAAATGTTTATTTTAGAAATAATTTTCATTTTTTCAAATGAATATAATAAAATTAGAAAAAAATATATTTTTTCCTTAGAAAAATAAATAAAAACCATATTGAGGTCAACTGTATTTTTAAGCACATAAAACATTACTAAATAATTGAGTACTTATTCATGAATATATTTTATTTATATAATATCATTATATATATATATTTCTAAATTTGGTTATTCATAATCATATATTCAATTTAATCTCTATTTTATAATGATATACTATATTTTAGTTCATTTAGACTCCGGATTGCATGTATCACAAGCTATCGAAGAAATTAAATTTATTTAAAGAGAAATATATCATAAATTCATATATTGTTAAGTTATCTACCCCCACTCACCAAAAAAATGAATTTCTACATCAAAGTTATATTAACCTAATACAAAAATGAGGATATAGGTATATAACCACATCCTCTGTTTCCCAAGATGCATCTTAGAATTTCTGATTCCTCTAAATAACATTAACAATATGATTAGTCTTGTTCTATATTGATTTATCACTATGATAAAATATTTCTATAAGTCATTCTTTATAATAAATCTCATGATCTAGTGGTAAACCTTTTGAGTTAGTATATGTGGAATAATAGTTATATACTTCCTCAAATAGATACTTGGAACCTATCATGAACTTGAGAGTGGCTCGGTGGAAGTGCTATGTGATAAGATATAGAATCTACTTTTTAAATAATATCATTGGGAAAAATATACCTAAGGCTCAGATTTATGTTCTTTTTTAATCTCATAACATTATTATATGGATAAATTAATTACAATACCTTATTACTTACTTCAAATTCCAAATATCACAAACGATTATCAATATAAAATTTCGATCAACTCTATGATTCGTTAGTGTGTTGTAAAATAGATATATCATTCATAGTTATTTCCTCTGTTATATCTAGTCCTAGTATATTTATTTCTCTATATTTATCCAAAAATATTAGAGTTTTATACTTCATTCCATGGAAAGATTCATAAGGAACGTTCTGAATGCTTGAGTAAAAAACATTATTATAAGAAAACATGACTATAAAAGGTGTCCATCCCAATAACCTTTGAAATATATTAAAAAATATATTATTATATCTTATAGGGTTTGAATGGTTCTCTCATATTGAATATATTTATGAGGATTCTATGTTGTTCTGAAACTCAAATATATATCCATATTGTGCTAAATAATTCTTATGTACGTCGATGTAAACCACATATCATGATTAGATACAATAGAATGATGTACTCTAGTAACCCTTACCACATTCATAATATAAATTTTGGAAAGCTAATAATGTGAGAAATCCTCTCTGATAAAAATTAAGTGTGTTTAATTTGTAAGAAGATAGACTATATCCCAAAAATAATTATTTCATTTAGATGTTTTGGGGAGTCTAAAGATAAAATCCATGGCGATTTATTCCCATTCCCATTATAGTATAGGTAATAGTTGTAAAATCCGATTATAATTCTTCTCTCAGCCTTAAATGACTAACATATCAAGATAAAAACTCTAAAATCTCTCATTTAATGTTTTCCCACCTAAAATACTATTTCATATATCCATACATCTTCGTACTTTAAGGATGAATAGGGAATGATGAACTGTGGTCTTCATCCAATAGCTCCTTATTCATGTCTTGTTTTTATGGGACACATAAACGTTTCATGAACCTTATCATTCCATCACAATCAATGTTAGACTCAGGAAAATTTCTTATCTTCTTATATAGTTTTACATCTTCCCTTTAATCAACTTTAATCATTACATTAATAGATGGTTGAACACTCATTTTAGAAAGATAGGATTTATCCACTCCCTTAATGTTTTCTAGATCCTACCGTTTAAAAATATAGAAATATTGTATCTTATGTGATTCCGAACATATATATGCTAGTATCATCCTTTCAACTCAGATCATCTATAACCTTGTTCTTTTTCCTAGAATAATAATTTCATAAACATTCATAATCATTAATCAAACCGAACCATCTTATATGGATATTCTATTCTCTTTCTAATTGAATATATACTTAAATATTTTATGATTAGTATATATATCACACCTTTCATCATAAATATAATTCCACCATATCTCTAATTCTAGATTAATTACAGATAAATCCAAATCAAGATTTGGGTAATATTTCTCGTTAACCTTAAATTTTCAATTCTCATAAGTTGTGACTATATCATTTTATGTGATGAAACATCACAAACCCTACATTAATATATCATTATTTATCTCAAACTGTTCTCCAGTGTAATGTTGTATAAGTACAAGTGTCATATCTAACCTTCTATTCAGTTCCTTTAAATTTTCCTCACATTAATCTTTCCAAAGAAAATTAACTCCCTTCGAATTTAAATGTCACGACCCGCCCTCGGGGTCCGTTCCGTGACTACCCCAAGCCCGCCTTCCATAGGCGAGGGGCTGGTGACTAGCACCAAGGCGTAAATCCCGGTAAAAAGGGAACGCATTGCCTTTGTAAAGTAAACAAACACCACAGAGTAAGCAAGCGGAAAGTAAACACTTAGCAAAAGCAGAGTACAACTGAAAGTGCGGAAAAGTAAATGGGCCAGTATACAAACCCAAACTAAAAGTAAAGTACAACTCGAAAGGGAAAAAAACAACTGAAAAGTAAAAGCCGATACACCGGGCTGTCCACTGGAAATCCCACCTGAAGGGTGGGTACAGATAGCTCCACTGCTCCACGGGTCCCGCCGTCCGCTCCGAGCACGTCATGTCCAGTGGTCCACCTCCAGGTACCGTCCTGCTCTGCAAGCCCCAGCTAAGATCAACGCTGTCCGTCGTCTGCAACCAACACAACGTAGTGCGGGCAAAGCCCGTGCAGGGGTGAGTATAAGCTACTCAGTAGGGACCCCGAGACCCCTGAAGGTCTCTCAAATCAACAAAGGATAAACCACGAAGAAAGGAACAATCACGAAGTAACAACCGACACTGCTTAGGTATATGCCCATACATATACCTAAGTCATCAATTCAAATACGCTCCAACCTCCGAGCCCAAGTACAACTCAGTCCACACAGGAAAGTAAATGTATTCCACACAGGAAAGCAAAACGTAATCCACACAGGATAGCACAACACAATCCACACAGGAAAACAACAGGATTCAGCTCACACAGGTATACATCTTCAAAGGATGATAAAGATGATCTCTGATCCATCTAAGTCGTCGGACCCACGAAGGATCGATAGGTAACTAACCCCCGCAAAAGACCCACACAGGATCGGGCCCACGTAGGACCTGTAGGCGCTGGTTCACACAGGACCGCTGAGCGCAAAGACCCACACAGGATCGGACCCACACAGGATCGGGCCCACACAGGACCTGTAGCACTGATCCACATAGGATCGCTGAGTGCTGAAGTCGTCGTCATCGAATCCACACAGGATCTCTGTACTGTCGTCGTCGCAGTCACAGTAGCAGTAGTAGCAGTAGTAGTCATAGTAACAGTCGCAGCCAGCACTAGGGTTCCCGCACACAGAAAGCTCATTCGGAGGGTCCGCTCCACGAGCCGAGAGGCTGATACATCAACTGTCACAAAGTCCAGAGTTGATGTATCCAAAAGTTCCGTATCGTCTACAGGAACTCAACGCAACAGACAGCGCGTCGATCGGACGCCCGGTCTGAGAGTTATTGGCATTTTCATCCCCGGGGCCCGGTTGGTTTTTAAGGCAAAATCAACCCGACCGTACTCCACCTGCGTCCAAACCTCGGGCGGAGTATGCCAAAAGAACCGTCTCACTATGAGGAACACAACAAAGCTGACGGCACGTCAATCGGACGTCCGTAGCTCAAGATATGAGCGTTTCCGCTCCGAAGGCCCGGTTGGTTTCGTGAACGAACCAACCCAGCCGAACTCAAAGTGTTCCGAAACCTTGAGTGAGATATACCGAAACGACCGTCTTGATCCAAGGATCGCGTTGCCACAGACGGTTTGTCAATCGAAAGTCCATGGCTCATGTTATGGCCAAAAGACCGAAACAGTCTCGAAAATGGGGGGTCCGGGTCCGGGCCGACCCGGCCCAACCCCCCCTGGGTCGGCCCGAACCGGGTCGACCCGTACCGGGTCGAACCGACCCGGATCCGAACCCGTCCGCTGGACCCGGCCCGGCTGGTGGCGGCGCGGCCAGGGTGCCGCGCATGCGCCGCACGCGGGGGTTGAACCCCCCCCCCCCCCCTTTCGGATCTCGGCCGGCTTTTGCCGGCCGTTTTTAATAAACACACGGGACCCGCGGGTCCCGCCTTCTAACTGAACTGGCGTCCGGCTATGCCGGCCGCCTTCCCCCTCTCCGCCGCGACCATAGCCGCGGCTCATCTGAACTCCGGCGGCCGGCGAGGCCGGCCGCCCCTGGCTGCTCCGCCGTGGCCGTAGGGCCGCGGCCCTTCTTGATCTCCGGCGCCGGCGGCTCGGCTGCCGCCGGTCTTCCCGTCTCGCCGCGGCCCGGTACCGGCTGCGGTGTTCGTCGTCCGGTGCTGTGCGACGGCACCGCGCCCCTCCACCGCGCCTTTGATTCCCCTTGACGCAGCGCGACGGCGTCGCGTTCTTGATGATTCTTCCACGGCACGGCACGACGGCGCCGCGCAATATAATCGTACGATTATCCGCGTGGTGCGACGGAACCACGCCACCTTGTTTCCACCCGCAAGATAAATCAACAAGAACGATGGAGGGGGTTCGGCCGTGTTCATGCGGTCCGGCCCCCTCACGTTAAATAATAACACAAATTTATAATCCTCACGTTAGTCATGCTAGAACCACGAACAAGGATAAATAAATAAACAATAACAACAACCCCTACCTTGAAAATTGACGTCGCACGTCGGTTATCGCAGAGAAAGGCGTCGCGGCGTCGGACGTAGATTCCGTGGACGTCGGGGTGCGTCCGAGGAGGAAACGACGTCTCTTCACTTGTCGCTATGACGAAGAAGGGAGGTACGTTGTCGTTGGCGATGATCACCACGGTCGGCGACTTCTCCCTTGTCGAGGAGGAAGATGAAGACGGAAGAATCCGGGACACCGAGTCTTGAAGGTCGTGGGATCGATGTTCTTTGTCGGAGAAGAACCGTTCTTCACGTTCTTCGTCGAAGACGAAGAAGATCTTCAAGTCTCTCAACGATTCTCCCAAACCTCTCAAGTAACAAATAAACTAACCAAAAATAAATTAAGCTCACACTTAATTTATTAACACAACCCAACCTTTGAAATTCAAGAGTTTGAATTTCAAAACTCAAATTAAACTCACTTATTAATTATACATGAGTTGTATAATTAATTAAGTGTTAAGTTGTCAAGCTTTTAAGAGGGAGAGAGGGGAGTTAGGGAATTTGAAAAGGTGGGTCTCAGGTGGGCCCCTCCTCACCTTAATCCTCTATTAGGTGGTTAAACCACCCAACTTCCAACAAAAGATTATAACCACTTTAAAGATATAAAATAAATATTGTATCACAAATTTATTTTACTCTTCATTTCATCCAGAAAATTAAACATCTCCTCCTAGGAAAACGCAACTTCGGAAAAGGTCTTCTTAAGCGAATATCGGCGCTGCGAGTTCATCGGTGTCCTCGGATTTCAATTCCGAGCACCGGATCAAAAGTTAGAAATTCCCGCTCATTCGTTCACTGAACGTACACGAGCCAAACTTCAGAAATTGATTCCGGGCACACTGGGCCTCGGAATCAGGTGCCGTCAGAAACCGCGCTCTTGTAAAATTCCAAAGAAAATTAAGAAAAAATTTTCCATTGAATTTTACGGGTCTTTACATTACTCCCACCTCAGGGCTTTACGTCCCCGTAAAGATACATCAAAAACTAGGGAGACAAATGAGGGTACTGAGCACGCATCTGAGCCTCCCTCTCCCATGTGCTCTCCTGGAGATTCTCATGCTTCCATCTGATGCGCACAAGAGGAATCGATCGCCCACGCAGGACCCGCTCCTATCGATCCTCTATCTCCACCGGGACCTCCGTAAAAGTCGTCCCATCGTCAACGTCAAGCTCCCCATGGTCAATGATGTGCGTCGGGTCGTGCACGTATCTCCTCAGCTGGGATACGTGGAAGACGTCGTGCACCCGGTGCAACTGAGGTGGCAGAGCCAGGCGATAAGCCACCTCGCCAACCCTGCTGAGGACCTGGAAGGGTCCGATGAAGCGCGGAGATAACTTGCCGCCTCGGCCAAATCTCCGAATACCACGTCGAGGTGAGACCCGCAAGAAGACGTGGTCGCCATCCTCGAACTCTAGTGGCCTCTGCCTCCTGTCAGCATATGACTTCTGCCGGCTCTGAGCTGTCCTCATCCGCTCCTGGATGACCTGGACCTTCTCTGTCGTGGCCTGGACCATCTCCGGTCCCATCAGTGTTGACTCCCCAGGGTCTGTCCAGCACAAAGGAGATCTACAAGGTCGGCCGTACAACGCCTCATATGGTGCCATCCCGATGGTGGAGTGGTAGCTATTCTTGTACGCAAACTCCACCAACGGTAGGTGGTCCTCCCAGCTGCGACCAAAGTTGAGGACACATGCGCGGAGCATGTCCTCGAGAGTCTGAATGGTCCTCTCCGTCTGACCATCTGTCTGAGGGTGAAAGGTTGTGCTCAGACGTAGCTGCGTCCCGAACGCCTCCTGTAACCCCTTCCAAAGCTGGGAAGTAAAGCGAGCATCTCGATCGGAGACGATAGATGATGGCACACCGTGGAGCCGCACAATCTCTTGAACGTAGAGACGTCCCAAGCTCTCCACTGAGCCCTGCTCTCTAATGGGTAAGAAGTGTGCCGACTTGGTGAGTCAGTCAACAATCACCCATATGGAGTCGTGACCTCTGGAAGTGCGTGGAAGTCCAGTCACGAAGTCCATAGATATGCCGTCCCACTTCCACTCCGGAACCTCCAAGGGCTGTACAAAGCCCGCTGGTACCTGATGCTCTGCCTTCACCTGCTGGCAGGTGAGGCATCGAGAAACAAACTCTGCTACTGCCTTCTTCATGCCCGGCCACCAGTGCTGTCGTCTGAGGTCCTGGTAAATCTTTGCCACTCCAGGATGTACCGTCAAAGGAGAAGTGTGAAACTCTCTCAGCACTTCCTCTCGTAAAGCGTCTGGTACCATGGTACGTCCTCTGAAAAGGATGTCGTGCTCTGCTCCAAGGGAGAAACCATCAGGTGCCTGTCCCGAGGATATCTGTGCACGCCGTGTCTCACAGTCAGCGTCCTCACGCTGTGCCTCTCTGACCTGTTGTAGTAGAGGAGGGGTGACTGTGAGAGACTGGAGGAAGGCTGCTCCATCACTATCCACGAAGGATATCTGCAAAGAGGCTAGCTGAAAAGATTTCTCCTTTGCCGAAAAGTGAAATCCAGTCTCATCCCCTGGATGAACCACGTTCCTTGCCTAATACAGTCAATCCTGTCATGATTAGTTAATTCATGGCATGGATGACGTCGTAAGGCCTCGACTCTGCTACCAAGAGATCCAACCGTTACTCTCGCCTCCAAGGGTTGAGTCACACTATCGGCATCAGTGTGTGGTCACTGGGTTTCCTCCAGTACGAATCTCACAAGTGAGGGTCAAGTCAATAGTTTTTAACCGGCACCTCTTAGTAAAAACAAACAAAAGACAAGAAAACAAAAGTCACCAAGGCAAGTTTCTTTTATTACTTCAACTTAAAGAACAAGGTCACAAGGCAACACAAACTACGAAGCTAGAGGCATTATGGGCCAAGGCCTCTATGCCTGGAGCTAGTCCCGCACTAGTCCACCCGCTTCCGGAGCTCCATGATCGTAAGCTTCAGCTGCCTGAAGCTATGCTCTCCCCTGAGGTCGGGGTGGACCTCCTGGTGGTGGTGGTGGTAGTGGTAGAGCCTCAAAACGTCGCCCACCACCTGCTGCTCGGCCAGCTCCTCTGCCTCATCCGCCTCCTCCCTGCGGACTGCCACGGTCGAACCTCTGCCTCTGCCTAGGTGGTTCCTCAACCGTCTGCTGCTCCTCTGCATGGCGGGTCGGGCAGCCACGAGCCATGTGACCTTGCCCGCCGCATGCATAGCACTTTCTTCCACTCGAATGACTGGCTCCACGCTGTGTGCCCCGCACTACTGAGCCAGTGTCCTGAGGTCGTCTGCCAGATGGTCTGGTCTGTCTGGACCCCTGAGTCATCCGTCGACTGCCTGCCGCGGAAGACTCTGCCATGTGCCGCCCTGCGGTGGGTCTCGGTGCTGGTGCAGACTCAGCAAGGAAGCTATCGATCAAAAGGGACCGCTCCAGTACTCCTGTCTGATTCGGTATGCTGAGGGAGATCAGCGATGCCCTGATCTCGTGTCTCAAACCCTACTCGAAGGTCCGGGCCCGGAAGAATGGGTCTCGTACCATGTCGGTCGAGTAGCGCGAGAGATCAGTAAATCTCGCCGAGTACTAAGCGACCGTCATGCTGCCTTGCCGCAGCTGTAGAAGCTCCTGGATACGCACCACACGAAGGGTGGCTGGGACGAACTCCGAGCGGAAAAAGCTCTCAAAGTCCGTCCAAAGTAGAGATGCCTCATCGTGCACCTGGAGCATCAAGTTCCACCATCGTCCTGCTGCTGCGTGTAGTAGGCTCGCAGCGAGGATCACCATGAGGTCTGCTGGTGTCCTCACTAGCCTAAACACACGTACCACGGCCTCCAGCCAGTCCTCTGCTGCTTGGGGATCCGTCTCCCCGCGAAACCTGGGTGGTCGCTGGCGCTGAAACTCATGCAGTGCGCTGAGGCGACGCGCATCGTCAGCGGCTGGTGCTGGAAGCATCGGGGGCTCGGTGGGTAGAACTACCGCCGGTGCCACTGCTGACAAAGGGCCCTGCACCGATGCCTTGTCGCTCGGTGGGCTGTCGTCACACTCGACTCTCGGAACCCTAGCTGGCTGCCGTCGTGGGGCCATCCTGAATAGGAAACAGGTGCGCCACGGTCAAACAGTATACATGGTGAGCTGACACAAGAAAATCACAAAGAAAACTTTGAAACATACACGCAATCAATGTTTTCGTGCATTAAGTCAGAAATCAGAAGTCAGGGTCCTGGTGTACGGATACGTCGGCCGCCGCACCAACACTGGAATCCCTGGACTGATAACCACACTCAATATGCTAAACATTAATGCTTCACATAGAAAAGATCAGAGTTCACGGTAGAACTGAACTCCTCTGATACCAATTTGTCACGACCCTCCCTCGGGGTCCGTGCTGTGACTACCCCAAGCCCGCCTTCCATAGGACAGGGGCTGGCGACTAGCACCAAGGCGTAAATCCCGGTAAAAAGGGAAGGCATTTCCTTTGTAAAGTAAAGAAACACCACAGAGTAAGCAAGCGGAAAGTAAACACTAAGCAAAAGCAGAGTACAACTGAAAGTGTGGAAAAGTAAATGGGCCAGTATACAAACCCAAACTGAATGTAAAGTACAACTCGAAAGGGAAAAAAGCAACTGAAAAGTAAAAGCCGCTACACCGGGCTGTCCACTGGAAATCCCACCTGAAGGGTGGGTACAGATAGCTCCACTGCTCCACGGGTCCCGCCGTCCGCTCCGAGCACGTCCCGTCCAGTGGTCCACCTCCAGGTATCGTCCTGCTCTGCAAGCCTCAGCTAAGATCAACGCTGTCCGTCGTCTGCAACCAACACAACGTAGTGCGGGCAAAGCCCGTGCAGGGGTGAGTATAAGCTACTTAGTAGGGACCCCGAGACCCCTGAAGGTCTCTCAAATCCACAAAGGATAAACCACGAAGAAAGGAACAATCACGAAGTAACAACCGACACTGCTTAGGTATATGCCCATACATATACCTAAGTCATCAATTCAAATACGCTCCAACCTCCGAGCCCAAGTACAGCTCAGTCCACACAAGAAAGTAAACGTATTCCACACAGGAAAGAAAAACATAATCCACACAGGATAGCACAACACAATCCACACAGGAAAACAACAGGATTCAGCTCACACAGGTATACATCTTCAAAGGACGATAAAGATGATCTCTGATCCATCTAAGTCGTCGGACCCATGAAGGATCGATAGGTAACTAACCCCCGCAAAAGACCCACACAGGATCGGGCCCACGTAGGACCTGTAGGCGCTGGTTCACACAGGACCGCTGAGCGCAAAGACCCACACAGGATCGGACCCACACAGGATCGGGCCCACACAGGACCTGTAGCACTGATCCACGTAGGATCACTGAGTGCTGAAGTCGTCGTCGTCGAATCCACACAGGATCTCTGTACTGTCGTCGTCGCAGTCACAGTAGCAGTAGTAGCAGTAGTAGTCATAGTAACAGTCGCAGCCAGCACTAGGGTTCCCGCACACAGCAAGCTCGTTCGGAGGGTCCGCTCCACGAGCCGAGAGGCTGATACATCAACTGTCACAAAGTCCAGAGTTGATGTATCCAAAAGTTCCGTATCGTCAACAGGAACTCAACGCAACAGACGGCGCGTCGATCGGACGCCCGGTCTGAGAGTTATTGGCATTTTCGTCCCCGGGGCCCTGTTGGTTTTTAAGGCAAAACCAACCCGACCGTACTCCACCTGCGTCTAAACCTCGGGCGGAGTATGCCAAAAGAACCGTCTCACTAAGAGGAACACAACAAAGCTGACGGCACGTCAATCGGACGTCCGTAGCTCAAGATATGAGCGTTTCCGCTCCGAAGGCCCGGTTGGTTTCGTGAACGAACCAACCCGGCCGAACTCAAAGTGTTCCGAAACCTTGAGTGCGATATACTGAAATGACCGTCTCGATCCAAGGATCGCGTTGCCGCAGACGGTTCGTCAATCGGAGGTCCGTGGCTCAAGTTATGGCCAAAAGACCGAAACAGTCTCGAAAACGGGGGGTCCGGGTCCGGGCCGACCCGGCCCGACCCCCCGGGTTCGGCCCGAACCGGGTCGACCCGTACCAGGTCGACCCGACCCGGATCCGACCCGGTCCGCTGGACCCGTCCCGGCCGGTGGCGGCGCGGCGGCGCGGCCCGGCTAACGGCGGCGCGGCCAGGGTGCCGCGCATGCGCCACACATGCGCCGCACGCGGGGGGTGAAACCCCCCCTTTTTCGGATCTCGGCCGGCTTTTGCCGGCCGTTTTAATAAACACACGGGACCCGCGAGTCCCGCCTTCTAACCGAACCGGCGGCCGGCACAGCCGGCCCCCTTCCCCCTCTCCGCCGCGGCCATAGCCGCGGCTCATCTGAACTCCGGCGGCCAGCGAGGCCGGCCGCCCCTGGCTGCTCCGCCGCGGCCGTAGGGCCGCGGCCCTACTTGATCTCCGGCGCCGGAGGCTCGGCTGCCGCCGGTCTTCCCGTCTCGCCGCGGCCCGGTACCGGCCGCGGTGTTCATCGTCCGGCGGGGTGCGACGGCACCGCGCCCCTCCTCCGTGCCCCTCCTCCGCGCCTTTGATTCCCCTTGACGCGATGCGACGGCGTCGCGTTCTTGATGATTCTTCCACGGCGCGGCGCGACGGCGCCGCGCAATATAATCGTACGATTATCCGCGTGGTGCGACGGCACCACGCCACCTTGTTTCCACCCGCAAGATAAATCAACAAGAACGATGGAGGGGGTTCGGCCGTGTTCATGCGGTCCGGCCCCCTCACGTTAAACAATAACACAAATTTATAATCCTCACGTTAGTCATGCTAGAACCACGAACAAGGATAAATAAATAAACAATAACAACAACCCCTACCTTGAAAATTGACGTCGCACGTCGGTTATCGCGGAGAAAGCCGTCGCGGCGTCGGACGTAGATTTTGTGGACGTCGGGGTGCGTCCGAGGAGGAAACGACGTCTCTTCACTTGTCGCTATGACGAAGAAGGGAGGTACGTTGTCGTTGGCGATGATCACCACGGTCGGAGACTTCTCCCTTGTTGAGGAGGAAGATGAAGACGGAAGAATCCGGGACGCCGAGTATTCAAGGTCGTGGGATCGATGTTCTTTGTCGGAGAAGAACCGTTCTTCACGTTCTTCGTCGAAGACGAAGAAGATCTTCAAGTCTCTCAACGATTCTCCCAAACCTCTCAAGTAACAAAGAAACTAACCAAAAATAAATTAAGCTCACACTTAATTTATTAACACAACCCAACCTTTGAAATTCAAGAGTTTGAATTTCAAAACTCAAATTAAAATCACTTATTAATTATACATGAGTTGTATAATTAATTAAGTGTTAAGTTGTCAAGCTTTTAAGAGGGAGAGAGGGGAGTTAGGGAATTTGAAAAGGTGGGGCTCGGGTGGGCCCCTCCTCACCTTAATCCTCTCTTAGGTGGTTAAACCACCCAACTTCCAACAAAAGATTATAACCACTTTAAAGATATAAAATAAATATTGTATCACAAATTTATTTTACTCTTCATTTCATCCAGAAAATTAAACATCTCCTCCTAGGCAAACACAACTTCGGAAAAGGTCTTCTTAAGAGAATATCAGCGCTGCGAGTTCATCGGTGTCCTCGGATTTCAATTCCGAGCACCCGATCAAAAGTTAGAAATCCCCGCTCGTTCGTTCACTGAACGTACCCGAGCCAAACTTCGGAAATTGATTCCAGGCACACCGGGCCTCGGAATCAGGTGCCGTCAGAAACCGCGCTCTTGTAAAATTCCAAAGAAAATTAAGAAAAAAATTTCCCTTGAATTTTACGGGTCTTTACATTAAATTAGTGATTGGATTATATATCCATGAAAATTTTTCCATAAATCATTGATAATACCTAGTAAAAACAAGAAAATATTGTATCTTGGACATTGTGGTTACTCTTGTCAAATTTTCAATAACATTCATATTTCATTGACTCACTAATGTAAAATCACTTACTATTGTATTACAAATGAATCTTTTTGTTGATAAATTAACACTTGGAAAAAATTTCATATATCTTCTCATTCCTCAGGGTCTTCTATATAATCCTCAAGTAATCTTCATGCTTTTCCATATTCTTAGAATATATATAAGAATGTTTTTTTAAAAAATACCACAAACTGATCAAGGTAATATATAAGGACTTCATTCATTTAAACCATGAAGATAATAGGGTAATTACTATGACCAATGCCATCACTATAAATTCATTGTTCTTATACCTTATACAGAGCACTATCTTCGGTATGTGTTCACTTTTTCCCCTCAAGTGATAACATTCATATCCAAGATCAATCTAGGGAAAATATTGAGCTCTATATAATTTATTGAAATCATAAATATTAGAGAGATGATACTTATTCTTTATTTTGATCTTGTTATGTTCTGGATAGTCATATAGAGTTACATTGATCCATCATTCTTCTTAAATCTTATCAAGTGGTAACCATGGTGACACACATGTCTAAATGAATCACTTATCAAGATGTTTCTAGAGTTTCTTCTTCAATTCCTAAAACTCAATTGGGTCCATTCTATATGGATTTATTGAAATAAGTGTAGTACTAGGTATGATTTCCATTAAATTTTTAATTTCATTATTAGGAGGAATCCTAGGAAACAATTATGGAAAACATCAACAAACTCTCATACAATTATCATATCTTTTATTTTGAGTTTCTCCATATACATTTGAAATGAAAACCCCTTTTATAGGAATCAATACACTCATAATAAATGTAATTTCCCATTCAAGTTCATATTTATCATAACAATAATATATAATCATATTTTGGTTTATAATATAAAATATGACATCTATTTATAAGAAGTTAATGAGATATTTATGTAAATAATTTCAATTCATGCCTAAGATAACATGAGATTCCAATAGAGAGAGAATAACTAGATTTTCCTAGATAACATTCCCATAAACATAAGTTGAATTAGAATCATAGACTTGTGATTCAATCATCTTACTGTTATGGGTTTTCACTGATAAATTAATAGATCATCATTTAGGTGGTATTGTGATAAACTTAGAAAATTATTCAGATAAAAAAAGATGGTAGATCTATAATCAAATAAGACATTATAAATTCTAGAGTTGATGGTATGTGTAACATTCACCACTTCATTATTGTACTCCACATTAAAAAAAGTGATAGCATGAGATTTACCCTTTCCTATAGGATCAAGATGTTACTTATTTAAACCATTACCTTTAACCATTGTATTTGATCATTGGTTAAAATACATCCCATAATCCAATAATTTGAAACACAGGAGTGTGGGTGGTGAATTCAGTGGTTATTTTTCACCATTATTATAACATATATTATTAAAATTTCATTGGAATTTGATTTCTTGATGACCTTCCATCCCATACATAAAACATTAACCAGAACCCTTAAGAAAATTTCCTCTATGATTCCTGCCACACATCAACTACAAAAGAAATATCATCTTATTCTCTCTATTTTTTTTATTAATATAATTTCCTTAGAATTCCATATTTCCATTCATATAAAAACTATGATATTGATGGGTAACTCCAATATCCATTTCCAGCATGATAGTACACTGAACAATCTATTCATATCTTTTATAGTTCTTTATGTATAATTCCATTTGGATACTTGGTTTTAAACTCTTGAAGAATCGACTAACCTTACTTTTATTTTGGATTCTAATACCATAAACTTATCTCAAAATTCTTGTAAAATTTACTTCATAAGTACTAATATATTCATTATCCTTTTGTATTAGTTCAAGGATTTCCTTATCCATTTTAATGTGTATAATATATGGAAATAAATTTTTAAAAAATAAGCTACCAAACTCATCCTACTCCCTGGAGTAAATTTATTCCCATTGAATCAGGGTATTAATAAGATTCCACCATTGTTATTATTCACCTTCCGAATAATTAACATCATAAATAACTTTTTCTTGGTATAAACACCAAATAACAAAAAAAATTATTTTTACCAATCCATTTCTCAGCAACTACTAGATCACAAACCCCACTAAAGAAGTTTTATTTTTCCACTTGAAGGACTCCATAGAACGTTGTTACTCCCTTTTTTCATTTGTATTATTAACATGGTTCATGGCCTGAGAATGTTTCATAAGACTAGAAACTATATTTTTCATTCCATGTCCCATATAATTTGGTTTCTTAAGGGTATATTCATTCCATTTTCGATCACATTTACCATTAACATTATTCCTTTAGTCATAATCCGTTGTCTAAAACCAAAAATCATAGTGTGAGAAAATACAATCATAGTGGGAAAAAAATAATCATGAAATATAATTTATAGAATATCTAAATCTTGACACATTATTAGAAATATATCAACCCTTTGTTTCAACCATGGTCTTACCTGATCACCATATATTAATATCCTTCATTATTGTTTGTAAAGAAAATTTTAATGAACCAAATTATATCCCATGAGAGTTTAAAACTTGGTGAGTAGTAAGGAAATACTCACCATGTACTAGTATGATGGATGAGATATTATTTTCCAACTATTTTTGCAGTTATCACTCCTAGATTAATTTATGTCAAAAACCACGTCCACTTATAGTATCCATATAGAGATTTTTTTTGCTTATGAAACCACACTCCTTTATTTACCATATATTAATTCATTCTATTATACATTGGATTATCCTAAGGCTTCTCACAAAAGTTTTCTCCTCATAGTTTCAAAATTTAAGAAAAAAATTCTTTAAAAACACATATAGTGACCTATATTTTTCAAAAATAAGTATTAAATATTATTATAAGAACATTCAATACCTAACATTATGATCCATTATATAAGGATATTAATTTCGTTTTCTTGGAAACATAGATATATAAAAAATTCTATATAAAAGGTCAACATGATCTACCACTACATTCTCCATAACTACCACCCTTTTTACACATATCATACAAAAAACATTCCTTCATAATCAAGGGAAATGAAACATAAGAAAGGATGCACATAGATGCTGAGTAAGGATAAAAATGGATATATAAATTATCACTTAAGAATAACATTTGCATATGGATTGGATAAAATTATATTTACATTTTGGAAGGCATACCTAAAATATAATAGATCATAATATTGAGTAATGTAATAAATCAAAGAATTTTGTAATGCATGAATCATAAATTAATCCAAAAAACATAATCCATGGGAGAATAACATTGGCATAAGAAAAAAGTTTATGGCATAAAAATAACCACATAAAATAATTTCCTTAGTCAATTATGAATTCCAAGACTATCCCAGTATATTGGGATAAATTCAAATTCCATTATATCATTTTCAAGGTTCACTCACAATATTATCATAGTAGACGGAGTTCCTTACTGAGTTGATTCCACACCCCGTTTTATTTTTTATTATCTCATGGAATATCCATATTTAACCAATTTATTAGAGGGATATATAATTTGGATACCAACCTCCTAATAATAATATAAAAACATATGTGTGCCACAATATCATGAAACATTAAACAAATCATAAGTCATTGAAAGGAAAAAAAATTCCTAAACATTTAATCATTTCATTATTTCATTACCCCTAGAAAATAAACAAGTTTCATAATGGTTTGTTCATAACTCAATTAACCTGTGGGAAGGAAATATGTTTTATAGAATAATACTTAAATTATTATCATTATCATCCATCAAAAGATTTAAATTATATAGTATCATTGGTTAATATCCTTATTAATGAATAAGTAACATCAAGGAATGTTAGAATAAATGAAAAACACATTAACAATTTCACTACAACATTTTTGGGGGAAAATACCATTTTCACCATGAAAAAAATTATTTAAAATCTAGAAATTTCTCAAATATTAAGAAAAAATTGAAAACCTATAATGGAATCTTCAAAGCTTTGATAATTGATGTTGGTGTGAAATTTATTTATTTTTTGGTATATAAAAATAAATATTCCTATGGAATTTTTGGTAAAAAAAGTAAAAAGTACCTCATTTAAAAAGAAGGAAATAATATTAAATTATTTTTTTTAAAAAAAATCATAATTTAGTAAAAATTAATTTAAAAATTATTAGTAGAACAAAAAAATTCTAAAAACCTTTTTTTCAAACATGGATATGAAATAAAAAATATTTTCAACTTAACATATAAATAAAAAATTTATTCACCTAAATATTATTTGTACTCTTGAGTTTTTTAAGAGATAAACATGAATGAAAAATACATGATATATTAAATTTTTCAGTGGAGAAGAAAATTCCTGGGATTCCTGAGTTATATTTCATCAAATATAATCATCAAAAAGTTAATCATCAATAGTCATCAAATACAATTTAAATCTCACATAAATCCATTTCCCCAAGTTTGACTTATTTTAAAATCACTCTAACAAACTATATGACACATTCCTATTTATTATAATTTTATAACATAATCATTTACATACATATAATATCATATATGATCTAATTATAATATCACAACTCCAATTTAGTAATAATTTATTTGTAAAATCATAGTTTCCTTGGGTTAAGAGTTTTTTTCATTAAAATTCTTATTTTAGTAGTTTTGCTCCTTGTAATTTGATCATGATTCAACTATCTAAAATTTTTTATTCATGATATAAATATAATATTATATATATATATATATATATTAAAATTCATCCATTAATGGTAGAGAAAGAAAAGCCAATTACACAGTTCAGGGAGATTTTATGTCATACATACGCATGAATGTTGTCAATTTTTGAAGGATGGAATTAAAGAAAGGTAAATAATAGTTATAATTTTTAGAATAATTATTATATAATATATATTAATGAAAAATATCATTATTACCATCAATATAATGTATAAATTATAATCAAATCACATCGCTTTATAGAGGTGATAGTCCACATTTACACATGAGTGATGTTATCATTTTCCAATAGATGGGAACATAAGAATATATATGTGATATTATAATTAGAGAAGAATAATTGTTTCATAAATATAATATATAAATATTGAACCTACCATAATAACCATACATGAAATATGGTTATGGAAAATGAATTGTATCACTACGTGGAGGTGGGAGTCCACAAGTACACCTAGGCAATGCCTTCACCTCCCATTTGATGGAAAAGATGGTGAATATTGGTGGTTTCATAATCATAATACCATTTAAGTATATTTATGATACATAATTTAATATTTTATTACCAATATAATATATTTATAGAATGTATAAAAATAATGAAAGACATAAGGTCAGATGATTAACATTTCTTCGATAGACTGTATTTAGATCCCTTCATAAGGATCCTTGGAATGGTTTTTAAGAAGAAAAAAAACTCAAAATCGTTGATAGGGAAATTCAAAATATAAATTTTCAAGGTTTTATTCATATATAAGGCTCATAATTGGGTAATGGAAAGAGAGTAGGGTTGTCCTTTTGTAAGAAGTTAGAGGATACACTTAGGATTTAATAAAAGATTAAAATATTATAATTTCATTCTCATTAAAAATATTTCTAAATGTCTATATATTAAAAGTTAAAATATTATAAGGTTTCAAAATTGATATAAAATAATATTTATACATGTTAAATTGTAAATATTACCCACATGTCATGGTTTAACCACGTGGTAAACATGTTTTGACCTTAATCGTGGTAATGAATATTTAACTAATTTACTATTCATAATGAACAAAACTCAGGTTTTACATATTACATAATATAAATTATGATGATTCCATATATTTAATAATTTTATCAAAATCAATTCATAAAATTTGTAGAATTTAATTTTAAATTAAATAGACAAAACATGATGAAGAGGGGTTTTCTAGAAATTGTTTTCTGAAGTATAAAACATTTTTTAACTAATAATCAACATAAAATTGATCTAAATGACCTTAATTAATTTGATAACAATATAATTGAACTACTTTTAATTTTAATTATTTTTTTAAAAAAATTAACTTTTTAAATAACTAAAATTAAAAGATAGTTTTCTATAATAATCGATATTTTCCAATATTCATCCAAAAAATCAATCTTTTCATAAAATTATCAAAAATTTACTGTATGTTAATTTTGATATGATTATTTACAAAATTAACTTCATTTTTTAATTAATTTTCTAAAAGTGGGAAAAATTAAATATATTTTTTCTTTATAATTAATAAAAATCATTTTTCAAGGTAAATGCATTTTTGAACCATATAACAAGTTTACTAAAAAATGGACTACTTATTCATAAATATATTTTTTAGCTAAGAAAATTATAATTTTTTTTTCAAATTTTCTTTATTTCTATTAATATCACTAATTTAAAACATGTTTTGACTCTTTATTTATACTTAGGAAATGTAATTTGGAGACAAGAATCATTAAAAATTGGAATATAAGATATTATTATGTGTTGAAAACCCTTGTATTAGGATGTTACAAGTTACCAGGGCATGAGATTTTTGATCTTTATTTTTTAATTTACAATTTTTATATTTTACAGAGTATAATATGTAGTTTATGGTTTATTATTTAGCTCTTGGACCTTAGTGTAAATAGAGAAATTGTTCATGCTTCATATTTGATATGTAGGTTTCACATTAAATTTTTATTCTTGTAAGTGATTGATTTTATGATTCCAAGAAATTGTTTAATTAATTAAGTTATCAAAAGTAATAAAACATTTACTTATATATGGTATTATTTGGACATTTCTTTGTTAAATCTATGTTACTAGTTACTCATATTGATGAATAATTATATAGATATTATTTTTATTATGTTATTGACCCTCAAAGAGGGTAGATGAGGCTAAATAGAACCCAAGTGGTTTAAGGCCCTTGTGTGGATATGGTCTGTATAGCGTAACATGATGTGATGCATATTTTTTCTGTAATTAAAATATCAATAATTATGATATATGTGTTCTATAAGGCCCCAGCCTTAAACATTACTTAATCTTGAGTTATTACAATATTACACATTGAAGATATTTTCCGGTTTAGAGTTTTAGAGAATTAGATCATAAATCATGCATTACATTCCACATTTAAACAAGGTGGTTACATTAAAGAAAATATTAAATTTTCCCATCAATGGAAACATATTTAAAACAAAACATGGATTCTTTCATGACACCTCCTTGACAATATCATCAAATCATGTACCTTTCCCTTGACCCGTGAAAAACATTTAAAAAACTTGGGATGAGCATAAAAATCTCAGTAAGGGATATAAAAGTACGAAAGGAGAACATTAGTCCATGTATACATAAGAATTAATGAAATCATACTTTACTCATAAAACATAAGAACTTCAAAATACCTCATAAAATAATTAATAAATCATAGAAATCATAATATATAAAGGTAACTTGAATCATTCATAACATTCTTATGTAGGGTGTAACCCTCATGGTTATGTTTGGAATACCCATCACAGTATATTCCCTAAATCTCTTCGAAGAAACCTTAGCTTTTAACCCCATCGTGTTACCCAATGAATTGGAGAGCTATATCAGGCTCACTCACCCTTAGTTTATCACGGAAACACCCGTCTTCATAAAAAAATACCAAGAACCATAACATAATCATATCACATAAAACATGCATAAAGGAAACATAACATTTCCACATTTAAATCACAAGATATCAATACAACACAATGATATAATAAAAACACTATCAAAACAATTTTCAATACCAAAATAAAGGAAAGGTAAAATATGGTATTTATTTTTCATTTAAAAAAACGTTATGTCTTGTAGAGGAAGCCAAACTCAAATACTGGTCACAGCGGCAGAGAATTCGTTGTCACCGCATATGTAAGACAAAAACATTCCCTTTTGTCGTTTAGTAAAACGCTTCATATAGAAAGATTCCTTTTGAATAAAAGTAAAAGCCAAAGGGGTTTATACACTGTATAACAGAAAGTTGTTTATAAAACAAAATATGCCTCAATGAAAGGATATTGAGACGAAGTCCCATACCTCGTGTCTGACTTGACTCGATCGTTCTTTAATCTCCTTTAAATCGGGGAACTCCTCTTGGTTTGAACCAAAAGGGTTTCTTGAAGATATTTATGCCTAAGGTAAGGATTCTAGGATGAGGAGAGGGACGTGAAGAGATAAAATGAGCTGATATTGGCTAAGCCAATGGCTTCAGAGGTGTGGTTAAGGAGGAAGAGGTGGGGGACTTTTATAAGTGGGAGGAGGGGCACTCTTGGAAAGTCAAGAAATGTTACATGATATTAAAACGAGTTTCAGATTTTAAAGGTCCCAAATTGATATATATCGAGGATAAGGTGATAAGGGTTCTAAATATACTCATCCAATAGGTTTTTGATAGGTTTAAGTCTTAGATTTTACATTATATTTTCATTTTATTTAAATCGTTAATTAATGAGGTAATCACTGCATCATCATGGTGTCATAAATAATTTAATTTATTTAGTGTCTAAAAATTATAAAAAAATACAATGATGTAGTAAATTGTTCTCTATTTCCAATGATTATTTATAATCTAAGATATCATTTATGTAGACAGAACTAAAATTTTTTTACTTAGGAGTTACATACTATTGTGATATTCGGCTTTCTTTAAAAATAAAATGATAAAGTGTCACTATCACCCAAAAGTGATTACATGGGGTCCCAAAGTTTGACACAATGAATCCCATGGTCGGACATGACACAACCAGTATCAGTAGGACACATTTTTGGGTCATTTGTTATTATTATGATATTATTCGATTACCCTTAACTACCTAATTACTAATTAATCATGATAATTAAAGATAATTACCGTCGTCACTATTCACAATGTCCAAAAACAAAAGAGTCTTAATTACATAATTTTGACCTTCTGATACCAAATATGGAATCCATTTTACCCAATTCCAAAAACAAAATTTCAATAATTAATTTAAAAATAATTCCCGTGGTCAAAACAAATAGCGGGGTTTTTGAAATAATATCTATGAAAAGCTTTGCACTTGATTATGCCCAATTACAAAGTAAAATCAATTATAATGACCACCATTGGATTAAATGGTAAAACTATATTATAATTACACTTTAAATCCAATTATAAATATAATATAACCATATAATTAAATTAGATGAAAAAACAGTTTTGAAGTAAAATGCAGTATTTTTCACTATTCATTGAAAAATGAACATTTTCAGAAAAATTCCAAACAATTATCCAAATTAAATTTTAATGTACCAATTATAATGAATAAGTTTATTTTGACAAAAATAGATCTTATAAAATTGTCAAAATTTTGATTTAAAATGGGTTTCCATCAAAAGGCAGTAAAATAATGTTTTCAAAATATTAGAGAATTCTATGCTAAAGATTGGATTTATTCTCATTTTAAGCATCTTAAAACACTATATATTTCATAAATATAAATAGATATGAAAATCCATAATTCTTTACTTATGTGGGAATTTACATCCTTCCCCCCTTTAGAAAATTGCATCCCGATAATTTATTTACTTTTCGAATAAGTGGGAGTGTTGATCCCTCATTGAATTTTCAGATTCCCATGTTGCCTCTTCAATCATGTGGTTTTTCACAAAACCTTTACATGATGAATAACATTATTCCGTAACATATTCTCCCTGTGGTCAAGAATATGGACCGGTTGTTCCTTATATGATAGATTCTCTTCCAGCTGAACTATCTCTGGACTCAAAACATGAGATGGATCTAGCATGTAGTTCCTTAACATTGAAACCTGAAAAACATTGTGTACCTGAGATAAACTCGGAGGTAAAACCACTCAGTATGCAACTGATCCAACTCTCTCCAGAATTTCATATGGTCCAATGAACCTTGGACTCAGCTTTTCTTTCTTACCAAATCGCATCACACTTTTCCATGGTGAATCTTTGAGGAAGACATGATCACCTACCTCAAAAGAGAGATCCTTCCTCATGTTGTCCGCATAACGTTTCTGCCTATTCTGAGCTATTATCATGTTCTTCTGAATCAACTGAACTTTTTCTACCAACTCTTCTACTAATTCCAATCCCATCAACTTCCTTTCACCCACATCATCCCAAAAAGCTGGACTTTGACACCACTTCCCATATAATGCCTCAAATGGTGCCATCTGTATATTGAAATGAAAACTGTTATTATAAGAAAACTCAACCAAAGAAAGATGGTTATCCCAACTTACCTGATAATCCATTGAACAAGCACGTAGAATATCCTCTAAAGTCTGAATTGTTCGTTCTGACTGCCCATCTGATGGAGGATGAAAATCTGTACTAAAATTTAATTCAGTACCCAACGAATTCTGAATGCCTTTCCAAAAGTTAGAAGTAAAACTGGGATCACGATAAGATACAATGGAGAGTGGAACTCCCTATAACCTGAAAATCTATTTAAGATACAAATGAGAAAGTTGATCTCGGGAAAAAGTATCTTGTATAGCAAGGAAATGAGCAGATTTAGTCAAGCGATCAACAATAACCTAGATTGCATTATTACTTCGAGGTGTCTTCGGAAATCCCACAACGAAGTCCATGGATATATTCTCCCATTTCCACTCTGGTATTGGTAAAGGCTGAAGCATCCCTTTCGGTAACTACCACTCTGCTTTAACGTGTTTACAAATCAAACACTTCATAATAAAATCAGCAATATCTCTTTTCATTCCATCCCACCAGTAATACTCCCAAAGATCTCTATACATCTTAGTACTGCCTGGATGAACTAAAAATGGAGAACTATGAGCTTTACATAACAACTCTCTCTTCAAATGTGAGTCACACGGCACAAACAATCTCTTCCCAAATCTCAAAACACAATCATTATCAATGTTGAATTCAGGAAACTTACCCTTCTGAACCAGCTCTACCTTTTTCTACAACTCATTTTCTTGCTTATGTGCTTGCTTAATTCTATCTGATAGAGAATATTTCACTGATACCTGAAACAAAACAAAAGAACATCCTGCACCAATAACTTCTATGCCAAAGTTCATCAAATCCTTAACCAAAGGATCACGTTCCAAACGTAACATGGTTAATGAAGCATTACTTTTTCGACTCAAAGCATCAGCCTGTTTATTTGCTTTTCCTGGATGATAGTGAATTTTACAATCATAATGCTTGATTAATTCTATCCATCTCCTCTGTCTCATGTTCAATTATTTCTGAGTGAATATATACTTTAAATTTTTTTTATCAGTATATATTTCACACTTTACACCACACAAATGATGCCTACAAATTTTTAAAGCGAAAACAACATCAGCTAATTCCAAATCATTTGTAGGGTAATTGACCTCATTATTTTTCAACTGATGTGAAGCATAATAAATTACCTAGTCATTCTACATTTGGACGCAACCAATTCCTTTCAATGAAGAATCCCTATAGATAACAAACTCACCATTCCTGGAAGGTAGTGCCAAAACTGGGGAATTCACCAATCTTCTTTTAAATTCATGAAAACAATCATCACATTATTTTTTCTAGATAAACTTAACACCCTTCCGAGTTAGCTTAGTCATTGGACTAGATAACCATGAATTTTTTTTAACAAACCATCGGTAATAGCCTTCCAAACCCAGAAAACTATGAATCTCAATTACATTTGTGGGGCTTGGCCATTCTTCAACAACCTTTGTTTTTATAGGATCAATAATTATTCCATATTTAGATAAAATGTGACCAAGGAAAGAAATTTGATGCATCCAAAACTAACACTTTCTGAATTTCCCATACAATTTTTTTTCCTTTAGGGTTTTCAAAATTACCCTTAAATGAATTTCATGCTCCTATTTACTTTTAGAAAAAACCAAAATATCATCAATGAAAACAACTACAAACTTATCCAATAACTCATGGAAAATTCTATTCATATGGACCATGAATACAGTAGGTGCATTGGTTAGCCTAAAAGGCATTACTACAAATTCATAATGGCCATATCTTGTACGAAACGTGGTCTTCAGAATATCTTCTTCCTTTACCTTTAACTGATGGTACCCCGATCTCAGGTCAATCTTTGAAAAATACTGAGCTCCCTGGAGCTGATCAATCAAATCATTGATATGAGGCAAAGGATATTTTTTCTTAAAATTGATGTTATTCAAGGCTATATAATCAATGAAATGTATCATTGAACCATATTTCTTTTAAATAAATAAGACAGGAGCACCCCATGGTGATGTGCTAGGTTGAATGAAACCTTTCTCTAATAAATCATGCAATTGCTCCTTATACTCTAAAAGTTCAATTTGAGCCATTCGATAAAGGGGTTTTGAAATTAGCTTAGCATCAAGAAACTAAGTCAACAGTAAATTCTACTTCTCCATCTGGTATTATTCCAGGAAACTCTTCAGAAAAAACATCAGGATACTCATTTACCACTGGCACATCATTAATCTGAACGGTTCCTTTGTTTTCCACAATACGTGCAAGGTAACATTCATTTCCATATTTTAAAAGTTTCTCAGCCTCTTGATATGTTATCAACAGTAAGGGTTCATTCTTGTATACAAACTGAAATTATTTCTGAAAATAAAATTCTTTAGCTCTATAATCAATCCTAACATGGTAAAAAAAGTGCCAATCCATACCTAGGATAACATCAAACTCTACTAGAGGTAAAACAATAAGGTTTTCAAGTAGGTTCTTTCCACGGATAAGGATAGGAAGATTATTATAAATTCATTTTTCCTCAACATTTCCCCTAGGTTTTTTTACCATAAGTTCTGGAGTCATTTATTAAGATGGTATTCCCAATTTACTAGAAAATGTTTCAGAGATGAAGGAATGTGTAGAACCTGAATCAAACAACACACTGGTATAATCTGAAAAAATAGACAAAGTACCTGATACCATTTCATTTGATGGCCCAAAATCTGTTGAAGTAGTTGCAAAGGATTTAACCACTCCTTTTTTCTTTTATTCTGACTACTTCCCATCATTTGAGCTCTTTTTCGAACACTCGTTTGCATAATGACCCATCTCATTGCACTTGAAACATTTCACTATCTATAAATCAAATTTGGTCTTACTATCACCCTGATCTTTTTCAGTGCAATCATGTGCCTTATGTCCCATATTACCACATCGGTAGCACTTTCCATATTTCAAAATGCATTCACCCACATTCCTTTTACCACATTTATCACAAACTAAAAACATAGTTTTCTTACTATCAGACCTGTTTGAAGGATTATTCCCTTTCTCCTGCCACCTTGGTCTCTTATTCTATTGGTTTTCATAGAACACTTGATCATTAAAAAACTCCATTTCCACCTTCTCAGCATATCGAACAAGATTTTCATAAGTTTTGAACTCACGAGAAGCCAAAGCCCTTCGATATTTTGGCTTTAATCCTGAGTAAAAACGATTGATTTTACAATCAAGGTCTCGGATAAAATTTGGAGCATACCTTGCCAATAGAGTGAAACTTTATTCATAAACAGCCATTGAGTCATCCTCTTCCCTCAATTCCAAGAATTGTTTTTCCATCCTAAGTTGAACAGACTTAGGAATATACTTCTCAAGAAACACACCTTTGAATTAATCCCAGTCAAGAGCATCAATCTCATCAGTGTCCCTGATATTTTTAACCATCGACCACCACTGATCTTCTTCACCCTCCAAACGGTAAATAACAAGACTAGCCCTTTGATTATCTGAACACCCCGTGACATCAAAAATCTTCTCTAGTGCTTTAATCCACCCTTCAGCTAGCACAGGGTCAGATAATCCTCTGAATTATGGGGGATGTTACCTCATAAAATGTTCCACCACTGACATGTTCCTCTGCGGTTGATCTAGCTGATCTCATTCATGGATACCACCACCATTTATCGCTTGAGTCAACTGCACCATTATTGAAACAAACTATTCAGATCAAATTTCGACCATCTCTGGATGCGGATTCAGAAGGTCATTTCCTTTCGCATGCCTTCCTAGCACTGCTTCCCTATTTCCCATGTGGAAAACCATTCTGAACAAACATGTCTCAGATGAAGCAAATCATTTAATATAATTCTAACTCCTAAAGTTATCTAAATCGACATCTGATACCAACTATAAGGCCCCAGCCGTAAACATTATTTAATCTTGAGTTATTACAAGATTACACATTGAGGATCTTTTCAGGTTTAGAGTTTTAGAGAATGAGATCATAAATCATGCATTACATTCCACATTTAAATAAGGTGGTTACATTAAAGACAATATTCACTTTTCCCATCAAAGGAAACATATTTAAAACAAATCACGGATTATTTCATGAAACCTCCTTGACACTATCATCACATCATGTAACTTTCCATTGACCTGTGAAAAACATTTCAAAAACTTGGGATGAGCATAAAAAGATCAGTAAGGGATATAAAAGTACGAAATGAAAATAGTAGTCCATGTATACATAAGAATTAATGAAATCATACTTTACTCATAAAACATAAGCACTTAAACATACCTCATCAAATAATGAATAAATCCTATAAATCATAAGACATAAAGGTAACTTCCGGCATTCATAACATTATTATAAATGGATTAACCCTCATGGTTACGTTTGGAATACCCATCACAGTATATTCCCGGAATCTCTTCGGAGAAACCTTAGCATTTAACCCCTTTGTGTTACCCAATGCATTGGAGAGCTATATCGGGCTCACCCGCCCTTAGTTTATCACAGAACCACCCGCCATCATAAATAATTCCCAAGAACCATAACATAATCATATCACCTAAAACATGCATAAAGGAAACATAACATTTCCACATTTCAATTACAAGATATCAATACAACACATTGATATAATTAAAACATTATCAAAACCATTTTCAATACCAAAATAAAATAAAGGTAAAACATGGTATTTATTTTTCCATTAAAAAAAACATTATGGCTTATAGAGGAATCCGAAACTCAAATATTGGTCACAACGGCAGAAAAGTCGTTATCGCCGCATACGTAAGACAAAAACATTCACTTTTTGCGTTTAGTAAAATGATTTGTATAAAAAGATTCCTTTTGAATAAAATTAAATGTAAAAGGGGTTTATACACCATATAAAATCAATTTGTGTATAAAAAAAATATACCTCAATGAATGGGGATTGAGATGAAGTCTCATACCTCATGTCCGACTGACTCGATCGTTCTTTAATCTCCATTAAATCAGGAAACTCTTCTTGGTTTAAACCAAAAGGGTTTCTTGAAGAGATTTTTGCCTAAGGTAAGGCTTCTAGGATGAATATAGGGATGTATTGAGATCAAATGAGAAGAGATTGTATGATCCAATGGCTTGAGAGGTGTGGGTAAGGAGGTAGAGGTGGGGGCCTTTTATAAGAGGGAGGAGGGGCACTCTTGGAATGTCAAGAAATGTTACTTTATATTAAAATGAGTTTAAGAATTTAAAGGTCTCAAATTAATATATTTCAAGGATAAGGTGATAAGGGTTCGAAATATACTCATCCAATAGGTTTTTAACAGGTGTAAGTCTTATATTTTACAATATATTTTCATTTTATTTAAATCGTTAATTAATGAGGCAATCGCTGCATCATCATGGTGTCATAAATAATTTAATTTATTTAGTGTCTAAAATTATAAAACAAATACTATGATGTATAAAATCTCTATAGCTTTTCAATGATTATTTATAGTTTAATAGATCATTTATACAGACAAAACTAAAATTGTTTTACTTAGGAGTTACATACTTTTGTGATATTCTCCTTTCTTTAAAAAAAATGATAAAGTGTCACTATCACCCAAAAGTGATCGCATGGGGTCCCAATGTTTGGAACAAGAAATACCATGGTAGGACATGCCACAACCAGTAGAATTAGGGCACATTTTGGGGACATTTATTATTATTATGATATTATTTTATTACCCATAACTACCAGATTACTAATTAATCATGATAATTAAATATAATTACCATCATTACTATTCAAAATATCCAAAAACAAAAGCGTATTAATAACATAATTTGGACCTTATGATTCCAAATATGGAATCCGTTTTACCAAATCCCAAACACATAAATTTCAATAATTAATTTAAAAATAATTCCTGTTGTCAAAACAAATAGCGGGTTTTTTGAAACAATATCTATGAAATGTTTGGCACTTATTTATGCCCAATTACAAAGTGAAATAAATTCTAATGACCACCATTGGATTAAATGGTAAAAATATATTCTAATTAAACTTTAAAGCCAATTATAAATATAATCTATCTATATAATTAAATCATATAAAAACGTAGTTTTGAAGTAAAATGCAGTATTTCTCACTATTCATTAAAAAATGAACATTGTCAGAAAAATACCAAAAATTTATCCAAAGTAAATTTAAATGTAAAAATTCTAATGAATAAGTTTATTTTAAAAAATATAGATTATAAAATTTTCAAAAGTTTGATTTAAAAATTTTTTTCCATCAAAAGGCGGTAAAACAATATTTTAAAAATATTAGAGAATTCTATGCTTAAGATTGGATTTATTCTCATTTTATGCCTCTTAAAACACTATATAATTCATAAATAGAAATAGATAATAAAATAAATAATTCTTTAATTACTTGGGAAGTTACATGTTCTATGTTTTTTCATCTAAATATTATCTATATTTCACCGTAAAGACCTCCAATTGAGTGTACATAGGTCGATATGAGAATTCTCTATTTGGAGTGGTGTTGAAACCTCATATAGGTTTGATATCAACAATATATTAGTTTTTTAGTGATTGTATTTAATTTTATAAAATATATATTTTATGGGGATTCATGTTTCAACCCTTCTATATCTAATTTGACTAGAGAGTTTTAGAAACAATATATTCCACTCTTTATTGGAGAGGGTAATATTCTGTCTATTGAGTTTTGGATTGAGTCACTATACATGATTTTAAATAATATTGAGAAACTCTATGATAGTTGGGTAATGTTATATACACATATTCTATTAGGAATAGAATAATGTTTTGGGATGTACTCATTCATGGGAAAACATGAGGGGGTGTCATGGAGGTACTTCACAGATCATTTATTTAGATATTTCTTTCCAAAAAATTGGAGGGAAGATATGGCTTGAGAATTGTTTTATCTTATCTTGTGGGATATGGTTCTAATTGGTTATATTGTATGTTTCATTATATTTCTCAAAAATTTCCCCCATGTTTTAAAATGTTGAAACCACTAGGGTTAGGTTCTTTTAGGTTGGTCAAGGCATATGATACTAGTTTAGATGAATATATTTCACTTGAATTCATTCATTGAAGTATTAAACTATTCCCTCATCACCAAGAGGAACCTAGTTGGGAGTATTATGTTAGATTACCCTCATTTAGTTTATATACTATAAATTGGATATTTTATAGGTGAGAAGTAACATTTTAATGATAATCTCATGATTAGTGACAGTTATACTAGTAATGGTTATGGTTTATCACTTCTCCCATACGAGATGACTCATTTCATGTGTTTTTAGTATAGTATGGTAGGGAATATATGATCTTAGTTGAACCAGCTACCAAACAAGTTATGATATTATAATTTGATGATACACATATAATAGACTTATTAGAGTGCATCATAGTTAGATTTTTTACAAAGCTCTAGACAGAATTACTAGTTAGGATATGGAATTAGAGTATTACCACAAAAGGGAATTTCTGTTATTTTCATCAATCTTGAAATGGAAGAGGACATGGTTCCTAGGGGTAGAGTTAACAGTGTTACTAAAGTTGTCTCCTATAGGATATCCATATATCTGAGATATAGGGAAGGAGCTCAATATCAAGTTGACTTCATGGGATTGAGTAGACCAAAACAGATTATTGGGAGGGAATACCAATATTCATATTTATAATCATTATGATATCTACCATGACTTCAATATTATTAAGTATATTCTCTATATACTAATTCTTGTATATTTTATTAGTTAGAAATATGGTTCTAGTTGAGAATTATTTCATGAGAGTAATAACCATTGATACACCCTTAAGTGTATGACTTGAGGTTTGTCCGAGATATTCAGGGTGTTATATCATGATTGGTAGTTATGAGTATCACAATGAATTATTTTCATTATATATTTGTAGTTTCAATGTGATCCTCAAGATATATTGGATGAGTAACTATTGAGAAAAAATAAATCTATACCATTGATGGTTATCTTTCATATCTTCTGTGGATGATTATTATACTTTATTCTATGAGATTTATTTGTATGCTTATTATTTAGGAACAAAACATCAATTAGTGGGGATGATTATAGCCCTTTTTCAAGAATGATATATGGTATGGGAAAGAGATTACATAGATGTAGTTTTCTTCTTGTTCTGGTTTTTTTGTGATATCATTACTTAAAAATTATCATAGTTTCCACTTGAGAAAGTGGTTAAGTTTACTATTCAACAGGTTCAAGATACATAGCACATATCCAATTCTCTATATATTATAGACACTATAGATATTATAGTGTTAAATTTATATCTATTAGAATATCATTCTATTGGATTTATTATCTTGAGCACTACCCCATTTGGTAATCCTATTTTTTCTATGAATGGAGATGATAGATTATGTTTATGTTTGGATTATTAGATAATGAATCATAATATGATCCAGAACCGATAATCACTTTTTCATGTAGGGGAATTATTCAATCAGTTCATGGGATCCAAGTGGTTCTTGGTGATTGATCTATGAAAAAAATATCATTATTTAATTTTAAGGATTTTTTATATTCATTAAAAATATTTTGGATCAAGTATAACCTATTATTTTTTATTAAATTTTCTGGTCGGATTAACATTACACCAGTGTTTATAAACCTTTTGAATAGGGTATTTTATCCATACATTGATTCTTTAATGGAATTATTTTTTAATGACAATTTTTTATACTCCAATCTATGGTAGAATCATGCTTGGTATCAAGATATAGTGTTAAGGGAACTGTGTTACTATCTGTATAGGGAAAATATCATGAAGTATCATTTCTATATCATAAAAGTTGGATTATTAGGGAACATCATAACATATACATTCATATTAATGGAAATTGAGAAGTCTAATGTTCTAGTTTCTTATAATAATCATAATGTTTTATCTGTGAAATATAGATTTCTAGGATTTTGTAACGTCCCAATTCTGGAAGCCACCCAGTGACTCCCTGTACCTGGTTGGTCACAAGGCCTGAAGCCAATTTCCCCGAATTCCAAAGGCTGGCGACTAGTAGTGAGGGCCTAGGGTGTGATACTGGGGAAACAATTCCCTCATTGTCAGAGTAACACAGTGGAATTATAATGAATAACAATAGCGGAAGCAGTAATAGAATCATACCCAAGTAAATAGCAGAGGATTGAAAGTAATAAATAGCTTAAGCACATATATAATGATGCATGATACATATGTCTTATAAAGAATCCAAACACTTCACAGGGCTGAAATACAGTAATAAACCAAAGTAAAATAAAATAGTAAACAACTCCTCAGCATCTCAAGCCTTAGCTTGGTCCCATGCTCTCTAGCTCCAAGGCAGTCGAGTACCTATAGAAGAAGGTCACTTGACCTTATCTAAACCTGCAACAATATAATCTGTTTGGGCCTAAAAGCATGGCCCAAACATGGTGTGATATGAATCCTAGTAGGAAACCACTAAAATATATGTGTTTAACAGTTAGTGAATATATATGGCAGGCAATAAGAAAATAGAAGAAGTAAACCAGGAAGTACATGAAGTAAACAATCCCCACAGTTCCAATGCATTAAATTTCAAATATCAAGAAACACCTAATCACAAGTAGGTAACCCTCTAGGAAGTACTCACATCCTAACCCCTCCGGTTCAGCCAAAACAAAACAAGAAACCCTCTAGGAAATACATAGCTTCTAACCGTTTTGGTTCAACTTTAGCATAGACTCTCTAAGGAAGCACTCACCATCAATTCCCCCTATAGTCTATTATTGAAAACTAAAATCACTCTGGGGAAGCACTTACGTCTCATTCCCCCTATTTCCCGCATTGAGGAACTACAAAAACTATAAGTAAGCACTTACATTAATTCCCCTTATGTTCTTGCATCGTAACAGTAACAAAAGACACTCTGGAGAAGCCCTTAACTTCCATTCAATCTATGGTCTAGTACACCAGGTTATCACGACCCTGTGTAAGACAATCGAGCACACCAATGCATAGTGTCCAAAGTGGAACTCAAGAAATACTTGGGTAAATAGTCTACAACATACCAGCATGTCAAATAACAAAAACACTTCATCCTACAATACTAGGAATGGAAATATATAGTAGCCTATCTTGTAAACTAGACCAAAAGTTCAAAACAAGAAAACATGGGAAAAACATTCATAGCATAGCAAAGATAACACCATTCTCAAGAAATAACCTCTATCCAACAAACAAGGCATAGCAGGCAACTAATAAGTGTAAAACCATAAACACGCAAATACCACGTTCAAGGGTATTGGAATCTTTTTCCCATATAACTCAACGAATTTCTATGGAATGGCACAATCCACCTACCTCAGCATTGGTAGATCGATATACTTGATTCTCAGGCCTTGAATTGCCCTAGAATGCCATAGATCTACAAAAATTTCTAAAATGTTCAACAGACGATAACTCTTGAAAGAGACGGAATCATGGAATGAAGCTTTAGAAGAAGGAAGTGCTTACTGAGGTGATCCCAACGCAATCGACGTCAGTTGAATTGGAGAACGGATTCTTGGTCGGGGCCTTGGGAGATGATCATCATCATAAGGATGCTCTTGGTCAATGCAGGAAAAGAAGAATATGCTTCTCCCAAAAAGACGTGACCCTGATCTATTTTATGAAAAAAGAATGTATATAGCGTGTACATTAGAAGTACACAGAATGTACTTGCCTTTACGGGCCCCTGCATTAGGTAGTCTCCAGGTCACCACACATGGCTATGTACTCAGCCATTATATGTCCTGTACATGGTCACCCTCAGCAACCAAGTACACGAATTGTACATATAAGTACATGGCGTGTACTTCCGAAATTTCCAGAAATTCCACTTTTTCCTCAAAAACACTAGAAAATAAAAACAAACCTAAAAAAGAATATTGGGTGTCTTACAAACTCCCCCCAATGAAATTTGTCCCCGAATTTCCCTAGCAATGTGGCGTAGAAGAAGAATCCGCATACAGCTCCTACCACTATGATCGTACATCGACCTCCCTCTCATAGGTCTCATCATGTACTTGCTTGTGCTGCCATAGAACTTGTAACAAAGGAACAGACCGGCCACAAATAACCTTCACACTGCAATCAACAATCCAGATAGGATGCTCCTTGAATGAGGCTTCCAACTCTAACTCAACCTCTTTGGGTTGGAAAACATGTGACAGGTCTGAGAAGTAACGTCGAAGCTGAGAAACGTGAAAGATGTCATGCATTGCCTGATACCTCTGAGGTAACTGCAACTGACAGTCAACTGTCCCAACCCATTCCAAAACCTCAAATGGCCCGACGTACCTTGTAGAAATATTACCATGTCTCATAATCCTCGTATGTTCCAAACTCAGAGTGACATGCTAGAAAACTTGATCTCTGACCTCGAACTTCAGATGTCGTCTCCGTTGATCAACATATGACTTCGGTTGAGACTGTGTAGTATCCATCTTTTTCCAAATCAGCTCTATCTTCTTTGTGGTCTCCCAGACAAGATGAGGTCCCATCATAGATGCCTCTTCTTCCTCCAACCAATATAAGGGTGATCAGAACGTCCTACCATACAAAGCCTCATAAGGTTCCATCTGAATAGTTTCTTGAAAACTATTATTGTTGGAAAACTCCAGAAGAGATATTTTCTTCTCCCAAGAACCTCCAAAATCTAGGATGCATGCTTGAAACAAGTCCTATAGCACCTAAATCATATGACTGGATTGGCCATCCATTTGTTGGTGGTAAGAAATACTCAAAAGTACCTGTGTACCCAAGGCCTTCTGAAGCCCCCCCAGACCTAAAAAGTAAAACATATGTCCCTATTTGACACAGTGGAGTGTGGAACCCCATGTAGATCTATAATCTCATGGATGTACAACCATACCAACTAATCAACACTAAAATTCTCTTTGATCATCATGAAATGAGAAACCTTCGTGAGTCTGTCAATGACAACAGACACTACATCATTTCTTTGAGGTGATCTCCAGAAACCTATCATGAAATCCATCGGGACAACATTCCACTACCACTCGGGAATGGGTAACTGCTGCAAAAGCCCTTCTAGTCACTGATGCTCTGCCTTCACCTGCTGATAGGTGGAACACCTAATGATGAAACTAGAAACATCTCTCTTCATACCTGGCCACCAATAATGATGGTTTAGATCATGATACATTTTGGTTATAGCAATATGAACTGTCCAAACTGATGAATGAAAGTCATGCATCAGATCCTTGCATATGTCATATGACACCCATACATGCCCATGAAAATGCAATATCTTATTCTCTACTACGGTCCATTTAGGAATAGGGTCCCATCCTGACATGCTCTCTCGTAGGACTACACCTTCATAATATGATAGTTTCCTTATTCGCACTCGATCTAGAAGAGTAGAGGTAACAACTACCGAAGAAAGAAACAACGGGCCCTGCCTATCGTGCACCTCCAAATGCATCTCAGAAAAACATAGCCATAAGCTGCCACTCAATGATGGACTAGTGAACTACTTGTATCTGAGTCCTTTTTCTCAATGCATCAGCCACCATGTTGCCTTTCCTAGGAGTGTAGGAAAGTTCAATGTCAAAGGACTGATGGTACTCAACCCACCTTTGTTGTCTCAAATTTAGGTCATGTTGAGTGAATATGTACTTGAGACTTTTGTGGTCGGTGAAAACAACTGAATGATCTCATAGAAGAAAATTTCTCCAACAACGTAAGGAATGAACAACTGCAGCTAACTTGAGAACGTGTGTTAGGTAATTCTTCTCATGTGGCCTCAACTGACGAAACATGTCCACGACGACTCCTTCTCCCTGTATAAGAACAAATCCCATACCAATACTTGATGCATCAGACTAACAGTATAACTCTTGTCTAGCTCTATAAAAACTAGTATCGGTGCTGAATTCAACCACCCTTTCAGCTCCTAAAAGGCTGACTCACAAGATTCTGACCACAAGTACTTCACACCCTTCTTAGTCAGGCACATTAGTGGTGCTTATATGCATGATAAGTAATGTATGAAACACCTATAGTATCCAGCCAACCCTAGAAAACTCTATACCTCAAAGTCATTCTTTGGATGCTCCCAAGAAACTACTGCAGTCACTTTCTCTGGGTCCACTGATACTCCTTTCTCTGTGATAACATGACCCAAGAAGTGAATTTGGCCCATCCAAAAGTGGCATTTTGAGAGTTTATCTTATAACCGATGCTCTCTCAGTGTACTCAAAACGATATCAATATGGGTATCATGGTCATGTCGAGTGTGAGAGTACACCAAGATATTGTCCACAAAGTCTATCACGAAGGAATCCAAGTATGGATGCAACACTCGGTTCATCAGTTCCATGAAAACTACGAGCGCGTTCATGAGACTAAACATCATAACCACATACTCATATAGACCATACATTCTCCAGAAGGCTTTAAAAGGAATATCAGATGGTCTAACATGGAACTAATGATAACCAAATCTCAATTCAATTTTCAATAACACCCGATCACCTTGAAGCTGGTCAAAAAGATCGAAAATCATTGTCAGGGGATATCGGTTCTTGACTATCAACTGGTTCATCTTCCGATAATCCACACAAAGTCGGAGGGTACCGTCTTCCATTTCTTAAAACAGGACAGGTGAACCCCAATGATAAATACTGGGTGTGATGAAACCCTTAGCATGAAACTCCTCCAACTACTTATTGATCTCCTGTAACTCTGGTGTATCCTTCCTATAAGGAGGAATGGACACTAGTACCACTCCTAGCATGAGCTCAATGAAAAGGTATACCTCTCACTCTGGAGGAAAACATGTAATTTTATCTATAAATACATACATAAAATGATCCACCACTAGAGGAAAGTCAAACTGTGAAGCCCCTTGGTTATATATATATAGACTAGCAATCTGGGCTGTAACTCCACCCAACCCATGATGCTCGGGTCCCTCCCTGCTCGCCTAGACATCCCATTCACCGTTATGAAGAAATGATCTGCCCTCTGGTGATGTAAAACTCACCCTATGGAGATAGCAATCGATAATAACCTAGAATGGAACTAATGAGTCCATTCCGAAAATGACATCATAGACTGTCCTCTATAGGACATAGAGCTCCCATAATAAGAGACACCCACCAACCTCTAGTGGGAACTCCTTAAACTGTCATACACTAGTCGTTATTCTCCCCAACAGAGTGTCCAACGTGAATACATCAACAGAAGAAAAGATACTGATCCCAAGTCCCTCCAAAATAGCAACAGATATAAATCTATGGAAACCCCTGTTACAAAAAGAGTAGAATCTAAAACTGAGGTAACTAGAACCGTACCTCGAACTATAGAGGGTCCGAGATATTTCTCCTACTAGGTCTTCTACACTGTAAATGTCTGACCTACACCGTGGCCCTGTGACCCTACCTGACCACCCTGAGCTAATCCACCTTGTTGTTGCTGAAAGCCTAGCGACTTGCTACCATGTCCTCGACCTCCTCCTCATCCTGAATGGCCAAAAAACTCCAGTTCCTAGACAGAGGGGAAAATGGTGTTGGTCCTCCTGAATGAGGAGTCATAAAAGAACCTCTGTTACTCGCTACTGGGGAGAAGATTTGACAGAAGCACTGAAGATGACCCATATTGTCGCATGATCGACACTCCACTAGGCCTCTTGGGAAATGTGGCCTCATTTTCCCACTCTTCCTGCACTGATAGTACACCCCATGGCTACCATAGGAAGTGTCTCAACTCCTTGTATCTCCCCACAAAGACCCCCTACGGATCTTCCTTTTGTTAATATGAGGGATACCAACTCCAGATGTCTAAATACCCTGGCTCACAACTCCAGAATCCCACAGATGACGCTCTATGATCAGCACCTGGTTGACTATGGAAGTGACTGAAATCAGGCTGAAGATGTTCACCTAATATCAAATGTCATTCCTTAGACCACACTCAAAATACCTTGCCAGGAATAACTCATCAACTCCTGGAATAGTCCTGAAGCACTATAGATCAGTGAAGCGAGAATAATACTCCATAACAAAAAGAGTACCCTGCTCCAGACTCATGAACTTTTAGACTCAATTGGCCCTCAAGGTCATCGGATAGAAGTAGTCACAGAAGGAACACTAGAACTCATCCCAATCCATAACATGCTGGCGTCCCACCCATGAGATCACATCCCACAATCTCATGGAGAAATCCTAATGCATATACATAGTGAGTTTCACCATACTCTATGGAGGTGTCTCCAGATCATCAAAGATAGAAAACATGATCTCTAAGCATGAATCTGCAGCCTGAGGTCTTCCATCCCTAGAGAATGTGGGAGGACGATACTACTGGAAAACCCACGTCAGCTATACCATAGATGGGGCAGATGTGGTACTCCTCAAAGGGTATCCATTAACCTCATAAAGCCCTCTTATAACAGCACCTGTATCCAGAATGAAGGATGGTGCCAAGACCGGCACAACTGGAGGATTTATTGAAAGTCCTTGATCTTCCATGTCCGGTGTCAGATTGTTTCCATGTAACTGGAATACAACCAGAGGACCTCTTGGTTACATGACTCTACAAGGTCAAGTTCACACCTTAGATCAAGATTATCAAGGACTAAAATCTAGAAGAATAAGAAGGAAATAGGAGAAAGAAAGCCTTCATCTTTAACAAAACATGAATACACGATGTGTATATCCATTACACGAGGTGTACGTGAATCATTTTCCCCTTCCCAAGTTCCCTTACACAGCTAACCCACATGGTTCTCCTAAGAACTGACTACATGTCGTTTTAGTGCCAGAGATGACGTGTAATAGATGAACATCACTGGCCTGTGTTGTTAGTTACATGGCCGGTTACAGGGCTTAGCCTACATAGCATATTCCCTTAAAGACACAGTGTGTACTAGAAAATATTTCAATGACCCGTGTGGTTCGTTACTCGTCCGGATTCCAGGGTTACACTACATAGCGTGTTCATGCTTGGCAGGATGTGTATAACCTAAGATTCATCTATCTATGTCGTTAGTTATATTGGCAGACACATGGTTTAAACACATGGCATGTATGTTCAGTACATGGAATGTCCCGCCATGATTTACCCGACCACATGTCTCTTCCCACATATCCAGCGACACATTTAGAGACTACATGGAATATACTTAAGAAAAATAGTTTCTTCCAGAACTGAAGAACACATGGCATGTATTCAAAACTACAGACCATTTATTCTACGTTTTTCCAGATAGTAAGCCTCATATTCTACTCCATAGCCCAGAAAAACACTGAAATGAACATTAATGTTCTAAATTATGATCTGTGAGGGCCCATACTCCCCGCAAATCAACTCTTGGAATCCTATACATGTCATATAAAAGCATAATAGATTAATGATCCATCAAATTCCAATCCATGAGGTCCCATAACACCTCAAGAAGCAAAGTATGGTGTTCATTCAAACAAGCATTACAAAATTTAAAACCCTATCAAACAATAGGTATTTTATCAAGGCCTCTATCAAAACAACATGCATATCTAGTATAACATCTATCACAACAACATAAAATTTGATAATGCACACTAAATGGCATGAAAAGAATGCATGATATGTGATCTCTAATAAGTGTCTATATGATTCATGCGATGGAATACCCTCATCTCATCAGGTTGAAACAGAAATAGAACCTCAATAACTTCAAAAATAACAGCTCAGAACATGTGAATCACCCAATGGTGAAATAAAATCAACTGTAAAATTGAAAAACTAGAAAAATTGTAATAAACGAGGTAGATTGGATTTTCCATGTACATGGGTTAGGTACTCCAAGGCATAGCTTATTACCAAGTACCTATTCCTTCATATCCCTAGATGAAGGCTCAAAACAGTAAGTCAAGAAGAAAAGAATTCCTCTGATACCAATTTGTAACATCCCGGTTCTGGAAGTCTCCCAGAGACGCCCCATACCCAGTTGGTCACATGGACTGAAGTGCATTTTCTTGAATTCCAGAGGCTGCTGACTAGCAGTGAGGGCCTTGGGTGAGATAGTGGGGAAACTATTCCCTCATTGGAAGAGTAACACAACCGAAGTAAAAAAAATAACAATAGCAGAAGCAGTAATAGCATCATACAAAAGTAAATAGTGAAAGACTGAAAGTAATAAACACCTGGAGCATATATATTATGATGCATGATACATATATTAAAAAAATAAGCCCAACACATCACAATACTGAAATACGGTACTATACCAAAGTACAAGAAAACAGTAAACAACTCCTCAACATCATAAGCCTCAGCTTGGTCTCATGCTCTCCATCTCCAAGGAAACTAAGTACCTTTAGTAGAAGGGCACTTTCCCATATCCAAACCAACAACAATATAATCTGTTTCGGCCCAAAAGCATGACCCAAACAAGGTGTGAGACAAATCCCAGTAGGAAACCACCAAAAGATTTGTGCCTAACATTCATTGAATATATATAAAAAGAAATAATCAAATAGAAGTAGTAAACAAGGATGTACTCAAAGTAAACAATTTTCACAGTTTCAATGCATTAAATTTCAAATATCAAGAAATCGTTAATCACAAGCAGGTAACCCTTTGGGTAGTACTCACAGCCGAACCCCTCTTGTTCAAACAAAACAACACAAGAAACCCTCTAGGATATACACACAGTCTAACCCCTCTCTTTAATATTTATCATAGACTCTCTAAGGAAGAACTCACTGAAAATTCCCCTTATAGTCTCATATCAGTAACTAATAAGAACTCTGGGGAATCACATACATCCCATTCCCCCTGTGGCCCATGTCGAGGAACTATAGACACTTTGAGGAATCACTTACCTCAATTCCCCCTATGCTCTTTCCTCGTAATAGTAATAACAGGCACTCTGGAGAAGCCCTTAACGTCCATTCTCCCTATGGTCGACTACCCCAGGTTGTCACAGTCCTGTGTAAGTCAATCAAGCACAAAAATGTATAGCAGCCAAAGTAATACTCAAGAAATACTTGGATAAATAGTCTATATCATAACAGAATTTCAGATAACAAAAACACTCCATCCTACAATACTAGGCATGGAAAGAAACAATAGCCTCACTAGAAAACAAGACCAAAAGGTCAAAAAAAGAAAACATGGGAAAAAAATCCATAGCTTAGCAAATATAACCCTATTCTCAACAAATAACCTCTATCCAACAAACAAGGCATAATAGGCAATTAACAGGGGTAAAACCATAAACATGCAAATACCTCATTCAAGGGTATTGGGTACTTTTTCACATATAACTCAATTACTATCAATGGAAAGGCACAAACCAAAAACCTCATCACTGGGAGATTGATATAATTGAGTCTCAGTTCTTTAATTTCCCTTTAACTCCATAGATCTAAAAAAACATCTAAAATGTTCAACGGAGGATACCTCTCGAGAGAGGAGAAATTAGGAAATGAATCTGTAGAATAAGAAAGAGCATAAAAAGGTGATCCCAACGCAATCAATAGTGGAAAAATCGAAGAACAGATGCTGAGTCATAGGGCTGAGAAAAGATCTTCTCTGTACGGATGCTCTCAATCGAAAAGGCGAAGAAGAAGACGCTTCTACCAAAAATATGCGACCCTGGTCCATTTAATGAAAAAAACTGAATGGAGTGTACTTGCCTTTACGAGCCACCACATGAGGCAGTCTCCAGGTCACCACACATGGCTTTGTACTCGGCCATTACACAGCCTGTACACGGTCACCCTCGGCAACCAAGTATACTACGTGTACATATAAGTACACGATGTGTACTTACAAAATTTCCAGAAACTCTTTTTTTTCCTCAAAAACACCTGAAAATAAGATATGTGTTCTTAAGGTTTTATAGGAAACTATAAAATATTAATTCAAGAATTATCAAGAACATAAATATCAATTGTGACTCAGAACAAGAAGTGATAAATGTTTGAGTGGTAAGATAGTTATAAGAGATACTTCTAGGAATTGAATAATATATTGATTTCTAAACTGGCCCTTACCTTGCCTTATCAATGTAAATATTACACATTATAATCTTGTAAATCAAGAGATTTGATTGAATCTATTCTGATATGTGAGAGTATATTAGTCAATTATGGTTTTAAGTAGTAGGAGTTGAAATTTTAGATTCATGATTTGTAGTTGGTTGTGGGTTCAAACATGGTGATATGTTAGCATCAATAACTGTTATTTGAGAAATTTATATATTATACTTACTACAAGATTATAAAATATTTATATTACAACTTATTCCTTTTAAAAAAAGACAGGACAAATATCAATTATATTTTGAGATTAAGATGATATGTCACCTTAGGAAGGGGAACATGGTAGATGATAAACTAAGAAGTAATAAAAAGTCTCATGTGGAATGTTAGGTTTGTAACAAGTGTTATTTTATGATTCTCTTAATTGATATGCACCTAAGTGTTCATAATTATTAGGTTATAGCTGCATTCACTAATTTAAGAGTCACCTCCTCACCTATAAAAAAGGTTAAGGGAAGTTATCCTCTAGAATAAAACAATTATGTTATGAGGGAGAGTGTATATATTGGGGGATAACACTAGGATAGACCCATTATAATTATAGGATCCTTTATTATAAAGTTTTAGTATTGGTTCCAATGTAAATTCACATGACGATGATGTTGGACTCACATTCTTTGAGATGGGAAGTACTCTAAGGTTTTACCATGATATATTATGACATATATAGGTAGTACTGGTGTCCTGAAATGAAAAAGGACATAATAGAGTTTGTATAATATGTCACAATTATTAATAGGTGAAGACCAAGCACCTAGAAGTTACCAGTCATATTTGGAAACTTTGCATTCCTAAGAAGAAATAGGATGTGGTGACTATGGATTTCCTGACATTGCTATCGAGGTTACCTAATGAATGAGATATTTGATAGATTATTATCTACCAATTTATCAAATTGGTTTATTTCATACAGATCAAGGATACCCAGTCTATTGATGATATGTTTAGGATATCATTCATGATATTGTATTTTTACATAGTGTTTGGATGATTATTTCATCAGGTATACATGCATGATTCACTTCACATTTTAAATATGACTAATAGGTGTTGGGAAATCAAGTATAGATGAGTGTGGTGTACCTTTCATAGATATATGGGCATTTTGAGAATATTGTTTTGGTATTGGAGGACATTTAATGGGAATGTGTCCTAGATTTTGGTAGTTTATGGGAAATCAATCATGTATTCCCTGAGTTTGTATTTAAAAATAATTATTAGGTACCTATTTATATAGAAACCATCAAATACTTATATGTAAAACCACATTGATCACCTATATTTTGATATAGGTAGAGGATTTCCATATTATTCAATATATTTTAATGTAGAAAATTATGTAGTATATTTATATTATTTAATGGTTACTAGTGATATCCTAGAGTAGGAAATGGTCATACACTATAAGGACAAGACCTAAAAAATTACATAATCTTGAATTAAGTTAATAATTGACATTGAGGATGTTTTCAGGTTTATATTTTTAGAGAATTAGGCCATAAATATTACATTACATATCCAAAATTACAAATTAGACACTTCAACTTAGTTTCCATTTTTCATGAAATAAAATTATTAAAAAAGAAACATGTCTAGATCCATGTTTTAGACAACATGATTTTTCTTTAATCCCATAATTTACCCTATTGATCTTTATGTCCTTTAAAAAACATTTCAATACTTGAGATGAGCATAAAAATATCAGTAAGGGTTATAAAATAAGGAAAGGAAACATTAACCCATCAATAAATACAAATAAATTAAACCATACTTTCTAATCATAACATAACTCATGAAATCATAAGATTTATGAATAACACACAAAAATCATAAATCATAAATGTAACTTTTGGAATACATAACATACTTACATTATAACATTCACAGCTACGTAGTGAGTTAATTTTGGAATACCCATCAAAGTATATTCCCAAAATCTCTTAGTATAAACATTAACGTTTAACACCATCATGTTACCAAATGTATTGTAGAGCTATCCTGGGCTCACCAGTCTTAGGTTTATCACGGAGCCACCCATATACATAAAAAATTTCCAAGAACCATAAGATATTCATAACTCATAAAACAAGAATAAAGGAAAGATAACATTTCCACATTGTAATCACCATATATGATTTCAAGATATTCAAATAATCAATGCTTTATCAAACCATTTTCAAAACCATTTAAAAAATTTATTTATGATATTTTTTAATCAATGTGTCACATACCACTTTGAAGATTTTTGAAATAAATTTTAATTTTAAAACACTCATGCCCATATAAATAAATCCTTAAAACCCATATTTAAAACATTGACATTAATGTGAATGATTTAGAAGAATAAATATTTAAAACATTTAAAATGATATTTTTGTTAAATAGTTCCTAACAAAACTAGAGATTCTTGAATACAAATAATTGAGGAATAACATTAATAAAATATTATAATATAATGAGAATAAGTATATTCATGATATAAAATGTCAAAGGGAAGAAAATACACCATAAAAGTGAATTGGTATATAATAACAAATAAGTCTCCATGAAATGTAAATTGAGTCAAAGTCCCTTGCAAAGATCATATCCTCATATTAAAGACAAATCAATGACATAATTATGTGTGAAAAATACGAATACACCCAATATAAGTTAATATTAAGTGTAAAAAAATCATAGGTCATTCACAGATATTCATATCATGACATAATCAATAATTATAAGTTTAACCCAATGAATTGAAATTGGGTTAAGAAGTTCTCCTAAAATAACCCGATAGCCTAACAGTGTCACTTTAAAATTCAGAAAACGAGTTGATGAGAGGGAAAATGGTCTCTAATCACATCTACATAATATAGACAACAATAAGGATATATAATAACATTTCGCAACATACGAAAATTGAAATTAAAAGACATATCAAAAAAGAATCCTTTGACTAAAAGTGGAGGGTGAAAGGTTCCCTTAAAGATATCGTATCATTAAATTAAAGATAAATCAATGACATAATTTTCTGTGGCAAATATAAATACACCCAATATATTTGGATATTATGTTTAAAAAAATACAAGTTCATTCACACATATTCATATAATGACATAATCAAGATGTATATGTTCAACCCAATGAATGGAAATTGGGTGAAGAAGTTCCCTTACCTCGTGTCCGAATTGACTTGTATACTCCTTTTTCTTCCTAAATAATAAACTTAAGTTAATTTATAATTTCTTAAGAAAATTTTTAAAGTTTATTATTCCTTTTATTTCACTTATTACCTTGAAATAACAATTAGTTATTTATTTGAGTTCATATCAGACATTTGGTCGATGTTCGGAATTTGAGTAAAAAATGAACTTATTATAATTACAATTTGTCCATGTGTTCAAAAGTAAATTATCTACAGAATTATGTTCATGATTTAGATATGATATATTTTATATATATCCAATATATATGTATTTATAATATTCTATAACATTTTTACATAATAAATGAAATGCACTGTTCATGGAGATGGTAAGTCACACGTACGCATGAACGCTACATTCATTTCATTTTTCATTTTAAAAAAAATGAAATCCTTATGAAAAATATGTATATTATAATTAAATTTAAATATAATATTTTATATATGTTACATATTTTAATTGACACCATCATTTATACGTTCCAGGTATCGTATGAACGAGTCATGCAACTTTGAGGGGACGGTAGTCCGCACTTCCTCAAATTCAATTATCGTATTTATACAACTTGAAAAGCATAAAGATATGTAATAAATGGGAATTAAAGATTAATATTGATAAAATAAAATAAAATATATATCATAAATAATTAAATTTCTATCATAATGGCCACCATGAGTGGTGGTAGAATAATATCGAACAATCATTGTTTTGTGTGGCAGTAGTTCACCATCCATAGAAATGGAATGTTCGTATCCATTAGATGGAGGTATGTGTAATTGTAGTTTTAATATATCTCATAAAAAAAAGCTAGTATATTGAGTATGTTGTATTTTATATAAAATATAGGAATAAAGAGAGTTTAAGGTGTTGTATAATTAAACGAAAAGAAAAGAACTTAAGAGAAGACATTACCTTTAAATCAGGTATCTCTCTTTGGTTTCAAACACAAAGTTTGCTAGTTTTATAAGAGGAATAGTGGGATGTAGGGAGTTTCATTTTTTAGATATTGGATGAGCCAAGGGGCTTTATAGGTGTGATTAATGGGTTAGAGGTGGTGTCCTTTTATAAGGAGGAGGTGGGGCTCTTTAGTAATGTTGGGAAGAATTTTTTAATTATAAACATATTTTCTATTAAAAAATGTAAAAAAAACTCATTACATTAGAATATAATATGACTCTTGTTCGAAATAAAATAAACCAATAATAATTTTACAGGATTTGGATATTTTGTTTAATTTTTATAACCTCATCTTTTTAAACCATTTATTAATAAGGTAAACATTGCATCATCATTGTGTCATAAATAATATTATTTATATGATGTAAAAAAATTATAAATAAAATTCCATGATGTAGGAAATAATTTTATCTTTACAATGAATGATTATAGTTGAAGAGATAACTTATATAACCCCTTATGAACATTTTTTTACTAAAAGATATATGTTAATGTTACATTTGTGTTTACTTTAAATTAATTAATAAAAATTGTCATTATCACTCCAAAGTGGATCCATGGGGTCCCAAAACCGACGCAAGGATGCCCATGGTCGGATATGTATCAAAAAATAGTATTAAGAAAAATTTTAGGGTAATATAATAATATTATTAAAATATTTTTTACCCTTATTTACCATATTTACCCTCTAACCATGGAAAATAAAATATTTACTGAAGTAAATATTCATAATGCCTAAAAATAAAAGTTACCTATTTACACAATCTGCACATCCTGATTGAATATATAGAATCTCCTTTTCCAAATTCCATACACATAAGTTTCAAAAATTAATTTCAATTTAATTCTCATTGTCAAAATAAAAAGCGTGTTTTTAAGAAACAATAAATCTCAAAAGATTGACACTTTTTAATATCCAATTTCAATGTGAAATTACTTCAAATGACCAAAATTGGATTAAATAGTAAAAATATAATATAATTACACTTTAAAAAAAATTAAAAAAATATTCTAACAATATAAATAAATTAGATTAAAAGGCATTTTTTATTTAATATACAGTATTTTTCACTATTCATTAAAAAATGAACTTTATCATAAAAATACTAAAACATCATCAAAAGTAAATTTTTATGCCCCGATTCTAAAGAAGAATTTTATGTTGTCAGATATAGTATATAAAAGTGACAAAAACTCAGTTAAAAAAGGTGCACTATTAAAAGGTAGTAAATCAACCTTTTAAACAATATTAGAATATTTATGTATAAAATTGTATTCATTCACATTTTGAGCCTCCATCCTTTGTTGGATAAATGTAAAAACATTTAACAAACATGTGTAATCATATTTTAGTTAGTTCTGTGCATTCCCTCAAATACAATGACTTGGTGTTAACTACAATTTAAAATAATTATATTATATTATTATTTTTCAGTATGACTCAACATTGTGTGCAACATAAGATTTCAAAGAAACTCGTTGTTGTATATTGGGTACGACATCGAATATATCACCCCATTTAAATTAAAATTAATATTTAATTCACATGAATTAATAAATATGAAAATTTAATATTCTTTATTTACCTGGGATGTTACATCCTTCCCCCTTTTGGAAATTACGTCTTCACAATTTAAAAATTGGGCTCGGTAACTTCATTGCAAGTCCCACATAAAAATGTATCAATAAAACTATCACTTTAAAATAAATAAAGAGAAGTAAAAAAAGGTCACCCGAGATTACCCATACTAGAATTCCATGTAGGAAAACATGGATATGGAAGAGAAAACAAACCATCAAATTCTGATGGAGAGTGATAGAAAACATGATTTGGAGAAAGTTAACAATAAGAAATCCACAAACATGTGATGGTATAAATAGTCTTTTATTCCCAAATAGAAAAACAAAAAGGGAAACATTTTTTATGTTACTTTTCATATGGTTGAGGAATTTATTTATGATCTTAACTAAAAACATAAGGAATCATACTTACTTGTCATGTTGACATTCATCCTTTACTAAATTTCTACCACAATCTCATATTTTCTCCAAATGATGAGTATTAAAAAAGACTTGGTCACATCCAAAGTGAAATAATCACCTTATAGAGAATAACTTGATCTAAAAAAGATAAACCATATATTTCCCTTTTTATTATACATTAACCAAAACTAAAAAGTTTAGTACAAGATCAGATAATCCCCGAAAAGGATAATCCTTTATATAACAAATAGAACTCTTAATCTCCAAAATTCAACAAACAATACCCAAAGTTCTGAAAAGGCCATTCAATAAACAATTGTCCCTAAAATTCTTCAAAGATAATCAATTTTATGTTTGAAACCCAAAACTCAGAAGAATTTAATCGAATATTCTTCCATAGTAAATCATAATATTTATCTCCAAATAACATCGACTACTCTTAATGTCTCACACAAAAGTGTAATTAACCAAATAATATATTTTCTTTGATAGGTTATTTATTTCCATTAATATCCCAAATTTCCATATGTCCATAATAAAAACATAGATTCTTCGAAAATAAAATTTTAACCGTTACTACACAAATGAAATCCTGTAGTATTCTATTTTTCTTAGGCATATAGTGTTTTCCCCCAAAGAGATAATTTCTTTCGAAATAACCTTTATCACTTAATCATCAAATGATTTTCTTATTCTAAGGATATCAACTTGCTAAAACACAAGTTCCCAAAATCACCTTATTCGTGATCCATAATATAATTTAACTAAAAATAATAGGTCATACTAACTAGGGACTTCACATAGTTCAGTGTTTGGTGATAAATCCCAATCACACTTTGGTCGTGGGTTCGATTCCTGCAGTTTTTTCTAACACGACATGTTGTCACACGGTCTACATGTTATCCTTTCTCAAAAACTATACAATTTTAAAACATTCCCAAGAAAGAAATATACTCCTCAAAATTAACCATAACATTACTTAACCTCAATGGTTTTCCTATAACTCTCATTTTCACCCAAACTAATAAAGACCTCAATATCTTAATGAAGTCAACTTTATTTTTCCTCTATAAAATAACACTATTCCCAAAGAAATAACATTGTTCTTTGATCATGGTGTCCACCTATTTTCATCGTCTTCATGTTCACATAGATAGATGGTCCATGCATTGCAACTATGATTTAAAGATACTTAAAAATCATTTTCTTTCTTCATCAAAATACCCATTGTAAAAATTGGGTCCTAAGTGTGTTCATAGAAAAATAGTTTTGGAAAATAATCATGTATGACATATAATTTCAAATCATGTGATAAAACATGATTTTTATAAAACAGTAGGACCGAGTTTGTGTTTAAACATTAAATCAATGGACCATTTTAAATTCCATAAGTATATTCTAAGAGAATATATTTTAAAAGATGATATAAATAGGTTGTGCAAGGGTCTCCTTCTTTAGAACCATTTTCAAAATCAAAATCTGCTTCAAAATCTTGTGATAAGGTAAAATATTTTAATATACCATGATAATATTTACCTTTCTTGAAAATATAAGAATATTGAGAAAATATGATTTGATTAAATACATCCCATGATCCATTATGGTATCGAGGTATAGTAGAGGTGTTTGGTATCTCAAACAATTTCTTGCAACTAATTAGTATGTTATTAAATGTTTCAAAATCGTCTGGACATGACTTTGAAATAATTATTGCAAGAAAGTCATTAGGAAGAGATAATAATGTCGTTTGAGATCCTCCTCCTTCCATTTTTAACCTAATTTCCATGATCTGAAAACGTTATAAAACAATGATTTAATTGAAAAAATTGACATAGTCACTAACGAGTTGTTTAACGAAAACTCCAAACCCCTAAATTTATCTAAACCGACATTTGATTCCAACTATAAGGACTTGGCATTAAATGTTACATTATATTGAATTAAGTTAATAATTCACATTGAGGATATTTTCAGGTTTTTAGTTTTAGAGAATTAGGCCATAACTATTACATTACATCTCAAAAATTACAAAGTAGACAATTCAACATAGTTTCCATTTTTTTATAAAATGAAAAATCTTAAAAAAACATGTCTATTTCATGTTTTAGATATAATTCCTTTTCCTTGATCCCATCATTGACCCTATTATTCTTTAAGTCCTGTGAAAAACATTTCAAAACATGGGATGAGCATAAAAATCTCAGTAAGGGTAATAAAATAAGGAAAGGAAATATTAACCCATCAATAAATACAAATCAATGAAACCATTTTTTCAATCCTAACATCCCTCATGAAATCATAATATATATGAATAACACATATAAATCATAAATAATAAAGTTAACTTATGGAATACATAAAATAATTATGTTTTAGCTTTCACAGCTACATAGTAACTTGCTTTTAGAATATCCATCGTAGTATATTCCCTAATTCTCTTTGGTGAAACATTAACATTTACCACTGTTATGTTACCCAATGCATTTTAGATCTATCTCAGGCTCACCCACCCTAGGCTTATTACAGAACCACCCATATGCGTAAAAAATTCCCAAGAACCATAACATATTCATAACACATAAAACAATCATAAAGGAAAGACAAAATTTCCACATTGCAATCCAAATATATCATTTCAAGATATTAACATACTCAATGCTTTATCAAACCATTTTAAAAACCATTTAAAACATTTATTAAAGAGATTTTTGACTCAAAGTGTCCCATACCACTTTGAAACTTTTGAGAAAAAATTTAATTTCAAAACATTAATGTGAATTTAAATAAGTCCTTAAAATCATTTTTAAAACATGGACATTAATGTGAAAGATTTAGAACAATAAAACTTTAAAACATTTAAAACTATATTTTAGTTATAGAGTTCTTAACCAAATGAGAGATGATTGAATACAAATAATTTAGGAATAACATTAATCAAAGATTATAATATCATGGGAATAATGTGATTCAGGATATAATATGTAAAAGGTAAGTATATACACTATAGAAAAGTGAATTGGTGTATAATAACAAATAAGCCTCAATGGAATGTAAATTGAGGAAAAAGTCCCTTACAAAGATCATATCCTCAGATTAAGGAGAAATAAAGGACATAATTTTTTGTGAAAAATACGAATAAACCAAATATAAGTGTATATTATTTGTAAATAAATCGTAGTTCATTCACACATACTCATATCATGACATAATCAAGAAGTATAATTTTTACCCAAATAATTGAAATTGGGATGAGAAGTTATCTTACAGAAACTCGATAGCCTAACATTGTCACTTTGAAATCCAGCAAATGAGTTGATGAGAGAGAAAAGGGTATCTCATAACATGTACATAATATGTACAGAAATAAGTATATATATGAACATATACCAATATAAGATAATGTAAATTAATATATATATATAAAAAAGTCTTTAACTTAATGATGAGGGTTAAAGGTTCCCTTCCAAAGATCGTATCATTAAATTAAGGATAAATCAATGACATAATTATTTGTGAAAAAATTTAAAATCACCCAATATAAGTGTATATTAATTTTAAACCAATCAGAGGTCATTCACAGATATTCATAGGATGACATAATCAAGAAGTAGAATTTCAACCCAAAGAATGGAAATTAGGTGAAAAGTTCCTTTACCTCATATCTGACTTGACTCGTTTGTTACTTGTACTTACTAAATAATAAATTTAAGTTAATTTCATCTTGATTAATAACCTATTTAAATTTTATTATTCCTTTTATATCACTTATTTCCTTGAAATAACAATTAGTTTTTTATTTGAGTTCATATGGGACATTTTGTTGATGTTCGGAACATTAGTTAAAAATGAACTTGTTATAATTACAATTTTTCCATGTGGTAAAAAGTAAATTAGCTACTGAATGATATTAGTGATTTAGGTATTATATATATAATATATACCCAGTATATATGTATTTATAATAGTCCATAACATTTGGACATTAGAAATGAAATGCACCGTTCAAGGAGACGGTAAGTCGTACGTACGCATGAAAGAAAATTTCATGTCTTTTTTATTTTTTAATGAAATGAAAATTTATTGATTCATAGGTATATTATAATTCCATTATAATAAAATAATTTATATAAATTACATAATTTCATCAAAACTATAATTTATATGTTCCATTTATGGTATGAACAAGTCATATCACTTTGAGGGGGCGGTAGTCCGCACTTCCTCAAATGAAATTATCATATTTATTCAACATAAAAAGAATAAAAGTATGTTCTAAATGGGAATTTTAGAAGAATATTTATAAAATAAAATAAAATATATATAATATATAATTACATTTCCATCATAATGGCCACCATAAGTGCTGTTAAAAGAATATTGAAAAATCACTGTTTCTCGAGGTAGTAGTTCGCCATCCAGAGAAACAGTATGTTCGTATCCATTATATAGAGGTGTGTGGAAGTGTATTTTGAATAATTATCCAAAAAAACCTATTATTTTTTGGATATTGTGGTTTTTATAAAATAATGTAATAAATATAGTTTAGGGGGTTGGAGGAGTAAAATAAAAGAAAAGAACTTATGATAAGATGTTACCTTTAAATCGGGTATCTCCATTTGGTTTAAACCAAAAGGTTAACTTGAACATCCTTATGCCTAGGGTAAGGAATATAGGAGGAATTGAGGGATGTAGTGATCTTAATTGGGCAGAGGCAGGACAATCCAAGGGCCTTGATAGCTGCGAGTAATGGGTTAGAGGTGGTGTCCCTTTATAAGGGGGAGGAGGGGCTATTTTGGAATGTTGGAGAGTATTTTTTAATTATAAACATATTTTCGGATTCAAAAGGTCCCAAACTCATTAAATTATAAGATAATATTACTCGTTTTTGAAATAAAATCATCCAATAAGAATTGGATAGGTTTTGGATATTTTTTTAATTTTTATAACCTCATTTTCTTAAATCATTCATTGATAAGGTGAACACTACATCATCATTGTGTCATAAATAATTTTGTTTATTTGATTTTTAAATATTATAAATAAAATACCATGATTTATTAAATAATTTTATATTTCAAAATAATATTTATTTCCAAATATATAACTTATATAACCCTATATAAAAATTTGTTTACTAAAAGATATATGTTTGTGTTAGTTTTTTGTTTACTGTAAATTAATTAATATAAAGTGTCATTATAACTGCCAAGTTTCTCCATGGGGTCCCCAAATCGACCCAAGAATGCCCATAGTCTAACATGTATCAACCAATATGATTAGGACACATGTTAGGGTTATAAAATGTTATTATAATTATATTTGTTTACCCTTATTTAGTAGATATACCATTTCACCATGGTAAATGAAATATTTACTGAAGTAAATATTCATAATGTCTAAAAATAAAAGTTACATATTTACACAATTTGTACCACAGGATTCCAAATATGGAATCCATTTTTCAAAATTCAATACACTTAAGTTGCATAAATTAATTTAAATTTAATTCTCGACGTCAAAACAACAGGTTTGTTTTTATGAAATAATAACTGTCAAAAGATTGACACTTATTTATGTCCAATTTCAATGTGAATTTACATCAAATGAAGAAAATTGGATTAAATGCTAAAAATATAATCTATTTACACTTTAAAACCAACTAGAAAGATAACTTAACCGTATGAATAAATTAGATTAAAAGGTAGTTTTGAATTAAAATGCAGTATTTTTCACTATTGATTAAAAAATTGAAATTTATCAGAAAAATACCAAAATTTCATCCAAAGTAAATTTTTTATATCCTGATTCAAAATAAGAATTTTATTTTGTCAAACTGAACATATAAAATTGAAAAAAATTAGATTTAAAAAGGGGTTTCCATCAAAAGGCGGTAAATCGACCTTTTAAGGAATATTAGAGTATTTATAAATAAAATTGTATTCATTCACATTTGAAGCCTCTAAACATTATTGGATAAATATAAAAAAAAATTAACAAACATGTGTAATAAAATTTTTGTTAGTTCTATTCATTCTAGCCAATACAATGTCAAGGCATTAACTATTTTTTAAAATAATAATATTATATTATTATTTTTCAGTATGACTCAAAGTTGTGTGCAATGTAAGATTTCAAAGAAACCCTTTGTTGTGTATTGGGTAAATAATCGAACATAGCATCCCCTTTAATGTAAAATTAATATTTAATTCACAAATATTAATATAGATGAAAATTGCATATTCTTTATTTACATGGGATGTTACATACACAGTCCAATGATGTTAATATCTAGATTTTGTGTTAGGTGACCATGTATTTTTAACTGCATCACCTAAGTTTTGACATAAGTGGATTCATAGGGAGGGAATATCAGCACCATGATTCAGGTTGGTGTTTGAGGTAGTCAAGAGGATTAGTATTGTGGAATATCAATTAGTTATTATTTTTATCTATGATATAGTACACAATGTATTCTATATTTATCAACATGAGAGATATCATATAGACACTTCCCATGTAATCATCATTGATGATAATGTGTTAGAGGTTGGTGTGACATTCAATTCATTCTGATCGATAAAGTAGGCTAGTGTAAAAAACTCATTTAATAGAGTATGTAACATATAGTGTATGTGATGTGGTAACATATATGTATCCATGTAGATAATTAGTAAAGGGAGGTACATATGTGAGTGATGTTGACAAATAATATCAATATATAATCTTTACAACACATTATGAGGACAAACAATTATATAGTGGGGTGTTTGTTACTACCCTCATACGATGAGGTACCTATTTGATTTCTTTTTTTTTCAATTCATGTGTTTTTTCAAAATTAGAATGTATAAGCGGGTGGAATATCATTTTGATTGAAATATAAGAAAATTTTCTTGGTGAAAAGAAATATTACTGAGGGTAATATTTCCACTAGAATCCCAATGAGAGGCCAGCCATACATTTAGTGTCATAAGTACTAGGGACACCAACCACCAAAATGGTTCAAATGGTTTACACCATAACCTCGATGTACAATAATAATTATGTTGTGATTCAATCAAAATTTTAGTGGGAACCCCAACTCTATCATTTCAATGGAGTGGTTTGGGTATATTGGACTAATATTATATAAATTATATAAATTATTCACCAAGTTTGTTTAGATATCTAGTATGTGTGTCTCTCTTGAGGTTGTCCTCTTTCTTGGATCTATCTCAGTTAATACTTGTAGAAATTGAGGACCACTACTTGTGCATTGAAATTTGGTTGGTAATTTTAATCCTCAATGATGATGTATTCTAGGTTTTCTTAATTTTTTTATATCTCTCTTTCCTGAATATCTAAATTGAGGTTTTTTCATCTTCTCTGGAAATCTTCGTTGATCAATCTAGATTTTTCTGATTAGACCAGATGAGTAGGATTCTATATATATGAGGTATATAACCTCAATGTTTTCATGATATATTATATGGGTTTCATGTGATTTATGATATTTAGGTATTGGAAAACATTTTTTATTATCCTGATATGAACCTGAATTTTATTCCATTATTCTTAAAGGGTGAAATACGGATTATTAGGTATATGGGAGATCCTCTGGGTGAATTTCTTAATTCCATTATCACCAATGACCATGTGAAAAAAATGTAAACTGTTATGAAAGTTTTAGTTTGGAAACCATATGGTAATTATTTTGATATATTATTTCTTAGTGAAATTTTTTAGATAGCATTGAAGTATCCCTTGTTAAATAGGAACTTCTTTATTATAGATCTTAACACAAATTTATCCTTGTGGTGGTATTTTTATGATCTTGATAGCCACAAAATTATTTTCTTTTGGAAATGGTGATAGGATTTTCACACTAAAATTAAATGGTTAGAGGTAGGTTATACCTTGTATATAAGAATATATAAGGGGTTTTGTATGTAATAAACAACAAAATTTTAAATATTAAATAAAATTGTATTATATATTAATTAATGTTTGGTATCGGTGCATGAATTAGAATCTATGGATCTATAATTAGACTATGATGTGGGGTGGAGTGTTATTCCTGACCATTCATTGACTATATTATAAGATGTGACCTTATTCTGATCCACCGAGATTTTGATAAGATATAGGAAATTATTCCAATCTATTCCTTATCATGAATATATAATGATATTCTTTTCCTATCCACTCATTGGTTTGGATAATGTTTTAGACACCTTGCCAACCATATGTAACAGAACTAGTTGTTATGTATAGTTTAACATTATTCCCATTAAAAGATTATAATTGGTGGTTATGGAATAATTTTATATTATGTAAACTTGTATCTTGGTTATTATTGATTATGGATATATGGGTGGATATTATTCTTACCATAAATTTTATTATTTATATGTTTATACCAACAAAAACACTTCATGAATCAAGTATGGTCACTCATCGAGTATCTTGTTTATCACTTGATGATTTAATGAGTATTTAAAATTATTTTTGTCATTGGAAATTCACATTATTTATGCACTAATATATTTTGAATTTATTTTGGGACACTATTATTTGTGGTATATTAATTATTTTTACCACACATTAAACCTTTACCTTAGTGGGTGCTCTAACATTATAGTCATGGATTATGGTAAGGGAAAAGTCATAATGTTGGATGGTTGAGTAGAATGGATAGTTATTGTGGGAGATAATACTGTATAGAGACCAAAACATAACTTTTATTTTAAATCTCTTTTATTTTTTACTTGTGGAAAATAGTTTATTTTATTGTCCAACTATGTGATTCTATTTTTATATACAATGATACCAAAACAATCCTAGTCCCAATAGCTTCATAGGCATTCCGAAAAATATGGTCCTACTAGGTTTTATTTTTTTTATAATTCTTAAAAATGATTCCATATCATATTAGTAAATATGACCCATATCCATGTTGGTTGGCCGGTACAATCATGGGCCTTCCCAAAGGCCCATAGGGAATGTGAATATATTTATAGCTAACACTTTTTTCAATCACCATGGGATACCTACAATTATTCCATTACTTGGGGGCCCCCTAGAATAATGAGAAAAACACTATTAGTCCCCATTTTTACATCACAAGAACACATTTTTTTAATTATGTAAAATATAATTATATATATAAGTTATTTTCATTTGAATTTGTAACATGCTCAAACATTAGATAAAAAAGCATCAATTTTTTTGTCTCCTGGTTTCGAACTCAAAATATGAATAATATATCTGAGTAAAAATTTCCTCAAATGTAATGAATCAATTATAATTTAAATTGATTTAAATATATATATTATTTTTTAGAATATTATATAAATAACCCTAATGATGGGCTTTCCCATATTTTAAAAAAAATGGGTTTTGATGATATATTTTTTGATGTAATTAAAAAAAGTTATAATGGTGATGAAAAAATATGCCTTATCACATATTGGCCCCTTCCACATATTTTTTTATATCATTATGAATTCCTTGTATGACATTATTGGTTCATATTTTATTATAAAATGGTGTGTTTGTTTATGGTTGGTCTAGAATTGTACTTCATATATTATAAAATTATTTTATTGAAAGTTATTTTTTATTATTTCTAAAATTATATATAATAATTTTATAGAGTTTATATCACCCCATGAAATAAAAAGACCCTAAATACTTGTTGGAAGCCTCTTGAACATGCAGAAGTGTGTTCAATGTCATGTGTGTTCACCGGTTTTCTCAATATTTTGATATTCGAGGAAGGATCATTACACTAATATTTTCACATCCATAATATCCTCTAGTAGGTAAACTGTTTCAATATTTTAGAATATAGATAACTTTGTCTTAGGGTTTTAACTTTTTGATACATCCATCATGTTATCTCTTAAATAACTATTCATTTTCCAAGTTATACTCTTTTATATCTTCCAAAAAATCGTCTTATTATTGAATGAAAATGAATTACATATGATCTCTATTGAATGATAACTAAAAATATCTATAAAAAATAGGAAGTTTTGTACTTTCACCCAAAATAATTACTCATCTATAGTGTTTCAAATATTAGAGTAGAATCCAACTCATTTATTCAATAAATACTTGATAATTGATTTTCTAGATCCCTTATTATATTTAATTTATAAATATAGTAATTATAGTTTTTAAAAATAGTGAATAATCCTCAGTTTTCCATCTTTATTTTTGGTTAAATACATTACTTATATGTGGCTAGTGTGGCACCTAAAATTACTCATTACGAGATATCCTTTTAATTTCATAAAACTTTATTACACGTATGGGTTCATTGATAGGTTGGTGACATGAAGTTTCATGCATGTTTTATGAAATTTGAGATTTTTCCTTCTTCTTCTTGGAAATCTCAGATTGTATTCCCCGCAATACTCTATTGGTGTCTTCTCTTTACACATAAACATTGTATTGTAAAATTTTATTTTATTAAATTTATTTGTGTCGACAATTGTGTCACCAATTTCTATCACCTCTTTTAAAAAATTGGATCATAAATCATGTGTCTTATTAATGAATCTTTACATCAGACAATAGTAAGTAGAAAATAATATATTGAGTAAATAATTATGAGCCATGAAACCATAACATAGATACATTTCAAATTCATAGATCCTAAAATCCATAAAACATTATATTATGGAATCCTAAAATAATTTGATTAATCATGAATTTTACTCGGAATGTCATATTAATTTCACTCTTATAATCACCCTTAAAATAGAATAACATTACAAGTTAATTCAAACATAATTTCCCGTAAGAATAAATATTTACCTAATAAATTTTATAGGTATATTTTTGGATCACTCATAATTATATATAATATCCAATAATAACAACATTTATAAAACACATAAATTATTTAATTATACTTTTCATTAAAATAAAACATTTAACCTGTAAACACAAAAAAAAATCAGTTAACCCATTAAAAAATAATATGACTCTAAATACTAGTTAACCAATTCAATATGGAGATTTAAATGAAAGAGAAATATAGAATGGTGGTCAAATTTCATAAGAATATGAGAAAAAAATTCTATAAAACATTAGATATAGAGTTTAGAAAAAGAGTTTAAAACGACTTAAGTAATGTTTTAAAATAAAATATCATATATCATTAATAACATACATTCCAAATGAAAAATTCATAGAAAAATGGGAAATTAATTTTCTTTGAAAAAAATAACATAGAAAGGAATCACGATATTGAATCATGGATATGAATGTGTGAAATAATGGTCAAATAGTATACATTAAGAAGCTTCCATTTCATATATTAGTAATGAGAGTAAAAAGTAACCCATGAAAAAATGTTAACATGATTTCTTTAAAACCTTAGTAATAAAATATATTGTTAATTTAAAATGACCTTGAAGAATCATCATAGTGTATATATGATAATTCTTGAGATATATTAAAGAGTATAGACATGAAGTAAAATTATTTTGTTAAAAAAATCATAAACATTAAAGCAATTATTTTTAATACAACCTCTCACGGCTCATAAAACCAAAAAACGTGAATGAAATTACATGAATAGGGAAATTAGAATAAATAAATGAGATACAAGATTTAATATCGTAATGTTTAATGTTATACCCAATATAAATGAAAACATAGTGCAAAACATGAAATATGTCTCAAAGACTATAAATAGAGACAAAGAAATCTTACAAAGATCATAAAAGGAGATGTAATAATATATCATGGAAGATATTATGTGAAAAAATGTAAATAATCATTAAAAAGTGTAAATAAAACATAAAACAGTCAATGTTTATAATGTACATAATATTAGTATATTATATTCAATGATGAAATAATATAATTCAATAAATGGAAATTGAGTTTTGGATCCCAATATAAGGTCATATTTTTTATTTATGAATCAAAAATGAAGAAGGAATTATGAGAATGAAATTAAAATAACTCGAAACATAAGATGAAGTAAAATACAAATCAATCATAATGTATATCGTAACCATCCTATAAGAATATGGTTTTGGAATAATGATCATAAGTCATTGAATAAAAAATGAGTTTAATGAAAACCATTACATTGTATTCTCTCTTATTAGAACGCCATCTAAACACTTGTATATTAAATAAGGACTCATTAATAATTTATTTGAGATAAATATTAATATTTATAATTGATTATATTATTATTTAATATTTATTAGTTACATAGTTATTAACTATTCTTAGTTAATATTGATCACCATAGTTAGTATCTTTAATAATTCCATGTTTATTTTGGTATAATGATTCAAGTTATCATTCTGTAACCTTGAGTTGATTATATATATAATAAATTATTTTAATGGTATTTCCATAATTATTTATGATTTTCCATGTTCATTAAATTTGATTTTTGGGAAAGATTATTAAAAATGAAACCCAAAATTGCCTTGTTTTCTATATATTTTAATGAATTAAATGTGATTTAATAATAATGAGTTCAAATTTAACAATAACACTGCAGAAAATGAATAATTTTTTTAATTATTAATATAATATATTAGTAATATCACCAAATATATACAGTGAAATTGGAAGTCGAAAATAGATTCAAATAATTAAAAGTGTCTCCGTATGCTTATTTTAGGAGGTTAAATTTTATGATGATAAGTTACTATTATTATATTTTCTAAATTTAAGAATTATATTTATAGGACATTAACGTTTTTATAAATATCATATTTATTCATTGAATAGAATTTTATAACATTCCATGTATTCTGGTTAAGATAAATAAAATGCATCTTTCATGGTAGTTGTAGTTCTCCCGTAACATAGGTGACGTTTTCATTTTCTAATGGGTGGGAGGGATGTAAATAATGGTTTTCAATTAAAATAATAATATTTTATTATATTAATTTTAGTAGTTTAATTATATTATTATAGTTATAATATATTTTTATGAGGTTGAATAAAAAATAATCTTGAAGAAACTCAGTTAAGATAATTAACTATTCTTTGGATATCCTCATTTATACCACAACTTAAGCCTTTTTAGATTTGTTCTTTGAGAAGACCATAACCACTATGACATTTGAAGGAGTTTTGGGGGTATTTTTGGTAGATTTTGGTTAACATATGACGCTTTATGTGTGTGGAGAATAGGTTTGGGGAATGGGTCCTTTTATAGGTGAGTAGAATTACATTTTTTGAATATTAATTTCTTTATATAAAAAGGGGAAGTAATTATCAAACAAATCAGATCCAAAATGGATAAAAATTGAATATAGATAAGGGTATTTCAATAAATCCTTTATCCACTCATTTGTGTATAGTTTTTTTATATTTTATGATCTTATCTTCTAATTTAACCATTTTACCATATTTTAGCCTTTATCGTAGGGTAGACTTTTACTATGGTAACTTATTTTTATGATTAAAATTAAATGAAACTTGTTACCTAATTTTAAAATGGTTATTACAAATTTAAATAAAAAATATTATATTCAATTTATATAGGTTTTAATAATTAATTTTAATAAATATAGGATTAATGAAACAAAATGAAGATTTTATCATTTTTAAGAATAAAAAATAATTTTCAACAATATAATATATATTATTGATTCTAATGATATTTATTATTTCATGTTTAAAAATATAATCTTTTTATGGATTTGAATGAATGTAAAAAATTTACTGACAACATCTGAATACATAATTATAGGAAATAGAGAAAATTAGTTTTTTATTATAATAAAAAAAAAATTAGGATCCAAAAGGATAGGAAATGATTAATAAATTCATCAAAATGTTTTGAAAATATTTATTTTACTCTTCAAATAAATTTTTGGTCAATAAAAATGCTTCATATATTTTTAATTCATTCTTATGACATAATTATGTCATATAGGATGTGATATTTGCAAAAATTGTAATTTCTAACATGCACATAAAAATAACAAAATATATAAATATATAAAAATTACATTATAATCTAAATTTGACATTTATAATTCAGAAAATAAATTCATTTAATCAAATTAAAGATATAAATTTATAAATATAACTTTTAAATGTAAATATAAAATATAATAAAAAATGTTTTCGTATAAAATGATACTTTAAACATTATGTGTGATTAATAATATTTCATACCAATTTTTAATTAAATGTGTGTTAATATATTAATTTATATAGTGAAATACTATATATTATCAAGATAATGTTTTAATAGTGATGATTTTAATTTATTATGATAAAATAAACATCAATTTAAAAATTATTCTTTTAAAAATATAATGTTTAATATTAAATGTGATTAATCACATATAGTTATCTTACCAATAAATTTACCAAATCAAGTTATATTGGAAATCATCATATCTTTCTTTAAAAACAATAGTTTTTATAAAAATTATTATATAATATAAATACTCATTATCATGAAAATAAAAAATTATTACATGAATAATTACTTGTTTATATAATCCAAAATTATTATTTCAAAACCCCTTATGACCCCCAAATAATATCTAAAGAGATGATATGTGTTGGTGGATGTCGTGGGTGGTAGTTCAGCTAGAATGGTCCTCTTAAGAAATTCCATGATCCTGAACTTCTCCATCATATGATTACACTCCATATGTACTTGTTGCACTTCATATTGGGTACAGTCTCGGGAATAAGCTTATGATGGTACTAAATTTCCAATATTTAAAAAATGAGCCTCATAAAGAAGGCTTATACTGAATGATTCTATTGCCTTTATTTTCTATATATATTTCATAATATGGTTTCTCCCGTGTATTCAATCCAATTTTACAGCTACGTTATGGTAGTCACATTTAATAATTTTCTCTAAATAAAATTCATCACAATTTTTTTTAGATTGATGTTGTAGGTATTAAATTATATTAAATATAGTAATTATTTAAGTAAAAATTTATTATAAAATCTTGAGGTTTTGTTTTCTCAATCCCTTAAAATAATTTTCACATAATAATTTTTTTATTTTATAGAATAAATCACTTTGAGTCAAAGTGAGAACCAAAAGTAGTCATTGGTGGGCGGAGCAAAGAACCCTATCCAAGACCAGACCTTCCCAAAAAATACCACAAAACAAGCAGCCAAACTAAAAAAATAACAAAAACCATAATTTAAAAATAATGGTTTAGGAACGCCATATAGGAGCAACCCGCCCAAAAATCATCACACACATTCCATAACGACGTAGCACCACCTTCGTAACAGGGACCGACGTGTCTGCTATGCCGGGAGCCAGAAAGTCAGACCTCTAGAAGAGGGGCAGGGACCCATGATCCAAAAGAAATGAACTAGATTGAGGAGCCACCACCACTGATATAGTGAACTTCCATCGAGGACCAGCCATAACACGTCACTGGAAATTGTCCAGCTGCACACCGCATCCAGAACCCCACCATAAAGTCATAAAAACACAACCTACAACAAGAAATGGGAAAAGGACAAGGGACAATTGTATTCGCCAAGAGTTTCTAGGGTCACCCTTTTCAACCTCATAGTGATTCAAGAGGAAGGCAATGAACCTGTAAGCTAGAACATAAGAGAGGAGGCTATGATAGAAAAATCAATCAAGGTCGTCATAGGAGTGGGAGTGTAGATCTAAAATCTAGATCATTAGAGGAGGTCTAATGATTGTCAATAGAGCTATGGATCCGTGAAACCATATGGAAATTGAAACCCACCCACCTGTCGTGTGGCCCAACCCTCAATAGTGTGCCCAAAAGTGGAAGAAAGGGGAAGGAGGGAGAAGTTTCTGGCGAAACACTAATTGAGAGTGCAAGGAATCACCCTTTATGATCCCATAACTAGACAATGATCACCCATAAAAGAATTGAATTGTCATTATTTTAATGACCACTCACTGATGAAAATAACTAGGGGTTTCTATAAGATTGATATAAGTTCTTGGAAACCAAAAACCATGATACTTTTGAAATACTAATAAAATCATATTTCTACTTATGATATGAACAAGTATATATTTTCATTTTTCATAACTATTTTTACTAAAAATGATTCATTAGTTGTTTTATAAATTTGTAGGTACATACCTCACATTGCTTCATTTTGAGGATCCTATCCTCTACTATAAAACAAAACCAAAATAGTTGTGATAATAATTGATAAACATATTAAAATTAATCAGAAGTTTCTTATCCTTTCATCGTTATTTAATCCCTATATAAATTTGGTTTAAAATTTGATTCAAACTATAACTATTTTCATTCAAAAAAAAATTTCGTGAGCTCTATCCCCTCAATATCAACAACATAATCTCCTAAAATTACTATAATCAAATTTACCATGATCTTTTTTACGAGATTAAAAACCAACAAATCAAGGAAACATATTCTCCTAGAATTCTTCCTACCATTTTTTCCACAATCATAAAATCACATATCAATCAATATTACCTCAGTCATAAATACTCCCAAAAATATTTTAATATACTCCAAAATAACAAGAATCACATTGGAATGAAATTAATTTTCCATCCCCAAGTTTATGTATACTACTCAACATATATTCCCAAAAACCAATTAACTAATATTCTCAACTAACCTAATTTCCTCAATAACAAATCACATAACAACCCAAAGATTTATCAATAACTCAATCATGTATTCTTCATAAAACCTAATCAAAATTTCATTAATGCAATCATATAATACATCAAAATGTGTATCTATTTCTTTTAAATTACGATCACCCTTAAACTTATCAACCCATTATGATATCCATACCTCTTAAATTTTACTCAACTATTAACATAAAATTTCATAAATCTATCAAAACCCTGGTATGATACCAACTAATATTTTTGACACTCGTACACCCAGATCTACTACTAAAAACATATCCACTTCATACTGTTTTTGATAACAATTGAGGTGAACCGAATTTAACTATCATATTTATAATATAAATGACTAAAATCTAGTCACTTATATACCAATGACCATTTATTCTTAGAGTTTTATAGATTTTATAAAAACATTTTTGTAACAAAACCAATGTCTTTACATAAAAATAAAAAAGTTTGGAATGTAGAAAAAGTTCCTTTTGGGCCATAGGAAAATCATAATTGTTTCATAATCAATGTATAATCAAACTATTACATCAAAAATGATCACCATGACCAATTAATTAATTAAAATATTAATAAACATAAGTTCCTGAACCAAGAAGAGTGGATCTTTTCATATTAAATATACAATTAATCTATAAATAAAGAATTACCTCAGTCTTGGGAATTAATTATTTATAGAAATGGTTGATCATCCAAAATATATTTGGATGCACCATTATTTAACTAATAGTATCTAATTATATATCCCTCTAGTAGTGACCCACACATTCTCTTTTGATCTTGAAGCATCACTGATGATATTATGGGTGGTAATGTGGTTGTATTGATCATTTTATGTTTCTCCATTTGATGGATACCATGATCCCTTTTATTTGTAAGGATCATGTCTTGGACCCTATGTGTTGAGATAAACATGGAATAATTAAACTTATATTTTTATTAACAGAAAACCATAGATAAGTTCTTAGTGGAGTGAGATATCTAAGCGGATAAGAGAGGTTTTATACCCAAAAAATTACATCCCAGTTAAAAATAAATTAACATGTTTTTTATAGATCCAATGATGGGTTTTAATATTAATTAATTGGTAAATATACATTAATAAAATATTAATCACATAATATAACCCATTCCATGTAAAATGATAATACTATTATTTAATCCCATGAAATGAAAAAATGCATGCAATGATAATTATTATTTTACAGTCTTGTAAATAAGAATTTATCACCCAATATAAATCTTGGTTCTCTCATCCTTCTCAAAATTTGTTGAATTTTTGAATAAATTTTTTAGATAAATATTATTCATTCAATAAATTAATAAATATTTATAATATTCACTGTATTGCGAAAAAATACTTTTTTAAATATTTGGATTCAATATATGCTAAATAAATATTATTCCTCGATCTATTAAATAATATTTATTCTAATAATTAATTTAATACATAATCTAATTAAGATCTAAAGAAAAAATATTTGTGTGGCCCTCTAGGATTCATAAATTTATGCACTTTTTGGGTACTCATAAAGTCTAATATAAATTCCTATCAACGTGAAATGGTAACCAAAAGGAAGAAGTTAATAGAATATTTTTAAAATATATATTTGAGTTCTCGCTATGTCATACAATCCTTTTTTTAATTAAATTTAATCAAGAAGGTTTCATGCCCATGTCTTTAACCTATATGTTGAATATGACATTCTTTCAGTTCTAAAAATTTACCCATCCAAATATCATGTCCATAGAATCAACATTTATAGTTTCATTCTAGTAAAAGGGTTGTGATATAAAATTCAAAACAGATAGATGGGAAAATACTTACTTAATTTCTAAATTAGTAATATAACAAAAATTTCGCACTCAACATATCCTTAGATTCATTAATATAGTATGTCATGGTTTTGGGAAATACATCAAAGTTATATTGGCATGATATACATTAACAACAATGTTAACGTGAAACTATCATTACACACACTCATATATATAAGAATCTGCAATGACATGTAACATGTAGAAATACTATAAGAGGGTGTTTCCATATAATCACAAATCTTGGAGATTAACTATTGTGAACTTCAGCATATGAGGTATCATATGATTATGAGTACTCATAACTGAAAGGTTGTGTCATATTTTTTACTTTTATTATGACCTCATATGAATATATAACAGATAATATAAGACGTTTTTATAAATTTTCATGGTCTTCATCGTAATTTTTAGTTTCTATAACCTTTTTAATGTTATTAATACTCTAGAAAATGATCACATTAAATCTAATAAAAAACTGAAAAATATGTGATATTAAATTTATTAATATTCACATCGTTGGATACAATTAATCTAATGTACATTGATGTTGGGTCTAGGGAACTTACACCAACAAACTAACACCTGGACTAGATGAAAATAATAATGAATTTCCACCTCATATCTCTCACATAATTTTCATTCTTATGCTGATAAGGTGGTTTAGTCAATGGGTTTCCAATATTCTCCTCTTTATAAACTCTATTCACCAAGATGTCACTACTAAGAGTAAATATACCAAGAGATTATATTTATAGTGTATGTACTTTATTTTTTGGTGTGACCTTTTATCCTATAAAAAAGACACCACTATATTATTATTATACATTTATGTGATATGATCCTTACTTCTAGAAAACATGTTAAGTTATTGGATAAAAATTATTATCCAAACCACTTCCTTGGATACATTGTAAACTGTATTATACTTTGATTCCACTATAGAATTTTTGACCATGGATTTCTCTGAGACCCCTCTCGTAAAAACACCTCCATTTAATGTTATTATGTATCTTTATTGTAATTTCATATTGTATTGGTCAATTTATAAAATAAAATCTATATAACCCCTAAGGACTAGTTCATTATCTCTTCCAAAAACTGTGAGCATATACTTTGTAAACCTAAGGTACATAAGGATATACTTGACTATTATCTAATAGTAGTGTCCAAGATTATCTTTTCATTTTATTATTATGCTTAAGTCATAAGAGATATACATCCTAGTATATAATAAGACATATATAACTAAACCAATCACTAATGCATATAGAATCATTGTTATCCTCTATCTCCACTTGTATGTTCAAAAACACATTTTATTAAAACAATGAATCCCATGTGACATAGTAAATAGTCCCCTCTTTTATTTGTCTATAATAAATATCATTAGAATATTGTTAGTGTATGTTCGTTTAGATATTGTTAGTAGTCTATTTGATCTATCTTGATGTATTTTGATCCCAAGAATAAATGTTTCTTCACCCATTTCTTTAAGAATAAGTATATAATTAACCAATTCATAAAAAACTACAATATTTTTATCTCATTTCTTATATGTAGTATTTCAAAAACATAAATTATGAAAAAAACAATTTGAATCCCTTAAAACCATTTCTAGACACAATGGTCAAATTCATTCTTTATGAAACTGAATTTCATTCCATATTTATCAATGGGAATGTTCCATGACCTAGATGATTAATTTAATTCATAGAGAAATATTTGAAACTTGTATGCCTAGTTGGCTTTATTTTGGGTCACAAAACCTTGTTATTATGCCATATATACATCTTCTATAAGTTTTCCATTAAGGAATTCTATTTTCAAATCGATATGATAAAACTCATAGTAATGGTAAATTATTATGGAATGTATAATTATGATATATTTTTATATAGAAACATTTTGAAATTTTTCATTGTAGTCTATACCTTTATTTTTTTGAACCCCTTTAAAACGATTCATGCTATATAGGCACTAACTTGTGCATTCATCTACAATTTATTCTTGAATACCCATCTAAAACATACCATTTTTACTTCCACTAAAGGATCTAAAAAATCCATAAATGGTTTTTTACATGGAATCTATTTTAGAATTTAAGTATTCATTCCATTTAGGATATTCCATGTTACTCGCTACATCATTATAGGTTATTAGATCACTATTATCAACTAATAATGAGTCACCATCTTTTCTAACTAGATAATGACATCATTTAGGTTCTTTAATTTCACTTATACTTCTAACTAATATGTTTTTCTATTGAACAACTAATTCCATATGAATATGTAAAATATTTAAATGTGTAATCACTGTATATCTTGATCCTTCACTTTATTGGAGTTTATATTTCTATAACTATCAATTTTAGAGATGTGATTCCTCTCATGAAACATGGTGTTCCATACCAGTATTACTCTTTTATCTGAGGGGTTTTATAAGAAAGATCCCCTTTTTTTATTAGATTATCCTATAAAGAAACACTTTATACCTTATGGTTCATATTTTTTACCTTAAGGGGCCATAAAAATGAATTATATCATAATGTAAACAAGTTAGAAGACATAAATTTCGATATATACCAAAGTTCATATAGAATACTAGTATTCTCTTTTTTGGGCACTTGGTTTAATTTTTATGAAACTGTCTATAATGAATATCCCTAAAAGGACAATATAAGACTTTCATGACTCATCCCTAATCCCACTATGTATGGAATGGTGTGGTTCGTCCTTTCACTTACACATATCCATTGTGGTGTATAAGGAGGAGTGACATGGGACTGAATCCCAAAAATTTGTAGTAACCACTATACACTTGGTTAAGATATTCATTGGAATGGTCTAACTGGAGTTTCATAATTTTCATAAATTTTTTATTCTCAACTCAATTCTTATATTAATTGAATTTATTAAATTAATTTGACTTATCCCTCATTACATATACATTTTGATATCAATTTAAAACATTAATAAAGGATATGATCTATGATTACCCACCCCTTACACCAATATGAAATTTTCCATACACTATAGTATTAACTAATTAATAAAGTAATGTGTCCCTTTTACCTTTTCCAATAGATGGAGTTTTTTTATTCTTCTTTAAAATAATCATGACATATACCATGTGGTTTTAATTCAAAATAATCAAAACATCCAGCTTAGTCTAATTTGGTCAAGAAATTTTCAGTTACACAGAAAATATACATTAGGTGATTTGGGGTACAATTACATCAAACACACACACACACCTCACACACTATCTGAAAAGGCATTCCATACCCTAGGTAAAAGGCCCCGACCTTAAACCTCACTTAATATTGAATTAAATGAATAATTCACATAGAGGATCATTTCAGGTTTAGAGTTGTAGAGAATTAGGACATAACTATTGCATCTCAAAAGATGACAAAGTAGACACTTCTACTAAGTTCCCATAAAATAAAAACTCTTAAAAAGAAACATGTCTAGCTCCATGTTTTAGATAGAAAGTATTTACTTGATCCCATCCTTGAACCTATTCATCTTTAAGTCATGTTGAAAACATTTCAAAAACTTGGGATGAGCATAAAATGCCCAGTAAAGGATACACAAAGAAGGAAAACTGTTAGTTTTTCAAAACAAAAAGTAAACCATGAATACTTTATCAAAGTAATAATTTTCAGCTGTACGAAGTAGTAAATACACTTAAATGAATAAAAGATCACTACTTATCCTTTGTAACCAAAAGATTACAATAACCCATATAAAGAACATATAACATATAAAGGTAACTTGGTACATAAACATACTTAAATGGAATAACCATATGGTCGACTTCCACACATATCACTACATGGAATAGCCATTCGGTCGACTTCCATACCCAATGCATTGGAGTTTATAACGTAACCACCCATCCTGGTATTCACGGCACCACCTGTCATATGGTTTATCACGTAAGCACCCATCAAATGTCCAAGTACCATTACAAAATCATAATACATAAAACAAATATAATGGAAACAAAACATATCCACATTTCAATCACAATATATCACTTAAATATATATACATAACAAATCCATTATCAAAACCATTTTCAATACCAAAATCCATAAAAGAGTATATGGTATTTATTTACTTTTAAAAACATTACGGCTTGTTGAGGAAGCCAAGGATCAAATAATACTCACGGTGGCGGAAAGGTTGTTGTCACCACGTACATTAAAAAGAAAAATTCCTTTCTGTCGTTTAATAAAATGCTTCATAGAAAAATATTCCTTTTGAATAAAATTAAAACTCAATGGGGTTTATACACCTTATAAAATAAAGTTGTGTATAAAACAAAATATACCTCAATTAAAGATGATTGAGACGAAGTCCCGTTCAAAGACGGTATCCTTAGATTAAGGATAAATCAATTACTTAATTATGTGTGACAAGTAAAAATACACCCAATATAAGTGGATATTAAGTGTAAAACAATCATATTAATTCACAAATATTAAAATAATGACATATTCAAGGAGTACAAGTTTAACCCAAAGAATTTAAATTTAGTTACAAAGTTCCCTTGCAAAAATTTGACAGCCTAACGATGTCACATTAAAATTCAGAATATGAGTTGATGAGGGAGAAAATGGTATCTCATCAATTGGACATAAAATTTACATAAATAAAGATATATAATAACATATCCCGATATAACAATATGTGAATTAAAAGACCCAACAAAAAGTAGTCTTTTTAAAAAGAGGAGAGTGAAAGGTTCCCTTACCGATTTGGGTAACATTCGAAACGTACACCCCATGAAAGAAGAACTATTCAACATTGATGTAAATACCCATAAATGAAATTATATTACACAAAGAGTAGAATAATGGGAATTACATACACCACTCAAAGTAAATAGTTTCAAATTTAGCATAAATCTCACTGGAATAAAAGTGTGATGAAAAATCCCCTATGAAATCTCGGCTGCCTAACGGTGCCACTTAAAACTTCCAGAAAATGGATTGATGAAATAAAATAGGGTCTATAATTATATGAAAATATACTTTAAATTATGAGGAATATAAATGAACATCCCCCAACATAAGAAAGAGGAGCTTTAAAAAAATGACATAAAAGAGAGTACTTAAAAAGAAAGAGAGAGGTAGGATCCCTTACCTCAAGTCTGACTTGTCTTGTTGGATTCTTTATATTCCTGAATAATAAACTTTGGTAAATTTATGATTTCTTATGGACCTCATTTAAAGATTATTATTCAGATCATATCACATATTATAATGTTATAATAATTGGTTAATAATGTGAGTTCATATCAGACGTTTCTGTCGATTTTCGGTACATGAGTCAAAAATGAACTTGTTTGAAAAGAATTTCCCATGTAGTTATAATTACCCCATCTCCAGAATAGTATTAATTATTTAAATATAATATATATCCAGTATATATTCATTTTATATTATTCCATAACATTCAGAGATAAGAAAATAAAATGCACCGTTCATGGAGACGGTAGGCCATACGTACGCATGAACGCTACTTTCTTTTCTTTATCACATTAATGGAATTAAAAATAAATGAGATATATATAAATTATAATTCCAGTATAATATATATGTTATATAGGTCACATATGTTCATTAATTTCATTCTTTATACATTCCATGTATTGCATGAACGAGTCACATCACTTGAGGGGGCGGTAGTCCACACTTCCTCGTATGAAATTATCGCATTTTCACAACATGAAAAGCATAAAGGTATGTTTTAAATATAAAATACAGAAGCATATAAGAAACATAAATACCATATATATCATATATAAAATACAGTGACATAATAATGGCCACCATGAAAGGTGTTAAGAGAAGATTGAACAATCATCATTTCCTGAGGCAGTAATTCACCATCCATAGAAACAATATATTCTTTAACCATTATACGGAGGTGTGTCTAAGTGTAGCTCGAATATTTCCCTGAAAAACATCCTAGTATATCGAAGATACTATTGTTTTAAAAAATAAAGGAATAAATATATTTTAGGGGGTTGTAGAAGCAAAATAAAACAAATGAACATAAGAGAAGACATTACCATTAAATCGGGTAACTCCCCTAGGTTTGAACCAAAAGGGTTTCTTGAAGAGCTTTCTGTATAAGGGAAGGCTTCTAGGATGAATATAGGGATTTGGAGAGATAAAATGAGTAGAGCTTGGCCGAGCCAATGGCTTGAGAGGTGTGGGTATGGTGGTGGGGGTGGGGGCCTTTTATAAGAGGGAGGAGGGGCACTCTTGGAATGTCTTGAAAAGTTTCTTTATTATAAAATGATTTTCGGATATTAAAGGTCCCACAATTATATATTTCGAGGATAAGGTAATAAGGGTTCTAAATCCATCCATCCAATATATGTTTGACAAGTTTAAGTCTTATATTTTACCTTATCTTCTCATTTTATTTAAATAGTTAATTAATGAGGTAATCACTGCATCTTCATGGTGTCATAAATAAATTTATTTATTTCATGTCTCAAAATTATAAAAAAAATACCATGATGTATGAAATATTTTTATATTTCTAAAGAATATTTATAGTCAAAAATATTACTTGTATAACCCCATGTAAAAAAATTGTTTTACTAAAACAATACATGTTTGTGACATTTTTATTTTAACTTTAAATAAAAAGTTATTAATGTCATTTCTCTACCAAAGTGGATCCATGGGGTCCCCAAGTTGACCCATGGATTTTATTGGTCTGCCATGACTCATCCAATAAGGTTAGAACATGTGTCAAGGTCATTTCATATTATTATAACATTATCTTTACCTAAAAATACCCTAATTACCATTAATCGCGATTAATAAAACATACAAGTTACTATTCAACAAAAAATATTTTCATCCCATTGAACCACATTTTACATCCTAATGACAACCATGTATTTCGGAATTTTAAAATTCAAAACACATAGGTGGTAAATTTTCATTTAAACGAAATAATTAGTTTTTTAACTACCACTTAGTGGTTTCACTATTCATCAAAAATTGATGTTTTTCAGAAAAATACACAAAATTCACCCTAAGATATATTTGATATTCTAAATTAAAAAATGATGTGTATTTTACAAAATTCAAAACATATAAGTTGCATTAATTAATTTAATAATTAATTACCTTTGTCAAAACAAATAGCGTGTTTTTAAGAAACAATGTCTATTAAAAGATTCACACTAGTTTAAGTCCAATTTCAAAGTGAAATTAATTCCAATGACCAACATTGGATTAAATGGTAAAAATATATTCTAATTGAACTTTAAAAACAATTCAAAATATGATATAATCATATCAATAAATTATATTAAACATAGTTTTTGAATTAAAATACAACATTTTTCACTTATTTATTAAAAATGGACTTTATCAAAAAAACAAATAACAAAAACCTACAAAAAGTATATTTTGATATCCAGATTCTAAAGAAGGATTTTATTTGGTCCAATATAACATATAAAATTGTCAAAAAGTTGATTTAAAAAGGGTTCACTATAAAAAGTCGGTTAATCGACCTTTTAAAGAATATTAGAATATTTACGCATAAAATTGGATTCATTCGCATTTTAATCCTCTAACATTTATTGGATAAAAGTAAAAATATTTGGAAAACATATATAATCATTTTTTAGTTAGTTCTCTTCATTCCCGCCATTACAACGGCTAGGCGTTAACTACCATTTAAAATAATATTATTTTATTATTAGAGTGCAATGTAAGATTTCCAAGAAACTCGTTGTTGCGTATTTGGTACGCCATCGAGCATATCATTCCCTTTAAATTAATATTATCATTTTATTCGCAAAAATGTTAAATAAAAAAAATTATATTCTTTATTTACCTGGGTTGTTATATCCTTCCCCCCTTCTGGGAATTGCGTCCTCACAATTTTTAAAATTGGGTTTGGAAACTTCATTGAAATCCCCACATTGGAAAAGGAGTCAATTAAACTGTCACATTAAAGGAAAGAAAGGGAAGTACAAAGTTCACTTGAGTTACCCCATACTAGGATTCCATGTAGGAAAACATGGACATAGAAGAGAAAACAAAGGGTCATGTTCTGATGGAGAGTGATAGAAAACATGTTTAGGAGAAAGTTAACATCCAGAAAGTCATAAACTGGTGATGGTTTAAATGGTATTTGATTCCCCATTAGGAAAAGTTAACAGACAACTTTTTTGTTTTTATGTTACTTTTCATTGAGGAATTTATTTATGAGCTTAACTAAATCATAAGGAAACATACATACTTGTCGTGTAGACTCTCATCTCTTACTAGATTTCTTACACAAACTCATATTTTCTTCAAAAGACGAGTATTTAGGATGGCTTTTTCATATTAAGAGAGATACAATCAACTTCTAGAGAATCTCATAATCCACAAAATAGAACATTATATTTCCCATGTATTTAGACCTTAACCAAAACCAAAAATTGTTAGCACGAGATCAGATAATACCCAAAAGGATTATCCTTTATAAAAAGAAAATCTATTCTTAATCTCCAAAATCTGTCCTACAAAACCCAAAGTTCAACGAAGACCATTTGATAATCAATTTGTCTATAAAATTCTTCAAAGTAAACCACACTAATATTTAAACCCAAATTTTTGAAGGATTTAATGACATAGTCTTTCAAGGTAAATAATAACATTTATCTCCAAATAACATCTGTTGCTCTTACAGTCTCATATTGAAAACTAATTAACCTAATCATATATCCTCCATGATAGGTCAATAATTTCCTAGATAACCCAAAATAAACTTCTTCTTAATTCATAAAATTATATGACTAAAACGAATTTTTCATACTAACCAGGGACTTCACGTAGTCCAGTGGTAAGTGATAAATACCAGTCGCACTTTGGTTGTGGTTTCGATTCCCACAGCTTTGTCCGACGTGATGGGTTGTCACATGGTCTACGTGTTTTCCTTTTTCCAAAACTATATAATTCTCAAAACATTCCCCAAAAAGAGATAAAATCATCAAAAATAACCATAACAGAATTTAACCTGAATTTTATCCCATGCCTTTCATTTTCCATCATAACATATAGTAACCCATAATTACCTCAAAAGTAAGGATCATATAAACCCAAATGGTTCTTTATAACTATGTCCACAAAAGAATAGATAACTATTCCTTGAATAAAATTTTCATATATCAAATATCAGGGTTACACATATTATAAAAAGTCTTCTAATGTAACCCCATAATCAAAAGAGACTTAATACATTTAAGAATTTCACCATCCTACAATCTACCATAACTCCTGAATCCCTTATATGTTGACTTCTTACTCATTCAACATTCTTTATGATCCATTAACCATTCCTTTACAACTTATTATGAATTACTTCTTTCCTACAAACAAAATCATGAATCATATCCCAAGATTCTAAAATAGGAAAACGTATCTTAAGAAATAATCCATACCTTTGATTGGTCATTGTCAGTTTCTTCATCCTTAATTGGAATGGAATTTGGTATTGGTAAACGAATATTTTTATGATCTTGGTGATCCCATTCCCGAAACTTCTTTGTAGGACATGTGTTTGCATAATGACCATGCACAACACATTTAAAACATTCAATTGATCCCTCATAAAGAATTTCTTTCCCTTTCCTCGAGTCAACTGGATGCTTCCTTTTACCATGGAAGGTTCTTGCTTTATGACCTTCATTTCCACATCTATAGAATATTTCTGCCCCTTTGAAACATTTTCCTAGGTGTTTTTTTCCACATATTTGACACATAGGTTTTTGAACACACATAACTTTATGATTATTACCTGAACATCCGTAGGGATTTGTTTATCACATATATGTTGCCTTATAAAAATCACCAAGGTTTAGGTGGTCAATCATGACTCCAAATAGTTGGTTGAGGATAAACACAAGAGTTCTCATTGCAGCTCCCATATAATTCAGTTTCTCACTCAGAAAATTATCACAGTTTCCTTCACATCCACTGTTACTTTGCTGCCTGCTAGTTCCAGCCATTTACTAAAACCAAAAAGGTCAGTGTGATCATATTAGTAAAATCATCATATAATAATGAGGAAGATAAAAACTAAGATATAGTTATCCATGTTATCTCAAACTCATTCTAACTTTCAAAAAAAAACGACTCCATCTAATATACTACCCATTGTGGTTATACACAACGTGTCACTTATGCTTAAACAACACTCTAACCTCTAAAGTTATCTAAACCGACCTATGATACCAACTATAAGGCCCCGAACGTAAAACTCACTTAATATTGAATTAAATGAATAATTCACATAGAGGATCTTTTCAGATTTAGAGTTTTAGAGAATTAGGACATAACTATTACATCTCAAAAGATTACAAAGTAGACACTTCTACTGAGTTCCCATAAAATAAAAACTCTTAAAAAGAAACATTTCTAGTTCCATGTTTTAGATAGCATGTCTTTCCTTGATCCCATCCTTGACCCTATTCATCTTTAAGTCCTGTGGAAAACATTTCAAAAACATGGGATGAGTATAAAAATCCCAGTAAAGGATACACAAAAAAGGAAAACTGTTAGTTTTTCAAGACAACAAGTAAACCATGAATACTTTATCAAAGTAATACTTTTCACCTTTACGAAGTAGTAAATACTCTTCACTGAATAAAAGATCACTACTTATCCTTTGTAACCAAAATATTACCATAAACCCATATAAAGAACACATAACATATAAAGGTAACATGGGACATAAACATACTTAAATGGAATAACCATACGATCGACTTCCACACATATCACTACATGGAATAGCCATTCAGATGACTTCCATACCCAATGAATTGGAGGTTATAACGTAACCACCCATCCTAGTATTCACGGCTCCACCCTTCATATGGTTTATCACGTAACCACCCATCAAATGTCCAAGTACCATTACAAAATAATAATACATAAAAGAAAAATAATGGAAAGAAAACATTTCCACATTTCAATCGCAATATATATCTTAAATATATTGACATAACAAATCCATTATAAAAACCATTTTCAATACCAAAAAACATAAAAGAGTATATGGTATTTATTTACTTTTAAAAACATTACGGCTTTTTGAGGAAGCCAAGGATCACATAATACTCGCAGTGGTGGAAAGGTTGTTGTCACCACGTACGTTAAAAAGAAACATTCCTTTTTGTCGTTTAGTAAAACGCTTCGTAGAAAAAGATTCCTTTTGAGTAAAAGTAAAATTCAAAGGGGTTTATACACCGTATAAAATAAATTTGTGTATAAAAAAATATACCTCAATGAAAGGATATTGAGAAGAAGTCCTGTTCGAAGACTGTATCCATAGATTAAGGATAAATCAATTACTTATTTATGTGCGACAAGTATAAATACACCAAATATAAGTGGATATTGAGTTTAAAACAATCATATTAATTCACACATATTCATAGAATGACATTTTCAAGGAGTACAAGTTTAACCCAAAGAATTGAAATTTAGTTATGATGTTCCCTTACAAAAATTCGACAGCCTAACAGCGTCACATTAAAATTCAGAATATGATTTGATGAGGGAGAAAAGGGTATCTCATCACTTGGACATAAAATTTACATCAATAAGGATATATAAGAACATATTCCAAAATAAAAATATGTTAATTAAAAGACCCAACAAAATGTAGTTGTTTTAAAAAGAGGAGGGTGAAAGGTTCCCTTACCGATTTGGGTAACTTTCGAAACGTACACCCCATGAAAGAAGGACAATTCAAAATTGATTTAAATACCCATAAATGAAAGTATATTACACAAAGAGTAGAATAATGGGAAGTACGTACACCACTCAAAGAAAATAGTGGCAAATGTAGTATAAATCTCACTGGAATAAAAGTGAGATGAAAAATCCCCTACGAAAACGAGGCTCCCTAACGGCGACACTTAAATCTTCCAAAAAATGGATTGATGAAATAAAATAGGGTCTCTTATCATATTAACATAAAATTTACAGTAAGAGTAATATAAAATAACATCCCCCAACATAAGAAAGAGAATATTTAAAAAATGACATAAAAGATAGTACTGAAAAAGAAAGAGAGAGGTAGGATCCCTTACCTCAAGTCCAACTTGTCTTGTTCATTTCATTATATTCCTGAATAATAAACTTTGGTCTATTTATAATTTCTTAAGGACCTCCTTTAAAGATTATTATTTAGTTCATATCACATATTGTAATGTTATAATAAATTTTTAAAAATGTGAGTTCATATTAGACGTTTTTGTCGATGTTCGGTACATGAGTCAAAAATGAACTTGTTTGAAAAGAATTTCCCACGTAGTTATAATTACCCCTTCTCCAGAATAGTATTAATGATTTAAATATAATATCTATCCAGTATATATTCATTTTATACTATTACATAACATTCAGAGATTATAAAATGAAATGAACCGTTCATGGAGACGGTAGGCCGTACATACACATGAACGATACTTTCATTTCATTGTCACATTAATGGAATTAAAACTAAATGGGAGATATATATATAATAATTACAGTATAATATATATGTTATATAGGCCAAATATTTTCATTAATTTCATTCTTTATACATTCCATGTATTGCATGAACGAGTCACATCACTTGAGGGGGTGGTAGTCCACACTTCCTCGTATGAAATTATCACATTTGAAAAACAAGAAAAGCATAAAGGTATGTTTTAAATATAAAATACAGAAGCATATAGAAAACATAAATACCATATATATAATATATAAAATACAGTTACATCATAATTTCCACCATGAAAGGTGTTAAGAGAAGATTGAACAATCATCATTTCCTGAGGCAGTAATTCGCCATCCACAGAAATAGTATGTTCTTTAACCATTAGAAGAAGGTGTATGTAAGTGTAGCTCGAATATTTATCATAAAAACATCCTATTATATTTAATATAATGGTTTTGTTTCAAAATAAAGGAATAAAAATAGTTTAGTGGGTTGGAGAAGCAAAATAAAACAAATGAATATAAGAGAAGACATTACCTTTAAATCGGGTAACTCCCCTTGGTTTGAACCAAAAGGGTTTCTTGAAGAGCTTTCTGCCTAAGGGAAGGCTTCTAGGATGAAGAGAGGGATGCATAGATATAAAATGAGTAGATATTGGCTGATCCAATGGCATTAGTGGTGTGGGTAAGGTGGTGGGGGTGGGGGCCTTTTATAAGAGGGAGGAGGGGCACTCTTGAAATGTCTTGAAAAGTAACATTATTATAAAATGATTTTCAGATATTAAAGGTCCCACAATTATATATTTATAGGATAAGGAGATAAGGGTTATTAATACACCCATAAAATATGTTTCTGACAAGTGTAAGTCTTAGATATTACCTTATCTGCTCATTTTATTTAAATCGTTCATTAATGACGTCATCACTGCATCTTCATGGTGTCATAAATAAATTTATTTATTTAATGTATAAAAATTATAAAAAAAATATCATGATGTAGGAAATCTCTTTATATTACTAATGAATATTTATAGTAAAAAATATGACTTGTATAACCCCATGTATAATTTGTTTTAGTAAAATAATACATGTTTGTTACATTTTTATTTTAACTTTAAATAAAAAGTTATTAATGTCATTTTCCTACCAAAGTGGCTCCATGGGGTCCCCAAGTTGACCCATGGATTGTCTTAGTCGGAAATGACTAATCCAATAAAGGTAGGACATCTTTCATGGTCATTTCATATTATTATAACATTATCTTTACCTTAAATTACACTAATTACCTTTAATCGTGATTAATAATACTTAAAAGTTACTATTCACCAAAAAATATTTTCATCTCATTGAACCACATTTTACATCCTAATGACAACCATGTATGTTGGATTTTTGAAATTCAAAACACAGAGGTGGTAAAATTTCATTTAAACGAAAAATTAGATTTTTAACTACCACTTAGTGGTTTCACTATTCATCAAAAATTGATGTTTTTCAGAAAAATACCCAAAATTCACCCTAAGCTATATTTGATATTCCGAATTAAAAAATTATGTCTATTTTAAAAAATTAAAAACATATAGGTTTCATTAATTAATTTAATAATTAATTCCCCATGTCAAAAGAAATAGCATGTTTTTAAGAAAAAATATCTATTAAAAGATTGCCACTAGCTTAAGTCCAATTTCAAAGTGAAATTAATTTCAATGACCACCATTAAATTAAATAGTAAAAATATATTCTAATTTCACTTTAAAACCAATTAAAAATATAACAAATCATATAAATAAATTATATTAAAAAGAGGGTTTGAATTAAAATTCATCATTTTTCACTTATTCATTAAAAATGGACTTTATCAAAAAAAATAACCAAATCCTACACAAAGAAAATTTTGATATCCTGATTCGAAATAAGGATTTTATTTGGTCCAATATAACATATATAATTGTCAATAAGTGGATTTAAAAAGGGTTCTCCATCAAAAGGCGGTTAATTTACCTTTTAAAGAATATTAGAATATTTACGCTTAAAATTGGATTCATTCACATTTTAAACCTCTAAAGTATATTGGATACAAGTATAAATATTTTGAAAACATATATAATCATTTTGTAGTTAGTTTTGTTCATTCCCGCCATTACAACTGCTAGGCGTTAACTACCATTTAAAATAATATTATTTTATTATTAGAGTGCAATATAAGATTTCCAAGAAACTCGTTGTTGCGTATTGGGTATGCCATCGAGCATAGCATTCCCTTTAAATTAATATTAACATTTTATTCACAAAAAAGGATAAATATAAAAATTTCATATTCTTTATTTACCTGGGGGGTTACACAAGGGGTAGTCCATCCATCAAGACTTGTTTATTTTTATATATAGATGGCCTAAAGTCTCGGTGGACATATATGCCATTAGTTGACACAAAACCCCATTTTATTGGCTGAAAGGCCCAATGAAGTGTCATGCGTGCATCATCCTACCTACATCACTAGACATGTGGTATACTTGCATCATCACCTATCAGTATCATTCCTACATCACTTCCTACCTGCATCATTCCTACGTTACTGACTTCTTGCATCACCACATTCCAACATCCCAATATCCCACACCATTAAACTCAAATTATCCCCCCGACTAAAATATTTAGTGAAAGAGATCTATATTTACTTTCTTATAAATTGAGTAGTGTCTTGGTTAATTACTCTAAAGAATTTTTGTAGGTGTTCTTACCAACTAGTATTTCATATATCCTTGATTTATTGACTTTAATCCTGAATCCTAATATCCTTATTTGGATTTCCTCATAACCAGCCTCTAAAAAAATAAATTATAGAGATGGTACATACCTTGATTCATATATAGTTATGTCGACCCATAATCCTAGTATGATATTCTTGATAAAAGAAATTGTGTTGATGAGGTCTTGACAGAAACATAATTATATTGTTTTATTCTTAATCAAGAAATTGAATTTAGATAATGAATTAATATTTTGTTAATGGTATTTTTGTAATATGTATAAATTTTCTTATTTTATCTTTTTTACATGTCTTGTTAATATTAAATATATTTTATGTAAGTGACTAACCATGTGATGATAAAATATTAATGCATAAGAACTTTATTTTATTCCATTCAAGCATGATTTTTTTGTTTCATTTATTTAGTTGATCATGATAGAGAATCCATAAAATTAATAATCATGTATTCAATATCATAAAATATGTGACATGATCCCAGTATTTACCTATTTTTTATTGATGATAAAAAAAAATTTACTTTATGAGAAAAACACTTTGATCCGATCATGGCTCATATTGTAGAATCCCACCTCTGTTATATGTATCACCTAGGTTTATTTCACCTTATCACCATCCTAGGAGATCATCATTACATATTTTTTACTCACATGCTGTTGAGGGGAACTAATGGATTGATTATATGGTTTACATAATAGGAACTTTGGGCATAGATGTCCTTATATAATTAGAGGAGTGGATTACACATAGGCCATCATTTTAACTTAATAAAAATAATTTCTAAAACCCATATTATAATTAATCTAAAAAAATACAAATTATATATGGGTCATTAAAACTCATGATCATACAAACATGCAATGAATTCACATTTAATAAAATTTCATTTATTTCAATCATTCATAATTAAGAGAAAACAAAATTGAACTAAATAATTATCACCATTAATTAATAAATAAATTTATCATTATTTACATCCACACAGTCCATGAGATTCTCCTCCATTATAATTTTGAGAAAAATAAACAAATTAAATTAATTTAAAATTAATCATGTATATAGACATATATAAGGAGGCAACATGATGACTACTTTTCTGAACTACCTAGCATGGTCATGGTCATATATTGTGTACTCATATGAAATCTTGCATCAGAAACATGATACATAATTATATGGAAGATATTTTCTTATAAATAACCCAAAAAATATGAAAATAATGTGGCGTGTAATGTTTTTGATTCATGATATGCACACAATGTAAAATATCAATACTCAATGTGTAGTTCTAAATTTTATACATAATTATTAAAAATTTAATAAATATATTTATAACCTATCACATAGTGTGCATAATAAAAAATGAAATGAAAACATTTGATGATTACTTTTAATGGAGTAATTATTTATTTATTATTTTTCTATATAAATAGGTTAGATAAACGATGTGTAAAATCCTGATACATTCCATATATTTATCCTGACCATTTATCCCTAACACATGATTTGAATATGTTTGCATATGATAGATACATAAATATATAAGTCACAAAATATGTACAATATGTCTACACATCATGTATACTTCTAGTATCATGCATTCAAGTCACACACATCCTATAATATTACACGATATATCTTTCACTCTTTGTTTTCTACAACAAAACCATGTGGACTACACAACATGTAAGTATGTTATATAAAATCCTATCAATATTAATGTGTTCCACCCTATTCTAGCCAACAAATTGTGTTTTATTGATATCATATATTATTAAATTCATGATTCTATTAATTAATTTTGAGGTTAATCTTTATCAATTAAACATTATTACACGATGTGCACCTTTGACTTTCACAATATATAGTCCCGTTATATTGATCAGAAGGGTTCTTTAGATATTCTTTGTGTTAATTTAAACTATTTTTTGTTTTATGAGTTATAATGAATAAGATAATGAATATATACGGATGTTTTATTTGGAGAAGGATTTAATTGAAATGAAAAAATAATGATAAATTAGTATAATGATCCAAAATTCAGAAACATTCATTAATTTAAATGTGACCACTATAATAACACATAATGTTATGGAATTATCATTAGTGATTATTAGGTCATTTACAACATATATTATTTATCATAATAAATGGATAATACAATTTATACATGACAAAGGATCATCATGAATAATAAATTAATTCGAAGATTAATTGACATGGATGTAAAAAATAAGAATATATTATCATTTTCATTTTAAATTTATGATAAATTTATAAATAATGATTTACATTTTCCATAGGAATTAATTCTTCATAGGAGTGGTTGATCTTATCAACTACATTTGCTTACAAAAAAATTGTGCTATGAAGATCTAAGGAAAAAATCCCTCTGTTAGAGATCCACATGTGTTCTTTTGATCTCAATGAATCACCAATAATAATCTAGGTTCTAGCATTGTGGTGTTAATGATCTTGCATTGCTTTATTTGATCACTATGATTATCCATTAGATTTGGAAGGATCGTCTCTTGGTCTCTCTAGCTTGGTATGATGGAGGAATAAAGTCACTTCTCTCATTCTAGAGTGACGACCGTAGATAATTCCTTGGGGGAGATAAATCATTAGGGATGCGAGAGGAGGTATAGTACACAAAAAATTCTAATCCCCTCACAAATGACATAATGATGTATATATAAATGAAATATTGGTGTTTAATATTAATTAATATAAAATGTACCTTAATCATATATTAGTACTATTATATACCCCATGCCATGTAAAATAAATATAATATTATTTTATGCCTCAGTGTTCACTAACTCATGAAATGAAAAATATTATTTTACAGTCTGGTAAGTAAATATTTATTATTGATCCTAAATCCCAGTATTCTCATCAACCTAAACATCTATTGAAATATTATATAAATATTATTTATTTAATAAATTTTTTTTTTCAATATTCATGATCATGTGAATAAATATCTATTTCAAAATTATAGATCAATAAACATGGAATAAATATTATTCCTTTAACTCAATAATAATATTTTTTAATAATTAAATTCAAAGAGAATTTAAGTAGGATCATTGAAAACACTAAGTGTGTGACCCACTATGATATTTCCACAATGGAATTTGGATTTATCGCCTAATTCCCAATATTAGTGTTTATAAACATGTAAAGGAACCTTGTAGGAAGAATTTAAAGCCATGAAATCAAAAACAACATATGATCACTCACTATGAAATATAATCTCATGTTCTCAATATCACGTCAATAAGGTTTCATACCCATGTCATCAAACTATGTTCTTGATACACCATTATTTAACTTCCTAAAATGAACCCATTTATACACCATGGCTATAGAATTTAGTTTGAAACTTTCATTCCAATCTAATGTAAGAGATTCTAACTTCAATAAATAATGAAGGTATAAATATATCCTCAAATTTTTACTTAATGAAATTTAAATCTTTACACACTAAATTCATCCTACTAAGTATAAATTTAATGCATCATGAGTTTAGGAAAATATTTAAAGAACAAATTAATTATATGTATTAATATAAATATTAATGTCTGAGGATAATTACATGTTTTTAGAGATATTAATATTCAATGAAATATATCATGGTAAATTTTTAATGGTGGGTTTTTCCTCATAATCTCTATTCATGTAGATTATAAAGTGTGAACATGATGAGATTAAGTCTCATATTCTTATGAGTACTCACACATGATATTCTATAATAAATATTTTTCATTATATGAAATCATATGACTTTTATGACATACAGTTTAAGAACATGTTCATTTCATTTCAAGGTTCTCATCATAGTAAAGAACTTTTATGACCTTTTCAATGTAAATAAAACTATTGGGAAGCATTAATTGAAGTAACATAGAGTAATAAAATAATTAGTAATACATTTATTAAAATTCACATAAATATATACAAGTAATCTAAAGTAAATTATTGTATCCTTTATGGAACCAAATCCAACAGAAATAGTGGAAATTAAATTCAATGGGCGAAAATGATGACATATATAAAATTTATAACTTAAATAAGATTTCTATAAAATAACTCCATTGGAATGTAGATATAAATTCTTATTATAGTGGAAAAAATTTCAAAAATTACCCAACCCTAGGTCTCTTTTTATTTAGATTTATAGAGTGCTAGGGAGAAACCACATTGTGTAACAGAACCCATATCTTTCAATCAAAATAGTCATAGCTAAACTATAAATAGATATAATTATATTATAAAAAATCTTCTGCATTCCCCAAAAAATTCTCCACAACTGATATTATCTTGAAATCATACATAATACCACAATTAATAAAAAATGGAATTGTAACATCATGTGATTTTGTTTCCATTAAAATACAAGTTATGTTCTATACCTTGTGTAAAATTATACACCCAACAAATATACACCACAATATATTAAGAATAAATTATAAATAATACTTTAATAAACACTAATATTTTCAAAAATTAATAGTTATTACTTTTAAAATGTAAATAATTAACATAATTAAATATTGAAAAGGTTATTTCAATAAATTCATTTTTACTTATATTATATATTTTATTTTTAAAAAATATATATAGGAATATTAAAATTAAAATATTTAAAATTAAAATTTAATATTTAATTCATCAAAACAAAATTATATTAAGATAAGTTTTGAATCTTTTCTAAAATAATTAATTTTTAGGTGAATTGTGAAAATACTATTTTTCAAAAATAGAGAATTTTCTCACATTATTAGTAAATGTTGAAGGCCTGATATTTTTTTTAAAATATTATAATTTATTAAATATATAAATTTAAATGGTATAATTATGAAATCAATAATATTATTTTGAACTTATAAATTATAGTTTTATTATTTTAGGAATTAAGCAACATTTTATTAGAAATTAAACATTATTTTAATTGAATCCTTTAATAAAAACTTTTCATGCAGAAATTATATTTTCACATGATTTTAAAGAGAGATACCTTTTTGTTTTTTTATAATAAAAAAATTACTAACATGAAAATTAGTGACCACAAAAAATAATCTTATACATGGGTCTAAAATTTAAAAATAACATTTATTTAAAATCAATTTATATGTTTTATGTGTGTTTATTTTAATATCAAAATTTCTCAAATTTTAGAAATTAATTATTTTAAATGGATCCTAAATTCATAATCATAATGTAAAAATATTAAATAATTGTCTATATATATTGTCAGTAATAAAATATCTAGCAGGATTAATATTTAATTTAGAGTAATAAGTGTTTAAATGACTAATATAATGTGTCTTGAATTATCGAAAATTAACATGAACATTTTTCATTGCATAAATTACTTATTAGGTTTTAAATTATTACATATATGTCTAAAAAACCTTTCTTCACCTAACATTCATGCTATTTTATTCTTACCCCAATCATAACATTCATTTCCATGGAAAAGTATATTTAAGTATGTTCTAAAAGTGTCCCCTTACTCCCCCTATTTACAAACACATACATTAAAATTACTTGGTGATACTCTATAAAATTGGTCATACTATAATAATCTCTCATGAAACATAGCCTATGTACACCCTTAATATTTCTAAAGACTTAATTTCCAAGGATAACTCAAAGAAAAATCAAATTTCCTAGCATGAGTATAACTATCCTATTAGTCTTTTTATTAGGTTTCCTCATACTAATCTTCCATAAATTTTAAAATATAATGAATTATGGATCAGATATATAATAAAATTTTATTATATTAGTGTAACATCAGTTATCCATTCATTCCATAGCATTCGATAATAAAAACAAATCCATCTATTGGGCGTTTGTGCGGCCTACCGCCTCCACGCCAAGATATAATTCATTTTTTCATCACCACATATTAACTATTATATCAAGGATGGGTTTTGTGAATACTTATATATTTTATATAATTAATGAAATTAAATTTTTTTTCACCTTTTACATTTCCCTTCATTTTATCCACTTGTTATTGGATGACATAGTTAATCACATTTAATTTAATACTACCACCTCCATGAACGACCAACATCATTTATCTTAACCACCTTACATGGATGGAGATAAAAGTGTAAATAATAATCTAACATTATATTTATAACATTATTAAAATTATAAAAGTTTTAATTTTTATACAACATCACTCCATCCATTCATTGATAAATGGGTTTGTTAATCATGTGTACGTGTGGACTACCACCTCCATGGATGAAAAATTTCATTTTTCGACAATACAGAATAGTAATGGTTCTAATAATGGATTTTATTTATATATATGATATATATTACATTTCTATGAATCTATAAATTTTATATTAACATTTTATAATATCTCTTTCTTACTCATTCAATCATTATGACACACCATTGTTTTGTCCGGTTTACCGCTAACTTGAGTGATATTATATTGTTTATATAGTAAACGATTAATTAATGTTATATAATATTAATGAAATATAATAAAAAGTTATTATAGGTGTTATAATGGTTTTCTTGTTACAATATTAAAATCTAAACTTTTTAATAATATATCAACTTAATTTATTAAAAACAACCAAAACACATTTTTATATGACTTCATCATCCTGATTCATAATTAAAAATATCATGGTTTGTAAGTGAAAAAATATATATAATAATGTAATATATATTACATAATAATATTTAATCATGGAATTATGAACATGGCATAAAATTTCATTGGTTAATATTTATATTATAATGCATGTTCATGATAATTATAAGTGTTAACACCTGATGTCAAAAATAAGTTATTATGAACCACGAGATTCAAAGTAAATAATTAAAGATAAAGTATATAAAAGGATCATAGATATTTATAAGGTTATGAAATATATTATTAATATATTTATTTATTTTTTATAGGATTCTATAGTTTTATCATTATACCGGTGAAATAATGTAAAGAAATTTTGTGTCAAACTCCCTCCACTGATACATGTTTTACTTTATGGGCCAAAGTACATTTATATAGTGTATATGTTTCCTAGTTGTTATATTATCATAAAATATATTTTATTCATGGTATTTTAGGTTCATTTTAAATATCTTTCTCCTTCATTGGTTTTTATTAAATTGTTACATAAGTCATTATTGTTTTCCCAACTCAAGTCATTTTTCCCATGAGTTGTGGAATATATTCTTATTTTGATCTTATAATTATCAGTTTATTAACATTATATTATAAAATGATAGATTTAATTTTTCTCTAGGGATATTACCTTTAATAATCCATACCCCATTATATGAAATGAGTCCTCAAATAAAAACATGATGTTGAAAGGAATAAATCCTATACTTTCCAATGGATATTTTTCTTCTATATCCATGTTTTACTCACATTAAGTATTTTCAACAATTTATAAATTGGAATTCATACAATTATTCACCTATTATTAATGATATTTATTGTATTACTTTTTAGGATATGGGTTTTAATAAAAACAATTTAATAAAATTTAAAAAATTTATGCATCATTACATTTTGAAAATGTTTTCGAATAATGTATTGTTTTCAAATGATCCAAAATTTATTATCTCCCAAAAAAACGTCATGTTATTTCATATATATTTTATTTAACAAAAAAAATTAAAATAGAATATTTTTATCCTTTTCCACATGGGTAATTTTTGATGGTAAGAATCACTTTTACATGTTTTTATGGGAGTATATCAATCCGCAACCTTTTTCATTTTCTAGGAGACTTTATATCTATATATTCTGGTATTTAAAAAAGAATTTTTTTATTCTCATGGTTTAATAAAAATATTCTATTTAAATTATTTTCGAAGGATAAGGGAAATTCATATTTTAAAAGAAATTTTGTTAATAATTTTAAGAGTGTTATTTATCTATATCATATAATTGATCAAAGGTATTCTTAAAATGATACTTTCCACCTTATTTATTTGTATGTATTGTTAAATATTCTTTTATACCTATGGTATGGTTAATCATTTATGTTTTTTCCCTAATCATCCACTTGCATATGCATGATTTGTTTCCAAAGGTTTTTCCTTATGGCTTCTAAATGTTCCATTACATGATTGAAGGGTATTCAAATCTATTCCCAATACATCCAAATATTGGGGAAATTATCATCCAAACTATATATATATTTCCTAAAAAATATAAATACCTAGTGCATATTCAAATTTATTGAGTAGTATTTACCTAGAATAATTCAAAAAGTCATTGGATGCCCATTTATTTTTTTCATAGGTTTTTATGTTATGTTTATTGATAAAATCATGAATGATTTCTTAGGTAACCACTTAAAAATGATATAAAACCCATTTTATTTCCTTTTGTTTTTACGATATATTGATATAAACCATGCGGCACATATATGTATGATTTCTATTATGTGAAATGTGGGACTGGAATTATATGGCCCTTTAAGTCATTTAGTAATGTATCTATCTTATGTGATATCATGGTGTATGGGTTGTGATCCTAGATAACTATGGTTCATGGGTAGTCATCCTAGTAAACTATGTTTTGTTAATGAGGTAGGGAGGCTTGACTGATGCTTATGATTTTAGGTTTATATTGTCATCGTATTTATATGATACCATGATATAATGTTATGATCATTTTTTATTCTGTATATATATTATATCATCTCTTTATTCCATGCATCTATTCAAATGAGTATCATTATTAGGATATCATGTTATATCACATGCCTCTCACGTTATGGATTATTATTGTGTTTTCACTTACAAAATTTTTAATCTCACCCCTTAATATGTTTCCCTTTCCCAAGGCTATCGAAGAATGTATTGTGTAAGATTATCCTAGAATGGTATCTTGTGTGGAGACTATATGTGAAATATTGAATACATATTATAGATTTATTATATTCATATTATGTGGAGAATAAATTTTCCATTTGATAAGAAGACTTGATATTTATCAGTTATTTATTTTTCATAATTCTATAAAACTCTAAACAAAATGGTCATAAGGTTTTAATTTTGAGAAGGATATTTTAATCATAGATTTGTATTATAACAACCAAAGTCCCAAAATCTCGAATTCAGTTCCAAAGTGCAAAAAATTATATTTTTGTCTTTGGTACTTATAAATTTTGTCTAATTTTAACCATCCAAAAACATACAACATCAAGAGGAAATATGGGGTCACTTACAGACCAAATGATCATTTAAGTTTACTGTTTTAAAGAATTAGTAAAAATATTTATATAACAACACCCATGGCTCTAAGTGAGTATTTTTTCTACTATACGTAGATTTTATTTGTCCATATTGGGTATTTATCATTGTTTTTACTCATCCTTAAACCATGTGAAAAACATTTAAAATTTTGGGATGAGTTTAAAAATATCAGTAAGGGGCATTCCAAAAAACCTCAGTTAGAGGTAAAGCCTCTGACCATTTTTTAAGAAAGGAAAAGTACAGTGAACAAACACAACAAGAAAGAAAAACCAGTTATAGGTCATAGAATTCATACCCCTCACCACACCCATAATATATGGCTTCCTCTACACTATCTGATTCCCATTCAAAGATATCATAGTGCTTCAGGACCGTCGCATACTTCCATCTGAGATTCAGTTTCTCTAAGGATATCAACTCCTTAGAGGATTGCCTAACAGAGGACCGAGTTGACACCAACTTTGGCAAGTCAAAATAAACATAGACCATTTTAGAAAGGAATACCTTTAATCCCATGAAAATCAAATAAATCCCCCTTTTGGAAACAAAGAGTATTATATTCAAAACCCATGTGAGAAATAACTATAGTATTGTTAAATCCATGGTATAAACCACATAATTTAACTCTATATTTATTTTCTTTTAATACACAGAACATTATCTATTTTATTGTAGAGCTATAATGGGTCTCACCTATCATATAGGTTATCTCAGGATCACCAGTCCTCATGAACTATAATTGGGATCAACCAATTGTATAAGTTGTTTCTGGTTAACTAACTTATCATTTATATTACTAATCTACCATATCATGAAAAAAATTATTACTTTCACTATTTCATCATAAAACCATTGAATATTTTTTAAAACCCATATACAAAAAGCATTCGGATATCGAAATACCCATTCCTTTTTTAAACCATTTTCAAAACTAAAATAACCAAAAAATGGTAAATGGTTTTTTATTTGAGGAAAAAATGAAAAATTATAAAGGAATAAAAACCCAAAATAACATCTATAATAGAGGAAAAATTCAATTGCAGTGCATATGTTAAAATATATCATTCCTTTTTTCATTGGTAAAGATAATCAAAACATTATGTAAAATGATTATATTCTGAAAACCATAATAATAAATTATAAAGTGACATAAAACCCCTTTATAATTAATTAATTTACATATAGATTTTCAAAAAATATAATTATAATATTATGAATAGGGAAGAGAAATATTTTTAAAAAACTATTAAAAACATTTAAACCATGATTTTTTACATAAAATGTATCTTATATTGATTTGGAATAATCATGTTTGTTCTTTATCTTACTAAATAAAAAACTTAAGTTGATTATTTAAATTTTCAAGAACCTTTTTCATGATAATTCATACTTTTAATTTTTTATACTATTTCATATAAAATTACTCAATCAATTAATTCCACATCGAACGTTTTATTGATGTTCAACTCATATATCAAAAATGACTTTGGTGGGTTGAATATGGTAAACTATTTCATTATTACACCATATAAAAAATAATAATAATGAAATAATAACCAAATTTATTACTAAATTATAGTTTTAAAAACATCCATGAATGATGGTTATGAAAAATGTAGCATGTTATAATCATGGTGGCAGTAGGTCATACGTATGTGTGAGTAATGTTGTCATTTTTAAACAGTCATTATGTAAAAACAGTAAATATTATTTTACCTTTAATGAATTATAATATAGTCATAAATACCATATTATCTCTCAATATATACTTATATATATCATCTATGTGATTTGGTGATGAAAAGTAAATCACATCGCTTCGTGGAGGTGGTAGTCCACACGTATGCACTAAAGACATTATAATTTTATAATGAATGGAAATATATGAAATTATATTATATGAGTAACTAATATAATGATAAATATGTCTTTAATATCATATATATACATTAAATCCATCCATGATAGGTAATTATGGAAAATTAATTACATCAGTTCCTAAGGTGGTAGTTTTCCCTACACAAGAATGATGGTTTCATTTCCCATTTGATAGAAGAGAAGATGGATATAGGGTATTAAAAAAACATAATAGTACCTATGTATGTATAATATATATTTTTTATCATGGTTTAATAAGTTTTTAATGAGTTAGTATAATATATAATAAAAAATTCTTGGTTAAAAATGATACCTCTTCTTCGGACAACCTCCATTTCTTCTCACCTTAAGCCCTATATGGTTGGTGTTATGAAAAAAAACTACCTCCATAATGTATGAAGGGATTAAAATATAGGATTTAAGAAGTTATTGGATGAACCAAAATGATAATAATGTGTTCAAGGATGAGGATATCTTTTTACTTTTATAATGATGGGAGGGATAGTATTTAAACTTTCTTGAAGTATTAATTTATTATAATTTAATTTTCATTTTAAATGGATAAAAATTTAGTTTATTATAATATAATATTAGTATTAGTTTATATAATCTCAAATAATAAAAATATGGCAATTTTTGTTGATTTTTTCTCCCTTATATTTTTGTTTTCTCCATTCATTAACCCTTTTGACGATCACCGTGATAACAAAGTTTTTTACTCTTTAGAGGTCATGATAGTTAAAATAAAAGGATATTGGCCCAAAAATAGATAATGGATAATATTTTAAACCATATAAAAAATCAATTTTATGTGTATAAAATCCTTAATAATTTTAAATTATTTAATAAAACATTATTTATAATAACATATCATTTTTGTTTTTTTCGAATTACGTGAGATGTTATATTAAAATATGTGACTAAAAAATGTGAAATGGTTAAAAATGAAATTTATTATATGATATGGAGTATATGGTATTAATATAACATTAAAATAATATTTTGATATGTTTTTATGTCATTTGAAACCATATCTTTTGTATTAACCAATTTAATAACAAATTTTAACCTTAAACACGGTAATGACTTTTAGAATGCTAAAGGCTTTTATTTTTACTTATATGGTGAAAATTGGCTTATAATTGGTAAAGGGATGAAATATTAGAAAATTTATCAAAATAATTGTCTATTTTAATTATTTTTTATGAATTTAATATTATTTAACAAAAAATTATTTAGCATAACATTTCATTAATGTCATTTTTGACACTATTAAAATAAATTGACTATGAAAACTAAATGAGAAGGAATAAATTTCTATATAACCCTTAAAAAATCCATAAAATGTTATAGTTATCTATAAAATTCTACTAACCCTTAACTAAACCAAAAAAATATTATTTTTATTCTTTTTAAAATAATTTATATTATTTTTCTAAAGTAGGCACAAGCATTGTGTCAGCATTGTGTAATCATTTATGGTAATTATTTTATCACTAAAAATGAAAAATAAATTTTCATGACTAAAAAATAATATATATTTCAAATAACCATTTATAATCAAAGATAACTTCTTTTTTAAACCTATAAAAAATTATTTATAATAAAACAAATTGAATGATATTTTTCACTTGTCAATACATAAAATATTATAATGGTCAAAATCATAGAAAAATTTAAAATAAAGGTTATATATTTGAAATTGGAATAATTGTGTATGAAATATACTCATATAATAAAATTAAATCAATTTTTAGGGTTACTTTTTAGTCCTTATTCCATTATGTTTACCCTTAATTAACCCAATTTACCTTTACTAGGGAAACCAAATTTCCTATGATTAACATTCAAAACAAATAAAAATTCAAGTAAAATATTTTTCAAATTATAAACTCATAATTCCAAATATTGAATATATTTTTATATATTAAATCCACATAAGTGGTATAATTTAATTTAATATTAAACCAACAAAATGCAGCGAAAATTAATTTTTCAAAAAAAATTCTTTGTAAGTATAAAAATAATTAATACCAAATTCAAGAATAAAAGACATTAAAAAGAAAATAATTAAATTTTGTTAAATAAAAATAAACTAATTAAAATTTTAAACTAACATTAAATAGGATATTATTGTTAAAATACTTTAAAATAGAATGCAGCTTTCATTAAATTTTAATATATTCACAACTCACTAGAAAATCAATCTCTTCTGAAAAATCCAAAAAATCCACTCTAAGATAATTTTTAAATTTTTTTAAAAAAATTACATCCTTTTAATAAAAATAATATTTTAAAAATTATTATAAATTATTACTAAAATTTTTTCATAGAAATTAATAAATACCATTTTTGAAGTAAACATATATATGATGAATAAAATAACATTACTAAAAATTGTGTTCTTATTTCCTAAAAATTAATCAATACATTTGTAGTTAATAGAATATTTAAAAATATTTAATAATGTGTTTAATATTATTTATATATTCCAATTATACAACTAGGTTTTAACTTTTACATTTATATACTGATATTTTATGGCTCGTTTAAGCTTGGTATTGTGTATCTTGAAAGCTATTAGATATATTAATTATTTTTTAAATCTTGGGATAATATATTATCCCCCATTTAAAAAAATTCATTGTAATTTTAACATTTTCTCAGAAATAAATGGTTTGAAATTTGAAAATACCTTTGTTGAAATCTAAAAATCGTAAAAAAGGGTTAAGATACTTCCTTTGAAAACTTGGGAAATGAAAAAATGAACTTCATCTCAAATAACACATACATGGTTTATATATATGATAACATTTGTGGGGAGTGAAATTATTGAATAGAGAAAATCATAATATCCAAATACTTATGGAGAGTGATAGAGATAATTGATCATAAGAAAGTGAATGATCATGATATAATTAATGCAAAAAAACCAATAAAAAATGTATGAAAAAATCCATCAATTAATAGAAAATGAAAGTAATAGGATAATATTTTTAAAAAAATACTTCTTCTAAAGTAGAATATTTACTTTACCATATATACTAAGAGAATAATGAAAGTATTCTTAATTGATAAGTATAATTTCAAACTTTAATCAATTTCCACCACAATATCATCTTTTTTTTTCAAATGATTAGTATTCAGGATGATTTTTTTTATTCTTAAAATAAAACACACAACTTATAATGGATCCCATAATACAAAAAAGGATAAAAAGATGTTACAACTATCTTTAGACATTAACAAAAATAAAAATAGTTAGCACAAGATAATTCACAAAATGCATAAACCATCATATGAATAAATACCGCATTAATCACCAAAACATCAAAAATAACACGTAATGTATAATATAGACCATTCAATAGATAACTATCCTTAAAATTCCTAAAAATATTTGAGATTAAAATTAAAACCCAATAATCAGAAGGATTTGATCATATATTATTTGAAAATTATTTTAACTTTTATCACTAATTAACATCAGTAACTCATAAATTCATATTCCCAAAAATTTACATTCCCTAATTATATAATATCCAAGGCATGATAATTATTCAATAAATAACATGAATCACCACAAATACATATTAAATTCATAATTCATAAAAAATATTGTTGTAATACTTATGTTAAATAGCTTAAGAGCGGGGTAAATCAGGGTATGACAGATAAAAACAACTACCCATTTGGATCTTTTTTCATCATTAAGAAAAGAACTCTTATCTCTTCTTCCAATAACAAAATTTGAACATAAATGAAATCATGAATGAGACACAGTGATTTTTACATGGTCCACCTAGACTAGGCTATGTCTAAGGAGCATATAATAACAATGTGCTGATGTACCAAATCCACTAAGGCTCACATCAAAATTAGAAGCTTCGGAATAGATCAATTATATATCCAATATCACTTCCTTTATAAAATTTTTTGTATGCTCACTACATTCCCAATGGTGACTCCCTATGTCTCTTTCTCTGGCTCACTTTCGGTGGAATGGATCATTTTCTTCCTCTTAATTTTCTCACTACTCTTGGAAGGGGTACGATCATAGTTTAACAACAAGTATGTCCCTAAATTTTCATTAATTCATGCATCCTCAACTGTAGATAGATTCTATTTTGAAGTCCCTTTTTCACCCATATTTGAAATCCACTTTTTTGTGTACTGTTAGTTAGAAAAAATTGCTTATGAAAACTATTTAAGTCCCTTTGTTAACAACCATCTTCCTCTATAAACTATGTTGTACCACGTAGCACATATTCTTCACAAATAACCTCTTCTTAATGGACGTCCTACAATTACATGGGTTGTCTCTTCTCCATGTACTTCCTATGCTTTCGTGGACTGTATTACCTTCTAGGGATAGCCCCCACTTCTGTTGATTATCCCTCCCTCTGTGGACTACCTCCACTTCTATGGACTATATCTCTATTTGCAGACAGCTACATATCCACAGACTCTTTTACTTTGTGAGATGAATATCTCCACAAAATCTCTTCCTATATTATTCCCACGAAATTCTTCACCCATTACAGAATCCTCCATCGCGAACATCCTCAAGATTTTCTTTTAGACTTAGCCAAAATATTCCCCAAGTATTGATATTTTCTAATGAAAATCTCTCTAAATAATGATGTGATTAGCACTCCTTATATAGTTAAATAGATTTTAAAATCTCACAAATCTGTTTTACATAAAAACGTGATGTAGTTTAGCCTTCATTGTGGACTACTAATCCTATGAACCATTTTTCCAATGTGGTCCTCATACCACCTCTCTTCCATCAAAGTGGCTGATCTCTTTTATAAACAAAACCATTCATGGATCATCAAATCACCACCTCATTTTTCACAAACAACAAGATATCCCATGAAGTAAAATCCTTCCATGAACTACTTCCCTCTCGCAAACTATTTCCTTATCTTGTCTTCATAGCATTGCTTTGCAGAAATTTGCCTTTTCCAAAATTCCTTCAACGTTCCACATACTCTCTTAGCAGTCTAAAAATTGTTCTACATGGTCCCTGAACTGTGTACTCATTCATGGAAAAATATTCTTTATGAAAAACAAACTACTGATTTTGACGCCCAAAAACATGGAAAACATTGAGAAAATGAGCCAACTTAAACACATGCTTCGGAAAACACCATCCATACTGATTTTCAATGATCTGGATTTTTCAACAAATAAAATTAAACCAAAAAACATGGAGAGGATTCCTTGAGGGATGTTTTCTCATCAAAGATAATTTAACATTTAATACTCAATGAAGACCCCATAAGATTTTCTTTCTTTTAATAATATAATTTTCCCAAACAAATAGTTATCTTGTTCTAAATTTCAATCAATCGTAGAATAAATTTTTTGTAACAAGGTTATTTATTTAATAAATAATATGTTCCAAAAATAAAATTTGTATTTATATATCAAATCCTTTAAGTAATAAAAAAATTCATACTACCAAAGACATCACATAGTCTAGTGGTAGGTATTACACTCTTGTATCCCTTTGGTTGTGGGTTCAATCCCCATGGTCTTGCCAGATGTGATGGGTTGTAACCTAGAATGTGGTTTGTTCTTTTAAAAAAAACTATATTAATATAATTCCTTTAAAATTCCTAAAATAATTAATAACATCCACTGAAATAACTATTATAACTTTAATATTAAAAAATCACCTTAAGCATTGTCTCATACCTTTCAGTTTACATTTCTAAAAAAGGAATAGAATTCATATAAATTAATCCCTCATGTTAAACCTATGTTTTATATATAAATAAACCTAATAAAATTTCACCAAAAATATCATTAATTACATAAAAATAAAATCAATTAAATACTCCAAAAGGGGTGTATAAGACATTGAAATTATGGTCAACCGTAATATCCTAAACCCATGATGGTACCCATAACTATAAAGATAACATCTCATGTAAACATCATAATCTAAAATGTTTTCTAAACCATACTCTAATATCAACTATAACTTCCAATGACCCACACTCCCATATCCTATTAAAAAATCATAAAATTTATATTTCTAGATCTGATACCAATAAATTTCACCTAATTTTAACCATCCCAAACATACAACATAAAATGGAACTATGGGGTCACTTACAAACCCAATAATCTTTTAGGTTTAGAGTTTTAGAGAATTAATCAAACAATTATGAAATAATACCCATTCCTTTTATAGAGATCTATTCTCACTATATGTAGATTTTCTTTTCCCAAATTAAGTCTTTATTATTTTCCTAATCATCCTTAATCCATGTGAGAAACATTTAAAAACATGGGATGAGAACACAAATATCCTTATGGAACAAAAAATAAATAAATATAATAGTCTAGTGAAAAATATGAACACCCATAAAATGTTTACCTTTATCACAATATTATTTCAGATTATGAAATAAATCATTTTCATATGAAAGACACACACCTTTTACTCAAAGAAAACATTTAACATTTATGTAATGAAAATAATTCCCACTTTTTGGAAATATAGAGCATTATATACATAAAAAGTGCCAAAAATAATTGGATAGCTATTAAATAAAAAGGATAAAATATACCAGTTAACTCCATAACTCTTTATTTTTTAGACAATGAATATTACTCAATGCATTGGAGACTTATAATGGGGCCCACCCATCGTATTATTTTTATCGATCTCACCTATCATCATGAGCTATAATGGGGAAAAACCCATTATATAATCTATATCAATCTCACCCATTTCTATTATATAATTCTTAAGTACCATTTCATGAATAAAAAAGTTTACTCTTGAACCTTTTCATCATAAAATTATTGAAAATTTCTTTTAAACCCATATCAGAATAACTTTCAGATATTAAAATACCATTTTCTTTTTAAAACCATTTTTAAAACAAAAAAATAAAGGGTATATGGGTTTTATATGAATATATTATGTAAAATTATAATGGAATCAAAACATAAAATAATTTTTATGGAGGAATAAAAATTCATTCTCACTGTATAATTTAAAATAAAAAATTTCTTTTGTCTTTTGTAAAGATGGTGAAAACATTTGGTAAAAATATTCTTTCCTAAAAACCATTGTAATAAAGTAAAAAAGTGTCATAAAATCCATTTTATAATTCATCTATGTCCATATAAATACATTAATAACATAATTTTAAGAATTTTTACCTAGAAAATAAATATTTTAAAAATTACCATTAAAAACATTTAAAATTAGGTTTTTAAACTAAATTGCCCCTTTAAATATGAATCATCACCTATGTTATTTATCTTCATGAATAAAAAAATTATTTCAATTATTTAATTTATTAATATCATTTTCCAAGATAATTATTCCTTTATTTTATTTATTACCATGTTATATACAATTTGTTTATCAATAAAGTTCATATCAGATGTTTTGATGATATTCACCTCATATGTCAAAAATGTATTCGGTAGGTTAATTATAATCAAAGATAAAAGTGTTATAATATCAAAAGAATGATAATAATTAAATAATAAAAATAGATATATGTTTCAATTAAAATTTTCAAACTAACCATCAAATATATTTAAAGAAAATTAAGTACATCTGAATCATGGAGACTATAGTTCCTACGTACGCATGAGTAACATTTCAATTTTTCAATTATCATTATGGAAAAAATATAAGTACTATATTATTTTTATATAATGATAATAATATCATAAATACAATATTATTTCTATAAATATACTTATATATATCATCTATGTGATTTAGTGATGACAAGTAAATCACATAGATTCATGGAAGTGGTAGTCCCCACGTACGTAAAATCACCGTTATAATTTTTCAATTTATGGAAATGAAAGAATGTAGTTGTTATCATATATTTTAATAATTATAAATATTTAATTAATATAATATATATTCATTAAATACATAATTATACCTATTTATGAGAGGTAATGATGGAAAATGAATTACATATTTTGGTGAGGCAAAAATCCTCTATACACATTAATGACAATTTTGTTTCCCATTTCATGGAAGTGGATATGGATATAGTGTGTGAAATTAACCTAATAAATCATAGTATATAGAATATATGGGGTTTTTAACTTAATCATGGTTGAATATTATTATAAGGAGTTATAATATGAAATAAATAAAAAATGCTTGGTTAATATCTATATCTCCTCTTCAGACAACCTCCTTAAATTTAAACCTAATGACCTTTAAGGTTGTTGTTATGCCCAAAATAAGACCTTTATAATGTGTTAGGGTATTGTATTAGGGTATTTGGGTATGTATTGGTTGAACTATAAGTCTCTTTAAGTGTGTATATAAGAGAAGAGGGGTTCCCTTTTATAATGTGGGGAGGGGAATTAATGGAATTATATAAATTATTACATTATTATAAATTAATATCTGTGTTAAAATGAATCCAAGATTAATATAATTATAATATAAGATTAATATGAGTTTAAATACTCTCATAAAAAAATTATACAATTATAAGTGATGTTTTCACCCTAATCTTTTGTTTTATCCCTTAGTTTACTCTTTTGATGATTGCCACGATAACAATGTTTTATCTAATTTAGAGGTCTATATAGTTACATTAAAAGGCAAATTGGCCCCAAAACGGTTCATGGTTGATATTTTAAACCATATCAAAATCACCTTTCAAAATATAGAATTTTCAGTAATTTTAAATAATTTGATAAAACTATATTTTTTATAAAATATCATTTATATCATTTTTTGAATTACATGAAATATTATAATATAATATTTTTCTAACTCAAGTAAAATTATTCCAAAATGAAATTTATTATAATATAAGGAAAATATGGTAATATTATAATCATCCAATAAATTTTTTATAGGTTTTAATATCATTTTAAACCATGTCTTTTGGATTAACCCCTTGGTTAACCAATTTTAACCTTAACCACGGTAATGACTTTTTCAATATTAAATGGTTATAATTTTATATATAAGGGTTAAATGGGATCATAAATTGAAAAAGGAGAAAATATTCTAAAATTTATCATTATATTTCCCTTTTTCAGATACTTAGAAATTTTATGTAATTTAATAAAATATTATTTGACATAAAATATCATTAATTTCATTTTTGACACTATTCATTTTATTTGAAATTAAAAAAAATGATAGATATTAAATTTAAAAATAATCCCTTAACACGTACCTAAAATATTATTTGTATATATAAAATTAATGAAACACTTTTTATCACCCAAAAAAATTATTTTTTGGGTTTTTTAAATAAATCACTTGATATTTCTACAGCTTGCAGAAGCACTATATTAGCATTTTGTAAGAATTTATTTTTATTACAATATTAATAAAAATAAAAAATAAAAAAACATGATAAAAATAATATGTATTTCAAACTGAAATTTAAAACTAAACAAGAAATATTTTTATCCCTATGTCTAACATTTAATGAAAATATAACAAAGAGATTGATATTTTTTACTTTTATTTACATAAAAGATTATAAAGGTAAAATCCTGGGCCAAATGGTAAATAATTGTCATATATTAAATGTTTGGACGAATATACACTAAATATAATCATCCAATAAAACTAATTCAAATGTTAGTGTTAGTTTTTAGTCCTTATCAATTTATTTTTACCCTTATTTTACACATTTTACCTTTATTATAGTAACAAAATTTACTTTATTACTATCCATAATGACTCAAATAAAAAGGGATATATTTAAAAAATATCTACCTTATGATTTAAAATATGGAATCCATTTTTCAAGATTCAATTCACTAAATTGGGAGGATTTAATTTAATATAAAACCCAAAATACATAAAAAAATCAGTTTTTCATAAAAATGAATTTTAAGTATATAAATGTTTCTATACTAAATTAAAGTATACAAGTAATTAAAAAGAATATAATAAAATTATTTTTAATGAAAATTAACTAATAAATTTTAAAAATCATAATGGTTTTGAAAATACTATAAAAGAATATACAGCTTTTAATAAAAATCAATATTTTTTACTACTTATTTGAAAATCAATATTTTCATAAATCTCCCAAAAAATAACTGTATGTTTTTTTTTACATTATGTTTTTAAAAAATATTTACTTTTTATAAAATAATATTTCTAAAAGTTACTGAAATTATTTATAATATTTCACATAAAAAGAGATAAATATAATTTATAAAGAAAACCTTTTTTGAAGAATTAAATGACCTTGCTAAAAGTTGAGAAATTATTTCCTAAGAATTAATCAAAATGTTTTTATTTATTTAGTTATTTATATATATATATATATATATCATACATTATTTAATCCTATTTATACCCAATAATTCAATGTATAGCTTGTAAAAGTCAAATTTAAATAATAATATTTAATGGGTCAATTAAGCTCGTTTTTTCATTTCTTGTATGCTATGAGAAATAGTCTTTATTTTTAAAATATAAGGATTTTACATGTTTGAAAGAAATTTTTGTATGTTATTTGTTTTCATCATAATATTTTGGAGTGTTGGTTAAAGGGTACAACAGCTGGTATCATAGTAGTGTGTAGAAAACTTTAGATATTAGAATGTTCTTAGTAGAGGATGATTTAATATTTATGAATAAAATCAGGGGTTAATAAGTTAATAATGATATATGTTGCAATGGTATAGATAAAAATTTAGGTTTGATGTGTTTTATATCTTATATTGTGTGGGGATTATGATAAGATAAATTTAGTGGAAACCATAAGCATAAATAAAAGTATTAGAGAACCTCTTAAATTTTTTGTAATGTAGAGATTGGGTGGTTTTACTAATAATAAAATACTTTTATAGATGCTAGAATTTGGATATGGTTTTATAATTATAAATATTGAGTTAACAACCTAAAAAATTATTGTTTTGGAATATATAAGTCATCATAATAGTTCACAATGAATGGTCCTTAACTCCACACCTGGCCAGACAATCCCAGTGTATATGCTTGGGTTTATTTCCAACAAATTTGGTTTGGTTCTCTGGGAATACCATTTATTATCTTCCATGGATACTCCCAATGGATCCAACATCTGTAACAAGTTAAAAGAATACATTCCAAATGTAGATTATCATTTAGGATTTCAAAATCAATGACGATTGGGAACTCACAATAGTTTAGAGGATGAGAGGTTGGACTCATCACACCCTAATGGGGGGGGGATTATTTCCAACACGATGAATCTCTTATATATTTAAGATCTGTTCACAAATCTTTCTAAAATATCAATTCAGGTTTGGTTACCCTAAAAAATAATTGGTATATCAAGTCCATGTGTGTACAAAGGGTGTTCTATTAATAAACCCTTATTTCTGCATCAAATATTCTCCAACTCATTATCATTACTTTTTATAAATGAGTGTATTCTTGTGTTATAAAGTCATAAAAACATGCACTATTAAGTTTATTATCATCTATGAAAGGTGATTACTAATTTTATAGTGGTATTAAACCATTGATAGGTGTCCTATGTGTAACAACCCGATATTTTATGATAAGTATTCTTTTTAATTTATTTGATGTCATTTGTTTTATGCTACAACAAGATTATCTTGTGCTATACGCCGCACTGTATTTGCTTGAAATATACACAACACTATTCTTAGATTGTGTTGCACACAATTTCAAGTTCATTTTATAATAGTCATTTTACGCAACATTGAGTGTATATATATATATATTCAATGTATAAATGAAATACGGTTGGATTCTGTTATACGAAACAACGAAAGATTCTTGCACAACACGCAGCCCTAACTTGGCTTTCAGTACACGCAATCGTGACCTTCCTCGATAGCGTGTGTTGTACGCAATATCGGGTTTCACTAAACAACGATATATGGTTATAATATTATCACGAACTATCCATTATGAATAGTAATACCTAATTTTTGAAATTTTGTAATTTTTATTTTTCAAAACAGACATCATTTTTGGATTCGGAATATCAAAATTATCCTAGGGTAAAATTTTGGTATTTTTCTGAAAACTTCCAATTTTTGATGAATAGTGAAAACACTAAGTTACTATTTAAAAACCGACTTTTTATTTAAATAATTATTTATCTTATTTAAATTTATTTTAGGTCAAAATTGATTCATAATACCTATATAAGTTCAATGCAATTCATTGGAGTCATTTTATAATAATTTTAAATTTTATTTAACTTTTCACCGTCTTTTACCCACCTCCTAGGAGAATTTCCAAATTTACATAAAACTTAATTTTACCGATTTTATGAATGGAATTTAAAAAATACGAGATACATGGTTGATGTCAGTATGTAAAATGTAGTTCAATGAGATGAAAATAATTTTTGGGGAATAATAACTTTTTACTTTTTTTACCACGGTTAATAGTAAATAGGGTAATTAAAGGTAAAAATGATATTATTATTACCCTAACACATGTCCTAATTCAATTGGATAAGTTTAATTATACCAAAAGCAACCTTAGGATTAAAATGTGACCATTTAGGCCCACTTGGATTAGATTAGGACATTTATTATTAATTTATCTAAAGAAGCGTTAAAATAGTTAAAATCAATGTTTAATAACTAAATCATTTTTAATATAGGGTTATACAGAAGATAAATTCGACTATAAATATTAATTAGAAATATAAAAATATTTCCTACATAATGGTATTTTATTTGTAATTTTTAGACATTAAATAATTTAATTTATGTATGACACAATGATGATGAAGTAATTATCTTATTAATGAAATATTGACATAATTGATGTATAAATACCAAAATAAATGTAATTTGAGACTTTTTATGAATTAAAATAATTTTATCGGTTAATATTAAATATTATTAATGAATTAATTAACTTTTTTCGAACTAATCATTCTGTTATGATTTTCACAAAAATCAATTATCAAATAGTGTCAAAATTGACATAAAATAGTTTTTAAAACAAATATTATATTATTAATTGTTCGTTTATTATTAAAAATATAAGGTTCGTCAAAATTACTTAGATAAGGTTATATATGTTAATAATAAACAACTTGGGGTTCTTTTGGCTTGTTATAGTAAGTTTATTGACCTTATAGTGTAAGAAAACAAGAAGACATGGTAAAAGTTAAATTATCTAACTTAAAGTTAAATCAAAATGATAAGGTTAAAATAGATATCTAAACTTGTCTAAATTATATTGGATGAAAGAAGTTCGACCCATCCCCACATTAGCTTCTAAATAAATCAATTTGGAGCTATTTAAAACCGAATATGACTTTATAATAAAATAATATTTTTTGTTTTCCTAAGGTGCCCCTCTCCTCCCTTATAAAAGGGCACCTCCTCCCTCTCTTCCTCACACCACTTTGATCCTTCAAGCTCATACAACCCCTGCCAAATTCTCTTCTACACTTCCCTAGAAACATTCTAGAGGTCCTGGTATTCTTCAAAGACCAATTTTAGTTCCCTAAGAGGAGGTCTCAAAGAGGCGCTTCAAAGAAGAGGTAATGTCCGTTTCAGATTCTTTCAACTTTATTTCTTCTTCCACTTCTTCTTCCTTAGTTGTTTCATTATGAAGTAATAACATCAGTATCACTCATATAAATATATGTTATTATAGGTACGAAACCACCCTATTTCACCATCTATCCATCCTACAAAAAATGAAATCACCGCATGTGCGTACGTAAGGAATACCGTCTCTACGCCGTGGTGTAATCTATTTTCCACCACGACATTACTTGGATGGGTATAATGGTGTAAATAATGACTATATACGATTATTGTAAAGTGATATTGATTCTTAAATAGTATACATACACTCCAATATAATTCCATGGGAACGATATCATCGCTCGTACGTACGTACGGATTACCGTCTCCACGGCGCGATGAGATTCATTTTCCATGTTAACAATTCAAGAATGATTATAAAGTATATATAATAAGTAATCATGAAATATATGAAATAATAATTCTGCTGGATTTATGTATATATATTTATGTATTTCATATACTTAATTCCACTAAATTCAATAAGGAAATGAAAACAGCGTTCATGCGTACGTACGGCCTACCGTCTCCATGAATGGTGTATTGCTTTCCATTTATTGATCCATTATACATATGTATATTCAGAATATATATTATATATAAATCATGTTTTACATTCTGGATGTAAGTAATCATGATCTAAGAAATCATATGAATAATTACAAGTTAAAACACAAACGACAAATGAAACGATTTTACCCAAAACGCTACTTTAACATGAATTTACAAAAGAATGGGTAATATAAAGTCATAAGTGAACCATATATGATATAATAACAATGAATATGATTCTTTAATAAGTCAATGAAATTATTTAAATCATTATACATGAGGTTTGGATACGTACGAAGCATATCGGACCTAAGGTAAGGGAAAATTTCACAATCTCAATTTTTATTCGAGATTGTTTTTACTTCAGAAATTATTGGGGGATATTTATCATCCACATCCATGTTTCGACAATATGTAATATTATTTCTATCCTCCTACAATTTTTGAAATCCAGTTTTACCCTTTGGTGAGTTTATATTAAAAGATATGAAAGTAATCTTTTATCGTTTTTCGTACGAGGTACTTTTTTACTTATTCGACATAAGTATGAGAAGAATGATTTTTTAACTTATCTGGCATGAATGGATTTTTAGAACATTATTTCCATGAAGCTTCCTTTACAAGTTTTCATGTTTATTTTTAATCAAATTCTTTTAGTTCAAAATTATATGACATGATATGAAAGGAAAATGTTTTTGAATTAGAAAGGATAGTTTCCTCAAGAATGGAGTTCAAGTGTTTTATCAAAAGTATTTTCCATCTAAGATAATATAGGGTTCTATTTCTATCCCTATTATTACATTGATTTGATTATACTGTGATGGAATTATTTTTATGAATTCCTTTATCTTATATGAACTGTTTTATGATGTCACGATGTTTAAGAATCCCATTTTTATTACATGGGTTATGCAATGATGTATGATTTATGATTTTATGGAACACATAAGAATGGTATCATTATGAGATAGTTGGGACCTATATCTCCATCCAATTCATTGGGTAAATATTTATATCTCATGAGATAGACAAGGCTTGAATAGAATGTTAAACCGGTTTAGTAATACAGGACTGGAACGTGGAGTGAACTCGATTCAGAAAGGGACTTTGTCCATTAAGATGGTCTTGGCAGCAATGCCTTGGCTACTATGGAAATCATATCATGTGCTTAATGGTTTCCACAATAACATTTTTTATTCCCATGCTATTTTATAATTATTAATGTTTCGTTATGATCTATACCATATGTACTGCCATGTTTTATGTCCTTGCTCATGATTTTGATGTTTAAACATTATGTTCATGTTTTTATGTTCAAATATATATGATTTGTTTTATTTTATCCATGCTTACCCTTACTGAGAATTTGAGCTCACCCTTTATATGTTTTCTTTTCCCCATGATTTAAAAAAGGTTTAAGGTAAGAAAACAGAAAGGGGAAGATCTTATGGGAGATGTTGAAGATCTTTCACCACGATTAGAAGATTATATTCTGAGATTCCAAAGACACTAAACTATTACGGTCCTTGTGTGTCTGTTTTTCTTATGTATTAATTATTATGCAAACGTAATGTAATGTCCCTATACGTCAAGCTATGGGTCTCTATATCCTGTAAGTATAGGAATCAAAACCCACATAGTACATTTTTCATTATTTATGGTCGTATGATAGGACTATATTGTTTCATTTAATAGCATGAAATAATGATGTATATGGGGGAACTTAGGACTCATGCATGGATGTTGGGACTTATTATGAAATCATATTTATCCCACTTATAAAAGGAATCATAGAATTTGTAGTTCTATTTTTCCTCAACACACTAATGGGAACAGACATATAATTAGTACTCATGAGGGTTATTGGATTACAGTTTATCAATATTTGAATTCATTTGGGACTTATTCCAAAGTGGATTCCCATATAAGGATGCATTTTTATCATGTTATTGAATGATGATTACACGCATAAGTTTCCATGATTATGGTAATTTTAGGATTCTAGTGATATAATCTTTGCAAGTCCCTAAGCCCACATAATCCATGCTCAGTGTGAGCAATGCGGGATAGAATGTAGTTAAACGCACAACATATAGATGCAGGACATTAGCACTGGGGTGGCCTTAACATAGTCTAGGATATTGAGATTAGTTCATAGGAATGATTCATATATATCAAATTTGGATAGGAATCAAACTCCTCATATTTCAATATTTTACTTGATCCATTGATGGGTTTATGGTAATTGTGGGAATGGTTGAGGTTTTCACATAAAATGATTCCCACTTATAATCACATTTCTCATCCATTAGTGGATAAGGAAGTATTGTAGACTTATAGGTAAATTTTGGCCCCATGATTCAGAGTGCTTGGGATATAGAGGGACTTACACCAATTTAGATTCCTATTATATCTTGGTCCTTAAGAATGTGTCTTACATATCATGTTTGGATAAGAATTAGACTCATTTTAGTTTGGTTAACTTCTCCATTTTAATGATGGTGGATGAGTATTGGTAGACCAATAGGGGTGGGTCCTATGGAATATTAAGGTACTTACATCAAAGTATATTTCCATTGGATAAATCCAACTCTTATCCTCAGAAGGATAAAGGGTAAGGAACATGACTGCTCTATTAGGAATGTTTGATAGGAATGAGAATTCCATAACAATAATAAGGATTCATGAGTTCCTAGACATTGTCTATTATAGACATATCCCATATAATGGTGGAATGATCTACCAAAAACTCATCCTTGGTGGTTCACATGGTTCTTGATCACATGCCCATGTATTCCTACTAGAAAAGTCTGACATGTCTATAAGTGTCTTCCAAATCTAGCTGATATGTTTCGAATGTCATCCTAACATGTGTAAAGACTATCATGCGAATCTACTGACATCTCCAGGGTTCATCGCATGATTGATTAATAGATCACATGAAGATCATAACATTCCTTTGTGAAAATTATTGTTTCCATCTTCACATGGATCTTCCGTCATTTCTAGAATTTATTACATAAATTTCTTAATTAGCATCAATTGTTTTCCTATTTGGGAATCATGTGATCAAGTCAGTATATAGAAAATAATTTTTAGGATCATTCTGGTTTTCCAAAATTCTTTTTCATGATCAAAAATAAGATCTGATGAAATATATAAACATACCATGTAGTTCCTTAGGTCATTCCCTGAGCTTACTTAGTGTAAGACTCTTACAATTTCATGGTTCTTCACTCTGAAAAATCGACTCTCACCTTTCTTCCCTTGTGTGTTATCTTTCTGTGATAGGGGTGGGGGTTTATAGACATCACCTCCCCATATCTACACATATTCAAATGGTTCCAATATCACATATATGGTCTTCTGTTTTTTGGGGGATTATTTCATCACGTATTTCATATGATCCAGCCATAGTTCATCCATGAATTCGTCTTTACATCATGTCATAAATAGAAAATACTTGATCATTTTTTATTTTCCATATATATTTTACTAATTTATTTTCAAAGATATTTCCCTAATTAAAATAAATATAATTAATTACCTTCTTGATATTAGGTTGTCATGTCTTCGAGTCTTTGCATGATCTATTTCCATATCAAAGTGACATCCACATGATTGGGGGAGGCTTTTCTAAGGGGCTTTAGATAGTAATTAAATGCTCATGCAGATTGTATAATGACTTCCTTATAAAATAAACATAACAACATTCACCTGAGGCATCCACATCTTTCATCTTTTGTTGTATGAAATTTATGGATTTTACACATTGGTTTTCTATCAGGGCACTACATTATGAAACAAATATGTCAAATATCCTTCGCAGGATTGAGTTGATTATCCCTAAGAATTTTTTATGATAAATGGACTGATCAAGTGGACCACATAATCCCTTTACATGAAAATTAACATAAATACCTTCATATGAAGCTTCTATAATTTTAACCTTTATTTTATTAACGTCTTTGGTGATTGTCAAGCGTTTATTAATCGACATGTCATATGATAAAAATAATCTCTAAGGGACATCGCATGGTCAAGTGGGCTATCTGATGAGTATTCTCATGATCAAGAAAAATTTTCTAGAAGCCTTCACATGACCGTCATAGATCATCTAACAGACTGCATGAGATCAGAAGTGACTGTTGGAGGGGATTTGTGTGATCATGAATAGATCATGCAAAGAATATAATGCCTTCATGTGATGTTCCTAGTGTTATTCTATTTTTATGACTTGGGTGTCGAATTCTCAGATAGAAATTTTGATCCTTTTATTAAATTTTATTTATAATAATACCTATACATAGGGTATTTTTATGATCATAAAATATTTTGTGCTCATTGGGATGGCACAAAAAATTCCCCCAAAAAGTGAGGTTTGAAAAAACAAGGACTCCATTATGAGGAAGAAAATTCCTGACTACGTCAGTTAGGATTCCAATGGTTGGTGTTCCAAGTTTTATTTGGTGTTATGTGAGACTATTTTATATCCTCAACATGAACTATATATAGGGGAGATGGATTTGGTCCATTTAACTTGTGAATGAAACCTCTAGTGTTTGCGTGATCTCCTCTCTCACATGATTTGTTCACAAGACCACTCCACGTAAACCTGTTGTGAGAACCATTTTTTAGATTTGATCACATGAACTCATCACCTAACCTCTTCACATTATCCCCTTGTCCCTATGACTCATGAAACAGACCTTCTAATAGAACAACAGTAAGTTTCTTGAACTACGATGCACATCCTTGACCACATGGTCACTTCGGGTTCTTTTTGTGTCTCTTAGAGACTATTGGGTGATCGCAAACTCATTATGAGATTTTTGCGACCATCATATGGTCACAGAATCACAAGTCCTAAAATGGATCATGTGATCATGAGATGTTACTTGGGTCACATAATTCATGAGATCTATAATAGGTCATGAGATCACAAACCCTTAAATGGGTTATGTGATCGACATGATACTACCCAAGATATAAAATTATTTTATTTATATTATAAAGTTTATTTACATTTATAACATATTGTTATTACCATGTACATATAGACACCAATTATAAAACTTCTTCAAAAAAGGATGCCACAATCATATCACCTGGTTGTCCAATCATCTTAGGTGTAGCTATCAATCATGATGGGAAGAATCTCCTAGGAAATCCTTATTTAGAATCACTAAATATATCTTGGTTTTGAATTTATAAAAACTCATATTATAGCTCCCTAGTCAAAAATCATACTACCTTATTGGATCTTGATGACTCATAGCTTCTTTAGAGAAAATATATCTCATATGGGCTACCTCATTTCTAAGGAAAAACACTCTGATAGTTATATGTTTAAGTTCATGCCAACTAAATTTGAAGAGTTCCATTTCGAATATTTTCTATATATTCACATATAATGGTAAATATTTTTTAAATATTCAATGAATTATATGTTTTGATTGTATCCATGATGGGACCTTCAGGTAGGAGGGAGCACTGGGATGGATAAGTGTTTTTACTTCTTGGTAGAGCATACCACCACAACAATTACTAGTAAGTTTACATAAATTGGCATGTATGAGGACTCATGGATTTTTCAAACCCTTTATTATTGTTACAAGTGATTAACGATGGAATTACATAGTGTATGTATTCCAAACACTAATACCTTTTATATGATGCATGGTTAAGTGGACATTAGTCTTTGGAACATCAAGAAAATATGAGGTGAACTAATTTTAGGAGATAAGTTTAACAAGTTCATGCCTCCATAATAATCTTGGGAAAATATAGATAAGACCCCTCCCATTGATATAGATATAATAAAGATGGTCGAGAAGGCCCTTGGGAATTCCCTACTTCCTGGAGTGGATAAATCATTTAGAAAATGGGTGGGCTAATTTATCAATAAGGAACATTCTGAATCAAAATCCATGAATTCAATGTCCTTCCCATCACAAGATTATCATAGGGCCAAAGGTGATTGTTGGTACATGGTTAAAGAAGGTTCTTTCAAAATCTGTGGGTGGGAGGTTATTATCAAATTTTACCAACACATTAAATTGGTTGGATTTCTTATAATGTAACTAAGTCGGTACCTGATCTCCACTCTAGAAAAGGGTAGAGTTAGGGTTTCAAATTTTATGATAGTGGTGACTATTATAGTATAATGGATCATTTTTTTGGATATTCCTATGTTGGACAGGCTATATCTCCTTCTACACCATATTTATCAGGGAAGCACCCTGTATAGAGTCTCTAGATCCGTCAAAGTGTTGTGTGGTTAGCTGGAGGATCACTTAGGTGGGTACAAGTATCTTAGAACCTATAATATCCCTAGTTTTTCTTATAAGACCTTTTGTAAATGTATTAGTGGGGTAAGGCCCTCAAAATTGATGATATTGAAAATTAAGGCTCTCTTGAAGCCCTATAAATACGTCTCTTTCAAGCCTTATGAGCTTTCCATAGGAGGTCTAATCGATGGGGACAATGGAATCCATGAATATCAAACTTATATGAATTCACTTAATTAGGGATCCCATTCTAATCAAATTTATGGAATAATTGCCTATGATTGGTATATTCCCCCCATGAGTTCTGGAGTCAATTTAGATGTTTTCATTTGATGTTTCATACTCCTATCATCATCTAATATAGAAGGGACCTGATGGTGGCTCAACATTTTTAGCTTCTGTTCACAAGGGAGGAAACTCAGACTGAGTATAATTCCATTCAACTGGATTTGAGACTGGTCTATACCATCTCTACACCAAAACTTTGATCTAGTCATACCAAAATGGGAAACTATCTATTTTATTACTGAAGTCCATAGGGATTCCACCAATTGTCAATGCCAACACAAGACCTGACAAATAGTTTTCCTCCAGTAAACCAATGACCTCAAAGATAGATCATAAATAATTATAGATTCTTGAATTAGTTTTTTTTCATAAATGGTTCTATATAGAATAGCTATAATGAGTAATATACCTATAAGTGAAGTCTTTACCATGATGGAATTTCCCGCTATATATCAGCGATGGGAAATTTAGAGGGATGAAAACCTATCTGATGAGATCTGGGTATTATTTTACTAGGTGATAGTAGAATTCATAGTATTTCAACAAATCAATAATCCCAAGGTTATCACTTTTAAATATCAACCCACTACTGATAATACATCCCATAGGTCCTTGATGTGAAGGTATAAAGTGTAAAAGACCAAGACCACTATTCACCTCAGGTGGAATAGATAATGATTACTAGCACAATTTTAGTATATGCAGATGAGGTGGTAGCTAATCCATGAAAAAATATTAATATTGACTTCATGAACATAAGCAAATGACTAAAATACTGCCAAAACCTTATTGAAATGTTTTTAATCTCCTTAGGTATGGTAGGGAGATTAAGGAGATGAATTATTCCTACCGTCTCCAGTGTATTCACCTAGTGTTATAGATACTGGTGATGGATTAGATGATGACTAAGAGATTGATAATGGGGGATTTCATATCCGGATGGATCAAATTAAGGTGTTGGATTCCATTCCATTGGTTCAACAATCTACAACTTTATCTGTTCAATTCTCATCACCTTCATCATCGACTCTTTTTGTGGATCCTTCCTTGGAGATGAAAAGAAAAAATAAAGTGATTCAATTAATATTAAGCTTGTCACCCAAAATCATCGAATATGGTTAAAGATTAATTTTTTTATTTCAAAACCATTTTATGACTTATTCTAATCATTAAAAAGGTGATGACACTTTCCATGATCATTTAGAGGAACAAACATCTATTCCTTAGAATATTAGTGGGATTTCTACTACTCTTGATAAAAATTTTACACTAGGCCTCATCCATCAAGGATTGAAAATGGTTGAGGTTCCAACACTGTTATATTTTTAACCATCTACTGATACTTTATAATCTATTCAATTTGACCTAGAATAGGAAGAGTCACTTTTTGAGGAGGTCGATGCTCGTAGTTATTCTTATAATAATTTTTCCTTAATAGAGGAGTCTCTGGATAAGGGTACGTTATTATTTGGAATCCAATCATATTTTCCAATTTGTATTATTCTTCTAAAAATGTATTTTATCTTAAATCCCTCAAGGGTATCAGGCCAACTAAAATATTGGAGAAAACTTCCGTTGTGTTGCCAATTGTTTCACCATGTCGCTTGTTGCAAGAGGGAATCACTTCTTCCATTAAGGATAGGATTAGGGAGAAAAATTATTCCATGGATGAAAATGAAAGAGGTGTTCTCTCAAATTTGATAATCACTATCGACTATATGATAGCATCATATTATTTATCTAATGATCAATAATTATTATACCTCTCATTGTAATAAATTATTCTCAGATCTCTAAGGCCCAAGTGTCTTCTTCTTTGAGCTTTCCCCCAACTAGGTTGGTTAACATGAAAGATAGATATATACTAAGATTATCAATGGAATTGAGTATGAGTCCCACACCTAGTGACTTAGTCTTGGAATATATTTCTATTCCTAGATTAGACATAAGACAAGGCTTAGAGTACATGAAACTTTATCATGTTATGTATTGAATGGCATGGGGGTATTTGGACTCTAATATTTTAGGGGCCTTTATAGGAATTGAAGGAATGACTAGGTCATCTAAGGTATATGTTTACCACCCTCATCTATGTTATTTTTGACTATATGGTTTTCCATGCCATCATGAAAGAAATGTATTTCTTGTGATAACAGAGGAATACCCTTGGATTGAGAGTAATAGTGGGTGAGACTTCATATTCATTAAAATGAAGTCAAGAAGAGGCCTTTAATGAGCCATCCAATAATGGAATAGAGATAATATTTCACCAAAACTTTATTGATGTTGGGAAGGATAAGAGTGATTGACTATTTTCTGAAATTGCATATAATTAACATGAGATATTTCAGTTTCAATACATTCTGAAAAATTGATAAAAAAAACTATATCAAATAAACAGGGGCTCCTTGACTTGATAGAGAAGGATATAATTAATGGTGTTTAAATGGTAGAAGCATTGCAGCAAGTTAAAAAGTTAGAGACTGAAATGCTTGATCAATTAAACCATTTCATAGGCTCCTTGTAATTGATTTTGGAAAATATCAATTAATACTTTGTGAAAATATTTTAATGGGATTATTATTTCAAAAGCATCATTTTTTTAGGATTCATGAGAGAGACTGTAGGATTTAGATATTATTCTTTCTTTGGTTACTGATGAATCAACTAACCTTTTTAGATTTACATGTCACTGTCAAGATCCCATTCATTCTTCATGTTTGTCTAATTTCATTAACTCAATATCATATAGAATTTCAAAGACATAAATTCTTTTTATAATATCGATATAACCTATATTTTGAACTCAAATTCTCACATACTAATAGAAATTTTTTTAGAACCACCCATAAATGATTAATTTCATAAGTATTCTCATTGATTTATCTACTCCAGCTATTCTGATATCACCTGGTTTAAAAGTATAACTTTGGTAAATATGTCCTGAAGGAAGAGTGATTTAATGTTTTCCCCATTCAATTGACTTAGTGATCATAGATTGATTTTTTATAAGGATATATAATGGTCCCCACATGATTTGTATCTTTTTTATCCCTATCTTTTTCATCATATTCATAGGGGAAGTTTAGTGGGTGTTGACATGGATTTTTCTTAGCCAAACCTTTATGATTTTTCATCCTGATATGTTTTGTAACTTTTTTAGTTCATAATTACTCAATGTTATTTCTATCACAAAAAGTTCTATTCCTATGAGGAGAGACTCATCTTTTTCTAAGGTTTCCCTTTATAGGTTTTCAACCTAGAGAGAATTGTGTATCTTTAAATTGGTTGTTTTTTGGATCATGAAAAACTGATGGGATGCTATATTTTTATGTAGAATATCTTGATCTTATATTGCTAACATTTTTGATATTTTATCTCAAATTATATGTTATTATATTTTAGGGTTTTCTATATTAGACCATATGTTGTTATAGTTAGGGATTTCTATCTTAGACCATCAGTTGTAAACATAGAATGGGTATTCATGAATGGTTCAAGCACCCCACATCCTTACTAAGATAATGAAGGATGGGTATTCATGAGGGGTTCTAACACCCGATATCCTTGTTGAGATTCAGTTTAATGTATAGTTGCATAATGTTTGAGATTCCAAATCTATTTGGATAGTTGTAAAATGGGATGTTTAAATCATATCTCTAGTGGTTAGAACCAAGGGAAGTGGAATGGGTTAGACACATCAGGTAATATCACAAAACACACTGAGGTGTTCGGTTTCACTGTGATGTCGTCGTGGATTATAAGGATTGGAGGTCCTCTATTTCAAGGAGGAGATTCTTCTAGTTGATGGTTATAAGGCCCTAATGTATATCTAACTCATATATGGTCAAACAGATGGCTCCATTCTCCTTTTCAAGTGTTGTGGAATATTTATTATGATTAAATCCCTTTTAAAGTGAAGTAGAGTGTGGAATAAGGACTATACAAGGCTGGTTTTGGAACCCTAGGGGTAGCTCTATTTATGATTGTAAATATCAGGCCCTATAATATGTGGTTTCAGTTAAAATTTTGTGGGCCATAAAAAGGTTTCAGAATGGAATATCGGATTCCTTCTTTGATAATGGGTAAAATATATGGTGACTTAAGGTGAATGATTTCAAATCTACTTGAATAGTCGGGTTATGGGTTTTGTATGTCATGGTCTAGGAAAATCCGAGTCAACTGAAAATTTGAGATAGTATATACATGTTTATTGTTAGTAATGGTGGTAACCATTATCACATGTTTCTAGGACAATATAATATGGATTTATGGTGGTACATTCCTTTGGGGCCAAGACACCCACTAAGCACCAGCTTTGGGGAATTCCATTATTCATGAGTTAATCCTTTCAAGGTCTCCTGGGAGAAATCAGTCCATGTTTCCAATACACTGTAGGGAAGAAAAAATAGAAATAACTAATGGTTATGGGGTTCTAGGAGAACTTTATCAACTCAAGGAATTGGTTGGTGTCAGCTCCAATATCAAATACCTGAAGGTGATTTGTATAAAAAGTAATATACATAGAGTATTTGAGCACACTAAAAGTTTTGTTTCCACATAGTGAACATGTTATCATGGTTAGAAGATTTTAAAAGTCAATAATATAACATTTTATTAGACCACGAGTTCTATAGAGCATGGATCAGCTTTTACTAGGGCCATAAGATGGGTCATATTAGCTTTATACTTTTTTATGCTCTAAATTTTTCCTAAACTCAAGAGGTTAATATTTCAAAGGGAAAAGTCATAAATATTTCTCATAGTTCGTGTTTCATATTTTTATCCTAACATGTTTTATGAATCATTCACTACATGTTTAAGGTCATGTGATTTGGAAATAATTTCAAGGGGGTGTTTCACAAAGGACTAATTCGGATTAACAATATTAGGAGTACTCCAACACCCTTCTGAATAGAGGGTGAAAATGTTATAAATCATGGATCATGTTTCTTGGATCATGAATAATTGTATTCTATAGAAGTAATAAGGATGATAAAAAAATCACTCTATGGTGATGAGATCCAATTTAATGATTTTAGGGATCAAAAGTATTTTATGCCCTTTTTCGAGGTAAAGACACATTAAGTTGATAGTCTATTCGTATGTAAGAGCCAGAGGGGGACATACGTAGTCGATAAAGGGTCCCCGTAAGTCGGGTATTTTTTAAGGGGCATGGAATGTTTGATGTAATCTGAGGTACTCAAGAAATGATCTGTTTTTTATGGATTGTGGTGCTCAGAATGATGATAGAAGTACCCCAAACTTTGGTTGACTAGGGTCTGGCTCTTGTGTTCCTTTGATAGGAAGTGATGATGGAATATGGTCTACATAGTTTAACATCATGCATTGAGGATTCATCTATTATGTATTTTAACATCATACGAATAAGATGGTTCCATTACCATTTAAAATCTTATGGTAAGGATGAAGGAATTGATCTAAAATTATGAAAGTTATTCTTAAGGAAATTTTTCACAGGTTGGGGGAATTCAAATGCTATAAGAATTATTATCCTTGAACATTATTATTTGTGGGTATCCATATAATGGATCCTTTCCTACATATATCTATCTCATATGCATGTAAGATGTATGTAGATCTAATTCATACATAGTAAAAATTAGTTTGTATGACTCGACCATCCATAAATAGCTTACAATCTTCCAAAATATATGAATTCCTATGGGAATATAAAATTTTTGTGGATGGGATTCCTCATAGTTTCCTATTCATTTTGTAATTCAATGAATCAATAAAAAATAATCTCTTTATTGAAATCCCTTTGCATAGATATCACTCAAATACAGGGGAAAGGGGCATATTTCCCCTAAAAGGGAGGTCATGCACTACTGTTCAAGTGCATGATCTCTCATTGTTGGTGGTACCATTGAGGTGAAGGAATCTCATATTGGGAGAGAATTTTCTGGGTGGGGGCATTTTTACTATCTCATGGACAACCACGGATGACATATTTCAATATGGATCAAACACTTGGGAAGGTATTAATAGTGGAGAACCTGTCACTAGGCCCAGTACAATATATCCGGGCGTCACTACATATCCTAATAGGTTAGGAATCAATCCACATATGGTTATATCAAAAAGGTACTCCTGGTATATATTTATCTCTTAATAATCCCTTAGTATGCTTTCACATCATATCCAGTTACGGGTTCATCTACATAGATTAGGTTCACACATAGGGAAATGTAATTTAAATATTTTATTTCAATATAGAGATATCACACGAGTCTCTTTTATAGATTTTTGAATATGAAGGCCCACTCTATTAAAATAGGTAGGACTTGTGGGATCAACCATATTTAATTTAGTTTAACACCATGATATTTCAAAATTTTCATTTATTTTAAGGTCATGTGACTATTATGTATCACTGATAGGAAATACTTACTTAGGTAAATTGGGTATTCACAAGAGATGCATACCACGGGATGAAGGGGTACAATAATATGCTATTATATTCTTTCTTTGACAATGGTTACTATTCATAGATGTGTAACATTGAGGGTATATAAAACCATATGAATATTTAGGTTATAGGAAGTGTAAATAATAATATTTGAATATTTGAGTCCATTGAAGATGATTATCGGTGTGTACATGTTGACCATTAGTAATAGAAGAATCCCATATTCCATGCATTCTAGACAATAGCACCATGATTTAAGGGGGCCCTCTCCTCTTGGACTAAAATTCCACTAAACTGAAACTATTGGGTGTTTTTTTATTCACTAGAGAATTCTGGTGGGGTCCATTTGGTTTTACTAGTCTATGTTACTAATTTTCTACCATGGGAAACTAATAGTAGAGGATCTCAAGGTCCATGGGGTTCTATGATAATGGTATCAACTTGAGGAACTAGTTGGTATTTACTCAGGTATCAATGATATAACGTTGGTTCATAGAGAAAATCATATTAAAGAAGGGTTTGAGCACCCTAAAATCTATTATAAAATATATTGAACAAATTATTATATAAATGAATAAAACTTGTGATTCTTCAATGCACAACCATCAGAGGGGATGCACTACATAATGTGACAATATTTTTTATACAATTTAACGTCATGCGACAAGTATTTTTTCATAAAGTTTAACATCATGAAAATAGGAATATTTTCCCTATCATTGGATAGAATGCACCTTTATCAAACTATTTAGAGTAACCTTCTATGTTCCATAAGCCCGCATGATTCTTGCAAAGTGCGAGAAATGAGATACAACCAAACAATCCATGGAGCCATGTGAGAGTGCATGATAGAGAATATGTGGGGGTACTCACATTTAGTATGTGCAAGAATCACATATGAAAATTGTTTATCATCATGGGGCATGGTTGAGAGTGATTAGAAATTATGGATGGGACTAAAATGGAGAATCTAGGAATTAATATGTCTTCCATAGCATGGTAATCAAGACACGTGTAGTAATTATAAGATAGTTCCCTAGATTGATCATGCTTTTTTTGTTGGTGAGGGGGGACTATTACTCTCAGGAATAGGTCTCTCATTTTCCAAATGATTATATATAGACCTAGAACTCGTATAGGCAATGACTCATGGATGATACTAAAAGTGAAATTCAGGTGTCACAATGTATCTCAGGTGAATAAGTATCAAGAGACATGTAGTTATGAGAATGAAAATTTCATACGTAGGTTTGACCCATATGTAGGGGGAAAATTTTCCTTTTATATTATAGTTTGACCAAATATTAGAGATATGGGAAGCAACATATATCTCATAGTATGGGAATAAATCCACATGTAGTTCTGATAATGGCACCCCACATTTATTAAACTCACAGGTGGGGAAGGGGAATTTTATCATTGTATAATGGATTGTAACACCCCAAGCTTCCATGGTACGCTTCTCTTTGAATAATAGAGCAGCGTGTGTTGTACGCAACCTCGAGTTCTTACACAACACGACCAATCAAAGTAGCCATTATGAATAGTAATACCCACTTTTTGAAATTATATAAATTTTATATTTCAAAATGGAATTCATTTTTTGGATTCGGAATATCGAAATTAGCTTATGTTGAAATTTTGGTATTTTCTGAGAACTTCCAATTTTTGATGAATAGTAGAGAAATACTTAAAAAAAAAATTTAATAAAAATAATTTATAGTGATAAATTATACCATTTAGAGGTTTTAAAGTATAATTAGAATATATTTTTACCATTTTATACAATGGTGGTCATTAGAATTAATTTCACATTGAAATTGGACATAACCAACTGTCAATCATTTGATTGATATTGTTTCTTTAAAACAAGCTATTTGTTTTGACAGCAGGAATTAATTATAAAATTAATTAATGAAAATTATATGTTTAGAATTTTGTAAAATAAACATCATCTTTGAATTTGGAATATCAAATATAGCTTAGGGTGAATTTTTGGTATTGTTCTAAAAAACTTCAATTTTTGATGAATAGTGTAACAACTAAGTGGTCGTTAAAAAACTAATTTTTCGTTTAAATGAAACATTACCACTTCTGTGAATTGAATTAAAAAAATACGACATACATCATTTTCATTAGGATATAAAATGTGGTTCAATGGGATATAAATTTTTTTGGTGAATAGTAACTTTTAAGTTCTATTAATCGCTATTAAAGGTAATTAGTGTAATTTAAGGCAAATATAATGATATAATATTATGAGATTACCTTTACACTTGTTATACACTTATTGGATGAGTCATGGACGACCAATACAATACATGGGTCAACTTGGGGGCCCCATGGAGCCACATGGGTAAGAAAATGACATTAATAACTTTTTATTTAAAGTAAAAACAAAAGTGTCACAAAACATGTATTGTTTTACTAAAACAATTTTTAAATGGGGTTATACAAGTCATATGTTTGACTATAAATAGTAATTGAAATATAAAACTATTTACTACATCATGGTAATTTTTTAATAATTTTTAAACATTAAATAATTTAATTTTTTTATGAAACAATGATGATGTAGCGATTACCTCATTAATTAACGATTTAAATAAAATGAAAAGATAATATAAAATATATGACATAAACTTTTCAAAAACCTATTGGATGAGTAAATATCGAACCCTTATCACTTTATCCTCGAAATATATAATTTTTTGACATTTAAAATCTGAAACTCATTATATAATAAAGTAACATTTCTTGACTTTCCAAGAGTGCCCCTCCTCTCCTCTTATAAAAGGACCCCACATCTAACACCTTATTCACTACATAAAATACATTTTTCTCAGCCAAACTCTGACCAAGTACTCTCTCAAATTCCCTCTATTACTCCAAGAAGCCTCACTTTGGGCAGAATTCTTTCCAAGAAAGCCTTTGGCTCAAATAAAAAAGAGTTACCTGATTTTAAGGTAATGTCTTCTCTTGTGTTCTTGTGTTTTATTTTTCTTCTCCAACCCCTTAAACTCTTTTTATTCCTTTATTTTGTAACAAAAACAGTATATAAAATATAATAGGATGTTTTCATGAGATTTATTTTATTTAAACTTACACATACCATTGTCTAATGGTTAAAGAACATACTGTTTCTGTGGGTGGCGAATTACTGCCTCACGAAACGATGATTGTTCAATATTCATTTTAAAAACTCTCATGGTGTCCATTTTGATGGAACTATTTTCATATATATTATGTTTATTTTTCCCTTATGCTTATGTATTTCTCATTTATGGCATACCTTTATGATATTCGTTATGGTTAAACGCGATAATTTCATTTTAGGAAGTGCGGACTACCGCCCCCTCAAAGTGATTTGAATCGTTAATGCCATATGTGGGATGTATAAATGATGGAGTAAATGATATTATACATGATTTTATACTGGAATAATAGTATAACTTTATATAATTATAATTTAATTCCATTAAATACGAAATAGAAATGAAATCAGTGTTCATGCGTACGTACGGCTTACCGCCTCCATGAACGGTGCCTTTCATTTCTTACCTATAAATGTTATGTAACATTATAAATGCCTGTATATAATGAATATATATGATATATATGATATATAAATCATGAATAAAATTCTGTATATAATGGAAATTTCACCACATGAACAACTTGTAATTATAAGAAGTTTATTTTTGACTCAAGTACCAAAGATCGACAAAACGACCGTTATTAACATAAATAATTACATAATGTTCATAACATGGTAATAAATGATATAAAAGGAATAATGAACTTGAAAAAGGTTCTTAAGAAAGTAGAAATTAACTCTATTTTATTATTCAGGAGGTTAAAGAACGATCGAGTCAAGTCAGACACGAGGTAAGGGAACTTCTTAACCCAATTTCCGTTCTTTGGGTCTATCTTCTACATTCAAATTATGTCATGACATTATTATGTACTATTTTGTATTTGTAATTTATTTATGTGTACTTATATTGAATACACATAATAGATCTATTTTATTTAAAAAATTATCTTTGTAAGGGACTTCGTCTGAATCTTCTTTCATTGAGGCATATTCTGTTTTAATACAAGACTTTCTTTTATACGGTGTATAAACCCCTTTGACTTTTATGTTTATTCAAAAGGAATATTTTTATATGAAGCATTTTACTAAATGACAAAATGGAATTTTTTTTTGTCGTACATATGCGGTGACAATGACTTCTCTGCCGCTGTGACCATTATTTGAGTTTCAGCTTCCACTACAAGCCATAACATTTTTTTTAAATGAAAAATAAATACCAAGTTTTACATTTCTTTTATTTTGGCCTTGAAAATGGTTTTGATAATTTTTTTATTATATCAATGTGGTGTATTGATATATTTTGATTGAAATGTGGAAATTTTATGTTTCCTTTATGCATGTTTTATGTGATACGATTTTGTTATGGTTTATGATATGTTTAAACATGTTCATATGAGGAATGCATTGGACTTAATAAGTGATGGGTGGAGCCTGCTATAGCTCCACGATGCATCGGTAGGTCTCATGAGACAAACTAGTGTCTTGGCATGAGGCCTTGACAAAATCTTATTTGTAGTCCTAGCATGAGGCCTTGGCTACGTGGTTATGATAGTTTGGCATTATGCATTCCATCATTATAAAAGTGGTTATTGATATTGCATGTGATTATTTGGCCAGTAGAATATTCATGTGAATAATTAAATGGCATTATTTCATTCTACTTTTTCCATATTATGTTGAAGTTCATGTTTAAAAGTATTTTTTTTAGTTATACATTGCCTTAAATGTTTATGTTTATTTATGAAAGCTTCCGCTATATTGTTATCCTTACTGAGCATCTAAGCTCACCCCTTCCAATGATTTAATTTTTTCCGGGATGTGAAGAAGTATATTATGAATGACCTGCAGGGATATTATGAGGGGAAATGAAGACAAGATGTTTTTGTAGTTTTGTTTTACTTTTTGATGTAATGTAAGACTTATGAATGTATCTAATGTTTCCAAGGCTACTAAACTAATAGGTCTTTCGAGACTTGATATTTTGTGATCATTCCAATGTTACGCAATAATGCACCGACTCTGGGTAACTGGGGTCAGGGCATTACAGTTGGTATCAGAGGCAGTTTAGTACTAACCTTGGAAGCTAGATTTAGATAAACTCTGATTAGAGAACATAGCCCTAAGATAGACATTGAGGATTAATATAGTATAACTTCCTAGAATTTTGGTATTATAGAGATTTTGTGAGTTATCCGATAAATACATCCATGTTTGGGTATGAATAGGTAGAGGCTGCTATGACACAGATGTACCTAGGGGTAAAACCTGAAAACACCGCTTTGATCTAGACTTGAACGGGAACTGGTGCACGACAACGGGCCTTGCTACACTCCTGGTTACGACACTCCGGGGGATATGCTTAGGATAATTATAATTTTCTTTACAACCCATTATGAACGGTTTTTGAGTATATACTTCCTCAAATAAAACATTTTTATGATTATGGATTATATCCATAAATAGTTCAATTTATGTTAAGTGTTTTTCAATTTTGTTATTATGTATTTCGATTCATAAACTAATCTAGTTTATGACATTGTTTAGAAATGGTTCCTAGTGGAAGGAATGGAAACTGTATCAATGCAAGCACTCCATATAGGGATTTCCCTCCTGGTCAAGATTGTTATAATGGAGTTGGTGATACAACTGGTGCTGATCAGCTTATCACCATACTGGGGAAACTCACTCAGGTTATGAATAATAACCTTACTCGTATGGAGCACCCTGATCCACAATGTGGAGGATCAATGTTAGAACGCTTCACGAGGCAACAACCGCCAACATTTAATGGGGGTAAAAATCCATTATTAGATGAGGAATGGATAAACTCCTTAGAGAAAGTATTCCATGCCTTGGGGAGTAACGAAAGGGAAAAGGTTGTCATATAAGTTTACCGCCACACTGGAGATGTCAATCAATGGTGGTTGATCATTCAAAACACAAGGGAAGATGAAGAAGTATCAAGTATGTAATGGAGGGAGTTTAAGGAAATTTTCTTATAAATATAATTTCCACATGACCATCGAGCAGATATTGAAAGGAAATTTCTGAGTCTGAGGGAGAAGGGGGATGAGAATGTCGCAAAGTATGAGGCTAACTTTACAAGGATAGCGAGGCATGCTGCAGATTATATACGTAACCCAAGAAGTAAGATTGATCGTTTCATTGATGGGTTAAAAGCATTTCTCCATCGAGCTTTAGTATCACAATCCTTCTAATTGTACGAAGATATTGTCTTGTGTGCTATCAAGACAGAAGATGAATTCTCAAAATCTTATGACAATAAATTAAAGCAAGAGAAGAAGATAACGGTGGAATAAGAGAAAGATAAAGGGAAAAAGGGAAGGGTGGATTTTCCATTATGTGATAATTGTGGGAATAATCACCCCAGTACTTGCCTAAAAGGAATGGGTGTTTGTTATAAATGTGGAGAAAAATGTCACCATGCTCATGATTGTAAGGGAATGAAAGAGGCTATCAATGTTGAATGCTACAATTGTAGGGAAATGGGGCATTATGCAAATTAATGTCCTAAGCGTCAGGGAAACTTACCTCAAAAAATGCCAAGGGGTCAAGGACAATCTTATACTGTTACTACAGTTGAAGTGGAATAACTAATGTATTGGTGATTTTGGACTCAAGGATTATATTCTTGTTATAAGAATAATGTTATATATATATAAGTATTGTACTGCAGTACTTGTTGTTTTCATTAAGGTTTTAATATGATGAAGGTAATCATATTTTCTTATGTGCCAATAAGAGAATTTTTACTTTGTTTGAGGAATCTAATGATATAATTGATTTCGGAATTTAGAGACCTTTTAGAGAAAGTCTAGACAGAGGTATTTTGGATAACTATAAAGGTTGGACTGGATTTAGTTGAGCTTTGGATATTATTATTTATGGTTAAAACGTCTCTGATGATTATTTTTGGAATATTATAATACTATAGTTTTAGGAAAAAGACAACCTGCAGGTCAGGGGATAAACCATCGTGTAGGACAAAGCTGCAGGAATCGAACCCACAACCATAGTGTGACATGACTTTATTACCAACCACTATCCTACAGGAAGTCCCTGGTTATTACAAAATAGTTTTCCTAATCTAAATTTTATGTGTTAATATTTGGAACCTTGTACTATTAGGATAAATATAATATTTTTGAGTTCTATTCTCTTTTTGAGTGAAAGATGAGTTTGTGGTAGAAATTAGTTGATGTTTGAAACTCTACTTGTCAAGTATATATATATATACCTTTCTCTTATTCTATAAATAAATTAATTTTTAAACATTAGGAAAGGGATATTAAAAAAATGTGTTATCCTAATACCTTATGTTTTGTTGAACTGATGATATTATAAATCACCATAGATTGAAGGCTTTGAGGCCCTAAATTTTACACTTGTTTGTGATTGATGACCTCAATCACTCAATAAAAATATTTACATTTTTCCTCCAATTATATGTCTCTAATTTCCACCAATGTGCTCCTAATCGAGATCATAATTTGGTGGTGACTTTTTCATTTCCTTTTCCCTCTTATTAAGGCTAAATTTTATTAACCTTATTTCCGATGTGGGTTTTCCACATAGGTATATTCTATTTTAAACCTTTAATTTTCAAAGAAAAATTTCAAATTGTGAAGATGGAATTTATTGAAGGAGGGGAGAATGTAACACCCCAAGCTTCCATGGTACGCTTCTCTTTGAATAATAGAGCAGCATGTGTTGTACGCAACCTCGAGTTCTTACACACCGCGACCAATCAAAGTAGCTGTTATGAATAGTAATACCCACATTTTGAAATTATATAAATTTTATATTTCAAAATGGACTTTATTTTTGGACTCAGAATACCAAAATTAGCCTATGTTGAAATTTTGGTATTTTTCTGAGAACTTCCAATTTTTGATGAATAGTAGAAAAATACTTAAAAACAAATTTTTTAATAAAAATAATTTATAGTGATAAATTATACCATTGAGAGGTTTTAAAGTATAATTAGGATATATTTTTACCATTTCATCCAATGTTGGTCATTACAATTAATTTCACATTGAAATTGGACATAAACAATTGTCAATCTTTTGATTGATATTGTTTCTTTAAAACACGCTACTTGTTTTGACAACGGGAATTAATTATAAAATTAATTAATGAAACTTATATGTTTGTAATTTTTTAAAATAAACATAATCTCTGAATTTTTAATATCAAATATAGTTTAGGGTAAATATTTGGTATTGTTCTGAAAAACATCAAGTTTTGATGAATAGTGAAACCACTAAGTGGTCGTTAAAAAACTAATTTTTCATTTCAATGAAACATTACCACTTATGTGAATTGAATTTCAAAAATACGACATACATCATTGTAATTAGAAAGTAAAATGTGGTTCAATGGGATTAAAATAATTTTTGGTGAATAGTAACTTTTAAGTTCTATTAATCGCAATTAATGGTAATTAGTGTAATTTAAGGTAAATATAATGATATAATATTATGAAATTACCTTTAAACATGTCATACACTTATTGGATGAGTCATGGCCGACCCAGATAATCCATGGGTCAACTTGGGGGCTCCATGGAGCCACGTGGGTAAGAAAATGACATTAATAACTTTTTATTTTAAGTAAACATAAAAGTGTCACAAAACATGTATTATTTTACTAAAACAATTTTTAAATGGGGTTATACAAGTCATATTTTTTACTATAAATATTCATTGGAAAGATAAAAAGATTTCCTACATCATGCTAATTGTTTTATAATTTTTAGACATTAAATAATTTAAATTTTATATGACACCATCATGATGTAGTGATTACCTCATTAATTAACGATTTAAATAAAATGAAAAGATAATGTAAAATATAAGACATAAACTTGTCAAAAACCTATTGGATGAGTATATTACGAACCCTTATCACCTTATCCTCTAAATATATAATTTTGGGACCTTTAAAATCAGAATCTCATTATATAATAAAGTAACATTTCTTGACTTTCCAAGAGTGCCTCTCCTCTCCTCTTATAAAAGGCCCCCACATCTACCACCTTATTCACTCGTTCAAATCCATTTGGCTCGGCCAGCCTCTACCCAAATACTCTCTCAACTTCCCTCTCTTAATCCTAGAAGCCTCACTTTGGTCAGAAGTCTTCCCAAAGAAGCCTTTGGCTCAAATCAAAAATATTTACCCGATTTTAAGGTAATGTCTTCTCTTGTGTTATTTTGTTTTTGTTTTTTTCTCCAACCCCTTACACTTTTTTTATTCCTTTATTTTGTAACAAAAAAAAAGTATTTAAAATATACTAGGATTTTTCCATGAGAATGATTTTATTTACACTTACACATACCTTGGTCTAATGGTTAAAGAACATACTGTTTCTGTTGGTGGTGAATTACTGCCTCATGAAACAATGATTGTTCAATCTTCTTTTAACACTTCCCATGGTGTCCATTATGATGACACTATTTTCATATATGATATATATATTATTTCTATGTTTTACTTATTCTTCTGTATTTCTCATTTATGGCATACCTTTTTTATTTCCATTATGGGTAAATGCGATAATTTTATTTTCGGAAGTGCGGACTACCGCCCCCTCAAAGTGATTTGAATCGTTAATTTCATATGTGGGATGTATAAAGGATGGAGTAAATGATATTATACATGATATTATACTGGAATTATAGTATACCTTTATATAATTATAATTTCATTCCATTAAATACGAAATAGAAATGAAATCAGCGTTCATGCGTACGTACGGCTTACGGTCTCCATGAAAGGTGCATTTCATTTCTTACCTCTAAATGTTATGTAATATTATAAATTCATGTATATAATGAATATATATGATATATATGATATCTACATAATTAATATAATTTTTTATATAATGGATATTTCACCACATTAACAACTTGTAATTATAAGAAGTTTATTTTTGACTCAAGTACCAAAGATTGACAAAACGACCGTTATTAACTTAAATAATTACATAATGTTCATAACATGGTAGTAAGTGATATAAAAGGAATAATGAACTTGAAAAGGGTTCTTAAGAAAGTATAAATTAACTCTAGTTTATTATTTAGGAGGTTAAAGAACGATCGAGTCAAGTCGGACACGAGGTAAGGGAACTTCTTAACCCAATTTCCATTATTTGGGTCAATCTCCTACTTTCAAATTATGTACATGATATTATTATGTCCTATATTCTATTTTTACTTTATTTATGTGTACTTATAGTGAATACACACAATAGATCTATTTTATTTAAAAAATGATCTTTTTAAGGGACTTCGTCTCAATCTTCTTTCATTGAGGCATATTCCGTTTTAATACAAGACTTTCTTTTATATGGTGTATAAACCCCATTGACTTTTTCGTTTGTTCAAAATGATTCTTTTTATACGAAGCGTTTTACTAAATGACAAAATGGAATGTTTTTTTGTCAAACGTATGCAGCGACAATGACTTCTCTGCCGTCGTGACCATTATTTGAGTTTCGGCTTCCACTACAAGCCATAACTTTTTTTTAAATGAAAAATAAATACCAAGTTTCACTTTTCTTTTATTTTGGTATTAAAAATGGTTTTAATAATCTTTTTATTATATAAATGTGTTGTATTGATATCTTTTGATTGAAATGTGGAAATTTTATGTTTCCTTTATGTATGTTTTGTGTGATAAGATTATGTTATGTTATATGATATGTTTAAACCTATTCATATGAGGAATGCATTGGACCTAATAAGTGACGGGTGGAGCCCGCTATAGCTCCTCGATGCATCAGTAGGTCTCATGAGACAAACTAGTGTCATGGCACAAGGCCTTTACAAAATATTTTTGTTGTCTTGGCACGAGGCCTTGGATACATGGTTATGATAGTATGACATTATGCATTCCATCATTATGAAAGTGGTTATTGATATTGCATGTTATTATTCGACCAGTAGAATATCCATGTGAATAAGTAAATGGCATTATTTCATTCTACTTTTTCCATAGTATGCTGAAGTTCAAGTTTAAAAGGCTTTTTTTAGTTATACATTTCCTTAAATGTTAATGTTTATTTATGAAAGCTTCCTCTATATTGTTATCCTTACTCAGCATTTTAGCTCACCCCTTCCAATGTTTTAGTTTTTCCAAGATGTGAAGAAGTATATTATGAATGACCTGTAGGGATAGTATGAGGGGATATGAAGACAAGATGTTGGTGTAGTTTTGTTTTACTTTATGATTTAATGTAATACTTATAAATGTATCTAGTGTTTCCAAGTCTACTAAACTAATCGGTCATTCGAGACTTGATCCTTTGTGATAACGCCAATGTTACGCAATAATGCACCGACTCTGGGTAAATGGGGTCGGGGCGTTACATGGATGGACCCAAGTGTGGAGACTCGATCATCATTACATATCCGTTCTTAATATAAACCCACCCACATATTGTTCTGATATAAGTTCTATGCAGTTTCAAGCCCTTCTTTCAAGACTTGTAATATGAAGGCGTAGAATACTGAGTCATTCATGATCCCTCTTGGACGTGGGGAAAATGGGTGAAATGAATTATATATTTAGATTTATATATGATGGATGATCTACTAATGATTTTTGAAGTTTATTCCACACAATTACAGAAAAAACTTGTGGATTTAAGGGGGGACCTTTCCTCAAGGGACAAAATACCCTCTAGGTACAAGCCCTTGGGCATTGTTTTATTCACCAATGAATGATAGTGGGGTACCTTATAGAGCCAAAACATCCCCTAGGAATAGGTTCTTTGGAATTATATTATTCAAAAATGAATCCTAGCAGGGTCTCTTCAGTATTGTTTTGTACTTATTACCAATATAACATGAAATTCCAAGAGAATATGTGCTCGAGGTATCTGGTGACATAAATTTGAAAAGGGGTCTTAAAATTTACATGGTGGAAAAGGAGGGTCTCTAAAAGGATTTTGAATCTCAAGAAAGATATGGCTTTATTGGAGATACATACCCTAAAATTAAAGGGTACATGAATGTGATGTCATAATCATTGTTTGATAATGGGTACGATGCATAGAAATGTAACATCAAGGGAACTCGAGCCTAGTTGATTAGTTGGTTCATGGGAAGGATAAGTTATAAACCAAGAATATCTAAGTGAATGGTATATGAGGACCATTGGGTGTACATTGATCATTTATAATGTTGTATTCTCATATTCCACATAGTCAGGAAATAGTTCCTATATTTATGGGGGCCTCTTCTATGGGACCATAAATTCTACTATGAATAGGATCCAAGGTATTCTTTTATTCATCAAAAAATCATACTGGGGTCCCTTTGGATTAACCAGTCCTTATTACCAGATTTCTATAGGGAGAACTAGGAGTATGTGGGTTCATGGATTGTGGGGTTCTATGAGAAGGATATCATCTCAAGGAATTTGTTGGTATTAACTCAGACATAAAAGATATAAATTTAATCCATGGGGGTGTATGACTCAAGAAGGTTTTGATCACCTTAAAGGATTGTATTGAACAAAATTTTAGGTTTAGGTGATAAAATAATAAATTATTGAATACACAACCATCATGGGGATGATCTGTTTGGCATGAAGACATTTTGTAGTGATGTTTAATGTCATGTAACTAGGACTTCATTTTTAAGTTTAATTTCATGAAACTAGGATGTTGTTACCTATAGTTGAATATAATTAAACTAGACCACCTGGGTCATAATGTCTTTCTAGGTTCCCTAATCTCACATGAGTCATGCTTAGTGTTAGAAACAAAATATAATTGGGCAGTCGACTGAGCTGTGCGGGAGTTCCTGATAGAGAATATGTGGGGGTGGTTATTTATTAATGTGTACTAGAACCTTCACACATATTTAAATATTATGTTAGTACATGATTAAGAGTAATTTAAAATTATTTATTGGATTGTAATGGAAGTTCTATGTGTCACTTTATATCCTTTGGTGATAGTAATCAAGTCACACATGGTTCTAGAGAAATCTCCCTACATAGGTTAGACCCGTATGCTCGGGGGAGGGAATTTCATTATATATTTTACTTTTATATTGTAGCTAGACTAAGTATTTTATATCTAGTCTTATATATCCAATTATGATAGGAATTAAGCCACACATAGTTATTGGATGAGAAATTCCATGCACTTCTTGAGTTCCCATGTGTATAGAGGGTATTTTTATCATATAGTGGGTAGGCCCAATATTTGGGATATGTGTGTCAGTATATATACTATAATAAAAAGAATAAATATGTCTGTAGTTATTAGATGTAAAATTACCTATGAAGGTATAACCCATACACAGAATGTTTTTATTTTTCAAATTATATTGTGATTTGACCCAATATTGGAGATCCAGGCATCACTACATATATTTTGGTAATAAAAATCAAGACACACATAGTTCATGAGAAATAGAACTATATAGATCCACACTATATATAGGGAGTGGTTTAGTTTTTTATGTGTTGTGTCTTGGCCCAAGATTTCTTATCTAGGTGTCACTACATATCCTATGAGCACATCAATCAAGAAAAATGTTGTTCTTGAATGGAAAATTCCCTGCGTTGGATTGACCCAGACATAGAGATGGGATATTTTTTTTGAATTTTTATTATTGATGTACCAAGGATATGAGAATTTGGTGTGAATACATATCCCATGGTAATGGAATCAAGCAAAATTCAGCTCTTGAATGGAAAATTCCCTGTATATGTCTACACCATATATAGGGAGAGGGCATTTCTTCCATTTACATTACAGTTGCACCCAAGAATGTAGATCTGGGAATATCTACATATCCTATGACAACATGAATCAATCCGCACATAGTTCATTATATTGAAAACTCTATGAAAATTTCTGATCCATACATAGGGGCTGGGGGATATCCATTTTATATGTCTAGTGGACCCAAGATTTGAGATCTAAGCATTAATATATATCATTTAGTAATAAAAATCAAGCCACATGTAGTTCATGAATGGATGATTCCCTATGCAGGTCTGATCCATATGCAAGGGGAATTTTCCATTTAATATTGTGGTTGGACCCAATATCGGTGATTCGTGCATCACTCTGTATCATGTGATAAGAGGAATCAAACAACATGTTTTTCTTGAAGTAACTTATGTAGGTATGGCTTAGACATGGGGATGGGGTAGTTCATTTTTTCCTCCACATAGTTCAAGCTCATGTGCATTGAATATTTCATGTAGTAACATCCTTTATGAATTTTATCATCATGTGGTAGGATGTCTTCCATGCTATTTAACATCATGAGATAAGTACATTTTATTTGTAGTTTCACATCATGTCATGGGGAATCTCCCATGTAGTTTAACGACATGGAGTAAGAATTTATAATTATATTCAGTTTAAATTAATTCCACTATGACTTTTTTTTATTTATTGTAGCTATGAAAATTTGTTCTTGAGAAACCTTTCATTGGTGAGGGGCATAACATGTTCCCCATTCATTATGTCCAATGAGTTATATCCATTAGAATAGACCTTATGTATGCTTTAAGGACCTTACCACTTGGTTTATAGATTTTTAATTTTTTCCATGGTACCATCAGGGATATTAGAACCAATACTATTTATCCTTGAAGGAATTAGTATAGGCAAACCTTTTAGTTTAATTATCTTGAAATCTGGTTTTGATGAACATTGAGGTTTTGTAGTGTACACAACCTTTTCTCATCGACCAGTTATAACTCATATAGCCACTTATGTGATTGTTTATCATTTGAAATTTATCCTCATGTACCTATTTTGGTGTAAGGGAAAATAGGATTAAAGTGGAAAAAATTCATCTACCCTATAAATCAATTAATATGGGTTCACTTGAGTGGCAGTGCATGTGGTGGTACAGTATGACCATAATGCGTGAATAATCATGTATGGAATATAAATTTTATTTTTATCCAATATATTCTATATTATATTTTAAAAATTCTTATTGAATTCATCTATATATCCATTTTCTTTATATGATAGTGTGATGAATGGTTAGACTCGATGTTGTACTTCTAATATTGCATCTTCATCTCACAAGAATAGAAATTATGACAATTTTCTATCAATATCATATGAGGGACACCTAATATTCTAATAATATAGGACCTTATGAGGTTAATGATATTATTCTTCCCAACTTCCTTGAGGGTTATTACCTCATCCTATTTGGAAAAAAATTTATAATAGTAAGGAAGAATTTAAACAACATAGTTGTAATTGGGGGATATTACCATAAAATGTTCACTACCTATATGGGAAATATCCATGAATACATAGCTATTTGTAGCAGCTTTATGGTTTTATGGATAAATATTTCCTAAATATGACATCCATGAGATCTCTTGGTGAATTCCATGCCGTTATGTATCATTGTTTGTTAGTAGAATCCATGACTCTTAATTTTATGGGAGATTCTTGTTCCAGAATAGTGATTATCATAGAAGCCTACATGAACTTATTTCATGGCTATGGGAATATCTCTATAAGTAATTAATATAAGGAGGACTCTATCAAAGCCTCATTTATAGAGGTATTTCTATTTCTTTGGGTCATCCCAAATGTATAAGTTTGTTCTTGGGTGTTAAATTTTTTCCCTTTTGTCTCGATCTGACTAGAGGGTCTCATTTTGGAGGTAATAAATTATGGGATCCATTTATCCAAGGGTGGATGATGGTTTATCATGATATGCAGAAATGTTGAACTGATTAATATCATTCATGTCATAGATGGTGACTGGTGTCATCACCCTTTGGTGTGTGATTCAGAAAACCACATTGTCATGATCAGGATCATCCATGAATATTTCTATATTATCTAGTGTGTAGACATAATAATTTTGTGATTAAGGTATGTGATGAAATTTTGGATCAAAATGTAATTCTTCTATCAATAATCTAACAGAAATGATGATGGGGGCCAATTCTTCCTTCTGAATAGCATACTGACCATTGATCTATTTGACTACCAACTCCAAGTCCCCTTGGATGTTTAGGTGGGATATCTATTGTTGTAGGTATACCTCAAATTCAGTAATAAGGGCCTAGTATTTTTCCTCATTATTAGTGTAGCCTTCATATAGTGAGAGAGAGTAGAGAGAATTATATTTTTCCAAGAAAACAAATACAATACCTAGAACAACTGATTTGAGCATTGGGATTTATATTCTCTTACCATAATGAAAATTTGAGGCACTATCAAAATACATCTCCCACATTTAGGAAGCATTAGGGGCATAGAAAGCTCCTTAATATGGAAGTTCAATGTCCACTAGAATGATTTTGGGGGTTCGATTTTATACAATAAAACCATCAAGGGAGTTCCATTTAACTTCCTTCTATGACATGAATTTTATGTCATACTATTGCAAGGTAACATCCTGTCATCCTAGACACCCCATTAACATAGGGTTTCCAAGAATATACTAGATTAGGTCGCTATAAGAGTCCATTTGGATCTCTTGTTACTTCAATTAATGCCTCAAATTTTTCACTGTGAATATATTTGCAAGGAAATTATCTCGATATCAAAATATATAGTGTCACTATCTATCATCATCTAACTGATATAATAGCGATTTTTTCATTCCCCACCTTATTTTTCTATATGAAGAGGGCACCAATAAATTATTCCATAATTTCCACATATAGGATAAGTGAATTTTCTTATACTAGTTTCATAAATTTCAAAAAATGTAGAAGGTACTACTATGTATTCTAAAACTCTTCATGGGGGTCCACAACCCATTGGTATGTGACTCCCTTTTTCATTAACATAATGAAGGGGGTATTTTCCATCCAAGTTGGCTATGAAATTACAAATAGAAGAGTCCTTCCCTTAGATCTCACTCAGTTATTTAATATTCTTAGGGGATAAAATTTCTAGGATTTAAATAGTATTTTCTAGATCAAACCCGATTTCATAGTGGTGTACTATAAAGAAAAATAATTTCTCTAATGTTGCCCTAAAAGTAAACTTCATAGGATTTATCTATAAACTATGTTACTACAACATACTGAAAATTTATTTATGATCAGTAGAGTGATCACAATGTAGTTTAGATTTAACTATCAGGTTATCAACATAACATTCATTTAGTCACACCAAGAAGGGTTAAAAGATATAATTCATGGTGAATTGGTTCCAACATTAATTAATCAAATTGGAATGACCCGGTAGAAAAATATCCCCTACGGTGCTCCGAAGGTAGAATCTTCCTCATCTTTAGGGACCATCTTTATCTTCTTATACTCTGAATACCCATATATAATTGATGGGGATTAGTAGAAAAAAATTTCATTGATCAAAATTTCTATGATTGATAATGGGAGAACTTCCTTCATGTAATTTAGATTAATGTCTAATAAATCAATGAAAATCTAGATCTGTCTATTCTTTTTCATAATGGGGGATACGTTGGAAAATTATTTTCAGTACAACACCTCACAGAGAAAGCTGACATTGATCAATTTTCCTACATGGTTTCCTATATTAGTATCATGAGAGGGTAACAATCTTCTAGATACCAACTCAAAACCTTAATGGTTATCAAGCAATCCTAGGTGATGAGTAGACAAATTGGGGTTCAGTCCAAGAATCTATATATATTTCCAAGTGAACACATATCGATGCTTCTTTAGAAATGAGATGTATATCTCCTGATTTTTAATAGGCATGGAAGATCTAATCAACCTAGGTCATGGGACTTATTCTTATCCTCAATTCAACTGCTTGATCTCATCGATGGTGGTGGATGTTCTTTCCTCAAATTCAGGAGGACAGTTTCTAAGGTCACCATCTTCTTCTTCCATTCCTGATCCTGCGAGGGAATCGTTAGGAATTATAGATAGTTAGGAGTCATATTTGTCCTTCTTGTGATAAGAGAGGTCATGTGAAGAGACATTGACATCCTAAACTACCAGAGTTTTCATAGAGAGATCCTTGTGATTCTTTTCTTTCATTATGATGCTTCTAGTGGTAGGAGTGGTGTGTGAAACCTAAGTTTCAAGAAATATATTGGGGGGTTTATTTTTTGTAATAGATTAATGGAATTATCATATCTCAATAGGCCATTAGTATTAACTAACCTCTAAATAATCCACTTCAGCTGACATGGCTATTATCACATAGACATGGTTCAGTGAATTGTTTGGTTCACAACATTTTATTGGGATTGAATCTACTAACTCGAATAGGTGTATGGGCAGTACATTATCACTATCAAGCATGCTCTGGGATTCACAAGATTGGTTCCCAAACCATTTGGTGGGGGAAACCACATATTATCATCCATTATTGGTTGCTTCCATTCCCTCTTAAAGAATCATACCTCAAAATATATACCATTAAATGACTCAAAGGTGGTGTTGTCACAATGTAGTATGCTAAACTTTCCATTGATGGGGTATTTCAAATGTTAATGTAATGTAGAAGGTATTGCCACATGGTTATGAATCCAAGGTATTCCGATTAAGAAATTACATGTTGTGTCCTTCTGTGTAACCATGAACTCAACAATATATGTGAGATCCTCAAACTAATCCTTTATCTTGATCTTTTTTGGGGGCCAATACGCACTCTTATCATACCCTTGAATGGTTAGCTTAATCAATGATAAGTTCCCCTTGATATATCCCAAATGTTGTAGGGTTTTAATCAGGATGAGTTTTATCCTGAAACCATTTCCAACTAGATCCATTCATATGTCAACATTATCAAGATTTCTTAAAGAAAATATGGGTGTAATATTCCCAGATAGAAATTCTTTCTGATACTATTCTATGAAAGAGACGATGGTGGGACATTTTGATGTTGAAATATCTAAATGTGAACATCAATTGTAATGACTTTAGTATCAAACTCCTATGGGATCTAGTGGACCTCACTGAGTGTTTCTTTGTGTTATTTTGAAAGATGGATGACATTGAGTATTGAGAGTTTGGTTGGGAAAACATCCATTTTTTAGAATTTCAAATTTATTCCCAAGAGGTATTTGCTTCCTTGGGAGGGGTTGACCCTTTTTATGTGTCTTATGTGCTAAAGTGTTTGAGTAAGACGGGATAAATTCTTGGTAATGGTTTAAGGGATCATATGTTATAGATTTTGTAGGTTACACTATCCTACCCCTTTGTTCTGGTTTATCACATAATCACATCCCCACCATTTGGTCATTTAAAATTATTGGGTTCTAATGACTATTAATGGGATATAATGAATATATGTGCCTATATTAGGTGTGATGAAGCACTCTCCCATGGGTATCAAATGCTTATATGGATTCCAACACTACAAAACAAACAGTGTATTTAGTGGCTCCTTTTTAGATGGGGTTGTGTACAACCCCCTCTAAATATAGATAAAAATTTAGAGAGGTTTAAAACCCCCTCTAACCAAAATTTTCATATACATTAGTGTCAATTACACAAATCCACCACTAAAATATATATAGAGATTTAGAGGGGGTCAAACCACCTCTAAATTAAATTTTCAAATATATTTTTTGTGGTTTTACAAAATTAAATTTTATATGCAATTATAACACCCCCAAAATTTAATTTTCATATAAATTAGCGACGGTTTTTTTAAAACCATTTCTAAATAAATATATTTATATATATATATATAATTTATAGGGTTTATAAACCCCCTATAAATTTAATTTTATTATAAATTAGTTATGGTTTTACAAAACCACCACTATAATAAGGATAAAAACTTTAGAGTTCATTTTAACCCCCTTTAAATTAAAATTTTATATTAATTAGGGTCGGTTTTATGATACCACTACAAGAATATAGAGATTATAAACAGTTATTAGCCTCTACTAATGTAATGGATTAGAGGTTTTATAACCCCCTCTAAATAAAATCTTGGTATATATTATTGGCAGATATGTCATAATAGCTGTTAATTTATATGAAAATTTTATTTATTGGTGGTTTTTACCCCTATATTTTTTTTAAATATAAACTTTTATAATATACATATATATGTATGTTTTTATGAATGTATATATGTTTATGTATGTATTGTATAAAGACAATATATAAATATATCTAGATACATTATAAACATATTTTATAAAGACATTATATAACTACATTAAATGAATACATATATATATATAAACAAATAAATATATAAATAATTATGTATATATATACAAATAATTATATATTTACATATATTATATTGTATTACATGTAAATATATCATATAATTATATAATGCATATATTATATTATATATATCCTATTAGTAAATTTATAAATATATTATATATTTATATATAAGTATATAAATAAATATTAACAAATGAATATATAAATACACATGTGTGTGTGTGTAAATGTATGTATAAATATATACATAAATATATGTATAAATAAATAAATATATATATATATATATAGACATTATGTGTGTTTGATATAAATGTCTTTACAATGTATAAGAATATATATATATAAACATATGTCTGTATAAGTATACATAATATGACTGTTTGTATAAATATATTTTTTAAATTAATGTAAATAAATAATAAATATATATTTGTTTATATAAGAAATATAACTATATATATTTATAAATATAAATATATATATATATATATATTTATATTTATAGGAAAAATATATTTCTATATAAATATATTTAAATTATCTATATATATAAATAAATATGTTCTTATTTTTAATTAATATACATATAAATATATAATATAAAAATATGTATATTTGTATTTATAGGTATAAGATAATATATATTGGTTTTTCTACATCATATAATTTTATTTTTTATTATTGTATAATATAATATATATTTGTTTATATGTATATATATTTAGTTGAATGGTATATTTGTATATTATATAAAAGTTTAAAATATATTTATATTTATATTTATTTATTTGAATAGAATATTTTTATAATATATTAATATATAAAATATAATATAAAATATAAAATATATATTGGTATACCAATAAATATTATTAATAAATAACATAATATATATATATTTCTATTAGTATAATGTATTTGTATAATATAATATGTATCTAAATATATTAAGAAAATTATATTTATTTGAATGAACATAAAAAATATATATAAATATTATTATGTACATATATTAAACATAAATTGAATTTTATGGAGTGGTGGGGCACTGTCCTAGTGAGCTAGTAGTATAGGGTTTGAATCACAACCAAGGGAATTTCTAACATAGGGAGTACGATGGGTGGTGTCTGTCGCATGTGGAGGGGGTTCGCGTGGGCGGGGAATGTGGTAGGCCGGTTGTAGGGGTGTGTTGTTTGTGTGTGTGGGGGGGGGGGGGGGGGGGGGGTCTATCTAGGGGGTTTTCAAGGTGTCAGGGATGTGCTTTTGGGGGTTTGGGGGATGTCTGTTAGTGGGGAGGGTTATTAAAAAAAATAGAGGTGATTTTCATGGGGTAGTTTTAACAAAACAAATATAAAATTTTGATGGTTGTAACCGACCCAAAAACAGTGTCAAAAAAATATTTATGTTAGGTTCTAAAGCATCTCTAAATTTATAAATATGAATTATATGTGGTTTTAATTTCCTATAAAATAAGATATTATGAAAAATTTAGGGCAAAGTTTGCAGGGGTTTAAACCCCCTCTAAAATAATCACTGCTACTTTTGACTTACCTTACGAGCGGTTCATGATAACTTCCTCTAACAAGTTGAAGTGGACAAATTTGATATGGTTATTTCTAAATAACAATAATTTAATTATATGGGGATATAACCCCCTCTAATATCAAAATCAATCCTCTAATGACATCATTTTTTTGTACTATGGGGATGTGACTTAATAACTTGGTTTGGCCATGCCAGCTCTATCCCCATACCCTCAGCTTATGTGTCCTCAGCTTCCAGATCCTTAATATATTTTAGGAACTTATAATAAGGTAAATATTCATTATCAGAGAAGATATGTGTTATGTATACTGTGTTAACATATCAAAAAAGGGTCTCTTTATTTGAGGAGGGTTCTAATTGGTGGGGTAGTGCTCGTTCTTCGAATATTGAAGGGAGGAAATATGTAAGAGTTAGATCTTGTGTGGGAGTTGGATATTACTCATTATCTTATGTATTTTCATGTGTTTGATGATTACATCAACCTCCAAGAGGCTTATTAAATGACCCATCCCTAGGTGATGGGATCATTACTGATTCATGAAGCTACACTCTTAGGGTGTCATTTTCCTTATCAACTATCTTTTGATTCAAATATTTATATAGCTTATATCCACATCTGGATAAAAATTCTTGTATTCACCTTATTCTTCAATTTGGGTGATGGTCACATAGGTCACCTTTGTCATGGTTGTTCCCAATATCACCTATCCGAAATTGACCATGCTCTAAAGGATGTCTTTAAAGACAATGCAGTCTTGGATGGGGTCGCCTGATATCCTATGAAAAGGGAAGTATTTAAGACAGTTAGTGAGGTTGAACTCATTGGGTTTCCTAGGTTCTAGTAGCTGGATAAGGTTATTTTTCAATATATAAAAAGAAATATCTAGGGTCTACTTCATTTAAGAAGGAAAACATTTTCTTCATTTGTTTCCTCAAATCATTGGCTGCCCTGATCTCTTTTTCTATCTTGTTTAGTTTTTTTTTTGATATTGTTTCTACTTGACATGAGTATTTGGAAGATTAGGAGCCTTAATAACTACTTGAATGGGAAATTATACTGGTTTGATGGTAACAATATCATTCTTTACCTTACCAGGTATCTTTCCCTATGTCATGGGCATGAGATGAGATTTCGCTTGGGTTCATCGAATGGATGCTTCTAGGAATTATTCATTCTCTACAAAATCATTTAATTTTTATGGATACTTCATTGGGTTCAATGGTGTTTGTATCTCATCCTAAATATTCTCATCACAAAGTTCCAATAATTTCTCTTGCAAGATTGGGATACTAAGTTAGTAGGTTAAACCATTTCATCTAGCAATAAAGTCAGAAACCCTATCATTTTCATGTTTTTTCTCTTTGTGATGTCAATGATCATAATTTTCCATAGAATGTATTTTAAATTATAAAGTAATTGACCAAGAATGTTTTACCATCCTATAATGAATCCTGCTGGAAGACTACAATGCCAGAAAATGGTTGTCCCTACCAGAGTCTATACAAAACATATCTATTAGTTGGCCTCCTATAGTTCTCAAGGTCCACCATTGAGCTTCATCAGGACATAAAGTGTATGATATTCTATTCTATATCTCCCATACCGTCAAAGGTTGAAAATATAAGATTTCTAAAATTTGGTGTGGGAAATGTGTCATCCTACCATTCAGGATGTGACTTCTTTTCAGGATGAATAGGGGCACACCCCCCATCTATGTCTTCAATTTGAAAATCCAGTGATTTGATGGTATTGAATATTTTTAGAGGTATATCTATTGGGATCACCACTGATTTATAATGAGTAACCGAGTCTTTATGTAGTGCCCCTACTTTTATATCATTCTAATATGACCAGATGATCACCATGAAAAAGGAGAGGATGTCACTATAATGGGGTAATGTTTTGATCATTCTAAACTTCCTCATTTATTTAGATAGGTTTTCTAGATCCAAAATCAAACTGATTCTTAACTTCTACTCTTGAATGAAGACTATGTCTCTCTTAATGTGTGTGAGGGGAGAGATTCACTTATGTTTCAAGGAAATACACCATAAGAATATTGCCCCTAATTAGTTCCTCATTGATTTGTTTGAGACGTTGTATCTAATTCTAATATTGTACTAGTTTTTCTTATGCATAGTGGATTTCAACTGATCTGGGTGGTTAGTTGGTGTAGATAAACCTTTCCCTTTATCCTTTGTAGATTTGTATCGAGGAGGTAGAAACTCATCATTTCTAGGTTCAATGTTCTGGTTTCTTCTCTAATTTTGTGTAGCGCTAACTCGATTTTTACATCTAAATCATCTATCTCTCAAGGTATGGTTTTTAAGTTGTTTCCATAATAATTTTCATCATAATCTATATAATTTGTTAGATTAATGGTAAAACAATTACTAAGACATGTTATGTGATAATATTTACTCCTTCACTCTCCATGTAATAGGGTATTTTTTTCACTTTCTCCTCCTTCATGGGTTTTATTAGGCCTAAACCTTGGTCATATTTGAACATCTTAACTTAGGAACCTTATGGGGGTTACCTGCCTCTACAAGATGTTCCCCCTATCTTACTCTGTGAATAGTGGCCTTAATGGAGTTTCTAGTTATGCTTATCAAGAGGGCCCCAAATGAATGAGTTGTTTTTAATGGCTGGAAAAACAACTGATATTTTGGTCTCTGATATAAACTCTGGACAAGAAGATGGATTCCTTTGAGGGTGATAATGATGATAAAAATAAACCCATCCCTATGGGATGGGGTTGATTCGAGTACCCTATTTCAACTTTTTGATACTATTATCGAGGATTTGATTACTCTAATCGAGTATCCAATGGATCCTAGGTTAGAAATTAAGATAAAAACTCCCCCAATACTACAGTTTGGGGTTGATCTGGATCCTCTTCATATTTCTACATGACCCTCTTGGGGTGTGACGAACCTGGTGGTGGTGATTGTGGTAAAAATTACCCAAGACTTGTGGGATGAGATTGCTCTTGAATGTATTTCATGATAGTTTCCATGGTAATTTTCTTGATTTGGGGTAATATCATTCAAAAAAAATATGGGTGCAATGGATACTTATTATGGGAGTCACATCCTGTTGGAAACCATCATGTAATTCGCGACTTCAGCTTTTTCGTTTGAGATGTGTTCCCATTTTTTTAGAGGCATATTGTAGGAGTCAATTGGTGGCATTATCTCTATTATCTTGGAATTTTACATCCTAATAGTGGAGTTTCGTCATTGAATTAACAAAATAGACCACCCATTAAATGATTCCCTGATCTCTCATACAGTTCTGACATTACAAGATGTCGTATCTGGGGAGATTTTCAATTCTAGGGACATGGTAAAGTTCAATTCCTCAACCTCTCCTTATTATTCAATACATATGTCTGATAGTGATTTAGTGATTTGATTCTATAGTTTTGAATTTTAATGGTGGAAATCATTTTGTGTGTTTTTATTATACCTTTTCGGATTCAGGTCCCGAGCCAAAGAGATGGTGGCCATGTCCAGATGAAAAAACGAGCATGTTTATGACCAGGAGGTGACCCTCATATCTTGGATAAGAAATGTGTCATGGCCATAATTTCTAAAATTTTTCTTTCGCGATCATTCATAAATTGGTACCCACTCCATTTTAGTACATTTTGGACATCTTAATTAAAAGTTTCCATGGGTGAAATCATAGCTGGGATGTTTATTCCAGCTAACTCCATTCATTTTTACATGTTAGCTTAATCTTCAATAGAATCATACTCCTCCACCTAGTCAGACAAAAAATTTTGCTTTTATGGGTCTTGATGACTAGGTCTAGGTTTTTTTTATAGTTAATGGGGCGTTATATATGGTTAAACTTAGTGGTTCGATCACCTCTCTATACTAATGTTCCTGAGAAAGGGGAGGATTTACTTTTTTAAGTTATATATTATCATGGGGAGGTTTTCCAATGCGGATATCAGGGGTAGAGTTCTTATGTTCCATCTATGTGCTATCTTTAGGAGGAATATCAAGGTACTTATCACATCTTACATTATTTGAAGTGTCGAAAAACCCTTGAGGTGTTGCATATATATGGCATGCAGCCATAGGGGATTTAGAATTGAGATGATCAGGGATTTGAGCCTCATTCTCTATCGTGATCGGAATATATTAAACTTCATTTTAGGTTTGATTAGGGATATTAGTCTACTTCATGAAAATATATAGAATATATTGATGACCATATATTTCTATGGGGATATGAGCCCGTCTCTAAGAATTTTTAGGAGTATGACAGTGATCGTTTATATTTTCGACAGGGATATAAGCCTTCCTGTCAGTGATTTTCGGAATACGTTGGTCAGTCCTAGTTAAAGTGGGGGTATGATACTGGTTCATGTTTGCATTCCGCATCGGAATATTTCTACTGATGTTTATTATGAGAGAAGGGGTATGATCCTCTTCCTGTATAGACTCTGAAGGATGATGGTGTATCGTTCATTTGTGGAAGTTGGGATATAATCCTGGATTTTATAAGATGCATGGATATTCCAAGTATATTCAATGGTAGTGTCAAAGCCTATCCCAGAGGGGCCCATGTCGTGACTACCCAAATCCTGCCTCCAAAAGGCTAGGGGAGTGGTGACTATCACTAAGAAGGCATATCCCACAAATGAGAGGCCTTATCCAAAAGTACTTGTATGCACACACATCTCCAAGACACAAATGTTGAAATTAAAAAAATGCTATGTAAACAATGCATGAAAACCACTATATCCCACAACCAGAGTACCATAGGAAGTATAGTATAGTAAAGTAAATAGATCCAAAAACATTAAAACCAAAAAGAATCTGTAACCCCAAGTCCAACCTATAAGAAAATAGGTACTAGGACTGTCATCTGAAATCTACAAGAACACACCTCAGTCTATCATGTCTCACAAAGCACTACATAGTCCTTCCCTACATAGAATTCATCTAAAATTCGATCATCTATAAAACAAATGACAAGTGTGGGAAAATCCCATGTAGGTATGAGTATAAAAATTCTCAAAATGACACCCCAAAACCCCAAATAAATACCACAGTGCGGTACTAAAAATAATATAGTAAAAGAATACCACAAAGTAATGCCATGAAAGAATACCACAAAGGAAAACCATAAAGGAATACCACGAAAGAATAACACAAAAGAATACCACATAGTATTACCACAAAGGAATACCCCAAAAGGATACCATAGAGTAATACCCCATAGGATTACCATGAAGTAATACCACACAAGATTACCATAATGGATTACCAAATAGGATTACCATGAAGGAATAACACATACAATTACTATGAAGGGTCGGCCAAAAAAGGAATACCACACAGTATTACTAGAAATGAATGCCACAAAATATTTCCTCAAAGGATTGCCATAAAGGAATACCATGAAGGAATAACACATAGGATTTCTATTAAGGGATTACCACAATCTAATACCACATAGGATTACCACAAAGTAATACCACATAGGATTATCACAAAGGATTACCATAGAGGAATACCACAAAGGAATGTATAGTCCACTCTACACATGTATATTTCAAAATAATATATAACAATGATATGTAGATATACTCAATATAAGACACATAGTCTAGATGTAAGACACAACCTAATACCAACCATAAGATTCTTCTCAAATCATTCTCATTCTAGGAGAACCCACTCCTCGAGCCAGGTTATTATTAGAGACACTCACAAAGAGGTTGAGCTCATTTGGACCCTACCAAAAGTGAACATATTGTTCAAGGAATACTATGATACACAGTGAGAGGACCCCTCCTAGACACACTATAGAATACCACATACCAAATGTAAATCAACCTACAATATAGAGGATTTGTCCCAGACACACTAGGGAATACCATTGACCCTACCGATGTGGCCAGCTAGATGGAGAACCAATGCCCTAGTCCTAGTGGTTATGTCGATGCCAGAAGACTCCACTAGGTGTGATAGAGGATCCCACTTTAGTATTGAGGAGGTATACCATACACTATTTTAGATTCTACCTCTAGAGAGGATTACATTCCAGTAATAAGGATGTAACACTGTACAGAACCCTCGAGGAAAAGACCAAGGGAATGCTCTCATCCTATACTAGTATAAACTACAAACTCACCACATTCCCCCAAAATACTCTCTCTGTGTTAGGGTCTCAAGACCATATACGGATCATCGATTAGTTGCTCTGTTTAGAAGTTATGGGTATCTGAAGTTTTCAAGGGGGTCAATGGGCTCATGAAACAATCGCATGAGTGGTCCACCAACCGTCGCGGTTGACCTTGGATCACCTTCAGACTAGTGTCATTAATTTTGACCTACCCTCCTAGACCGACCCATACTACTTGGTGTGACCCGACCCTCTAGGCCGGACCTGCTCGGCCTAACCTACCTTGTCCGACCCTCTTTGCCTGAGCCAGGTCATCTCCACATATGTGGTCACTCACCATGCTGCCACATCCCCACGCCGCAATCCGCCTCATCCTACATCAATTTCATGATTCTATTCACCATGTTCCACAGCGCGACACACATTCCCTCATCACCACATTCATTTCACACGGTTGCGGTCGCCACGGTTCGCTGATGTCACGCTGGTGGTCCCTTCTGCGGACCATCACGCCATCTCCAATGCCTGAAAAACTGAAAAGTTGTATATCTGAGATCATTGAGTCATGTTTCTTCCATATAAACTCTTTTCTTCTTCTGATCCTCTCCATAAATGGATAAAATCTTCATTATTCTTTGTGTTCTGAATAACATAGAAGAACATGAATTTGGGATTCATTAGTCATCTGAATCTCCCTATCTCTTTCATTTCACCTCCATCATGCCATGTTGATACCAAAAATATGATATCTAACCATTTTTCCAAGAATCTTGTGTGAAACTATTGATATATCTGGATATGTCAAGTCACAGACCAAACGAAGAATGCATGTGACGAACGATGAATTGGGGATGAAAAGAATAAGGTCAAAAGAGAAGAACAAACTTCGATCGATGTTTGTGTCAATATGGATCTGTCCCTAGATCCACTACAACTCCAATGCAACACCGTCACCATTGTAGGAAACTGAGGACTCATGACATACATTGCATCGAGGGTTAGGCTATCCAGTTGATGAGTAAACAGCTAAACCCTCCTATGTTTGATTTCATCCTCTATTTTTGTGTTTCCTTTTGACCAATAAGGAAATCCTAATTACACCATTACAGACACACTGCACTCTTCACCTAAAATAGTCAATATGAGAATGAACTATGGATATCCAGTCCATAATAATATGGATTTCATAAGGCCTCGACACTACTACCAAGAGATCCCAACCGAAATTATCACCTCCAAGATTCAGGTCACACTATTGAAACCAGTGCATGATCCTTGGGAATACTTTAGTATGAGTATGCAAGTGTGAGGGTTTAGTTACAGTTCAACCAGAATCTCTGAGTCTCAAACTAAATCTATGGAAAGATAAGAATGATTAGAACCTATTTCTATCAATATGGAAGCTAAAGTATACAATAAACATATCATACCTCAAATAATTCTTTGTGACCCTATGTTATGTCCCTCGACCGCATGCAGTTGTCCCCTCCCGTATCCTCTAGCTCCCTGTGCCTATTATAGACTACCTAGGGGTGGTGGTGGAAACATGTCAAAAAATAAACCACCTCAAACTACCCTCTAGATAATATACCACACCCATAGCCCTACAAATATATCTACTCATGTCATTGTCTCTACCTTGGTGGTCCATCCATAGTCTCCCTATCAGCAGTATAATGTGTTGGACAATATCAGGTGAGATGTCCCCTACTTCCACATGTATAGTACCACCTGTCTCTTGGATAACTAGACCTACCCAATGATCCCTGAACTATAGATCCTAGATCCTGGGACAACCTCTTGAAATGTATAACATGCCCAAGTCCCAGATACTAACATTGGTTCCCTGCTGCCGAGGTCTCTGCTCCCGCTTACCCATTGCTGACAATCACTGGATGTATCCTCTTAGGCAAGAAATGTTTCACCACAAAATATTATTCAAGAACACCCATCATATGTATAAATGCTCAGAGGGATAAAACATGCTCGGATTACATTCAGACCTCACTCAAAGTTCCAAACCCTAAAGAAAATATCATGTATCATATCCGTTGAGTACTGAGAGAGGATGGAATGACTCGATGAATGATCAGATATCGACATGTCATTCTATTGGAGCTATATAAGATCCTAGATACGCATAACCCTTAGCTTATAAGGTTCGAAATACTCTCTGAAAAGGTCCTCAAACTCTTTCAATGGAAGATTAATCTAATTATAAGATTAGGTAACCAAACCCCACCATCACCATGATGAACTATATAGAAGGCTCACTGCCAGGACCACCATTTGATATGTTGGTGTCCTGACTAGATGTAATACTCAGGTTAGTGCCTCAAGCCAGTCCCCATCCACCTGTGTGTCAGGATCACCTCAAAACCTGAGGGGTCTCTATTGATAAAACTCTTAAAGTGAACTCATATTGTGCACCTCATCTGCTGGTACTGCGGGTACCATGTGCTACTATACATGTGGTGGTATGTCTGGTGAACCACCTAGAGGTTCAATCTCTGAAGAAAATCCCTACACTAATTCCCTTTCATCCAATAGATCATCCTTGTGCTCAAACGGTGGAATCCTAGCTAGATGTGTATGTGGAGACAGCCTGAAATAAAACAATATTTACCATGGTCAACTAAGTATATCATGAGAGATGACCCAATAAGGGCATAGAAAACACAACCATTCCTATATGATGTATGTAACATTTTTTCCCTATAACTAGTGTTCTCGTGTATCAAGTTAAAAAAGTAGGTGATCAGATTCTTGGTGTATGGATACATCATTCATTGCACTAACATTGGAGTCCCTGACCTGAAATCCGAACTGAAAACACTTAACATAATTTCCCCAAACTAATCTCACAAACTCCTAGTCCTAAAGTAGAACTGACCAACTCTGATACCACTCTTCAAAAACCCATCCAATAGGGGCTTGTGTTGTGACTACCCCAATCCCGCCTTCAATAAGCCATGGTCTAGTAACTAGAACCAAGTAGGCATATCCCACAAATGGGAGGTAATATCTTAAAGTACATGTATGCATGAACACATCTTCAAGCCACAAATGATGAAATGAAAAAAACACTAAGTAAAAAATGCATGAAAACCACTATATCCCACAACCAAAGTACAAAAGTATGTAATGTAATGTAAAGTAAACAGGGCCAAAAACAAGCCCTCCAGAAAGAGTCTGTAACTACAAGTCCAACGTACAAGAAAAGAGGTACACGCACTATCATCTGAAAACCATAGGAACACACTTCGGTCTATCAGGTCTCATAAAACACCACCTGGTCCCAGCCTTCTTCAAACTCCATCAGAAGGATGATTTTATATACAAGACACGACACGTGTAGGAAAATCTCTTGCATGGGTGAGTATAATAATACTTAGAAGGACACCACAAAACCCAAAAGAAATACCAAAAATGAATACCATAAAGGAATAAAATAAATTCCACAAAGGAATACCATGAAGGAAAAACACAATGGAATACCATAAAGGAATACAAAAAAGCATTACCATGAAGGAATAACACAAAATAATACCACACAAGATTAATATGAAGGAATACCACAAAGGAATACCACACTGGATTACCATAAGGGAATACCACGCATGATTACTATAAAGAGATTACAACAAAGGTATACCACACAAGATTACCAAAAATAATTACCAAACATGAATACCATGAAGTAATACCACCCATGATTACCATAAAGGGATTACCACAAATGAATACTACATAGTCTTCCAACAATGGAATACCACCTAGGATTACCATAAAGGATTACCACACAACAATACCATGAAGAAACATACATTCAGCTCTAAACAGGTATATGTATATGCCACATGTAACAATGATATCCAGATATACTCAGTCCAAGACACACAGTCTAGAGGTAAGCCAAAACCAAATACCAGCCACATGATTCTGCTCGAAGCATGTTCATTTCATGAGAACTCTCTCCTTAAGCCATAATATCATCAAAGACACTCATGAAGAGGTCTATCTCATTTGGGCCATACACAGAGAGAACATATTCCTCAAGGAATATTATGATACATAAGGAGGGGATACTGTCCAAAAATATTGGGGAAGACCATGTACCAAATAAGGATCCACTCGCAATGTAGAGTATCTGGCCTAGACACACTGGGGAATACCACTGACCCTATTGATGTGGTCCACTTGATGGAGGACCAATACCCTAATCCCATTGGTTACGTTGATTCCACAAAACTCCACTAGGGGTGACAGAGGATCACACTCTAGTATCGGAGAGGTATACCAAACTCTATATGAAACTCGGCCTTTGGAGGGGATTACAGTCTACTGATGTGAACATAATACTGTACTGAACCCTTGAAGAAAGTACCAATGGAATTTCCCCAACCTATACAGGTCAATACTAATAACTCGCCACTTGTCCCAAAATGAACATCTCAATATTAGGGCATTAACTTCACATATATATCATCGATAGGATGCTCTATTTATAATTTATAGTCATTTGATGTTTTAAAGGGGGTCACCAGGCCCATGGACCAACCGCACGGTTGGTCCACCGACCATCGTGGAAGATCATCGGGACTTGCTTCCCATTGACTAACTATACATTTGGTCTACCTACTATAGTCGATAGCCCCCTACTACCATAGATACATGGAATATAGAGCTACTATTAATCACGGTCAACTGACATAGTTGATCGTGGCCTGGTCACACAGTGTCCAACCCGCCTGCTTGGCCTGATTTGACCTGCTTGGTCTGACCTGGTCGGCTTGGCCCGACCCAGCCCACCTGGCCTTACTGTATTTTCATGGGACCAGCCCTCTTTGCCTACGCCCGACCCACTCTACCTACAAAGTCTCTCGTCGCGCTGTTGCCACCCCACATGGACATATACCACAACTCGCGTCCACTACACGCTGTTTTCCACCACATCCTATAGCCCATTGCATGTAGCCTCATCAATGTCTTCATCTCACATGGGCGTTTCCACATGCCGCTACGTCCAATCACCGGTTCCGCGTTGGTGGTACCTTATGCAAACCACCATGATTCATCCAATTCGAGTAAAAACCAAACAGTCATAGATTCAAGCTCTTTGAGTCATGTCATCACCAGATCAACATATTTCATCTTCCAGTCTTCTCAAAAAACAGATCAAATATTCATTCTTTGTTGTGCGTTGAAGAACATTGAAGAACATGAATTTGGGATTCATCTGTCATATGAATCACTTTTTCTCCATTTTACAACCTATGTCTCATCGTGTCGATCCCAGATCTATGATATCATATTTTTTCAATAATAATCGAGTGCACAATGATGGATTGATTGGGATGTGTCGCGTTGCAGTCCAAATGAAGAACGATCACGATGATCAATGAATGACGGGGAAAAGCACAATAACCAAAGAGAGGAAAGATCGATCAATATTCGTGTTGATATCGATCGATGTTCATGTCAATATCTATTGATCATGATTACAACTAAAACTAAATAAAAAATAATCGTGAGTATTAATCTCTCATTAAAACCTCGTAAAGATAATTCAATTTCCCCCATACACATGATCAGTGAATCAATCTGTTTGTAGATTGATTCATGTTCATTGTATAAATTAAGAATAGGTAAAATAAACAGTTGAAACACATTCCCTACCATGATTAATATCATTCATTGATGAATAATGGTCTTCGTATCATTGTTGAAGGTGAGATCCTTCAAATCCGTGGTTCATCAGTCATTAGTCCACAATCTATCATCGTTTCCTGATAGGGAATAGTCAAAGATCTTTCCAATGCTTCTCCAAGGTTTCTAAGGTTATGAGACTATCCCTGTAAATTCTATTTAAAAATCATTTTAAATACTGTTAGTTGTTTCATCAACAAAATATTTTTTATTAAATTATTTTATTATCGATATTTTATAAGATAGGTTTTTTAAAAATAGCCCATGCCAACTAAAGATAAGTCATGCCCTGGGTAAACACCACATTATGAACTTAATGCTAGTCTCTAATTCCCAATCTGAGTCACCATTCATGAGTAATTATGATTTAAAAATAAAATAATTTTTATTTAATTAATTTATTTACAGTTACATCCTTGGTGAATTTTTCTAAAAATGAAATGCACCGAAATAATATTTGTCACACATAGGGTAAAGAAAAAATCATGAGATCAATGATGCCCTCAAATTTCTAATATGGTACCCATTTACTTTTTATTACAAATTTTTAATAAAATAGTGTGAATGTTCTATTAAAAAGTTTCATATTTTTCAAAAAATTATTCTGGGAACCCGAGTCCTCAGAATCACATGTAATGTCATCAAATGGTCTCGAAATCAACCCATATAATATCTAAAAATAGTACATGAAAAATATGAGATTTTTATAGGTAGGGATATGAGTCTTCCCTGCGGTTATTTCCAAATTATACTAATGATACTTTGTTGTAGTGGGGTTATGATCTCAGTAATGTGCCTATAGATTAATCCTCTGACTATATTTTTTATGAATGTACACCTATCCTAATGAATTTTTCAATCAAGGTTAGTGATAACCTATAGGAATGCAGATATAATCTTGGTCCATTGCCTCATCCTCTGCCTAAAAATGTCAGTAAACCTCTTGTATGGGAGAAATAATATGTTCTTACTTCGAAGTATCCACACATCCATGTTGATCATGGTGATATAATATTATAGCTATTGGGATAGAGATATTTTCATGTCTCTATATCTATACTAGAACTAAAATATGTATGTTGGTCAATTTTTTTTTCTATAATGTGGTGACACTTCAGTAGACTATGTGCAGGAATATAGGCATGGACATTCTCGGTCACTAATATGTACTGACATAATTCTTCGATTGAATAAGGGATATAGGCCTACTCTTTTCGTCCTTATTCCATTAGAATATTTTGAAGTAATTTATGAATGGGTTCAGTGATATGTGCCTCCCCCATGTTTACTATTGGAATATACTGGAATATTTTTTCTGGGTGAGTAGGGATATGATCCTGCACATTGGCCACCACTGGAATATATCGATGGGATTCATCAGTGGTAGTGAGAATATGAGAACACTACCTTTTATCTATAGATTTATGTTCCTAGAGATATATCCTTGGTTCCTAGGTGTGAGTTTTCAAGGTGGTTATTTGTCGGGTAGTTCCCTCAGTAGGCGATTGAGGGACACTGGAAGGATGATATTGGTGAAGGATGTTCATAGGATCTCTCTTACGAATCTCTTGAATTGGGATAGTGTCATATCCAAATCCTTGATCCACCATAATAATGTAAGGAATATACAAATTCAGTCTTAACATACATGGTTATTGCATCATTTATTATGAATATTTATCACATTATAAAAGTAAATGAATAAGGACCATAATAGTTTAGTGTCTTTGGAAACCTGGAACAAAATATTCTAACTTTTTGAAAGATATTCAATGTTTCCCACTAAGATATTAACCTTAAGTACTTTTACATAAAACCATTCCTAGTAAAATAGTTAGAGGAAATAGAAGAAAGGGGGTATATTGAATGCTGAGTAAGGGTAAATAATAGAAATACGTAATTATAACATGAAAATAAGGTCATGAGAGCATAACCATAACATTTGAAGATCATACCCTACATATCAAATATCATAAACATGAGAAACAACATAAATATTGGTAGGTCATAAGACATGAATCATAAGATAATTAATAACATGAACCATGTGATCATATCATATGCATAAGGCATAGAATTTGTTGAAAATACATAAACATGTGATATCATTCCTTATTATTCCTGGATCATTGCTAAACACTTATTAGGGAACTTCATGGGGACTACACCTACAGGGCGAGACACACCACCATCTCCAGTCCTAGTCCTTTACTTATAAGTGATTGAGCATCCCCATCTTCCCATAGTAGATTGGGTTTCCCCATATTCCCATAGTGGATCGGTTTTCCCCATCATCTCAGAGTGGATCGGTTTTCCCCATATTCTTATAGTTGATCAGGTTTCCCCATGATCCTATAGTGGATCAAGACACACTTGTTTCCCATTTTGGATCATGACCATCAACTTGTTCTCCATCATTATCTCAGGGGATATAAATCTTTACCCAATTCATTAGAGGGAGATATAAGTCCCTCCCATCACATAATGAATTCATAAATACATGTCCAATAAGATAGTAAAACTTACATCAAATCATGACCCATAAAATGATATGGGTTTCATAAACATCATATCATAACCCATGAATTTAAATGGGTATCATAAACATTTCATCATACCATTACCTTTGTAAAATAGATAGGTCTCATAATCATTTCATCAAAACATACCCTCAGAAAAGAAGCGGGTTTCAAATGAATAATACCCCTATAAGAAAAATGGGTGTCATAAACATTATTCCATCAAAACAAAAAACATTCATGGAATAATATGAATATTATTCTTGGATTGTATACACATTAAATAATAAAATATAAAAAATTATTCCATATTAGATAGAGAATTATTGTGAGATATTACATGGAATATTTATTAAGGAAAATATCCTTTATTTGAAGATCATTTTCAAAAAACCATTTCAAATATCCTTTACTTATAAAGAAATATTTACAATTTCATTTTAAATATTTCTTGAAAAAAAATCTTTAAAAACATAATTCATTTGAAAACCTGTTTCCCTTAAAATATCTTTGAAAATTTATTATGGAATCATGAAAATATTTTGAGAACCTTTTTCCTTGAAAAAACATGAAAACTCACAAAGAAATATTAAATATATTTTTGAAATATTTTAATTTTTAAATAATTATAAAACATAAAAATAGACCATTAAATTATATTGAAATAACTTTTAAAACCTATAAATAAATCTTAAAATAATTGGAATCATTTTCTTTAAAATAATATATTGAAAATATATAATAGAAACATTGAAAATCAATTAAAACACTTTTGAAGATAAAACATTTTTAAAAAAAATTTCTCTTTAAAGACCACATTAAATTCAAAAAAATTTACATAGTATAAGGAAAAAAATTTCTTTTAAATTTCCTCATAAACATATAAATGAAGATTCATGTAAATGACGGTTATGACGGCAGGTAAGTCTGTACATACAGAATATTCCTCTTCCATATTAAAAGTTTAGAAAAGTGCCTTGATAAAAAATTACAAGAAGGTTCCTTTTAAAACCCATTTTTAAAAATGGAAAATGGGTAAAAATTTCCATTAAACATTATATTATAATAATAAACCATTTTTAGAAAACACGATTTTGGAAGAACATAAATTTCTGATTAAAATGAGAAATACAGTCGGATTTTTATAAAAATATTTTCATAATTAAAATAAGTACCAATATGTAGAAAAATAGTAAAATTACTTTGATATGACATGAATAAATTTAGGGTCATCTAATTCATGAGAGTTAATGAGATATGGATCATAATATTTCATCAGTAGAATCATATTCATGACTAATCTCAACCAAGGATGGGATTGTAGTAATAAACCATTACCCCTTTAGTAACTTTGAATCAAAATAAAATGGAAATAATAAAATTAAATTAAGATTAAGACATCATTAAAATAGTTATCATTATTATATAAGACTTAAAGGGAAGTATAAACACCTTAAAAAAAATATAGGTTCATAACAGGGAAAGCGTCTCAAAGAATGCAATGTGAGACAAAATTACTTTTCAGATTTTGTAAGATTTGAAACATAAACCACATGAAAGAGATATCATAAAATGGATATATAAGTACATAAAACTTTAAGGATAATAATAATATAATATTTTCATGGGAATTATATACACCACATAAAATTAAGGTGTGGTGAATAAGGACAAAAGTTCAGAGAAATAAAAGTGAGACTAAAAATCCTCTTACCTTAAGACTTGGCTTTCTTAGTACATGTTAATACCTCTTATATAATAAATATAAGTATATTATAAATCTAAAAAATAAATATATTATTATATCTACTACCATATATAATTTTGTGTGAATTTATATTACATGTTTATTATTAACTCAATGGTAATGTTATGTTTCAAGTAATATATGATTTGTTTTTCGTATATGTTTTGGCTTGTTCTTGTTGATAATATTACATATATTCTGATTTAATTAATTCTAGAGTGTAAATTATGGTATAAATATAATATATATTCAGTATATATGTATTTATAATAATATATATAATATATAATTATGAAATGGAATATATCGTTTATGGAGACGGTGGATCGTGCATATGCATGAACATTGTTTCACTTTTATTATAATATTGAAAGAAATAAAGTAAGTAAATTTCATATATATATATATATATAATATAATTGAAATATCATTATTATGTCATATATATCATATAATTTCACTAAACCTATCCTTAATACATTCTCTGTAGAGTATGAACGAATCACGTCAGTTTGAGGAGGTGGTAGTTCAAACTTCCACAATGGGATGCATGAATTTATGTGTTGTAAAATAATTATAGAAAAATAAATAAATAATAAAAATCATACAAATCAAGTAAAAATACAGTGTTCATCATAATTTCCAACCGTGAGAGGTGGTAAAGGAAAAAACAACATTGTTTCATGAGGCGGCAGATCGCCGTACAAAAGAACGATAAGTACATTACCCATTAGATGGAAGTGTGTGTAATTATAGGTATAAAACTTAGAATAAAAAAACATTAGTATATTTATGATACTGATTTTATTATATAATCTTTTAATTAGAAGATTTTAGGTGGGGATAATGAAAATAAAACAAAGGAGCTTGAGTAAGGATGTTACCTCTTCTTTGGGTAACTTCTCTTGGTTTGCACCAAATGGATTCATTCGATGGATTTACAAAAAAAATTATGATTATAGGATGAGGTTAGATATTTTGATTCATAATTTGATCATATTTTGGGTTCTAAAAAGGGATTTCTAAGTGTGAATAAGGGGTAGAGGTGAGTGCCTTTTGAAAGTGGAGGTGGAGTGGCATTCTTGTATATTTTTATAAGGGAATTCAACCCACGTTTTTTCAATTTCATGTGGATACAATAATGGAAAAAATTAGATAAAACTTGTGATATGGTAAAAATATGATTAGACAATGGAATTTGGAAAATATTTTAGGTCATTTCCTTCCTTAAGTTTAAGTTTCAGTCCCTTGTTAAACTAATTTTTCTCTTAATTGTTGTAAATAATTTTAATCAATTTTACTAATATTTTTTATAATAAAACTATTTTGAACATATTATACAGTGTAAATTATACTTATCAAAAATATGGAATCCATTTTTCAAAATTCCAATCACATAAGTGGTAAAAATTAATTTAAAATTAATCCCATAAAGGGGATGACAACACAGGTTTTTGAAGTACAAATGTTCAAAAGTTTTCTATGTTTTTATGTTTAATTTCATTGTGAAATTTATCCCAATGAACCAAATAGAATTAATTTATGTATTATATATATAAATATACTTTAAAATAAATTATTAATATAATTTATCCTCATAAATAATATAGAAAAAGAAAGAAGTTTTGAATTAAAATTGTGTATTTTTCACTATTCATTTAAAAATGAAACTTCACAAAAAAAATGTTGAAAATTAACCCTACCCTAATTTTTATGTTTTTATTTCAAAAATAAAGTTTATTTCGACATATAAAAATTATAAATGTGAAAAAATTTATATTTAAAATAGGTTCTCCATTAAATGCCGGTAAAAATGATTTTATAAAAATATAGGTTTTTATGTGTATTATTAGTTTTGTTCTTATCTTATGCCTATAAAATTTATTTGATGAATGTAAAATTATTTTATTGAATATATAAAATATATATTTCCTTAATATCATTCAAGAATAGTTTTTAATTTAATTTATTATGATTAAATTCCTTTGTGAGCATAAAAGAAGTTTTTATAAAAACCTTACCTTTATATTAAATTTATTATTATGTTAATTTCTAATTAATTTGTAACCAATGTATTAAAACATGTATTTTAATAATTTAGTTAATAATATTTGTAAAATCCAACATACCAGATAGGTTATATATAATTATATTAAATACAAATGTTTTTAATATTATAATATTGTTTGATAAAACATAGACTTTCCTGTTGCACAAGACATTAAGGAACATCAATCGTTCATGTAACATAAGTTCACCATGGTGTTTCATATAGAGAGAGATAAAATTTATATTGTTTGTAGCACAATATTAACTTGGTTTCCTGTGTAAATCAATCCACACATAGTTATTTCATATAAAAAATATAATATTTATTTTTTCTTGAAATACAAAATTTCAAAAGATTAAATTAATTCAAAAAAACATTTTCACAAAATCTCCGGATGTTACATTCAACCCCCTTAAAATTAATTTCACCCTAAAAATTCATCTAGGTTATAAATTTTTTAATACTTTAATGTTACATTCATAGAAACCCACATCTTAAAAATAAATACTAAAACTTCATTTAAAAAGGGAATGTCGGAAACATTACAGTTACCCAAAGTAACTCATAACTAGGTTTACACATAGAAGAACATAGGTTTAAAGTGAATACATTGACATGGAAGAGAAGTATAACAATCATGTTTTTATGTATATTGATTTAGAATAAATTTAGAATAAAGTTAACAATCATAAAACCAAAAATCTATGATTATATAAGGGGCCATTTGATTCATCAGAAAAATAAGTTACTAGGATAACCTATTTGGTTTCAAGATCCTTTCCCTAGAGTTTAAGAATTTTCATGAGAAGATATTCTCACTTGATTCAACAAAATATCATCCCTTTTTGTCTTGATAAATTTCCACTTCACCTCTTTCTCCAAAAAAGAAGGTGAATTTTTATTCCTGCAACACTAATGGATCCATATATCTATAATAAGCCATCCCATTTGTCATCACTTACCATCAACACAAAGTTATTAGACTAGGTTATCCAATATGAATAAATCATCATGTCATGAGATAATACATTAATCACACAAACTTCAACCAATGTTTAAATTAAAATTACCATAAATTTTTAACTATATAACCCTTCCAAAAGATGAAAATCCAAAAAATGTGAAACATGGTCACAAAATCATCTTAACATTCACCCCCCATATATCAAAAAGTATCTATTTGTTTTCACATTCCAAACATGTGAATACCCTCATCATATGTTATCTTGAAACATGGTAATAACCTAATTACTATAAATAATTTTGGAAAACATGTAAACTTCCTTATTCCAATTATTACTATATATATTCTGTAAATTTAATTAGTTGTTAACTTCATCCTTGGTGACATAGACCACTTTTTTGATAAATCAATAATCAGTTCCATGGGAATTAGTACATTGCAATATACTTATTCACATCGAATATATATTTATCCAAACAACATTATATTAACATAAGGAACATATTAAAGGTTTTATTTCCCTTAATGATGTGTTTTCTATGGACATCACATTTTTATTAGATCACTTTTCTAGTCCATCAGAATAATTAATTGTATTCATGTAAATATATAGTGAAAAAAACATAAACTGAACAATCCTTATATATTTTACCATTCATATAAAATAATTATTTAATTAAAATACATAAAAACTTCAATTATTACAATTAATTCTAAATCCATAAGCATGCTACTTAATCGTATTACTGAATACCTCTTTCCTTTAACATTTCATCTATAGTCTCATCACCATCAGAAATTGTAACATCCCAGGTAAATAAAGAATAATACATTTTCATATTTATTAATATTTGTGAATTAAATATTAATTTTACTTTAAAGGGGTTTCTATGTTCGATAGCGTACCCGATACGCAACAACGAGTTTCTTTGAAATCTTACATTGCACACTAGTAATATAATATTATTATTTTAAATGGTTGTTAACATGTAGTCGTTGTATTGGAGGGAATGAATATAAATAACTAAAATATTATTATATATGTTTGTTAAATGTTTTTACATTTATCCAATAAAAGATAAAGGCTTAAAATAAGAAAACAATTCAATTTTAGGCATAGATACTCTAATATTCACTAAAAGGTCGACTTATCGCCTTTTGATGGTGAACCCACATTAAATATAGTTTTGTTCACTCTTGTACTTTCTATTAGACCAAATAAAATTCTTATTTATAATTGGGACATCAAAATTTACCTTGTGTAAATTTTTGGTATTTTTCCGATAAAGTTCATTTTTTAATGAATAGTGAAAATGTTGTATTTTAATTCAAAACCTCTTTTTAATCTAATTTATTTATATTATTAGAATATATTTTTAATTGTTTTCAAAGTTAAATTATAATATATTTTTACCATTTAATCCTATAGTGGTCATTTTAATTAATTTCACTTTGAAATTGGACCTAAACTAGTGTCAATCTTTTGATATATAATGTTTCATAAAAACACGCTATTAGTTTTGACAATGGGAATTAATTATTAAAATAATTAATGCAAATTATATGTTTTTAATTTTGTAAAATATAAATCATTTTTTAATTTGGAATATCAAATATAGCTTAGGGTGAATTTTTGGTATTTTTCTGAAAAACATCAATTTTTGATGAATAGTGAAACCACTAAGTGATAGTTGAAAAACTGATTTTTCATTTAAATGAAACTTTACCACTTTTGTGAATTGAATTTCAAAAATTTGACATAAATTTTTTTCATCAGGATGTAAAATGTGGTTCAATTGGATTAAAATAATTTTTTTGGTGAATAGTAACTTTTAAGTTTTATTAATCGCGATTAAAGTTATTTAGTGTAATTTAAGGTAAAGATAATGTTATAATAATATTAAATGACTTTGAAACATGTCTTACCCATATTGGATGTGTCATGGCCGACCAAAAAAATCCATGGGTCAGATTGGGGACCCCATGGAGCCACTTGGGTAAGAAAATGACATTAATAACTTTTTATTTAAAGTTAAAATAAAAATGTTACAAACGTGTATTGTTTTTCTAAAACAATATTTACATGGGGTTATACAAGTCATATTTTTGACTATAAATATTCATTATAAAGATAAAAATATTTCCTATATCCTGATATTTTTTTTATAATTTTTAGACATTAAATAAAGTAAATTAGTTATGACACCATGATGATGCAGCGATTACCTCCTTAATGAACGATTTTAATAAAATGAAAAGATAATGTAATATCTAAGACATACACTTGTCAAAAACCTATTGGATGGGTGGATTTCGAAATATTATCACCTTATCCTCGATATATATAATTTTGGGACCTTTAAAATCCAAAACTCATTATATAATAAAGTAACATTTCTTGACTTTCCAAGAGTGCCTCTCCTCCCTCTTATAAAAGGCTCCAACCTCTACCACCTTACCCACACCTCTCAAGCCTTCAACGCGGCCAAGGTATACTCATTTTATCACTCCAAATCCCTCTCGTCATCCTAGAATCCTTTCCTTAGGCAGAAATCTCTTCAAGAACCCCATTTTGTTCAAACCAAGAGGAGTTACCCAATTTAAAGGTAATGTCTTCACTTGTGTTCTTTTGTTTTATTTTGCTTCTCCATCCCCCTAAACTATTTTTATTCCTTCATTTTGTAACAACACCACTATATTAAATATACTAGGATTTTTTTATACGAAGGATTTGATTTACACATACACACACCTCTGTATAATGGTTAAAGAACATATTGTTTCTGTGGTTGGTGAATTTATGCCTCACAAAACGATGATTGCTCAATCTTCTTTTAACACCTTTCATGGTGGCCATTAAGATGTCAATTTTTTTATATATGATATATATTATGTTTATGTTTTCCTTATTCTTCTTTATTTTTCAATTATGGAATACCTTTATGGTTTCCATTATGGGTAAACACGATAATTTCATTTTAGTAAGTGCAGATTACCACCCCCTCAAAGTGATTTCATTCATTAATGCCATATGTGGGATGTATAAAGGATGGAGTTAATGATATTATATATGATATTATACTGGAATTATAATATACCTTTATATCATTATGATTTCACTCCATTAAATTTGAAATATAAATGAATGTAGCGTTCATGCGTACGTACGGCTTACCGTCTCCATGAATGGTGCAATTCATTTCATACCTATAAATGTTATGTACTATTATAAATAGATGTATATGCTGGATATATATGATATATATGATATCCAAATCAGGAATATCACTCTGTATATAATGAACCTTTTACCACATGACCAACATGTAATTGTAAGAAGTCCATTTTTGACTTAAGAACCAAATATCGACAAAACGAACATTATTAACTTAATGATTACATAATGTTTATAACATGGAAATAAGTGATATAAAAGGAATAATAAGCTTGAAAAGGTTCTTAAGCAAGTAGAAATTAATTTTAGTTTATTATTCAGGAGATTAAAGAGCTATCGAGTCACGTCGGACTCGAGGTAAGGGACTTCGTCTCAATCTTCTTTCATTGAGGCCTATTTTGTTCTAATACAAGACATTATTTTATACGCTGTATATAAGACCTTTTACTTTTCATTTCATGCAAAGGGAATATTTTTCTATGAAGCGTTTTACTAAAAGACAACAAGGAATGTTTATTTTAACGTACGCGGTGACAACGACCTTTTTCGTCGTCGCGAGTATTATTTGGTCATTGGCTTCCTCAACAAGCCGTAATGTTTTTAAAATGAAATAAATACCATATAATATTTTATGTATTTTGGTATTGAAAATGGTTTTTATAATGGATTTATTATGTCAATATATTTAAGTGATATATTGTGATCGATATTTGGAAATGTTTTCTTTCCATTATATTTGTTTTATGTCTTCTGATTTTATAATGGTACATTGACATTTGACGAGTGGTTACGTGATAAACCATATAACGGGTGGTGCCTTGAATACCAGGATGGGTGGTTACGTTATAACTTCTAATGCATTGGGTATGGAAGTCGACCGTATGGCTATTCCATTAAGTGGTATGTGTGGAAGTCGACCGTATGGTTATTCCATTTAAGTATGTTTTTGTCCCAAGTTACTTTTATATGTTATGTGTTCTTTATATGGGTTTTATGGTAATTTTTTGGTTACAAAAGGGTAAGTAATGATCTTTTATTCAGTGAACAGTATTTACTACTTCATAAAGGTAAAAAGTATGACTTTGATAAAGTATTCATGGTTTACTTGTTGTTTTGAAAATTTAACAGTTTTCCTTCTTTGTGTATCCCTTACTGAGCTTTTTATGCTCATCCCAAGTTTTTTTTGAAATTTTTTTCACATGAAATAATGTGGAATAGGGTCAAGGATGAGATCAAGGGAAAGTCATGCTATCTTAAACATAGAACTAGACATGAATCTTTTTTTCAAGAGTTCATGTTTTGTAAAAACAAAAGGAAACTCTATAGAAGTGTCTACGGTGTAATCTATTGAGATGTAATAGTTATGATTTAATTCTCTAAAAATATAAACCTGAAAAGATCCTTGATGGGAATTATTCATTTAATTCAATATTAAGTAATGTTTAAGGTTAGAGCCTTATAGTTGGTATCATACGTCGGTTTAGACAACTTTAGGAGTTATAAAATTGTTAAATTATAAATTAATTTATGGAATGATTGAAATTATATAGCATTTAAAGATTACCATGTTGCTTCGACTAAGATATTTCTGTGTTCAGAATGGTTTTCCGCAGAGGAAACATGGAAGCTATGTTGGGACGACATCAGGTGGAAGACAACCTTCCAAATCAGCAACCTGAGATGGTCGGAATTGGAACTGAACAGTTTTTTGTTGTGATGGAACAGTTGAATCAGGCTATAAATGGTGGTGGTATCCATGCACGAGATCAGCCAGATCAACTGTAGAGGAACATGTCAGTGGTGGAACATTTCATGAGGAAACATCCCCCATCATTCAGAGGATCATCTGACCTTGTTCTAGCTGAAGGGTGGATTAAAGCACTGGAGAAGAGTTTTGATGTCATGGGGTGTTTAGAACATCAAAAGGTTAGTCCTGGTGTTTACTGTTTTGAAGGTGAAGCTGATCAGTGGTGGTCGGTGATGAAAAATATCATGGATAGTGATGAGATTGATGATCTTCACTTGGATGAATTCAAAGGTATGTTTCTTGATAAAATATTTTCCTAAGGTGGTTCGTCTTAGGATGGAAAAACAATTTCTAGAATTGAGGCAGGAGGATGACTCGGTGGGTGCTTATGAAGAAAAGTTCACTCGACTGGCAAGGTATGCTCCGAATTTCATACGAGATATTGATAGTAAAATAAACCGTTTTTACTCAGGGTTAAATAAAAATTATCGAAGGGATTTAGCTTCTCGTGAGTTCAAAAGTTATGAAAAACTTGTTCGATGTGCGGAGAAGGTGGAAATAGAGTTTACCGATGTTTAGGTGTTCTTTGACAAACAACAAAATAAGAGGTCCAGTTAGCAGGAAAAGGGGTAGAATTAATCAAAGAATCAAGGAGGTAAGAAAACAAAATATCCATCATGTGAGAAGTGTGGTAAAATTCATCCTGTAGAATGTTTATCCAAGTCTGGAAAGTGCTTTCAGTGTGGTAAGTCTGGTTATATTGCTCGTAACTGTAAGGAAGATGAGCAAACAGGCAATGAAAATCCAGGGGTAAGATGTTTTAAGTGTAAAGAAATAGGTCATTATGAAAATTAGTGTCTAATGAAGAACTCAACTGGTGGAAAGAAGCCAGACTACAAGCAAAAAGGGGTGGTGAAATCCTTTGCAACTACTTTAGCAAATGTTGGGCCATTGAATGAAGTAGTATCGGGTACATTGTTTGTTTATTCAGATTATGCCAATGTGTTGTTTGATTTAGGGTCTACACATTCTTTCATTTATGATAAGTTTTCTAGTAAATTGGGAATTCCATCTCAAGATATTAATCCTGAAGTTGTGGTAAAAACAATCAGAGGAAACGTTGAGACAAAAAGAAATTATAATAACCTTCTTATCCTTGTCTGCGGAAAGAATCTACCTGCAAACCATATTGTTCTTCCTCTAGTAGAGTTTGATGTTATTTTGGTCCTGGATTGGCTTTATATTTATCATGCTAAGATTGACTACAGAGCTAAAATGGTTTCTTTTTAGAAAGATTTTCAGTTTGTGTACAAGAATGAACCCTTTCTTTTGATAACATATCAGGATGTTGGGAAACTAGTAAAAGATGGAAATGAATGTTACCTTGCACATATTGTTGAAAATGAAGGAACTGTTCAGATTAATGATGTGCTAGTGTTAAATGAGTATCTTGATATTTTTCCTGATGAGTTTCCTGGTATTATTCATGATCAGGAAGTTGAAGTTACTGTTGACTTAGTTCCAGATTCTATGCCAATTTCAAAACCCCCTTATCGAATGGCTCAAGTTAAACTTTTAGAGTTAAAGAAGCAATTTCATGAGTTATTATATAAAGGTTTCATTCAACCTAGCACATCACCATGGGGTGCTCCTATCTTTTTTGTTAATAAAAAGGATGTCTCAATGAGACTTTGCATTGATTACAGAGCCTTGAATAACATCACTATTAAGAACAAGTATCCTTTGCCTCATATCGATGATTTGTCTGATCAGCTCTAGGGAGCTCAGTATTTTTCGATGATTGACTTGAGGTTGGGGTACCATCAGTTGAAAGTAAAAGAAGCCGATGTTCCGAAGACTGCGTTCTGTACTAGATATGGCCATTATGAATTTGTAGTTATGCCTTTTGGGTTTACCAATGCACCTGATGTATTCATGGACCTTATGAATAGAATTTTCCATGAGTTCATGGATAAGTTTGTGGTTGTTTTTATTGATGATATTTTGGTTTTTTTCTAAAAGTAAAGAGGAGCATGAAAGTCATTTAAGGGTTATCATGGAATCCTTAAAAGAAAATAAACTGTATGGAAAATTCTGCAATTGGGAGTTTTGGTTACAACAAATTTCTTTCCTTGGTCACATTGATTCAAAAAATGGCATAACTGTTGATCCTGCTAAAACAAAAGTTGTTGAATAATGGCCAAGACCCACAAATGTAATTGATATTCATAGTTTTCTTGGTTTGGAAGGTTATTACCGAGGGTTTTTTGAAAATTTATCACGGTTATCTAGTCCAATGACTAAGTTAACTCAAAAGGGTGTTAAGTTATCTGGACAAAAGAATGTGATGATTTTTTTCAGGAATTTAAAAGAAGATTGGTGAATGCTCCAGTTTTGGAACTTCATTCCAGGAATGATGAGTTTGTTATATATAGTGATGCTTCCTTAAAGGGACTTGGTTGTGTCCTTATGAATAATGATCATGTAATTGCTTATGGTTCACATCAGTTGAAAACTCATGAGTTAAATTACACTACACATTATTTGGAATTAGATTCTGTGGTTTTCGCTTTAAAAATTCAGCGGCATCATTTGTATGGAGTAAAGTGTGGAATATATACCGATCACAAAAGTTTAAAGTATATATACACTCAGAAATAATTGAACACGAGACAGGGGATATGGCTATAATTAATCATGGATTATGATTGTACAATTCATTACCATCCGGGAAAAGCAAATAAAGTGGTTGATGCTTTAAGTCGAAAGAGTAATGCTTCATTAACCATGTTACGTTTGGAACGTGATCCTTTGGATAATTATTTGATGAACCTTGGCAAAGAAGTTGTTACTGCAGGATGTTCTTCTGTTTTTTTTCAGGTGTCAGTGAGATCATCTCTATCAGACAAAATTAAGAAAGCGCAGAAGAAAGATAGTGGGTTGTAGAAAAAGGTAGAGCTGGTTCATAAGGGTAACTTGCCTGAATTTGACATTGATAATGATTGTGTTTTGAGGCATGGGAAGAGATTATGTGTGCCTTGTGATTCACAGTTGAAGAATGAGTTGTTATGTGAGGCGCATAGTTCCCAGTTTTCAGTTCATCCTGGCAGTACTAAGATATAGTGAGATCTGCGGGAGTATTACTGGTGGGATGGAATGAAAAGAGATATTGCCGATTTTATTGTGAAGTGTTTGACTTGTCAGCGGGTTAAAGTTGAGAGTCACTTACCAAAAGGGATGCTATAGTCATTACTGGTGCCAGAGTGGAAATGGGAAAATATATCCATGGACTTCATTGTGGGATTACCAAAGACATCTCGAGGTTATAATGCAATCTGGGTTATTGTTGATCGATTGACTAAATCTACTCCTTTACTTCCTATTTGAGATACTTTGTCTCTAGATCAACTTGCTCGATTGTATATTAAATAGATAGTCAGGTTGCATGCAGTTCCCCTCTCTATTGTATCTAATCATGATCGGAGGATCACATCTAACTTTTGGAAAGGCCTTTAGAAGTCATTGGGCACTGAATTAAATTTTAGTACAACTTTTCATCCTCAATCAGATGGGCAACCGGAATGAAAATTTCAGACCTTTGAGGATATGCTATGTGCTTGCTCGATGGATTATCAGGGAATTTGGGACCAACATCTTTCTTTGGTTGAATTTTCATATAATACCAGTTTTCATTCTAGGATACAGATGGCTCCGTTTGAAGAATTATATGGAAAGCGGTGTCGAACTCCATCATTTTGGGATGAAGTGGGTGAAAGGAAGTTAATGGGACCAAAATTGGTAGAAGAGATGGAAAAAAAGTTCAGTCGATTCAGAAGCACATGAGAACAGCTTAGAGTAGGCAGAAAAGTTATGCAGATAACCGGAGGAAGGATTTATCTTTTGAGGTATGTGATCATGTTTTTCTCAAAGTTTCACCATGGAAAAGTGTGATGTGATTTGCTAAGAAAGGAAATCTGAGTCCAAGGTTCATTGGACCATATGAAATTATGGAGAGATTTGGATCAGTTTCTTACTGAGTGGCTTTACCTCCGTGTTTATCTCAGGTACACAATGTTTTTCATGTTTCAATGTTGAGAATGTATATGCCAGATCCATCTCATGTTTTGAGCCCAGTGGTAGTTCAGTTGGAAGAGAATCTATCTTATGAAGAACAACCGGACCAGATTCTTGACCGAAGAGAGAAATTGTTGCGGAATAAGGTAATTCACCAGGTAAAGGTTTTGTGGAAAAACCATATGGTTTAAGGGGAAATGTGGGAATCTGAAAATTCTATGAGGGATAAATACCCCCACTTATTTTTATAAGTGAATAAAATTGTGAGGACGTAGTTTCCAAAAGAGGGGAAGGATGTAACATCCCAGGTAAATAAAGAATAATACATTTTAATATATGTTAATATTTGAGAAATAAATATTAATTTTACTTTAAAGGGGTTTCTATGTTCTATAGCGTACCTGATATGCAACAACGAGTTTCTTTGAAATCTTACGTTGCACACTAGTAATATAATAATATTATTTTAAATGGTAGTTAACACGTAGCCATTATATTGGTAGGAATGAATATAAATAACTAAAATATTATTATATATGTTTGTTAAATGTTTTAACATTTATCCAATAAAAGATAAAGGCTTAAAATAAGAAAAGAATTAAATTTTAGGCATAAATACTCTAATATTCACTAAAAGGTCGACTTATCGCCTTTTGATGGCGAACCCTCTTTAAATATAGTTTTGGTCACTCTTATACATTCTATTAGACCAAATAAAATTCTTCTTTAGAATCGGGACATAAAAATTTACTTTGTGTAAATTTTTTGTATTTTTCCGATAAAGTTCATTTTTTAATGAATAGTGAATAATGTTGAATTTTAATTCAAAACCAATTTTTAATCTAATTTATATATATGATTATATTATCCTTTGAGTTGGTTTTAAAGTTAAATTAGAATATATTTTTACCATTTAATCCAATAGTGGACATTTGAATTAATTTCACGTTGAAATTGGACCTAAACTAGTGTCAATCTTTTGATATATATTGTTTCATAAAAACACGCTATTTGTTTTCACAATGGGAATTAATTATTAAATTAATTAATGCAACTTATATGTTTTGAATTTCATAAAATAGACATCATTTATGAATTTTAAATATCAAATACTTCTTTGGGTGAATATTTGTTATTTTTCGGAAAAACATCAATTTTTGATGAATAGTGAAACCACTAAGTGGTAGTTGGAAAACTGATTTTTCATTTAAATGAAACTTTACCACTTTTGTGAATTTAATTTCAAAAATGCGATATACATGGTTGTCATTAGGATGTAAAATTTGGTTCAATAAGATTAAAATAATTTTTTGGTGAATAGTAACTTTTATGATTTATTAATCGCAATTAAAGGTAATTCGTGTAATTTAAGGTAAAGATAATGTTATAATAATATTAAATAACCTTGACACATGTCCTACCCTTATTGGATGTGTCATGGCCAACCAAAAAAATCCATGGGTAAACTTGGGGAACCCATGGAGCCACTTGGGTAAGAAAATGACCTTAATAACTTTTTATTTAAAGTTGAAATAAAAATGTCACAAACATATATTGTTTTACTAAAAAAAAATTACATGGGTTTATAAAAGTCATATTTTTGACTATAAATATTCATTAGAAATATAAAAATATTTCCTACATCCTGAATTTTTTTTATAATTTTTAGACATTAAATAAAGTAAATTATCTATGACACCATGATGATGTTGCGATTACCTCATTAATGAATGATTTAAATAAAATGAAAATATAATGTAATATCTAAGACTTACACTTGTCAAAAACCTATTTTATGGGTTGATTTAGAACTATTATCACCTTATCCTAGAAATATATAATTTTGGGACCTTAAAAATCCGAAACTCATTATATAATAAAGTAACATTTCTTGACTTTCCAAGAGTGCCCCTCCTCCCTCTTATAAAAGGTCCACACCTCTACCACGTTACGCACACCTCTCAAGCCTTTTTCTTAACCAAGATATACTCATTTTATCTCTCCAAATCCATATCCTCATCCAAGAAGCCTTTCCTTAGGCAGAAATATCTTCAAGAAACCCCTTTTGTTCAAACCAAGAGAAGTTACCCGATTTAAAGGTAATGTCTTCACTTGTGTTCTTTTGTTTCATTTTTTTCTCCATCCCCCTAAACTCTTTTTATTCAATCCTTTTGTAACAAAAACAGTATTGTCAATATACTAGGATGTTTTTATGATAAGTATTTGATTTAAACATACACAAACCTCCGTCTAATTGTTAAATAACATACTGTTTCTGTGGTTGGCAAATTTCTGCCTCACGAAACGATGATTGTTCAATATTCTTTTAACACCTTTCATAGTGGACATTAAGATGTCACTTTTTTTATATATTATATATATTATGTTTATGTTTTCCTTATGCTTTTGTATTTTTCATTTATGGCATACCTTTATGGTTTCCATTATGGGTAAACACAGTAATTTCATTTTAGGAAGTGTGGACTACCGCCCCCTCAAAGTGATTTGATCCGTTAATGCCATATGTGGGATGTATAAAGGATAGAGTTAATTATATTATATATTATATTATACTGGAATTATAATATACCTTTATATCATTATGATTTCACCCCATTAAATACGAAATAGAAATGAAAGTAGCGTTCATGCGTACGTACGACTTACGGTCTCCATGAACGGTGCAATTCATTTCTTACCTCTAAATGTTATGTACTATTATAAATACATGTATATGATGGATATATATGATATATATGTTATCCAAATCAGGAATATCACTCTGGATTTAATGAACCTTTGACCACATGAACAACAATTAATTGTAAGAAGTCCATTTTTTACTTAAGAACCAAATATAAAAAAATGAACATTATTAACTTAAATGATTAAATAATGTTTATAACATGGAAATAGGTGATATAAAAGGAATAATAAGCTTAAAAAAGTATCTTAAGCAAGTAGAAATTAACTTTAGTATATTATTCAGGAGATTAAAGTGAAATCGAGTCACGTCGGACACGAGGTAAGGGACTTCGTCTCAATCTTTTTTCATTGAGGCATATTTTTTTCTAATACATGACATTATTTTATACACTGTATAAAACACCTTTGACATTTATTTTAATTCAAATGGAATATTTTTCTAAGAATCGTTTTACTAAACGAAAAAAATGAATTCTTATTTTAACATACTCAGTGACAACAACTTTTTCCACCGCCGTGAGTATTATTTGGTCTTTAGCTTCCTCAACAAGCCGTAATGTTTTTAAAATGAAATAAATAACATATACTCTTTTATGTATTTTAGTATTGAAAATGGTTTTTATAATGGATTTGTTATGTCAATATATTTAAGTGATATATTTTGTTCAAAATGTGTAAATGTTTTCTTTCCATTATATTTGTTTTATGTCTTATGATTTTATAATGGTACTTAGACATTTGACAAGTGGTCATGTGATAAACCATATGACGGGTGGTGTCGTGAATACCAGGATGGGTGGTTACATTATAACCTCCAATGCATTGGGTATGGAAGTCGTTCATATGTCTATTCCATTAAGTAATATGTGTGGAAGTCGATAGTATGGTTATTCCATTTAAGTATGTTTTTGTCCCAAGTTACCTTAATATGTTATGTGTTCTTTATAAGGGTTTTATGGTAATCATTTGGTTACAAAAGGGTAAGTAATGATCTTTTATTCAGTGAAGTTTATTTACTACTTCATAAAGGTGAAAAGTATAACTTTGATAAAGAATTCATGGTTTACTTGTTGTTTTGAAAAAATAACATTTTTCCTTCTTTGTGTATCCCATACTGAGATTTTTATGCTCATCCCAAGTATTTTTTGAAATGTTTTTCAGAGGACATAATGTGGAATAGGGTCAAGGATGGGATCAAGGAAAATTTATGTCGTCTTAAACATGGAACTCGGCATGACTCTTTTTTTCAAGATATTATGTTTTGTAAAAACAAAAGGAAACTCTGTAGAAGTGTCTACGGTGTAATCTTTTGAGATGTAATAGTTATGATCTAATTCTCTAAAACTCTAAACCTGAAAATATCCTCAATGAGAATTATTCATTTAATTCAATATTAAGTAATGTTTAAGGTTGGGGCCTTATAGAAATATAACCATTACTCATACCACCTTTCCGATTCTATTTAATATGTTTCCACTTAGGATATAGCTTTTCATAATGAACATTCATTCCAAACATAAATCACATAACCTTTGATGATGTTTTAGGGAGGCCAATATTCCCATCCATTGTGTTAAACGAACACTTTATTTTCCCTTTGTAATTACTTTCTTTTTCTCCTTGTTTTCTGTAGTAAAAACATATTCTTATTCATCTAATAAAATCACATAGGTGATTCCTTCCACATTCTTAACACAAATGAAACTAATATTCTTTATTATATGGTCTCAATTACCAGAACTCTCAGTGAACTCCTTATTTCTCTTCCTTTGTGAGTCTGAGAGTTGTTTATGGTACACATTGTTAATCATGTTCCATGAAAATATGTTAGCCATAATCACAACATCCTACATTGTAGTGATCTCCCCATTTGACATCTCATTAGAAAATTGTACATCACATTTAATGTTAATCTAGTTCCTTTTGGTTCTCACCATTTAATAATATCGGGATTCATAGTGTCTTCATTACTTATAATAGCCTAAAACCACATAATCATGAAAAAATAGTTACTTATAGGATTTCTATAACATTAAACCTACTTATTTAATTTATGACACCTTATTTTTATCCAAGGTTATACATAGTCATACTATATTTAAATACTTCTTGATTATTTGTAAATAATTTTGAATTCCCAAACCATATCCCCTAGTAGTGTTAAACCATGTGTGTAGTAAATTCAACTTTCATGTATGAGGTTACACTTGATTCAGGCCTAAAATAACTTTTTGGATTTGTTACTCCTATGTACATCTAACCAAGATCCACATCCAATTTTAGTATCTATAAATTTATGTATTTATAGGAAACCACTAACTCTATCCTTTACCAAAATTTTCGGATATTTTCCTATACTTTTTCTTATCCTTATACTTACCCTTTTATATGACCTTAGAGTTCATACTATGGTTTTCTCATCATAGTTTCCAAAGGATGACTAAAATTTTTATTTTCTACCAACTATAGAGTCCCAAGATTAACATACATAAATATTAAATCAGTTTTTATGAATATTTAGCACATTACAAAAGTATATTCCTACGGAATTCAATAGTTTTGTGACTTTGGAAACTTATAACATAATCTTATAAATTAGTGAAATATCTAAAATGTTTCACAAAAATATATTCCCCTTTAGTACTTCTATTTTAAACCAATCCTAATAAAAAGAAATGGGTGAACTTGAATGCTCAGTATGGGTAAATAAAGGATATACATAATAAATTCATGAACATAAGGGTACGAGAAATTGATAATAACATTTGAAGATCAAAAAATTCATATCAATGATTAGAAACATGAGACATGGAATAAATATTAATAGATAAAAATACTTGAATCATATTATAATCATAAAAAGGAACCATGTGATCATATCATAGTCATAAGACATAATTTTTTTACAAACAGATAAACATGAAATATAATTCCCTATATGTCAGGGCTCATTTCCAAAAACTGATCAGTGCACTTCCTGGGGACTACACCTACAAGTAAGGACACACCACCATCCCTAGTCATAGTCCTTTCCTTATAAGGGATCAAGTATCCACATATTCTCATAGTTGATCGTGTTTCCCCATATTCCCATAGTGGATCAGGTTTCCCCATATTCCCATAGCTGATTGGGTTTCCCCATATTCTTATAGTGGATTGAGTTTCCCTATCTTCTCATAGTGGAAAAGGACACACCGGTTTCCCATTTTGGATAAAACCCACAGACTTTTTCCCCATCATTATATTATGAGATGTAAATCTTTACCCAATTCATTATATTTATATATATCTCCCACCATTCATAAGAAAAATTAATAGATAAATGTTCCACAAGATAATAAAACATTCATTATATCATGACACATAAAAATGGATGGGTTTTATAAACATCATATCATAACATTTCAAATAAAATGGGTATCATAATACATTCATCATAACATTACCTATGAAAAATTTATTGGTCTCATAATAATTTCACAAAAACATAACATATGAAAAGAATCATGTTTTAAAATCATAATACGTGCGGTAGAGAAATGGGAGTTATAAACATAATTCCATAAATACAAAAACCATTCATAGAAGAATGTGAATTGTATTTCTGGACCATATCCATAGTAAATAATAAAATATAAAAAAAGTATTCCATATTAGATAAAGAAGGATTTTGAGAGATTATATAAAACATTTATTAATAAAAATAACCTTTCAATGAAACCCTTTTCATAAAACCATTTTGAAAATATTTTTCTTATAAAAAAGGATTTACAATTTCATTTAAAATATTTCTTGAACAATATTAATATAAAACACAATAAATTTGAAAATATTTTTCTTTTAAAATAGATTTGAAAACTTATAAATGAATCTTTAAAATATTTTGAAAACCTTTTTATTCAAAAAAAATTGAGAACTCATGATGAAATCTTGAAAATGATTTAAAAAAATAAAAATAACTGTTAAAATAATTTTAAAATGGCTTGGAAAACTTATAAATAAATCTTGAAATCATTTAAATCCTATTATTTGAAAATTACCATTTGAAAACATATAAATGAATCTTTTCAAATAATTTAAAACGCATTTTAAATATAAAACATTTTTTAAAACCAATTTCATTTCAAAAGACTTTAAATTAAAATAAGTTTTAGAATATTAGGGAAAATATTTATTTAAAAATTACATTTTGAGCTTATTATTTAATCTTTAATGAAATGACGGTTATGATATTGGATAATTCCTTACATGCCGAACATTCCTTGACCAAAAAATGACTATATGGTTATTCATAAAAATATTTTTTAAAAAGGTAAAACATGGGTAATAATTACCTTTAAAAATAATAAAATAATATTAAAAAAATTGAAAACTTTTTTATTTAAAATGATTTTGGAAGAACATAGATTTCTGATCGAATGGAGAAATAAAGTCATATTTTTATAAAAACATTTTCCTAATTATCTTAAGTATTGAAGAGTATAAAATGGTACCATTTCTTGGATATAACAATAATAACTATTGGATAAGAAAATTCATGAATGTTTGTGAGAGATGGATCTTATGATTTCATTAATGGAAGAATATTCATGAACAATCTCGATAAATGATGGGATTGTAGCAATAAACTTTACCACTTTAGTAACATTAAATCATAATAAAATTGGAATAATAAACATAAATGATGATTAAATTATCATGAAAATGATGAGATACATGATGTAAAATTTTAAAGGAAATATATACACCTCATATAGATATATAGTTGCATAACATGGTATGAGTCTCATAGATGGCAAAGTGAGACAAAGTTACTTTACCAACTTGGTGACCTTTGAAACAAAAAGAAAATGAAAGAGAGATCATAAAATGGATATTTAAATACCCAAAATATTGAGGATAATAATAATATAATATATTCATTTGAGTTATATATAACCCACAAAATAAATGAGTTGTGAATAAGAAAAAATATCACATATATAAAAGTGAGACTAAAAATCCCTTTTAACTTAAGTCTTAACTTTCTTCGTACATGTTCATACTGATTGTATAATAAATATATATTGGTTATAGATCTAAAAAATAAACAAATTATTTTATATACTACCATATATTTTTTTTATGACTTTATATTATGAGTTTATTAACAACTCCATGTTAATGTTACATTTCAGGTAATATCTTCTTTGTTTTTCATATATGTTTTGGCTTGTTATTTTTTATCGTCCTAATTAGATCTTGTTTTAATTATATATAGAATTTAAATAATGATATAAATATAATATATATTAATTATATATTTATTTATAATGATATATTTAATATAAAAATATGAAATGGAATACATCGTTCATGGAGACGGTAGACCGTACGTACTCGTGAATGATGTTTCTTTTTTATTGTCATCTTTAAAGAAATAAAGTGAATGAAATATATTTATATATATAATATCATTTAATAATAATTATTATGACATATATATAATAAAACTTCATTAAATCCATCATTAAAACATTCCTTGTAGAGACTGAACGAATCACATCACTTTGAGGAGGTGGTAGTCCACACTTCCCCAAACGAAATTATTGTATTTACAAAAAATTGAAAGTGTGAAGGTTTATGTTATATAATAATTAAATAAGCATAAATATATCATAAATATAAAATAAATCATGTAAAAATAAATTTTATATCATAATTCCAAACTATGAGAATTGTTAAATGAAAAACAATAAAAACATCATTTCATGAGGTGGTAGTTCACCATACACAAGAACGGTAAGTTCTTTACTATTAGATTGAAGTGTGTGAATGTGTGGGTTGAAAAAATTGAATAAAAAATTTTCATTATATTAATAATACTTAGTTTATTATATAATCATCAAATATTAAGATTTTAGATGGTGTTGAATGAAAATAAAACAATGGATCTTGAGGAAGGATGTTACATCTTCATTGGGTAACTCCTCTTGGTTTTCAACTTAGGGATTCCTTGGATGGATTTCATCCCAAGGGAAGGATTATCAGATGGGGTGAGTGATGTTGGGAGATTATTTAAGTAGAGTGTTTTTATAAAAATGGATTAATATTTATAAAAAATGGCTAGGGGTGAGTACCTTTTTATAGTGGAGGAGGAATGGCATTATTGTAAATTTTTTAAAAGAGAATTCCACCCATGTTTTCCCCATGTCTAGTGGCTAAAATAATGAAACAAATTTAATAAAATGGATTATAGTTTCTAATTATGAACATAAATTGATTGTGTACCTATTTTTAGGATATTTTGGCCCTTACATTTAAGGTTTGGTCCCTTGTTAATCTAACATTTCTCTTAATTACTGTAATTAATTTTCATCACTTTTACTAATATTTTTTTGTCAAAAACTAAGTTGAACATGTTATGTAGTATCAATAATTATGATTAAAAATATGGAATCCATTTTTCTAAATTCAAATAATATAATTATAATAAATTTATTTAATATTAATTCTGTAGACGGATGACAATGCATGTTTTAAAGTAAAAATGCTCAAAAGTTGGTTGACTTTTTATATCACATTTTGAATTTAAATTGATCTTAATTTCCTAAATTGGATTAATTTATTTATAATTAATATTGTTTTACTTGAAAACCAATTGTAAATATATTTTTACCTTATAAATAAATTAGATGAAAATGCAGTTTTGAATTAAAATTCAGTATTTTTTTCTATTCATCAAAGTAAGAAACATCACAGAAAAATACAAAAAAAAACACCCTAACCTAATTTTTATATTTTATATTTCAAAAATAAATTTTATTTTAACATATAAAATGTATAAATTTTTAGAATTTATATTTAAAATTGGATCACCATTATAAGTTAGTTAAACTACTTTCCTAAAAATATAGGTTTTTATGTGTAATATTGTTTTTGTTCCTATCTTATGTCTATCAAATACATACGATGAATGTAAAAAATATTTTTTTTAATATATAAAATATAAATTTTATTAATTTCATTAACCAATATTAATTAATTAATTTTATTGGGATTAAATTTATTTGTGAGCATAAAATTATTTTTTATAAAAACATTCCCTTTATATTTAATTTGTTCTTATATTAGTTTTTAATTAATTTGTATCCAATGAATTAAAACATGTATTTTCATAAGTTATTTAACCCTATTCATAACTTCCAACTTAATGTATAGTTTATATCCTATTATATTAAATATTAATATTTTTGATAATATAATAGTGTTCCGTAAAACTCTGTCTTGTGTGTCACACAAGCCATTGAGGAAAGTCAGTCATGCGTGTAATGTAAGATAACCTTAGTTTTCCATATAGAGAAAGTTAAACATTAATTTGTGTATATAACAATCCTTACTTGGTTATAGTTATAACACATGCCACACACAGTTCTTTTGTATAAAAAGGTTATACTCAGTGTTGCGTGAAAATAAAAATATCAAAAGATTACATTAATGAGATAAAAAGTATTTCACAAAATCTTGGGGTGTTATAAGGAAATGATAATTATTGAAATATAGGGATAAGATTCCAGAGGGGTTGATGATGGTAACAAGCATCATTAGTTTCATTTCATAATTCATTGAATGAGATGTACTTAATGTCTTTAGCATCTGGATACCTCTTCAAGAAGACTCAGTGGTCATTTTATCCATATTTTTTGGAGTGGAATATGCATTATGAAATGGAATATCTCATGGGAACCATGATTTAATTTCATTGTTGAAATATTGACATCAGGTTCACCATTTTTTATAGGAGATAAAAAATTGTCTTGATGTGTGACAACTCTATTTTTAATTAACGATTCGCATCGGTTTAACCATTTTTATTTTCTTAGGAGGCACAAACAAAAATATCCTAAAATGAGAAAATGTTTTGTGTTATTGAATGATTAAAATTAGGTTCATCATTGTTTTTATGGAGTTGGTTTGGTTTTTCAATTTTACCATGTCTTATCTCCCATGGAAATACCCAATAACTCCCACCTCTATAACATGTTACAAGAGAACTTTTTAAAGATAGGAATTAATTTAGAGTTTCAGATCCCATAATGATTAGGAACACATATCTGTCGAGAGGATGTGAGTTTGGGTTCATTTAACCATTTTGGGGGGAATTATTTCTTACTCCAGTACTATGTTATAGATTTAAGAAATGCTTGTAAATCTTTCCCAAATTCAAATATGGGGGTTTTCCCCTAAAAAAATAACGGGTGTATTAAATACTTATGAATGAAAAAGGGATTTCTATTAATTAACCCTTTTATATATATCAAAGGATAACTATATGATTCCCATTATTCTTTATCAATGAGTGACTTCTTGTTTTTTAGAGACTTATGTCCAGGAACTCTAGAGTTTAATGTCCTCTAGGAAGGTGATTGGTGCTTTAAAAGTGTGAATTAATCATTGTGAGGAGTCATATGAATCATGTAAAAACATCAATAAAAACCCATGTAGTTCTTCTTTCATAGTATAAGGTAATAATAAAGTATAAAACCATTTCATTTAACATCATCCAATACATATATATTTGAGGTAACATAGGTGTTGTGTATGGAGATCGGTCCTTAGGAAGGTGTCCTATATATACTTTTTATAACATGAATTAGAGTCTTAATAGTTTTATTTTTCCTCAACCCATTGATGGAAGGGATAGATAATTAGTACTCATGAGGGTTATTGCCTCAGATTTTATCAATATGGGAAAAGATTTTGGACTTATTCCAAGGTGGATTCCCATGTAAGGAGGAATGTGTATCATGTCATTGAACGCGGATTATACACTGAGGTCTCCCTAATTGTGGGAATTTTATGACTCTAGTGATATAATTGATAAAAGTCTCTATTCCCAATTGATGCATGCTTGATGTGAGAAATATGGGAAAACAAGTAATCTAAGACACTACATATGGATGAGGGACATATGAACTGTAGTGTCCCAGATAATGTGTTTGATATGGAGTTGGGGCCTTAGGAAGGCATCCTATATATCCTTTTTGAATAGGAATTAGAGTCCTCACTGTTCAATAGTATACCTAATAGGCTGATGGGTTTATGGTACTTGAGGGAATGGTCATGGATTACACTTAAGAGGATATACATGTATAATACAATTTATCATTTGGTGATGAACAAGGAATGATGATAGACTTGTAGTAGAATTTAGGTCCCATGAGTCTAAGTATTTTGGATATTGATAGAATTACACAATTTTGTATTCCCATTAGAGATAAAGACTTAGAAAATAATATTATGTAACCTATTTTAATGGGAATCGATGTCCTCATAGTTTGGTAAAATTCCCTAATCCACTAATGGAGTTGGATGAATGGTAGCCCCAAAAGGGGATGGTCCTATGGAATAACAAGTTACATGCACCAAGGTGGATTCTCATTGGATATATCCAAATCTTATCTTTTTATGGATATAGGGTAAAGACTATGAGTGGTGAATTGGTCACCTTTGGATGGAATGAGGATCCCATAACACCAATAAGGTTACATGAGATCCTATACCTATTCTGTTATGAAAAATTATGATATGAATGGGGAATTATCAACTACATACTTGTGGTTGGAAGTTCACATGGTTCTTAAGGACATGGCCAAATTTTCCTATACTAGAAAGATGATATGTCCATTGGTGTCTTCCTAACATTATTGGGGTATTGTCCTGACATGTTTGTAATTTCTTCCTAACATTATTAAATATTATCGTGTGAACTAGATAACATGTGCAGTGGACATTGAATGATCTGGCTAATTTTTTTGGAGCGTCTACCTGACATGTCTAAAGACTACCTTGTGAACTAAATGACATTTATAGGTTTATTCACATAATCGATGAACTAATCACATGAATTACATGACACATATGCATGAAAATAATCATATCCATATTCTCATGAAGCTTCAATCATTTCTAGATATTATTTCATAGATTCCCAAATGTTTATCATGTGTTTGCCTATTGGGTCATCTCATGATAAAGGTGAAATAAAAAAACTCCTTCTCATTATCCAGATGTAATGTCATAAGTCCTTTGGATGATGATTTATGGGATCACATGAAATGAATAAAAATACTGAATAATCCTTTAACTCATTCCATAGTATTACCTAGTGGAAGGATCTAGAGATTACATGGTTCTCTACTCTAGAAAATCTTCTCTCACCACTACTCCCCTATATGTGTTTTTTCTATGTCATGGTGGGGATTTATATAAATCACATCCTTAGATATATGCCACATTATATGGTGAATAAATCCTATATATGGGATTTAGTCTGTAAAGGGATAATCATATCATGCATTTCGCATGATCCAGCCATAGGTCATCCCTGAAATCATATTTTCATCGTTTCACAATTAGTTTCCACATGATCATTCCATAATTTTCATATGTATTAAACTCATGGGGTCTAAAATTTATTTCATGGATTCTAATAAAAATATTTTACTACCTTATAAATATTATCCTGAAATGACTATGAGTCTTTACGAGATCAAGTTACATGTCAAAGAAGTTTTAATGTGATCAAGGGGGATTTTCATAGGGGATTCAAATGATTATTAATAGATCGTGAAAAATGTATAATGATTTCATGGGAAAATAAATATAACTCCCTTAACCTAAATCCACCTCCTATTTATGCTAATGTTTTGAAAAATATAAATCTTTTCCCATTGGTTGTCCATCTAGGAACCACATGATCAAAAATACACATCAGATATACTTTTCATGATTGGGTTGACATGTCCCTAGGTTATTTTCATGATCAATGTATTTTTCACAAACTCTAAATTATCCCTTCAAATGAAAATCATCTTGACTCCCTTTTCATGGATATTTCACCATTTCCCCTTTTTTTTATAAATAGATTGTGTGATTTTTAGGAATCATTTGATTGACATGACATGTGTTCAAAAATACTCATATAAGGGACTTTTTATGATCAAGAAGTCTATATAATGAGGCTTCACATTATCTGGATTACTTATCTAGAATCCTTCTCATGACCATTAGGGATTGTACGAAAGCCTTTGTGAGATCATAAGAGTGTTTCAAATGGGTTTGTGTGATCATGAACACATTACACAAAGTTCATAAACTCTTCATGTGATGTTATTGGGTTCATGAAATTCAAATGAACCAGGTGCCTAATCCCCATATATCCATGCTACTCATTTCTTCCTTTTTTAGAGAAAATAATATATATTATTTATGTATTTGTATGATCCTAAAATTTTTGTTTCTCATTTGATGGGTGTCAACATGGCTAATTTACATTCTCATTATAAGTCAGTATGAAGGATTTCAATATATGATTCTATGGAATTTAACTGGATTTGAGAAAATGATAGTAAAAAGACCACGGATAAACCATACTAATGATAATGACTTATATGTTATCATATTAACATCATTTAGGTATTATTTCTTCTAATATCATAGATTTCCCTCTGTACATTTTCCAATTTAAGTGTTTTCATCCACAAACATTCTTTTAATGTAATGGATGGAGAAATAAGGAACTTATCTAAAAATGGATGAAATGGAAAATGAATTAATTGTCCCAACCACCAATATATTGGGTCAAGAACTGGGGATAAAAATATTTTTATTAATCCAAATCAACAATGAAAAATTATTATAATGACTAGAGATTTTGTATCCTCTAAAATACATGTTATGTTATATAACTTGTGCCACATGCTAAACCCAACATAAAAACCCACAAAATATTAAGAATAAATTTTTAATAAATCTATAATAAACACTAATATGGTAAACCATTAGAATTTTATTCTTTTAGATGGTAAAAAAATTAATATGAGTAACTATTCAAAAGGTTAGTTTTAATAAAAGATATTTTATATAAATTATTTATTTTACTTTAAAAACCTATGTTTAAAAAATATTGAATTTGATAAATTAAAATTAATTTTTTAATTTCTCACAAAAAAATTATCATTGTTTTTATTTTAAAGATATTTTCTGAAAAAATAGATTTTTAGGTGAATAGTGTCAAATATTGTTTTTTCCAAAATAGTGACTATTATCACATTGTCGGTATATGTGTAGGGCCTATTATTTTATAAAATATTTTAATTGGTCATATATATATATCTATGTGTATGTGTGTGTGATTATGATTTCTAAAATGTAATTTTGAACATATAAAATCTTTTTTAATATTTTAGGACTAATGAAACAATTTATTATAATTTAAAAATATTTTAATTTCTTTCTTTTAATTATCTATATTCATGGTGAAATTTAGTTTTACATTTCTTATAAATCAAAAAATATTTTATTTTTTATAATAAATCAATTACTATTATGAAAATAATTAACCATGAAAAATTTATCTTATGCATAATTTTAAAGTTTAAAAACACTCTTTTATTTAACAAAATTTATGTGTTATGACTGTTTAATTAAATAAATTATTATATCATATTTTTTAAATTAATTAGGGTGAATTGAACCCAAATTTAGAATCATCGTGTTCAAATTTGGTAATAAGGGTCTAATTTTAATTTTAGTAAAACAATAATTAACCTTATTAATATTTAATTAAGAGTAATAAGTGTTTAATTGACAAATATAATTTTGATCAAATTTACCTAAATTAACTTTTCAATAATAACATAAATAAATCATTTTTTAAATTTTAAAGACGTAACTATTTTTCTTTCTAACCTTCCTTTACATAACTTTCCTAACTTTATTTCTATTCAATCCCTATCATATACTTAACAATCTTATCCACGGAAGATTTCATTCCCTTCACATATTAGAGGGACCACTTACATCCCTACACTATACACACATCAATTTGAAAAAATTAGTGAAACTATACTGATGTTTCATGCTATAACCCTCTCCCACAATCTAAATATTATTTCCATCCTTAATTAGCCAAATACCTTTAATTCCAAGGATAATTCTAAGGGAAATCAATGTTCCTAATATGAATATTACTCTCCTCTTAATTTTTTTTATTTTTAATATTCGTAACATTCTATAATTTTTTTAATATAATTAATTCAAGGTCATTTATATACATAAATTATGTTATATTAATTTATAATCAATTATTTACTCATTCGGTAGCATGTGCTAAGAAAAACAATCGCATTAATCATGCGTATGTGTGGACTACCGCCTCCATGACATCATACAATTTTTTTCATCACTACATCTTAGGGATAGTATAAATGATTTATTTTAGGAAACTTTATATTTTTTATGTCACTTATAAATATCTAAACTGGTCACCTTTTACATTCACCTACATTCTATCCATTTGTTATGGGATGATATCCTTAATAATATGTAAGTGTGGACTACTACATCATGAAAAATGTGTCTCATTTATCTAAGAAAATAACATTAATAGAAATAATAGTGTAACTAATGACCTAACATTATTTATATTATAATTTTATAACTCTTAAATGATGAATTTTTATGTACTGTCACTCCATCTATTCATTGAGAAATGAGTTAGTTAATTGCGAATACATGTGGATTAATTACTCCATGAATGATGAATTTCATTTTTCAACAGCACACATAATTAATATTTATAAGAATATATTTGATGAAGATGAATAAAATATATTGAATTTATAATATTCTATAATTTTTATATTAAAATTTTGTAATATCACTTTCTTACTCATTCTATCATTATGACGCACCTTTAATTTTCTCTATTTACCACCTACTTGAGCAATGTTGTAATGTTTATATAGTACATGATTTAGGAATTCTATATAATATTAATGAAATATAATTATAAATTATAAATTATTTAATAAATGTTCACGAGTCATAATATTATTATCTAAACATGTAAATAATATATCAACTATGTTCCTTAAAAACGGTTGAAAAAAAGTTTGTCTTCGGATTCATCCTCATATATCATAATTAAAACTATCATTGGATAAAAGTGGAAAATCATAATCAAAAATAGGAAAGATATTAAATAACCATAGTTAATAATGTAATTATGAACTTGGTATCAAAGATTTTTAATCAACATTAACATTTCAAAGCATGTTAAATCCAATTAAAAATGTTATCACTTGATGTTAGAAAAAATCTACAATGAAACACTATATTCGCCATAAATAATTATATATTATGTATATAAATTTTTTATATAGATGAATAAGGATATTAAATAGATTATTTATATATATATTTTTTATAGGATGTTATAGTTTAATCAACTTAGTAGGGAAATAAGGTACGTGTTTTTTGTCAAAAACTCCCTTTGTTGAGACACATTTTCTTTTATGTACCAATTTTCTTTTATATGGTGTATATGATTCCCAATCATTATTTTATCAGGAATTATCATTTATTCCTATTTAATTTTCATTTTAAATATATTCTTTCTTAAATTGTTTTGATTAAAATTTAATTCATGTCTTAATTGTTTTCTCAACTCATGTTTTTTAATGTGATTCGTGAAATATATTTTTTATTTTATCTTCCATGTATCTTTTTCCTAACATTTTCATTTAAAATGTTTGATTTCTTTTTTATTTGGGGATATTACTTATCTTTATCAATATTCTACCCATTGAAAATATCCTTCCACAATTAAAATTACGATTTTGATAAGAATACCTAATATACTTTCCAATGGATATTTTTCTTACATATCCATGTTTTACCTATAAAATTATTTTTCTAAAATGTTTAATGTTAAATTCCTACTTCCCGTTACCAGTTATTAATGAAATATTTTTCATCCTGTTTAGGATTTGTGTTTCAATAAAAAAAATTATTGTACTTTAAACATTTTTTTCTTGATTAGTTTTAATTACTTTTATCTTATAAATTAATGTCTTATAATGTTCTAAAATGAATTATTTTGAAATATTTTTAAGGTTATTTTCCATTATATTGACATTATCTAACAATTTATTAAAATAAAATATTTTTTACCACTTTCCATATGGGTCATTATTGATGGAAGGAATAAATTTTACATGTTTCCATGTGAATTTATCTTTTCTCAACCTTTTTCGTTATCTGAGATAATTTTTCTCTATTTATTCATGGTTTCAAAAAAAATATTATTCTCATGGTTTAATAAAACATTAATTTTTAAATTCTTTCAAAGGATAAATGATATTTTTTATTTTATAATAAATTTTACTGATTCTTTTAAGATTTTTCTAAAACTATATCACATAATTCCTTAAGGGTATTCTTCAAATAATATAATCCACCTTATTTATCTAGATGTATTTTTAAATTATCATTTACATCTATGGAATAATCTATCACTATTTTTGTCCTTATAAAACAGTTACTTGTAAAGGCATGATTTAATTGCAAATCTTTTCCTCAATGAATTAAATATGTTCCATTAATTTATTTAAGGGTGTTGTATAGATTCATAATTCGTTTATTGATTTGATAAGTTGTTTCCTAAACCATATATAATTTTTTATAAAATATAAATACTATATGTATAATCATATTTTTTTAGTGTTGTTTAGTTATATTAATTCTTAATTTCATTGGATACCCATTTATTTTCCATGGTTTTATTATATCATATTTATTAATGAAATCATGAGTACTTCTTTAGAGAACCACTTAAAAAGGATATAAAACCAGTTTTATTTCCTTAAGATTTTATGAAATGTTTATTGAAACCATGGAACACATATATTTATTATTTATTATGTTATGGGTAGGCTTGAAATTATAAAACCCTCCAATGCGTTTGGTAATGTTTCCATATCATGGGATATCAATGTGCATGGGTAGTGAGCCTAGACAACTATTTTGTGTGGTATGTTATCCTAGCTAGTTATATTGTGTTAATAATTAAGGGAGAATTAAAATTTACTTATTATTTCATACTTATATTTTATCCATATTTCAAAGAGTACATGCTTTTTGTTTAAGATAATTTTTTAATCTATGTACATATGATATCTTCTCTTTATTATGTGCTTCCATGCTTATGATCTTCCTCATCTTGATATCATGGTATGACTCAAGTTTCTCAGGTTTCTCTTTATTAATATGTTTTCCATTACTGAGCTTTTTATCTTACGTATTATTATATTTCCATTACTCTAGGTTTCAAAAGAACATATTAAGTATGCTAAAACTAGAATAGTATATTTTGTGGAGAATTTATGGGAGAAATTTAAGACCTATTATAGATTTATTAGCTTCTTATTTTGTGGAGGAAAAAAGTGTCCTTCTAATAACTAGACTTGAGATTTTTTAGTTATTGATTCTTCATAATTAAATAAAAAATTAAAATAAACGGCCATTAGGTTTTAATTTTTTTAATGATATTATAATCATAGATTTTTATTGAAGATAGAGTTTAATGTTAAGTATTTTTGTCATTGGATACTAGATTGCGGGTTTGAGGGCACTACAATAGGTATTAGATTAGTGTTTATATGAATTTATAGGATATAATGTTCTTAGTTGAGTATGATTTATGATTTATCAACTAAATCAAGAGTTTATTAGTTATGTATGATCATTGTTATAATTGATAAATGAACCATTAGGTTAGAAGTGTATAATATCATATATTGTTTAGGGATTATAATAAGAAAAATTTAGTGGAAACCCATGGGACAAGTATATGTATAAGAGAACCTCCAAAATAATTGTAAAGTGGATATTGTGTGGTCTTCCATGTAATTAAATCCATGTATAGATACCAAAAAGCATACATGGATTTGGAACAGATGCATTTCGGGTTAAACACTCAGAAAAGTGTTAGCTGTCTATTCTTATTCATCATTCTAGTTCATAGTGAATGTTCCCAAACTATGCACTGGTCATACACCCATAAGTAATATGCCTATATTAATTCATATCTATTTATAAAGCATTATGAAGGATTTTAACATGTACTTTTGTGGAAGTTAACTATATTATAGAATCTAATAGTAAAATGACCATGGATAACCAAGATTGAATCTGAAGACTCATAAGTTAGGGTACACATATCATTTACTCCTTATTTCATATAAGGTCATAGTTTTTCATTTGTACATTTACTAGTTTATGTACTCTAAACCTTAAAAATTCAGTTAAAGTTATATCTAGAAAAAGAACGAACCAATATAAAAATAGATGCAATAGAAAATGATGTAATTGTCCTAAAATTTAATATATTAGGATAAGTACTAAGGATTAAAAGATTATTATTAATCCAAATAAACTACCACATATTATTATTAACAATGTGAACATATTTTAATTCTATATCACACTAGAGACGACAATAATATCATCTCATGGAAATTGAGGTGATAAAGATCATGTAGGAAAAAAGATAAAATTTATATCATGCTAAAGATAATGGAAGATACCCACTAGGGAATGTATCAAAGGAAGTAGAAAATGTTTTAGTTGGGGTAAAGGGGAAATAAAGCTTCTAGATACTGAGGGAAAATGAATCATTCAATTAATTCGATAGATGAAGAATACTTCTCTTCTAGTTTTATATAAGATATTAATTACAAAATTTTAGTTAAAAAAGCATAAATAATATCTATCTTTCAACACCATTAAGTAATGTATTTGTAAAAATTATAAGGATGTAATTTATTTAATTGGCTATAATGTAACAACCCATGAATTTAGGACCTTTAAAATAAATTCTATATTCTAAAACTTATGTCACATAATACACCCAATATAAATAAAACACAACATATTAAGAATAAAATATTAATCCAACTATAATAAACAATAATATGGTAACCATTAATAGTTGTTACCTTTATATAGTAAATAATTAATATGTGTTTATATTTAGAAAATACTATTCAATAAAATCCATTTTCATTATATTATATATTTTCTTTTAAAATGTTATTCTAACAAAATTTGGAATTTTAATTTTTTAATTTAAAATTAATTTTTTAATTCCTCACAACTAAATTATATTATGATAAATTTTTTATATTTTCCTAAAATAATAGATTTTTGGGTGAATAGTGAAAATATAATTTTTTACCCAACATCAACTTTTGTCACATTATCAGTATATGTGAAAGGCCTCAAATTTTATAAATTATTTTAGTTGATAATATATATATTTTAAGGTTATAGTTATGAAATGTAACATATTATTTCGAAAACATAAATTTTATTTTTAATATTTTAGTACTTTAACAACATTTAATTACAATTTAAAAACTATTTCATTTTTTTCTTTTAATTATAAAATTTAATTGTAAAATTCAGTATTGGATTTCTTTGAAAAGAAAAAAATATTTTTTTTTATTAAATCAATTACTGTCCTAAATATTTGTTACCATAAAAAATGTATCTTATACATTAGTTTAATGATTAAAAATTATCTTTAATTTTAAAACCCATTTTTATGTGTTATGTGTGATTAATTTAATATAATATTATATCATATTTTTGAAATTAATTAGGTTTAATAGAGCAAAAATTTAATGTTATCATGTTCATTTTTGGTAATAAGGGTATACATATAATATTTGTTGTAAAATAATATACAAGATTAATATTTAATTAAGAGTAAGAATTATTTAAAAAACTAATCTAAGGTGGCATAAATTTTCCTAAATTAAATTGACCCTTTGAACATATATAAATATAATTTATTAGTTTTAATGTCTTATATATATTCTTATTAACCTTCTATCACATAACTCACATGTCTTTCATGAAATTCCATTCTTACACCTTACATAACATTTTTTCATGGAAAAGTCAGTTCCCCCACATTTAAAAGAAACCACATACACCCCTTCTATACCCACCCATCAATTCAAATTACTAGAAAAACATATGAACATTTTTTCATACTAGAACCCTCTCCCACAAACCATATTCTTTTCCCAACCTTAATTATCCTAAGACCTTTATTTCTAAGGACAATTTCAAGGAAAATCAGAGTTCTCTGATTGGATATTACTCTCCTCCTAGTTTTTGAAATTATTCTCCTCATAATATTCCATAAACTTATTCATATAATTAATTTATTATAAAATATATATTAAAATTTCATTATATTAAAGTAACATAAATTATTCAATCATAACGTAGCTTCCACAAAGAAAAAAACACATCAATCGTGTATATGTGCGGACTACCGACACCATGATATAATACTATTTTTTTTCTCATAACATCCTTTTATTTATGCTATCATGGATGGGTTTAATGAATAATTAGGTTTTTTATATTACTTTTAAAATTATGAAATTATCACCTTTTACATTTACCTTCATTATATCAATTTTTTATGGGATGAGATAATTAATCATGTGTAAGTGCAGACTACAACCTCCATGAACGATGCGTCTCATCTATATTAACCAACTAAAATTGATGGAACTAAAGTATAATTAATAGACTAATACGTTTTTTAAAATTATTATTATTCTCTTTTGAGGAATTTTCAAATACCATCACTTCGTGCATTCATTGAGAAATTGGTATGTTAAATATACCTATGTGAGGACTACTTCCTCCACGAATGACGAATTTCATTTTCCAACACCACCCATAATTAATTATTATAATAATTTATTTTATTAAGATAAATTATATATATTACTTATATGAAATTCTATAAATATTATATTAACGTGATGTAATATCACATCCTTACACATTTGATCATTATGACACACCTTTCTTTTGCTCGGTTTACCACTTACCTGAGAGATGTTGTAATGTTTATATTACTAAACAATTAAGTAATGATATATAATATTAATGAAATTTACTCATAAATTATAAAATATTTTATAAATTTTTAGGAGTTATAATATTAATAACTAAATAGATTAATAATATATCAAATTTTTTCATTAAAAACTTTTAAAATAAGTGTATCTTCAGCTTCTTCTTCATGAATCTCAATTAAAACAATCATGGGATGGATGTGTAAAATTATAAATAATAATTTGATATATATTAAATAATCTTATATAATTATGTAATGATGAAATTGGTATCAAATACCAAGGGTCGACATTAAAATTTCAATGAATGTGTAAGATAATTGACAGTGTTAACAGTTGACGTTAAAAAAATCTATAATGAACCACTGTATATTCAATGTAAAAAAATATAAAGGAATTATATAAATGGTTATAAAGATTAATAAGTTTATAAAATTGATTATTATTATATTTATATTTGTTTTACATGGTGTTATAATTTTATCAACTGAGAGGGGAAATAATGTTATGGGTTTTTGTCTCAAACTCACTTTGTTCAGACGTGTTTTACATTATACACTAATTTACTTATGTATGGTGTATATGATTCCCAATAGTAACATTATCATGAATTATATTTTATTCATCATATTTTAGGTTCATTTTCAATAAATTTCTCCTTCAAGGGTTTGGATTAAAATTTAAATCATGCCTTTATTATTTTCTTGACTCAAGTCCTTTTCCCCTTGAGTCATGAAATCTATTCTTGATTTGAAAATATAAGTATCATTTTACAACCATTATCATTTCTAATTAAATATTTCCATTTTATCTTGTTATATTATATATATTCATTAACATCCTCCCCTTGGATGTAATTCTTCCTCAAATAACATCCTTGTTTTGGCAAGAAAAACTCTAATACATTCCAATGGATATTTTTCTTCAATATCCAGTGTAGAGACCCTAAGATTAACGTACATGGACATTACATTACTTTTGCGGAATACTTAGTACATAACAAAAACACACACACAAGGATCGTAATAGTTTAGTGTCTTTGGAGACTCGGAATATAATCTTCTAATCGTGGTGAAAGATCTTCAACATCTCCCATAAAGATCTTCTTCTTTTTTACCTAAAACCCATCTTTATATCCTGGGGAAAAGAAAACATAAAAGGGTGAGCTCAAATGCTCAGTAAGGGTAAACAAAATAAATATCAATCACATCATATTCATAAGAACATAACATTTTAGAAATCTTAACCTGCAAAAGAGAGCATAATTTCATAACATTGGATAAATCATAGTAGTGAAATGAAATCCCAATAATCATAACTTATAACATGAAACATTGTGTCATACACACATAATCATAGAGAATCATTTCTTATTAGTCAATACTCATTTCCAAGACTATCTTAGTGGACAAAGTCCATTTTTGAACCGAGTTCACTCCTCGTTTCAGTCCTGTTTTACTGAACCGGTATAACCTGCCGTTCCAGCCATGTCTATCTCATGAGATATAAAATCTTTACCCAATGAATTGGAGGTAGATATAGGTCCCATCCATCTCATAATGAAATAATTCTTACTTGTGCCACAACATAAACATAAATCATTCATCATAACCCAAAGAATAAAAATGGGTTTCATAAACATCATCTCATCATAACATAATCCATATAAAACAAATGGATATCATTTCATCATAAGAAAAGTGAAACCATGTAAATCATAGAGAATTTATACTTGAAACATACACATATGAAATAATTTCATCTTAGATGAAAAATGGTTTTGATAAAATACCTGAAATGAATTCTTGAGGAAAATATCCTTTCTTCTTCAAAATCATTTTCTTTTCACAAAATGCCATGCAATTTTAAAAGAAAAGGATTTTTTTGAAAATAGTCATGATATCTTTTGGAGGAAGCTTCATGAAAATAAGGCTTTATAAAACTGTAAAAATCCGTTCATTCCGTATAAGTTAAAAAAACATTCTTCTCGTACTTTTTCCAGAAAAGTCAAAAAGTACCTCGTAATAGTAAGATTCCATACATACCATGTAGTAAAAGTCAAAAATGGGTAAAAATGAATTTAAACATACATGAAGACATTTTTATAAAACATAGACATGGATGATAGAAATAACCCCAGTAAAGACTTATGAATAATCAATCTCAGATAAAAATTAGATTTGCAACATTATCCCTTACCTTAGGTCCGATTTGCTTCGTCAGTGTCCGAACCTCCTCTTCTTTGAAGTGCTTCTTTGAGACTTCCTTTTAGGGCACTAAAATTGGTATTTTAAGAAGACCAGGACCTCTAGGATGTCTCTAGGGAAGTGGAGAGGAGAAATTGGCGGGGTTTTTCCGAGCTTGAAGGCTCAAATTGGTGTGAGGAGGAGAGGGAGGAGGTTCCCTTTTATAAGGGAGGAGAGGGGCTCCTTTCGAAAAACTAAAAATATTATTTTATTATAAAGTCAAGTTTGGTTTTAAATAGCTCCAAATTGATTTATTTCAAAGCTAAGGTTGGGATGGGTCGAAATCCTCTCATCCAATATAATTTAGACAAGTTTAGGTTCCTATTTTAACCTTATCATTTATATTTAACATTAAGTTAAATAATTTTTCTTTTACTATGTCTTCTTGTGTTCTTATACTAAAAGGTTAATAAACTTACTATAAGAAGCCAAATGAACCCCAAGTTGTTTATTATTAATATATATAACCTTATCTAAGTCATTTGGCCGAACCTTAGATTTTTAGGAATAACAATTAATAATATAATATTTGTTTTAATAACTATTTTATGTCAATTTTGACACTATCTAGTAATTGATTTTTGTGAAAATCATAACAGAATTATTAGTTAGAAAAAAGTTAATTAAATCCATACTAACATGTCATATTAACCTAAAAAATTAGTTTAATTCATAAAAAGTCTTAAATTACATTTATTTGGGTATTTATAACATCATTTATATCAATATTTCATTAATAAGATAATTACTGCATCATCTTTGTGTAATAATAAATGATAATTATTTAATCCCTAAAAATTCTAAATAAATTCCTATGATGTAGATAATTGTATTATATTTCTGGATACTATTCATGTTCTAAGTTTCATGAAGTTTATCACTAAATTAAAATTATTATACTTATTAGCTTTAAGAAAGTGACATGTTGTCACATTCTTTGGTTTTAATAATAATTAAATTATTTTCATGGAAAAAATTCCATTAAATGTATCTAATCCAACCCTTAGGTAATATGGGTCGCCTTTTAGTCATCCAATAGTATTTTGTAAGGTTTTAGGTTAATTTTATAATCTTATATTTACCCTTAATTACCCGATTTACCTTTAACTATGGTAAATAAAATTTACCGTACTTACTATTCATAATGCCAAAAAATAAAAAGTAGCTTATTAACATAATTTGGACCCACTGATTCCAAATATGGAATCCATTTTTCCAAATTCAATACACTAAAGTTTCAGAAATTAAATTAAAATTAATCTCGTTGTCGATAGAAAACAGGTTTTTGTTTAAAACATTGCAAAATATTGAATTGATTTATCCTACGAATTCAAGGTAGAATTAATGATAATGACATACATTATATTAAATGGTAAAAGTATATTCTATTTATACTTTAAAACCATTCAATATTATAATTTAACCATATATATTATTGCGATGAAAAAAGTTGTTTTTAATTAAAATATAGAGTATTTTTACTATTCATCAAAATATGAAAGTTACCAGAATAATATGAAAAATTTATGCAAAGTAAATATTCATTTATTGATTCCAAAGAAGAATTTTATTTTGTCAAATTGAACTTATAAACATGTCAAAAACTAGATTTAAAGTGGGTGCGCCATCAAAAGGCGGCAAAACTGCATTTTTTTTAAAATACTTATTTTACCCGAAAAAATTATTTTGTTCTTATACCATGTTCTAGAAAATGTATAAGATGAATAATAATGTTATAAAATTCAAAATGTAGTTAATACTATTCATAGCGGCTAGTTCATAATAATATTATAATAATATATCGTTGTTTAGTAAAACTCGATATTGCGTACAACACACGCTATCGAGGAAGGTCGTGATTGCGTGTAATGCAATCCAAGTCAGGGTTGCGTGTTGTGCAAGAATCCTTCGTTGTTTCGTATAACAGAATCCAACCATATTTTATTTATACATTGAATATATATATATATATATACTCAATGTTGCGTAGAATGACTATTATCAAAATTGTGTGTAACACGATCCAAGAATAGTGTTGCGTATACTGCAAGCTAATACGGTGTTGCATATAGCGCAAGGTAATCTTGGTGTAGCGTACAACACAAGAAATTAATGAAATTAAAAGAATATTTTTCATAAAATCTCGGGGTGTCACATTCTTCCCCCCTTAAAATGAATTTCTCCCTCGAAATTCGTCGGGGTTATAAATGGTTTACTACTCGAAAGTTTGTTTAATAGAAACCCACATTGTGAAAAGGAATACCAAAACATGGCTTTAAAAAAAATAAAGTATGAAATGTAACGGTTACCCAAATTAACTCATCACTGGGTTTCCACATAGGAGAAGATAGGTGAAAATATGGATATGGGAGAAAAATCTAACCATCAAGTTCTGATGGAGAGTGGTAGAGAACATGGCTATGGAAAAGCCAGCAATCACAAAGCCATAAATTTGTGACGATCTAAGGTATTGTCTGATTCATTAGATATAAGAGCACTAGGACAACATTTTTGGTTTTTAAGATCATTTCCCTAAAGTTGATGAAATTGGAATTAGAAGAAATACTTTCGTGATTTTGGTATAGTCTCACCGTCAGTCATTCTTTGGACAATTTACACTTCATCCCTTAAAGAAATGAAGTTGAATTTGTCATTCGTGATTTGTTAGAAGATCATGTGATAGAATGAAGGGTCATTCCATCTGTCTCAAACAAAAGGTTAGAAAAGTTATCAAAAAAATACGTAAGTCCATCTATAGTGATATTAATCATATATGGTTCCTAAAATGGACTTATACTTCTTATATTACACTGCTTAATATAGTAAAACTAGTTTCTACTAAATAGGGACTTCCTGTAGGCCAGTGGTAGGCGATAAAGGCCAGTCGCACTTCGGTTGTGGGTTCGATTCCCACAGCCATGTCCGACGCGATGGGCTATCGCCCGTCCTGCAGGTTTTCCTTTTTCTAAAGCTATATTACTATAACATCCCATCAACAATATCAAAAAAAAAAGTTTTATCCTTAAACAATACTAACTTATGTCCAACATAATCCATTCCAATCTTTAGGCTTATCTAAAATACTTCGGTCCAAGCTCATAGTATAAAGAAAATGATCATGTGAATGCCATCATTTATCCCCCATATATCATAAGATATATCTTGTTGGTCAAATTACAAACATGTGAATACCTTAATCATGTATTCTCTTGAATATTGAATACCCATTGAACCTTATTGAAAACATGAATGCTGTTAAAAGTTAACTCTTTCCACATACCAAAATCCTAAATATTCTATATACTCAAACCATGATATCACTCAGTCCTTATATCAATCATGAGCTCATGAATACTGTCAAATATTTCATTTTCTCTTTTTCCCTTCATTATGCGCATATCATCTTTTTTTTCCAAAAATATATCAATCACTTTCCATGGTTATCGGTACCATAAAATTATTGAAAACCACAATATACCAATACATAAATATTCCAATATTCCACGATACCATATACAACATTATTTCGGAATCCCATTACATAAACACTTAATCATTCCACCACATCGTTGTCATATTAAACATCGCCAATGGTGATCGAATGTGACTTCCCTTTGTCCTTTGCCTTAAGATTTTGTTGATGTCAATCAATATCAACAACCCTTGGATTAGGGAATTTATTGGCATAATTCCCCATCTCCTTGCACTTGAAGCATTGAAGTGTAGTAGGTTCATTCTGTGTATCCCTTCCTTTGTTTGCATCATTAGACATATTCTTCCCATCATTGTGGCATTCAAATTACCGATGAACTTCCTTTCTACATTTGAAACATTTACTTGTCCCTTTAAGACAATCTTCACCATGCTTCTTCCCACACTTTGAGCATAAGGAAACATTCATCTTCTTTTCACCATTATTCTGAGATTTCTCCTTGAACTTCATCTTTCATTTCTTGTCAAAACTATGAGATGGATAAGTAACACCAACTTCCATTTCTACCTTGATAGCACAACATACAATTTCTTCATAGCTACTAAAGTCTCTTATAGCTAATTCCCTTCGAAGATTTGGTTTTAAGACACTGAAGAATCGATCAACTTTACTTTCATGTTGGATGATAAATCCATATGCATACCTTGCAAGCCTTGTAAAATTCACTTCATATATACCAACAGATTAATCATCCTTTTTCTTTAGTTCAAGAAACACCTTCACCATATTTGTTCGAAGAATACGAGGGAATTACTTATTGAAAAATAAGTTCTTGAACTCGTCCCATTCCATGGACTCAATTTCATCTCTTTGCCTCGTATTCTTGATAAGATTCCACAATTGATCAGCTTCACATTCCAAATGATATACTGCTAAGATGACTTTATCATGTTTAGAAAATTGAAGAACTGAAAATATCTTTTCAGTTGTGCTGATCCATTGTTCAGCAACAAGTGGATCAGAAGACCCACTGAAAGAAGGTGGACGTTGCCTCATGAAGGACTCAATATAATGTTGTTCCCTTCTCTGCTCATTTGGAGGTCCAGAATGATTCATAGCTTGTGTAAGTATAGCAATAATATTTTGCACTCCATCTCCCATAACATTTGTTTGTTCAGGAGGACAATCATTGCATTGTCCATTACATTGATCAACACGGTTCCTTTGGGTTCCAGCCATCGTCTAAAACCCAAAAAGAATATTGTGAGAGGAAAAAATTACACTAGGGAAAACAATATAATAAAGTGGGAGTACCTTCAATATCTAACATATTAGATTACTGTAATTCTAGTAATATGACCTATACTTATACTTAACCTTAGGTACATCCCAATACATACCGTAGAAATATCTATAGGGATATCACTAAAGTTCTCGCATCCTAGTTTCCAAAGGTTGACTAAACCTTTCCTCTGATACCAAATGTAGAGACCCTAAGCTTAACGTACATGGAAATTACATTACTTTTGCGGAATACATAGTATATAACAAAAACACACACACAAAGATCGTAATAGTTTAGTGTCTTTGGAAACTCGGAATATAATCTTCTAATCGTGGTGAAAGATCTTCAACATCTCCCATAAAGATCTTCTTTTTTTTACCAAAAACTTTTCTTTATATCCTGGGGAAAACAAAACATAAAAGGGTGAGCTCAAATGCTCAGTAAGGGTAAACAAATGAAATATCAATCACATTATATTCATAAGAACATAACATTTTGGGAATCTTAACCTGCAAAAGAGAGCATAATTTCATAACATGGGATAAATCATAGTAGTGAAATGAAATCCCAATAATCATAACATATAACATGAAACTATGTGGCATACACACATAATCATACAGAATCATTTCTTATTAGTCAAGAATCATTTCCAAGACTATCTTAGTGGACAAAGTCCATTTCTGAACCGAGTTCACTCATCGTTTCAGTCCTGTTTTACTGAACCGGTATAACCTGCCGTTCCAGCCATGTCTATCTCATGAGATAAAAAATCTTTACTTAATGAATTAGAGGGAGATATAGGTACCACCCATCTCATAATGAAATCATTCTTACTTCTTCCACGACATAAACATAAATCATTCATCATAACCCAAAGAATAAAAATGGGTTTCATAAACATCATCCCATCATAACATAATCCATATAAAACAAATGGATATCATTTCATCATAAGAAAAGTAAAACCATGTAAACCATAGAGACTTTATACTTGAAACATACACATATGAAATAATTTCATCTTAGATGAAAAATGGTTTCGATAAAATACGTGAAATGAATTCTTGAAGAAAATATCCTTTCTTCTTCAAAATCATTTTCTTTTCACAAAATGTCATGCAATTTTAAAAGAAACGGATTTTGTTGAAAATAATCATGAAATCTTTTGGAGGAAGCTTCATGAAAATAAGGCTTTATAAAACCGTAAAAATCAGTTCGTTCCGTATAAGTTAAAAAAACATTCTTCTCGTACTTTTGCCGGAAAAGTAAAAAAGTACCTCGTAATAGTAAGATTCCGTACATACCATGTAGTAAAAGTCAAAAATGGGTAAAAATGACTTTAAACATACATGAAAACATTTTTATAAAACATGGGAATGGATGCTAGAAATAACCCCAGTAAATACTTATGAATAATCAATCTCGGATAAAAATGAGATTTGCAACATTATCCCTTACCTTAGGTCCGATTTGCTTCGTAAGTGTCCGAACCTCCTCTTCTTTGAAGTGCTTCTTTGAGACTTCCTTTTAGGGAACTAAAATTGGTATTTTAAGAAGACCAGGACCTCTAGTATGTCTCTAGGGAAGTGGAGAGGAGAAATTGGCAGGGGTTGGCCAAGCTTGAAGGCTCAAATTGGTGTGAGGAGGAGAGGGAGGAGGTTCCCTTTTATAAGGGAGGAGAGGGGCTCCATTGGAAAAACTAAAAATATTATTTTATTATAAAGTCATGTTCGGTTTTAAATAGCACCAAATTGATTTATTTCGAAGCTAAGGTGGGGATGGGTCGAAATCCTCTAATACAATAGAATTTAGACAAGTTTAGGTTCCTATTTTAACCTTATCATTTTTATTTAACATTAAGTTAAATAATTTTACTTTTACAGTGTCTTCTTGTGTTCTTATACTATAAGGTTAATAAACATACTATAAGAAGCCAAAAAAACCCGAAGTTGTTTATTATTAATATATATAACCTTATCTAAGTCATTTGGTCGAACCTTAGATTTTTAAGAATAACAATTAATAATATAATATTTGTTTTAAAAACTATTTTATGTCAATTTTGACACTATTGAGTAATTGATTTTTTTGAAAATCATAACAGAATGATTAGTTCAAAAAAAGTTAATTAAATAAATAATAACATGTCATAGTAACCTTTAAAATTAGTTGAATTCATAAAAAGTCTTAAATTACATTTATTTGGGTATTTATAACATCAATTATGTCAATATTTCATTAATAAGATAATTACTACATCATCTTTGTGTCATAATAAATGATAATTATATAATCCCTAAAAATTATAAATAAATTCCTATCAGGTAGATAATTGTTTTAGATTTTTGGAGACTATTCATGTTCGAAGTTTCCTTAATTTTATCACTAAATTAAAATTATTATACTTATAAGATTTAAGAAAGTGACATGTTGTCACGTTCTTTGGTTTTAATAATTATTAAATTCTTTTCAAGGAAAATAGTCCATAAAATGAATCTAATCCGACCCTTAGGTGATATGGGTCGACTTTTAGTCATCCAATAGGATTTTTTCAGGTGTTAGTTTAATTTTATAATCTTATATTTACCCTAAATTACCCAATTTACCTTTAACTATGCTAAATAAAATTTACCGTAGTTACTATTCATAATGCCAAAAAATAAAAAGTAGCTTATTAACATAATTTGGACCCACTGATTCCAAATATGGAATCCATTTTTCCAAATTCAATACAAGAAAGTTATAGAAATTAAATTAAAATTAATCTTGTTGTCGAAAGAAAACGTGTTTTTGTTTAAAACATTGCAAAAGATTGAATTGATTTATCCTACGAATTCAAGGTAGAATCAATGCTAATGACATACATTATATTAAATGGTAAAAATATATTCTATTTATACTTTAAAACCATTAAATATTATAATTTAACCATATAAATTATTGCGATGAAAAAAGTTGTTTTTAATTAAAATATAGCGTGTATTTACTATTCATCAAAATTTGAAAGTTACCAGAATAATATGAATATTTTATCCAAAGTAAATTTTCATTTCTTGATTCCAATGAAAAATTTTATTTTGTCAAATTGAACTTATAAACATGTCAAAAACAAGATTTAAAGTGGGTGCGCCATCAAAAGGAGGCAAAACTGTATTTTTTTAAAAATACTTATTTTACACGAAATATTTATTTTGTTCTTATAACATGTTCTAGAAAATGTGTTAGATGAATAATAATGTTATAAAATTCAAAAATTAGTTAATACTATTCATAACCGATAGTTCATAAAAATATTATAATAATATATTGTTGTTTAGTAAAACCCGATATTGCGTACAACACACGCTATCGAGGAAGGTCGTGATTGCGTGTAATTCAAGCCAAGTCAGGGTTACGTGTTGTGAAAGAATCCTTCATTGTTTCGTATAACAGAATCCAACCATATTTCATTTATACATTGAATATATATATATATACTCAATGTTGCGTAGAATAACTATTATCAAAATTGTGTGTAACACGATCCAAGAATAGTGTTGTGTATACTACAAGCTTATACGGGGTTGTGTATAGCGCAAGGTAATCTTGGTGTAGCATAAAACACAAGACATTAATGAAATTAAAAGAATATTTTTCATAAAATCTCAGGGTGTTACATCCAGGTTTTACATATCCAAATTATTATTCATAATGTTACAAGTGACCTTCATAATTATATTCACCTCTTATAAATTAAATGTTTTATATTTATTTTTATGATTTCGGTGTTACTAAAATATTTTGAGGAAATTTAAATAATTTCAACATGATTATTTTTTAAAAATTATTTCTTCTGAAGTAATGTTTTAAAATTTCCCAAAATGACTTATTTACACATTTTTTAAGCTTATTTTCAAATAATTTGACTTTATCTAAAAAAATAATATAAATTCATTTTATACCTTTCCACATGGATCATTTTTTATAGAATAGATATATTTTTCACATTTCAATGTGAACATATCTTTCTATCACCTTTGTCATTTTCCAAGAGTCATCCTCTCTACATTTTCAAGTTTTCAAAAAATGAAATTATTATTCTCATGGTTTAATAAAATATTCCATTCTAAATATTTTCAAAGTATTAGGGTAATTTTTATGTTCAATGAAATTTTCTTAATTTTTATGATAGTGTTCTTCATCTAGGTCTCATTCTTGATAAAGTGCATTCTTCAAATTATACCATCTAAATTATTTCTCTACATGGATTGCGAAATTATCATCTACATATATGGTATGATCCATAAATTTTTTTGTCTTGCCTAATGATCCACTTGTATAGAAATTATTTAAATCCAATGATTTTCCTATGTGAATGTTATATGTTCCATTACTATATTGAAGGGTATTCAACTATATGCCCAATATATCAATTGATTAGGGAAATTATTGACTAAACTTTATATCTATTCCTATATAGTGTAAATAGAATATGTGTAGCCATATTTATTTCATGGTATTTACAAATAATTAATTTTAAATTAATTGGATACCTATTTAATTTCCATGGATTTATCATGTCATGTTTTTTGATGAAATAATGAATTCTTCCTCAGGAAACCACTTGAAACTGATATAAAACACATTTTGTTTCAATGAATTTTAATAATATATTGATTTAAACCATGTTTCACACATATGTATGATGTTAATTTTGTGAAATGTGGGACCAAAATTATATGTCCCTCCAATTCATTGACTAATGTTTCCATCACATGAGATATCGTGGTGCATTGGTAGTGATCCTAGATAAATATGGTGTGTGGATAGTTATCTTAGAAAACTATTTTGTGTTAATGATGATGGGATCCATGACTTATGCTTATGATGTAATGTTTATGTTTTCCTTGCATTCCTATAATTTCATGATCATATGTCATAATCATTTATTAATATACAAACATATAATATCATCAATTTATTTCATGATTCCATGCTTATGATCATCTTTATAATGATATCATTTTATACTTCTTGTCTCTCATGTTATGTTATATTATTATATTTACCCTTTCTAATCATTTTTTATCACCCCTTATTATATATTCCTTTTCCTATGTTATGAAAGAAATTATTATGTATCATATTCCTATAATTTTATCTTGTTTGGAGAATTTAACAAAAACATTTAAAAATTATTGTGTATTTATTATCTTCATATTTAGTGGAGAAAAAATTTTCTATTAGATGAGAAGACTTTATATTTATTTGTTAGTTATTTTTTTATAGAAAACAAAACTAAAAGGTATTTGGGTTGTAATTATGATAAATATATTGTAATCATATATGTGTATTAAAGCATGTGTTATAAATTATGTGTTTTTTGGGACTGCACCTAGGATAGTGAGTCTGAGGGAGCTACGATAAATAGATACTGATGAAGGGTTAGATCAAATGTTCATTAATGGTAAACATAACCAAAATCATGGGAAGACTATAAGTGTGTATAATATAAAAATGTGGGTACGTGATCATAATCAAGGTACATGAACCCAACCAATGAAAATCATACCCAATAACACAAGGATCATAAATCATGATTCTGGGAAATGAATCTTGGCATATGACATGAGAAAATAGATATTGAAATAAAGGGTTAATAATAAAGATTTTTGAACAATAAAATAAACACATTTTAACTTATTAAAACAATAATTCAATACAATAATCTCATAATAAATCATAAAATCGAAATAATAATCATGAAGTACACAAGAAACATTATCTTCATATTACTCTTATAATCAACCTTATAATAAAAAACTTCACCAGTTAATTACAAAATAATTTTCAAAGAATAAATCATTACCTAACACATTGTAGAGTTATATCCCAAGTGCACATATCAGCATATATAATTTCCAAGAAATATATCATTAGTAAAAAAATTATTTCCTTTTAATATTTCATGAACTAAAATATATTTTTTAACTCGTAAACAAAAGAATTTATAGTTAACCCATTAAATATATAAATTAAAAAATTGATTAACCAATTCCTAGTTGAGAGGAAAATAAAATAGAAAAACATTCAAAAGATTAAGTAATGATTTAAAATAAAACATCTTATATCACTAATATATTATATATCAAATAGAGATTTCATGAAATAATGGGAAATTTTTTTTTAAACCCAAATAAACTTTTAAGGGAGGTTTGATAAGGAAGAAAAAACATAAAATAGGCAAAATTTAGTTAGGTGGTAAATGATAAAAAAAATATTCATTTAATACATTTGTAAAGAGAGTCAAAAATAACCCATATAGAAAACGTTAAATAATTTCCTTTCAAAAACATTATAAAGAAATCCAAATTTAGTTGAAAATTATCTTGTATTTTTTATTAATCATACATTATATAACCCTAGGCATAATAAAACAAGACTCATTAATCATTTATTTAATAAACTTAGTCTTATTTATAACCTTTATCATTGATTTTTATATTCATTTATTACATTTTTTGAATATTTTATGTATATATTGATTATTGGTTTTAGAAGAATTAGTTGTTCTACGTTAATTTCTGTATAATGATTTTAGTTATCATTCCATATAAATGAGTTCATTATCTCCAATATGTAAGTATTATGTTAATTTAAGGTCCATAATTAATTAGTATATTCTAGGTTCATTCCATATATGTTTTAGGTATGATTATTAAATATGAAACTCATAAACGACATGTTTTTGGTAAATTTTAATAAACTAATGGTGGTATCTTAATAATGAGTTAAAAATTAATATTATCTTTACAAAAAAATTAATATAATATGTTACAAATTAAAAAAATTATACCCTTCAATAGGATATCAAAACATAGATTTTAAAAAATAAAAATGTCTTGGTATCCTTATTTTTGGAAGTTAAATTTTAAGATAACCATTTATTTTTCTGAAAAAAAAGTGATACATGAGGTTGACACCAAACCCATATATCTAAATATATTATAAGAGAAAACAAGATTTATAGATCATACATGTGGTGTAATGAGCCTATAGTTCCAATAAAATTAAATTCGTTACACAAATTTACCAACCAATAGAAAATTGTGAAGATGAAAAAGGATCAATTCATATTCAAGACTTTACATCCTTCATCATTTGGAGATCCATAATACAAAAGGACTACCATGATCAATTAAACATCTATTGAACCCAGTTCATGATTTCAGTAGTCTTCAAAAATTAGTGCATTCAATATCAGGAAGGCAATTGAGTTGGGTTAAATTCAAACATTTGCAACATCAAAGGAAGGAAAAAAAATAGCCCTAATTAAATCCAAAAAATTCTCAAGGCTTATAATCCCCAACTTGTGATGGATCAAGGATGCCAAAACTATTCTGGCTGTTTTTCATTTCCAAAATTATTTCCATCAAACCACAAAAAATCATGTTCTAGATAACTACATCTCAATAACTCTATAACTAATAAAAACATTAAAAATGTCTTCACCCTATTACCAAGGCCACAAACATTTTGATAAATCACAAATAATTCATTCATGGTGGTTTTAGAATTCATGTAACATTGGATACATTTTCATTTTTCAATGGATGGGAGGGCTGTAGATAATTTTTGTTCCGTCAACATAATAACATTTAATTTCACTAATGATATGGTTTTAATTTATTATTATGGTTATAAAATATCTTTATGTGGGGGAAGAATAAATTTAACACCCCAAGGATTTATAAATAAATTTAACATTGAATGCATGAAACACTGAGTCTCTATAAAACACCACATTGTTATAACTTATCCAGGAAACATAATTTTTCCACCTCTGTTATTTTAATTTTAAAAAACTAACATGCATGGTTGTGTTCGGTAAGATATTTAAGAAAAACTTAATATTTGATGAATATTAACATACCCTTATAAATATTAACATAAATAGTAATGTAACCCTTATGAGTAGTAAATAATATTATTATTTTATTTGTTTATCAAGTGTTTTTTTCAACAATACATAATGTTATTATTTAAAGGGGGAGTTTGTTGAAAACAATACTCTATCTCTTTATGATAATTTTGATGCTAAAAAATACCCTTAATTATTTTCTAAAGATTTTATTATTTATGTTTATTACAGGAATTTATTATTCATTATATTTTTATTTCTAGAAGAAATATTTAAGTTCTTGAACAACAAGGTTTAAATACTAATGTATTTGCATAAGCGTGCTCTGGATACACTGTTTATGCTCTACATATTCGAGATCTGTGTAAGCGTGTTCTGGAAACACTATTCATACCCTATGTGGAGAAATGTATCGTAAGGATGAAATATAGTGTATATTTTATGTTTTATTGAAAAAGTATAGAATAGGAACCCTACGTTAAGAAGGAACCCTACATTTGGGTTATTGAAAAAGTGTGAAAGAAGAATTTGACATAAGTTTTAAATGTTACGTTTGTTTCTCAAAAGTATGGCTCATCAACCTTACTTTTGTAAATAACCATTCATTCTTAGAAATGTATCGATCAAGTTCCTTTCGTTTGAAATCTTATAAAAGTATGTATCTTTCATCATACGTTTGAATGATGAAAAAAAAATTATGGATGGACAACCCTACATTTGTGATCAACCATACATTGCCAACCCTACGTTTGTGATCAAACATACGTTGAAAACATTACTTTAAAAGGAAAAATCATCAAACTTACGTTTATTTTCTACATTAAGTTCATAGGATACATACTGTACAACTCAACCTTACGTTTGGCGTCGGAGAGTTTAAAGTTGATATTTTAATGCAACGGTCAGCAAGCTGTTTATTAGGCTAGTTTCAAGCTAGATTTAAAGCTGATTTTAAATTGCGTCTTTGATGAGTTTAGATCCATTTAATGATCGAATTAAAAGGAGTTTTTCTTGGTGAATTTCAATGGAATTTATTTATACTCTATACATTTAAATGAGTGAATATTACGAGTCAAAAGGCGAATTTTTTGGATCTAAAATTTACAAGAGAAGTGCTCGACGTTATTATATAGATGTGATATTTTTTCAAAAAGAATCTTTCGATCATTTTTTTATAAAAATGAAGAAAAAGAGAGACTATAAAAAACACATAGATATACTGATTCAAGAAAACAACAAATCTCTGTTTATTGTAGAAGAAGAATCACAATAGAAGATTCACGTGAAGATCATTTGCGAATCTGCTACTACTGAAGTTGTGAGTTATATTTCTATATCTAATGCAATAGGATCTACTCAGAATGAGTCTTATTTGAAGATAATTATTTTTGAAGGCGACGATCCATCTACTGTCAATTGTATTCTATTATAATTTTGAAGAACAACTAGAATGTATTTTCAAAAATACAGATACATTTCTTTTCTATTCTAAATTGACCAGCTTCTCGTACTAAGCTGTGTAGGTTATATGAGTGAAATAGAAGGCTTTGTTTTGCCTTATTTTGTAAAGGTGTCAACTTCCTATACTCAGTTGTTAAATGGTCTTTGGAAACACGGACCATATAGTGAAAATCACCAAGCTCTTAGAGTATAGTATTCATAGAGTAGACTAGGGGCCTTCTGTTTCCCAAACCACTATATATCTTCTGTCTCTGCTATTTAAATTTCCGCTGCATTAATTCATCTGATTAAATTTAAAGGGAAGAACAAAATCTCGCGAAGATTTATGAAAAGACACAATTCCCCTCCCCCCTCTTTTGTATATTTAGTATAATCTGATCCAATAATTGGTATTAGAGGGTGAGCTTTCTGATAAAGCCTTAACAAGTTGAAAGTGTTTATACACAGAGCAAGATGAATGATACAAGAGAGGGAATTTCTATGGTCAGAGAACCATGCTTTAATGTAGAAAACTATGGATGCTGTAAGTCACGAATGATTATCCATTTGAAAAACATTTGATACAGAGTATATTTTATGATTTTGACTCCATATGAAATACTGGTGAAAACTGAAACATGGAGTGCAGCTACTAAAGCAGAATATGATATGAACTTGAAGGAAATGAATGCAATTATATGTGTTCTAGGACCTGATGTATTTAACAGAGTATCTCAATGCCCGACATCGTATGAAACGTTGAAAACTATGGTTGTTTCTTATGAAGGAACTAACAATATCAGGGAAATGAGATATGCTACTGCTAAGCTTAAATTTGATACATTCAGAATGGTTGAAGGTGAAACTATTAATCGAATGAATGGAATATTGATAGATATTTTCAATAACATAACTTCTTTGGGAGATCTCATTAAACAATCGGATCAAGCTTTAAAAGTACTGAGAGTACTACCTACAAGATGGAATGGAATCTCTACTGCAATCAGACAGTCGACACCTGTCAAAGACTTAACCATGAGAGAACTGATTGGAACACTAATGATGTATAAAGATAAGATTCAAGATGAAGAAAATTATAATAATGTTTTTATCAAGAGATATGACACTTCTTTAAAAGTATCATCATAGAGAAAAAACTGAAAGATAAAGAAAAGTGTAAAAGTGAAATCAGAAAGTTATGATTTATCAAATTCTGATGTGAAACTGGCTTATCTAGCCAAAAAAAATCACTAATATCTATAAAAAGAAGAAGGGCTTCAGAAAATCCTTCCAAAATGATGACAAGGAATTCATATGTTATGAGTGAAAGAAAATGGGTAACATTAGATCTAACTGTCCTCAACTAAAAGAAGACAAGAAAAAGAAAGTCTTCAAAAGAAATGATTATGATTATAAGGACAAGAAAGCCATGAAAGCTAAATCGAGTGTATTTTAAGACTCTAGTAGCACTTCTGAATCAGACCCAGAAAAGGAAGAATCAAATCTGAAAGCTAACATGTGCTTTATGGCAGAAACAGATGAGGTACAATCATATTACTCTTCTGACTCTAGTTCTGAATCTAGTTACTCTAATGAAAAACTTGCATCCTACTGCAATATGCTTGAAGAACAGTATGATTCTCTATTTAAGAAGAATAAGTATTTAATGAAAAGTCATCAGGCTATTTCTGATGAAAGATATACAATGCTGAAACAACATAAAGAGTTAACTGAAAAGATTCACTCAATTAACAATAACAATAAATATTATGAATCAAAGATAAAAACACTAAAAATTTAATTAGAAACTTATAAAAATGCATACCTTGTTTTTAATTAAGGATAAAATAAATTAATATAAAATATTGGTAAAATGTCATTAAAAAGGAAAGATTTTGAATTTGTAGTAAAGAAGAAAAACCTAAGTTGTATAAGATTTTTTTATTCCAAGTACAAATATATTAAATTGTAATTATTGTGGAAAAAGGGGACATATTTCTAAAAACTGTTTCTTAAGACAACCCCAAATAAGTTGTATTAAGAATGATTTTTGTAACAAATAATTTATTTTAATCTTCTGTAATTAGAAAATCAAATCAAGTCTGGATTCCCAGATCTTTGTTGGCTAACACCCTTGGACCCAACAAAATATGGGTACTAAAGCAAATTGTGTAAATAACATTGTTGGGAGTAGGTCACAAAATCAAAAAGGAAATTTGGTATATGGGCAGTGGATGCTCAAGGAATATGAGTGGAAACGCATCGAATTTCTGTACACTCACTAAAAAAGATAGTGGACTTGTCACTTTTGGTGACAATGCCAAAGGGAAAATCATTGGTATTAGAACAGTTGGATATCCAGAAGTTGTCTCAATAAAAAAAGTAATTTATGTACAAGAAATGAAACAAAATTTGATAAGTATCTCTCAATTATGTGATGATGGTTATTCGGTTGATTTTTTTAACAATTGGTGTTCTGTTTTCAAAAATAAACTGCTTAAATTTAGAGCACCAAGAACTGAAAATCTGTATATCGTGGATTTAAATTCCTTGTGTAAACAATATGTAAACTACCTAACTAATAAAATAAATTAATCTTGGATCTTTCATAGAAGACTTGGAAATTTTAATGTATATGTTTTACATAAATGATCTATGAAACAATTAGTTTCTAATTTTCCTAGTCTCAGATTTGAAAGTGACAGATTCTATGATGCATGTCCACTTAGAAAGCAACAGAAATCATCCTTCAAATCTATTAACAAAATTGCTACATCTAAACCTCTAGAAATTATCAATATTCATTTGTTTAGACCTTCAAGATTAGAAATATTGGATGGTAAATTATATATATATATATATGTTTTAGTTGATCACTATTCTAGATTTACCTGGATTTTCTTTTTAAAATTTAAAAAATAATCTTTTACTTTATTTGAAAGTTTTGTAAAGCTATTCAAAATCAAAAAGGATTAGAATAATTTCATTAAGAAGGGATCATGGTAGAGAATTTGAGAATCCGGATGTTTAATTATTTTTTCTCAAATATTGGTATTTAACACACCTTCTCTGAACCAAGAACACCTCAACAAAATAGAACCATTGAAAGAAGAAATAGGACTATTCAATAAATTGCTAGGACTATGCTAAATGAATACAGTCTTCCTACCTATTTTTGGGCATAAAATGTAAGAACAACCTGCTATATAATGAATAGAGTTTTTATTAGACCAATTCTAAAAAAGACACTGTATAAACATTGAAATAATATAAAACCTAAAGTAAATTACATTTATGTTTTCGGATTCATGGTTTACACCTTAAACACCAAAGACAATCATGGTAAGTTTGATCCAAAATCTGATGAAGGCATTTTCTTAGGATATAATGCTAATTCCAAAGCTTATAGAGTCTATAATAAGAATTTAAGGATTGTTGAAGAATCAGTTCATGTGAAATTTGATTAATCTAATCCCTTTGGGAAAAGGACAACTCAAATGGATGAATCTGACACTAATGATAAAATTAGACTTGAGATCTTGAAAAATTATTTTGAAAAATATATAAATGAAATTTAGTCGAGTTCAGAAGAACATGATAGTAAAGAACCAATAAGTGTACTACCTATATAGACTAGAACCCTAAATAATCACCCTTTAGAAACTATAATAGGTGACTTAGACACAGGATTAACAATTAGAAGAAATATAGGAAATCATTTAGAATTATTTGCCTTTCTATTCCAATTAGAACCCAAGTTTTTAGAAAAATCATTAGATGATGAAAGATGGATCATAGAAATTCCCGAAGAATTAAACCAGTTGAAAAGAAATGATGTTTTGGAATTAGTTGAAAGACCACAGAATTATTCAATGATAGGAACCAAATGGGTCTTTAGAAATAAACAAGATGATCAAGGAATAATAACTAGAAATAAAGCTAGACTTGTAGCTAAAGGATATAATCATGAAGAAGGTATAGATTATGATGCGACCTTTGCACTTGTAGCTAGATTAGAATCCATTAGAATCCTTTTAGCTTATGCATATCATATGAACTTTTAATTATTTTAGATTGATGTTAAGTCTGCCTTTTTAAATAGTTATTTAGTGGAGGAAGTTTATGTTGAGCAACATCCTGGTTTTGAAAATTCACAAAACCAGATTATGTTTTTTAACTTACTAAAGCTATTTATAGACTTAAACAAAAACCTAGAGCTTGGTATGAAAGATTAAGCTCTTTTCTATTGAAAAATGATTTTACTGTTGTATTGGCAGATCCAACAATTTTTAAGAAACCTGTAAATTCTAATATTTTATTGGTTCAAATTTAAGTTAATGAGGTAATTTTTGGATCAACTAATAAATCTCTTTGTCATGAGTTTTCAAATCTAATGAAAAAATAATTTGAAATGAGTTTTATGGGAGAATTAATTTTATTTTTAGGACTTCAAATCTATCAAAATGATTTTGGAAATGTTTTAAATCAGTGAAAATACATTACTAAATTACTGAAGAAAATTTGGACTTGAAAACAACAAGATATATTCAACTTCTATATGTAATAATATAATATTTGATTTGGATGAAACTATAAAATTAGTTGAAAACAAGTTATATAGAGGTATGATTGGTATATTATTATATCTTACTACTAGTAGGCCAGATATAAAGTATTATGTATATCTTTCTGCAACATTTCAATCAAATCCTAACGAATCCCATTTAACTGTTGTTAAAAGAATTTCTTGATATTTAAGAAGAGCTATTTTTTCAATCTCTTCTTTATCCCAAAACGTCTTATTTTAATTTAATTTCATATTCATATGATGAATTTAGAAGATATAGATTAGATAGAAAAATCACTTCAGGAACTTGTCACTTTTTAGGTAATTCCTTAGTCTCATGGTCAAGTAAGAAACAACATTCAGTTTCCCTGTCAATAGCTGAGGCTGAATATGTTTCTGCTGGAAGTTGTTGTGCACAAGTGTTGTGGATGAAAAACACTCTTATAAAATTGGACTAAATTTCAATAATACACCTATTTTATGTGATAATACTAGTGAAATTAATATTTCAAAAAATCATATTAATCATTCTAGGACTAAACATATTGATATCAGACATCATTTTCTAAGAGATCATATTCTTAAAAAGGATATATCTTTGGAATTTGTAATTACTGAAATTCAATTAGCTGATATTTTTACTAAACCACTTCCCACGGCAAGGTTTGATTTTATTAAGGGGGAGCTAGGTTTATTTAATTTTAAATAAACCTTTATTTTATTATGCTATTACTTTATCTTAATATTGTTTTAAAATAAATTAGTTATTTTTTTCAAAAAGAATAAATTTTTTTCCCATGCAATCAATTTTATTCATTTTTAAAACCTAAGTAATAATTATTGATGACACGAGAATCAAGGCAGTAAGAACCCTTTAAAATTTTAAATCATTTCATTTCTTCCACAAACTCTTTCTCACTCGTGGCTCTTTACCTCTCTTTGTCTGTTAGAACCAAAAAACCTTCGAAACCCTAATCCTCTTTTGAACCTTCAGATATTTCTCATAGAAATGGCCAAAACCAAGAGAACTGATGAGGCTAAGACCAGCATCTTCAAGAAACAAAACTCTTAAGGAAGAAAAATTTTGCAAGGAAAGGTCATAGACCTGGAATGGATATATTAGACGAATATTTTATTGAAAGAAGCTCTAAATTTTCAAAATCTAGAGAAGACCATCAATGGTGAGAAGTCTGAGTTTTTTTATGAAGCAGAACTGTGATATTTCTTTAAATCTGTATAATTTAGTCATGGAGATGAAAAGGATACCATGGTAGATAAGATAGAAGATCTAGATGTCTCGATATCCTCTATAGAGATTTGTCAGATTCTGAACTACCCTCATGAGGGAATTTTTCATTTGGATTTGAAAAATATTGGAGATTCCGTGCATAATTCTAAAGATATCATGCCTTTTCTTTTTGGTTCTACACTTATAAAAAATATGTTCATAAAGGACCTGTAGCCAGATCAAAAAATTCTACTAAAATTTTTGCAAACAGGGATTGCACCAAGGATGTCTGAGTTGGAGAAAATATTGTATCCAGATATGTATATAATGTTTCTGTTAATGAGTGATATAAGGCTTAATTTTCCAAGATATATGATAAGGTATCTTCATTACTACTTTCAAAGTGAAGCTAGGATGAATTTTTATCCGTTTGGTAGATTCCTCTCAAATATTATGTTCAAAAAATATATGGTAAGGCTAGTGGAATCTAGAGTTAGATGCCATCATAGTAACCCCTTTGGTACTGGAACCTTGAGAAAAATAGTCTATTTCTGGAGCACTTTAAAAGGAAGAATTTTCCCAGTAGGAGTTGAGGAAGAAGAAGAGAGTGCTCAAGCTCAGTATTCTAAGTCCAAATAGGGCTAGGCAGAATCACAGGTAAGCACTGCTATAAAAAGATTACGATTTTAACCTGAAGACACTAAAGAAGAAGGAATCCAGGAGGGACTTCAGACTCAATGAAAAAGAAATGTTACTGAGGAACTTATTTCTCCTTTAATGGCAACAATAGATTTACTCTCTTATAGTTTTTTAGAGAAAAATTTATTGAAAAGTCAAAGGAAGAGGATACTGTTCAAATTCATGTAACTCCACAAGTCCACACTGAAATTGAACCTCAATTTGTAGCTGAAGATGATGTTTAACTTCAACAAGAACAGGAGGCAGAGCCTGGTGGGGAAGTGGCCAGCCCTTAGGAAACTCCAGAAGATTTTTTTTTCAAAAATACAATGGTAGAAAACATTGCGGATGTTCGTGATGACAATGTTTTTGAAGTTCAAACTTAAGTAATTCATGAGGATTTTTCTATAGAAGAGTCTATAAAAGACTCTGAGAAAAAATCTGTGGATCAACCTGCTCAAGAGAAGGAAAAAAAGAAAAATGTGATGCAGATTCTCCGCCTTTAGTATTACTGCATCACATTGAAACTGAGAATGAGAATCAATCACAGGGTGCCTCTAATATATTAAATAAGGAAATGAAAGAGCTGTACAGAATTTTGTCTCATTAGGAATCGGAAAATGTTACTCTATGGAGAGCCTTAGAAATGGAACAGTTGAAATTTTAGATACTTAAGGGAAGTACAGTTTCATGATAAGAAGTTGAAAATTTTAAACAAGAGATGTTGACAGAGGTATACAAGATGAAATCAGAAATGTTAAAGAAGTTAGATCTGTTAGAATTTAATGAATTTTAAGAGACACAATTTTCATTTGTTGGGACTAGCGCTGCTAGTTGGTCAGGTACTTCACCTGATTTAATCAGAATGTTTCAAGCTATCATAGCTACCATGAGCAATATGAATGATAGATTGCAAGATCTTCAATGTAACAGTACTCCTTTATCAGTCTTGTTAGATAATCAGAATTTTTTTGTTGATCAGTTGACATCATGTGAACCATCTATTAGACATGTGATGACTCAGTTCACAGAAAATCTATCCTTGTTTATGGAAAAGGAAGAAAGACTTCATGAGTTTTTTAGAGTAAACCTCATAGAAGATATTCATATGACTCAAGAGACCAGGGATCTTATATTTAGGCTTGGTGATGGAATGATGAAAAGGCTGAGGGAGCAGTTGACAGAAATCAAGTCTGTAATTCAGAGTAGATAGACCATATCTTATCCCCTTACCAAACCTTGATTCTTGTGTTCGTCATGATTATACCTATTCCATGTACTCAATGAAAATTTTGATTCATATTATTTATTATTATTTGTTTTCCAGTAATTGTTTCGATATGCCAGTAATCCGTATTTAATTATTGACAAACAGTTAATGATATCACATTTACTTAAGCTCACTGCTACATTAAATGTGTTATATTCCATATTCTATTCTTATTTTTGATATCACAAAAGGGGGTGAAATTTGGATAAGCACAACATTTTATTTTTTTTCATATTAAATATTTTAAATTTTTTTCTGGAGAAATTAAGTTAAATCTAATATTATATTTATCTTTTCAACATTCAAAACTCTATGTAATTAATTTTTCATGTTAATTTCATTGGTTATTTTATGGGTTTTGTGATCATGAAAAGGGGTAGATTGTTGAGAAAGTGTTGTTTTCAACAATACATAATGTTTTTATTTAAAGGGGGAGTTTTTTGAAAACAATACTCTATCAATTTATAATAATTTTGATGCTCACAAATACCCTTAATTATTGTCTAATGATTTAATTTGTTAAGTGTGTTGCAGGAATTTATTATTCATTATATTTTTATTTCTGGACGAAATATTTAAGTTCTGGAACAATGAGGTTTAATTAATAAAGAATTCGCATAAGCGTGTTCTAGAAACATTGTTCATGCTCTACATATTCAGGATCTGCCTAAGCGTGTTCTAGAAACACTGTTCATACCCTACGTGGAGAAACATAGCATAAGGTTGAAATATAGTGTATACATTATGTGTTATTGAAAAATTATGGAAGAGGAACCCTACATTAATAAGGAATCGTACATTTTTGTTATTGAAAAAGTGTGGAAGAAGAACCGTATGTATGTTTTAAATTTTACGTTTGTTTCTCAAAAGTATGATTCACCAACCTTACTTTTGTAAATAACCATAAGTTCTTAGAAAATAATGGATCAAGTTCCTTTCATTTGAAAGCTTATAAAATTATGGATATTTCGTCATACATTTGAATGTTGAAGAGAAAAAGTATGGATGGAAAACCCTACGTTTGTGATCAACTATACATTTCCAACCCTACATTTGTGATCAACCATATGTTGACAACCTTACATTTGAAGAATAAATCATCAAACTTACGTTTTTTATCTACGTTACATTCATAGGATACATACTGTACAAATCAACCTTACATTTGGCATCAGAGAGTTCAAAGTCATTATTTTTATGCAATGGTCAGCAAGCTGTTTATTAGGCTGATTTCAAGTCAGATTTAAAGATGATTTTAAAACGTGTCTTTGGCGATTTCATAGCCATTTAAAGATCAAATTAAAAGGAGTTTTTCTTGGTGAATTTCAAGGGAATTTATCATTACTCTGTAAATTCAAATGTTTGAATATCATGAGTCAGAAGGCGACTTTTGTGGATCTACACTCTACAAGAGAAGTGCTCGACGTTATTATATAGATGTGATATTTTTTCAAACAAAATCACTCAGTCATTTTTTTATAAAAAGGAAGAAAAACAGAGACTATAAAAAACACGTAGATCAGCTAATTCAAGAGAACAACAAAGCTCTGTTTATTGAAGAAGAAGAATCATGATAGAAGATTCACATGAAGATCATTTTTGAATCTCCTACTACTGAAGTTGTGAGTTATATTTCTATATCTATTGTAACAAGATCTACTCAGAATGACTCTTATTTGAAGATCATTGTTTTTGAAGGCGACGATCCATCTACTATCAATTTAATTCTATTGCAATTGTGAAGAACAACTGGAAAGTATTTTCAAAAATACATATACCTTTCTTTTATATTTTTGAGTGACCGGATTCTCATACTAAGATGTGTAAGTTCTGTGAGTGAACCAGAAGTCTTTGTTTTTCCTTAGTTTGTAATGGTGTCAACTGCCTATACTCATTTGTAAACCGGTCTGTGGAAATGAGGACCAGATAGTGAAAATAACCAAGCTCGTGGAGTAGAGCGTTGGTGGAGTGGACTAGGGGCCTTCTGTTCCCCGAACCACTATATATCTTGTGTCTCTGTAATTTAAATTTCCGCTACATTAATTCTTCTGATTAAATTTAAAGGGCAGAACACAATCTCTCAAATATTTCTGAAAAGACACAATTCACCCCTGTTTGGTGTTTATCTTAATGTTATAAGATAATGGTATCTTAATTAATTTTTCAAGGGGATATAAAATGAATTATTGTTTTAAAATTGTTATTTTTTGAATAAATTATGATTTTATTTACATATTAAATTAATAGTATTTAAAAAATTATTTTCAAGAAATGGATTTCATTTTTGAATTCTACACTTAAAAAAATGGTTTGGGTGAATTTTTGGTATTTTTCTGAATTAGTCAATTTTTTATGAATAGAAAAATATTGTCATTTACCGTATATTTACATTATAAGTTAAATTAAATATTACTAGAATCATGGATGATTTAATCACCCTTTTTGAGAACTCACGTGAACTTTTTATTATTATGGTTCATATTAATTAACAATGTCGGTTGTCTTGAGGGAAATAATAAAATAATGAATAAGGTATTCTAAAATCACTCCTCTCCTCCACTATAACCCCCCCCCCCCCCTCAGTCCTTATTCTCTTAACTCCTCTCAAACCTTGTGATGCGTCTAAATTATACTCAAATCTACTCATAAGTTCCTCACTCATGTCCATCAACCCTTGTTCTCATAAAAATACCAAAACCTCTCCCCTAAAGAGGGTCTCAAAGAAGATAACTTCAAAAGGTAAATTCCGTTTTTCTTTTATTTTATTTTGAGTTATTTTCTTTTCTTTTTCTTTCCTCGCCTCCTTTCATCAAAATGTTATGATAAATTTGGTAACACAAAATAAATAAATCTTTTTTAGGATAATGGAATAATTTATCATCATCGCTTCTTTCCAAATATTTTATACTATAATTGAAAACACAATCTGAGATGTGTTAATTTATCATATTCAAGGATGATGGGTTTTAAATTTATATTACCATCTTCAATTATGGTCATAAAACCTTTTTTACTATTTAAACACACTATAATATATATATATATTTACTTTATTAAAGTTCTGGAATCTTTTTTACATATTATATTAATTTATAAATCAAAATGGGTTCATTGTGATCAAAACTGCATATTAACCTAAACAATTATCATTAAAGTTTTCTATTAATTCATATTACCTCCCAATAAAAAAATTAATTTTATAACCATGTAATATTCTGAATGATAAAAAATAAAATACAACTTCTATTCAAGACAAACATTCTCATCGTACTTGTATATATGTAAACCGGTCATGAATACCAAGAATGAAAATGCTCCCAAATAATAAAATTAAACCTCTTAATCGCATCAAGAAGGGCATGAAAGAAGTTAAAAAGGATATAATAAATCAATTACATAAATAATAGTTTTTATAAATAATAATTAATAAATTTAATTTGGTTATCCCTGACACTAAGATAAATTGAAGAACACCATCATACTTGAGGTAAGGGTTTTCTACCTAAACCTCCATTTTCATTTGGGTTAACTCTTATTCTCTAATTAACTCAATTAAATTATTATTTATTCATATTTACTCCACATAAATACTATTTTATGCTCTATATATGTGTACCAACCATAATCCTACTTTCATTTATGGGGATTTATATGTTTTAAAATGATATTTCAAAAATTCTTCCTGAAATACAAGCCTGATTCAAGGTAATTTCTCAAATTCTTACCTATTTTCAAGGGAAATCTATAATCTGTTTTTACCAACCATTTTCTTTCTAAAATCTCTATTTTATTATGAAAATACTATCTTACTTAACTTATTATTTTATACAAATATTTTTCCATGAGAACTCTTCTTTTCAAAGTAAAATAGTATTTATATCAAGAATTACTTGATGATTTTATAAGAGTATATTTATCTATTTCAACACACTTGTTGATTGTTATGTATTATTGGGATTAATATTTTATTATATTATCTACCATATTTAATTTAATGGTTTATGATTAGATTGACTATGGATGTTCTATCTTAAAACCATTCACCAGTTTACTCTAAATGGTTATTGTTTATGCTTAATGTTCAGGGAAATTTATTTACATTTCATATGTTAGTTTCAATATTAAAGTAAATGTTATTTTTGCTTATCCCCATACATATGAGTAACAAATTATACTTAGTAAGTTATAGGTGGGGCCCTCTATGACCCATCTATGAATTGATAGGTCTCATGAGACCAACTATTGTCTTGGCACGAGGTCTTGACAAAATGTTTATTTATGATCTTTGCATGAGGCCTTGATGGTATGGTTATGATGTATGGAATTATGAATTATGCCATTTTTAAACTAGTAATTTAAAGTTCCTGAGATTATTCTACTAGTAAAATACCCATTATTATTCTTTATTATGACATTATTTATTCATCTCTTATTCCTGCCATAATGTGTTCACGTTTATTTTTAAAGGCATGTGTTTTTAGTTATTCACCATGCCTACTGTTTATATTTATGACATCTTCCACTATATTACATAACCTTATTGTTCATTTGAGCTCACCCATTTCTTATGATACATTTTCCCAGGACATGAAGAGGTATATTATGAATGACATGTAGGGATAACCTAGGAGTTATGGATGTTGTCAAATGAATTTCTATATTGTATTTCCATTCAAGTTTTAATGTCGAAATTATGTATGTATCTAGTTTTCCAAAACTACTAAACTATTCTTTCCTTATGGATATGAACTTATTTTAATTGTGGAAATATAATTAATTAAGGCACTGGCTCCAAGAAACTGGGGTCAGGTCATTATAGTTGGTATCAAAGTAAGTTTAGTATAAAACATGGAAACTAGATTTATAAAAAGTATATTATGGAACAAAATACTATGATAGACATTGAGGATAATCATATAATAACATTACATAATTTTGTTAAGGAATAGTGTATGTGTATCTCTCTATAAAATACATCCATATATTGATACTACAAGTGGACATGGTTTTGGCATATATGTACCTCAGAGTAACGACTCTGACAAGGAGTTTCGATCTTGACCCGGGGTATCCTGGTACATGATAAGGGGCCTTACTACGCCCCTAGTTTGAAACTCATACAGGATATGATTAGGTTGATTCAGATTTTCTATATAAGCCATTATGAAGGATTTAAATGTAATGTTTTCCTCAAATAAACCATGTTTATGATTATGAGACTAGATATGTATAGGATTTCAATTTATGATAAGTATTTTCCTTCGTTGATATTATAAATTATGATTCATTACCAAATATAGTGTGTAAAATAATTTAGAAATGGTTACTAGTGGAAGGAATGGAAACTTCATGAATGTGCATATCCCATGTTGGCATTTCCCTCTGATGCAAGATAATGATGTGGTTTCTGGTTCAGCAAATGGTTCTGAGCAACTTATAACTATACCGACATAGCTGACTCAGGTAAAATAACCTTACCTGTATGCAGCATTCGGATCCACAATTTGGAGTATCTATTTTAGATCGTTTTATGCAGAAACAACCTCCATCATTTAATGGGACTAGAAACCTGTTTGTAGTAGAGTAGTGGATAGGTTCATTAGAGAAGATATTACTAACCATGGGATGTAATGAATGGGAGAAGGTTGTCATGTTGATTTATCCTCTATCAGGATATGCATATTAGTGATGGTATTTAATTCAAAACACAAAGTCAGAGGAAGAAAAATATAAAATGGAATGGAGGGATTTTAAGGAAATATTCTTCTAAAAATAATTCCCTCGTGAACATCAATCCTATATGGAAAGGATGTTTCTGATTCTGATTCACAAATAGGATGAAAATGTTGATAATTATGAAGCTAACATCACAAGGATATCAAGACATGTCGTGGACTACATATGAAATCCAAATATCAATATTGGTCAATTCATTGATGGTTTAAAACCAAGCCCTTAAAGGGATCCAGTCTCCCAATTTTTCTCATCATATGAAGATATAGTATCATGTACAATCAAAAATGAAAATTAATTCTCTATGTTATATGATTCTAAGGGAAATAAAAAGAATAATTGGGCTGCTGAAGACTCTAGAAAAAAAAGGAGATGTTGAATAAGGGAAGAGCTGACCTTTCACCTTGTGATAATTGTTGGAAGAGACACCTTGGTACATTCTTAAAGGGTATGGGTGTTTATTAAAAGTATTCAGAAAAGGCCCACCTATACCAATATGGTAAGAGGAAGAAAAAATCTACCAATGTTCAATGATACAATATCATAGAGAGGGTACATTATGAAAATTATTGTCCTAGGTGTCAAGGAAACATTCCCCAAAGATGGCCAAGGGAGCAAAACCAATCTTATAAAATCACAACTGCTAATATTGAAGTCTCTAATGATGATTTGGAAGGTACTTTAATAATTTCCTCAAAAATAGCCAATTATTTATTTGATTCTAGACAATGGAATTCTTTCATATCATCCTTATATTCAAAGAAAATTAGATATTTCCAATTTTATTTAATAAGGGGGTTTTTATTCAAAAATCCAAATGGAAGTATCATTGAAACAAATATGTGTCAGGAAGTCCCCATTATGGCACATGAATGTGCTTTATCTATCGAGTTTATCATAATACCCATGTTTTTATTTGATATATTCCTCGTTATGTATTGGATTTCGAATCATGATGAAAAAAACTATTGCAATAAGAAGGATGTTACAATTTTTAATTATGATATAGAATCCTGAAACATTAGAGAAGAAATGTCACCATATAATTTTTATTTAGATCCAACCTTAGTAGATCTTCCGAAAGAAATTATTGGGGATGATGAGAACTCAATATTTATGAGTGAGAAAATAAATATTAAAATTGAGTATGTATCTATTGTGAAAGCATATATTAATGTTTTTTTCTATATATTTACTAGGACATCCTCTAGAGTGGGATGTTAAGTTCACTACATATTTAATTCCTGGTTTGAGGCCTATATCAAAGGCTCTGTATAGAATGGAAACTATAAATTATTAGGATGAAAGAAAAAACTAGAGGAATTTTGTAATAAAGGATTTATTCTCCCTAGTGTCTCTCCATGGGGATCCCTTATTCTTTTAGTTAAGAAGAATGATGGATCTATGATGTTCTGCATTGAATATAGGGTGATCAATACTATAACAAAAAAGAACAAGTATCCCCTACCTTGCATTGATGATTTATTTGATCAACTTTATGGAAAAAAATTTTTTTTGAAGATTGACCATCGATATGGATATCATTAGTTGCGAGTGAGGAAGGAATATATTCCAAATAAAATATTGTGAACCAGGTATGGAAATTACGATTTTACATTAATGCCTTTTGGACTGACTAATTCCCCCTCTGTTTTCATGGATTTACTTAATATAGTTTTCAAGGAATATCTTGATGACATTTTGGTGGTATTTATTGATGATATCTTGGTATACTCAAAAATCTACAATGATATTCAAAATAACTTGAAAATTACTCTAAAGTCTCTTAGAATTATTTAGTTATATGGGATGTTTAGAAATTTTTCATTTTGGCTTCAATCAGTTTCTTTTCTTAGACATATTGTCTCTAAGGATGGAATATTCATTGATCCTATGAAGGAAATGGTTGTTCAGGAATGTACTACACCAACAAATATAAGGGAGGTATGTATCTTTATTGGTTAGAAGGTTATTATCAGTGTTTTATTCAAAACTTCACCTGTTTAGCCAACCCATTAACCAAGATTACTCATAAAGGGGTTAATTTTTATGGAAAAAATAATGTGAGGAATGTTATGAATAATTAAACATGATATTAGTGAATGATCTGATCCTAACTCTAGTATTGAGGAATGATGGGTTTGTGATATATAGTGATTCATTAAATAAATGACTTAGTTGTGTCTTTATGCAGAATGATAGAGTTAATGCCTATGCTTCAAGTTAGTTAAAAATTAATTAACAAAACATTCTTACTCATGATCTTGACTTATCTTCATTTATATTTTCTCTAAAAATATAGAGACACTATCCCTATAGTGAATGATATGAGATATATACAGATCGCAATAGTTTGAAATATATCTTGTCATAGAGATAACTCAACAAGAGGAAAAGGATATGGCTCGAACTTCTCAATGATTATGATTGATCAATACACTACCACCCAGGAAAGAAAAATAACATAGTTTATTCATTGAGTAGGAAGGATCTTGGAGTTTTAAACAAAATGAGTACTGAAAGGGATCCTATATTCATGGATCTAGTAATGATAGATATGGGAATTATCAAATAAGGTGAAACACTATTACATTTTCAATTCATTTCCTAACCCTGTTTATTAGAAAGAATTAAATGTTCGCAGCCTAATAATGAGAATCTTCAAAAGAAAATTAGTGTTATGGATGATGGGAAGTTGCAATACTTCGTATATGAAGATGGAATTCTTAAATTTTGGAAGAGTCTTTGTGTTCCAGCAATAACCAAGCTAAAAAGAGAGTTATTGGGAAATTCCCATAGTTTGAATTTCTCTATAATCCCTAGTAGCACAAAAATGTATAGAGATTGGAAGGAACATTTCTACTAGGAAAATATGAAGAGGGGTATTACGGATTAATTAAAAAGATGTTTAGTCTGTCAATAGGTGAAGGATAAAAGACAACATCCTATTGGTGTAATGAAACCTATACCAATTCCTACGTGGAAATGGGAAGACATCACCAGTATTTTGCTACTGGATTTCCCAAAATTCCAAGAAAGAATGATGTAATATGGGTAAATGTGGATCGACTTGAGAAATCTGAAAATTTCCTCACTATAAGGGAGGATTTTCCACTAGAGTTCCTTGGACGAATCTATATCAATGATGTATTAAGACTTCATGGAGCACCTATTTCAATAGTGTCTGATCATGATCCCAAATTTAAATCAAAATTCTGGAAAAGTCATGGGAAAGACATTGATACTGAGCTTAGATTGAGTACTAATTATCACCCTCAATCTTATGGGAAATCAAAAATAATGATCCAAACATTATAAGACATGTCGAGATCATGATAAAATAATTTTAAAGTTATGTGGGATTATTATTTACCTTTGGTGGAGTTTTTGAAAAATAATAGTTTCCATTAAGGAATTAAAATGGTACTATATAATTTATCGTATGGAAAGTGATATTTTACACCAACATGTTGGGATGAAGTCAGCAAAATGAAGCTTTTTGGTCTAAATCTTATGGAGGAAAAAACTCTATTGACTATTAAAACCAATATCAAACAATATAAATGAAGGAAAAAAGATATATTCTGATAATTGAAGGAACTATTTTTTATTTCAAGTAGGAGATCAAGTTTTCTTGAAGGTATCTCCATGGAAGGGTGTTATAAGATTTGGGAAGAAAGTGAAACTGAGACCTCAGTACATTGGACGTTATGAAATCATAAAGAGAATTTGAGATATTTCATATCTTTTGGCTATGCTGCCTAGCCTATCTAAAGTACAGAATGTATTCCATGTCTCACTGTTGAGAAAGTACATGCCAAACCCAACGCATGTCCTCACATCTGAAGGTATAAAATTGGAACCTGACTTATCCTACTATGAAGAGCCTATCCAGATTCTAGACACTATATAATGGGTGATGAGGAATCAAATGACACAATTAGTAAAGTTACATTGGAAAAATAATATAATTTACGAAGCAACATGGGATATTGAGGATCTTCTGATGAAGACCTACACAAATATTTTTACGAGGTAACATTTTGTGAATTTTGAGGATGAAATTTTAGTTAGAAAAGAATGTAACGCCCCAAGGATTTATAAATAAATTTAAAACTTAATGCATGAAATATTGATTCTCTATAAAACACTACTTTATTATAACCATCCTGTAAACATATTTTTTCACCTTTGTGATTTGAATTTCAAAAAACTGACATTAACGGTTGAGTTCAGTAAGATATTTAGAGTCTGAAAAGATAAAATTAATTTTTGGTAAATAGTAACATACCCTTATGAATTTTAATATGAATATTAATATGACCATCATGAATAGTAAATCATATTATTATTTTATTGTCTTAAGGTTATAAGATAATGACATATTGATTATGTTTTTAAGGTGATATAAAACGAATTATGGTTTTAAAATTGTTATTTTTTAAATAAATTAGTTTTTATTTATAAATTAAATTAATTGTATTTAGAAAATTATTTTCAAAAATAGAGTTTATTTTTTAATTTTACACATAAAAAAGGTATGGGTGTATTTTTGGGATTTTTATGAAATAATTTAAGCCTATTCTAGTACCAATCAACCAACCCATGTAGGGTGTGAGTTTAACTCAATAAGTCACTACCAAAGACATCTAAAACAATATCCAGTCTATAGTAGTGTTTATAGCTTTATAAATAATTAAGATTAAATGTGAAAAGTAAATAAATGTCACATTAAGTATTCTTAATTCAACCACATAATATCGTATTTGGCTTGTTTTTCTGTTTAAACCATGCATCGTGGGTATATTAGCATTTAATCATCCCATGGCCTTTCATTATAAAATTTAATTCCAATTTCATTCATGCATAGGGGGCCTAGAAAAGTAGTTTGGAACACAATGGGTATGTGGAACATCATTACCTCACCACAACTCATTTTTACACACACACACACAGATATATATATATCTATATATATATATATATATTGAGGTCCTAGAGTAGTAGTCTGGTACCCCATGGGTACCTTTAGAATCAGTCCCTCACCCAAAACGTGTTTTCCATGTTTAAGTATTAAGGGCCTATAGAAATAGTTTAGCATCTCATGGGTATTTGGAGAATAAATCCTTCATCCAAAACTCATTGGTCAATCATTCACAAATATCATATATATATATATCGAGATTCAAGATAATTTACCTTCTTATCAATCATTCACATCATGAAGAAGCATTTAATTTATCAATAATAACCACGGTTATTTTACTTTAATATAAATGGATAACATGATCAATTCCCCATTAATCCATCCATCATCAATTAATACACCTCCCATTAACCCTTCTAGTTTCAACCAGTCAAACCTTTAAATACCATTATCAAACATGAAATAAGGATTTAGTTTTCTTTTATAAACCCAAAATTTCCCCTTATACATTCCATTTATCATCATTTCAAGGTAATTGGAACACACCATGGTTTTCCATCCTGCTCTGTCTAATATTATCCAATAGGTCCAATGGGATCTATAAAGGGTCTCACAATTACATGGGAATCATATCATTTTTTTAAATTAAACACAATTTCACAACATTACAATGGAACGGTACACTACAAATATGAGATCGCGATCAATACTATGTAAATTAGTAATTAGATCACTTTCCTTGGATCATTGATGAACACTCACCAAACTTTATCCATCAAATCGATGTATAACGGTCAAATTCTCAATGGTGGAGAAGATCTGGTACCAAAACCTAGGATCAATATCCAATGAAACTATATCCATTAAAACATAGATACTCCCCATTAACAATAGGAGTATTCATCCCTCTACAAAGGGAGAGATATATTGGAGAGAGAGTAATCAAAATAAAGAATATATCACTTACCAATAAGGAGTCTATCATTCTACAAGTTCTTAGAATGACAAAGAAATGAGTTTGAGATCCCAGAAATCCTCTTAAGAGCCTCCCATAGAAAATGAAATCATATTATGTTAATTATGGGGGATTAGTGATATAAATCAGGGGTTTGTGAATTTTTATTTAAATTTTTGGGGGGTTAAAACCTGCATACATAGTTTTTCGAATGGGCTGAATGGTCTGAAAATCAGTGCGCTCTAATATTTCAGCCCTACTATCTGGGGTGCATGGTTTCTCCTAGGTGGGGAATGGTTTTATAAACTGTACACTAACAATGAAAACCCCATCATTCCAAGTGTGCATGGTTTGGAGGCGATGTCCATACTGTTTTTTCAATAGTGTATCCATTTCTAGTGGCTCAAAATGGGGCACACGGTTTTTAGGGGTAAATTGCACAGCTTTCTCTGACCATGAACACTCCAAGGGCTTACAAAATTCTCAAAAATCACTCAAAACAACCCGAAAGAAATACCCAAAAAAGAATGATTAAGAAAAGGGTAAAATATTACCTTAAAAATGTATGATACATCTCCATAAAGTGCATGATCTTAAAATCACCCCACTTTATAATAGCTCATCCTCGATCTTCACTCCTAAAAATCACTAAGCTTTAAACATAAAAATGTCGGGCCACTAGGCCCACATATCTTATTCCCTCTCCAATGCTTCCTCTTTAACATGATCATGTTTCCATATTAATCTGACTAATGTAATATTCTTTCCCCACAACCCTTTCTCACTATTATACACAACACAAATTAGATTCTCCTCAAAGGACGCATCAACATCAAGATCAACATCATCAAAGTAAATCAAATGAGAAGGTTTGGGGTGATACAACTGAATTTGTGACACATAAAAAACATCATGCATAACCATATACCTATGTGGAATATCCAAATGATATGCCACTAGTCTGATCCTCTCCACAATCTCAAACTGTCAAAAAAATCTGGGTAGCAACATGCCCTACCTTTTAATACTATAGTTTCCCAGTATCATCGACACCTAATAGAATAAACGATCACTCAATGTAAACTCAAGAGGTCAATGATGTTGATTAGAATAAGGTTTCTATCTACTCTGAGTTGTATCCATATGTTTCTGAATCAATTGGATCTACTTTGATATCTCCTACATGAGACTCTATCCGGACAACTCTAACTCACCTAACATCATCCATCATAAAGGTGGTCTACATAGCCTATCATAAATCAAATTATATGGTTCCATATGAATTTTATCCTAATAACTATTATTATAAGTGAATTCATCATGTCCGAAGTGATTCTCCCAAGATCCAAGAAAATCTAAGATGCATGCCTATAGCATTTCCTCTAGCACCTAAATATTATGTTCTGATTACCCATCTATCTATGGGTGATAGTCCGTAATCAAAAACACCTTGGTATCCAATGCCTTTTATAATCCTTTCTAGAAGCACATATAAAAATTTGAATCAAATTATGAAACTATACTCTATATAACTCCTTTCAAAATGACTATCTTCTATACATACATATCCTCCAACTAATCAACTATGGAAGTTTTCTAGATAGGAAATAAATTGACTAGTTTTTTCAATCAATCCACAATCACCCATATCATGTAATTTTATTGAGGTATCCTCAGATTTCCCGTAAAAAAATCCATGGTGACAAAATCCCCCTTCCATTTCAAAATTCACAATCTTTGTAATAGGCCACCTGGTCATTGATTCTTGGCCCTCACCTACTGATAGGTGTAGCATTGTTTCGCAAAACCCACAATCTCCCTTTTCATGCCTAGCCACACATATTTTTGATGTATGTCATAGTACATTTTGGTCAAACCTGGATATCCCAACCACTTTGAGGCATGAATCTCATGAATCATATCCTCACCTATACATTTACTCATAATATCTCAGACTCGAACATAAATGATCTCATCCTCATCTATGGTCTTGCCAAGAGGTGGCACCACGCCTTCAAAACTATCCCTCAATGTCAGACACTCTAGGTCATCATACTACATTTCATTAATCTAGATCCAAAGTGTAGAATCAACTAATAAGGATACAAGTTTCATCCATTCACACTCCTCTTAATCATTCACATGAAACCTAGTGAATAATGAAATCATTTTCCACTCACAGTTTGACTCCTGGACAACTTGTGTCCATCTCTTCCAGCTCAAAGTGTCAGCTACATTGTTCCCCGTTTTTAGTGCATAGGATAGCTCAAAATCATTTTATATCGTATACTCAACCCTTATCCACAAGAAAATATGAAAATATAATTTTGAAAATATATATTTCAATTTTTTTATTAGTATGGATAGTAAACGATTAGACCTATAGGTAATGCTTCCAATACATTAAGGCATAGACTGTCACAACCAACTCAAGATTGTGCATAGGGTAATTTCATTCATGTTTCCACAAATATCACAACTCATTTTATATAAATAAATATCTCCTAATAAACATTACTTCTTTTTCAATCCCAAACACATCACAAAACAAGGTATACTCCTCTCCTAGCATAGATAGGATCAATATTTGTGCTACAGTCATGTGCTTCTTCAACTACAATAAGGAATATTCACATGTGATTGACCATTACAAAATGATTCCCTTCATGGTCATTCCTGAAATTGGTGCTTCCAAATGGTAAAAATATTGGATGAATATATGACAGTAACCTACTAAACCCATAAATCATCAAATATTAAAATAATTCATAGGTTGCTGCTAAGAGATAGCTAACTGCAATTTCTCTGCGTCCATTGACACACATTCCTCATAGATGATGTGACTTAAGAAATGTACCATTTCGATCCATAATTGACACTTAGATATCTTGTAATATAGATAATGCACTCTTTGTGTACTTAGGATTATTTCAATATGTCGGGCATGATCTTCATGAGTCTTGGAGTACGCCAAGATTTCATTGATAAAGAAAACCAATAATTGATCCAATTATGGGTGAGAGACTCAGTAAAACATAGTTATAAATGTATTTAGAGTGTTTTTTAACCCAAATAGAATCATTAAGAACTTGTATAGTCTATACATACTTCAAAAAGTAGTCTGCAGTATATTAGAATCTCTAAATATCAACTGATGATACCACGATCTTAAGTCAATATTTGAGAATACACAAGCTCCTCTAAATTTTTCATATAGATCATCGATACATAGAATAAGATAATAGTTCCTAACTACCATATAGTTAAACTTCTAGTAATTAACACAAAAAAATAAATGGCCCATCCACCTTCTTATAAAATAAAACTAGTGAACCCCAAGGTGATGTACTCAGATTGATAAATCCATTATCTATCAATTATTACAGATGAGTCTTAAAATTTTGAAGCAATGTTGGTGTCATTATATATGGTGTGATAGAAACTTGATAATCTATACGATTTAGCTCAATTACAAACTCAACATATTTCATAGGTGGAAGAACTAAAATGTCCTCAGTAAACATGACCTGAAATCAGTCCACTATGTGTGGAAAGAAACATTGATTCAGACTCCTTTCATCCAAAAAATAGTTGTAACTAGGGTGGTGGGCTCCCCCTGTTACTGATGAAATATCACAGCATGGCCTTCTAGGATATCCTATTCTCAATGATAGACATAGTTGTCACCCTAAAGAGAAATATTTATTGGTCATCTAGCAGAAACCACAAATACTATAATGGAATCCTCCTTTAGGTTCCTCTTTGAAATGAGAGCATAATTCACCATATCAACAAACTTCTTCAAATGGAAGATATTGACCTAGGACTTAATATCCCTTTTAATTCTATCTTGAAAATATTTCACAATAGTTTCTTTATCTCCAACCAGATCTATGAAAATGTTTTGAAAGTCTTTGAAGTGACTAGAATAGTCCATCATGGACCAACATCCCCAGGTAAACCACATAAACTCTTAAACCCTCTCTTTTCTCAGTGTCTTAGGGTAAAAGTACTCCATGAATTATCCTGGAAGTCCTTCCATGACATTCCCTCAAAGTGATCATCTAGAGAATGAACATCCAACCAATGCTTTTCTTGGGCTCATAACATATAAGTCACCAACTTGAATCATTTATCTGTAAAACTCTCTAAATGATCAATAATTTTCTAGATACACTCAATATAGAACTCATCTTCCTCAGGTCCACCCTCTCTGGTGAAGGTCATAGGGTGATGCAACTGGAACTCCTATGCTAGATCAGGTATATTCCACACAACCTGCTCTCGGTCTGTTTCAATGAACTACAAAAAGTGAAGTTATCTTGTAACTTCTCTCTATCCCCTTCACTCAAAAACTATTGGGGAATATTCTCCCACTACTAGAGGTACATTTCAAATAATTAAATCCTGTCATCCTACCAAAAACCCTCATTGGGGAGGCATGTATCTACAATTCCAAACACATGTATTAGGAATCATAACACATGATTAACCCATTTTAACAAGATTGATTCACATTAGACCATAACAATTCATAAAGAAAACACTACCTTATGGTCAAAACCATGACACTAACACAACCTATAACAATCTGTAACCTAGACTATGGAAAACACTTGGTAAACACTCTTTTATAATTATAAGGTTCTCATCAACCACCAATTATAACCATTATAAATTACTACTTTTGACATTTTTTAATCATAACGCTTAAATTATTTGGAACAAATTATTTTAAAATAAACAAATAAAGAAAAGAATTTTTATTTTCCCAAAACCCACTCATAACTAGATTTTCCATGTTTTCCTAATATAATGCATGTGGCATAAATTACATTGTGCCTAGAATAATTCATGTATGTACTCAACTATCAGTACCCCAATCTTGTTCACGACATGACCTTAGGTGCTCCTACCCATATTCCAGAGGCTGTCAACTAGAAGTTAGGGTCTAATATATAATTTTGGGAGACTCTACCCTCATTATCAAATTATCAAAACATTGGAAATCAATATGTAGTATAAGAAATATACAACAATAATAAATAATAAACCAAGCAACACATGATAAATCCAAAATATAAAAAATGAACAAAAAATAAAGCAGTAAATATGCCACTACATACAAGTGTCAAGTGTCTAATGAAACCCCGAAATAAATACACCATAAGAACTCCCAAGTGGGTACCAACATCATGTCTGGTTCTCTCATCCATGCTTCATCCCAAATCCCAACTCATCTATCTAATATATGACTCTTTTCTTTATCCTTTTCCCACAAACATGAAGTATATTTGGGTACTAATCGGGCAACCTGAGTAGGTTGTAAGTACAACAAAGTAGGCCACTGCCAACGATATATAAATCAATATCTAGTCTATAATAGTCTATTTAGTTTTATAAATAATAAAGATCAAACGAAAAAATTAAATAGGTTTCTCATTCATTATTCATAAGTCAGCCACATCATACCTTCTTCAGCTCATATCATAGTTTAAACCATACATCATATGGATAATATAATTTAATCATTCCATTGGCCCTCATTATATAATTTAATTCCAATTTCATTCGTATATATGGGGATAATGTAGAATTTTGTCACTCCATGGGTACCTGGATCATCAATCCCCCACCCACAACTCATTTTTCACATTTATATATATATTGGGGGCCAAGAGTATGATTCTGGAACCCAATGGGTAATTGGAGCACCTATCCCTCACCCACAACTCATTGTTCACAAGCATGCATCGGGGGCCTACAACACCAGTATAGAATCCCAGGGGTATTTGGAGAATCAGTCCCTGACCCATAACTCATTGAAAAATCATTAAAAAATATCATATATAAATATATATATATATATATATTAGGGTTCAATATCATTTACCTTATTGTAACTCATTCATATCATGGAGGATCATTACATATATTAATCAAAACCATGGTTCTTTTAATTTAATCACAAGTGATAAGAAGAAAAATTCCCCATTAATCCATTCATAATTAATTAATTCACACCTCATTAGCTCTTTAATGTTAAACTGGTGAACCCTTTAAATCCCATTATCAAACATGAAATAATGATTTAGTTCAATTTCAAAAAACTATAATTTACCCTTATACATTCCACTTATCATCGTTTCAGGTTAAATGGAAAATCCCATGGTATTCCATCATTCATGGTCGAATATCTTTCAATGGGTCCAATGGGATCAATGGAGGGTCTAATGATTACATGAGAATCAAATGATTTTTCTAAATAAAAAGAAATTGAAAAATGTTGTAGTGAAACACTATGACTAAAAACATGGTATCATGATCAATAATAGGGTAATTAACATTTATACAACTTACTATAAGATTTTTTATGAACTCTCTCCAAACCTTATCCCTAAATTTTATATAAAATGGTAAAATTCATAATGGTAGAGAAGATCAAGTACCAAAACATAGGATAAATATAAAAAAAAGATCCATTAAAACCTATATCTAAAAAAATGGTAGGATTCATCCCTCTCTAAATGATGAGAAATATAGGAGTGAGTGGAATCTAATTAAATAATAGGTTACTTACCATGGAGGATTCAATACTTCTACCGAATCTTCTATTTATAAAGAAATGAGTTCTAGGAGCCTAGGAATCCTCTCAAAAGCCTCCAAGGGAAAATGAAATCATATTATTTAAAGTATGGGTGATTAGGGATATAAACTGGGGGTTATGTAATTTTTAATTAAATTTTTGGGGGTTTAAAAATTTGCATGCATGGTTTCCTAGATTGGTTGAATGGTTAGACAAACCTTGCACCTCTACCGTTTGGGGTCCTCTATTTATCCTATGTGGGCACATGATTTGAAAAACCATATACCATCCATGGAAACACCATATAACCAAGGGTTCATGGTTTTAATGGGGTGAATGCATGTTTTGGTCAACTGTACACCCCTTTCTATTGTCTCAAAATGGGGCACACCGCTTCCTAGGGAAAACCAAACACTTTTCTTTATCCATGAGCTAACCATGCACAGCCACATGGGATTCCAAAATTCTCCAATTTCACACAATACAACTCCAAAATAAGACCAAACCAATGTATGATCAAAAAAAGGTTAAAATATTACTATAAAACAAGTATGATACATCTCTATCAATATCATAATCTTACAATTGCATTTAGTAGTCATGGTCCTTTAAAAATTCAAACCAACCCATTTTTCTCATATTTAACTATTTTTAAGAGAATATGTACTTGAAATTTTTTTTATATTTATATATGTCACATATTTTACCATATGAATAGTGTATCTATATCTTTAAAGAAAATATTACAACTGACAACTCAAGATCATGAGTCAGATAATTTTATTCAGGGATAATTAACTACCTTGATGTATAGTAAACCACACTATAATATTTCATAAGTAAAATCCCCAACACATTATTGGATTTATCACTAAATACCACAAATCCTTCATTCCCAATGGTAATTTTAATACTAGTGTATTGAAAAATATCATCTTTAGCTCAACAAACATGTCTTTACATTAGTTTGACCATGTAAGATTGACTTCTTTATGATTCAAATTGGTTAATGGTCTATCAAATCATGAAATTATTTTAAAAAGTCTATAATTATGACATATTAAGACAATGAAACTATATATCTCAATTATATTCACTGGTTGGTACCATTCCCTAAATTCATTTGTCCTTTTGAGATCAGAATATATTTCTATATTGGAGACAATATGTCTAAGATATTTTTTTCCCTAGACCAAAAATTGTAATACCTTGAGATTTTGGAAAATATTTTTCTCTAAATTAATACAAAATTCGATAATTTATTACACATGAAAAAATAAACTAAAATGAGCTATGAAATATTAGATTAATATTATTATAAAAATATATGAATAATAAAATCTCAATAAAATAAAAATAATTTTATTGATTATAAATCAATATAGATTGGATTTGGAACACATAAAATTTTAAAAGGTATTTTTTCAATAAAATTGGGTTTCCTTTATATATATTATATTTCAATTTAAAATTTATATTTTAGAATTTTTGAATCTTAATTTATAAAACATTATGTTCATTTTTGTTTCATCATTCCAAGATTATATTAGGATGAATATTTTATATTTTTATAAAATAACCGATTTTATGTGAATAGTAAAAAATATTGATTTTCCAACAATATCACTTTTATGAAACTATCATAATACAAGAATGAGTCAAAATATTTTGAATTTTATTATATAAAATATAGTTTCCTAAAGTGAAAAAAATTATTTTAAAATACCATGTTGAATTTATAAAACGCATGTTTAATTCTCTGAAAACATAAGTAATAATTTACACTAAAAATTATTTTTATTCACTTATATTAAAAATTTGTTTTCACCACCTGTAGAAATTTAATATAAAAAAATTTATTGAAAATTTTATATCACAATTTTCATATTATGTAATATTTTAAATTTCATTTCTAGGCATAAAAGTATGATTACTTGGATTATACTCAATTATCATCATTAGGGTAAAATAATTATTTTCAAAGAATTGTTTCATTAACAATGTGGAATTTTTATCAAATAAAATAAATTAAAAACTTCTCAAAAATAAATTTTATATAACGTTTAAACCTATATATAAAAATATTAAAACTAATTCAATTGGTAATTAATAATAAATAATATGAAGAACACTTCACGGAAATGAATATTTTCCAACAAAATAGTTTTCTATGTGATAAATGTTTTAATTAATAAATTAATTTTTAATTACGTAGAAATTGAATTATGTTATATGGATCCTAAATTATTTTTATAGAGTCAAAAAATTTATGAATGTTTAAATTTTATATGAAAAAAATTATAAATTACTTTGTTAAAAACTAATTATTATGGTAAAAACAAATAATGGTATGATATAAAATTCAAGTGGTAAAAGGATTGAAAAATGATTCAAGTATGTGTTAAATTGAGTGTTAGAGGATTTTGTGACCTAATATCACCTCAAAATTCATTTTTCCCAGTTCTAAATCCATTGAACCTTGAATAGGTCCATTCCATCATCAAAAATTCATGGATATTTATAAAAGTTCCATTTTATTCACATATAAAAGGGAACTGATTCTATTATATTTCTACACCGTTTTGAGAGACTGAACTATAAAAATATCCACCCTAGTCTCTCTATATCACCCTAACCACTTACTATAATCCATAATCATTCTAAAATACCAAGATAAGGTTCCTTAAGGTGTTACCTAAGAAAGAATATCCAAAGGGAAAGGTAATGTTCTCAACCTAGCTCTCTTACTTCTTTTCTTCTTCTACCCTCTAAAATATGTTATATAAATGAAAGTATGATATAGAAATATTTATTAATATATTGAATTTTTATTATAATAATGGATTATAACTCATTTAAATTCATCCAAAACAATTCAAAAAATGATAGACGTCATCATGCATACTTGCAGACTACCACCTCCATGAAATACATGCTCTATTTATCCATTACCATATAACATGAATGAAATTAAAATATATGTAATGTATAAAAATTATATTTTTCATATTTTTCATATTTTTTAAATATAATATTAGACATTATATAGGTGTTATTAAAACTAATAAGTCATAGTTAGTATAACCAACAAAAAAAACATTTTGAGGGACCTTTCTTAATTTGAGCCCATTTTGGGTAAATCATTTAGAACAATATAAATTTTATTTTAATTGAATAATAAAATAAATAAACTTTATAATTATAGAGGTTATGAATCTATTATACAACAATACTAACTATAATCAATATACCAAGAATGTTTCAAAGAGAATATCCAAACCACCTCAAGTAAACAACATAAGAGAAACTATTAAATAACTAAATAACACATGATAATAAATAAACCACAAAAAAATAAATATAGATTAAAAAATTAATAATATATTTTTTAAGATATTAAATTTATTTTTTTTGGAAGTTATACAGACAAGTAGAATGAATCAATACCCATATTAAGAGGTTTTTCATCTAAATTTTTCTTTATTGAGATATGATTTGTATTAACTACCTATTTCATTTTTTTGGTGTGTATATATTTCCATATAATTTTTTTACCATACTTTTCATGCATTTTTCATTATGTAAAAACCCATAACACGGTCTACCTTTGATGGTTTATCAATTATAAAAGTAATTGTAACATCCTAGGTATTTGTAGAATAATATTTTTCCTATCTATTAATATTTAGGAATTAAATATTAAGTTTACTTAAAAGGGTACTCTATGTATGATATCATACTCGATAATCAATAACATGTTTCTCCTAAATCTTATGTTTCACACAACATTGAGTTATACAGAAAAATAATATATTATTATTATTATTATTTTAAATGGTAGTTAACCCCTAACCATTGTATTAGTGGAAATGAACAAAACTAAATAAAATATTATTACACATCTTTTTTAAATGTTTTTAGATTTATCCAATAAATATTAGAGGCTTAAAAAGATAATTAATCTAATTTTAAGCATAAAATACTCTAATATTTTTAAAAGTTCGTTTAACCGCCTTTTGATGGTGAATCATTTTTAAATATAGTTTTTTTCTCTTTTAAATTTTCTATTTGATAAAATAAAAATATTTTTTGGGAGCGGGACATCAAATTTTAGGTTTTTTGAAATTTTGTATTTTTTTGATGAAATTCATATTTTAATGAATAGTGAAAAATACAAAATTTTAATTCAAACATACCTTTTCATCTAGTTTATTTAAAGAGTTAGGTTATCCTTTAAATTTGTGTTAAATTTAAATTCAATTATGTTATTTTCAATTAATCCATTATTGGTCATTGGAAGTAATTTCAAATTGAAGTTTGATATAAACCCATGTTAATATTTTGATGGTTTTAACTTTTAAAAAACGTGTATTCTCATTTTGATAACGAGAATTAATATTAAATTAATTAATATAAATTCTGTGTTTAGAATTTGGAAAAATTCATTCCATGTTTGGAATTATAAGTTCCAAATTATGTAAATAGGTCCCTTTTATTTTTGGACATGATGAATAATAACATTTGTAATTATTTTTATTTACCACAATTAAAAGGTAAATCATTAAAATGATGTTAAAAATAATATTATAAAAATATAAAAATATCCTAAAACATTTCCTAATCCTATTGGATGAGATATGTCCGACCAATAAAACCCTTTCAATGAAAATTTGGCCTTTGGACGCCTCTTGAGTGTGATTATGAGAGTTATATATTTTAATTTAAAGTAAAGTAAAATATGTTATAAACTTAAATATTCATAATAAAAAAATTAATATTGATTTATATAACTTATATCTTTGACTATAAATATTCATTAAAAATATAAAAAAATTCCTACATCATGATATTTTATTTATAATTGTTAAACATTATATAATTAAATTTAATTTTGACACAATGATGAAGCAATGGTTTCCTTATCAGTGAATTAATAAAATAAATAATGTTATAAATATTAAAATAAAACATATATGACATAATTTATGTCACCCATGATTTTTCAAGGTGAATATGACATTTTATAAGACTATTAAATGCTTTTTTAAATTAATCTCTATGTTTAGATTTTATTAAAATTCAATAAAATTAATATTGTAAAATTTGACATAATTGATGTTTTATAAAATAGTAAATTATTAAATTATTTAAAAACACTAAAATTATTTTAAAATAACAAAGTGATTGTGATAAAGTTTAAAAGTTCGTTAAGTGTTCAATTATATGATATTTACCCTATATAAGTAAAATCTAATGTCACAAACTGAATCGAGTCCCTCTCAAAACCACACCAAACCTGACCAATAGCAAGGCTCGAAGGGAATTCCCTATCCCCACAGGCTGGAATAAGTTCCCCAGTATCATAAAAACAGGATTGGGAATGATTTACCTGAGTTTGGATTTATAAAAAACCAAAAACATAATAATATAGATCTGAAAATTCATGCCAAAAATCCTTAAATAAAATTCAAAACTAAATAAATAGGTTTAAACATGACACAAGAGGTCCTCACATACATAAAATCGGCGTCAAAACAGCCCAAGAAACTCCACACAACAAGGGTTCATCACCCAAAAGTCATCTCCATAACACCGCACCATGGAAAGAAACTAGCAACCAAAACTGACATCACTCAGGACTTTGCCTTGACCTATGTCAAACAGGATCAAGTCTACTTACTCCCAAAGGTGTAAGTAGGGTGTGAGCCTAAACCAAGTAGGATACCACCAAAAAGATTCCATATGATAATAATTAAATGATAAAAAGCATGAAAGTTTTAATAAAAAAGAAATGGTGGCAAAAATTTCTAAAGAATGAAACTTTTAAAAGTAAGGAATTTTAACCGGGTGATTTTCAAAGAATGAACACATTTAAAAAAACATGTAATATACTGAAAATTCCATCCAAACACACCCCAATTTAATGATAAAAACCAAAGAGTCAATGATCAATAATCTTAGGAACACGCCAGGGTACTAGTTAGTTTTGGGCCCCATGTACCTTGTATCTCAGTGTAAAGTAACCATATCAATATTTGTTTCATGCATGTAACACTAGTAGGGAACTTACCCAAAACATAGTGGTCTCCAAAAATCATCATTAATGTTTTTTTAGTGTTGTCAATGTCAAACTTTCTATGTGAAACTGGAACCAAATTACTCTGTATCACTAGCATACCAGTACACACTCATAGTCAATGATATTTTTTATTGGATTAAGAAGAAAAAAAACATAACAAGAACCCTACCTCCCTCAAGGAGGATGAAAATGATGAAGACCAAGGCATCCCTTTGGACAATACTCTTTCACTAAATAGGGAGAGAGTCTAGATTATGGTAAACCACTAGACCCTCTTATGGTCTTCCCATGCGAGCCAGCACATCCGCAGCAAAGTTCGTTTCCCTCCAGCTGTGATGTATCAATTGACCTTGATTGGTTTCCATAATGCATCTGCAAATAATGTAGGTCAACTCCAAGGACATAAAATGTCTCCCTTGAATAGCCTTAACAGGAACATCGGAATCTGATTCAATCTCTATCACATGAAAGTCCATCCTTTGACAAATCCTCAAACCTGTAAGAAGTGCCCGAGCTTCCGCACTGAGCGAGTTACCAGTACTATAAAAGGCACTGAATCCTAGAAAAATAGATCCCCTAAATTCCCTCAGAACACTGCCACCCCTCATGATTCCGTCTGAGTAGGAACCATCCACATTGAGTTTGAGACCAATGGAAGGAGGCTCCTATTTAACCCACTGTCTGCATACCCTATTCTGAATGCAGGAAGCACTAATGAGATTGCCAATCATGATAGACGTTTGGAATCCCTTAAGAATCGACACCAACTCTACAATGAGGGATCGGGACCGCATCTTCATGAATAATAACGAGCGACTAGAGCCAAGCCGGACATGGTCGTGGGCCTCCCATATAGTCCAGCATATTGAGGATAAGATAACGATACGCACCTTGCGCTCCATGATTCTGCTTTCAGATCCTCAAAACCAAGATGTTAAGAAGCCCTCTAAGGAGAAAGAGTCACCATCCATGCATGGGCGGGGGGAGAAAAATGACCAAAGATGCATATCCGAAGAACTCTGAAAAAATAAGTGAAGCATTGTCTCCACCTTCGGATTCTCACAGCAAAAGCATCGATATGCCATTGAAATTACCTTCCTTTGGATATTATCATCAGTCGGAATTTCCCTGTTTCTGATTCCCCAGATCAGGAAATTTATTCTAGTAGGAATCTCAGTGACCCAGGTGACCGAAGATCCCTCATCTGAAGCAGCCTCTTCATGGAGAAGACATCTATAATCCCTCAAATTAAACCTGCTCGAACTCGACCTACTGAAACAACATTTATCGGCAATATTGTTCATCACAACACTTTCAAATACCTCCATCTGAGTAGGGTTCAGTATCTTTTGGATGAGTCCATAGTGCTCTGAAGCTTCGTTGAAGGTAATGTTCGGAGAGGGGCATCCTGGAAAGACCAGCTTCTCGCCCGAACAATTTAAATCCCTGAAATTGATATCCCCTTTACCGATGATCCATCGCGTATGATTTTCAAGATGCTCCAAGTGAGAAAACATGTAGCGCGCCAGGTTCGAAGAATGAGAACCGTGATCGCCAAGCGCTCGACCAAAAAGAGAACTGAAAAATTTCTCCCAGAGAGACTCCCCAACTAGAATCTCCCAGGCTAACCATCCATGCATGCCCAAGATGGCTTCCATAATATCTCAGAGACCAACACCCCCTTCCGAGATCGGTTTTTGCATGCGAAGCCACGAAGCCCAGTGGAAGCGCCTCGTTCGGTTAGAGTCTCATAGGAATGAGTTTAGAATTGTTTCCAACTTCTCCACAACACCTTTCGGTGGCCCATAATGCAGTTCAGAATATCATGAAAATGCAGCATCTTGACACGGCCACTTGAGATCGGGACACCAAGGTAGAGGATCCGTAGTTGCCTTTAAAGACAGTCAACAACGCCTTGCTGTCTGCAATCCATGGTGTATATTTCTCATTTGATGTTTTCACAAAAAATCCATTTAAGCCCCCTCTTTTAACACTCATTTCATACCAAAACTCCACAAAAATAGAATTGAAAGAAATAAAACATTTTAATAAAACCATTTCTCCACTTAGAAAAAACCCCCAAATGATACAACATAGGATAGCCATAAAACCCCATTTTTACATAAAAATTCCATTTTAACATCAGTCACATAACAAATTCCACCAAAAATAACTTTCACAGAAAACAAAATGAAGGAGGAGTATACTAGAAATATAAATCAAGCAAACCTAACTCATCTAGTAGTTCTAACACATGGAATCACCTACCACAAGTACCAAAAACACCAAATATGTGTGCAAAAGTTCAAACGCACCACTGCTACACCACAAGGGAGTTAAATAGACCAAAAACCACAATTTTAGACCAAGAAACCCAAGATAAAACCCTAGGTTTGAATCCCTACTTGTGGAATTTTATGAACTTCTAGAAAAAATGGACAAAACCCTAGGAAAATGGGAGGAGGAAGGAAACCCACTTACTTGAGAGATCTTGAATAAATCTCCCCAAATACACCAGTAGATTAATTTTAAAACATCCAAAAAAATTGATGTTCTAATAAGGGTGAGAGGGTCAAGTGGGAACTGAAATAGGGGAAAAAGAGTAAACAATTAAGTAGTTATGAACAAAACAAGTTACCTTTTCAAATCTAGAAGATTTGAGAAAGATTAAGAATCTTTTCCCTAATCAAAAATGACAATGAGATCCAAAGATGGAGAAAAGATCATGGGGGTGCTCCTAGGGTCTATGGGCTTGAGTAGGATATTGAATCAACTGAAAAATATTAATGATTGCATAATATATAAAGTATTTTTAAAAAAAATTAGAAATGGGCTCGTATATTGGCTCAATACCCTAATAAATAACCCAAAAAGAACATGATTACGGACTCATAATGGTTCCAAATGGATATGGTTGTTTTAATATGTCAGGGTACACCAAGTGAGAAGTGGAATGGGTAAAAAATGTTGAAACACGAAGGAGTTATAAAACAAACAAAATAAGTTTTAAAATCTTGAAATGGGCTCATGGTTTGGCCCAAATCACGATGAAACCCCTCCCCTCTCCAAAAATACATTGGAATTCCCCAAAATCCACGAAAGACTAGAAATTACATGAAAAATACCTTTAAAATAATTCATTTATGTGACAATTATCCCCTCCCTAAAAGACCTTCTGCACTAGAAAGTCATCATGAAGCCTAATCAGATAAGAGAAATGGAAACTGTTATTCATCCCAAGACTTCCACTATCATGTCTCATGATCATCATCCCCATACTGCTAGAGGAATCAAACCAGAGGAATAGTCTTCCCTTGAAGAACTTTTTCTCATGACTCCACAATATGCAATAGTCGCTCAACCACAGGCAGATCATTCTTTATATAAATCTCCTCTCAATTCAGCACATGTGATGGATCCGGGTTGTACTTCTTCAGTTGTGAGACATGGAATTCATCTTGGATAAATGTCAACTTAGAAGGTAAAGCTAACCTATATTACATATTTCTAATCCACTCTGTATTATCAAAATTTCTGTCATACCTCGGTGCTAGCTTTCCTTACTTTCCCAGACAATGATGACCCAGACGAGGGGCCACTTTTAAAAACACCTGATCACCTAGTGAAAACTCTAGTAATCGATGCCTATGATCATCATATGATTTCTAGAAACTCTAAGCTGTTAATAAACACTTCCTGATCAACGTGAACTTCTCATATGTCTCTAGAACAAGACCCATCCTCAAAAATGAGGTCTCACCTACCTCATCTCAACATAGGGGGGAGCAATAAGCCCAACCATAGAGCACCTCAAAAGAAGCCATTTGGATTGAGGATTGGTATCTAGTATTATAAGTGAACTCAAAAAATCCCAAATATCAATCCCAAGAACCTACAAAGTCCAAAACACATGCACAGATCATGTCCTCAAAGATTTTATTCGCCCGCTCTGTCTGACCATCAATTTGAGGATGGTATGTTGTGCTCATTTTAATTTTTGACCCCAAGGCCTTCCGAAGGACTTACCAAAACCGAAAAGTGAAATGGGGGGTCTCTATCTGATAAAAATGTTGATGGCACACCATGAAGCCTTACCACCTCCTAAAAGTAAAAATGGCCCAACTCATCCACTTTAGTTGTATCATTGATCGAAATTAGGTGGGATGATTTGGTTAGATGATCAATCACCACCAAAATGGAATTATTACCCAGAGGTATATGAGTCAAGAAAATAATAAAGTCCATGTAAACCTCTTCCCCCTTCATGGTAGGAATGGGTAATGGCTGGAGAAAACTAGAGGTCCTTTGATGCTTCTCTTTCACTTGCTGACATGTATAGTATCTTGGAACAAATTCAGATATGTCACGAATCATACATAGACACCAAAATTGTTGACACACATCACAATACATCTTGGTGGCACCAGGATGGATAGCCCATTGAGACTGGTGGCAATCATGCATCATAGTATTTCACAGATATGGCGGAACAGCTAATTGACCCTTGAATCAAAAGATTATCTTGGAGGATGATGAATAATCCGAAGACATCTCCCAACAATGAAAAAAATTCCTTGACTGTTGAAAAATATCATCACTGGGATGTTCTCATTAAATCAATTCTATGCGAGAAGGATTCAAATGAAATCTCGCCAAAAATACACCTCAACTGTGCTCCTCGGTCTCCACATTAATCTGAAAAAAATCCCCATTAGTGTCTACTCATCATTGGACTTCCTCATGGATTGAACTGGTACATTTGTTCTCAAATAATCTTCCAATAAATTTCCCTTACCCTAGGTATAGACAATGTCAAAGTTAAACCCCTATAAGAACTCGATCTAGCAGCACTACCTCAGATTTAGATCCTTCTGTGAGTAGATGTAGGCCAAGATTTTGTGATTAGGGTAGACCAAAAACTTCTCCACAAAAAGGTAGTGATGCCATTTCTTCAAATCAGGAATCACAACTACTAAATTTAAGTCATGGGTAAGATAATTCTTCTCATGTGGTTGGAGTTAGTGAGAACCATACGCCACTACGTGATCTCCCTGCATAAGCACACACCCAAGCCCCATACTTGAAATTCCGCAATACACCACATACCCCTTTCCAGATTTTGGAAAAATCAGCACAGTAGCGTTAGTCAACCACCACTTCAGCTCCTCAAAGGATTCCTAAAATTCTTGGGGAAATACATACTTCACCTATTTCCAGGTGAGTGCGGTCATGGGCAATGCAAGGCAATATAAATCCTGAACAAACCGCCTATATTAACCAACTAGGATGAGAAGACTCTTGATCTCAAACAAGTTCTTCAGCTTCTCCCATGACGTAACCACACTGATCTTTTTTGGGTCCACCAAAACCCCCTTCTTAGAGATTAGATGCCCTATAAACCACACCTCCTTGATCTAGAAGTTGCACTTGGACAGCTCTACATAAAGGCGGTGATCCTGCCAAGTTCCCAACATAATCTAAATATAATTCTCATGCTCTTCCTCACATCCATATTAAACTAGGATGTCATCCTTGAATACCACAAAAAAGAGTCTAGATATTGTTGAAACATCCCATTCATGAGTTCCATAATGACCACTGAAACATTGGTCAATCTGAAGGGCATGACCAGGTACTCAAAGTTGTTATACCTACTTCAAAAGGTTCTCTTCGAAATATCTACCTCTTTCACCCTGAATTGGTGGTAACCTGAATTCATGTCTATTTTTAAAACTGCATTTCCCCCTTCAACAAATCAAACAAGTCATCTATTTTTAGCAATTGATATATTTTTTTTGAAGGTTTCATTTTTCATCTTCTGGAAATTAATACACAACTAGAGGGATCCATCAGCCTTCATTGGAAATAGAATAGGAATGGCCCAAGGAAAGATTCTTGGGTGAATGAATCCTTTGGAATCTAAATTTTCTAGTTGTATCTATAATTCTCTCATCTCATTGGGGGATATACGATATAAGGGAATAGAAATCACATGTGCTCCCAGTGACAAATCGATTGAGAACTCCAAGTCCTGCTCTTGGGGAAAGCCTGAAAAATCATCTTGAAATACCTCTAGGAACTCATCCACTACATGAGTTAACTCATTTTTAGGATCACAACTGTCAGCCTCTAGCATGATAAATAATAAATGTAAGATATGATTCCCCAACTCGGGGAGTGTAGGTCCCGCACGACCCGACCGAAGATCCCATTCCCCAAGAAAAACCTTCGCACTGCCATCAAGTGTCGTGAATCTCACCATCCACCTTTAGCAATTGATCTTTTATTGAAAGTGTACCCACCAATACATGTCAAGTATTATATCAAATAGATCCATATCTAAGACCAGGAGGACCCACTCCATCTCAAACACTAACATGGAAAGCACACATGATGGGAACCGGACACCCTACTCATTTTTCATTCCTAGCAGCGTCACCAACTCCATCATGAAAGAACAAAGCTTAGTTAGAAAATTATGTGTGCTCACAATACAAGTAGATATATATGAATCCAAAGCACCAGTATCGAAAAGATAAATAGCTATAGATGATTCAATCAAAACGGTACCTCAGACAGTCGATAGCCCTACATCTGATCCCACCGGTTTCTACTCCATAGCGTAAAGATGCCTCGCCTCTTCTTGAGAAAAACCACTCAACATTTTCTCTACCCTTAATTAGATATACCCAGAAGATGATCTGAACCTACCACCATGGCCACCAAACCGATATCCCATTCTTCTATATGGCTCTAGCTGAGCTGGCACTCCCCTGGAATCCATTGATCCTACACTACTCTAGAGTGGATGTTCCATCCTGAAAAAGCGCTACAAGTGTCCCATACCTCCACCCTAATAATAGGTCATCAGAGGAGATTTTCATGCTAGTCAGATGTGACCTATCCTCCCACACTAGTGGCACACGACGTACCTTTCATCATAATCCACTGAAGAAAACTACCTGGAACTTTTTCCAGAGCTACCACCTCCCTTCTTCCCCAACTCCTATCATTTCCTTTTATTATCAGAAGAACTACCACATCCCATTATTAATATTGTCCTAGAGAAACCATCCCTACCCTTCTTGTCAATCTCCACTATACATGCCTGATAAACCACTTATGCATAACTTTTTAGTTTGATCAGGATGACCTGGGAATAGATTTCTGGTCACAAAGCCATCTTTAACTTATGGGCCTTAATATTCTCATTGGAGACCATTTTTTTACATAATGGACCAATTCAAAAAAACGTTTGGTGTACTCCATCACATAAATATCCCCATGAACAAGTTCCATAAACTCTCCTGATAGAGCATATGACAAACCTTTAGGGTAGTACTGGTCATTGAAGACCACCTTGAAGTCTTTCCAAATCATCTACTCATGATTCCCAGCTTGAAGCACTAATTTCCACTAGCTTAGGTTGGGACCCTCTAACAAGAAACTGTCTCATTTCAGCTTTACCTCCTCAGGTGTGTCCAGGAACTCAAACATTCTCTTAATCTATTCGAGCCACTCCTCCACATCCTGGGGTTCTGTGATACCTCGTAAAGTAGGAGGCATGTTTTTCAGAAACACCTTGGATTTTGGCTCCCTAGGACCAATATAATATTCTCTAGAAGTTTCGAGAATAGGATCCAGTCCCTATACTTGAGCTTATACAGACTGAAACACAACCTCTACTAGCCTCTGATCAAGTGGTGAGGGAGAACTCTCTATGACCTCCTCCCATGGGTGTATGGGAGCGTTTTGGGAGGCATGTTGCTACAAAAAACAACAATCATGAGAGAAAAATTAGTAAAAAAAATAACATCCAATATAAATAATTCAAACCCATCACAACAATGAACTAAACAACCACTTCACTCCCACTTGATATATACATTTTGTCTGCAGCCCGCCCGTCCCACCTAGAAGAGAAGTCAAACAAAAAATCCGAACATCCCACGGTGACTCAATGTTTGTCACCAGAGTTGCTGGACAGGCACCCTACTCATAACCAAAGCTATGATCCCCAATACTCCTAGCTCCTCTCTTTCCAGACTCACCCTAAAATAATAATATTACCCAAAAAGATAAACCTCCTCTGATACCATTTTTTCCCGATCTAAATATGTTCGCCATCAAAACTGGCAACAAATGCATTTCATGGAAAGGCCCAAAGGGTGTTCCCTATCTCGACGGGCTGGAAAAGGTGCCTGGGTATCATAAAAATTGGATTTCGAACAATTTACCTGAGTTTGGATTCATAAAAAAAACCAAAGAAAACAATATACCAAATGTAAAAACTCATGCCAAAAAAGCCTTAAATAAAATTCATAGCTTAATAAGTAGGATTAAAAATGACACAAGAGATCCTAAGATACATCAAATTTTCATTAGAACATACCAAGAAAATAAAAAGTACAAGGGGTCATCACCCATGAGTCGTCTCCTCAACACCACACCATGGAAAGAAACTAGCAACCTGAACCGCCATCACCCAAGACATTGCCTTTACCTATGTCAAACATGATCAATATATATACACAAAAAGGTGTAAGTAGGGTGTGAGGCTAATACCAATAGGATACCACCAAAAATATTCTATATGTTAATCATTACAATATAAAAAGTGAAAAAGTTTTCATAAACAATAAATGGTGGAAACAATTTCTGAGGAATGAAACTTTTAAAAGTAAACAGTATTCAAAGGGTGATTTTAAAATAATGGACACATTACAACAAAACATGTAAGATAGTGAAATTTCCATCCAAAAACAACCCAATCCGATGATAAATACCAAAGATTCAATGAGAACTAATCTCTAGAATACCCCTAGGTACTAGTTAGTTTTGGGCACCATGTACCTCGTATCTCAGTGTGAAGTGACCATATTAATATATGTTCTCATGCACAAACCACTAGTAGGAAACATACCCAAAACCTATTGGTCTCTAATCATCATCATTATAGTTTTTTTAGTGTTTTCAATGTCAAACTTGAGAAGTGAAATAGGGACTAAACCACTCCAGATCACTAGCATACTAGTACGCGTCCGCCGACCTAGATACTCAGGTTTCCCCTTTTATGATCAAACAATTTCAAAATGTTACCAAATTAAATTTTAACATAAAAACATCAGTTGTTTTCATACACACTCAAAAAATTAGCTACACATTCTTTTCATCATTTATACAATTCAATAAATCATATAACAATTTCAAGGCATGTAACCTAACATTGCACTGAAAATCCAGTTAAAACCCATATTTTAACACCAATTTCATACCTATACTCCACCAAAATAGAATTAGAAAAATAAATAATTTTAATAAATCCATTTTGTCACTTAGAAAACACACCCCAAATGATAAAACAGGGATGGCTATGGAAAACACCCATTTTAACACAAAAATTCCATTTTAACATCAATTACTTATCAAATGCCACCAAATATAAATTTCCCACAAAACAAATGAAGTTGGAGTACGATAAAATTAGTAATCAAGAAAATATAACTCATCTAGTTGTGTTTACATATGGAATCACTTACCAAAATTGTCAAAAACACCAAATCCCTATGCAAAAGTTCAACCGCACCACCATCGAACCACAAGGGAGTTAAAACAGACCTAAAACCACAATTTTAGACCATGAATACCAATATTAAACCCTATGTTATAATCCTTACTTACTGGACATTATGAACTTCAATTAAAAATGGAAGAAATTCTAAGAAAATGGGATTAGGAATGAAGGAAACCCACTTACTTGAGAGATCTTGAATAAATATCCCCAAATATACTAGTATCTAAATTTCCAAATAGACAAAAATGAAATATAGATTATAATAAGGCTGATGAGGTAATGTGGGAACATAAATGGGTGGAAAAGAGTAACAATTAAGGAGTTATGAAAGAAGCAAATTACCTTTTCAAATCTGGATGATTTGAGAAAGAATGAGAGAATTTTCCCAAATCGATGATGAAGATGAGATCCAAATAGGGAGAAAGGAGCATGGGGGTGCGCCTAGGGTTTGTGGGATCGATTTAAAGGTGTAATCACTAAAAAAATTTAAAAATTGAATAGGATATAAAAGAAACATTTTTTTAAACTATAAATGGGCTCACGGGCGGGCCCAATACCCTAATAAATAACCCAAATCCATCATGATTTTAGACTCATAATGGGACCAAATGGATATCACGGTTTTAATATGTCAGAGGAGAAAATGTTAGAAGTATAATCGGTGAAAATTTATGGAAAAATATGGAGTTATAAAAGAAACAAAATATGTTTTTAAATCTGGAAATGGGATCACGGTTTGGCCCAAATCATGATGAAACCCCCCTTTCTACATAAAATAAATGGGAAACACCCACAAAAAAAAGTAATACCATAAATTAAATGAAAATTAAATTTAAAATAATTCATTTATGTGACATTTAAAGTCTCTTAATAGTAATAATGTTTTTACCATAATTAAAATTAAAAGAGAATGATTAAGGGTAAATCGAAAAGATAAGGTTTAAAATAAAATCTATATATGTATAAAAATTATTATATGGGAGTATATAGAAATTTCCTAATTTTATGTTCTACATATATCATGTTGTAATAATTTGGATTAAAAAAAATTATATTAATGTAATATATTAAGAGTTTCCAAGGGTGCCCCTCCCCTCTCCTATCAAAAGGTACCCTCTCTTCTCTAATACTCACACTTCCAAGCCTTTTGTTTCAGGAAATATCTACCCAAAACCATTCCTAGAATCCATACCCGCATTATTGAGTCCTTATTTTTTGGCATAAAACCCTTCTTTGAGGTGTTAATTTGTTCTTCAAGGGTGATCAATCGAAGAAGATGTATCGTTTTCTTTAAGTATTTCAATTTTATTTCTTCTTCTACTTCCTTCATGTGTCCTCCAACCATGATGAAATAATAAATCCATTATAATCAAAACAATAAGATGTAATTATGTAAATATAATCACCTAAATCCATCTCTACTTCCATCAAATGGTAATGTAATTGATCGTTCGTGTGTACGTGTGGATAATCACCTCCACAAACTGATTTAGTTCATTTTTTATTTCAGCCTATCAAGATCAGTTATAATGATGGAATTAATATTAATATATGATATTAATGATATATTTATCATTTTTGAAGAATAATATTTCAATTATTTTCTTACCTTCCATGCACATAAAAATAATAACATCATTCATGTGTACTTGTGAATAGTCACCTCCACGAAGTGATGTGAATCTTTTTTATTCACCACGTCACTTGTATAATATATATAGGTATATTTAAATTATTATTATTATTATTATAATAATATTATGATCATTATATAAATATAAAATAATAATTAACTTATTTCCATAATGATCAGTGAAAAATGAAAATGTTACTCATCTATACATACAGTCTACTGTCTCAATGAATATAACATTGTTAATTTTTTTGTAACCATAATTAATGGTCTGATTTAAAATGTATGATTAATGTATAAAAGTTATTATTGTATTATTAATACTAATTTGGAGATGATGGATGTATGACCACATGGACTAGTTACATAAAAACAATGTTCATTTTTTACTCAAATACCAAATATTGACAAAAAATCTGATATGAACGTAAATAATTATGTAATTAGTATAAAATGGTAATAATTGATATGAAAGGGAAAATAAAATTTAAAAAGGTTCTAAAACAAGAATAAATTATCCTCAGTTTATTATTCAAGAATATAATGACTGTACGTGATGATTGAAACTCAAGGTAAGGGAATTCATCTCAATATCCTTTCATTAAGGCATATTTTGATGTTATACACAAATTTATTATACGTAATAAACCCCTTTAACTTTTAATTTAATTCTATAATTTTAAAAAGGATTCATTTCATATGAATCATTTTACTAAATGAAAAAATAAATATTTTGAACTTATGTGGCGACAAATATGTTTCTGTTGTTATGACCATTTTTGATATTTGGATTTCTCTACAATCCACAATATTTTTAAAAGTAAAATAAATACCATATTCTATTTTCAGGTGTTTTGGTAATGAAAATGGTTTTGATAAATTTATTTTAACAATATCTTGAAATTATATTTTTCAATTGTAATATGGGAATGTTATTTTCCCTTTATGCTTATTTTATGTGTTACAATTATGTTATGGTTCTTGGAAATTATTTATGTATAGTTGTGGTTATATGATAATCTGAGGGTTTATGAGATCGTTATATCTCTCCAATGCATTGGGTAATGAGATAGAGTTAAACAATAAGGATTCTCCTAAGAGATTTAGGGAATATATTGTGATGGGTATTCCAAATGTAACCATGAAGGTTACTCCCAATGTAGCTATGAAAGCTACAATGTAAGTATGAAATGGATGCCACAATTTATTTTATGATTTATGATTTCTATGAAGTTTTCATAATTCTTATGAACTCATGGGTTTATAAATATTCATAGACTAACGTTTTTTTTCTTTATTTAATCACTTATTGATATTTTATGCTCATACAATGTTTTTAATATGTTTTCATAGGGTATAAGGATGAGTAAGAGAAAGGAAAAAGTCAATTTTATTTTTATCAAGAAAATAAATCATGGTTTATTTATAAAAGGGTTTCCTTTGGTGAAAAAATGCATACTATTTTTATAGTATCTTCTTGTATGATTATGGGATGATATGTATTAATAATGTCTTAATTCTATAAAACTCTAAACCTGAAAATATCGCCAATGTGAATTCTTAACATAAATCAAGATTATGTAATGTTTAAGGATGGGGCCATATAGTTGGTATCATAGGTTGGTTTAGATAATTTTAATTGTTAGGATATTGTTAATAGAATATCCATTAATTATTTTTATTTTATGGTCAAATTGAAATGATAAGAAATTTTAATATTACCATGTTGATTTCTCTAAGATATGTCTTTTCAGAATGGTTTTTCACAGAGGAAATAGAGAAACTATGTTGGGATGACATCCAGAGGATAACAACCTTCCAAATCAGCAACCTGAGATGGTTATAATCACAACTGAATAGTTTTTTGTAGTGATTTAATAGTTGACTTAGTCTATAAATGGTGGTGGTATCCATGTGCGAGATCATCGAGATCAACCACAGAGGAACATGTCGTTGGTGGATTATTTCATGAGGCAATATCCTCCATCATTTAGAGGATCATCTAACCCTATGATAGATAAAGAGCGGATTAAATCCCAATAAAATATTTTTTTAGTCATGGTGTGTTTCAAAAATCAAAAGGTTAGTCTTGTTGTTTAACATTTTGAAGGTGAATCCGATCAGTGGTGTTCGATAGTTAAGTATATCTGGGATAGTGAGGATATTGATTCTCTTAATTGGGGAGCATTCTAATGTATGCTTCTTGAGAAATATTTTCCTAATTTGATTTGACTTATGATGGAAAAACAATTCTAAAAATTGAGGTAGGAGGATGACTCAGTGGTTTTGTATTAAGAAAAAATCAATATACATTCAAGGTATGATCGAAATTTCAAATGGCATATTGATAGTAAAATCAATTGTTTTTACTCGCGATTAAAGCCAATGTAATGAAGGGCATTGGCTTATCATGAGTTAAAAATTCATGAAAAACTTTTTCAATGTGTAAAGAATGTGGAAATGGAATTTTCCGATGATCATGTGTTCTTTGACAACAAGAAGAATAAGAGGTTAATATGGTATACCAAAGGGAAAAATTCTTCATAAAAAGTATGATGATATGAAAATTAAGATTAAATTTTTTGAAAATTGTGGTAAAAATTACACCTGAGAATGACTTTTAAATTATAGTAAGTGTTTTGGATGTGGTAAAATGTGGAATAATGCTCGTAAATACACAGAAAAGGATAATGTAAAGAAAAAATATGATATATAGTTACTGAAATGTTTTAAATGTAATTAGATGGGTCATTATGAGATTGAGTTTCCGATGTATAATTTGAATGACAAGAAGCAGTAAAACTATAAGGAAAAAGGTGTGGTGAAATACTCTACAAATACGTCATTAGATGTTAGGACATTAAATGAATTTGTATCAGGTAAGGTTTTTTTCAGTTAGATTATACTAATGTGTTATTTGAATCTAGGTCTACACATTCTTTCATTTCTGAGAAATTTGCATGCAGATTGGGAATTCCATCTCATGAAATGAATCCATAACTTATGGTAAAAATACCTGGGGGAAAGGTTGACACAAAAATAAATTATAATAATATTTCATTCATTATCCTTGAAAATATTCTACATGAAAATGTTATTTTTTCCTATATTAGAGTTTGATATAATTCTGGGTATGAATTGGATTTTTGTTTGCCATGATAAGATTTATTTTAGATATAAATAATTTCTTTTCAAAAATACTTTCTATTTGTGTACAAGATTGAACACTTACCATTGATAACATATCAGGAATATGATAAACTAGAAAAATAGGAATGGAATATTACCTTTCAGATATTATTAAAAACAGAAATACATTTAAGATTAATGATACTCCAGTGGTAAATGAGTATATTGATGATTTTATAGATGATTTTCTAGGTATTATTCTCGATCAATAGGTTGAATTTAATGTTTACTAGGTTCCCGATGCTAATCCAATTTTAAAATTCCCTTATCGAATAAATCAATTTTAAATTTTTGATTTAAAGAAGTATTATCAAGAGTTATTAGATAAAGATTTCATTCGACCTATAACATCACCATGGGCTGATCCTATCTTGTCTATTAAAAAGAAAGATAGTTCAATGAGAATTTGTATTGATTATTGGGCCATTAATAACATCACATTTACGAACAAGTATCCTTTGCCTCATATCTGTTATTTTTCTGATCAGATCCAAGGAGCTCAGTATTTTTCAAAGTTTGACATGAGGTTGGGGTACCATCAATTTAATGTAAAGGAATCAAACATTTGGAAGACCATGTTTCATACTAGATATGTCCATTATGAATTTGTAGGTATGTCATTTGGGTTAACTAATGCACCTGTTGTATTCATGCAACTTATGATTAGAATATTCCATGAGTTATTTGATAAGTATGTGGTTGTGTTTAGTGATGATATTTAAGTGTATTCTAAAATTAAAGAGGATCATGGAAGTCATTTAAGGGTTGTATTTCAAACCGTAAAATAAAATAAACTATATGGGGTATTCAGCATGTCTGAGTTTTGGTTACAACAAATTTCATTCCTTGGTCACATTATTTATAAAGATGGCATAACTGTTGATCTTACTAAAATAAAATTTGTCAAAGAATGGCTATGAACCACGACTATAAATAAGATTTGTAGTTTTCTTGGTTTAACAGGTTATTATTAGAGGTTTTTTGAAAAAAATTCATGATTATCTAGCCCTCTGACTAAGTTAACTCAAAAATGTTTTATGTTTATCGGGACAAAATAATGCGATGAATGTTTTTTGGAATTGAAAAAATATTGGTTAATGCTCCAGTTTTATTACTGCTTTCCAAAAATGGTGAATTTTTTTATCTAAAGTGATTCCTTGTTAAAAGGAATTGGTTGTATCCTAGTGAAGAATGATGAGGTAGTTTCTTATGCTTCATGTCAGTTGAAAACTCATCAGTTAAATTACAATACACATGATTTGGAATTAACTGTTATTGTTTTTTCTTTAAATATTTATAGGCATCATCTTTATGGAGTAAAATGTGAAATATATACTAACCATAAAATTATAAAGTATAAATTTACTCAGAAATAATTGGACATGAGATAGAGAAGATGGATATAATTAATCAAGGATTATGATTACACATTTCATTATCATCCTAGAAAAGAAAACAAAGTGGATGATGATTTGGGCCATAAAAGTAATGCTACATTAACCATGTTACATTTAGAACATGACCCTTTGATAAATGATTTGATGAACTTTAGAAGGTATGTTTTTTGTGCTGGAATTTCCTCTGTTTTATTTTTGGTTTCATTGTAGTTGTCTCTATCATATGGAAATAAGAAATCATAGATGGAAGATAGTGAGTTGTAGAAAAAGTTATAGTTGGTTCATAAGGGTAAGTTACCTAAATTTAACATTGATAAAGATTATATTTTAAGGTTTGGAAAGAGATTATGTGTGCCTTATGATTCACAATTAAGAAAGAGCTATTATGTGAAGCTTACAGTTCTTTGTTTTGAGTTTATTTTGGCAATACTAAGATGTATAGAGATCATTGGGAGTTTTACTGAGGGGGATACAATAAAAAGGGATATTGATGACTTTAATATGAATTATTTTACTAGTAAACATGTTAAAACTAAGAGGTAGTTACAGAAAGGGATGATTTAACCTTTTCGAGTACTAAAGTGGAAATGGCAAAATATATCCATGGACTTTTTAGTGGGATTACCAATGACTTCTTGAGGTAATAATGTGATATAGACTATTTTTGATTGATTGAATAGATCTTATAATTTTATTCATATTCAAGATAAATTGTCTCTAGATTGCCTTTCTCAGTTTTATAGTCAGGTTTCATGGGGTTCTCCTCACCATTATATCTGATCATGATCTCAGTTTCACTTCTAACTTTTGTAAAGTCCTTTAGAAGTCATTGGGAACTAAATTAAATTTTAGTACATCTTTTCATCCTCAATCATATGGGTAGTCAGAATGAACAATTAAAATCTTGTAGGATATGTTACATGCTTGTTTAATGGATTTACAAGGAATTTGGGATCAACATATTTCTTTGGTTGAGTTTTATTATAATAACAATTTTCATTCCACTATACATATGGCACCATTAGAGGAATTATATTGAAATTGGTGTCGAACACCAGCTTTTTGGGATGAAGTAGGTGAATGGAAGTTGATGGGACCAAACTCGGTATAAGAGATGTTAGAAAAGGTTAGTTTTTTCTGAAACACATGATAACATCTTAGAGAATATAGAAAAGTTTTGTGGATAACTGGAAGAAGGATCTTTCTTTCAAGGTAGGTGATCATGTCTTTCTCAATGTTTCTCCATGGAAAAGTGTGATGTGTTTTAGTAAGGAGGGAAATATGAGTCTACGGTTCATTGGACCCTATGAAATCCTAGAGAAAGTTGGACCAGTAACCTATAGAGTGTATTTAACTCCAATTTTATCCTTGGTTCACAATAGTTTCATGTTTCAATGTTCAGAAAGTATTTTTCATATCCATCTCATGTTTTGAGTCCAGAGGTAGTTCAGTTGGTAAGGGAATCTTTCTTAGGAGGAAAAACCAGTACAGAATCTTAACCACATAGAGAATGTGTTTTGGAATAAAGTGATTCATCTTGTAATGTTTTTATGGAAAACCCATATGATTTCAAAGGCAACATGTGAATCTGAAAAGGCTACGAGGGATAAATACCCCCACTTCTTGGATGAGTAAAAGATATTTTGGGGATGAAATTTTCAAAATGGGGAAGGATGTAACATCCCAGGTATTTATAGAATAATAATTTTTCATATCTTGTGAATTATATATTAAGTTTAATTAAATTGGGACTCTATCTACTATAGAGTACTTGATACGCAGCAATGGGATTCTCCAAAATCTTACGTTGCACAAAACATTGAGTTATACCGAAAAATAATACCATAATATTATTATTATATTAAATGGCATTTAATTCTGAGGCATTTTATTGAAAGTAATCAACAAAACTAACTACTATATTATTACACACATTTGTTAAATGTTTTTACATTTATCCAAAAAAAAAATTAGAGTCTTTAAATGAGAATGAATCCAATTTTAAGAATAAAATACCCTCATATTTTTAAAAGTTAATTTTACCTCCATTTGATGGAGAACCATTTTTAAATATAGTTGTTTCACATTTATATGATCTATTTAAAAGAATGAACTTCTTATTTGTAATTGGGACATCCAAATTTACCTTGTTTGAAATTTTGGTATTTTTCTGATGAAATTCATATCTGAATGATTAGTGAAAAGTACTGCATTATAATTAAAAATTTCATATTTTTCTATTTTATTTATATAGATAGGTTATCATTTTAATTGGTGTTAAAGTGTAAATTAAATTATTTTTTTATCATTTAATCTATTATTGGTCATTGTAAGTAATTTCACATGGAAATTTGATATAAACACTTTCCATTCTTTTGGTGAGTTTTGCTTTTAAAAAACATGTTTTCTCGTTTTGACAACGAGAATTAATTTCAAATTAATTACTGCAAAATCTATGTTTTGAATTCAGAAAAATGTTTCCATATTTGGAATTAGGAGGTCCAAATTATATAAACAGACCCCATTTATTTTAGGACATGATGAATAGTATCATTAGTAGTTATTTTTATTTACCATAGTTAAAGGTTAAATCTGGTAAGTAAGGATAAAAATAATATTATAATAATATAAATCTACCATAAAACATGACGTACTCTTATTTTATAAGATATGACCGACAAAGAAAACCCTTGGAATAAAAATTTGGATTTTGGAATCCACTTGGGTTTTATTATGACACTTATATCTTTTAATTTAAAGTAATGTAAAATATGTTATAAACATAAATCTTATTAGTAAAACAATTTTAATATGGGTTAATATATGTGAAATATTAGAATATAAATATTCATTATAAATATAAAAATATTTCATATATCATGATATTTTATTTAGAATTTTTAGACATTAAATAATTAAATTTAATTATGATAGAATGATGATGTGATGATTGCCTTATTAAAAAAGGAATCAAATAAATAATATAATAAATATTAAAATAAATTTTATTTGACAATATTTAAGTCATAAAAAAAATTTAGGTGAATATGAAGTGTTATAATAATATTAAATTCTTTGGTTAGAAGTTATCTCTTGGTTTATATTTTAATTAAATTCAATAAAATGAATAGTTCAAAAATTGAGATAATTGATGATTTTTATAATAGAAATTTATTAAATTATTTAAAAATCCTAAAATCATTTAAAATTGAAAATTTATTATTATAAGGTTTAAAAGTTCATTAAGAGTCCAATTATATGAAATTGATCCCATATAAGTAAAATTTAATGCCCCTTAATATTTAAAATATTGTTACCGTAATTAAAATTTAAAGGGAATAATTAATGGTAAACTGAAAAGACAAGGATTAAAATGAAATAAATACATGCCTAAAAATTATTGTATAAGAGTATTTAGAACATTAAACATCTTATATTATACATATCTCAACCTTCAATAATTTGGATTAAAAATTTAATTTTTTTTTATTAATTTAATATTTTAAGATTTTCCAAGGTTGCCCCTCCACTCTCCAATAAAAATGTACCCTCTATTCTTTAATAATCACACTTAAAAAGCCTTTTAGTTCATCCAATATCAGCCCAAAATGATTACTAGAATCTCTCCCCACGTTCTTGAGACCTTATTTTAGGTAGAACACCCTTATTTGAGGTGTTAAGGTGTTCTTTAAGGGTGATCAACTGAAGAAGATGTATTGTTTTCTTTAAGTATTTCATTTTTATTTCTTCTTCCACATCCTTCAAGTATCCTCCAACCATGATGAAATAATAAATCTTCTATCCTAAATATACTGAGATATTATTATTTTAAAATCATCACCTAAATCCATCTATACTTATTTAAAATTGGAAAGGAACAAATCATTCGCGTGTACGTGTGAATTATCACCTCCACAAATTGATTTAGTTCATTTTCCATAACAGTCAATCAAGATTAGTTATAATTATGGAATTAATATTATTATGTGTTATTTATTAAATATTTATCATTTTGAAAAATAATTTTTTAATTATTATCTTACCTCCCATGCGCATAATTATAATTACATCATTTGTGCGTACGTGTGAACTTTCACCTCCACAAATCGATGTGAATCATTTTTATTCACCACATCACTAGTATGTTATATATTAGTATATTTAAATAATAATAATTATTATTATTATATTATTATAATTTTTAAATATAGAATAATAATTACCTTATTTCTATAATGATCAATGAAAAATGAAAATGTTACACATACGTACGTACAGACTACCGTCTCCATGAATATAACGTTGTTCATTTTTCATAACCATAATTAATGGTTTGATTTAAAAATATTGATAAATCTATAGATATAATTATTATTTAGATGAATAATATTATTAAATGATGGAATTATGACCACATCTACTAGTAACATCGAAACCATTTTCATTTTCAACTTAAGTAGCAAATATCAACAAAACATCTGATATGAACATAAATAATTATGTAATATTTATAAAATGGTAATAAGTGATGTAAAAGGGATAATAAACATTAAAAAGGTTCTCAAGAAATTATAAATTAACCTATTTATGTTATTTAGGAATATAATGATTGTATGTGATGAGTGAGACTCAACGTAAGGGGATTCATCTCAATATCCTTTCAATGAGGCATATTTGGATGTTATAAACCCCAATATTTTAAATTTTATATAATCAAAACATTTGACATTAAATTTCATTCTAAAACATTCAAAATAATTTTTTTTCTATGAATATTTTTAATAAATAACGAAATGAATGTTTTTAACGCATGTGGCCATAATGATGTTTCCGCCACCATAACCATTATTGTATATTTGGATTCCCCCATAAGCCACAATATTTTTAAAATTAAAATAAATACCACAGTCCATTTTCAGGTATTTTTGTGTTGAAGATGGATTGGATAAATTTCTTTTATCAATATCTTGAAATGGAAGTTTTTGATTGCAATGTAGAAATGTTATTTTTCCACTATGATTATTTTATGTGATACAATTATGTTATGGTTATTGGGTGTTGTTTATGTTATACATATGGTTTTGTGGTAAACTAATGGTGGATGAGCCCATGATAGCTCTCCAATGCATTAGGTCATGATATGGAGTTAAAAAAAGGTTTTTCCTAAGAGATTTAGGGAATATAATATGATGGTTATTACAAATGTAACTATAAGGTTACTCCCTATGTATTTGTGAAAGCTAAAATGTAAGTATGATATAGATGACACAAGTTAAATTTATTATTTATTATTTCTATAAATTTTTTATGATTCTTATGAATTCAAGGGTTTATAAATATTCATGGAATAAAGTTTTGTTTCTTTATTTTATCCCTTAAATAGTTTTTTTTATTATCCCAAGTTTTTAAAACGTTTTCACAAGGTATAAGGATGAGTAAGAGAAAGTAATAAGTCAATAATATTTTTATCAAGAAAAGAAATCATGTTTTATTTGCAAAAGAGTTTACTTTGGTGGAAAAAATGGATACTATTTTGATAGTATCCTCTTGTATGATTATGGGATGATATGTATTAATAATGGCCTAGTTCTATGAAATTATAAACCTAAAAAGATATTCAATGTAAATTATGGACTTAAATCAAGATTATGTAATATTTAAGGATTGGGTCTTAAATTAATAATGATGTAAAGGTTTTTAAAAACTCAATTTCATTCCATTGAATTTGAAGATTTTTTATAGCACTATATTTTTCAAGTGTTATTTATTATACCTAATGAAAAGTATATGAATAATTTACTTATTAATTTTTGGTTTTGATCTATAACTACATTTTCAAAGTATTCATAGCTCAATGATTATATTACATGTAAGGGTTTCTTGGACATAATTTTGAATCATTGAGATATGTTATATATGTTACCATTTTTTAATTTGTAAAGTTTTATTTGATTTAATTCCATTGAAAGTCTAGTAAAATATTTTACATATAATAAGAGAAACAAAAAAACTAATTAATTTTTCTGTTATTTATATTTTATAAAAAAATTTCCCAAATCGCATGGGTTATTTTTATCCCTTTTCAATTCTATGAGGCATGTTTGATATTTCACACCGTTATTTTTTATATGGAGTTTGAAATTCTATATTTCATTTATGTATAATAAATATATTTATTTCCATCATATTTAAATTTAAATTTTATGGTTTCCCTCTTATATTATTTTTATTCTTATGTTACTATTACCATAAGGGTTTTGCATGTCATTTTTTCATTAATATATGATTCTTATTAACTAAATGTTTCATTTTTATAGTGAATATATAAGATATTGATTTATTTTATTATTATCATTCCTTCAACATAATAGATTTACAAATTTGTCTCACATTAATCGTACCTGGTATTTTATTTCAAAATTTATAAATTTTTAATGATTTTTTTAACTTAACTCCATATGTTAAGATAAAATTATTCTTTTATAAATTCTTTCTTTCCAACTGGGTTGCTTATATACTAGTATTTTGTTTCAAAGATTAACTTATAAATGCACTCATAATATTTTTATTTTTGGGAACAAATTCATGGAATTCCATTTTTTATTTTTTATTGTGTACTCATCCACTGTGTATAGAAATAAATTTTCATTCAATTACTTCCTCTGTGAATCCCCTATATTTCATTCCTTTGATTGAAGGGAGTTCACCTAGATACCATCCATTGATTGATTGGGGAAATTATTAACATGATTGTATACCCTTTTTATCAATATGGTGTAAATATAATATTCTTTATTATCTTGATTGAAGGGTATTTACCTATAAATTTATAAAACATATTTGGATACATGTTTATTTTCCATGGTTATATCGATCTATAATTATTGATGGAATTGTGACGTTTTCATTATTTGATTCCTTTATAAGTGTATATAAAACCCATTTTATTTTCATGGTTTCTTTATGTTATGATGAATGATTTATTTCAAGTGGAAATCATATCTATGGATGATCATGGTGGGGGTCCTATATCTCCCTCAATTTAATTGGTTAAAAAATTATATCTCATGATACATGTTTATGTGGGCACAATTTAATTATTCATAAGCATGGGTGAAAGTGTGTGAATAACAAAGTTGATGTTTCCATATGATAATCATTTTGTCACATTTCTAAGGTATCCTAGTGTTATTCTCACATGGATAATGTTTATTTACTATTTTTACACACTCATTTGATTCAAAAAAATTACTTATTGCATGAATCATGATTTGTGATACATTATTTTTCAAAAATTCTTAACTTATGTTATTCCATTATACAATGATTATTCCCATATTCACAAATTATGATCACTATTGATATTTTATTTATAATACACCCCTTCCTATGTTTAAATTTTCCTTAGGTAATGAAGATGGGTATAATTTATGAGAAGTCTATAAGAGAATCTAATTTGGATTGATTATGGATAAAAGTTAAAAAGTATTCTAAAAAAAGTTTCTTATTTTTCTAGTCCACAATGACACTACAACTTTTTTCCATGGGATTGTGATATTAATTAGGTAATGTAATTCTTAACTAATAGTGATATTATAAAATATAAATATTTTTATCTTGGGTCGCATCACTTGGTATCAAATTATTTATGTAAAGAATGGGTTTTTAGCATGGGACTCATAAGTTCAGTTATAGGTTTCTATAGTTGGTATTAGAGTATATTTTAGTTATTATAAAGAATTTTGTTTTTATATTTGGGGATTATAATTATAGAAAATTAGTGAAAACCCTAGGGATAAGTTGTAGGGACAACTCTATGTTTATAATAACATCCGGAAATTTTGGTAAAGTATAGATTTTGTGGATTTCCAATAAGTAACATCCATTTCTGGATAATACATGTGGATACATTCTCTAGTACAAATAAACCTAGTCATAGTAACCCTGAAAGAGTCATATTGAGTATTGAACCCATCATCACCCGATGCAAGAAAAAGCTGTCTAAATTCACACCTAGTTTGACACCGCTGAGGGATATTCATTGGTTAATTAAAAGTCTCTTGACAATAAATTATATTGGATTTGTAAATATTTAGGTTAAATAACCTAATAAAGAATTACTATGGATAACATATACTAAAACATAAATATTCATGAGTTAAGGTACATATAAATTGCCATTTTATTTTATGAATAATGGGTAAGTTTAACTTTCAGAGCATATATTTTAGTGATTTTTGGGTTTATAATATTGTGAGAAAATTGTTGATAATTTTGGGATAATTAATATTGGGATTATCATAATAAGTATAATAGAATCCATCTTTAATGATTTTAGATTGAAATGAATGCATCAAAGGATGAAATGATGGTTCCATTAGAGAATACATCTTATAATTGAGATTTCATATTAATATGATCATTTAATATTATTTTATTGATGAGAACATTGGTTTTTAGTATTTCTCTAGAAGTAGGGCCATGAAATGAAGATATAAAAGGTATGTACCTAGGAACTCCTAAAGAAGCTTATTAGTGATTTATAGTTTCCTAGACTTACTGAGGATAGTGAGGAGGATACCTCATTATAAATTATTTATTGATTTATTTTTATCATTTAGATACCCTTACATATTATTATTAGAATTTAATTAAAATTATGAGGAAGCGATTTATTTAATGTAGGGAGAATGGAATACCCTATGATTTTGGAATATATTTTTCACTAAATTAATATATTCTTTGATTGTTTATTTCACAAGAAAAGCCAAAAAATGATCCATTACATATTAAATGATTATTATTAAGAAACTTTAATAATAATAAAACCTTTACCATATAAAAATAGTGTAATCAACTATAAATTCATATAAATAGGATGAAGAACACTTAATGTTTTAAAATTTCATTCTTTAAGAAAAGCAATTTTCTATTATATACTGTATTTTCATTTAAAAGATAAATTTATATATTCTAGAATTTTAATTTAAAAAACATAACTTCAGATTTGGGTTTATTATTTAAATATTATCTTATGATTAATTTTTGATATTTTTCTAAAATAATTTATTTTTAGATAAATTTAAAAAATTCAGATTTTGGTCATACCATCACATTTATCACATTATCGTAATATAAGAATGAAATTACAGTTTTTCAAACCATTTTTTATATAAAATATATTTGTATATAGTAGAATAAATTGTTTAAAAATATTTCATTGAATTTATGAAACAAATGTTTAATGTTTTAGAAACTAAAGTAATATTATACTCTAAAAACAATATTTATTTTCTTATATTAAAAATTATTTTAAATAAATTATAAAAAATAAATAAAAATGGATATAATATTTTCCAAAATAATATTCATAATATTTAATAATTTCACTTTCATTTATTGGAATAAAATTATGATTACTATGATTGAAGTTATGTACTGTGATAATAGTAAAATTATTATTTACAAAGAATAATTTCATTAAAAGTTTACAAATTTTATCTAATAAAATAAATTAATGAGTTCTTAGAAATGAATTTATTATTAATTTTTATCATATAAGTAAATATATTTATACTCATTCAAAATATAACAAATACTATATAATATTAAGTGTAATTATTAGAAAAAAAACATTTTTCTATAAAATAGTTTTTCTATTTATTATTTTTTTTAAATATAAGTTAATTTTATATTATTTATAGATTTAATTTGGTTATAAAGAACTTAAATAAAGGTTAATATCATACAAAATAGGTAATGAGGATCATATTATATTTTTAGTAAATTATATATTTCTTGGTTAAAAACTAGTTATCATGGTAAAAACCAAAATAATAAAATGTAAAAATCAAGTTGTAAAAGGGTTGAAACTATTTAACACATGTGTGAAAATTAATGGAAGAAAAATTAACGACTTTATATTAACTAAAATTAAATTATTTCTTAAATTTGGAGTCATTTTCTCTTGTATAGAGTCATTCTATCATTGAAAAGGTAATGGGTATTTATAAAAGATCCATTTTATTCACTTGTAAAAGGAGATCATTTTCAACCCATTTATCCATCAATTCCAAATAATTATATATACTAAAACTCTCCCATTGTATCTCTTAAACGTCTTACCCACTTACTATAAGCATTTTTCTTAATAAAATACCAATCTATGGTTCTTTAAGGTGTTACCCAATGGTGAACATTAATGGGAAGAGGTAATGTCTTCAACTAGGCTCTCTTATTTATTTTCTTCTTCTACCCCTATAAATATTCTCTATCAATGGATGTATGATAACTTAAGTTTTTTTATAATTCATAAATTTTATTTTAAAAATTGGATATTAGTTATATAACTTCATCCAAAACCATTCATAAAAAGGAAGACATTGGCATGTGTACGTGTGGACAACCACCTCCTTGAATGACATTTTCTAATTTTCCATTACCAACTAACATTTATATATTTGAAAATGTATTTAAAGTATAAAAATTTATATTTATGACATTATTAATATTCTTTAAAGATAAAATTATGCATTATATAGGTGATATTAAAACTATGAGTTTATAGTGAACTTAACTGCTAAAACAAAACATATCAAGACAAGATTCATAATTTGGTCCCATTTTAGGGAAAGAAAATAGAAATTTATAATGCTTTCACTTATTTAATAAATAAAATAATAAAAATATAAATTTATGTAGATTATTAATCTATTATAAAATAATTTTTACCACATTAAATATTCTTAAAAATCATAGAAATTGACCGAGCCGCCTCTAATAATTGACATAAGAAATAACTGTTTAATAAATTAATGGAAAATGATTGTTAATAAACCATATAAAATGAAATATAGATGACAAAAATTATCAATAATTTTTTTAATAAATTTTAATTAATAGTTTTGAATTTTAGGTTCATGTGGAGAATAAATAAGTACCAAAGGTAAGGGTTTTGGCATATTAATTCTACATTATTTATATATGATGTGTATTCACCAGTTATTTTTTTTTTGTAGTGTATATTTTTTCCATGAATTTATATTACCAAACATTTTAATTAAATACATGGTATTTAAAAATACATATAATTTTATACCTTTAATGGGTTATCAATTTTAAATATAATAATGATGTAAGGGGTATTCCCAATTAAATTTCCTTCTATTGAGTTACAAGATTTGTTATTAAACTATATTATTACATGTGTGATTTATTACACATAATTAAAACTATATGGTGTATTTTCTTTTACTTTTTTGAATTTAAAAATTACTCATGATATCATCATCTTAAGAATATTTAAACCTCAATGGTTATGTTGCTTGTAAGGGTTTCTTTGTCTCAATTTCGACTCTTTAAGACATGATCTATTTGTGCACAATTTTCCCTTTCATATTATGTTATTTTTGTTTACATACCATGATAGTATCTTACAATATTATTCATGAATTTCATGAGATATAAAAAATCCAAACCCAGTTCCATTCTTCATTTATATTCCCATTCAAATTTTAATAATGTTGTAGGATTATTTGTCTTTATGGACAATTCAATGAGACAAGTTTGATATTACACACCATAATTTATTTTATATAGCGTTTTCACTACCCTATTTCCGCAACGTATAATGAATATATTTAATTTCGTGATATTTTAACATCTATTTCATGGTAAAACTAGTATTTTCTTTTGATTATTATTTTACCATTACCATGAGGGTTTTTGTATCTCAATTTTTATTTATTGAGAAATGATGTGTATTCACCAATTGTTTCATTTATGTGGTGTAAATATTGATCATGAATTTATTTTATCATCATTTCCAATTTATCTAAGGGATTTAAAATTCAATCTCACATTCTATATTATATAGTCTTTATATTAAAAATATACCAAATAGGTAATGATTTTTTAAACCTATCTCCCTTTATTGAGTTATAATGATTCTTTTTGGACTTTATTCTTCCAAATTAGGTTTCTTAAAACCTTAGAGTTATTTTTAAGGATTACCTTATATATACTCTCTATTTTGCTTTTGGGGATTAAATTCACATAAATTCATTGTTGATGTTTTCATTCCTACTTTTCATTGTTTATAGTAATGTATTTTATTTTAATTTCATCCTATATGAATACCCTATACTTAATTCTGTTAATTTATGGGTGTTTTCTAAATTTCCATGAATCCATTTATTAGTGAAATTAATGACTTAAATGTATACCATTTTTATCTATATTAATTAAATTCCATGTGCTCTATTATCATGATTAATGGTTATTTTCCTAGAAATTAACTAAATATCTTTTGAAACCAATTTATTTTACATGGTCATATCATATTATGATAATTAATGGAATTATGAATATTTTCTTTATGTTATTCCACTTAAAAATGATATGAAAAACATCTTATATCCATGTGCTCTATTTGATAATATTATTGAGTTATTTAAGGTGGTGATCATATTTGTTGGAAAATATGGGTGAGTTCCTATATCATCCCCCAATTCATTGGTTAAAAGTTTATATCTTATGAGAAATGTATATGCTGGCCCAATTTACATTCCCATAATAATTTGTGAAAGTGAATTCCTCACAAAGGGTATATTTCCCTATGAAAATTTTTGTGCTATATTTATATAGTATCATGATGTTACACTCTCATGGTTCATGTTTATTGACTAATTTTTGTACATTTTTTTGATCCATTTATTTTTACTTTCTTCATTACTCATTATTTTTGATATATTGTTTGTTGGGTATGAGTATATTTTGTTATTTCTATATACATTGATTCTACTAATAAGAAAAACATATGTTGACTAATGATATCTTATTATTATCCTCGATGTTTACCCTTACTAAGAATTTGAGATCACATCATCCAATGTTTCCTTTTTCCCCAGGATTTGAAGATGATTGTAATTTATGATAAGTATAGAATTGGATGTAATGTAAATTAATTAAAAATAAATGGTCATAAGTATTGTAAAATAAGTTTATTATATATCGAGTCCTCAAATACAGTAAACCTTAACCTTTATGAATTTTTATATTACATAGGTAATATAATTTTTAACCAAAAGGAATGTTGTAAAAAATATATATTTTTACATTGGGTCTCCTGAAATGTTAAAAAACCTATGTATAACGAATTTGTTTTTAGTATCAGACCTGGGAGTGTTGGTCTAGGTTTTAGTAAAAATTCACACATATTGAATTTCCCACATATATCATTTTCTATAAGAGTATCCTGAATAATTCATAAATGGTTCTTATGATCCTTATATATTCTAGATTATAAAAAGATGTTATCAATTAATACCACAAAAAAGTTATCTTGATAATCCTAGAAGACTCTATTCATAAGATCTATAGACAGAAAGGGGGGATTAGATAATCCAAAGATCATTAACATAAAATCATTATATCCATACCTCATATAAAATGGTAATATTAGTATATCATCCATATTAACGCTTAATTAATGAATAGAAGAATAAAGATAAGTAATTTAAATTCATTGGGATCCTTGATGTCGATCAAATAAGTCATTAATACATGAAAAATGACACTTATTCATCATGGTGATGGCATTTATTTCATAAAAAATGATGCAAAACACTATAGAACCATGCTTCTCTTTTCACAAATAGAATAGTCTCATACCAATGTGAAACACTAGAGTGTATGTATCCCTTATCACATAACTACTATAATTATTTATTCATCTCTAGTAGTTCTATTGGGGACACAATATAAAAAAATTTGTATATGTTTTGCATTAGGGATGAGTTCAATTAAAAACAATTAAACCCATTTTCAGTTATATGTACATGTAATTATTCTATAAATACATTAATGTATTCATGATTAATAGGAACATACTCTATTGTTAAGATTTCATTAAAATCCATATATTTTGTTTCTATTCATATTCTTATGTAAATTCATTAAGGTGAGTTGTTAGAGGTAAATATGGACAAGACTCTGATAATTAAGTCTCCCTTGTAAAAATAATGAATTTTATGCCTATTTTATAAATTGTAATATCATTCTATAAAAAATATTCTTAAATTTTACATTGATATCTAATCCATACCCTAGATTCTGTCAAAGTAAACAATAGGTATGATAGTCTTGTTTTTACATAGAAAATATCTATGCTTCTCAATAGATATTGATCGATATATCCTCAGGAAAATAAGATGTACACTATGTGTTCTGATTGAAAAATAATTTATATGATTACTATGTGATAATGTTCTTTGAAAACAATTATTACATAAAATAGTGAGTATATCCATAATCAAATAGAGCATTGGATAACTTTGAATTTATGATCAAATTAATTGACATCATATAATGGAAACCTGTGCTTTGGTGAAGCATAAAAAATGGGTCTTCAAATTTATTTGTTCTAGATTAATGTGAAACATCAAATCCAGTATACACCATACTAGATTAATCCACAAATAAGGATTGATTTAATTAAGCATGAATAATTAATAATGAAAAATAAATTGAAATATTTCCTCATGTGATTTCAATTGAAAATACATTTCACTCAATATTGATGACCATTGCTTAAAGGAACCAAACCTAGAACCCTATAGATTATCTATATGTGTTTTTTAAGCATTATTGATCATCAACCTATGAAATCAAGATACATTCATGGAGAATCATATGCTCTCCAATTTTATCACAGTCATGGAAGATCAAATTTACAATCCTTTAACTTGGATCGAGAAAAAATTGATCTTCACCTAACTTTATCTCTCTAATACTTGAGAGGGGGAGAAGATTCAAAATTCATTCAAGCCCTTACCTAATACATTTAAGGCATTAAAAATTCTTTTATAATTACGTTATAATATCTATAAATTGTATTTAGGTTCTTATGGATGTTAACCCTTTAAACATACCCAGAAACAACATAAATGATGCTCAAAACTTTCTTTAAAGGTCACATATATTTTATCAAATAATTATAACACATAAACTATGTTATGTGATAAAATAAAATACATTAATAAATACTATTCATATAATATGGGAGTAGTAAACCATCTCATATAGTCCCCTAAGGAGATAAAGAAAAGTCAAATTAATGAAAACGTTTCCTATAAAAACAATCAATGTAATATAATCTATTTTACTCATCTTATCTCATAAATAAGGATGAACACTTCGTGTTATCATAATTTCTTAAATTATTATCCATTTATTTTACTAAATAGACATAACTTAATTAATATGGACATATATTTAATAATAAAACTACAATCCTGGTCAACTGGGCTTGAGACATCTCTCTCATTCGAAAGTGAAAAATGATTTCTTGACTACTCAACCAATGTCATATCACTAATGACACACCCAATGAAATCTACCTCTATATGAAATAAATTCCATGGTTTCATCATGAATCAAATTACATGACCAAATTTTATATATTGATAATTATATCATGTTGAGATACCAATACACGTGTTCGTAGTTAGGAACTAACAATGACACACAAAATATGTGGTGTTCATATTGGAAGGTTAGTCCTCATGATCTTCTCTACTTGATATAACAAAGTGTGAAAATCATGAGAATAATTATCAATTCTTATGACCCACCATCATCTGATAGTCATAATTCATATCTATCTTGTCAGTATGATGTATCTAGACTATTGGACATATATTTAAGGTTAATATTATAGTATCTCTAGGTTATCATTATATATAAGAACTACTATAACCTTCTGATATGGAAAATAATATTTGGATATTACCATTTAAAATTGGATTTAAAAGCTTTAACATTATTATGGTAATAATACATTATTCACTATACACTGTATACATGATATATTAATAGAACATTATTATTCATGTTGGGTCTAGGGAATCCACTATTACAGTACTCCAACATTTACTAGAGGAAAATTGTTGACTATCAATATTTTATCTCTGACATGATAGAAACATGATTTTGATGAGTCATGGATTTAGTCATTGGGTTCATCGTGTTTCCTTATATGGATATTATTCTATCTACAACCTCACCTCCTTGAGTAAGAATATTCAAGAGATTATATCCCTATGTGTATTCATTTTTTTTATTTAGACTTGACATATTTCATAGTAAAATTATAGTAATATTATAATAATTATGATAATAGTTTACTGACTATATTTTATTCCATGAACTGGAACAAATTGTTTCAAATTTTATACTATTCCATTAGTTAAATGAAAAATTCAAATGTACTCATTATTTGTAGACATTGATAACATTTGATTCAATAAGCTTATATTGCTGATTGCCTAAGAATAACTAGGATATTATATCATATTTATACAGAAGAAGAATATTTTCTCTCCCCTTGAAACTAGTGTTCCTTCCTCTCCATTTACTAGGTACATATACCTTTTACGTTCTCAAATACAATTGGATAATTTTAACTCCTTACCATATAATTAACCTAGATTTAAAATTTATTTTCGTACTTTAAGGTATATGTTAGAAATCTTTGATACATAGAATAGTATATGTGTTAGATATATAATAGATTTTTAATGAATTATACTCACCATTTTAATCTCCTTTTTGTCTCATACGTGACTTCTTGGAGAGATACATGTCATGTGACATTGGAAAAAATTATCTCTTGAATTTTTCAATTAAATTTTTATTGAATGTTATTTTAATTGTAATAAGTAGTCCATATATATATCATAGTAAATATTTTTACTAGTAACATGGGTTGCTAATTTAATTTAGTATTTAGAGAGTTACTTTCAACCCAGTCTTAACTAACAGTAAGACTAATAACATTTTTCCATATGTTATCAACATATTATTCTTTGAAACTGTGTTAATTACACTAACCTGTTATAAAAAACTGGGATACATTTATTCTAAATGAATATTATATTATCAAAATTATTTTACTAATCCAAAAATGGATCTCTATAACTTTCATTCTGTATTGACATTCTATGGTGTCAATAACCCTTTCTATTTATGTTGTATTGACACCAATGAAGCCATATTGGCACAACAATTGTACCACCCATGTTAGATTATCTTGAGTACCCACAAATGAATTTACATCAATTTTAGAAAGTAAAAAACATACTTTGTTTTGGTACATGGAATCAATTTTCCTGAATTCATATAATCTTATCAATCATATATGATTACTATTTCTGTCTTCCTTGTAGTATTGGTTATTATCAATGAATAATGTATCACCCACTATGGTGAATATAAGACCACCACTATCATTTTAATATTCCTATGTAGCATGTGTCTCTGAAACATTATTTTTCACGTATCTCTTTTGGAACTTGTTCCTTTTTAAAAACTTGGTCATCTCAATCATTGACATTACCGAAGCCAATTTAGCTCCCACTATCTCAAATTGATATGTGGACCATTTTATAGAATGTTATTGTATCGCATAACTATAAATTTTCACTCTCATGGGTTTCCAAAATATCCTTCGAATACTTTCGGACAATTTCCTTAGATTCACATTATGTTATTATTTATGCGAGTTTTTTTACAGACATAACCATAACAAACTCTTTGCACATAAACATATAGAGAATGACATAATATATTTATTTCATATTATTAGTCATATGATATCAATTTTTTGTAATAATTGGATTATATTATAGGATAATTCTACAATTTTTAAATCATTTACTGAAAGGTTAATTAAATATTTTTCTTGTCTTATAAAATCACATCATTGATTTTACTTTTACAAACATCATGAATTTGATGTTTATAAGTAAATGTTCATTTATTAATTTCTCTTCACTATATTTTCATGATAAATTTATTCATTTAATATTCATTATAGATAATACTTTTTCTAATATGTTGGATCTGATGTGTAGAATAAAAACTGAGTTTATGAATAAATCCACCATATATATTCAATACAATTGAATTCTTGGTGAAAATATTATTTGACTCATGGTCCCAAAGCAACTTATATCTTCTAAAAATGAAAATTCATTACAATTAATTTACATTCCTTAAAAATATTAAAGGAATTTCATGAAGTATATGAATTCACCTCTAATTTCTCCTTGGGATAGTTCAGTATCTCTTAACTAAATTAATTTTCAAAGATTTGTGATTTACCTTTATTTCTATAGTTTTCTTTATCAAAAACTAGATATGAAATTCTGTAGATAATACCTATGATTCTTATATCTGCATAATCTGAATACCATACTCATTATATCATTGACAACTAAATTTAATTTTACTAAACAATGAATCATCTTACCATAACTGAGTATTTATTTTTACATTTTATATTCATCAGTTATTTCTAATGATTCTAGAATTATTGGATTATTGGTAGAGTATGAGACTCCACAAACAAAATACGTTCTAAAACTGGAGCAATCCATTCATTTTTTCCATTGTACGCATAAGGTAATTGTTTTTTGTAAATACACAATAAAATTTAACAATATTCATAATTAAATGTGGCAATTGGAAATTGTATACCATCTCACAACTGAATCAGAATCAGCGTTTCTTATTCTCTTAGAGAATTCACTTTACTTATTATAATGTTTCAATTCTTACTTGGTTATAGTATTTGGATAAAAATGTGTAACACACATTTAGTATCTAATACCTATAATTAAAAATAGAAACATCACAATCTATGATGAATACACACTATACGGAAGCCTCATCTTTCTTATTCTTGAATTCATTGCATTTAAACATTCTTATACTTATCTCCCCACATGAAAAGAAAATAGCCACATGTATGATGCTTCTCCTATTTTATTTTATGTACATTTTGAGGGTGCATTTGGAATAAAACATTGCATTAACCTTTTCACTTTGTATTTTAACTTGTTCACCATAAGTAAAAAAATTATTTTTTCTTTATGTTCTTATCTTCTTGGAAATACTTACCCAAAAAAGGAAATAAACCATTTTTCTCCATACTATTAGTGTTATGATATGAAACTATAGTCATTAGGTGAAAAGGATATAAGAATGGTATTTATTGAATGATTGTGTCATATCATTGAATTTATATATATTCAGTGTAATCATTATCACATTCATTTCTTGCATCACTATCTCCATATATACTTCTTAGAGATGATACAATATGTGAATCCATCCATGTCTGGATTTTTTTTCCATAAATAATTGGACATTAATGATAGCATTATGATGTAAACATAAAAATAATCAGTCATGTGTCCCTTATAAGATTCCATTTCACCCTCACTTAAAGAGGTGTCTCAACATGTAATGGATACCCTAGATTTTACATTCACATCATATTATATTGCGCTAGTTTCTATAATATAGTTGGAAATTTCTATTGATGAGGACTTTATTTTGTCCAATATTGATTGTAGTGTATTTTTTTTATTACTTTACAATATTATACAAAATAATAAATAAGTATATTAGTACTTTTATATTTATTACCATATATTATACATTATATATTTTATTTTCTTAAATATATCCCACTATTTTATCAAATTCTACTAGTCTAAAATTACTAAATTCAGAATAATCACACTCTTTAGTATTATAGTTAAAGGGATACTAAAATCCTCTCTTTATAGACCAAAATTTTTATTTTCCACTACTCAAAGAGACTCAAGTTAGGATTTCAGTTGGAAACCTACATTACATCATGACTCATTTATTTATTGAGTGGAGTCCCCTCTCCTACAAAGGATAACCTTGAATTTCTCAACACATCCCCTCTATAGTTGCAACAAAATAAATATGGATATTTCATTACATACAATGTTAGTTAAGTTATCCAATTACTATATTAAGAAATATACATTAAAAGGATTCACCTTAAAAAAGGGCTAATGAGAACCTCATAAAATAGTTTTTGTTTAAAATTAAGAGGTGGAAGGTGTTATGACTTAATATTTATTTGAGGGTATTTATAAATCTATGGGAATCTAATACATTTTTATTTACAAATGCTTGTTCTATATGACTACAAGAAAATATTTAAAATTAAATAAATATAAAAACATTCATTTTGCATGTTCATTTTATCTACACATTCTCACTTATTATTTTATGTGATCATATAGAAAATATACACATATATAAAATAATAAACCAAGAATAAACAAAAATAAACATCATAATGATGTGCTGTCACAAATGGCTGGGGAATTGAGAAATTAATATATCAAGCTTGACCATTGGGGAAACTCCTTGAGTCACCACACATGTGACTTCAGTAAAAATAATCACCCATCCATTGCGTCAATGTAATGTATGGTGTCTCACAAAGTCTATATCTGAACTACAACTCTTTTTATCCTCTTTGATATAAAACAATTCTCACACATATATAATGTGGTCTCAAGAATGTGGAATAAAAATAAATAGATTTTATCTTTGTACACACACAATTATACAAATAATGATGCAAAATAATATTATAGATAATTATTAATTAAATTATTATTACTAACCAATACATTTCAATAATAATATTAGTAAATAAGAAAATAATGATTTTTTTGGTCATTATAAGGATCTTTATTTTTCAATAAACATTATATCACATAAATAAATTAAATTTACAATAAATTAATATTGAGGGTATATTATTTGAGTTAAAATAAACTTAATTTAATTTTAATTCACAAAAACACATGTCGCATAGTCTGTATAATCGTTCGGTTATATTGAAATTTTTTAAAAATATTTTATAATTTTGTTAGATTTATCTAGACTTCTCAATTATTTTTAACCCCTTTCCCCCTCCCCAAGGGGTTTTATATCATGGGGAGAGGCCTGGAAATGTTGGACATTCCAGACGAACCCATCCTGGCATGGCTAGGGTTAGTCTGACCTAGTAGGGGTTTCAGGTTGGGGAACATACACACTCACACACAATCCACATGAGTAGGGGTAAAGTGTATTTATGGGTTATACATAAAAAAATTAAAAAACGTTTTTTATATATTAGTGTCTCACTCTTCCTCCCTCTAAAAGGTCAATCCCCCATCATTTGTTCACGTTAAAGAGCCCCCCAAAGTCACCCTTATTTGGTTTTTTATATTTTTATTAAATTAGTGGGGTGACACTTTCTCCCCCCTGAAATGGGGAAGCTTTGAAAAATTCCATGCATTATCCCAAAGCCACCCATTCCTTATCAATTTTTTTATTAAATTTTTAATAGCCTATAATTTATGGCGTGATTGTTTTTTAAAAAAAATTGGGGAATGTTTAAAACCATCCTCCTTGCACCTATATATATGAATATATATAATATATAATTCCTATATATATATCATGTATATATCTCTCTCTCTGTGTGTGTGTGTTATTATATATATATATATATATATCACTCACTCTATGTGTGTGTGTGTATTATGATGTATTTTTTAAAAAGTATTCATTGACTCAGACTTCCCTGATACTGATGCTCGGACTAAAGAATCTGGCATGGGTACAGTTAGGATAATCACTTATAATCTAGTTTCACCATTAATCAATGAAATAAAACTACAACAGTGATATATATATATATATATTCATTTGCGGTTTTAAACTAAAAAATTATTATTTTGATCTTTTCATGACCTTAAATTAGTCATCTGATCTCTAATTAATGTTTTTTATGGAATTGGGACTGTGGTGATGCCCTCTTCATGAATAAACAAAAAATTTTAATTTTAATTTTGACTTAATTAACTTCACATCTCCCTCTGATTCCATTTTCAGTAAACCTAGGCTTTCATTAAAAATGATAAATGGAAATTTAAATTTTTTTGATTGTGAATTTATGTTGAAACATTGAATTTGTAATAACTTGACTCAAATTGATACATGGATCATTTCAAATTAAATTAATATTTATGAATTAAGAGATAAAAATTTAATCAAAATCGTACCCCATGCGATTTTGATGGGAAATAGGGTTTTCCCACCGTTAGTGATCATAACTCTAAGGATCCAAACCTGGAACCCTGTAGATCATCCATGCATATTATTAAATATTTATCTATAAAGAACCTATAGAATCTATGTGATAGATTAGAGAATTTAATTCTCTTCAACATCATCCCAATAATGGGAGATCAAACTAAAGATCCATGAATTGGGATCAAGCAAACATTGATCATCCCTTAAATTTATCTCTCTAAGAGTTTAGGGTGGAAAAGGTAAAAAGTTCATTGAATCCCTTCACTCTCATATTTTTTTTTACAAATTATTTTATAATTAGTTTATAACATATATATATTGAATTAATATCCTTATGGAAGTTAACCCTTTAAACATACCAAAAAATAATAAAAAAGCACTTTAAATTTGTTTTAAATATCATATATAATTTATCACATGCTTGTAACACATAACCTATAATACATGATAAAATATGAGTAGTTAACTCAAATATATTATCCGATAAATATTAATCAAATAATTTAATATTTAATATTTAATATTCCTTTGAAAAATATTTTTCATTTTATTCACATAATAAATTTTGAATATAATAAATAAATAAATTCATTAGTTATTGATCTAAAACTTAATAATATTTAATTTATGTTTTTAATTTGTAAGAATATATCCAACACCCACCATGAGACCTAACAAGTATTGAACTCCAATTAACTATAATTATCCAACCTTATCAATACACATTGTGTGTAACCCTCTAGTATCTTATCTCGATAATAGTGAATACTATTCACAGAGTAATTGTATAGTCCAACAACCCACCAAGGCCCCTAAGGTGATAAGGAAATTTTATATAAATGAAAACATTTCCTATAAACACATGTCTTGTAAAATAATCTCTTTCTGTCACAATATCACATAAATTAGGATGCACACTTTGTGTCATTATCCTTTCTTACTTTATTATTTATTTACCTTACTATATATACTTACCTTAAATCCCCATGAAAATAGATTTAATAACGGTACTACCATCATAGTAAATGAGGCCTAAGAAATCTCTCCCTTTAAGAAGTAAAAAAGTCTATCTTTACCACTAAACCAATATCATATCACTAATGACAGACCCAATGCAAGAAACCTCCCCTTGATATAAACTCCATGGTTGTTTTCTTGAATCATAGTATGTGATCAAATGGTATACAATTATAATGATCACAAGTCGAGAGAAAAATGAATGTGTTCACTAATCTTAAATAACAATGAAACCCAACAAATGTGGTGCTTCCATTGGTGGGTCATTCCTCACGAGCTCCATTACATTATATCACTATGTGAAAACTTCATGAGAAAAAATTTCAATTCTTATGATACGCTCACAGCTGATAGCCAGACATCATATGTGTCTTTTTAGTATTATATATATATACCATTTGACATATAATATCATAGTATCTTGGGGACTCTCATTATATATTTAGAATACTATAACCTTTGTATATGATATGAAGTGTGTTGTGTGAACTCTCAAAATATTTTAACTAGGTGTATTATAAGGGCTGAACTAGGTCATTCTCTTGAGGAGATGTTGTAGTCAATCACTCACTACTTCTAATTCACTTTTTTATTTTTAATATTTTTTATTTATGAAATAAAACTAAAATAAAAAATATATATGAATTTATAATTAAATACTAAAATTAACCATGAAAATAAAATGAAAAAAATGATAATGCACACAAAATGAAGCTAGAAAGAAAAGAGGTATTCCCATGTAAATCACCTCGAGTGACTCTTCATTATCTTATTATTAGTTTAAGATTTACTTACAGAAATACATTATTTGTGTGAACATACTCTTACACCTATTTATGTGAATATATATTTCTCACAATGATATTCGAGAGGCCATACATTCACCTCCTCAATTGAGGGAGAGTGTTACACAAGAAAAATCTAAACCTCGGGTGGTAAGTGGAGACACAAAGGTGCATTTCCCCCTAAGATCACTGCCATCCTAACACTAAGAAAATAATAAACATTAATAATGAATGTTAAAATACTTGTTTTTATCATTGGATTACTCCCCTATGAACTTAATTATGTTAGCTACTCTTGATCATGAGCATAAGAGTTCACAGTGAAGAAAAAAATGGGGAGAGAAAAGTAAAGAGAGATAAAATAAGATAGAAATGATAAAAATTAAATTAAAACTTTAAATGAAATAAAATAATGAAATTAAAATAAAACAAGTGAAAAAATATATAATAAATTCTTTAAAATATTCAATTTAGTGGTTTATCCTTTAAAAGGTTATGGAAGTAAATATTTATAGGGATGGGGTTGAAATATTTTGGATCCAAAATATTCTGTCTAATTTTTATACATGGATGAAATATTTAATAGACCAATTGGGGAAAATGGTATTATAAAAATAATTTCCTCTATCTTTCCTATTTATTCTCACAAATTTGAGCTTTATTGGTCAATTAATTAATGATTTTTGATCGATTTACACCGAAAACATAATATGGCTAGGTAGACTATTCATATTCCCCAAATCCTCTTTCGCATGCATTTATGGCCTTGATAAAGTGGGAATAACATGTATAAATATTTATAAAAGTTGTTCCTCCATATTATTTATTTCTCCATGTCTAATTTCAACTCCTTAAGGAAATCCATTTATTCGATATGGGTCTATTTTCAAAAGTATTAAGATATGTTAATAGATTTTGAGGAATAACTTTTGAGATGGTTTTAGGAATTAAAATGATGGATTTATCTATGAGTAAAAATTAATTAAATGAATAAAAACAAAAATAGAAATCTAAAAAATAATAATATTTCAATTTGGATATGTATAGAAAATGTTATGTCCAAAATATATAAATAAATTAAAATAGTTAAAATGCAAAATTATTCCATTTTTACAATTAAGCTCTAAATGCTTATAAAACATTAAAATGTGATAATTAACTTTAAAATAAAACTTTGTATTTCTTAAATACTTTTAAATTAAATGTAAAATATGTGAAAATATTTTATCTTTCATGTACCATTTATATTGTGTACATAGATGTATCCAAAATATGATGGAAAGAAGACCTCATGCACTATCAACTATATACATGATACATTAATTGAAAATTATTTTTCAAGTTGTGTCTTGGGGACCCAATTTTATAACATAATATCATTCATAAATTCATCTTCATATATAGTAATAGAATAATCTCAACATTTCTACCTTGGCCTCTTCAGTTGTAAACATCCTTGATTGATGGGGAATTGGTTTGAATAATTTTTTATCTCCCCATAGTTGAAGAATTTAACATTGGTGGCTTATTTCATGAATTCATGAGCATGAGGTACTTTATATTCACACATTAAGTATAAATACCAAAACCTGAATCCCTGGTTCAGACCTTTACAAATGTTGGGTAATTTTTTTTATACAAGATACTTGAATAAATACACATCATTACATAAAATAGAGGATCCTTTAGTGTCCTAGGTTCTAGAGAATTACAATCCCAAGGTACATTTAAATACAATTTAATAAATATTGAAATAATTAAATAATAAATCATCAGTGCACCGCTGCAACTTTATAAATTTTTCATATCATGACTATTAAACCTGTAAGAATCATTTTAATACATGGGGTGAGCAAACAAATTCCCAATAAGGGGTTTTTCAAAACAAATAATAAAACTCTTCTAGAAAATATCTTAAATTTTTTTATAAATATACCGAAAATAGTATTTCATAAATATATTTATAAAACCATTAATGTATTAAAATAATTATATCTGATTTTTTTGGGGATTACTATTCAATAATAATAATTTCATATAGGTAACTAACATTACTTGTAAAACCATGTCTAAAAACCATACCTAGGGCCACAAGTTATTTATAGGACTTACGGGTTCACTCCCTATAACGTCACCCATTTCACGAGTTCCAAATATTTTAAAACATTTTCCCACAAGGAATACATTCCAATTTCTATCCCAGAAAAATTCCAAAAAATAAATACAAAGTATAAAATTCCTTTAAAAGAGTATAATCCTCTTCATGTCACCAACATATTCTCAAATATTATAAAATCATTTAAGATAGAATCCCAGTCTTGGAAACCTTTTAATAATTAATAACTGTAAATTCTAGATACATGTTTTACATGCATGCATTTTCTCATAATTTTGATATTTTCAGGTATAAACTAGATTATGGCCATACCTATTCATGCATGACATGTTACAGGATGTAAATGATAGTTTGCAACTATGGAATCCTGCCTTTTATTACATAACTTTTCATTTCATTTTACAAATAGAGGATCTTTAAATTATAGTGTCTAGAATATAAGGTACATAATACAAGAAAACATATAACAATATTTTTATCATATTCAAAGGATTCTTTAAATTTTCATCCTAAGAACAATTAATGTATATTATAACATAGATACATAAATTAAAGGAAAGGGTGAGCATAAGGCCTAGTAAGGAAAACAAGTTAAACAGTTTACATGTGAACTTTAGAGATATCAATAAGAACATGTTGAAAATCATAAGTGAATGATAATGATACATAGAATAAAAATAATCACATGAAAATATGGATACAAAATTTAATTTAGACAATCATAAGCATATCACTGAGGTCAATCCCCAAGGTTTCATAACAATTACCAAGGTTATTAACCAAGGTATCATAAAACATGTCATCTCTTGAGATTAATTTCTTTACCCAATGAATTGGAGCATCCTCAGGGTGCACCCTTAATATATATTTATTTTAATTTGATCCACATATATCATAAACAAAAATTTGATAAATAACCCAAAGATAATAAAAGAAATGGGTTTCATATAAATATCGTGACGTTTTAAAAGTTCATCAAAACAAGATCATTATATCATTTATAACCCATGGAAGGGGAATGAGGGTTTTATAAATATCAATTAATGAATAAAATTTATAATTTATATGTCTTAATGATCACCCATGTAAATGAAATAGGTTTGGGTATTCACATTAATAAAACAAGATAATTTCTTGAGAAAAAAAGAGAGATTATGAGACAAAAATTCTACAGCAAAATTGTTATACATCATGGTTTTAGAAAACATTAAAAAGAGAGGGGAAAAGGGTATCCCATCCATAAATGACTCATAATATTGTATTAGGATAGAATAGAAAGTAAATAAAAACATGGAATGGAAGCTTGAAAGTTCTACCACATAAAAGAAAACATGAATGAAAAATTAGGAAGTTGAGAATCCCCTTACAAAAATTCGGCAGCCTAACGGCATCGCTTAAAATTCAAAAAATAAGTTCATGAGAGTGGAAATGGTATCTTATAATTTGGAAGGAAAATGTACAGAAATAAGGAAATATAATTAAATACCCCAACATAACAAAATGGAAACTAGAAAACATAACATAAAGTAAGTCTTGACTAAAAGATGAGGGTGAAAGGTTCCATTACCTTGAATATTGACATCAAAAACAAGAAGGTTGGGACCTTTGAGGGATTGTGGGAACATTGGGAGTACTCCTTGGGAGGTAAAAATAATAGATCTTCATTGAGAAGGAATTTTGAATGAATGGAATGAAGGAATGGGTTGGTATTTATAGAAAAAGTGAGTGAATATTTTATTAATTTCTAAGGGACACCTCATTAGTTGTATTTGGAAAACCATGGTCATTCCAATGGCATTTTCCCATGGTATTTTATACATGGGAAACCTCATAAAATATTTAATTCCTCAAGAGTCGACCATAATTATTACATCATTAATGATGTCATTAAAGACACTAAAACTCAAAACTGTATTGTTACTATTCAGTTAAAAATGAAATATTTTATAAAAATATAATAAATTCACCCTAACCTAATATATATGTTATCAATTCAAAAATGAACTCCATTTTATGAAAATAATTTTCTAAATAATAGATATTTAATTTTTAATTAAAATCACTATTTAACCGAAAAAATACTAAAACCGTACTAATAATTTCTAAAACAACTGTTTTCTTAAGCTATTATATCACATTACCATTAAAGATTCATAAATTATATTTATACTTACTCAAGATAGGTTACTATTCCAATTTCCACATTACTATTCATAAGGGTAATATTACTATTTATGATTTACTATTCACTAAAAATTAAGTTGATCTTATTAGATTCTAAATTTCTTACTGATCCCAACTGTTTATGTCCATTTTTTTAAAATAATTTCACATTATTAATTATTTAATGTAAAAAATATATTTTAAAATACCTTTTTCCAATATTCATCAATAATATGACTCTTAAAAATTTATCATATATTTATATTGAATTTTTTCAATCAAAAATTTTACCATAACAAGAAATAACAATTTTATTTATAAAAAATTATTACATAAAGTAACTAAGGCCTCGTTATATATCCCCTTATAACACCTACATAGGACCTAAGATTAAAGTGTGAAATAGTGATAGAATCTTGGGGCGGCTCGGACAACATTGCACGAGTGGTGATTTATGTCAACTTGAACATCTCCTGTATTTGATTACATTCAATCTTAACATATTGAAGCTCGACTTAGTCTTAGTCTAGAGAAAACCAAGATATTATACCTCCTTCCCAAGATCTGGTAGATGGGCTTCGTACGGCCCGAGTCTATAGGACGAGGTCTTTGACTCTTCATTCTGCATCAGTTATCCACTATTATTTCCATTTAAAACAATAATTATAATGATAAAAAATTATTATTGTTTCTCATGGTTATATTGACCAATGGTCATATAACGATTGAATCCTGAAGGTCTCATTTCAGTTATACTCAATTCCTTAAAAAGGATATAGTTTTTTGTGTAAGAATTATATAACACACATTTTCAAGAAAAAAAAATATTATTCAAAGGTTTGGTTCATTAATTTTTCCTACTTAAGAAATTTCATCCTCGGAATTTCAACTCGTACCCTCAGAAGAGAATTGGTGTGGGTACTTCTACCTCATAGACTCCTCTAGTTCCCACATGGATTTTTCACATTTTTGGTTTCTCCACAAAACTTTAACATGGCGGGTAGTCTTGTTGCGTAGAACCTTGTCTCAATGATCCAAGATCTCCACCAACTTCTCCTCATCTCTAGTCTTTTCTCTAGACCAAACCCAAGATGATCTTTAACATGTTAAGCATGAATGTAATTCCATATGGGAGAATTTAAATTTGATAGAAGTCACCACTCAGGCAATGTTGTCAGAGTCTCCCCAAGATTCTATCACCATTACAAACCATACTCTTATGTCATATGTATGTGTTATAAGGGGATATGTAACGAGGCCTTAGTTTCTTTTTGAAATACATTCTTATAAATAAAATTGTTATTTCTTATTATAGTAAAATTTTTAAATTCCAAATTTCAAAATATTATTTGATGAATTTTTTTAAGTTTCATATTACTGATGAATATTGGAAAAAAAGTATTTTAAAATAATTTTTTATACTTTAAATAATTAAAAATGTGAAATTATTTTCAAAAAATGGATATATACAATTATGATCAGTATAAAATTTAGAGTCTAATAAGATCAATGTAATTTTTTGTGAATAGTAAATTATGAATATTAATATTACCCTTGTGAATAGTAATGTGACCGATGGAAGAGTATCCTCACTTATGAAAGTATAAATATAATTTAGGAATCTTGACTGGAAATGTGATATAATAGCATAAGAAAATAACTTTTTTAGAAATTATTAGTTAAGAATTAGTATTTTTTTGGGTAAATAGTGATTTTACATAAAATTTAATATCTATTATTTAGAAAATTATTTTCATAAAATAGATTTCATTTTTGAATTCAAAACATTAATATTAGGTTAGGGTGAATTTATGATATTTTTAAAAAATGCTTTAGTTCTTGGTGAATAGTAAAAATACAGTTTTGAGTTTTGGTGGGTTTAATGACATCATTCATGATGTAATCATGATGTAATAATTCTGGTTGACTCTTGAGTAATAAATTATGTTATAATGTGTAACAAGTGGCCAATAACATGGAAAAATACCACGGGAAATCCTATGGTTTTTGAAATACCAATAATGTGGTGTCCCTTGGAAATTAATAAAATATTTACTCTCTTTTGCTATAAATTCCAAACCATTCCTTCATTCCATTCATTAAAAATTCCTCCTCAATGACGCTCTGGAATTTTTACCTCTGAAGGAGTCTTTCCAAGGTGCCCAAAAGCCGCCCAAGGTCCTAACCTTTGAGTTTTTGATGTTACTCTTCATGCTAATGGAACCTTTCACGCTCCTCTTTTAGTCAAGACTTCCTTTCTGTTATGTATTCTAGTTTACATTTTATTATGTTGGGGTATGTTCTTCTATATCATTATTTTTGTCAATTTTTTTCTAAATGATGAAAGACCCTTTCTGCTCTCATCAACTGATTTTCTGAATTTTAAGTGGTGTCGTTAGGCTGCCGAATTTTTGTAAGGGAATTCTAAACTTCTCTTTTTTCCATTCAAATCCTATTTTGTTTGGTAAAAAGTTCAAGTTTCCATTCCATGTTCTTATTTACATTTTATTCTATCCTAATACTGTAATATGAGTCATTTATGGATGGGAGACCCTTTTCCCCTCTCTTTTTACTATTTTCTAAAACCTTTTTGTAAAGTCGTTATGCTACAGGATTTTTGTCTCATAATCTCTCTCTTTTTCTCAAGAAATCCCATCATTTTACTTATGTGAATAACCAACCCTATTTCATTTCCATGGGTATTAATCAAGACATAAAAATTATATATTTTATTCGGGAATTAACATAAATAAAACCTTCATTCCCTTTCCATTGGTTATAAATGACATATTGATCATGTTTTTAATCACTTTTTAAAACGTCACAATTTTGATATTAAACCCATTTCTTTTATTATCTTTGGTTTATTTATGAAATTTATAATTATGATCTAGCTGTCTCACATGAAAATAAATACATATTGAGGGTTCACTATGATTTCACACCAATGTATTGGGTAATGAAATTAATCTCTAGAGAAGACATGTTTTACGATACCTTGGTGAATAACCATGGTAATTTTTTATGACAGCTTGGGGATGGACCTTGGTGATATGCTTATGAATGTCTAAATTAAATGTTGTATACACATTTTCAAGTTATGTTTGAATTTATTATTATTATATGCCTCTTTATCATTCATTTATGATATTCCCCATGTTCTTATTGATGTCGCTCATGTTCACATGTAAACTGTTTCAACTGTTTTCCATACTGGGCCATCTTCTCACCCTTTCCTTTGATTAATGTCTCTAGGTTATCATATGCAGTAATTGTTCTTAGGATAAACATTTCAAGAAGTCATTAAAGAGGCTTAAAATATTGTTATATGTTTTCTTGTATTATGTACCTTAAAAAATAAATTCTGAAACAATTATTTTCTTATTATATTATATCACATTACCATTCAAAATGCCTAAATTATATGTTTACCTTTTTAAGTGATGTTACTATTCCATTGGTCACATTACTATTCATAAGGATAATATTACAATTCATAATTTACTATTCACAAAAACTTATGTTGATCTTATCAGACACTAAATTTCTAATTGATCCCAACATTATATGTCTATTTTTTGAAAATCATTTCACATTTTTGATTTTTTAAAGTATAAAAAATATTTTAAAATACATTTTTTTCCAATATTCTATCATGACCCGACCCTACCCGGGCTCGAGCCACAACTACCCTAAGCCCGCCTCTATAGGCTAGGGGCTGGCGACAAACGCCGAAGTCTAAACAACTCGGGGAGGCCTTCTCCTGAGTACCTGTACACACACACGCAGCACACTCAATGAAAAAGTGAAGAGTAAAAGAAAAGACAAGTAAAGAAAATGGAAACAGCTATATATATACCAAAAATGTGAATCAACCTCTAAACAGTACAAGTAAAGTGCTGAAATGTAAAAGGGGAAAAAACCTGCGCTCAACCAGAAAAGGGGCCACAACCCGGCAACAGGTAAACACAAAGAAACAGCTGACGGGTCTCCCACCTGGAACCCGCCTATGACCACCGCACGCGGTCCATGCTCCCGAACTCCTAAGCTCCTATGAAGTCATGACCAACTTGTCCGTCGTCTGCAAGGGCACACAAAGTGCGGCCAAAGCCCAAGAAGGGGTGAGTATAAAAATACTCAGTAGGATGCCCCGAAGGCTCGAGGGATCAACAAAGGAGGTACTGAAGAGGTGAGTAGTATATCGAACAGGGGACAGTAAAGGAGTGCAACTGATAGTGCAGTAAAGAGTACAGTTCAACTCAATAAGAGAAAGGAAACAGACTCATCCTGACACCAGAAGCTATAGATGGTGAGAAGACGAACTTCCCATCGAGTCTTCGCTGCCTAAAGCAGGAGAGTAGGCTCTTCCAACTATGAGAAGATATACACGGAAAGCACGTGGCATACCCCGCACGTCTTTACCTCTCCTAGAAAGAGAGTCACCAAAACCCAAGAAGTGGGTACTAAAACAAGGTATATTGATATCCAAGAAGCCTGAAACAAGACCATAAGGGGGATCTTCATCCCGTAGATCAGCGCCAGAAAGTGAGTCGCCATCAGTCCCAGAAGTAAACACCATCATCAATGCCCATCATCCCGCACATCTGCCCCGAACTACAAGTCATGGGGCTCAAACCACTGCACCTCGACACTATCCACTTTAGGCAGCACTAACTCGCCTGCACAGTTTTAGGTCGCATCACAACGATACATCTCGGTGGGGGAAAGCGCCCCTCGTATATGAGAGTTCTAGGGATAGCCAACCCACACCACGTCACTGCCCCGCAGTCGAGAGGTCTCCACAAAGTAAAGGTCGTTCCATCACCGACCCGTACCACCAAGGGTCCCGCTCCAGTGATGACGGAGGGAATCCATAGAATAGCCTAGTAGAAAGGACTGAGTCTGGAATGTCAACGGGTGTCCCACTGCCCAACCCTGCTGGAGGGTAATTCATAATATGATATCGGGTGACCCACTACCCAGCCCTGATGGAGGGTAAACCCTAATACATCATTAGGTGAACCACTGTCTAGCCCTGCTGGAGGGTAAAGCTAGAATAAGTTGACGAGTGACCCACTACCCAGCCCTGCTGGAGGGTAAACCTAGAATAAGACGACGGGAGACCCACTGCCCATCCCTGCTGGAGGGTAGACCCTCAAGATTCGTCGGGTGACCCAATGCCTAGTCTCTACTATAGGGTAAACCCTGAACAAGTTGACAGGCAACCCACTGCCTAGCCCTCCTGGAGGGTAGACCTGAAACAAGATGACGGGTGACCCACTGCCCAGCCCTGCTGGAGGGTAGACCCTCAAGAGTCGCCGGGTGACCCAATGCCTAGTATCTGCTAGAGGGTAAACCCTAATCAAGTTGATGAGTAACCCACTGCCCAGCCTCGCTGGAGGGTAAGCCCAGAACTGCTCTGGCCATCACTGATGGATGGTACATCATTGTCCAAACGAACACGGAGTGGGTATCAAGTAACCATCTGACTCCGGAACAAGACCAGGGGAAACCTCTCAACCCTGTTGATCTAAACCATCGAACACAGAACCGGGGGAAAAAATAAACCCCACTGATCATAAAATGAGAACTGAGGGACCCTCTACGTCGCGAGAGGTCAAAGGTATGAAAAGCAGAACACGACACGCACATGGGGCCCTCACGACGTGTGGCCCCAAGTCAACCCCAACCAAGCGCACAAATGTTCTTGGGTACAAACATTGACATGTAGCTCCCAGTGTTCTCACATACTCCCAAAGTATGCCACGTCTCCAGCCAAAAAGGCTAACGTGCACACAGCACCCAACATCAACGCGAAGGCGTGAACGTAACAACTCCAACTTGCCACCTCAACAGCTGAGGCACAGCCAACCACATTTAATAAGATTGTGTATGAGGCTCCGCTCGCCTGAACAGATTACACCATTGTACTCCCCATGGAACGACATGCGAGGTAGACTACTTACTCACCCTAAACGGTCAACCGGTGAAATAGTTACTATTCACCGTAACCAACCCGTGTGGGGCCCACATCCCAACCCCAATACTCGTCGGGCGAACTGGACCATCGCGATGCTCTCAGAAAAACACGCGGAAACAACTACTCGAATGCCCCAAATGGATGCCTGGGGAGAAAGGCACAAAAACGCTGCACATAGCGCAAGAGACGACCCGTGGGACCCAGGCCTCATCTCCGGTTTCGATGCCTGAAACCACCCCGGTCAATCTTGCTTCGATGCCTGGGTCACAACACCGTTCACGGTGCCTAAAACGAATTCTAAATGCAGAAGCTGCAAATCCCCACATTATACGGAAACGGGACCTCATGGGGCCCACACCACAGGCCTGAATTCAAGTGGGTAAATTGCACCATTTCAATCCCCTCGGAAAAACACTCAGAAATGAGTTCTCAAACACCCCAAACGGATGTCGGGTGGAAAAGTGGTGTTTCACCGTAAAACGTGCGAACTAAGCCACATGGGTCCAGCACCTCATCTCCAACCCAAACACTTTGGAAAGATCCTCAAAAAGTCCGCATGAGGACTAGGGTCATGCTGCCGCTAACGGCGCGTCAATCGGACATCCCAAGCGGGAGTTAGGTACGATGCAGCAATTAATTAATTAATTGTTGCATAAAGTGTTTCGTGCCACCGAGCAACGAAACCAAACCGCAAGGCTCCAAACCAACTTTGGAAGGGTTGGCTCAGCTCCGGGGCCACTGCGCCTCTAACGGCGCTCAAAATGGACGTCGGATGTGTCTGTGCCGCCTAAAACAAGAACCCCCGGAGATAACATCATTCCACTTAAAGCACGCGTCGTGCTACCAAACACCCATCCTGGGAATTAAAATTTCCCAAACCCATCTTAAAACGTTCCCCTCGATCCAAGGAACACGTCGCCGTAGACGGTACGCAAAACGGACACCCGTAGCTGAAAATACGGGCGTCTGAAACCTGAGGGGCAAGGCCCCTTGGGCTGGACCGGCCTGGGCCGGCCGGTCCGCCCAGTCTGGGCTGGCCTGCGCTGGCCGGCCCCGCTCGCCACGCATGGCCCGCGGCATGGCCGCGCGGGCCGGCGGTGGACCCGGTCCCCCGCTTGGCCAACCGGCTGAGTCCGGTCGCCGCGCAACGACCAGCACAACGCGGGTCGTGCTCCCCCGTTGGGTCGCATGGCATGACCCCGGTCCCCAGTGGAGCGCCGCGGGCGTCCGCCGCCTGGCGCCTGAAGCGTGGCCGCCGCCGCCTCCCTCCTCCTAGGCCTCTTGCGCCGACCGCCCTGTCGAGGGACACCCAACGCTGGAACCACCGCATGTCGCCGCCTGGGCATCGCCGGACCGCCCGAAAACCCCCAAAACTCCCGAAATTCCCGCAAGCTTCGCCGGACCGCTGCGGCTTCCTCCGAACTCGGATTTCAATTCTAAATGATGCTATGGGAAGAAAAAAATTTATACTACATGACCATGGGATTTTTTCGAAGATAAAACAACAAATATATGGTAAAATTTGGATTCAAAGAGGGGTTCGGGATGTAAAACTCAACGAGAACCGCCTACCTCTTGGGCGTCGCCCGACGCTTCCCGGAGGGTCCGCTGCCGCCCCGCTGCCTTGCCGGAGCCACCTCGCTGGAGTGGAGGAGGAGAGGAAGGGGTTTCCGCCTGCCGCTGACCAGGCAAAGAAGAAGAAGAGGGAGGGGGAGGGTTAAGTGTTTAAATAGAAAACACTTAACCACCCGCCCGTTGGCCCGAACCCGAACTCCCAACGGGGTCGGGATTAAGCCTCCCCTAGGATAAAAACCACACTCTGAACACAATGGTTGTCTCTGAATTTTAATCTAAGGCCTCGTTCAAATGTTATTAAACTGAACACTCGAGGCCGCTAAATTACGAAAATGCCCCTGGGGCAATTTTTTCAGAGACGGCCCGCGCCTCCAAAACGTACACCCCTCCTAGGGTAAACGGAACGTTCCAAACTCAACAGTGCCCTTGGTTTTCCAATCTGAGCCACCTTTTAAGATATAATTGAGTTTAACCATTAAAGGAATTAATTAATTTATTTATTTATCTGTTTAACGTTCTGAAAGCAAGCGAGGTGTCCAAACGTCCCGTAACAACATGTTTTATGTCATTCCTAGGGTAAACACCCCATTCTGGACCCATCTGTACACTTGGGTATCTGATCCGAAGCACCTTTTAAGTTTTATCCCATTTATTTGGCATTCTTAGTGTGAACTCACTAAAAATTTAATTGTGGCCACTCCGGGGCTCAGAATCGCACGCCGTCTGAGGGAACTACTCTGGAATAACATAAAGAATATTCCAAAGTGTTTCACAGCAAAAACCGGGTTCTTACATCATTCCCTACTTCAATATTTTCATCCCCAAAAAGAAAAACTAAGAAAAAACTCAGGATACTCAGCCCGCACCTGGCTCCTCCGTACCAAGAAGAACTCATGCACAGCTCTGCGCCACCACACACATACCAAAGGACTGATCCATTAACGCGAGGTCTACCCTCGCCGATGTCATGCATAGGAGCACACACACCTCTTCTCGGGTGAGTCACGTGGGAGACGTCATGCACCCAAACCAACCTTTGTTGTTAGGGAAAGGCTATTGGGAACCTCGTTATCCCTTCGCACGGTCCCAAACAGCCTGAAGGCTCTCAGGGGTAGCTCACCTCCCCGACCAAACCTTTATGTCGCACGCCACGACTGGAATCACCACCCACACATAGGACAAGACCCGATGATTCCCTCCTTCAGAATATCTATATGGTGAAACACTCAAGGATATCTGGTCACGCAAGGTTTCACAGTCGATGCCCCAAAACCAAGGCTCTCTTACACGCTCGAAAGGCGAAGGAGTCGACACCATCGACTATAGAAAAAGGTCTCACACCTTTTACCTTACCAACACAGGGTTACACCCGACACCCTGCGTCACCCTGGTAACACCTCAAACAAGGACCAGAGAAGAAAGCATTCCACATGCAGAGTCTAACAATTCTACTGCAAAAAGGTATAAGATCCATAGAGCATACCTCTTATCACCTCATGCTCTGCAGGGTCCTAGACATCCATGCTCACGGCTATCCGTGGTCCCAACTGTCAGCTCCTAGAGCCTGGCGTGGACCGCCTATTGGTGATGATAAGACCTCGTAATTTTGTCCCCCACTACCTGCTCCTCCCGCTCCTCTGCTAGAACCACCTCTCTGGGTTCTATTCTGATCATGGCGCTGCCTCTGTCGTGATGGTGCACCTTCTTCCTGCCCGTAGCTCTCTATATGCCTGGTCGGGCAGTCCTATGCCAAGTGACCTCTCCCATCACAAGCATAACACTAACTCTCTCTGGGCTGCACCGGTGCCCTCCGGTGCCACTGTGGTGAACGACCAAGCCCCTGAGTCTGGTTGTCAGAAAACCACCTGCGTCGAGGTTTTTCTTGCCGACGCCCGCTAGCTCCGGCAGACGTCTCGGCTCTGACGTGCCTGTTGCCACCACCAACTCTAAAACATGACAGGAATCCCTCTGTCACCAGTGCATGATCTAACACCCCGACATATGTGGAAATTCCCATGGGTACTATAATAGCACAAATCTCTCGGCAGAGACCCTGCTCAAACTTCTGCGCTCGGATGTTGTCATCATGAACCAAGTCCGGATAAAAGTGTGCATAGTCTGCGAAACGAGCCGCGTACTCAGCCACCATCATCCCTCCCTACTGAAACTGCAGGGGCTCCTGAATCCGAATGGAGCGTGAGCAGGAGGGGCAAAATTCCTCACAGAACAACAACTGAAAGTCACCCCACGAAAGCGATGACTCATCAAGAAACTTGGTCACCAGACTCCACCAACGCCAAGCTGCTCCACGAAAAAGGTTGGAGGCCAAAGCCACCATAAGACTTGTCAGCGTCTGCACAAGCCTAAAAATGCGAACCACTGTCTCTACCAAACCTCTGCTACCTGAGGGTCTAGCTCACCACTGAACCTTAGTGGTCTCTGCCACTGTAACTCAAGGAGCGCGCTCAACCTGCACTCAAGCTCATCCAGCTCTGCTGAAGCTATCTGTTGATCAATAGGTGGGGGTGTTGCTACCGGCCCACCCAAATAAAGGGTCTCGCATGATGGTTCCTGGACTGAGGCCTCATAGCTCACAGGGTCGTCGTCACGCCCCAAACTGGTTTCTTGGCTGGCTGTTTTCGATGGGGCATCCTGAATATTATAAAGGAGTGCCGAGATCAGATGTGCATATATGTATATACCAATAACAACAACGGGGAGTTGACTCAAGAAGGATAGTCAAAGACTCAATCCTATGTGATGCACAAACCAATTTTCCCTACAACAAGTGTCTCAGCATGCCGAGTCGACAAGTGGGTTATCAGGGTCCTGGTGAATGGATACGTCGGCTGTCGCACCATCTCTGGACTCCCTGGCCTAAGAGCCGCTCTTGAGACACGTTAACACTATTTCCCTAAATCTCAACCAATTCCTCTTTTAGGGACGTCCGGAGAGTGTCCAATGGAACGAACCACCTCTGATTCCACTTTTTCATGACCCGACCCTACCTGGGCTCGAGCCGGAACTACCCCAAGCCCACCTCCATAGGCCAGGGGCTGGCGACAAGCACCAAAGGCTAAACAACTCAGGGAGGCCTTCGCCTTAGTTTCTGTACACACACACACGCAGCACACTCAATGAAAAAGTGTAGAGTAAAAGAAAATACAAGTATAGAAAAGGGAAAATGCTATATATATATACCACAAAGGTGCATAGACCTCTAAATAGTACAAGTAAAGTGATGAAAAGGAAAAAGGGGAAAACACGTGCCCAACCAAAAAAGGGGCCACAACCCGGCAACTGGTAAACAAAAAGAAACAGCTAACGGGTCTCCCACCTAGAACTTGGCTATGACCACCGCATGCGGTCCAATCTCCCGAACTCCTAAGCTCCTCAGAAGTCAGGACCAACCTGTACATCGTCTGCAAGGGCACACCAAGTGCAGGCAAAGCCCAATCAGGGGTGAGTATAAAAATACTCAGTAGAATGCCCCAAAGGCTCGAGGGAGCAACAAAGGAGGTACTGAAGATGTGAGAAGTAGATCGAACAAGGGATAGTAAAGTAGTTCAACAGAAAGTGCAGTAAAGAGTACATCTCAACCCAACAAGAGAATGGAAACAGACTCATCCTGACACCAGGAGCTAGAGACGGTGAGAAGATGAACTTCTCGTCGAGTCTTCGCTGCCTAAAGCATGAGAGTAGTCTTGTCCAACCATGAGAAGCTAAACACGGAAATCATGTGGCATACCCCACGCGTCTTTGCCTCTCCTGGAAGGAGAGTCACCAAAACCCAAGAAGTGGGTACTGAAACAAGGTATATACATATCCAAGAAGCCCGAAACAAGGTCGTAAGGGGGATCTCCATCCCGTAGCTCAGCCCAAGAAAGTGAGTCACCATCAGTCCCAGATGTAAACACCATCATCGATGCCTAGTATCCCGCACGTTTTCCCCGAACAAAAAGTCATGGGGCTCAAACCACCGCACCTCGACACTATCCGCTTTGGGCGGCACTGACTCGCCCGCACGGTTTTAGGTCGCTTCAGAAGGATGTGTCTAGGTGGGGGAAATTGCCCCTCATACTTGAGAGTTCTATAGAAATTCAACCCACACCATGTCACTGCCCCCGCAGTCGAGAGGTCTCCTCAAAGTCAAGGTCGTTCCATCACCGACCCGTAACACCAAGGGTCCCGCTTCGGTGATCACGAAGGAAAGCCACAGACTAGCCTAGTAGAAAGGACTGAGTCTGGAATGTCAATGGGTGTCCCACTGCCCAGCCCTGTTGGAAGGTAATTAATAATATGATATCGGGTGACCCACTGGCCAGCCCTATTGGAGGGTAAACCCTAATACATCATCAGGCGACCCACCACCCAGCCCTGTGGGAGGGTAAACCTGGAAGAGGTCATCAAGCGACCCACTACCCAGCCGTGCTGGTGGGTAGACCTGGAAGAAGTCGACGGGTGACCCACTGCCCAGCCCTACTGGAGGGTAAACCTGGAATAAGATGACGGGCGACCCACTGCCCAGCCCTGCTGGAGGGTAGACCCTCAAGAGTCGTCGGGTGACCCACTGCCTAGTCTCTACTAGAGGGTAAACCATGAACAAGTCGACAGGCGACCCACTTCCTAGCCCTGCTGGAGGGTATACCTGAAACAAGACGATGGGAGACCCACTGCCCAGCCCTGCTGGAGGGTAGACCCTCAAGAGTCGTCGGGTGACCCACAACCTAGTCTCTACTAGAGGGTAAACCTTGAACAAGTCGATGAGTAACCCACTGCCCATCCCCGCTGGAGGGTAAGCCCAGAACTGCTCTGTTCATCTCTACTGGATGGTACAACACTGGCTAACCAAACACGGAGTGGGTATCACGCAACCATACGTCTCCGGAACAAGACCAGGGAAAACCTCTCAACCCTGCTAATCTAATCCATCGAGCACAGAGCCGGGGGAAAAACTCAACCCCAATGGTCAACAAATGAGAACCGAGGGACCCTCTACATCGTGAGAGGTCAATGGTACGCAAAGAATAACATGACACGCACATGGGGTCCACACGACGTGTGGCCGGAAGTCAACCCCAACCAAGCACAAAAACGTTCCTGGGTAAAAACATACACATGTAACTCCCAGTGTTCTCACATACTCCCAAAGTATGCCACGTCTCCAGCCAAAAAGGCTAATGTGCACACGACACCCAACGTCAACGCGAAGGGGTGAACGTAACAACTCCAACTTGCCACCTCAATGGCTGAGGCACAACCAACCACATTTACTAAGATCGCGTATGAGGCTCTGCTCTCTTGAACAGATTACACCGTTGTATTCCCCACGGTAATACACACAAGGTAGACTACTTACTCGCCCGAAACGGTCAACCGGTGAAATATGTACTATTCACCATAACCAACCCGTGTGGGGCCTGCATCCCAACCCCGATACTCATCGGGCGAACTGCTCCATCATGATGCTCTCGGAAAAACACGCGGAAACGACTACTCGAACACCCCAAACAGACGCCTAGTGTAAAAGGAGCGAAAATGCTGCACAAAGCTCAAGAGATGGCCCGTGGGGCCCACGCCTCAACTCTGGCTTCGATGCCTAAAACCACCCCGGTAAAACTTGCCTCGATGCCAGGGTCACAACGCCATTGACGGCACCTGAAATGAATTCCAAATGAATAAGCTGCAACTCCCCGTGTTATACGCAAACAGGACCCTGTGGGGCCCACACCTCAGGCCCGAATTCAGGCGGTCGAATTGCATCATTGCAATCCCCTCGGAAAAACACTCAGAAACGAGTACTCAAACGCCCCAAACAGATGTTGGGTGTAAAAGTGGTGTTTCACTATAAAACGTGTGAACTAAGCCCTCTGGGGCCCGCACCTCATCTCTAACCTGAACGCTTCGAAAAGATCCTCAAAACGTCCGCACGAGGACTTGGGTCATGCTGCCACTGACGGTGCGTCAATCGGACATCCCAAGCGGGAGTTAGGTCTGATGCAACAATTAATTAATTAAACAATTAATTAATTAATTGTTCGTATAAATCTTTTCATGCCACCGAGCAATGAAACCAAACCACAAGGCTCCAAAACAACTTTGGAAGGGTCGAATCAGCTCTGGGGCCACTACGCCTCTAACGGCGCTCAAAATGGATGTAAGATGTGTCTGCGCTGCCTAAAACAAGAACCACCGGAGAAAACGCCATTCCACTTAAAGCACGCGTCGTGCTACCGAACTCCCGCCCCGGGAATTAAAATTTCCCAAAACCATCTCAAAACATTCCCCTCGATCCAAGGAATGTGTTTCTGCTGATGACATGCAAAACAGATGCTCGTAGCAGAAAATACGGGCGTCCGAAATCTGAGGGGCAAGGCCCCTTGGGCTGGACCGGCCTGGGCCGGCCGGTCCGCCCGGTCTGGGCCGGCCCGTGCTGGCGAGCCCGGCTCGCCACGCCTAGCCCACGGCTTGGCCGCGTGGGCCGGAGGTGGACCCGGTACTCCTCTTGGCCAACAGGCAGAGGCCGGTCGCCGTGCGACGCGGGTCGTGCTCCCCCGCGGGGTCGCATGTCGCGACCCTGGTCCACCGCGGGCGACCGCCGTCTGCCACCTGAAGCGCGGCCTCCGCGCTAAGAGTCGCCGCCGCCTACCGCTGTCGAGGCCACTCGTGCCGACTACCCTGCTGAGGGACCCCAGCCACTGTAACCACCGCAAGCCGCCGCCTGGGCCTTGCCGGACCGCCGGAAAACCCCCAAAACTCCCGAAATTCCCGCAAGCTTCGCCGGACTGCTACGGCCTCCTCCGAACTCAGATTTCAATTCCGAAAGATGAAATGGGAAGAAAAAAATTAATACTACATGACCATGGGATTTTATCGAAGATAAAACAACAAATCCATGCTAAAATTTAGATTCAAAGAGGGGTTCGGGATTTAAAACTCAACGAGAACCGCCTACCTCTTGGGCGTCGCCCGACGCTTCCTGGAGGGTCCGCCGCCGCACCGCTGCCATGTCAGAGCCACCTCGCCGGAGTGGAGGAGGAGAGGAAGGGGCTGATGCCTGCCACTATCTAGGCGATGAAGAAGAAGAGGGAGGGGGTGTGTTAAGTGTTTAAATAGAAAACACTTAACCACCCGCCCGTCGGCCCGAACCCGAACTCCCGACGGGATCAGGATTAAGCCTCCCCTAGGCTAAAACCCATGCTCTGAACGTAACTGCAGTCTCAGAATTTTAATCTGAGGCCCCTTCCAAATGTTATTAAACTAAACAGTTGATACTGCTAAATTACAAAAACGCCCCTAGGGCCATTTTTCCCAGACGGCCCTGGCCCGTGAAACGTACACCCCTCCTAGGGTAAACGACATGTTCCGAACTCAACGGTGCCCTCGGTTTTCCAATCCGAGCCACCGTTTAAGAGATACCTGAGTTTAACCATTAAACAAATTAATTAATTAATTAATTTATCCGTTTAACATTCCGAAAGCGAGAGAGGGGTCTAAACGTCCCGTGCCGACATGTTTTATGTATTTCCTAGGGTAAACACCCCATTACATACCCATCCGTAATATTGGGTCTCTGATCCGAAGTACTGTTTAGGATTTATCCCATTTATTTGTCATTCTTAGTGTGAATTCACTGAAAATTTAATTCCAGCCACTACAGGGCTCGGAATCGCACGCTGTCTGAGGGCCCTACTCTGGAATATCATCAAGAATATTCCAAGGTGTTTTGCAGAAAAAATTGGGTTCTTACATATTCCTAAATAATAATAATATTCTAAAAATTCATCCTATATTTATTTTTACATTTGAAATTAAAAATATTTACCATAATATAAAAGAAAATTGTATTTATACAAAAGGATTACACAAAGTAACTATGGCCTCATTACATATCCCCTTATAACACCTATATAGGACCAAATAGTAAGGTGTGCAGTGGTGATAGAATCTTGGGGCGGCTAAGAAAACATTTCCCAAGTGGGGATTTCTATCAACTTGAACTTTTCCCATATGAAATTACGTTCAAGCTTAACATGTTGAAGCTCGGCTTGGGCTTGGTATAAATAAAAGCCTAGAGACACTACCTCATTTCCAAGATATGAAAGATAGGCTCTGTACAGCCCGAGTCTACTGTATGAGGCCATCGAATCTTCATTTTTTCATTATTTATCCACTCTTCATGATCACTCATAGGATAGTTCATCTCACGAGTCTTCAACTTTCAACATGCATAAGAAATTACCTTGTCATTTTTCATAAGGAAGCGCCCAAGATTCGATGGCCTCATCCAGTAGACTCAAGCTATACAGATCCCATATTTTAGAGCTTTGAACGGAGGTAGCATCTCTAAGATTTTCTCTAGACCAATCCCAATCGAAGCTTCAACATGTTAATATTGAACGTTATCACTTACGAGAGAAATTCAAATTGATATAAACTGACACTTGGGAAATGTTTTCCCAGCCGCCACAAGATTATATCACTATTGCACACCTTACTCTTTGGTCCTATGAATCTGTTATAATGGTCTATGTAACAAGACCGTAGTTTCGTTGTGTGATCCTTTTATATAAGTAATATTTTTATTTTGTATTACGGTAAAAATTTTGAATTTAAAATGTCAAAATAAATATATGATGAATTTTTAGAAGTTTCATATTATTGATGAAGATTGGAAAAAAAATGTATTTTAAAATATATTTTTATAGATTAAATAATTAATAATGTGAAATGATTTTCAAAAAATGGACATATACAGTCATGATCAGTAAGAAATTGAGAATCTGTTAAGATCAACGTAATTTTTAGTGAATAGTAAATAATGAATAGTAATATTACCATTATGAATATTAATGTGACCAATGGAATTGTAACCTTACTTAAGAAAGTATAAATATAATTTAGGCATCTTGAATGGTAATGTGATATAATAGCATAAGAAAATAATTATTTCAGAATTTATTAGTTAAGGTACATAATACAAGAAAACATATAACATTATTTGAATCCTCTTGAACGGATTCTTGAAACATTTTTCCTAAGAATGATTAATGCATCTTATAACATGGAGACACACATCAAAGGAAAGGGTGAACATTAGGCCTAGTAAGGAAAACCAGTGAAACAGTTTACATGTGAACTTGAGAGATATCAATAAGAACATGGGGAATATCATAAATGCATGATAAAGAGTCATATAACAATAATAATAATAACATGAAACATAACATTAAATTTTGGATACAACATTTAATTTTGACATTTATCAGCATATCAACAAGCTCTATCCCCAAGGTGTCATAAAAATTACCAAGGTTATTCATAAAGTTATTGTAAAACTTGTCATCTCTAGAGATTAATTTCTCTACACAATGCATTGGAGAGCTATCTGTTTTTAACCTTAATATGTTTCTATTTTCATGTGATCCACATATATCATAAAAAAATTCATCAATAACCCAAATAAAATAAAAGAAATGGGTTTAATATCAAAATCGTGATGTTTTAAAAAGTGATTAAAACATGATCATTATATCATTTATAACCCATGGAAAGGTAGTGAAGGTTTTATGTATGTCAATTATAGAATAAAATATATCATTTTTATGTCTTGATTATCAACCCTATAAATTATGTAGGTTTGCGTATTCACATAAAAAATAATGGAATTTCTTATGTAAAATAGAAATATTTTGAGATGAAAATTCGACAGCATAACAGCTATACAACATGGTTTTATAAAACATTTAAAAGAGAAGGGACAAGGGTATCATGTCCATAAATGAGTCATAATATTTTATAGGAAAGTAATAAAATGGAAAAAATAACATGGTATGGAAACTTGAAAGTTGTGCCACATAAAAGGGAACTTGAATGGAAAAAAGAGAAGTTGAGAATTCCCTTACAAAAATTCAGCAGCCTAGTGACGTCGCATAAAATTCATAAAATCAGTTGATGAGAGTGGAAAGGGACTCTCAAATTTAGAAATTAAATGTAAATAAATAAGGATATATAAGAACATACCCCAACATAATAGAATGAAAACTATAAGACTTAACATAAAGGAAGTCTTGACTAAAAGAGGAGGGTGAAAGGTTCCCTTACCTTGAAGAGTAACTTCAAAAACTAGAAGTTTGGGACCTTATCAGGATTGTGGGAGACTTTTCGGGACTCATTAGGAGGTAAAAATAACAAATCTTCATTGATGATGAATTTTTAATGAAAGGAATGAATGAATGGGTTGGTATTTATAGAAAATGTGATGGAATATTTTATTAATTTCCAAGGGACACCTCATTAGTGGTATTTTCAAAACCATGGGCTTCCCCAAGGTATTTTCCCATGGTATTAGACACTTGGGACACCTAAGAAAATATTTTATTCCTTAAAAGTTTTCTATAATTATTAAATCATTATTACATCATTAATGATGTCATTAAACACACAAAAATTCAAAACTATATTTTTACAACTCTTTCAAAAACAAAACGTTTTATAAAAATCTCATAAATTCACCATAACCTAATATCGATGTTATGAATTCAAAAATTAACTCCATTTTATGAAAATAATTTTATAAATAGTAGATAATTAATTTTTATGTAAAATAACTATTTACCTGAATGAAATACCAATACTTAACTAACAATTTCTGAAAGAGTTATTTTCTTTTGATATTATATCACATAACCTTTCAAGATGCCTAAATTATATTTATAATTTCTTAAGTGAAGTTACTATTCCACTGGTCACATTACTATTAATAAGAGTAATAATACTTTTCATAATTTACTATTCACCAAAAAATTATTTGATCTTTTTGGTCTTTAAATTTCTTACTGATCCCAACTATGGAATCCTGCCTTTTTATTACAAAACTTTTCATTTCATTTTACCAACAGAGGATCTTTAATATCTAGTGTCTTAGAGATAAGGTACATAATACAATAAAAAATATAAAAATATTTTAGTACTCATGAAATGATTCTTTAAAAGTTCATCCTATTAACAATTACTGCATCTTATAACCTGGAGACATACATCAAAGGAATGGGTCAGCCGAAGGCCCAGTAAGGAAAACAAGTGAAATAGTTCTTGAGTGATATCAATAAGAACATGGGAAATTTCATAATGGTATGATAAAGAGACATGTAATAATAATAAAAACTTGAAAAATCACATGAAAATGTAGATATAAATTTTAATTTAGATATTCATAATCATATCACCAAGGTCCATCCCCAGGGTGTGATAAAAATTACCATGGTTATTCCCCAAGGTATCATAATTCTTGTCATCTCTAGAGATTAATTTTTTTACCCAATGCATTAGAGAACTATTAGGGTGCACCCCTAATATGTATTTATTTTCATTTAATCCACATATATCATAATAAAACATTTCATAAATAACCCAAAGATAATAAAATAAATGGGTTTCATATCAAAATCGTGATATTTTAAAAAGTTTTTAAAAACAATATCATTATGTCATTTATAATCCATGGAAATGGAAGTAGGGTTTTATGTATGTCAATTAGAGATTAAAATATATAATTTTTATGTATTTATGAACACTCTTATAAATTAAATATGTTTGGGTATTCACATAAATAATCTTGATAAAAAGAGAGATATTTTGGGAAGAAAATACTACAGCAAAACAGCTATACAACATGGTTTTAGAAAACATTAAAAAGAAAGAGGACAAGGGTATCCAATCCATAAATCACAAAAAATACAGAATGTGGATAAGATAAAATGTAAATAATAAAATGGTATGGAAACTTTAAAGTTATACCACAAAAAGGATAACTTGAATGGAAAAAAAGAGAAGTTGAGAATTCCCTTACAAAAATTCGGCAGCCTAACGGCGTCACATAAAATTCATAAAATCAGTTGATGAGAGTGGAAAGGTTATCTTATAATTTGAAAAAAAAGGTCAAAAATAATTATATATAAGAACATACCCCAACATAATAAAATGTAAACTAGAATAAATAACATAAAGGAAGTCTTGACTAAAATAGGAGGGTGAAAGGTTCCCTTAGCATGAAGAGTAACTTCAAAAACTCAATGTTTGGGTCCTTGGGGGGATTTTTGGAACCTTTGGGGGATTCCTTGGGTGGAAAAATTACAATATATTCATTGAGAAGGAATTTTTAATGGAATTAATGATGGAATTGTTTGGTATTTATAGAAAAAGTGAGGGAATATTTTATTAACTTCCAAGGGACACCTCATTATTGGTATTTGAAAAATCATGGGCTTTTCCATGGTATTTTTCCATGGTAATGGCCACATGGGACACCTCATAACATATTTTATTCCTCAAGATTTGACCAGAATTATTACATCTTAATTATAATATTAATAATTTCATTAAACACACCGAAACTAAAATTGTATTTTTACTATTCACAAAAAAACAAAACATTATATAACAATACCATAAATTCACCCTAAGATAATATAAATGTTTTGGATTCAAAAATGAACTCCATTTTATGAATATAATTTTATAAATAATAAATTTTTAATTTTTATGTAAAATCACTTTTTACCTAAAAACAAATACTAATACTTAACTAATAATTTCAAAAATAGTTATTTTCTTATGCTATTATATCACAATACCATTAAAGATTCCTAAATTATATTTATAATTTATTAACTGAGGTTACTATTCCATTGGTGAAATTACTATTCATAAGGGTAATAATACTATTCATAATTTACTATTTACAAAAAATTAAGTTAATCTTATTGGACTCTAAATTCCTTACTGATCACATCTTTATATATCCATTTTCTTGAAATTTATTTCACATTATTAATTATTTTCTGTATAAAAATTATTTAAAATACATTTTTTCCAATATTCATCAATAATATAAAACTTATAAAAACTCATCCTATACTTATTTTTACATTTGAAATTAACGAAATTTTCCATGACAAGAAATAAAAATTTATTTATATAAAAGGATTACACAAAGTAATTAAGGCCTCATTACAGAGTCCCATATAACACTTGAATTGGACATAAGAGTAAGGTGTGCCATGGTGATAGAATATTAGGGCGGCTCAGACAACATTGCACGAGTGGTGATTCTTATCAACTTGAACATCTCTCATAAGAGATTTCGTTTAAGCTTAACATGTTGAAGCCCGTCTTGGGCTTGGCCTAGAGAAAAGACTAGAGACACTACCTCCTTCCCAAGCTCTAGCATATGGGCTTCGTATAGCTTGAGTCTACTAGGTGAGGCCATCAAATTTTCTTTATCAATTAGTTATCCACTATTATTTCCTTTTTAAACAACAATTATAACGTTAAAAATATATTATTGTTTCCAATAGTCATTTTGACCTATGGTCATATATCGGTTGAAACCCAAATGTCTCATTTGAATTATACTCACTTCATTAATAAAAGGATATAGTTTTTTTTGTAAGAATAATATAACACACATCTTTAGAAAACAAAATATTATTCAATAGTTTGGATCATTAAATTTTCCCCCTTAAGAAATTTCATCCATGAAATTTCAAATTATACACTCAGAAGAGGAATGGTGTGGGTACTTCTGCCTCATAGACTTCTCTGGTTCCCACTTCGATTCTTCATATTTGTGGTTCCTCCACAACACTTTAACAAGGTGGGTAGTCTTGTTTCATAAAACCTTTTCTCCACAATCCAAAATCTCCACCGTCTTCTCCTCATAAGAGAGGTCATGTTCCAGTTGTGCCACCTCTAGATTTAGTACACGTGAAGGGTTAGGTATGTACTTTCTTGAGAGCGATAGGTGGAAGACATCATGAACTTGTACTAAATTTTGAGAAAGTGCAAGCCGATAGGCCACTGATCCTATGTGATCAAGGACTTTATAGGGGCCAATGTACATAGGGATGAGCTTCCCTTTCTTCCCAACCCACACAACTCTATTCCAATGTTATATTCGAAGAAAGAATTTGTCACCAACATCAAACTCCAAGTCCGTTCAATGGTTGTTGGAATTGATATTTTTCTGACTTTGAGTTTCCTTAATGTTTTGTTGGATAGAATATACCTTTTCTATCATCTCTTGTACAATATCAGGCCCATGAAGCTTTCTATCACCAGCTTTATCCCAACAAGTATGAGTTTTACATCTCTTCCCATATATAGCTTGATAGGGTTCCATTTGAATACTCGAGTGGAGATTATTTTTGTAAGAGAACTCAACTAATGGTAGATATTTATCCCATCCACCCCTAAATTACATGGATCATGTTCTCAGAATGTCCTCAAGTGTTTTAGTAGTCCTTTCTGATTGTAAAATAGTTTGGGAGTGATAGGTCGTACTAAAATTAAATTTGATACTCAAAGCATGTTGAACACTTCTACATTATTTTTTTGTGAAACTTAAATCATGATTAGATATGATAGAAAGTGGAACTTCAGGAATCTTTACCACATCGTTCATGTAAATCCTGTAAAGATGATCAAGAGAGGAATCTTCTTGAATAGAGATAAAATGGGATGTCTTAGTGATACGGTCCACTATAACCCATATCACATTGTTTCCTTTGGAAGTTCTTTGGAGACCAGTAACAATGCCCATAGTGATATTTTCCCATTTCCATGCCGGTATGGTTAGTGGTTATAATACTCCTTTAGGAATTTGTCCCTATTCCTTCACTTTATTATATACCAGGAACCTTGTAGTGTAGTCATCAATCTCCCTTTTCATATTATCAAACTAATAATGATCAAAAAGGTCCCTATAAATTTTCATGCTTCCAGGATGTATAGAGAAAGTAGATCTAGGATCCTAATCCATCATCTCCTTATTTATTTCCGGAATAGATGGAACACATAATATTTTTCTAAATTTTAGTACACCTTTTTTTATCTACATTTAACTTGAGAAACTTCTCATCTTTCAAAACCTCAAACATCTTTAGTAACAAAGGATCTTCTTTCTGAGATTTCTTGATCTTATCCAGTAATGAAGGTTATGAAATCTTTTTGGAGAAGTTTGATGATTTATATTCCATTATAATTCCAATTTCCAGCATTACTAGGTCATTGATAAAAGGATCTATTTGAATCCTCATCATTGATAGAAAAATAGGGTCTTTCTTAATTAAATCATTAATGAATTTTTTTCCCTTTCAGGATGATAATGAATTGAAAAATCATAGTCTATAATATGTTCCAACCAACTCCTTTTTCTCATGTTCAATTACATTTTGTGTGAAAATATAATTCAAACATTGATGGTCTGTTTATATACCACATTTATACACATAAAGATAGTGCCTCCATATCTTTAGAGAAAAAACAACCACATCCAGATCAAGATCATGCGTAGGATAGTTCTTCTCATGAGTCTTCATCTGTCGATATGCATAACCAATCACCTTTTCATTTTTCATGAGGAATCACCCAAGACCTTTCAGAGATGATTCACTAAAAATAATGAATCCTTCTTTGCTTGAGGGAATAGTTAACAAGGGTGTAGTAACCAATATCTTCTCCAGATCTTAGAAACTTTCCTCACACTCCTTTTTCCATATGAACTTGACCTCTTTTCGAGTTGACATGGTTAATGGATTATAAATTCATGAAATGTTTTTCAAAAACCTCCTATAATATCCCTTTAATCCAAGTAAACTTAAAATCATTGTTATTTTTGTAGGATAAGGACACTCCTCTATATTTTTTTTTTCACATGGTCAATTGTGATTCCTTCATTGGTGACAATGTTCCCCAATAAATAATCATGTTGTAACCAAAATTCACATTTTATGAACATTCTAAAAAACCTATCCTTCTGTAGAGTTTTAAAAATAACCCATAGATGATCCTCATGCTCCTCATGAAAATTTTAATATATCAGACTATCATCTATAAAAACTACCAAAAAGTTATCATGGTAGTCTTTAAAGACTCTATTAATCAAATCCATAAAAATAGAAAGTGCATTACTAAGTCTGAAGGGAATAAAAACAAACTCATAATGCCCATATCTTGATCGGAAGGTGGTTTTTTGAATACCTTCTTTCTTCACCCACAATTGATGATAACTAGATCAAAGATTAATCTTGGAGAATAATTAAGACCCATGAAGTTTGTTAAATAAGTCATCAATTCTTGGAAGAGGGTAATTTTTTCTTTACTATGATCCCATCCAGTTCCCTATAATCAATTCATGTCCACATTGATCCATCTGTCATCTTCGCAAAGAGAATAGGTTCACCCCCAAGGAGACACACTTGGTTAGATAAACCCCTTTTCCAAAAGATATTGGAGTTGTTTCTTTAATTCCTCCAAATCCACATTTTCCATCCTATACAGGGTCTTTGATATCGGATGAGATCCACATATGAGTTCAATGGATAAATATACCTCTCATTTAGGGGGAGTTCTGGGAAAATGCTTAGGAAATACATCAATGTATTCTTGGACGATGGGTACATTTTATATCCTTATACTCTCATTTCCTTCTTCTACTTCACCGATCAACTCTAGTAGGCTATATGAGGTGCTTCTAGAAAAATATCAGGTTGATATATCTCTCTCTGGAAGATAAATTTATGTTTTCCATTCAATACTACTGAGATTTCCCTTCTTCTTCATTTGATCTTAGCATTATACTTTGAGATCTATTCCATCCCTATTATAATGTCAAATTCTAGCATAGTAATGGATACTATATTGGAGATAATATTTTTCTCACTAAATTAAATACTAGAGTTTCTAAACACTGACGATGCTTGAATAATTCCACTAGGATTCTTGAAAGATAACTCTACTTTTAGAAATTAATGGGTTGATTATAAATTCCTTGTAAAATTTGAATAAATAAAAGAATGCTTAGAACTAGAATCAAACAATGTACTTTCTAGATTTGAGAGAACAAAAAGAGTACCAGACACCACATCATTTGGCACTTCATCATTATCCGTAGTGATTGAAAAAAACATGACCATTATCCCTTGGCCTAAGATGAGGCTGATGGTGATTCCCCTCAATTGCCCTTGTATTTGGACACTGATTAGAAAATTGAGCAAGTTGTCCACACTTGAAGCATTGGACATCAGGTAGGGCTTGCACCATCTACCCCATGTAGTTATTTTTTGGAAGTTGAGGCTTCACCTTACTATGACAATTCCACATGATATGGACAAATCTTCGACAACTATAGCACTTCCAACTCCTGAGAAAGCAGTTCCCCGAATGATTCTTCCCACATTTAATATACGTGGGATGTTTCACTTTATTTCCTCCTCTTCCTAGATCATATATCTTCTCCAATATTGGCTCCATTTATCTCTTATTCTCAATTTATTTATAAGACCACTACATCTCACCGAACTCCAGTTTGAATTTCGTAGCACTTTGCATTATCTCCACATAGCTATCATAGTCTCAGTTGGCTAGATTCTTATACAGGTGAGGTCTTAGACCACAAAAGAATCAATCAAAATTCCCATTAGGATCTATGAAAAAGATTGAGGTGTATTGATAAAGTATTTTGAAATTCATCTCATAGATTCCAATAGATTCATTCTCCTTCTACTTGAGCTCGCAAAACTCCTTATCCATTTTAGTTCTCATAGAATGAGGGAAATACTTATTTAAGAAGATCCCTCTAAAATATTCCCACTCCACAGCATCAACCTCCACTTTTGGACTCATGTTTTTAATTAGTTCCCACCACTGATTAGCTTATCTCTCTAAGCGGTAAACTTCTAGGGTTACCTTCTCTAATTCTAAAAAGTGGAGCATAGAAAAGATCTTCTCGATAGAGTTGATCAACTTTTCCACAATCAATGGGTCGGTAGATCCAATGAAGGTTGGTGGTCATTGATGCATAAAGGAATCAATATAAAGTTGTTCCCTTTGCTATGAAATTGGTCTCTCGGTTTGATTCAAGTTATTTCCCATAACTAGAGTTAGTTGGTTCATCATTCTCATGAAAGTTTCCATTCCATCTTCCATCTAAGGGTCGTTAGCGCACGGTCTATTGCTGTCACCATTTGCACGTTTCCTATTATTACCCACCATTTTCTATAATAATAAAACCTTAGATAGAATCTTATATCATTTATGAATCTTTTAACTATAAAAAAATTTTATGTCTTAAAACTTAATTCTTAAAAATATTATTATTTAACAAAAATTATATTCCTCTATAAATCCTTCATAATGATTCATAAAAATCTTGTGATTAACCAAACATATCACATGGGAGTGTCAAAACCAAAGTAAAGAAATGCCTGTTGTAATTCACCTGTTCCCATTCGAGTCTAGATCAAATTAGTTTTTTTGGGTTTTACCCCCAGATACATCTATACCACATCCACATCAACTTGTTTGTATCCGGACAAGGATTTATTTGCTTAGAAACCAATAACATAATATTTCACCAAAATACTACAAATTTTTCCCATATTTAAGAATTTATATAGAGTTATTCATAAATTTTTTATATCATAGTTTCCACAAATAACTAAACTATCCTTTGATACCAACTATGGCATCCCACCTTTTTATTACGCAACATTTCATTTCATTTTACAAATAGAGGATCTTTAAAGTCTAGTGTCTTGGAAATAAGGTATATAATATATGAAAACTTATAACAATATTTTAATCCACTTTAATTTCTTATTTAAAAGGTCATCCTAAGATAAATTAATGAATCTTATAACTTGGAGACATACATAAAAGGAAAGGGTGAGCATAATGCCTATTAAGGAAAACGAGTGGAATTGTTCTTGAGTGATATCAATAAGTAAATATGGAATATCATAAAGGTATGATAAAGTGGAATATCATAATAATAATAACGTGAATCATAACTCGAAAATGTGGTAAAAATATTTAATTTATACATTTATAATCATATCACCAAGGTCCATCCCCAAGGTGTCATAAAAATTACCAAGGTTATTCACCAAGGTATCATAAAACTTGTCATCTCCAGAGATTAATTTCTTTACACAATTCATTAGAGCACTATCAGGGTGCACCTTTAATAAGTCCATATTTTCATGTGATCCACATAGATAAAAATAAAACATTTTATAAATAACCCAAATAAAATAAAATAAATGGGTTTCATATCAAAACCGTTATATTTTTAAAAGTCCTTAAAAACAGTATCTTTATGTCATTTATAATGCATCGAATGGGAATGAGGGTTTTTTGTATTTAAATTCCAAAATAAAATATATTAGTTTTTGTCTTGATGAATACCCATAGAAATTAAACTGTTTTGGGTATTAAAATAAATTAAATAAGGGAATTTATTGAGAAAAATAGAGAGATTTTAAGACGAAAATTCTAGAGCATATATTCTAAACAACATGGTTTTAGAAAACATTAAAAAGAGAGAGGAAAAGGGTATCCCATACATAAATGAATCATAATATAGTATAGGGACATAATAAAATGGAAATAAGAACATGGTATGGAAACTTGAAAGTTACAACACATAAAAAATAGAACTTGAATGGAAAAAAGGGAAGTTGAGAATTACCTTGAAAAAATTCAGCAGCCTCATGGTGTCGCCTAAAATTTAGAAAATAAGTTGATGAGAGTGGAAAGGGTATCTCATTATTTGGACATAAAATGGATAAAAATAAGGATAAATATGGACAAAGCCCAACATAATAAAATGGAAACTAGAATACATAACATAAAGGAAGTCTTCACTAAAAGAGGGGGATGAAAGGTTCCCTTACATTGAAGCATAACATCAAAAAAACGAAGGTTGGGACCTTGTGGGGATTTTGGGAACCTTGGGAGGACTACTTTGGAGGTAAAAATATCAGAGCTTCATTGAGGAGGAATTTTTAATGAAGGGAATGAAGGAATTGGTAGGTATATATATCAAAAGTAAGGGACTTTTATATTAATTTTCAAGGGACACCTCACTAGTGGTATTTGAAAAACCATTGGCTTCCCCATGGTATTGGAAAGTTGAGACACATCATGGAATATTTTATTCGTCAAGATTCGACCAGAATTTATACATCATGATTAAATCCTTAATGATGACATTAAACACACTGAAACTCAAAACTATATTTTTACTATTCACCAAAAAACAAAACATTTTATAAATATCTCATAAATTCTGTCACGACCCCCTCCCCACAAAGTGTACCCCTCATAGGCCGAAAATGTGAGAAGGGAGATAATGACCCTGAGTCCCACCTCCAATAGGCCCCAGGTTGGCGACTAGCACCGAGGGTATAATAAACACACAAATGGGAGGCATTACCCTCTAAAATATCACATGCGAAAGAGAGAGATAAGATAGATGCTAATCAACTCCAACTTAGACTGTAATATAAAGAAAACCCAAGTACACATATGAAATGCCAAGAAACATTACTACAACTAAAAGGGGAAACTACAAGTACCCAAAATAAAGGAAAAACAGCAGCAAGCACAAGCCCAAACAGCTCCTCCAACCACAAGCTAGTAGTAACCAGCTTGATCTCCAACCTGCTCCAAGTGACTTGAAAAACAATTTATACATACATAGGGTGAGTATAATTGTATACTCAGTAGGATCCTCCCCGAAGCCTCTCGTGCAAAAGTAAAGAAAGAATGATAAATCCTAGTGAACAACAAGTGAAACTAACTCATCACCTAAACAGGTATACTATGTTCCCAACCTCACCATGGCTACTCTCACCAAGTAATGCATACAAGAATATAGCATATTGTAAAGAATATCAAGGGTACCCCGCTACTACTTCCCCACTGGTTTTCCACTTTTACCCAATAACATACGTCATGTGCATCTCTCTCCAAAGGCCTGCCCGTATACACCTGGGCTAAGCTCCACAATCTGCACCACGTGCACCACAAAGGCTTGCCCGCAGACACCTGGGCTAAGCACCACACCATCCTCACAACCAAAAGTAACCAGGTAGTTTCCTATAGCCACCACATCTCGCATAACATGTATCATACGTCAGGTATTATACCTCAAGTCATCAAATCTCATATGTCGAGTAAGGATCCTCAAGCCATCACACCCTATACACGTTACACCTATAGTTGTCCATAGGATACTATATCAAGAATATATGTGTGTGAAATAACCACAATCCATTACATCCCTCTACACACATATATGGGGAAAACTAACCAATGTGCCAAAGGCATTAGTATCTACTAAGAGAAGAGAGCGGGGCTAAAGGGGGTAGTCAGCCATTCAACCTCCCATCAGAATGTTGGGGAAAACACCCCCTAGGGCTCAGAACCCCCGGGGTGTCAGTTTCCCTTACCGACAGGGTGGAGTGGCATATAGAAACCCAAAAAGTACAGAATATATATAACTCACAACCACACTATGGGAATTACCTAGTCTTAGACACAACTATAACTAACGTCTCTCAGACTCTGGGTTGATACTTCTAAGACTATGTATCCTATAAGCATACAACCTTTTGAAGAGCTTTATTAGATTACTTCATTCCATTTTTATCAGTTCCATTGTACGTTAATTAATTATTTAAACATTAATTGACCATGAAAAATTCCACATTAAACTGAATTAGAATTACACCAAAATTCAATTGTTCCTTCAAAAGATCACAACCTCATCATTAAATTCCAACATCTCCATCCCCATGGGTTATCACCATTTAATCAATCTTTCATTACAGAATTACCTTTTCATATTCCCAGACATTCTAGAAAAGAATCCTATTCTACTAAATGCAAGGGGGCTCAACACGGTGAGTAGATATACTACCTGTCGAGTCTTTGCCGCCTATATCAAGAGCGTAGACCCATTCTCCCTCGAGAGGATAAACACGGAAAGCATGTGGCATGCCCCGCGTGTCTACGCCTCCTTCGGAAGAAGGGTAAACAAGACCAGCTCCCTTGAGTAGTGGGGAAAAGTAAAAAGATAAACAACCAATCAAACCACTAAACATTCATCCATCAAATCCATCCCATAACATCATCCTTGGTGTCCTCTCCGTCACCCACATGCATAAAGTGATGCATCTCTCCACTCTAGGCGTCATCCGCTGCCACAACCACAAGGCCTTCCTACCTCCACATATCACAACGCCCCTCCAGGGTTACATCTCAGCACAAGTAGCATGAAATCAAACATCACATCAAATGGGCTCTTGGAACTTTAACAAGGCATCCATACTTCATACAAAATGAGCACCCATGGCTCCAAACCACAAGGCATTCAGCCTTACAAGCAAGAGGGTAACTCAAAACCCTATCAGGCATTATCTTTTATCAACAACAAGTTCTTTAATCCATCTTCAGTTAACCAGTTCACTATTGGTAGGTTCTAACTATGGGAAACTTAACTAGAAAGCTATCATAGATATCAAAATTTAATTAAAAAATTATATTTACATTCCTTTAAACAACAATCACCAACAACAACAACCGGATTCGTTCACATGCCTCTTTATCTTTAGACAATTAATTATCAATTAATTCTGGATTTACGTTCTTTATCAATTTCCATCAATAACGAACAACTAATCAAAGCAAGCATAGATATCACACTATCTAGAAAATCAAGAGGCAAACCATTATCAAGGTACAAAGCAACACATGCGATCAAACCATTTATTTTAATCTGGTTCAAGTATTTAATTAGGGAAATTTCATTGTTATACAAAGGGATAAATCATGATAACTAAAATATTTCACATAAACAAAAGAGAATCCATGAATCCCCTACCTCTAAGAGTTCTTGACGTTCTTTATCCACACAACAGGTCACGATCCTCCTCTCGCGAGAACTGCATCCACCCGAGGATGCCACGATACATCCACACCAACCAAACCCCAATAAAACCCCATTAGAAGCATTGAGATTACATGATAATATGGAACAGAGAACAAGAGAAGATGATCCCTGAAGGAACAATGATAAAAACATACCTTATATAGAAGAATGATCAACACAGCTTGGTTGCATCAAAACATAGCAGAACCAATCCTAGGAGTAAAGTTTTATTGTGAAACTCCTACGGGAAGGATTGAAAGGTTCTAGAATCTCATAGCCGATAACAAAGAGGAAGAACAACAGAGGATGAATCTTGTTTCTTTTTGAAGATTTAATGGGGTGACAGTTTAAGATGCGCTTAATTCTCCATTAAAAGCGGATCACATTAACCCACATGGTTTGACCAAGTAAAACATTCCAAGAATTAAGAATAATTAATATAGGATTTTTGGCCTTTTAATCGGCCTTAAGAGTCCTTAAAATAAGGCTTAAAATGTATTTTACTTCAAAGGAAACGTCAAAAGGGGAAAAACTGTAGGAATCGGGAAACATTTTTCACCTATCGTTACTATACACTTATCGATCTGTGAAGCCGATATGTGAAACCGATCTATGAAACCGATCTGTGAAACCGATCTTTGAAACTGATCCGTGGAACCGATCTGTGAAACCGATCTGTCAAACCGATCAGTGAAACCGATCAGTGAAACTAATCTGTGAAACCGATCAGTGAAACCGATCCGTGAAATCGATCAGTGAAACCGATCTGTGAAACCGATCAGTGAAACCAATCAGTGAAACCGATCTGTGAAACTGGTCTGTGAAACTGATCAGTGAAACCGATCTGTGAAATCGATCTGGGAAACTGATCTGTGAAACCGATCTATGAAACCGATCTGTGAAACCGATCTGTGAAACCGATCTATGAAACTGATCTATGAAACCGATCTGTGAAATCGATCAGTGAAACCGATCTGTGAAACCGATCTGTGAAACAGATCAGTGAAACCGATCTCTGAAACCGATCTGTGAAAAACTGTACACCTAACGATACTGTTCATAAAACTGGAAACAATGTTCATTGAACTAGAAATTTGGCATAGTGTTGGGGATAAGTCACCTTGACCTCCTGGAACACCTCCAACACCACATTTTCACAAAGTAATTGACCAGATTGGTCTGGGATATTATATCAGATACCACCCAAAACATTCTCAACCTCGATAATTTAAAACCAACCTAAGGAAAAGAGGGGTCTGAACAACCATCCATCGAGATACCTCTCAAAAGAGAGCAGGCCACAAAAGGAAAAAAATATGTTTATAAATAAAACATGAATGGTCTAACCACGAAGGTAACATCATTACATGAAAAGAGTTAAAAATTAAACAACTCTAGGTACTGAGCACGTATCTATGACTCTAGTTCCCAGGTACTCTCCTACATGCCACCGTTTCGCCACAAGACACCTTCTAAGGGGATAGAACACCCACGAAACACTTTCTCCTTGTGGTCTTGGATCTCCACAGGTCGCTCCTCGAAGGATGCATCATCATCAATATCGATCTCTCCCCAATCGATAACATGAGAGTCATCATGAAGATAACGACGGAGCTGTGATACATGGAAAAAATCATGTATCCAACTCATATGTGGGGGAAGTGCTACTTGATACGCCACAACTCCAACATGAGCTAACACCTTGAAAGGCCCAACAAACCGGGGAGAATGCTTACTTCCATGACCAAACCTTCCCTGCCCACGATAGGGAGTCACCTTCAGAAAAACATGATCCCCAACATTAAAATCCAAGGGTCTCCTCCTTTGATCACCATATTATTTGTGATGATCTCGTGTTGTCTTTATCCTCTCACAAATCATCTGAACCATCTCTGTTGTATTCTGCACTAGTTTCGGTCCGAGAATTGCTGACTCTCCGACCCCGGTCAATCACAATGGAGAACGGAAAGGTCGTCCATACAAGGCTTCAAACGGCGCCATACCGATGATGGAGTGAAAACTATTATTGTAATAGAATTCCACCAAGGGTAAGTGACTCATCCATGATCCTCCAAAATCAAGAACACAATATCGTAACATATCTTTGAGAGTTTGGATGGTTCACTCAGTTTGACCATCCATTTGAGGATGAAAAGTAGTGCTAAGGCATAGTTGAGAACCAAAAGCATGTTGGAGACCTCTCCACACCCTAGAGGTAAAATGAGGATCTCGATCAGAAATGATCATCCTAGGTACTCCATGAAGTCTCACCAACTCCTCTAGATACAGCCTCAACAAAACTTCCACTGAGCTCGACTCCTTGATCGCTATGAAGTGGGATGATTTTGTTAAATGATCCACTACCACCCAAATAGCATCATGTACTCCCGGAGCTCGAGGTAAACCTGTTACAAAGTCCATTGTGATGTACTCCCACTTCCACTAAGGAATCTCTAATGGATGGAGAAGACCACCAGGAACACGGTGTTCGGCCTTAACCTTCTGGTAGAAAAAACATCGAGACAAAAACTCAAGAAACTGTACGCTTCATCCCAGGACACCAAAACTGACTCCTCAAGGATCAGTACATCTTTTTCACACCAAGATGTACTGCTAAGGGTGAACTATAGAACTCTCGGAGAACCGTCTTGTGCATTTCCAAATGAACAAAAATCCTAGCATGATACAACACTCGGTGTTGTTCATCCTCCGACAACCCATTAGGGGCCTCACCACAAACAACTCTGTCTCTCCAAACTTCCACCTCTGGATCACCCAACTGGGACTCTTCCACCTTCTTCACCAGGGATGACTGCACTGTCATCTGGAAAAGACAACCTCTACCTCCAACCACTTCCATACCAAGATGTAATGCTGACAGTTCTTCCATTAATCTCCATGATTCTCCAGATTCACTCAAATCATCACTATGCGACTTTTGACTTAGCGCATCTACTACAAAATTCCATTTTCCAGGTGTATACGATATTTCTAAGTCGTATTCCTGCAAGAAATACATCCACCGATGCTGTCACAAGTTTATGTCACGCTGGGAGAAAAAATAACTCAAACTCTTATGGTCAGTGAAAACCACAAAGCACTCACCAATGGGGTAATGTCTCCATAAATTCAGAGCAAACACCACGGATGCCAACTTAAGATCATGGTTGGCATAGTTACATTCATGGGGATACAACTGACAAGACCCATAAAAAACAACTAACCTCTATTGCATGAGAACACAGCCTATCCCCAGATGTGAATCATCGCAGAAAACATCAAACTTGACTCCCTCAGCTGGATGAAAAAGAACGGGAGCACTTACTAACTTCTCTTTTAGATACTTGAAGGCTGTCTGGAACTGATCAGTCCATTCGAAGGCCTGATCCTTCCTACTCAGAGCTGTTAGAGGAGTCACAACCTGTGAAAAATTGGTTACGAACCTCCTGTAATAGCCTGCGAGACCAAGAAAACTTCGCACCTCTGACACTGTCTTGGGGGCTACCCAAGACACCACTACTTCTATCTTCGACGGATCCACAGCTAATCCTTGTTGGGACACATCATTCCCCAATAAACGGACTTCTCGAGCCCAAAACTCACACTTCCACAACTTCCCAAACAACTGATGTTGGCGAAGAACTCCCAAAATGGCTCGTAGATGCTCTGCATGATCCTCTTTAGATGTGGAGTACACAAGGATGTCGTCGATGAAAACCACCACAAACTTGTCCAGGAACTCATGGAACACAGCATTCATCAAACCCATGAAAATAGGTTGGGCATTCGTTACGCCGAACAGCATTACAATGAACTCATAATGCCCATAACGACAACAAAAAGCAGTCTTCGGAATATCCTCATCCTTTACCCGCATCTGATGATATCCTGGCTGCAAGTCGATCTTTGAGAACCAACTTTCACCCTCCAGTTGATCGAATAAGTCATCAATCCATGGAAGAGGATAGCAGTTCTTTATTGTCACTTTCTTTAAGCGACGATAATCGACACACAAACGCAAACTGTCATTGGCCTTCTTCCCAAACAAAACTGGTGCACCCCACGGGGACACACTTGGCCAAATAAAACTGCACTGCAATAGACCATCAAGCTGTATATGTAGCTCTCATAACTCAGAAGGGTCCATCCTATTTGGAGACATAGAGATAGGAGACGTTCAAGGCTGTAGCTCGATTCCAAACTCGATCTCTAATCAAGGGGGTAATGTTATGACCTCTTCTAGGAAGTCATCAGGGTACTCCTCCACAACCATAGGAAACACCAACTGCTCAACCTATAAAGAACATAGCATCATCTCATCCATCAAGGATGATAAGGATGGAATGCGCCTATGACCCATCCGAGGATCTAGCTCACCAACAAACACCACCTGCTCTCCATCTGCACCGAAGAAGATGACCTTCTTCAGGAAGAGATCCACGATAGCCTAAACTGAAAAAAACCAATCCATGCTGAGGATGACGTCATATGGTTGTATCCATAAACATAGGAAATCTCCCCAAGAGTGGTGTTGCCCCAACACTAGATCATAGTCTCTACATACTTCAAACAAGCTAGCTCAACCTCCAACTGGCATAGTACATGCCAAGGGCACTGGAAGCCTCTCTACCTCAAGTCCCAAGGCATGGAAAAGGGTAGGTGATATGAAGGAGTGTGTCGCTCCTGAATCAATCAAGGCATACACCAAGGTAGAAAACAAGCAAAGGGTACATCGGATGATGTCAGGCTTGCCTGGAGCTGGGAACACTAAATCATGAAGATGACCATGACCTCCTCCATGGCCACTCTGACCCTGATGACGACCACCACCACAACCGCGCTCTTCTCTCTGAGGATGGAGAGCATCATGGGGATTTCCTCTACCTACCCCATCTACCCTCTAGGGATCTAAAGCTGGTGCAACCTGCTGCTACTGCCTCGGTTGGAACTTCCTCAACGGAGGAACCTGGAGTGGAGCACCCGGTGCACGATGACTAATCTGAAAAGTTAGGCACTCCCTCTACTAATGAACACAACCACCATAAGAAAAAAAAGCACCTGATCCCTTGGAATAGGATTGAGAGTTGCTGCCTCCGGAGAAATGAGATGGGAAGGGCTGGGACCTAACCCTAGGTGAACAGATACTCCTCTGCCATGAAAACCGGGAACCCCAGACCACATCTCTACTTCGTGAGGAATCATGACGATTCCCCTCTCGTGACGATCATGTCCTGGGAAAAGTCCTCTCGACAACCTCTGCCCTCACCAGCACCGCAAGATATGTCTTCAGCATAAATGGGGTGACTTGGCGTTGGATCTCTGGACGCAAAGCCTCCTCGAAATGCCTCGCACTGGCCTCCTCATTTGGTAATAGTTCTGAAGCATATCGTAGAAGGTTCCTGAAATGGATTCCAGACTCTCAAACACTGGAGATCCCTTTTCGAATGGTAAGAAGCTCTTGAAGACTATACACCTTCACGGTCGAGGAAAGAAACTCAACTCTAAACTTGTCTTGAAACTCCTCCCATGAGATCGTTGACTCTTCATGATCCCCAAGGAACAAGAGCCACTACTGCCTTGCTGCTCCACACAGAATCGTCACAACCAAGGACACCCAGTGCTCCTTCCGAGCACAAATCGAACTGAAGCTGATCTCGACCTCCTCTAAACAGTCCTTTGTGACTTCATCTAAAATGGAGCCCTCTTACTTCTATAGACTCTAGTGCTGAAAATCTCGGAGTGTCTTCATCCAAGTGTCATTGTCGTTGAACTCTACCTGGCGGCAATTTGATGGAACATCCTACTGTACATCTTCTATGTGAGCTTGACGAGGACGTCGATCTGGAACCATTCCTTCATAAGAACAAATCGTTAGAGATCCTAAGCCTAGAATATGGAAAACTCAAGATTAATTAATTTATTTTTTTTCGTTCATTCATTTTAGGTTAACCTATCCCAAGGTCTACCCATTCATACACATGCATAAGAAGAATGATGCATGACCCTTTCTTAGGTCTCTACCCTACAACTAGTATCACCTTGTTTTGTAGCCATTGTAAAATTAATGGTCTGTACATCAGATCATAGGGGGCCCTAAACACCTATGTCTCAGCTGGTCTCCAGTGTTTACCTCACTTTCTAAACATGAATGACACCATTTCCCTACCAACCCATGCAACCTCACATGTTCCTAACTCCAAACTCCATCCTATCCCTCAACCTGGCTCTGATACCACTCTATCACAACCCCCTCCCCACAAAGTGTACCCCTCTTGGGTCGCAAATGTGAGAAGGGAGATAATGACCCCCGAGTCCCGCCTCTAGTAGGCCCCGAGTTGGCAACTAGCACCGAGGGTATAATAAACACACAAATGGGAGGCATTACCCTCTAAGAGAACACATGTGAAAGAGAGATATAAGATAGACGCCAATCAACTCCATCTCAGACTGCAATATAATGAAAACCCAAGTACACATATGAAATTCCATGAAAAAGTAATACAACTGAAAGGGGAAACTACAAGTACCCAAAAGAAAGGTAAAATAGCAGTAACCACAAGCCCGAACAGCTCCTCCAACCACAAGCTAGTAGTAACCAGCTTGATCTCCAACCTTCTCCAAGTGACCTGAAAAACAGTTTATACATACATAGGGTGAGTATAACCGTATACTCAGTAGGATCATCCCCGAAGCCTCTCGGGAAAAATTAAAGAAATCATGTTAATGCCTAGGGAACAACAAGTGAAACTAACTCATCACTGAAATAGGTATACTATGTTCCCAACCTCAATGTGGCTACTCTCACCAAGTAACGCAAACAAGAATATAGAATATAGTAAAGAATATCAAGGGTACACCACTACTACTCCCCCACTGGTTTTCCGCTTTGCCCCAACGACATACATCCTGTGGATCTCTCTCCAAAGGATTTCCCGTATACACCTGGGCTAAGCTCCATAATCTGCACCACATGCACCACAAAGGCTTGCCCGCAGACACCTGGGATAAGCACCACACCATCCTCACAACCAAAAGTAACCAGGTAGTTTCCAGGATCCACCACAGCTCACATAACGTGTATCATACTTCGGGTATTATACCTCAAGCCATCACAGCCCAAACGTCGAGTAAGGATCCTCAAGCCATCACAGCCTATACATGTTACACCTATAATAGTCCATAGGATATTATATCCAGAATATATGTGTGTGAAATAACCACCAGCCATTACAGCCCTCTACACACATATATGGGGAAAACTAACCACTATTCCAAAGGCACTAGTATCTACCAAGAGAAGAGAGTGGGGCTAAAGGGGGTAGTCAGCCATTCAACCTTCCATCAGAATGTTGGGGAAAACACCCCCTAGGGATCAGAACCCCCAGGGTGTTAGTTACCCTTACCGACAGGGTGGAGTATCATATAGAAACACAAAAAGTACAAAATATATATTACTCACAACCACACTATGGGCATTAACTAGTCTTAGACACAGCCGTAGGTAACGTCTCTCAGACTCTGGGCTATTACTTCTAAGACTTGGTATCCTATAATCACACAACCATTTTAAGGGCTTTATTAGATTACTTCATTCCCTTTTTATCAATTCCACTGTACGTTAATTAATTCTTTAAACATTAATTATCCATGAACAATTCCACATTAAACTGAATTAGCATTACACCCCAAGTCAATTGTTCCTTCAAAAGATCACAACCTCATCATTAAATTCCAACATCTCCATCCCGATGGGTTAGCACAATTTAATCAAACTTTTGTTATAGAATTACCTTCCCATATTCCCAAGAATTCTAGAAAAGCATCATATGCTACTAAATACAAGTAGGCTCAACACGGTGAGTAGATATACTACCCGTTAAATCTTTTCCACCTATAGAAAGAGAATAGACCCATTCTCCCTCGAGAGGCTAAACACGGAAAGCACGTGGCATACCTCGTGCATCTTCACCTCCTTCGGAAGAAGGGTAAGCAAGACCAGCTGCCTTGAGCAGCGGGGAAAAGTAAATAGATAAACAACCAATCAAATCACCAAACATTCAACCATCACATCCATCCCATACCATCATTCCTGGTGTCCTCCCCGACACCCACATGCATAAACCTATGCATCTCGCCACTCTATGCGTCATCCGCTGCCACAACCTCAAGGCCTCCCTGCCTCCACATATCACAAAACCCCTCCAGGGTCACATCTCAGAACAAGCAATAGGAAATCAAACATCACATCAAAAGGGATCTTTCCCCTTTAACATGGCATCCATCCTTCATACAAAATGAGCACTCATGGCTCCAAACCATAAGGCATTCGGCCTTACAAGAAAGAGGGTAACTCAGAACCCTATCAGGCATTATCTTTTATCAAAAAAAAGTTCTTTAATCCATCTTGAGTTAACAATTTCACTATTGGTTGGTTTCAAATATGGGAAACTTAACCAGAAATCTATCATAGATATCAAAATTTAATTAAACAATTATCTTGACATGCCTTTAAACAAAAATCACAAACAACAACAACCAGATTCGTTCACATGCCTCTTTATCTTTAGAAAATTAATTACCAATTAATTCCGGCTTTACATTTTTTATCCATTTCCATCAATAACAAACAACTAATCAAAGAAATCATAGATATCACACTATCTAGAAAATCAAGAGGAAAACTGTTATCACGGTACAAAGAAACACATATGATCAAATCAATTCTTTTAATATGGTTCAAGTATTTAATTAGGTCAATTTCATTGTGATCCAAAGGTATAAATCATGCTAACTCTACAATTTCACATAAACAAAAGAGAATCCACGAATCCCCTACCTCGAATAGTTCTTGACGTTATTTATCCACACAACGGGTCATGATCCTCCTCTCGCGACAACTGCATCCACCCGAGGATGCCACGATATGTCCGCACCAACCAAACCCCAATAAAACCCCATTAGAAGCATGGATATTACATGCTAATATAGAAAGGAGAATAAGAGAAGATGATCCCCGAAGGAACGATGATAAAAACATACCTTATATCGAAGAATGATCGACACAGCTTGGTTGCATCAAAAAAGAGAAGAACCAATCCAAGGAGTAAAGTTTGATTGTGAAACTCCTATAGGAAGGATTGAAAGGTTCTAGCATCTCATATCTGATAACAAAGAGGAAGAACAAGAGAGGATGAATCTTGTTCCTTTTTGAAGATTTAATGGGGTGATGGTTAAAGATGCTCTTAATTCTCCATTAAAACCGGATCGCATTAACCCACATGGTTTGACCATTTAAAACATTCCAAGCCTTAGTAATAATTAATATAGGATTTATGGCCTTTTAATCAGCCTTAAGAGTCCTTAAAATAAATCTTTAAATATATTTTATGTCAAAGGAAACGTTAAAAGGTGAAAAACTGTAGGAATATGGAAACATTGTTCACCTACCGTTACTGTACACCTACCGATCTGTGAAACCGATCTATGAAACCAAACTATGAAACCGATTAGTGAAACCGATATGTGAAACCAATATTTGAAATGGATATGTGAAACCGATCTGTGAAACCGATCAGTGAAACCGATCTATGAAACTGATCTGTGAAACCGATCTGTGAAACCGATCTGTGAAACCGATCTGTGAAACCGATCAGTGAAACCAATCAGTGAAACCAATCTGTGAAACTGATCAGTGAAACCGATTAGTGAAACCGATCTCTGAAACCGATCTCTGAAACACTATACACCAACCGATACTGTTCATAAAACTGGAAACACTGTTTACAGAACTGGAAATTTGGAAAAGTGTTGGGGATTAGTCACCTTGACCTCCTGGAACACCTCCAACACCACATTTTCATAAATTAATGGTCCGGAGAGGTTCGACCCATTACAAATTCACCCAATCTAAAATCAATTTTATGAATTAAAAAATGAACTCCATTTTATGAAAAAAAAAATCTAAATAATAGATATTTAAATTTTATGAAAACCCACTATTTACGTGAAAAAAATACTAACACTTAACTAATAATTTCTGAAACTATTATTTTCTTATGTTATTATATCACATTACCATTCAAGATGCATAAATTATATTTATAATTTCTTAATTAATGTTAATATTCCATTTCTCGCATTACTATTCTTAAGGGTAATACTACATTTCATAATTTAATATTCACCAAAAATTAAGTTAATCTAATTAGACTCTAAATTTCATACTGATCACAACTGTATATGTCCATTTTTTCATCCTAATAAGAATTATTTCTATATCACTTCTCATATAGATCTTTATATGGTGCCATTTTAATTCTCTAGTGGAAACTATTGTTGTTAGACAACTCAACTAATGGGAGATATTGATCCCATCCAGCCTTAAATTCCATTGATCATGTTCTCAGCATGTACTTGAGTTTTCATTAGTCCTTTTAGATTGTCCAACAATTTAGGGGTGATATACTATACTGAAATTAAATTCGGTACTAAGAGCATGTTGAATACTTCTCCATAATTTGGATGTGAACCTGGGATCATGATCAGATATGATAGAATGTGGAAATCCATACAGCCTTACCACTTCCTTCACGTAAATCCTGGAAAGTTTATCAAGAGAGAAGTCTTCCCAAATAGAGATAAAATGGGATGTATTTGTGATAAGGACCACTATAACCCATATCACATTGTTTCCTTTGGAATTTATCAATAGACTAGTGAAAAATTCCATAGTGATATTGTCCTAATTCCTTTCTAGTATGGGAAGTGGTTTTAATACCCCTTTAGTAAGTTATCACTCTGGATTCACTTGTTGACATACCAGGCACCGTGTAGTGTAGTCAGTAATATCCCTTTTTATATTATCCCACTGATAATGATCACGAAGGTCCCTATACATTTTCCTACTACCATGATGTATATAGAAATTAGATCTATGAGCTTCATCCCTCATCTCCTTCTTTAAAAAAACATACTAGTAATTTTTATCAATCAAATTTCTGATTCTTTGAACACTATTGGTGGAATGAGATTAATTATTGCCCACAAATCTCTAAATCATGTGCATACCTTATATTCATGGAAATAAAAAGTGATCTATAAAAAACTAGGTTTCGTAAAATTTTGAGTAATTTTTCCTTTAATGATCATACTAAATTCCTTATTGAGGGGTATAATATCATATGTATCAAACTTCTTTCTTTGGGATATGATGTTTTTTAGAAATTTAGTGTAAGAAGGAATTTTTTTACAAAGTTTTCAATGGGAATAGTAATATTAATATTCAAAAAAATATAAAAACCAATTAATTTTTTTGTATTTCTCCTTGTCCAACTACACAAATCATTGTGGATATTTAATTATTGGTTTAAATATTTCTAGTTCTATGTCGATGAATGTGAACTTTTTTCCACCTTTTCCCTTTCCTATTTGTTTTATTTCCACAACTTATTTTTATATTAGGTTGTTCAAATTATACTTGTATAGTATCTTCCTATGAAATCATTTTTTCCTTTTTAATTACTATTATTCCACTTATTTTAATAACCTTTCCACTTTTTATGGTAATATACATCACACCTTCTCTTTGATTAACCTATATGATACTTAGAATCATTCCTTTATCCATTACACTCTTTTTTCTAACTAATTATCCCACTTCAACTTCTAAATTATATATAATTAAATTAGTGATCTAATCTAATTAATCAATTGTAGAAAAATTAAATTGTGTAATTTGAATAGATTTTTTAATCTTAAACTAATTATTTTATATATTTTATTGATTCTACCAGGGTTTTTATGTTCTTTTATTTGATTTAGTAGAACTATAAGCTTAACGAACATAAGTTTACTGATTTTTTATACAATGGTACCCCTGATATTATTTCCTTAGAATTTTTTTGTCAATGATTTTTTGAAATGACATTATTCATTCCAAGATAAAAATATTTTTTATTCCAACTTGGATTTTATGTTTTAAAAAATATGATATTCATCACATTTTTTACTCCTATAATTTCATACATGTTTTATTTATTTTAATTATATTTATTCAGTATTTGTTGGAATATAAAAAATCATATAATGGATTAGACTATTCCCATGAATCCCATAATCATATCATTATAACTTATTACCTTATGTTTTGAATACCTAATTTTATAATTGATTTTATAGGTAATATTTTTTAGTTACCATCATTAATGATGACAACTTCATTCATCAAATGTTTTATTATACTATCATATTTCAGCTGGGAGTTTATATCTGACCTACTAAAGATTTATTCTAGCACATCATAAGTTTTACCTATATAATATCCTCTAGAATTTAAATTTACAAATTTTTATACAAAGAAATTCAATAATTTATAAAATAATTGCATTAATAGTGAATTAATAAACTTATTATGGGTAAAATATTTGTACCAATCCCTAAATATATCCAAAGAGTCATGGAATGAATTATAATCTGGTCAAAAAAAGTATAAATTTATATTCTGAAGACTATAGATCTCTATATAGAGTAAAATATTTTGATAACTACATTTTATATTTATTCCCAAGATTCAAATATCTTTTTCTCTTACTATAGTAACCAATTCCAACCATTTACCATTATATACTATTGAGAACATTTTAATCTTATATCATCTTAAAACTTTCCATGAATGGTGACATAGTGCACAATGGTCGTAAATTCCTTATCAAATGACAATGTATTCTCTATAAGAATCCCATTAAATATTGGTAAGTATAGAATGTTTTATTATTTCAACTTATAATTCCTTGCACTGGGTGTTTATTTAATAAAAAATGGATTTCCAAAAACTCTTGTATCTTATAAATCTATCAATCATGGTAATAAATTTTCATCATTTTTTACAGTCACCTCTTAGAATTATAAATTTCCTAGTTCTTGTTAAATACTAATTTAATTATGTTTCTATATATCTTCTCTAGTCTTGGATAGATACTAGTGATAAAATATCATGATCTCTAGTATTTTTAGTAATAAATAAATACCTAAATATCTTCCTATTCGCATAAACTACACCTGAAATGATATTACTAATAGTTAAATCTAAGTGTGTCAATCCATGCAAAAGTGTAAATGATATACTAATTTAGTTATGTATATTTTTTAAATTTATAATTTTATAAAATTCATATAAAATTTAAATCATTATTTTAAAATTTTATTATCTCTAAAATAATGGGAAACAGTTTGGTTTATATTTAAACTACACCTTGAAGGAGTATAGGGTAATTTTTAGCAGATTAATTGGGATTTCAACGTCATTTCCCAAAGATAAATTTCTTGGTTAACTCAGTGAATCATTTATGTAAGAATAATCAATAATAAAAATTAGGGGGCTATGATTTACAATTTTTATTAAGGAATTTATATGTTTTCGATATGTTTGATTAATCTTTAAAAAAATTGTAACTATATTGACCCAAGAAAAATAATGTATCTATGTTTTAAAATTTAGTAAATGATGAATGTGTATTTTTAGGTAATATATATCATGAAATTAATCACAATAATTTTCATTTTCAATGTAACTTCATCAACATTCAGTTTGTTACATAAACTGAGAACTACCACTTGAGAATATGATTCCTCGTAGGGTTACAAGTGAGACTTATGAACAATTATTAGTTACATTAATCATTTATTTATTATTCATATAGAAATCATGGGTAACCATCATCCAATTTTTTCATGTTTAAATCTCTAGTGAAAAAATGAACTAAAACTATTAGTGAATCTCACACTTAGAAATAATTAATTGGTGTTCAATAAAATAAAATAGGTAATAAAAAATCATTTAAAAATTAAATAAAATAATAAATACATCTATATTGCATAAATCCAAATTATGAGATTATCCACTCATATTCAAATTAATAAAAAAATTAAAATGGGAGTGAGAGTTCTTCTTAGGATTGTTGATATTTCTCATAAATACCAACTATCTATTCTATATATCACCATATCCTTTAGATTCACCTCAATTAACCAGGTAACCTATCTATTTAAATTTATTTTTATTTTTAGTCTACTTTCAATTTTCAAATCTACCTTTATGTTATCATTGTTGAGTTCTATAATAAAAATTAGGATTTATGACCTGTTCATATGGATTCGAGGTTGAAAATCTATTGAAATAAACTAAATTTTTGTACTCATTCCACAATATTATCTAATTTTTATGTTAGTACAGGACATGAAAATAATATCATATCAATACCAATCATATAATCATGGTATTACTTATTAAAAATTCTCAATAAAATGGTTGTTGGAAGAAAATACTCTTGTAGCATTTATAGGTTGTTTTTAGAATGATTTATGTAAGGTATCTAAGAGGCTCAGAAAATTAATCAAGATTTATCCTAAACAATCTATATGGATTTCGAGAAAATTTTTATTAAGGAAAAAACTATTAATTTTTTTGTGTAGGTAATAAAATGACATGATAGTAGTTGGTTTTAGGTAAAACTCAAAAACTGGAATCCATGAAGGATAAGAAGCCTGTAAAAAAAATGTGTGCATAAGAACAAGAGTTTCATATTTCATTATATATTGTATAAATCCATTTTAAAAATAATGAAACATTGAATGGGTGTGGTACCTACCATAGGGTATTCAAAAAGGTCTAATCAAACTTTTGAGTCGATGTATTCCATACTGTAATACATGAAATATTACCCATCATGATTTTTTTCTCTAGGAAATAAATATCTTGAATATGTTATTCATGATGTTTTAGAAGTAATTATAGTCATCAAATAATTATATTAGGAATAAAATGGGTATTTTTCACAAGGAGTAATCCATAATAGAGGGAATTGTGTATAGGGTGGTGTTATGACATGAACATGAAAAATTTTCAGCACAGACTATCCATAAAGGAATTCATACATGTATTTTATGTTGTATAACACCATTTTGGAATTCAATATAGGGTAATATGATTTTATGAAATTATGATAACATCATATGATTGAGATTTGAATCTCTGGTGTTTCTGTTTTAAAGGGTGATTCAGAACACATAAAAATAATTTTGAAGTGAAACACACCATTGTGATTCATGTTATAAAGATAATATTATTCAAATTTCCTATCATTTTGGTAGAATGTTTTTTCTTGAATATGACCTATTTGACTCAAATTTGGAGTTCATTTATTGAATAATTTAACCCAATATTTAAGGAGATTCAAAGTCATTAATATAGGTAAAATTATAGATTCTTTTGAGTCTTAGAGATATATATATTTCTCAATAAATAAGAAGGTATTTTCATCAATGATATTTAATAAGTGAAAAAAGAGAGATTAAAGATTTTTTATTGTTCAAATTAATAGGTAAGAGGAGACTTTACATGTTCTATTTTAGAAAATTAACGAATTTAATCACATAGATATCAGATCTGATCATTATTCCATCATTGGTATAAAATATATTCTAGTTTTTTCAAGAATTGTAATGTTTACTTAGAGGATTGGGGCATTATTTCTTATGAATGGAATAACAACTTCTCAAATTTTATTAATGGTTGTAAACATGGAGGTTTAGTGTGGATTATTTAAATTGTTAGGAAGAAGTAGTGTATACATTGAATTTGTAACATGGTCATATAATTATGGTCTATTCCTTTCAAATAGTAGACTGTGCATAAATTGAGTAATATTGCATTTGACTCTCTTTACATTCTTTATAGAGTCCATATTATTTTTTGGGTGTGAGAGGATTGTTTCATCTAATAACTGTGAATGATCTTTGGAAGGTTCAGTTTGAAATGACATACCCTCCCCCTCATAAAGTGTCTTCCTTGTATGTGACTCATTGGTTGTCTCACAGTGGAATTTTCTTGGTGGATGATTTTCTCAATTACTATAGTCTTCATAAAAAAGGGTGTTATGTTCTTTGATGGTAATAATTTTCAATTTAGAAATAATTAAATGAAATATAATTTATAATCATTTGTAATGAATGTGTAAAAATTATCTATACATGGGATTTTAATCAATTTGGAGAGTATAACACTATCAAAAAGACATATTAAGTAGATAGATGTAGATTTTAAAGGAATTAATGTTTTAGGTTGGAGCTTCATACATTATATTCTACATGAATATTATGTTATATAATTATCCACACACCATTCGGGAAAAAATTCACAACATTCCTAAATGTGATTCCATGGTATATTAATCTAAATTATATATTTTATAGAAGAAGTAAAAGTACTTGAGGATGCACCCAAACGAACATGTTGATTCATTATTTTATTTGTGAATGTGATTATAGAGGATATGTCTAGATTCAGTAAAACACATTCTGATATTAATATTGTAATGAAGATCCAGAGAATATTTTCATCATGGTTTAATATGAATGCCTCATTTATTGATGATAATGATCCAAAGGAGGTGACATTGGATAGTCTTCACAATATTCTCATTGCATAAAATTTGAGTAATAATGACAAAGCATCTATGTTGAAGGATAATATATAAAATGTAGCATTAAAGAAAATGAATAATATCTCATTGGATGATGACATGAAATAAAAGGAGGTTAATGTTGTTATTTAATTCATTTCCCTTAATTTAAAAAGGGGTAAAATAAAATTCAAAAGAAAACTTCAATATAATTTCTTTTGATGGGTTAATGTAGGAAAACTTACTATAAACTTCCCAATGAAATTCTGAGACATTAATAAGGATGAGTACCCATGAATATATTTTTAGGATGTGAAATGAAATAGTATATTACAAAACAAATTCTTAAAAAATTAAAAATTAAAAATAATAAAATATGTTATCTCAAAATAAATTTTATTGGAAGAAATTTTTAAGAACACAGATCTTCATTTTTGGAAAGGATGTTGATTTTTGGGTGTTTCAGAGGAAAAAGGAATTTTTTGGAAATTTTATAAGTACATGCTGTGTACTCTTGAGTACATGATGTGTACTGGATTTCCACAGGTAGTCGTGTACTGGCCATGTAGCAGTTAAGTACATGGCCAGGTAGAATGCCTAAAGTGGAGGACAGTTGATTCATGTTCACGGCATGTACATTAAATGAATAGGCCCTGTAATTTTCTATTTATTTGATTAATCGGACTAGGGTTGCGTCTCATTTTCAGAACTCTATGTTAAGTCAATAACATTTTCCTTATGAATTTTCCATTCCTTCATGTTTGGGGGAGATCTTTTCATCAATAAGGTCTCCTTATGACTTGACCATCCATTCTTGTTTTGAAAATCACAAACACCTTATCTCAAGGAAAATTTCTTTTTACCCTGTGTTTTACTTCTATAAGGAATATTTTCCTTCCCCATGGAAATTTATCCTTACCAGGTTTTTCATTGTTCATTATCTTGTCTAAGTATAAAATTAAATTTCATATATAAATAATTGTAATCCTATAAATATCTGAGTATAGAGTATTCTGTTTTAGGATATGAATTCTGATTACAAACTTTTATAAAGTTCCACTCTGAATTCTGGTTACGAACTTTTATGAAGTTCGACTCCAAATTCTGATTACAAACTTTCATAAAGTTCTACTCCGAATTCTAGTTATGAAGTTTCATGAAGTTTGATTGCAAATTCAGGATATGAATTCTGGTTACGAATTCATGTTACAAATTTTAATGAGTTCAGACCCATAACCCTTATGAATTTCAAAATTCTAGATACGAATTCTTATGAATTCAGACTCCAAACTCTGATTACGAATTCCTATGAGTTGAGACTCCGAAGTCTATAGAATTCTAAACTCTGAATTCCCTAAAAAATAGAATACGAATGTTCATGTTTTATAGACTCCAAATATTATTTTATTAGACTCCAAATATTATTTTTGGTTAGACTCCAAACTTTAATTTTTCCTTACATTACGAAAATTATTATTTTGGTTAAGCTACCATATCCTATCTATTCTTGATAAGATTATAAAACAATGTTGTGCATTTAGTTACTAACTAATTGTCGTATGAGTGACACATGTACATGTCCCTCAAAGATTTAAGGAAAATTATAACCGTTTAGGATATGTCTATAAATAGGATCCCATTTGAAAGAGCTTAGTACTTTGAAATTGACTGTTCTACAACTATTGAGATTACATGTTGCTGAAGTGATTTCTAGAGAGATACTCTCACGCTTAGTGCCTACGGAACAACTTGTTCAAAATTTCTTTGTGCGACACTGAATATTGTTGAGTACATTCGAGGGCTTCTAGGGATAGGAAGACAGATGTGTCGATTATCTTAATGTTTGAGGACTTCCTTGCTGAGGAAGACAGAGGTGCCGACTACCTTGAAGTTTTAGGGCTTGCGAGGATTGCATGACAGACTCCAATTTTCGTATTGAGGGCTTACCATGGTGTGGGTAAGACATAATTTCTTGAAAGTATAAATCAAGGGACCTTTATCCAAGGTTATTGGATACCCTTCTATTTTGGTTAAAATAATTCATACTTGTTACTTGTTCTTATTTCAAGTTTATTTTTCCACTGCATTTTTGATTGTTGAGGAAAGTATAACTATCTTATACGAACTTGTTTTTGTAAACTCTGATTTAGTGAGATTATATACTCTTTAAGGTAGAATATAAATCTTTTTAAACTTGTGTTATGTTTCTATTCTGGATTCACTTTTCCAGAACTTCATTCTCATAATCATATTTCTGTAATCAGGCAAGTGTGTAGAACTAGAGGTTTTGTGAATTTGAATTGTTTAACCTTGTTAAATAGTGACGAATTTAAAAATTCCAAATAAATTTTTAAAGTGTAAAATTCACCCCCCCCCCTCTTGCATTTGAGAATCTAGTTGTTCATTTAGATCTTACAATTGGTATCAGAGGAGGTCTCTAAAATACTTATACTCACATATAAGTCTTTTACTTGCACATTTTTTCACGGTTCTAATTTCCTTTTCTTAGGAAGATATATTTTTGGTTTCAAACTTTTTCTATTAACAAGTTTCTCTATGGAAAGATATTTTTATTAAGATGACAGGAATAAATGTTGGTTCCATCGATAATCTAAATCCTACTAAACCACCAATCTTTGATGGAAATTATTACGAATATTGGAGAGATCATACGAAGACAATTATGATTAGTACTGGAGTAGATAATTTTGTTATTCTTAGTGGAGATTATAAAATTCCTGACAAGGAAGTCAGAAATTTTACCAACCAGGAGGAGTAAGAATATAAACTAAACTATAAGGTATGAAATACTCTACTTTCTTCCATGACTAGAAATACATATAGACAAATATCTTCTTGTGAAGAAGATAATTTCATATGGAAGAAACTTGAGGTTACTCATTTTGGTATATCTAATGTTATTGAAACCAGAACAGCCATGCTCAGAGCTAATTATCATGGTTTTGAATTTCCTTATGCAGAACCCATATGTAAGGTGAAATAGAGATTCATGACTATCATCAATAGTATACAATAAATGGGTAAGAAAGGTTTACATGATGAATCCCTTGTAGATAATATTATAGACATCATGCCAAATGAATGGGAATCCAAGAGAACAAATATAGATGAGAATAGAAATGTCACTCATATTTCTCTTGATGATCGTTTTGGAACTCTTCTTCAACACGAAACTAGAATGAAGAGAGATGATAACAATGTTAAGAAGAATAAGGGGAATCGCAGTGTTGCTTTTACAACCACTTCAAATCATATGAAAGACAAACCTCCTGAGAGAGTTACTAGATAAAAATCTTAGAAGGTTGTTAGACAATCTGAATCTAGTGAAAGTGAAGTTTTAGAAAATGAGTTATCCAATCTTCCTCGAAGGATGAACAAGATTGTTGTTCAGAAGAACTTTTAGTCTAGATACAAGAAGAAAGATAGAAAAGACGGGAAGGACTCTAAAGTCACATGCTACGAATGCAAGAGAGCCGGACATATAAGGCATAATTGTCCTTTTCTAAATAAGAAAGATAGAAAAGAAAGGGATTCTAAGAAGAACAGAAAGAAGTATTTATAGGCTAAAGACAAGAAAGTTCTGAAAGCCAATGAAACATGGAGTGCCAGTGGTGGTGAATCTTCAGATGAATCCTAATATTATAAATCTTTTGGATAGATGAATCATGGACTTCTAGTAAAGCTGCCTATTGAAAATTACTGTTTTATGGCTAAGGTACACCATATTGAATACATTATCAATGTTTCCTTGAATGATAATTATAGTGATAGTAAATATTATAAATCTTCTAATGAAGAATCTTCATCTGATGAATATAATACTTTACCTACCTATGAAGAAGTTTCTAGGTTTTCTAAGCTTCTTGAGAAAAAAATTCTAAAGTCAAGAAAAATCTTAACAAGGAAAACTCTTGGATTTATATTCTTACTATGGAAGTATCAAATCATTCTAAATATCTTGATGAGAAAAATGTTGATTTTGAAAGAATTTCAAAAAACCTTGATGAAGTAAATTTTGAGAAGGAAAAACATTCTAAGGATTTAGAAAAATTAATTTCTATGAAAAAAGTTTTCGAACCTAACTTTAGTTCTAAAACTGATGTTTTTGAAGATAAGAATTTGGTTATTAGACTTAAGTAAGAACTTTTTCCCTTGAGGAAGTTTTTTTCAAACTTTACCCATGGTAAGGAAAATTTTGATAAAATGTACTCTCAAATATGACCTTTAAGAAATCGTTCTGGTTTTGGTTATAACCATTCTAAACCCGTTTTCAGTAACAATTATTTTGTTCCTTAAAGTGCTACATTATGCACTAAGTGTCAGTGCGGTGGGAACTGGGAAAAAAATTGTTCTTTAAATAAAACTCAATATTTAGGTTTTCACAGAGCTCACTTTTCTAAGAAAATGTGGGTTCCTAAAATTTTACATTCTGAAATTTTCAAATCCAAGCAAGTCTGGATTCCGAAAGTCTAACTTTTTTATTTTCAGGAAAATAAGAAAGGTACCAACAACAGTACTTGGTACATGGATAGTGGATGTTCCCATCATATGACTGGTAACAAAAACTACTTTAAAAATATTATCAATACTAAAGGAGGTAAAGTAACTTTTGGAGATAATGCATGGGGAGGAATTATTGGTATAGTTAATATTGTTCTTCTTGGAAAAACATTGATTTCAAATGTTTTATTTGTAAAGTGTCTTAATCACAACCTCATTAGAATAAGACAATTATGTAATGAAGGATACCTTGTGAATTTTAGGAATGATAAGTTCCTAGTACACAATTACAAGGATGAGTTTATTATCTCATCCCATATGCAAGAGAATGTATACACATTAAACTTTGAAGACCTTAGGGGCCAAGATAGTCCTTGCCTTAGTGTAATAAAAGACTAATCTTGGTTATGACATAGAATGTTAGGACACTTTAATCTTATAAACTTATGCAAACTTTCTATGAAAATTATAGTTAATGATCTATCAGATCTTAGATTTGATTCTTCAAAAGTTTTTTATCCTTGTTAGTAAGGAAATAAATATAAATCTATTTTTATGTCAATCAGTGAAGTTTCAACTACTGATGCATTACAGTTGGTGCACATGGATCTTTTTAGACCAACACAAACAGGAAGTTTTGGAGGCAAATATTATGTATTTGTCTTGGTTGATGATTACACCAGATTCACATGGGTCTATTTTCTAGAAAAGAAATATGAATCTTTTTATTATTTGAAATATTTTATAGCCCAAGTTAAAAATGAGAAAAACCTTCCTTTGATAACTATTCATAGTGATCTTGGAGGAGAATTTCAAAATTCTGATTTTGACACTTTTTGTAGTAATAAAGTAATTATTCGTAACTTCTGAGCTCCAAGAACTCCTCAACAAAATGGTGTTGTTGAAAAAAGAAATAGAATTACTTAAGAGATAACTAGAACCATGTTGAGTGAATATTCTATAGCCAAAAACATTTGGGCTGAAGCTGTAATTACTTCTTGTTATACTATAAATTGAGTTTTAGTCAGACCTTTTCCTAATAAAACCCCTTAAGAGTTATGGAATGGTAGAAAACCTAGACATTCCTACTTGAGGGTTTTTTGTTGCAAGGTATTCATTTTGAATACTAATGATAATCATCAAAAATTCACACCAAAATCTGATGAATTAATTTTCATAGGCTACTCCACAACTTCTAAGGCTTATAGAGTTTTTAATAAAAACACATGTACTGTTGAAGAAACAGTACATGTTAAATTTGATAAAACGAATCCCTTTGTTTTTAAACAACCCCAACCTACATCCTCGGGTGTGTTTTTAAAAACTGGTTGTCAATCATTGTTAGAAGATCCTTCTGATAAGAAATATCTTCAAGAAACTATTTCTAAAAAATTTACCCCAGAAGACTTTCTACCATATGTTGATGAACAGGTCTTACAAAACCCAAATCAATCGTTTCTAAGGAATCATCCTAGTTATAGCATCATTGGTGCTATAAATTAACCTGTAAGGACTATAAGTTCCTTAAAAAATGAAATAGAACATCTAGTATTCTGTGCCCAATTAGAACCAAAAAGCATAGATGAATCTTTAGGTGATGATTATTGGATTAATGACATAAGAGATGAGCTAAATGAATTCGAAAGGAATAATGTATGGACCTTGGTTGAGAGACCTAAGGAAACATCTGTTATTAGTGTAAAATGGGACTTCAGAAATAAATGTGATGAAAACGGAATCATTGTGAAGAATAAAGATAGGTTAGTTGCTAAAGGCTATAATTAACAAGAAGGAATAGACTATGAAGAAACTTATTCTCTATTAGCTAGACTTGAATCTATTCGTATTCTACATTCCTTTGCATCATTATTCAATTTCAAACTTTTTCAAATAGATGTGAAATGTGCTTTACTTAATGGTTTTGTTCACGAGGAAGTTTTTGTTGAACATCCTCCTGGATTTGAAGATTCAAAACATCATGATCATGTTTATAGACTTACCAAAGCTTTATATGGCCTTAAACAAGCACCTATATCCTGGTATGATAGACTTACATGATTTTTGCCTCAAAATAATTATGTTAAGGGGACTGCAGATCTAACCCTTTTTATTAAGAAAGATAATAAAAATGTTTTGATTATTCAAATTTATGTTGACGACATTATATTTGGTTCAACTCAACAATCTTTACCTAATTTGTTCGCGGATCTAATGAAATATAAGTTTGAAATGAGTATGATGGGTGAGTTAACATTCATTTTATGTTTTCAAGTTTCTCAAAAACTAGAAGGAACCTATATATCTCAACATAAGTATATTAAAGATATTCTCCAAAAGTATGGATATGACAACACTAGAGTATTATTACTCCCATCGGTACCTCAAATACTATTGATCTTGATGAAGCTGGGAAACCAGTAGATTAAACATTATTTAGATGGATGATAGTAATATTACTATACTTGACATCTAGTCATTTAGACTTAATGTTTTCAGTATACTTATGTTCCAGATATCAATCTAATCCTAAGAAATCTCATTTAAAGGTAGTGAAAATAATTTTTCGCTACATAAAGGGAACCATGGATTTATGACTTTTTTATTCTTCTGGAAATGATTTTGTCATAAATTTTTTTTAGATGCTAACTTTGGTGGCTGTAGAATGCATAGAAAGAGTACATCTAGAACTTTTCATTTCCTAGAAGATTCATTAGTTTCTTGTTCATGCAAGAAGAAACACTCAGTAGCACTTTCCACTGCTAAAGTTGAATATGTAGTAGCTGGAAGTTGTTGTGCTCAAGTGTTATGGATGCAACACACACTCATAGATTATGCCATGAGTTTTACCAAAACAAAAATATTGTGTGATAATACTAGTGCCATTTCCCTTAGTAAAAACCCTTCACATCACTCTCGTGAAAAACACATAGATATTAGGCATCAATTTCTTAGAGATCCCACACTAAAAGGAGATATCATTCTTCAATTTATTAGAACACAAGATCAACATGCTAATATTTTTACAAAATATTTACCTTCTGATAGATTTGAATAATTTAAATAGAAGTTAGGAATGATAACCATGATGTAATCTTCCATTTTAACTCCTTGTTGAAACCTATCTCCTTATAGTGACAAACTCCTTTTCATAGGGGGAGTACATAATTTTTTTCATAGTAGAAATTTTTGTACTAAGAATTTTTGTAATGAAAATCCTTAACAGAAATTTTTGTAATGAAGATTTCTATATTCATGTTTTTCATAATTAGTTTTTTTTATTCTTAGATTTTCATACTGAAATTTTTTCATACTCATCTTTTCGTAATGATAATTTTTCTTACTCAAATTTTCCTAATGAAAACTTTTGTACTCATTTTTTTGTAATGAAGTTTTTCATAGTCATAACTTCTTCAAGAAGAAATTTACATATTACGAATAATCTTCCTGGAAATCTGAAATGTATGATTTTGTTTCTTAAGTTTTCATAATCATCTCTTACTAGCTGGTATTTTTCATTTTTTTAAATTTTTTGGATTACAGTATCCTTAAATCCAAATATTTTCATTTAAAAACCTAAAAAGATCAGATTCTATTAAGATTTCCTTGTGGCTATCATATCAACCGTTAGATCTGATCAGAAGGATTTTCATCCGTTGGATTGGGATTGGAAGATGAATCATTACTTCAAACACCTATATAAAGGACCCCCTGAAGGTGATCCCCCATTGAATTTCAAGCCTTTGCGTGCTGAAGCTCTGCCCCTTTCAAAATCCCATTCTGAACCTCTTAATTCTTGCTCAAATCTGAATTTCCATTGAAGTTCCTTCTTAAGAGATGACTTCTATCAAGCTGATTTCAAAGTGGAAGATCTATAGAGAGAGGTTGGTGGATCCGAATTTCATTGACAACTATGATTCCATTATATCCGAGAACATCAGGTTGAATGGATGGGAAAGCATTTTCAAATCATAGCCAGGAGCTCAAGATGTAGTATATCTGGATCTTCTTGTGGAATTTTATAAATCTATAATTTTTTCAAATAATAAGATAGGTGTAAATTTTCTTTCAAAAGATATGGAAAATCTTATTCCCTTTCATACACCAAGGCTACTAGCTTGGTGGGGTTGTCTTATTAATGGGAATTTCAATTCTATTCCCAAAAATTGTCGGATGTACAAGTAAGTTTTTTCAAGGTGAAAGCTATGGAGTGTCTTGGACATTCATATGTCAAGACTCTGAAGATTGATCATTTGTCTACAAATAATCGGATCCTTGAATTATGTGTTCATGGTTTTAACATTCTGAGAAAAGGTGATAAGGACACCTTGAAGAGAAGTGACATGTATATCTTCGATTTTCTGGTGAACCAAAGGAAGATTAACTTGATGAAGCATATTCTCATTATGATAGAGAATATCAAGAATGTAAATTTAATAGATTAGATTATTATCTATCCAACAATTTTTTCAAAGCTAATTGTTCGGTGTTTAGAGTATTCTAAAATCCCATGTAGTTCTCAGCCAAATAATGGAAAAGTAATGTTGGTTACTGATGATAATTTGAAGATAATTATTATTGGTCTTTCTAGAGACTCTGATGAATTTTATGACTTACCAGAGGAGGAAGATAAGGAAATTCTAGAAAAAAAGGAGGTCACTGAATCACCAAAAAAGGATGGAAAGTAGAGAAAGTTGAAGGAGGTAGTTGAAGAATAAAAATCCGTAAAAAATAAGGAAGCTCAATCAGAACCTCCAAATACTAAGAAGCAGAAAGCCTATCTAGATGAAGTTGTATCTAAGTGGATGGAAGTCAAAGAGAAGAAGAAAGCCGGGGAGCCTTCTTTTGGTTTGGATCCTGCTGAAGTGAAAGCCTTAAAATAAAAGACCGCTGATGGTCTAGAAAAGCAAGAGAAAGAAAAGAAGAAAAAGAAGAAATTATCTGAAGCATATATTGTTCAATCTCTTTTGAAGGCTGCTGAGAAAGAATCTAAGAATATCCCTATACTGAAATCTTTCTTGGTTGGGGGCCTTACCTGAGACACCAGGAAAGAATTTTTTCACCCTGAAAAAATCCTAAGAAAAGTTTGTTGAAGAAAAGGAATATGTGTAATAATTGCAAGAAGAATAAAGTAGCAGTGACATAGAAGACCTCATAAATCAATTTGAAAACATTCATGAGAAGGAGAGTGAATCCGATAAATTGTTAATCCATACTTCTCAAGTTGGATCTTCAAAGCTTGTTACTCCTGGGTTAGATGAAAAGGATGAAGATAAATTCAATAATCAATATGAGGAAGAATGTTTTGATCATGACTTCATTCAACCCAATGATTCTAAGGCATGAGCTGAGAAGGAGGAGATAGATGAAGATAGAATTATTCAACTGCCTAACAGTGAACATGAGCCTCTAGATGAGGAAGTTGTTCCAAGAACTGATAAGGAGAAATAGGTGTTTGTGGATGCACCTACTAATTTTGTCTTAAAGAAGAAGGAATTTGGTGGATCTTCCAAGAGAAAACTTGTTGATCTAGAAAAAGAGCCCTCACCAAGCAAAGCCTCAGATTCAGATTCATCATCCCTAGGACATGATTTTGTCATTCAATCTCTAAAGAATCTTGTTGACAAAATTCCGATCTTTCCAATCATTGACTCTAGATTTCAAATTCTCCAACACAGCATGAATCAAAAATCGGATTCAGTATCTTTGGTGATGGATAAGTGCGTAAAACTTGAGGCTGTTTTAAAGAACTTCTTCCTTAACTATGATTCCCACAAAAAATATTGTAAGAAAGTGATTAGCTGGTCAAAGAAAATAGTTGAATATTTGAAAGAGATTGATGATTTTCAACATGAAGTTGAGGAAGATTTTGATACCAAATATAGTAAAATCAAGGATCTCTTGACTAGCTTTGAGGAAAATTTAACTATTGAGCACAATACTCATATTCAGGAGGGAAAGGATCTGAATGGGAAGCCATATTCTGTTTCCCAAAGTTGGAAGAGGGAAAGGGATCTTTGGATCGAGATTGAAGAAAATCTAGTTAAGCAAGATGAGTTGTTGAAGGCCCAGGCAGAGGCTCTGAAGGCTCAGGAACCAAAGATCAAAGCTTTAGAGAAGAAAGAAGAAGATCAGGATCAACTCCTAAAGCAAGAAAAGGAAGACCATAAGAAACTCAAGAATCTAAAAACCATAGTGAAAAAATTGATACCTAGGAAGAAGTAAGTAAAATAGATCCAATCCGATCTTTTGTTGTATTCTTTCCTTGTAAAAATTCTTCCTATCCTAATGAAATTTTGGTTGCTAATTTTTTTGGATTCTTTGTACTAATATTTCAGGTACTATATTTTTTTCCCATTCCCTCAAATTCTTTTTGAAAATCACAAAGGGGGAGAAAGCAAAAAAGAAGACTAAGAAAAGAATAAATATCCCTAAGTAAGGGAGAGTTTATCTAAGGGGGAGATTTCATTACAATGATTTTCGTACTCAAGATAATATAAAATCACATTATGGAAATCTAGATTACGATCCTTAGATTTCCAAGGCTTAAGTGGGAGTTAGTCGTATTCATCAATGTCCATGTGTAAAGGGAGATAAGTTTTATTTCAAAGTCTAGAAAAATATTTTATATGCCCTTATATTCTTTTTCATAAGGTTGTTTGTGCTTTCCAAAAGGGGTAGATTTTTTATTCAATAAGGTTTTCCTTATGACTTTTCCAATCCTTCATGTCTGGGGGAGATTGTTGAGTCAATAAGGTCTCCTTATGACTTTACCATCCATTCTTGTTTTGAAAATCACAAACACATTAACTCATGGAAAATTTCTTTTTACCCAGTGTTTTACTTCTATAAGGAAATTTATCCTTACTATGTTTTTCATTGTTCATTATCTTGTCTATGTATAAAATTCGATTTCATATCTAAATCTTTAGAATCCTATAAATATCTGAGTATAGAGTATTCTGTTTTAGGATACGAATTCTGATTACAAACTTTTATAAAGTTCCACTCCGAATTCTGGTTACGAACTTTTATGAAGTTAGACTCCGAATTCTAATTATGAACATTCATGAAGTTCGACTTAGAATTCTGGTTACAAACTTTCATGAAGTTCAACTCCGAATTTAGGATACGAATTCCGGTTATGAATTCAGGTTACAAATTCTAATGAGTTCAGACCCCGAACTCTTACGAATTCAAACTCAGAATTCTGGGTATGAATTCTTATGAATTCAGACTCCGAACTCTGATTATGAATTCCTATGAGTTCTGACTCCAAAGTCTATATAATTCTAATCTCCGAATTCCCTGAAAAACAGAATACGAATATTCATGTTTTATAGACTCTGAATACCATTTAATTAGACTTCAAATCTTATTTTTGGTTAGACTCCAAACTTTCATTTTTACTTACATTACGAAAATTATTCTTTTAGTTAAGATACCTTATTATATCTATTATTGATATATTTATAAAATTATGTTGTGCATTCAGTTACTAACTAACTATTGTATGAGTGACACATGTATAGGTCCCTCTAAGATTTGAGGAAAAATATGACCATTGAAGGAGGGAGCCGAGGGTTGAGGATGTGCCTATAAATAGGAGCTCATTTGAAAGAGCTATGTACTTTGAAACTGATTGTTCTATAACTCTAGAGATTACATGCTGATGAACTGATTTATATAGAGAGACTATCATGCTTAGTGCATACTGAATATCTTGCTCAGAATTGCTTCATACGACTCTGAATGTTGCTGAGTACATTCAAGGGCTTCTGGGGATAATAAGACAGAGGTGCCGACTACCTTAAAGTTTGAGGACTTCCTTGCGGGGGAAGACAAAGGTGATGACTACCTTGAAGTTTGAGGGCTTGCGAGGATAACAAGACAGACTCCGATATTTTTATCTACGGCTTACCCTGGTGTGTTTAAGATATACTTTCTTGAAAGTATAAATCAACGGACCTTTATCCAAGGTTTTGGATACCCTTCTCTTTGGGTTAAAAGAATTCATACATGTTACTTGTTATTGTTGCAAGTTTATTTTTCCACTAAATTTTTGATTGTTGAGGAAAGTATAACTATCTTATACTTCCTTGTTTTTGTACACTTTGATTTAGTGAGATTATATATGCTTCAAGGTAGAATCTTCATCTTTATAAACTTGTGTTATGATTCCATTCCAGATTCAGTTTTCCAGAACTGCATTCTCAGAATCATATTTTCTCAATCAAGCAAGTGTGTAGAACTAGAGGTTTTGTGAATTTGATTTGTTTAACCTTATTAAACACTGATGACTTTAAAAATTCCAAAGGAATTTTTAAAGTGTATAATTAACCCCCCCCCCCCTCTTGTATTTGAGCATCTACATCATCATTTCAATCCTACAATTGGTATCAGAGCAGGTCTCTAAAATACTTATACTCACATATATGTATTTTACTTGCTCATTTTTTCACTGTTCTAATTTTCCTTTCTTAGGAAGATATATTTTGGGTTAAGTACTTTTTCTATTAAAAAGTTTCAATGTGTAAAGATATTTTTCTTAAGTTGATAGAAATAAATGTTGGTTCCATCGATAATCTCAATCTTACTAGACCACCAATCTTTGATGGTAATGATTATGATTATTGGAGAGATTGTATGAAGACCTTTGTGATTAATATTGGAGTAGATAATTTTTTTATACTTACTGGAGATTATAAAATTCCTAATAAGGAAGTCATAACTTTTACCAACCAGGAGAAACAAGAATATCAACTAAACTATAAGGTACACAATACTCTACTTTGTTCCATGACTAGAAATATATATATAGCCAAATCTCTTCTTATGAAGCAGCGAATTGCATATGGAAGAAACTTGAGGATACTCATTTTGGTACATCTAATGTTATTGAAACCAGAAGAACCATACTTAGAGCTAAGTATCATGGTTTTAACTTTCCTTATGCAGAACCCATATGTAAGGTGAAACAAATATTCATGACTATCGTCAACAGTTTACAATTAATGGGTGAGAAAGTTCTAGATGATGAACCCTCATAGATAAGATTATAGACATAATTCCAAATGAATGAGAATCCAAGAGAACATCTATAGATGAGAAAAGAAATGTCACTCAGATTTCTCTTGATAACTTTTTGGAACTCTTCTTCAACATGAAACTAGAATGAAGAGAGATGCTGAAAATGTTAAGAATAATAATAGGAATAGCAGTATTGATTTTACAACCACTTCAAATCATATGAAATACAAGACTCCGGAGAGAGTTACTAGATCAAAATCTAAGTAGGTCATTATACAATCTAAATCTAGTGAATGTGATGTTTCAGAAAATGAGTTAGTCAATCTTTCTCGAAGGATGAACAAGATTGATGGTCATAAGAACTTTCAGTCTAGATATAAGAAGAAAGATAGAAATGACAGTAAGGACTCTGAAGTCACTTGCTATGAATGCAAGAGAGATGGATATATAAGGCATGTTTGTCCTTTCCTCAAGAAGAAAGATAGAAAAGAAAATCATTCTGAGAAGAACAAAAAGAAGTATTTCAAGGCTAAAGCCAAGAAAGTTCTGAAAGCCAATGACACATGTAGTGCCAGTGGTAGTGACTCTTCGGATGAATGCTCAGATTACAAATCTTCTGGGCAGAATAATCATGGAATTCTAGAAAAACTTCCTATTGAAAATCAATTCTTTATGGCTAAGGTACATAATGATGAATCCATTACGAATGTTTCCTTGAATTCTAATTACAGTGATAGTAAATATTATAACTCTTCTGATGAAGAATCTTCTTCTGATGAAGATAACAAATTACCTACCTATAAATAAGTTTCTAGGTTTTCTAACCTTCTCGAGAATTAAAATTATAAATTCAAGAAAAAGCTTGACAAGGAAAACTCTAGGATTTCTATTCTTACTAAGGAAGTATCAGCTCTTTCTGAAGATCTTGATGAGACAAATGTTGATTTCTAATGAATTTAAAAAAACTTTGAGGAAGTAAATTCTGAGAAGGAAAAACTTTCTAAGGATTTAAAAAATGTAATTTATAAAAATAATGTTTTTGAGCCTAACTCTAGTTCTAAAACTAATGTTTTTTAAGATAAGAATTTGGTTATTAGACTTAAGTCAGAAATTTTTTCCTTGAGGAAGTGTTTTTCAAACTTTACCCATGGTAAGGAAAATTTTGATAAAATGTATTCTCAAATAGGAGCACTAAGAAAACATTATGTTTTTTGTTATAACCATTCTAAACCCATTTTTAATAACAATTATTTTGTTCCTCAAAGTGCTCCATTATGCACTAAGTGTCAGTGTGGTGGCCACTGGGAAAAAATTGTTCTTTAAATAAAACCAATTCTTTAGGTTTTCACAGAGCTCACTTTTCTAAGAAAATGTGGGTGCCTAAAATTTTACATTCTGAAATTTGCGGATCCAAGAAATTATAGATTCTGAAAGTCTAACTTTTCTATTTTTTGGAAAATAAGGAAGGTACCAACAACAATACTTGGTACATGGATAGTGGATGTTCCCGGCATATGACTGGTAACAAAAATTACATTGAAAAGTTTATCAAGGCGAAATTAGGGAAAGTAACTTTCAGAGATAATGATCAGGGAGAAATTATTGGTAAAGGTAATATTGTTCTTCTTGGAAAAACATTGTTTTCAAATTTTTTATTTGTAAAGGGTCTTAAGAACAACTTCATCAGCATAATCCAATTATGTGATGAAGGATACCTTTTGAATTTTAGGAATGATAAGATCCTATGTACACAATTCCAAGAATGAGTTTATTATCTCAGCCTATAGGAAAGAGAATGTATACACACTAAACTTAGAAGACCTTAGGACCCAAGATATACCTTTCCTTAGTGTAATGGAAGAGCAATCTTGGTTATGGAATAGAAGGTTGGGACACTGTAATCTTAGGAACTTATGCAAACTTTATAATAAAATACTAGTTAAAGATCTACCGAAGCTTAGATTTGATTATTCAAAAGTTTGTGATCCTTGTCATTATGGAAAACAACATAAATATCTTTTTAAGTTAATCGGTGAAGTCTCAACTAGTGATGCATTTCATTTGGTGCACATGTATCTTTTTGGACCAAGACAAACTGGAAGTATTGGAGGAAAATATTATGTATTTGTCTTGGTTGATGATTACACAAGATTCACATGGGTCTATTTTCTATCAAAGGAATTTGAAGTTTTTTCTTATTATAAATGTTTTAGATCCCAAGTTAAAAATGGGAAAAACCTTCCTTTAATAACTATTCATAGTGATCATGGGGGAGAATTTCAAAATTCTAATTTTGAAACTTTTGTAGTAAGAAAGGAATTACTCATGACTTCTCAACTCCAAGAACTCCTCAACAAAATGGTGTTGTTGAAAGAAGAAATAGAATTATTCAAGAGATAACTAGAACCATGTTGAGTGAATATTCTATAACCAAACACTTTTAGGTTAAAGCTATAAGTACTTCTTGTTATAATATAAATTGAGTTTTATTCAGACCTTTTCTTAGTAAAACCCTCTTATGAGTTATGGAATGGTAGAAAACCAAGACTTTCCTACTTCAAGGTTTTTGGTTTCAAGGTATTCATTTGGAATACTAAAGATAATCTTCAAAAATTCGCACCAAAATCTAATGAAGGAATTTTTTTAGGCTACTCGACAACTTCTAAGGCTTATAGAGTTTTTAATAAAAGCACTTGTACTGTTGAAGAAACAGCACATGTTAAATTTGACAAAACTGATCCCTTTATTTTTAAACAACACCAACCTACATCCTCAGATGTGTTTTCAAAAACTGGTTGTCAATCTTTGTTATAAGATCCTTCTGATAAGGAAAATGTTCAAAAAACTATTTCTGAAAAATTTACCCCAGAATACTTTCTACCATATGTTGATGAACAGGTCTTACAAAACCCAAATCAATCATTTCTATGGAATCATCCTACTGATAGCATCATTGGTGATGTAAATCAATATGTAAGGACTAGAAGTTCCTTAATAAATGAAATAGAATATCTAGAATTTCTTTCCCAATTTGAAGTAAAAAGCATAGATGAAGCTTTAGGTGATGATGATTGGATTAAAGCCATGCAAGATGAGCTAAATTAATTTGAAAGGAATAAAGTCTGGACCTTGGTTTAAAGACCTAAGGAAACTTCTGTTATTGGTGTAAAATGGGTCTTCAGAAATAAATGTGATTAAAATGGAATCATTGTGAGTAATAAAGCTAGGTTAGTTGCTAAAGTCTATAATCAATAAGAAGGAATAGACTATGAACAAACCTATGCTCCAGTAGGTAGACTTGAATCTTTTCGTATTCTACTTGCCTTTACAACATTCTTCAATTTCAACCTTTTTCAAATAGATGTGAAATGTGATTTCCTTAATAGTTTGGTTTGAGAGGAAGTTTTTTTTGAACAACCTCCTGGATTTGAAGATTCAAAACATCCTGATCATGTTTATAGACATACTAAAGCTTTATATGGCCTTAAATAAGCACCTAGAGCCTCGTATGATAGACTTGCAGGATTTTTTCCTCAAAATAATTATGTTAAGGGAAATTTAGATCCAACCATTTTTATTAAGAAATACAAGAAAAATGATTTGATTGGTCAAATTTATTTTGATGAAATTATATTTGGTTCAACTCAGCAATCATTAACTGATTCGTTCACGGATATAATGAAATCTGAGTTTGATGGGTGAGTTAACATTCTTTTTAGGTTTGAAAATTTCTCAAAAACCAGAAGGAACCTATATATCTCAACATTAGTATATTAAATATCTTCTCAAAAATTATATATTTGAAAAAACTAATAGTATTAGTACACCCATCGGTACCTCAAATACTCTTGATCTTGATGAAGCTGGGAAACTAGTAGATCAAACACTATTTAGAGGGATGATAGAAAGTTTACTATACTTGACAGCTAGTCATCCAGACTTAATGTTTTCAATATGCTTATGTGCTAGATATCAATCCAATCCTATAGAATCTCATTTAAAGGCAATGAAAATAATATTTCACTAAATAAAGGGAACCATGGATTTAGGACTTTTTTATTCTTCTAGAAGTGATTTTGTCTTAAAAATCTTTTCTGATACTGACTTTGGTAGCATTATAATGGATAGAAAGAGTACATATGGAACTTGTCATTTCCTATGAGATTCATTATATTCCTGGTCATGCAATAATCAACACTCAGTAGCACTTTCCCCTACTAAAGATGAATATGTAGCATCTGGAAGTTGTTGTGCTCAAGTTTTGTGGATGCAACACACACTCACAGACTATGGCATGAGTTTTACCAAAACACAAATATTGTGTGATAATACTAGTTCCATTTACCTTATTAAAAACCCTACACATCACTCTCATGCAAAACACATAGATATTAGGCATCACTTTCTTAGAGATCACACACTAAAAGGAGATATCATTCTTCAATTTATCAGAACACAAGATCAACTTTCTGATATTTTCACAAAATCTTTACCTCCTAATAGATTTGAATATATTAAACAGAATTAAGGAATGATAACCGTAAGGTAATCTTTCATATTAACTCTTTATTGAAACCTATCTCCTTACAGTAACAAGCTCCTTTTCATAGGGGGGGGGGGTAAATTCTTTTTTTTCATAGTAGAAATTTTCGTACTGAGAATTTTCATAATGAAATTATTTAATAGAAATTTTCGTGATGAATATTTCTGTATTCACGTTTTTCATAATGAGTTTTTTTTATTCTTAGATTTTTGTACTGAAACTTTTTCTTACTCATCTTTTCGTAATGATAATTTTTCTTACTCAAATTTTCCTAATGAAAACTTCCATACTCATTTTTTTGTAATGAAGTTTTTCATTGTCCTAAGTTCTTCAAGAAGAAATTTATTTATTACAAATAATCTTCCTGAAAATCCAAAAATTATGATTTTCTTCCTTAAGTTTTTGTAATCTTCTCTTACTAGCTAGTATTTTTCTTTTTGTTTTAAATTTTTTGGATTCCAGTTTCGTTAAATCCAAATATTTCCCTTTAAAACCCATAAAAGATCATATTCAATTAATATTTCCTTACGACTATCATATTAATCATCAGATCTGATCTGAAGGATTTTCATCCATTGGATTGGGTTTGGACGATGAATCTTCCCTTCAAACGCCTATATAAAGGACCCCCCAAAGGTGATCCCACATCAAATTTCCTGTCTTTGTGTGCCGAAGCATAACCCCCTTTCAAAATCTCATTCCGAACCTCTAAATTCTTCCTCAAATCTGAATGTCTGTTGAAGTTCCATCTCAAGAGATGTCTTTCAGCAAGACGATTTTAGAGTGGCAGATCTACAGAGAGAGGTTTGTTCATCCAAATTTCTTTGACCACTATGATTCCATTATATCTAATAACATCTGGTTGAATGGATGGGAAAGTGTTTGAATACCAAATCCAGGAGCTCAAGATGTAGTATATCTGGATCTTCTTATGAAATTTTATGATTCTGTATGTTTTTTCAAATAATAGGAGAGGATTAAATTTTCTTTAAAAAGATGTGGAAAAACTTATGCCCTTTCATACACCATAGATGCTAGCTTGGTGGGGTTGTCTTATGAAGGGGAAACTGAATTCTATTCCCATAAATTTCTGGATGTACAAGGAAGTTTTGTCAAGGGGAAAGCTATGGAGTGTTTTGGACTTTCATATGTCAATACTCTGAAGATTTCTCATTTGTCTACAAATAACTAGATCCTGAATTATGTGTTCAAGGTTTTATCATTTCACAAAAAGGTGATAAGGACACATTGATGAAAAGTGACATGTATATCCTAGATTTTATGATGAACCAAAGGAAGATCAAATTGATGAAGCATATTCTCATTACAATAGAGAATATCAAGAATGGAAATTTAAGAGATCATATTATTATGTATCCAGTGATTTTTTCAAATCTAATTGTTCAGTGTTTAGATATTTTTAAAATCTCGTGTAGTTATCAGCAAAAGAATTGAAAAGTAATGTTTGATAGTGATGATACTTTGAAGATAATTAATGTAGGTTTTTCTAGAGATGGAGAATTTTATGACTTACTAGAGGAGGAATCTGAAGTCGTTCTGGAAAAATAGGAGGTCGTTGAATCATTAAAAAAGGCTGGAAAGAAGAGAAAGTTGAAGGAGGTATTTGAAGAAGAAAAAACCCTAAAAACTAAGGAAGCTCAATCCGAACCTCCAAAGCATAAGAAGTAGAAATCCTATCCAGATGAAGTTGTAGCTAAATAGAGGGATGTCAAAGAGAAGAAGAAAGTAGGGGATCCATGTTTTGGTTTGGATCCTGGTAAAGTAAAATTCTTAAAAGAAAAGTCCACTGATGAGCTAGAAAAGAAAGAGAAAGAAAAGAAGAAAAAGAATAACTTATCTAAAGTAGAGATTATTTAATCTCTTTTGAAGGTTGCTGAGAAAGAATATGAGAATATCCTTGTACTGAAACCATTCTTGGTTGAGTCATTACTTAAGACACCGGGAAAGATGTTTTTCACCCTGGGAAAAGCCCAAGAATAGTTTGTTGAAGAAAGGGAATCGTGGAATAAGTTCAAGAAGAAGAAAGCAGTGGTGACATAGAAGACCTCATAAATAAAGTTGAAAACTTTCATGAGAATGAGAGCATATCCATGAAATTTTCAATCCGGACTTCTCAAGCCAGATGTTCAAAGCATTATACTACTGGTTTAGATGAAAAAGATGAAGAATAATTAAATAATCACTCTAAGGAAGAAAGTTTTGATAATGACTTCATTCAACCCGAAGATGTTGAGGCAGGAGATGAGAAGGAGGAGATATATGAAGATAGAATTGTTCAATTGTCTGACAGTGAACATGAGTCTCCAGATGAGTAATTTGTTCCAAGAACTGATAAGGGGAAATAGGTGCTTGTGGATACACATACTAATTTTTTCTTAAAGAAGAAGGAAGCTGGTGGATCTTCCAAGAGAGAACTTGTTGAACTTGAAAAAGAGCCCTCACAATGCAAAACCTAATATTTGGAATCATCATCCCTAGGACATGATTTTGTCATTCAATATCTAAATATTCCTTTTGACACCATTTTGATATTTCCAAGAATTGACTCGAGATGTCAAATTCTTTAACACATCATGAATCAAAAATCGGATTCAGAAACTTTGGTGATGGATAAGTGTGTAAAACATGAGGCTGATTTAAAGAACTTCCTCCTTAACTAAAATTCCCACAAAAAAATTTGTAAGAAAGTGATTAGCTATTCAAAGAAAATAATTGAATATTTGAGAGAGCCTGATGAGTTTCAACATTATGTTAAGGAAGATTTTGATAGCGCGGATAGTAAAATCAACGATCTCTCGACTATCTTTGAGGAAAAGTTAACTCTTGAGTAGAATAATCAGATTCAGAAGGTAAAGGATCTGAATGGGAAGCTATATTTTTTTTTCCAAAGATGGAAGAGGGAAAGGGATCTTCAGATCGAGATCAAAGAGAAGCTAGTTAAGAAAGATGAGTTGTTGAAGGCTCAGGTATAGGCTATAAAGGCTCATGAAGAAAAGATCAAATCCTTAGAGAATAAATTATAGGATCAGGATCATCTTTTAAATCATGCAGAGGAAGACCATAAGGAACTCAAAAAGCTGAAAACCATATTGAAGAAATTGATACCCAAGGAGAAGGAAGTAAAATAGATCTAATCTGATCTTTTTTTGTATTCTTTCCTTGTACAAATTCTTCTTATCCTATTGAAATTTTGGTTGCTCATTTTTTTATGCTTTGTACTAATATTTCAGGTACTATATTTTTTCCCATTCCCTCAAATTCTTTTTGAAAATCATAAAGGGGGAGAAAGGAAAAATAATACTAATAAAAGAAGAAATATCCCTATGTAAGGGGGAGTTTACCTAAGGGGAATTTTTCATTACAAAGATTTCCCTACTCAAGATAATGAAAAATCACATTCCAGAAATCTAGAATATGATCATTAGAGTTCCAAGTACTAAGGGGGAGTTAGTCGTATTCATCATTTTCCATGTGTAAAGGGAGATATGTTTTATTTAAAATTATAGAAAAATATTTTCTATGTCGTTCTATTATTTTTCGTAAGGTTGTTTGTGCTTTCCAAAAAGGGGGATATTGTTGAGTCGATAAGGTTTTCCTTATTAATTTTTCATTCCTTAATGTTTGTGGGAGATTGTTGAGTCAATAAGGTCTCCTTATGCCTTTACCAACCATCCTTGTTTTGAAAATCACAGGCACCTTATCTCAAGGAAAATTTCTTTTTACCCGGTGTTTTACTTCTATAAGGAAATTTTTCCTTCCCCAAGGAAATTTATCCTTACCAGGTTGTTCATTGTTCATTATCTTTTCTAGGTATAAAATTCAATTTCATATCTAAATCTTCGGGATCCTATAAATATCTAAGTATATAGTATTTTGTTTTAGGATATGAATTCTGATTACAAACTTTTATAAAGTTTCACTCCGAATTTTGGTTATGAACTTTTATGAAGTTCGACTCTAAATTCTGATTATGAACATTCATGACGTTCGACTCCGAATTCTGGTTACAATCTTTCATGATGTTCAAATCCGAATTCAGGATACGAATTTTAGTTATGAATTCAGGTTACAAATTCTAAAGAGTTCAGACCCCGAACTCTTATGAATTCAGACTCTGAGCTCCGATTAAGAATTCCAATGATTTCAGACTCCGAAGTCTATATAATTCTAAACTCTGAATTCCCTGAAAATTATAATATGAATATTCATGTTTTATAAACTCCGAATATCATTTGATTAGACTCTGAATCTTATTTTTGGTTAAACTCCAAACTTTCATTTTTTCCTTACATTATGAAAAGTATTGTTTTTGTTAAGATACCTTATCTTATCTATTCTTGATATGGTTATAAAATGATGTTGTGCATTCAGTTACTGACTAACCGTTGTATTAGTGACATGTGTACAGGTCCCTCTGATATTTAAGGAAAAATATGACCCCTGGAGGAGGGAGCCGACCGTTGGGGATGTGCCTATAAATAGGAACTCATTTGAAAGAGCTCAATACATTCAAATTCACTGTTCTACAACTCTAAAGATTACATGTTACTGAGCTGATTTCTAGAGAGAGACTCTCATGCTTAGTGCATACTGAACATCTTGTTCAGAATTTCTTCATGCGACTCTGAATGTAGCTGAGTACATTCAAGGGATTCCAGGGATAGGAATACAGAGGTGCTAACTACCTTAATGTTCGAGGACTTCCTTGCTGAGGAAGGCGTAGGTGCCGACTACCTTGATGTTCAAGGGCTAGTGGGGATAGCAAGATAGACTCTGATTTTCTTATCGAGGGCTTACCCTGGTGTGGATAAGACAGACTTTCTTGAAAGTATAAATCAAGGGACCTTTATCTAAGGTTGTTGGATACCCTTCTCTTTGGGTTAAAAGAATTCATACTTGTTACTTGTTCTTGCTGCAAGTTTATTTTTCCACTACATTTTTGATTGTTGAGAAAAGTATAACTATCTTATACTTCCTTGTTTTTGTACACTCTGATTAAGTGAGATTCTATACTCTCTAAGATATAATCTTCATCTTTGTAAACATGTGTTAAGTTTCCATTCCGGATTCACTTTTCCAGAACTGTATTCTTAGAATCATATTTCCATAACTAAGCAAGTGTGTGGAACTAGAGGTTTTGTGAATTTGACTTGTTTAACCTTGTTAAACACTGACGACTTTAAATGATCCAAATGAATTTTTAATGTGTACAATTCACCCCCCCCCTCTTGTATTTGAGCATCTACAGCATCATTTCGATCCTACACTCTCTTCTTCTGGTCGTGTCTCATTAAGGAGTGTACAGAATCGTCGATTCTTCTCTGAACCACTGATCCATCATCTGTCATCTGAATCAAACATCTTCAGTTGTGTTGGAATCACCTCAGTCAGTTCTTGGTTCTTCTTTAGCCAATCTTCTTGATTTATCCTCTCTCTTGAGTTATTAAATGTTAAAAAATTTGACCTTTTTGTAGATCTATGGAATTCTAGGATGATTCAAGGGATGACATTTAAGAGTGATCATCATACGACGTCGAGGTAGATGGTTTGTTCCTTTCTGTAGTTTTCTTTGGATTATGTGTGTGAAAATTGATGAATACCCTTGTTTAGGATATTACGTGTTTTGGAATTTAACCATGTTTGATGCTTACTATGGTTTGTTTGTTTGAGAAAGGGGTTTTTGATTATGAGTATGGTTTATTACCTTGTTTATGGATGTGTATTCTCGTGTTTATTTGATATTGGATATTGTGTCTATAACTTCCTATTAGGCTGCTTTGTTTTCCATGCATAGTGTTGTTAGGATGGAGTTTATATTATATGAGATGCTTGTGTTATGAATTGTAGTTTCTTATCCTTGTAGAAGTTGAGATGACTTTGGCTCCTTCATATGGTTTGTGAAAATTTTATTACACAGGGTTGTGAGAACCTGGTGTAGTGAGACCATAGGGGGAATTGACTTTCAGGGCTTCCCTAGAGTGTTTGTTATACTTTTTATGTTGCGAGACCATAGGGGGGTTGATGGTGATTGTTTCATTAGAGTGTCTATAAAAAACTCTTATGAGACCATAGGTGGAATTAACGTTGACTGATTTATCATAGAGTCTATAGTTTATCGTTAAAAGACCATGGGGGGAATTGATGGTGAGTGCTTCCTCAGAGAGTCTTTGTTCTTGTGGGACCAAATAGGTTAGACGGTGTGAACTTTCTCAGAGGGTCATTACATTTTTTTATTGAATTGATGATATGATGAACTATAGGTGTTAGACTGTGAGAGCTTTCCTAGAGGGTTTCTTGTGAATGATCGATTGATTATGATGAGCCTGTCAAGCCAAAGCACAATCTTGGACTCAGTCTTATTTGATTGTTAGATGTTACTTTGAGACATCTGTTTGTTACTGTTGTACAGGGGTTACCAAGCTTAGGATATATCATGATGATATTTTATTCAAGGGATTGAATAATTTATAAATGTGTATGAATGTAATTGGAAACTATAGGATTGTTTAATTTTGAGTACGTACTTTTTTTGATTCATTTTTCATATTGCTTGCTATATATATTCACTGACAGCTAGGCATAGATATCTTGGTGGTTTCCTACTGGGATTTAGCTCACACTGTGTTCGGGTCATGCTTATGGGCCCAAACAGATTATATGGTTTCAGGTATAGATAAGGAAAAATTCCCTTCTAAATCAGGTACCTCATTGTTCTGGAGCTAAGGTGAATGGGACCAAGCTGAGGCTTGCAATACTGTTGGAGTTTATTTAATTTTCATTACTTTGGATTATATTTGTATTCTAGCATTATGACTTGTTTTGATGCTTTCCTCGACACATGTGACATGCATCATTTATTTATATATATCTCCTGTAGTTGATTTTACTATCAGTCTTCTGCTATTTACTTTTTTGTATGGTATTACTGCTTCCACTACTATTTATTATTTATTTCTATTGTGTTACTCTTCCAATGAGGGAATAGTTTCCCCACAATCACACCCATGCCCCTTACTGCTAGTCGACAGCCTCTGGCATTTGGGGAAATGTGCTTGAGGCTATGTGACCAATCGGGTATGGGGCACCTTTGGGTGGCCCCTAGAACTGGGAAGTTACAAAGTGTTATCAGAGGAGGTTTTTTATGCTTTTTATTACTTTTTGGAGCCTATATATATGGATAAGAAAGAATAGGTAGTTGGTAAGAATATGTGCCAAGGATTTTCTAACCCGTGTACAGGGAAAATCCAAGTTAACTCAAAAATTGCAATTTTTATGGTTTTCTAATTGTTACAGTTGATTTGATTTCAACATTGGTTGATGCACTTTTTTTACATTGTTATTATGTATATCACTGTGTTTCTATTTCTTTTGAAACCCGATTATATGAGGGTATACCATCACATGCATCATACAGGCACCTACTAGAGATCGCATGTCATGCATTCTTGTCATTCCATATAGGGTGCCTAAATGATTTCATGTTGTTGTGATAGATGTTATATTGGATATGGATGATGTTGTGATATATTTCATGGTATAATACTTACTATTTTGGTGGGGTATTGGATTGTATATGGTTTTATTTGGATTGATGCCAAACGTTTGTCCCTGAGGTGTTATGGGCCCTCTTGGATCAGAATTTGGGGGGACCATGTTTGAACATTAATTGTATTTTTCTAAGTTATCATTTGAATAAGGATGAAAAACATTGATTCGTGAGAGTATGGGCTCTCACAGGTCGTAATTTTTCATTCCTTCGACTAAATTTCAAGTTTTTAAGGGTTTTGAAGAAGTTTTAGAGGCCTACTGTTTGGAAACCCACACAACACAGTGTGTGGTGTCATGATCACATTCCATGTGTTCTAATGTTATTAAATAAACAACTTTTATTAAGTACAAGTTGTGTACTGTATGTACACTCCATATAGTCTTCAACCATGTGACTAAAAGTGTGGGCAGAGACATGGGGTTGGAAAACTATTGAAGGGACATGTATTTTATGGATTTTAGACGACTTATTGTAAGGATCGTGTATCTGTCTGTGTGACCAATGAAACGGGTGGATGTAACATAGGTTGTACACACCGTGTCCCATTCTTGAATGTTGTGTATAGTTGACCGTGTCTCAGACCAAGTGACTAACGACTCTAGTGGTTATAAATTATGTGGTACACACCATGTGTTGGGTGAACACAGCGTGTAGTGTTACCAAGGATAGAACTATGTGGTTTAGTCGTGTAAAGGAACTTGGGAAGGGGGGGAATGATTCAAGTACACATCATGTAATAAGAGGAACACTCCATGTTTATGGGTATTACATGACCATGGTGGGTAGAGGAGCACGCCCAATTTGAAACCCAAGGTAACACACTGTGTGGAGGGTATACACACCGTGTAAACCTGTTTTGAAAAACATGAATGTTTTCTTCTCCTATTCCATTCTATCAGTAATATGTTTTAGTCCTTGATAATATTGAAGGGAGGTGTGAACTTGATTGTGCATAGTTATGCTTCCGTGACGTCCTCTGGTTGTATGCCCGGTAGGCGGCAATGACCAGAAACTAGAAAGGATAGATCATAGACTACTAGAATATCCTCCTATCATGCCCATTTTGGAACTAGTTGTTATACTAGACACAGGTGCTGATACACATTTACAATAATGCTTCATGAGTTTTATGAAGACCTACAAGGGAGAACCTTATCCTACAACCTTTATGGATAAGTTGACATAGGTTTTTTAGCAGCAGTATCCTCCCACATTCTCAGGGGACAGAGGACCTCAGGCTGTGGATTCATGTTTATAATCCATGGTGTTTATCTTTAAGAATCTCGAGACACCCTTTGAGAGGAGCGTTAATCTCGCAACCTACATGCTTCGAGATTCTACCAAGAGGTGGTGGGATGTTATATCAGAGGAAGGATTCAAATGATTTATGGCTTAGGATGAGTTCCAGTAAACATTCTATGAATATTTCTTCCCTGAGACCTTGAGGTCCAACCGATCCCAAGAGTTCATGGGTCTAGAATAGGTTACTCTTTCAGTCATGAATTATTCATCTCACTTCACAGATCTGCAGTGCTCCACACCCATCCCATGGGGGTGATGAGTTATTTCGGCCTAGGATGTTTGAGGATAGTCTCAAATATGACATAAAATCCTAGGTAAAAATCTTTAGGTTGACTTCCATATATTCTATAGTCAACCAGAAACTGATCACCGAGCATAATATGAGGGATTCTGGAGCTGTGAGCTAGGGCGGTTCGGCACCTAGAGTTGGTAATCCTCTAACAGATAGTAGGAAGTGTCATTGGGAGTCTATGTGTGGAGATCCAAGTAGAGGAGATACACCTTCAGGTAGACAAGTGGTATGCCACCAGTGTGGTAAGAGTGGTCATATGAGACCTCGGTTCCTGAGAGACCCAATCGAGTGCCGATCTTGCATCAACATGGGCCTTCTTCAGCATTTTTTCTGGTCCTTCTCACCAGCAGCTAGTGATAAGGGTTTTTTATGACTCCATGTTCATGAGTTAGACCACTAGTTCCCCATCAGTCATGGAATTGGAGTTCATCCCGCCATTCATACCAAAGAGGAGGTCATGACCAAGGTAGTAAATTGGCATTATTTCAGCGACAGCAGGGTGAATCACCTCAGTGTAGTTAGGTAGGGTCGCAGGTACGCGATATAGGTCAGACTTTGGTAGTGGAGCAGAACCTACAAAAGTAAGATCCCAGACCCTCTATAGTTAGAGGAATGATTTTAGTTTCCTTAGTTTTAGATTCTTCCCTTTTTGATATAAGGGCTTCCCATAGTTTCATATATGTTGCTGTTGTGGAGATCCTTGGGCTCTACATCTTTACTTCTGAGGATTTTATGATGTTTCACACTCTGTTGGGGCTTATAATGGCTAGTGTGCATTAGTGTAAGGACTTCCCTCTTGTGTTTTGTCAGTGTCACTTCTTATAGGACCTCTATGTATTAGAGAATACAAAATTTGATGTAATTCTTAGAAGGGACTATTAGTCTCTTTCCAGGCCTTTGATGATTTCTATCACCATAGGGTGAGTTTCACATCACTAGAGGGTGGTTATTTTCTATACAAAGGCGAATGGGTTGTCCAAGCAAGTAGAGATGGACCTGAACATCATGGGTTTGGAGGAACTACACCCTAGATTTCTAGTTTATATCTAGATGACCAGGGTACTTCACAGATAGACTTTCCTCCAATGGTGGATCATTTCCGGGATGACTTTCCAGATGGATTTTTAGGTTTTCCTCCAGAACAAGAGGTAGATTTCTCTATTGATCTTGTGCTAGGAGTGGCACCGATTACCATTCCTCCTTACATGAATGCTACATTAGAGTTATAGAAGCTCAAGAAGCGGTTAGAACAATTATAGGGAAAGGGTTTCATCCGACCCAGTACTTCTCCTCGGGGTTTGGCTGTCCTTTTTGTGAAGAAGGTGGATGGTGCCCTCATACTTTGTGTGGATTATTGGAAGCTGAACTAGTTGATGGTCAAGAACCAATATCACTTGTTAAGTATTGATGATCTATTTGATCAGATTCAAGGATCCTGGGTGTTCTCAAATATTTACTTGAGATCTGGTTATCATTAGTTTCACAATAGACCATTAGATATACGTTTTAAAACCTTTCAGAGCTGGTATGGCCTCTACGAGTATGTGGTTATACCATTTGATCTCACGAACAATCCATCAGTTTTTATGGAACTAATGAACTGTGTGTTCCGTCCTTACTTGGATTATTTTGTGGTAGTCTTCATGGATGATATCATTGTGTACTCTCACACTCGACAAGACCATGACACACATCTTGAGATCATCTTGAGTACACTAAGAAAGCATCTGTTATATGATAAGCTCTCAAAATTCCACTTTTGGATGGACTCGATTCACTTTTCAGGCCACATCATCTTAGAGACAGGAGTTTTAGTAGACCTAGAAAAAGTGAGAGTGAAAGTTTCCTAGGAGCAGTCGATGAAATTCATTGAGTTACAGAGTTTTTTGGGGATTTTCGGTTAATATAGATGTTTTATATAGGATTTTTCACGCTTAGTAATGCCACTGATGGGAATGACTAAGAAGGGTGAAAAGTACTTGTGGACACATTCTTGTGATTTCTCCTTTCAGGAGCTAAAGGGAAGGTTAAATTCAGCTTCGATACGGATTTCACTATAGTTGGGAAAGAGTTACACTATTTACTGTGATGCATCCGATATTGAGTTGGGAGTAGGGCTTATGCAATGGGAAGGATTCATTGTGCACAGGTCTCAGCAGTTGAGGCCGCTTGAGGGGAATTACCCAACGCACGATCTTGAGTAAGCTACATTTGCGAATGAGTTATTTTGTTGGAGACATTATCTTTTGGGAGATCATTTTGTGGTTTTCAATGACCACAAAAGTATCAAATATATCTTTACTCAATGTGATCTAAATTTGAGATAGTGAAGGTGTGTTGATTACCTTCTGTCTTTTGACTTTGAGATTGCTTACATTCCTAAGAAAGGCAACGCAGTGGTTGATGCGTTTAGTAGGAGGACTCAGATGCATGTAGTTTAGGAGGCTAGAAGTGAGTGGAAGCTTATAGATCAGATCCCTAAGATGGATTTGGAGGTGCATGAAAGATAGGGGAAGACGCTTCTTTGTTCTATAGTTGTTGCCTCTACTCTACAGAATCAAGTGAGAATGAGGCGGCTATCAGATTCTGAAGGCCTAGTCCTATAAGAGAGTGTGTCAGAAGAGGACCCTACTCCGGGGTGGACCATGGGTGAGGATGAGGTATTGTGTTTTCATGGATTCATATGGGTGTCAGAAGACATACGTGAGGAGTTTATGCGTGATTTTTATTCTTCAGTTTGGGCAGTTCATCCAGGTGTAACCAAGATGTATCGAGATTTAAGCCATTAGTATTGGTGGTTAGGTATGAAGAGAGATTTTTTTGGTTTTTGGATGATATGTTTCACCAGTCAGCAGGTGAAGTAGAAGAATCAATGACCGGTAGTGATTTTACAGCAGTTACCCATTCCTGAGTTGAAATGGAATGATGTTATGATGGATTTCATGATGGGTTTATCTATATACCCTCAAGGGAATGATGCAATTTGGGTTGTTGTTGAAAGACTCATGAAGGTTGCACATTTCTTTCCGATTGAAGAAACATTCATTGTTTATGATATGGGAAGTTTGCACAACCAAGAGATTGTATGTTTTCATAGGGTTCTGCACTCTATCATTTCAGATAGGGATGTCAGGTTTACTTCTCGTGTCTAGAAGGGACTAACAGGGGATTTTGGTACACGGGTAATTCTGAGTATAGCTTACCATCCCTAGATAGAACGCCAGTTCGAGTGCATGATTCAGGTTTTGGAGGACATGCTACGAGCATGCATCTTGGATTTGGGGGTTCTTGGGAGAGAAATATACCCCTAGTGGAGTTTTCTTAAAATAACAGTTTTCAGATAATGAATTATATGGAACCTTATGAGGATTTGTATGATAGGCCATGCCGAACACCCCTATTTTGGTTGGAGGAAGGAGAGGCAACTATGCTGGGACATCATCTTGTCTAGGAGACCACTGAACAGGTGGTTTTGATTTAGAAGAGGATGGATACTACACAGTATCACCAGAAATCTTATGCTGATCAATAGATATGACCTATGGAGTTCGAGGTAGAAGATTAAGTTTTCTTATGTGTCACACTGAGGTTTGGACATAGGAGGATTAGGAGACAGGGAAATCTTTCACCGTGATTCGTTAGGCTGTATGAGATTTTGGAGAGATTTGGGCCGGTTTCTTATCAGTTTCAGTTACCCCAGAGGTATTGGTCTATGCATGATGTCTTCCACATTTATCAGCTATGACACTACTTTTTAGACCCACCTCATGTTTTTAAACCTGGGGAGATTGAGTTGGAGGTGGATTCATACATTGAGGAGAACACTATTCATATTTTGGATCACAGTACGAAGGATCTTCATGGATGGTATGTTCCTCTGGTATAGGTTCTATGGCAGCATGAGTGAGTATAGGATGATACATGGGAGATGGAGGATGATGTACAATCATAGTGACTAGAGTTGTTTCAAGTTTCTTCTTCTCCAACCTTGGAAGGGAAATTCAGGGATGAATTGCATTAATGGGGGAATTTTGTAAAAACCCAGATCTTTATTTCAGGTATGGATATTTATTTTGGGTGTTTTTTTAGAAAATTGATGTTTTTGGAAATTTTATAAGTACACTTCATGTACTCTTGAGTACACACCATGTACCCAGTTGTCATAGGTATCCGTGTACTGGCTGTGTAGCAACCGAGTACATGGCCATGTGGACCACATAAAGAGGAGGCTGGTTGAGGCATGTACTCGTTTTGTACATTAAATGAACACACGGGGTCACATCTCATCCCTAGAACTCTCTTATTTTGGTTGTGTCTCATGAAGGAGCGTACAGAATTGCTGAATCTTCTCCGAGCCACCGATCTTTCATTCGTCCTCTGAATCAAACACTGTCAGTTGCATTGGAATCACCTCAGTGAGTTATTGGTTCTTCTTGAGCCTCTCTTCCTAATTTAAAATCTCTCTAGAGTTATTCAAGATTGAATTTTTTTGACCTTTTTGGAGATATACAATGTTCTAGGCCGATTCAAGGGCTGAAGTTCAAGAGTGATCATCATACGATGTCGAGGTAGGTGGTTTGTGCCTTTACGTAGTTGTCTTTGGATTATATGTATGAAAAGTGCTAAAACCCCTTGTTTAGGGTGTTCTGTGTTTTTTAATTTAACCATGATTGATTCCTAATGTGGTTTTTTGTTTGAGAATGTCACGACCCGCCCTCGGGGTCCGTGACGTGACTACCCCCAAGCCCGCCTTCCATAGGCCAGGGGCTGGCGACTAGCACCAAGGCGTAAATCCCAGTAAAAAGGGAAGGCATTGCCTTTGTAAAGTAAACAAACACCACAGAGTAAGCAAGCGGAAAGTAAACACTAAGTAAAAACAGAGTACAGCTGAAGTGCGGAAAAGTAAATGGGCCAGTATACAAACCCAAACTGAAAGTAAAGTACAACTCGAAAGGGAAAACATCAACTGTAAAGTAAAAGCCGCTACACCGAGCTGTCCACCGGGAATCCCACCTGAAGGGTGGGTACAGATAGCTCCACTGCTCCACGGGTCCCGCCGTCCGCTCCGAGCATGTCCCGCCCAGTGGTCCACCTCCGGGTACCGTCCCTCTCTGCAAGCCTCATCTAAGGTCAACGCTGTCCGTCGTCTGCAACCAACACAACGTAGTGCGGGCAAAGCCCGTGCAGGGGTGAGTATAAGCTACTCAGTAGGGACCCTGAGACCCCTGAAGGTCTCTCAAATCCACAAAGGATAAACCACAAAGAAAGGAACAATCACGAAGTAATAACCGACACTGCTTAGGTATATGCCCATACATATACCTAACTCATCAACTTCAAATATGCTCCAACCTCCAAGCCCAAGTACAACTCAGCCCACACAGGAAAGTAAACGTATTCCACACAGGAAAGCAAAACGTAATCCACACAGGATTGCACAACACAATCCACACAGGAAAGCAAATGATTCAGCTCACACAGGTATACTTCTTCAAGGAAGATAAAGATGATCTCTGATCCATCTAAGTCGTCGGACCCACGAAGGATCGATAGGTAACTAACCCCCGCAAAAGACCCACACAGGATCGGGCCCACACAGGACCTGTAGGCGCTGGTTCACACAGGACCGCTGAGCGCAAGGACCCACACAGGATCGGGCCCACATAGGACCTGTAGCACTGATCCACGTAGGATCGCTGAGTGCTGAAGTCGTCGTCGTCGAATCCACACAGGATCTCTGTACTGTTGTCGTCGCAGTCACAGTAGCAGTAGTAGCAGTAGTAGTCACAGTAACAGTCGCAGCCAGCACTAGGGTTCCCGCACACAGCAAGCTCGTTCGGAGGGTCCGCTCCACGAGCCGAGAGGCTGATACATCAACTGTCACAAAGTCCAGAGTTGATGTATCCAAAAGTTCCGTATCGACAACAGGAACTCAACGCAACAGACGGCGCGTCGATCGGACGCCCGGTCTGAGAGTTATTGGCATTTTCGTCCCCGGGGCCCGGTTGGTTTTTAAGGCAAAACCAACCCGACCATACTCCACCTGCGTCCAAAACTCGGGCGGAGTATGCCAAAAGATCTGTCTCACTAAGAGGAACACAACACGGCTGACGGCACGTCAATCGGACGTCCGTAGATCAAGATATGAGTGTTTCCGCTCCGAAGGCCCGGTTGGTTTCGTGAACGAACCAACCCGGCCGAACTCAAAGTAATCCGAAACCTTGATTGCAATATACCGTAATGACCGTCTCGATCCAAGGATCGCGTTTCCGCAGACGGTTCGTCGATCGGAGGTCTGTGGCTCAAGTTATGTCCAAAAGACCGAAACTGATTTGAAACAGGGGGTCCGGGTCCGGGCCGACCCGGCCCGACCCCCCCTGGTCTGACCCGAACCGGGTCGACCCGACCCGGGATCCGAACCGAACCAGGTCGGACCGACCCGGTCCGCTGAACCCGGCCCGGCCGGCCGGCCGGCGTCGCGACGGCGCGGCGGCCTGGCGGCGGCGGCGCGGCAGCCTGGCGGCGCGGCTGCCTGGCACCGCACGGAGGCGGCTTGCGGGGGGCAATACCCCCGCTTTCTTGGAGGCGGCGGCGCGGCATAATGCCGCGCCTTGTGGAAAAACGGCCCCCCCTTGCGGGGGCCAGCTAAAATAAACCGGGGGGCCGCCTGCCCCCCAAAAGAAACCGCCCCCCTCTTAAATGAGGGGGGTTTTGAGCTGGCCGGGGGAATTTATTTCCCCTGGCCTTTGACCTTCCGGCCGGCCAACTGCCGGCCGGTTTTCTCCAACGGGACCGGAAATTCCGGTCCCCTTTCCGGCTTCCGACGCCGGTGGCCCGGCCGCCGGTCTCCTCGTTCCGCCGCGGCCCGGAACCGGCCGCGGTGTTTGTCGTCCGGCGCGGTGCGACGACACCGCGCCCCTCCGCCGCACCTTGATTTCTCTCAACGCGGCGCGACGGCATCACGTTCTTGATGATTCTTCCTCGTCGCGGCGCGACGGCGTCGTGCAAAATAATTGTACGATTATCCGCGTGGTGCGACGGCACCACGCCACCTTGCTTCCACCCGCAAGATGAAACAACAAGAACGATAGAGGGGGTTCGGCCGTGTTCATGCGGTCCGGCCCCCCTCACGTTAAATAATAACACAACTTAAAATATTCAATATCCTCACGTTAGTCATGTGAACCACGAGCAAGAGTAAAATAAATAAACAATAAACAACAACCCCTACCTTGGGTATAAGATCGAAGATTTGACAACGACCCGCGGAAGACAATGTCGCGGAGGTCGGGCGTCGCGGTAGTCGTTCGTCAAATCCGATGACGAAGAGGTGCGTCCGATGAGATACGTCATTGGCGAAACTTCTTATGTCGACGAAGGGAGTCCGAGGAGGAAGCGGGGTTCCCTCTCGTTGACACGGAAGATGAAGAAGAGCGGAGCGGCGTTCTTCGTCGGAACTTGAGCGTTCTTCGTCAAGTTGAGCGTTCTTCGTCAAGTTGAAGAAGAAGGAGGAGGAGCTCTCAAAAATCCTCACAAGTTGGAAAAACAATACTAACCAAGTAAAATAAGGTTCCTCCTTATTTTATTTACCAAGCCAAGGAATTCAAAACGTCAAATTTCAAAACATAACACTTAATTAATTATACAATTCATGTGTAATTAATTAGATGTTAAGTTAACAAACATTTAAGAGGGAGAGAGGGGAGTTTAAGGGGGAAGATGAGAGGTTTAGGTTCGTGTGGGTCCCACCACACTTTATCCTCTCAAGGGAGGTTAAGTGGGTGTAGGTCCCACCCCTAACTCCCTTTGAGAGGAGTTAACCTACAAAAGTTAAATAAAAAGAATTCCACATTTTTTTATTCAACTTTTTATAATTCCCCCAAAAACTAACTTTCGTCCCGCAACAAACGCAACTTCCGAAAAGGTCTCTTTAAGCGAATATCGGCGCTGCGAGTTCATCGGTGCCCTCGGATTTCAATTCCGAGCACCGGATTAAAAGTTAGGAATTCCCGCTCGTTCGTTCACTGAACGTACCTGAGCCAAATTTCGGAAATTGATTCCGGGCACTCCGGGCCTTGGAATCAGGTGCCGTCTGAAACCGTGCTCTTGTAAAATTCTAAAGAAAATTAAGAAAAATTTCCCTTGAATTTTATGGGTCTTTACATTACTCCCACCTCAGGGCTTTACGTCCCCGTAAAGATACATCAAAAACTAGGGAAACAAATGAGGGTACTGAGCACGCATCTGAGCCTCCCGCTCCCATGTGCTCTCCTGGAGATTCTCGTGCTGCCATCTGATGCGCACAAGAGGAATCGATCGCCCACGCAGGACCCGCTCCTGTCGATCCTCTATCTCCACCGGGACCTCCGTAAAAGTCTCCCCATCGTCAACGTCAAGCTCCCCATGATCAATGATGTGCGTCGGGTCGTGCACGTATCTCCTCAGCTGGGATACGTGGAAGACGTCGTGCACCCGGTGCAACTGAGGTGGTAGAGCCAGGCGATAAGCCACCTCGCCAATCCTGCTGAGAATCTGGAAGGGTCCGATGAAGCGTGGAGATAACTTTCCGCCGCGGCCAAATCTCCGAATACCACGTCGAGGTGAGACCCGCAAAAAGACGTGGTCGCCATCCTCGAACTCGAGTGGCCTCCACCTCCTGTCAGCGTATGACTTCTGTCGGCTCTGAGCTGTCCTCATCCGCTCCTGGATGACATGGACCTTCTCTGTCATGGCCTGGACCATCTCCGGTCCCACCAGTTCTGACTCTCCAGGGTCTGTCCAGCACAAAGGTGATCTACAAGGTCGGTCGTACACCGCCTCGTACGGTGCCATCCCGATGGTGGAGTGGTAGCTATTGTTGTACGCAAACTCCACCAAGGGTAGGTGGTCCTCCCAGCTACGACCAAAGTCGAGGACACATGCGCGGAGCATGTCCTTGAGAGTCTGAATGGTCCTCTCCGTCTGACCATCCGTCTGAGGGTGAAAGGCTGTGCTCAGACGTAGCTGCGTCTCGAATGCCTCCTGTAACCCCTTCCAAAGCCGGGAAGTAAAGCGAGCATCTCGATCGGAGACGATAGATGATAGCACACAGTGGAGCCGCACAATCTCCTGAACGTAGAGACGTCCCAAGCTCTCTACTGAGCCCTGCTCTCTGATGGGTAAGAAGTGTACCGACTTGGTGAGTCGGTCAATAATCACCCAGATGGAGTCGTGACCTCTGGAAGTGCGTGGAAGTCCAGTCACGAAATCCATAGATATTCCGTCCCACTTCCACTCCGGAACCTCCAAGGGCTGTACCAAGCCTGCTGGTACCTGATGCTCAGCCTTCACCTGCTGGTAGGTGAGGCATCGAGAAACGAACTCTGCTACAGCCTTCTTCATGCCCGGCCACCAGTGCTGTCGTCTGAGGTCCTGGTACATCTTCGCCACTCCAGGATGTACCGCCAAAGGAGAAGTGTGAAACTCTCTCAGCACTTCCTCTCGCAAAGCGACTGGTACCATGGTACGTCCTCTGAAAAGGATGTCGTGCTCTTCCCCAAGGGAGAAACCATCAGGTGCCTGTCCCGAGGATATCTGTGCACGCCGTGTCTCACAGTCAGCGTCCCCACGCTGTGCCTCCCTGACTTGCTGCAGTAGTGGAGGAGTGACTTTGAGAGACTGAAGGAAGGCTGCTCCATCTCTATCCACGAAAGATATCTGCAAAGAGGCTAGCTGCTCCGTCGCCTCCTCAAGTAGCTGAATGCCCGTCCTCCTGCTAAGGGCATCGGCTACTACGTTCCCCTTCCCAGGAGTATAGACTATCTCAAAGTCATAGTCCTGGAGGAACTCGAGCCATCACCGCTGTCTCAGGTTCAGGTCCTTCTGAGAGAAGATATACCTGAGACTCTGATGATCAGAAAAGACTGTAAAGCGCTCGCCCATCAGATAGTGTCGCCATGTCTTCAGAGCGAAGACCACTACTGCTAACTCCAGGTCATCGGTAGCGTAGTTCTGCTCATGTGGCCTCAACTGACGTGATCCATAGGCGACCACTGCCCGCTCCTGCATCAGAACACATCCGAGTCCGGTCCCTGACGCATCGCAGTAAACTACGTACTCTACTCCCTCCTCAGGCAACCTCAAGATAGGTGCGCAGGTCAATCTCTGTCTCAGCTCCTGGAAGCTCTGCTGACATCTGTCTGACCAAACGAAGGGTTTCCCCTTCTTCGTCAAAGCTGTGAGTGGTGCCGCAACTCTAGAGAAGTCTGGCACAAACCTCTGATAGTATCCAGCTAGTCCCAAGAAACTCCGAACCTCAGTCACGCTCCTGGGTGGCTCCCAAGCTAACACAGTCTCAATCTTCGCGGGATCCACTGCAACTCCCGCCTCAGAGATAACGTGTCCCAAGAAGTGGACCTCACGTATCCAGAACTGGCACTTCGAGAGCTTACCATAAAGCTGGTGCTCTCGGAGTGTGTCTAGTACAACTCGCAAGTGATAGGCGTGCTCCTCCTCAGTCGTAGAGTAAATCAGAATGTCGTCGATGAAGACCACGACAAACCGATCGAGGTATGGCTGAAAGATCCTGTTCATGAGAGCCATGAACATTGCTGGAGCATTGGTTACACCGAAAGGCATAACCAAGAACTCATAGTGGCCATCCCGACATCTGAAGGCCGTCTTATGCACATCCTCGTCTCTGACTCTGAGCTGATGATAGCCTGACCTGAGGTCTATCTTCGAGAACCACCGTGCTCCCTTGAGCTGATCAAAGAGGTCATCAATCCTCGGTAGCGGATACTTGTTCCTCACTGTCACCTGGTTCAGGCGACGATAGTCAACACAAAGTCGCAAGCTCCCGTCCACCTTCTTGGCGAACAAAATCGGGGAAGCCCAGGGTGAAACACTCGGTCGGATGAACCCCTTGCCCTGCAAGTCCTCCAACTGTACCCGTAGCTCTCGAAGCTCGGCGGGGGCCATCCGATATGCTGGAGTGGATATCGGGGATGTCCCGGGGTACAAGTCAATATAAAAGTCTACCTCTCTACGAGGAGGTAGCCCTGGAACATCGTCGGGAAAAACGTCCGCAAACTGATCCACCACTGCAGGAAAACCAGGACTCCGCACGTCAACTTCTCCAAGGATAAGGCTAGCCAACTGATGAGTGATGGGATATCCTCTCCTCTGCGGAAGTCCATCCTGTGCTGCTAAGGCTCCCTTCTCTCCGGTGAAGGTGAACCTACTCCCGTCGGTGCGTACACATCGCACCTTGCGCCTAAAACAGTCAATCTGTGCATGGACCGTAGATAGCCAATCCATGCCCAAGATGACGTCGTAAGGCCTCGACGCTGCTACAAGAAGATCACAGCCGAAGCTCTCGCCTCCTAGAGTAAGCTCACACTGCCGGCACCAGTGCGTAATCGTCGAGTCTGCTCCCGTAGGAGTCTCTAGCCGTCAGGATCGAGCCAACGGCTCTGTCGGAATCTCCGAGCTCCGAACAAGGGCAGCAGCTATGAAAGAATGACTCGCTCATGTGTCTATAAGAGCTGCAGCAAGGGTGGAATAGACACAGATAGTACCTAGAATCATCTCGGGTGCGCCGTGGTTGTAGGCCTCTGCTGCCTGGAGCTGTGCCTGTCTCTGCCCGCCAGCTCCCTGTGTTCGGGGTGGACCTCCTGGTGGTGGTGGTGGCAGAGCCTCAAAGCGTCGCCCACCACCGGCTGCTCGTCCAGCTCCTCTGCCTCGTCCGCCTCCTCCCTGCGGACCGCCACGGTCGACCCTCTGCCTCTGCCTCGGTGGTCCCTCCACCGTCTGCTGCTCCTCGGCACGGCGGGTTGGGCAGTCACGAGCCATGTGGCCCTGCCCGCCGCACGAGTAGCACTGTCTGCCTCTCGAAAGATTGGCTCCGCGCTGTGTGCCCCGCACTGCTGAGCCAGTGTCCTGAGGTCGTCTGCCCGAAGGTCTGGTCCGCCTGGACCCCTGAGTCATCCGTCGACTGCCTGCTGCAGATGAATCTGCCACGTGCCGCCCTGCGGTGGGTCGCTGTGCTGGTGTAGACTCAGCAAGGAAGCTCTCGATCAGAAGGGCCCGCTCCAGTACTCCTGTCTGAGTCGGTATGCTGAGGGAGATCAGCGATGCCCTGATCTCGTGTCTCAAACCCTGCTCGAAGGTCCGGGCCTGGAAGAATGGGTCCCGTACCATGTCGGTCGAGTAGCGCGAGAGATCGGTAAATCTCGCCGAGTACTGAGCGACCGTCATGCTGCCCTGCCGCAGCTATAGAAGCTCCTGGATACGCACCTCACGAAGGGTGGATGGGACGAACTCTGAGCAGAAGAGGCTCTGAAAGTCCGTCCAAAGTAGAGATGCCTCATCGTGCACCTGGAGCATCAAGCTCCACCATCGTCCTGCTGCTGCGTGTAGTAGGCTCGCAGTGAGGATCACCATGAGGTCTGATGGTGTCCTCACTAGCCTAAACACTCGAACCACTGCCTCCAGCCAGTCCTCTGATGCCTGGGGATCCGTCTCCCCGTGAAACCTGGGCGGCCGCTGGCGCTGAAACTCATGTAGTGCACTGAGGCGACGTGCATCGTCAGCGGCTGCTGCTGGAAGCATCGGGGGCTCGGCGGGTAGAGCTACCGCCGGTGCCACTGCTGACAAAGGGCCCTGCACCGAGGCCTCGTCGCTCGGTGGGCTGTCGTCACGCTCGACTCTCGGAACCCTAACTGGCTGCCGTCGTGGGGCCATCCTGAAAAGGAAACAGGTGCGCCACGGTCAGAACAGTATACCTGGTGAGCTGATATAAGTAATCACAAAGAAAACTTTGAAACACACACGCAATCAATGTTTTCGTGCATTAAGTCGGAAATCAGAAGTCAGGGTCCTGGTGTACGGATACGTCGGCCGCCGCACCAACACTGGACTCCCTGGACTGATAACCACACTCAATACGCTAAACATTATTGCTTCTCATAGAAAAGATCAGAGTTCGCGGTAGAACTGAATTCCTCTGATACCAATTTGTCACGACCCGCCCTCGGGGTCCGTGCCGTGACTACCCCAAGCCCGCCTTCCATAGGCCAGGGGCTGGCGACTAGCACCAAGGCGTAAATCCCAGTAAAAAGGGAAGGAATTGCCTTTGTAAAGTAAACAAACACCACAGAGTAAGCAAGCGGAAAGTAAACACTAAGTAAAAACAGAGTACAGCTGAAGTGCGGAAAAGTAAATGGGCCAGTATACAAACCCAAACTGAAATTAAAGTACAACTCGAAAGGGAAAACAGCAACTGTAAAGTAAAAGCCGCTACACCGAGCTGTCCACCGGGAATCCCACCTGAAGGGTGGGTACAGATAGCTCTACTGCTCCACGGGTCCCGCCGTCCGCTCCGAGCATGTCCCGCCCAGTGGTCCACCTCCGGGTACCGTCCCGCTCTGCAAGCCTCAGCTAAGGTCAACGCTGTCCGTCGTTTGCAACCAACACAACGTAGTGCGGGCAAAGCCCGTGCAGGGGTGAGTATAAGCTACTCAGTAGGGACCCCGAGACCCCTGAAGGTCTCTCAAATCCACAAAGGATAAACCACGAAGAAAGGAACAATCACGAAGTAATAACCGACATTGCTTAGGTATATTCCCATACATATACCTAAGTCATCAACTTCAAATACGCTCCAACCTCCGAGCCCAAGTACAACTCAGTCCACATAGGAAAGTAAACGTATTCCACACATGAAAGCAAAACGTAATCCACACAGGATTGCACAACACAATCCACACAGGAAAGCAACAGATTCAGCTCACACAGGTATACTTTTTCAAGGACGATAAAGATGATCTATGATCCATCTAAGTCGTCGGACCCACAAAGTATCGATAGGTAACTAACCCCCGCAAAAGACCCACACAGGACCTGTAGGCGCTGGTTCACACAGGACCGCTGAGCGCAAGGACCCACACAGGATCGGACCCACACAGGATCGGGCCCACACAGGACCTGTAGCACTGATCCACGTAGGATCGCTGAGTGCTGAAGTCGTCGTCGTCGAATCCACACAGGATCTCTGTACTGTCGTCGTCGCAGTCACAGTAGCAGTAGTAGCAGTAGTAGTCACAGTAACAGTCGCAGCCAGCACTAGGGTTCCCGCACACAGCAAGCTCGTTCGGAGGGTCCGCTCCACGAGCCGAGAGGCTGATACATCAACTGTCACAAAGTCCAGAGTTGATGTATCCAAAAGTTCCGTATCGACAACAGGAACTCAACGCAACAGACGGCGCGTCGATCGGACGCCCGGTCTGAGAGTTATTGGCATTTTCGTCCCCGGGGCCCGGTTGGTTTTTAAGGCAAAACCAACCCGACCGTACTCCACCTACGTCCAAACCTCGGGCAGAGTATGCCAAAAGATCCGTCTCACTAAGAGGAACACAACACGGCTGACGGCACGTCAATCGGACGTCCGTAGCTCAAGATATGAGTGTTTCCGCTCCGAAAGCCCGGTTGGTTTCGTGAACGAACCAACCCGGCCGAACTCAAAGTAATCCGAAACCTTGAGTGCGATATACCGTAACGACCGCCTCGATCCAAGGATCGCGTTTCCGCAGACGGTTCGTCGATCGGAGGTCCGTGGCTCAAGTTATGGCCAAAAGACCGAAACTGATTCGAAACGGGGGGTCCGGGTCCGGGCCGACCCGGCCCGACCCCCCCTGGTCTGACCCGAACCGGGTCGACCCGACCCGGATCCGAACCGGACCGGGTCGGACCGACCCGGATCCGAACCGGACTGGGTCGGACCGACCCGGTCCGCTGAACCCGGCCCGGCCGGCCGGCCGGCGGCGCGACGGCGCGGCGGCGCGGCGGCCTGGCGGCGGCGACGCGGCAGCCTGGCGGCGCGGCTGCCTGGCACCGCACGAAGGCGGCATGCGGGGGGCAAAGCCCCCGCTTTCTTGGAGGCGGCGGCGCGGCATAATTCCGCGCCTTGTGGAAAAACGGCCCCCCCTTGCGTGGGCCAGCTAAAATAAACCGGGGGGCCGCCTGCCCCCCAAAAGAAACCGCCCCCTCTTAAATGAGGGGGGTTTTGAGCTGGCCGGGCGAATTTATTTCCCCCGGCCTTTGACCTTCCGGCCGGCCAACTGCCGTCCGGTTTTCTCCAACGGGACCGGAAATTCCGGTCCCCTTTCCGGCTTCCGACGCCGGCGGCCCGGCCGCCGGTCTCCTCGTTCCGCCGCGGCCCGGAACCGGCCGCGGTGTTTGTCGTCCGGCGCGGTGCGACGACACCGCGCCCCTCCGCCGCACCTTGATTTCTCTCAACGCGGCGTGACGGCGTCGCGTTCTAGATGATTCTTCCTCGGCGCGGCGCGACGGCGCCGCGCAAAATAATTGTATGATTATCCGCGTGGTGCGACGGCACCACGCCACCTTGCTTCCACCCGCAAGATGAAACAACAAGAACGATGGAGGGGGTTCGGCCGTGTTCATGCGGTCCGGCCCCCCTCACGTTAAATAATAACACAACTTAAAATATTCAATATTTTCACGTTAGTCATGCGAACCACGAGCAAGAATAAAATAAATAAACAATAAACAACAACCCCTACCTTGGGTATAAGATCGAAGATTTGACAACGACCCGCGGAAGACAACGTCGCGGAGGTCGGGCGTCGCGGTAGTCGTTCGTCAAATCCGATGACGAAGAGGTGCGTCCGATGAGATACGTCGTTGGCGAAACTTCTTATGTCGACGAAGGGAGTCCGAGGAGGAAGCGGTGTTCCCTCTCGTTGACACGGAAGACGAAGAAGAGCGGAGCGGCGTTCTTCGTCGGAACTTGAGCGTTCTTCGTCAAGTTGAGCGTTCTTCGTCAAGTTGAAGAAGAAGGAGGAGGAGCTCTCAAAAATCCTCACAAGTTGGCAAAACAAGACTAACCAAATAAAATAAGGTTCATCCTTATTTTATTTACCAAGCCAAGGAATTCAAAACTTCAAATTTCAAAACATAACACTTAATTAATTATACAATTCTTGTGTAATTAATTAGATGTTAAGTTAACAAACATTAAAGAGGGAGAGAGGGGAATTTAAGGGGGAAGATGAGAGGTTTAGGTTCGTGTGGGTCCCACCACACTTTATCCTCTCAAGGGAGGTTAAGTGGGTGTGGGTCCCACCCCTAACTCCCTTTGAGAGGAGTTAACCTACAAAAGTTAAATAAAAAGAATTCCACATTTTTTATTCAACTTTTTATAATTCCCCCAAAAACTAACTTTCGTCCCGCAACAAACGCAACTTTTGAAAAGGTCTCTTTAAGCGAATATCGGCGCTGCGAGTTCATCGGTGCCCTCGGATTTCAATTCCGAGCACCGGATTAAAAGTTAGGAATTCCCGCTCGTTCGTTCACTGAACGTACCCGAGCCAAACTTCGGAAATTGATTCCGGGCACTCCGGGCCTCGGAATCAGGTGCCGTCTGAAACCGCGCTCTTGTAAAATTCCAAAGAAAGTTAAGAAAAAATTTCCCTTGAATTTTACGGGTCTTTACAGAGAAATGGGTTTTTTATTATGAATAAGGTTTATTACCTTGTTTGTGTATTTTTTTCGTGTTTGTTTGATAATGTTCATTGGGTCTAGAACTTCATGTTAGGTTTCTTTGATTTCCATGCCTAGTGCTATTAGGATGGAGTTGATATTATATGAGATACATGTTTTATAAATTGTATCTACTTATACTTATATTGTTGAGATTACTTTAGCTCCTGGATATCTTTTGTGAATGATTATATTACACAGGACTGTGAGAACCTGGTTTAGTTAGACCGTAGGGGGAATTGACATTGAGGGTTTCCCCAGAGTGTCTGTTATACTTTTTATGTTGTGATACCGTAGGGGAGATTGACGGTGGGTTATCCCTCAGAGTGTCTATAGTATATCATTATAAGGCCATGGGGGGGAGGAATTGACATTAAGTGCTTCCTCGGATATTTTGTAGTTTATCGTTAAAAGACCACTTGGGGGATTGACGGTGAGTTCTTACTTAGAGAATCTTTGTTCTTATGGGACCAAAGGGGTTAGACATTGTGAGTTTTCCCAAAGGGTTGTTATATTTTTTTTATTGAATTGATGATATGTTGAACAAGAGGGGTTAGACTATGAGTGCTTTCACAAAGGGTTTATTGGGAATGATTGATTGATTGTGACGATCCTGCCAAGTCAAAGCGCAATCTTGGACTCAGTATTATTTGATTGTCATATGGTCTTTTGAGACATCTATTTTCTTTTTTTATATAGGGGGATACAGATCTTAGGAAAGATCTCTAGGTTACGTTATTTAAGGGATTGAATAATTTATAAATATATATGAATGTAATTGGAAATTGTAGGATTGTTTACTTTTGAGTACTTCCTTTTTTATTGCTTCTTTATTCATATTGCCTAAAATATAAATTCCCTAACATTTAGGCACAAATCTTTTGGTGGTTTCCTACTGGGATTCCTCTCACACCCTATTTGGTTCATTCGTTTGGGCCCAAAAATATTATATATTTGTGGATATAGATAAGGGCAAGCACCCTTCTATATTAGGTACTTGATTGATATGGAGATGGGGATCATGGGACTAAGATGAGGCTTGTGATGATGTTGGAGTTTATTTACAATTCTGTAATTTGGCTTCTGTTTATATTACAACATTGTGACTTGTTTGTCTGCTTTCCTAGATACATGTGACATGCATCATTTATTTATATATATATATTGCAGTTGATTTTACTATCAGCCTTCTATTTTTTACTTTGTTGTATGGAATTACAGCTTCCAATACTTTTTATTATTTTTTTCTATTGTGTTACATTACCAATGAGGGCATAGTTTCCCCACTATCACCCCCAAGTCCCTCGATGCTAGTTGTCAGCCTCTAGCATTCGGGGAAATTCACTTGAGGCCCTGTTACCAACCAAGTACAGGGCAACTTTGGGCAGCCCCCGGAACTAGGACGTTACCACATTTGGGATTAAAAATACCTTAAAAATATTTATTTATGGCTATCATAGTCATTCCATAATGTAGAAATATCAATAATTATAAGGATGTTGAAATTACGGGAATAGTCTATCATAATGATGAGTTAGAAGCTTCCATTGAAGAAATTGTTTTTTAGAGAGATGAAAAAAATCATGCTAATATATTGGTTCATTATTACGTACTATATATGTAGTAGTAAGAAGAAAAGAGATCTGATAAGAACCTAGAGACCAAACAACTCAAATATGAAAAATCTAAAAAATTGATAGAAAGTTGTTGAAATCAAGTTAAAAATTAAAGAAAAATCACGGATAATCAATGGATTAACAAATTCAATAAAATATTTATTAAAAAGGATCTAGGAGATCAAATGTGAAGTCATCATTGTTAGATGAATTATTTAATATCAAGATAGAGTTCAAACTCCCATTATGACATCAATAATTGGGATCATAAGGGTTTCCAGTAAGGTTATAGAGAAATTAAACAATCCAATTGAGATTTTGATGATTTTTTTAAAATAAATTCTTTAACAATAATTTTAAATATGTTTTGGGGATTGATCATATGAAAAATGAATTCATGTTGGATACAATGTCACAAGAAAGCACACCTCTTAGGATGATCATTTTGGTGTCACTCAAAATAAACAAAATTCTATTAAGGGAGTACCAATGACACCCAATAATACACCTCAAATCAAATTTTCTACTTTTGGAATTATGACACTAACACAAATTATAGGTAATTAAGAAAAAAGAACTTAGATTCATAATAGTAACAAAGACAATAAAATAGATATTCATACACATGGTATGTCTTTAACTTCTATTATTTTTTTGTGTGAAAGGTAAAAAAATCCTTTAATTTCATATAAATAAAATAATGGAATGTGCCTAAAAAGGTAGAAAAAGAAGATTTCTATGCTGTAAGTTTCATTAAGTGGGATAGAAAATAATAAATTTCTAACATTTTATGAAAAGTTTGATCTAATTAAGTATAAGAAGGAACAATTTTTTCCACTTCCAGAGGAAGCGATTCAGCGTACATATATTAATAAAGAAATGACTGAGAATGAGAATATTATATTGATTTCATTAAAATTAATGATTGAAGTCAATGTATGGAGAATTTTAAATGTTCTAATTCCCAAATGACTAGAAATAATGATCTTGACATAATAATCATGTATGATAAGGAAAGTTTCGTGAGATTTAGAAATAATGAGGTATTTAAGACCATTGGCTCTAGAAAATTCAAAAACTAGATGCTAGGACATGAGGCATATGTATGTATTGATGTTGGTTAGCCTTGGTCACCACTTATTAAGTGTAAGATATTAATTTGAGTCAAGGCATGTAATTTATTATACCAAGAATAATTTCATTATCAAATAAATATATGGTTCTTTTTATAATAATAAATTTCTTATAGGGTAATATCTACCTATTTAATGGAGTAAATAAATTATTCTTCATATCCAAGGGATAAAAAAATATGTTGTGGTATAAAAGTCTTGGGAACAATAGTTAAAGGTTCTTATAGGAGTTACTAAAAAATAAATATTTTCATTATATACCTATACTTTCATGTGATAGTACTCATATGTGAAATACTTTTCAAACTTGGAATATCATTTAGATGGTGTACATTCTAGAGAACAATGATTCAATAATTATTATTGAAATCATACACCCTAATGTTTATGGGATTATATATCCTAGTACTATTGATGAAAGAAGGTTTTATTTTCTGTTTATTGATGGATTCAATAGGATAGTATTGTTTATGTAATTACTCACAAATTTTAGGTATTCAAATTCATAAAAAAATTTCATAGATTGGTAGAAAAAATTACTGGGTATAATATTTTAAGGTTTTTTATTGGGAATTATAGTGATTTTACCAATTGAAAATTATAATATTATCTTTTGAATAAAGGGATACTAAACCTTGTATCAATGGTGAAAAATCCTTGAAAAACACTATGATAAATAGCAAAAACCATATCATTAACAATACGGCTGAAATAAAACACATTGAAAAAGATACACAATTTTTTTTGAACCAGTGTCGATATAGATCTATATCGTTAATCGAGCATTGTTGTTTCTATGTGAAGAGAAGGCTCCTTATGAAATGTTTTAAAATACGAATTATATATTTCAGTACTTTTAAATTCTTAGGGGTGAGTTATATATTCTTAACAAGGACAATAACTGCATGTTTTAATCTTATGTAAATAAAGGCTTTTTTCTTGGAAAATCATCCAAAAAAAAGGTATATCAATTATTTAAAAACTAATAAGGAAAAATCATCAAAATAAAAGATGTCACTGTTATATAAAATGAGTAGATTTCTCAAAAAACATTGATAAATTTCAAAAAATAATAATTATAAAGTGAGTTTCATAAGGAATTCATGTAATGAAATTGACTTTTTTCATTACATTTTTTTAAACAAAAAATTATTTATGGATTGGGTGGGAATTTAATTTTTTGGTTCCAGTGGATGGATTTTTTTCTTTTTTCAATTAGATCATTGAAATAGTTATTTTAAAATGATACTTTTGGGATTTAGAATGGTTAGAGGTTTTATAATTTATAAAGAGAATTTGGGTATTTTCTTGGTGGTTACACATATTTATATAAGACTACATGTGGTTTTAGGTACCCTATAATGGAACAGTGGGTACCTGATGTGTAAGATAGAGGAAGGGGCACTTGGGGTACCATTGAGTACCTTGTGAGATCATATATAGTTTTTCATTAAAATTATAAAGAAGGGGCATAATTTTTATTTCATTTTTAAAATTATAATCCCTTAAATTTGGAGGATTGGACATTACTTGTCTTTGATATCTTCAAGAAGCTCTAAAGATCTACACTCATTCCTCTTAAAGCAACTTTCTCTCTCTATAACCAAGTCTCGATTCTTGGGTGTTCATCCATAATAAAACATATCCATGATTTCTTTAAACCTATCATATCTTCTTCTCTTTCCATATTTTCTAATTACTAGCTATAAATTAATCTCATGACTATGTATTTCACCAAATTCATGTTTAAATCAACTTGTATACCTTGGTTCCATATTATATAGAATAAAAAGATCATTAGTGAGTGTTTTATTACTGGTTTTTGGATGATTTTATTTATTATATAATGAATTATTTTGTGATTTATTTATCGTAAAATGTGATTTAGGCCATATTGGGTAATATTTAATAGGGTATTTATTTGGGTTAGTGATTATTAAAATTATTTTTTGTAATCCAACTATATTTTAATTAGGTTTCAATTTGGTTTTCAATGTGGTGATTTTTTTGTACCTAGGTAACTATGTAACTTTTTATAGATTGTGATTTAATGATTATTAAGGGATTATTAGGTGGTATTATATTATGTGTGAGAGAACGTTAAGGATATTTAATTGGTATATTGTTCTAAACCATATAAAATTTCTTTGGGGTTTCTTTTGGTTTTCAATCATAATTTTTTTTAAACTAATAAAATGAATTCTAGTTATTTTTAAAACATATGAATAAATATTTTTATATGAATATGTTGATCATAAATTCAAATATATATTCTATGAAATAATTTCATTAATACTAAAACAAAGTGTAACAAATTTATTCATTAGTTTTAAAATTCTTATTTATGCAACATCCCATGATTTACCTTGATTGTTCTTTATAAACTGTCTCTTTTTATAACATGAATCTAAATGCTAGATTAATATTTTTCATTACAAAACAATCATTTATAAATATATTTATCACTTAATAAGTTTTCTTTGCATCATTTTTTTAAGAAAATATTTTTCAATTTATAATGGGATTTTTTTGACTAAAATGTTTCTTTATATATAAAAAGTTTAGTACCTTGTTCGAGAGACAACCCATCGTGTGTGGAAAGGCCACTAGTCTTACACCCATGACTAAAGGGTGATAGGGGTGTAATGCCTACTACTATCCTAAATGTTTCCCGAAATATTTATTTAATACTTTATATATATATTATGGAATAAAGGATATAAAATAACAAAATTATACACTCATTTTAGATTTAATATTATTATTTTTTAATTTATGACTAAAAATATGTTCTATTTAAAGATTAAATATATTCACTTGACAGGATTTATATTTTGATATATTGAATAAATTAAGTACTTATTGGATTTTTAAGTGTAAATTTATGTTATTTATATGGAATTATACTTATATGATGTTTCATAATTAATTTTATCAAGGTGTAAAGAAAGAATATGGTTAAAATTTTAAAAATGAAATAGTTATTATTTTAACTAAAATGTTTTAACTTATATTGGTTGGTTATATTTAAAATATTTATTTTAAAAAATTTTAATTTTAATTTAAAATTTTAGTTTCAATTTTCCTTTCCTAAACTCAAAATTATTTTGTAGGAATTTTTTTAATTTTATGAAATGTTTATTTTTTTTAGTGAATAATAGAAAATACTGATTTTTATTGAATTTTGCCTTTTTGTTTAAATCATTGAAAAAGTTACATTACTTTTTAAAATGGTTTCAATGTAATAATAGTTTATTAATATTATTAATAATATAATTAAGATCATTTTAATAAATTTTATTCTTGATTTTAATATAAAAACCTCTTTATATTTAAGAAGATATTTTTCTTAGAAACCCGATTTTCTTCTCGTTTTGTGGGTTTAATTTTACATAAAATTATTCCAATTGTATGAATTTAATTTTATATAATTGATTCCATGTTTTCAATCAACATAATTGATAAAATATAAAAGGGTTAATTTAATTTTTGTTCATTATGAATAGTTATCGAAGTAAATATTTATAACCTTTATAAAAGAGGGAAAATTCAGTTAAAACCATGGGGTAATACAATAATATATCTATGAAATATAATTATATCCTATTGGATGAGTTCTTTAAAACAAAATATATTATTAAGGTGTTAAATAATTTATTTTAAAACAATATTTTCAATTTGAGAATCTAATCTTGACTTTTGTGAAGATAAATTATCTTTTATTCAAATTTAAAACTTTCTTGGGTCTTTTCATATAATTTCATGGTTGAAAGATTCCATTATTTTTCGTATTAATTAAAAAGTTTACAATATTTCAATTTTTTATTATTTAACCAAATAAATGAATTAAAATATTTTAATACTTTATTTCAAGTCAAAATAACTTTTACGATTAAATCAGGCATTTTCCCAAAAATTATTGTCACGAACCAGCCCGAGTACCTTGGTAACATGATAACTGAGATGGCCCTAACATGGAATGAAGGGAATTTATTACCCCCCTGGGTTGGAAACTAGAACCTGACATCATACAAAATGAATGCGGAAATGATTTTCCAATGAGCATTGCGGAAATAAGATAACAAGACAATATGAATACAAAGGAAACTCTATAGGGTGATGTTTACTAGAAGTAAAACATGCATAAACAATAAAAAGTACAATAATAAAGTACCAAAAAAATATGAAGACCAACTACCCATGTCCCAACATATGAAACTCTCCAAGTCCACAAATAAATAGCTAGAACCACCTCCAAGTGGGGTCTTTTTCTTGCTCGAACCTCGAAGGAAATAATCTACAAACACCAGAAGTCAAGGGTAGGGTGTGAGCTAAAAATCCTAGTAGGGTCTTATCAATGATTACGTAACAAGATTCCAATATCAAGTTTAATAAATAATGTTTTTTCAATTTTCAAATATATATGTTTCAAATTTCAAGAACATAATTAAAATAAATTAATAATTTACATTTAAAAAGAAAAAAATATATTTTAGGTGATGGAAATACTTTAAACAAATGGAACTTTTCACAAATGAATTAAATAAACAATTTCATATAAAATAGTTTATATAAATAATAAGTCCTATAAAATATTTATAATAATGGAATATATTCATTTTAAATACAAACAAGTATGAAACATAGTTATATTCCTAAGAATGTACAAAATTTACAGACTAAGAGACTCCACACTCAAGGTGACAAGAAAATATGTGCATAAATCCCTTAAAGCTTGGGTCAAAGCAGACTCATCACCATCACCTATGGGAAGTAAAATGATGTATTTATGTTTTAGAACATTTTAAATCATATAGTGCCATCCAATAACTTTCTAACTACCTAGGTATTTCATGTTATCTAACAATAAATCAATGATGGTAAATTTACTTTATGCAACCTTAAAAAACATTTCATCCTATTACTCATTTGAAAAATTCATATTTTCCATTTAAAAACATAATGCGTTTTTAATAAAAAAAAAATGCCTTTTACCAATATAAAACCCAAAGGCTTCTATCAAAACCATTTTAAAGCCATTTTAACAAATAGGTATTTTAAATCAATTTAATTTATCTTCAAAATTCATTTTCACAAACAAACCACAATTCAATGCAATTGGGGATTTTCCAATTTCATTCCAAACACCAATTCGATGTTATTTTATTTTTTCAAAAAAACCAATTGAAATATATTGAGTTAAAATCATGAAATTTAATTTAATTCAAACTATTTAAATTAAATAAATCAATTTTGGGTTAGTATAAATTTGGAATCATGAAGGAACCACACACCTTAGGATCAAGGGATCTGAAATCACCAAACCCTAAATGGGATTCATCAAGGAAGAACGATGATCAAGGAATCCATGAAATGAGGATCAAACCTAGGTTTATAATCCAAAACATAGGGTATTATATCCAAAAGAAAAATGGGGATCCACATAACCCTAGGGTAGATGAGAGAGATCATGGGATAAAAAGAATGTGAAGTGGAAACTAAATGAGTGAGGATTGAAAACTATTATCCAGACTTTTATCCACTTACAAGAGTGGTATAAGGGGCTAGAAAATCTTCTTGGGATCTTCAAGGAAGGGAGAAATAGATTATGGGTTGTTTTGTTCCATCAAGGACCAAAAATGGGGGTTCAAGAATTTTTAATCAAAATTAGGATTAATTAAAAACTCATACTCATGATTAACTGGGTAGACCCACATCGTTAGACCAAACTATGTGGTATGGTCATGAAACATTTTAAATGGTTTGCATAGTTTCTCTTAAGAGGATACATGGTATGAAAAACCATGCGCCAACCATGAAAAACCCCATTGCCTGGGTTAGCATGTTTTCTCTTAATAGGGTGCACTGTATGGGAAAACTATGAACCACCCTTGAACTAGCCCAGAAACATACAAATATTTCAAAATTTCACTCGAAAACCCCCCAAAAAACCCAACCAAATCTTGATTAAAATAGTTGTATATGAATACATGAAAATATTAATAGGATATTACAACCTCCCCACTATAAAAACTTTCTATCCTTTGAAATCCTACTCCGATGCTTCCATGAAAAAAATATGACACCACTACTCTCTCATCAGTGCCTCCCATTCCCACATCTCATGGGAATTATAACCATGATTCCATAACACAAGAACCAAAGGTTCCATTCTCCCATGAAGGGACTTGGTTTCAGAACGAACTATCCTGACTGGTCATTCAGTCAAGGATAAATCATGTTCAACTTCAAGATCACGCCATCTCAAAAATGATATGGATTAGATAGATACATTCATAGTTGATATACATGGAACCCGTTGTGTACTGAAGACAGCTTCGGTGGATGTGATAAATGATGAGAATGTTTCCCCACCTTCTCAACAACCTCAAAAGGTTCCACAAAATGAGTAGAAAGTTTTCCTTGCCTCCCAAGATGTTAATAACCCAACTAAGGTGAGACTTTCATGAACACCAGGTCACAAACAAATAATTCCAAAGGTCTAAGATGATGATCCACATTAGACTTATATCATCATTATGCCATCAATATACTTTGACAAATCAACTAAATCTTTGATGTAGTCTCTTGGACCAGGCTTAGTCCAACCAAGGAACTTTCACCAATATATAGACAACAAAATGGTGATTCTTTAGGCAAGCCATACAAGGCCTCAAAGGATCCATTCTAATCTTGTATGGGTAAGTATTGTTTTAAAAAAAACTCATCCATCCCCAGATGATCATACTATACTCCACCAAAGTTGAGGACACAAGCTCAGAGCATATCCTCGAGAATCTATATAGATCTTTCTATTTCACCATACAGATACATATGGTATGTTGTACATAAATGGATGTGAGATCCCAGTGCCTCCTGAAGCCCTCTCTAAAAGTGTTAAGTGAGCTGAGGTTCCCTATCAGAAACTATATTAAAAAGAAATATGTGGAAATGAACAATATATTTCACAAAGAGTTATTCCAACTCTTCAACTTTGGTTGTATCATGAATGCGTATAATGTGTGTCAACTTAGTTAATATTTCAGTCACAACCCATATAACATTCTTCTTTCTCTGGGTATGTGGAAACCCAACCAAAAAGTCCATAGATATCTCATCCCACTTACTTATTGATATTGGAAGTGGATAAACAAAACATGATGGTTTATGGTGATCAACCTTAACCTATTGGTATGTATAACAATGAGAGACAAACTCAACAATGCCTCAACTCACACATGGACACTAGATCTAATGCCTCATGTTATTTAACATCTTTGTGGTTCTGGGGTGAATATCCCACTAGGAACTATTTCAAGCCCCCATAATATATTTCCTCACCGCTAACGGTACAACGAATCACTTTTGATAACATAGAATACCTTTGGTGGAGAATAAAAATTCAGGAATGTTCTCCCCACCATAAATACAGTCTCTAATTATACGAAACTCATCATCAATCTATTGTTCCTAAAGAATCAATATGAGAAGCGAAGACGATAACTAAAAACTTTCCAAGGATATCTCGACCCCTGATTCCTGGACTGTAATATGAAACTGTGAAAAGATATCTATCAAGTTCCACTCTTTTGAATATTCTTTCACTACCTAGGTTGGAAGTTTACTGCTCAAAGACTCTGCTATTACATTCCATTTTTCCATGGTATATGCGATGTCGAAATCAATGGACTTTAGGTATTCCACCCAACACCTCTGGAAATGATTCAAATCTTTTTGAGAGAAGATATAACTTGAGATCTTGTGGATAGAATACGTGGTAAACCTTTATCTATAAAGTTAATTCTACCCACATTAAAGTGTGTACATAAAATATACAAGCTCAAGATCCTGGGTTTGAAAATTCTTCTTGCGTGGACTAATATGACGAGATCCACAAGAAATGACATAATCACACAGCTTAAGAATGCATCCAAAACCTAAATGTGATGCATCACAAAAGACCATATTTCCCTACTCAACCTCTATAAGAGGAAACACTAGCATAGAAGTAAAACTATGTTTCACCTCGACAAAATAGATCTGACATTTCTCATCCCAAGAAAACATTTCTACCTTCCATTTTATAATATTCATCAGAGAATCGAACTTTGATAATTCCTTAAGACACTGGCGACAATAACCATCTAAGCCCAACAAACTCTAAATCTCGAAGGAATTATGTGGTTGTTCCCATGTCATAATATCCTTCACCTTTTTAGGATCAGCTGAAATACCATGTTACGACACCACATGTCCTAATAACTTCACTTCCCAAATCTAGAAATTACATTTTGAAAAAATGAAATAAAGTTGGTAATTTCATAGTAAACTCAGATTTTTTCTCAGATTAGGAACATGATCCTCCTCAAACATAGTGTAAATAAGGATTTCATCCACAAAAACTACCATGAAGGTATCAAGATACTCATGTAAAATCATATTCATCAAATACATTAAAAATACAAGAGCATTGGTTAGAAAAAAATTCCTGACAAGGTACTCATAATGGTTGTACCTGCTCCAAAAGGTGGTTTTATGAATATCAAATTCTTTTATCCTCAACTAATGATAACTATATTGAAATTATATCTTTAAAAACTATCATTCCCCTTTCAACTGATCAAATAGATCATAAATCTGTGGAAACGAATACTTGTTCTTTATCGTAACTCAATTTAGTTTTTTATAATCAACACATAGGCGAAGTAAACCATAATCTTTCTTATCAAAGAGAACTGGTGCTACCCAAGGTAAGATACTTAGGCGTGTGAATCCTTTCTTAAGAAGATCATCCAACTAGGACTTCAACTCTTTAATTTTATCTGGTTCCATGTGGTATTAAGTAATAGATACTGACTGAGTACTATGTACTATGTAAATAGAAAACTCTACCTCCTTTACTAGTGTAAAACCAAAGAAGTCAGAAGGGAACATGTTAGGAAACACAATGAAAACTTGAGGGAGATTACCACTCATAGATTCTCACTTCCACACAAAAGAATACATAGATATCACATTCCCCAATTCTGGATAATAAGTTCAGGACCTTCCTGACCTTAGGTCCCATTCTCCTTGAAAGACACAACACACACCATTGGGTGTAGTAAAGGAGGCCCTCCAAATATAAAAATCAATCTGAAATTTATTGAAAATGATCCAATCCATTTGGAGAATGATGTCAAGAGGTTTCATGATGAGAACTATAAAACTCCAAGAAATCTTGACATTTGATCAATAAAACATATGAGGGACTACAGATACCCTGGTATCTCTTTATACCAAGGGGTGTTGTAATATCCATTTCACGTGATAAAAGGTCCATAGGAAGATTAAGTATATTTACAATATGTTTGAATAAATCAAATGAGATGAACTTTTATTAAATATAGTAGTCATTAATGATGAATATATAGTAATGGTACCTCTCACAGTCACTAGACCAGTATCCACTTCCTCTGGAGACTCTTCCACTACATGAAGAAGCTTGGTTCTAGATGCTTATTCATGAAACACTTTTACATGTGAATCATCTAATTATTCCATAGTTATAGAATGGGTTGATTATCCTTTGCCACTATACAGAGTGGAATAAACATGGATGATTTTTTTAGGTGACCGAAATGTCCACACGAACCATATACCTTGGATGCCTCAGTATATACCCTCTTTGAATTCCCTGGCTTGGAACACTAGTATCAAACCAAAGGTCCTCTTCCAAGCACTGTAGGATTCTTCGAATGACCTTATTATCGAGAACCACAAAAAGAATCGTCCAGATTCTCCTTTCCCTGAGATGAATACATACTTCTACTAGGAGTGAAAGAAAATCCTGATAACCCTAACTTTCTAGACAGGTCCATCTCAAACATCAATGATCTATCCAATACATCATCATAAGAAGGAATATTTGATAAGAAATACTGATAATGAATATCCTATCGATGTCCCAAATCTAACCACTAATCATTCATATTCTTATTCGATACTATCTCATGTGTCAAATGCATGATCTCAACAAAATAGTTTTCGTACTCTGGAACGGTCCTGTCAACCTGCTCAAGCTTGAAAAACTCAATAGCCTTGGCCAAAAACATCGACTCTAGATATAACTGGTTTGTGAAAATAACATTGATTTCTTTCAACTCTAATACCTCATGCCTCCTCTTCATCACCATAGCTTCCCACAATATCTTTCTTAGTCCTTCTATCATGAAGGTGTCACACTTTACCTTAATTTAATCAGTTGTATCCAAGAACCCAAATAAGAACTCCATTTTTATAAACCATTTCTTAGCCTCTTGAGGATCATTTGATTCCTTGAATTGTGGTGGATTCTGGTGAAGAAACTCTTCAGAACAAAACTTGAGAATTTCCCTCTGAGGTTCCACAGTTTTTTCCTAAATGAGATATGGAGGTAGTGTATGTCTTAGATCTTGGATAGTGTGCATAATCACCTCAAACGGGTTTAGGTACACAAGAAGATTTTCACACTAAGGTTTATCAGTATCTTCCTCCTCGATCTGATTCGCAGGTCTTCTTAGAGGAATGATGCTACACAACATCAGAAGATAATAAGGAACACATCAGATTAACACTTTTTTTTTTTAAGAAGGATTTGATCACATATTATTATGATAATAATTTACCATTTATTTCAAATTAACATAGTAGTAGTAGTTCATTTTTTTTTATTCAAAAATCAGTAAAGAAGAAAGCAAGAGCCCTCAAGGGGGCCGGAAATGGTGAAGCCCGAGCACATCCCCCAACACGAAGGAGGCACATTCTGCAGGGAGAGAGAGGAGAGAGTTATAGAGGACGAGAGGGTCATCACTTCTACCCAAGCGGGCCAGGGAATCTGCTGCAAAATTAGCCTCTCTCCAACTATGAGACAAATGAACTCCAAGTGGGATTTCTAATCTGCACCTTCTGATGAAGTATGTGAGTTCCCACGGAATCCCACACAACCCTTTCATAATCTTCACGAGGGTCTCCGAGTCCGTTTCAATTTCGGCCACAACCATCTTCAGCCTTCTGCATACCAACAGACCCGAGACCAGGGCTTGCACTTCCGCACACAAGGAGTTGCCAGGCCCATAATATGCACTGAAAGCAGCGAGAACAGATCCAGAAGAATCCCGTAGTACACCTCCCCCCCTCATGATCCCTCCCATGCATGACCCATCCACGTTGAGCTTAAGTCCCTCAACCGGTGGTTGCCATTTAACCCACTGGCCACTCTTATTTTTACGAAAACATGGGCGATGAAGAAGATTGTTGATCGCAGTATTCGACGCTCCGCCTCTTATCTGGGAAGCAAGCTCAAAAATGAGAGCTTTGAGGCTAACCTGAAGAGACAGTAGCGTCCGACTCTCACCTCTCCGTACCTGGTTACGTGCCTCCCAAAGAACCCAACACAGGGCCACAAGGATGATCGTTCGGACCAGCCGTTCCTGTTCAGAAACCCCCGCACCGGAAAACCAGCACTCCACATAATCCTGAAGCGAGAATTCTCCAACGCCTCTGCATGGGTTATACGTGAACAGGGACCAAAGATGAAGTGCCCATTGACTCTGAAAGAACAGATGTTTCGTCGTTTCGCACATGTGGTTGGTGCAGCAGAAGCACCTCGAGGCCAAAGAAATACCCCGGTGTTGAACGCTGTCCTCCGTAGGTATCGCTCTGTTTCTGATCTTCCAAAGAAGGAAATTCATTCTAATAGGAATATCTTTGCACCAGAGCGCTGGAGCCCAAACATTGGAGCTGCTATTTTCCTGGACGATACTCCTGAAACCTTGTGCGGAGAACCTCCCGGAGCTAGATGCCGAGAAGCAGCATTTGTCGGGTTCATCACTCATGACAATGTTCTCGAACACAGCCATTTGGTTATCATTCAGAGAGGAGGTAATCAAGTCGAAATCCTCGCATGCAGTACTGAAGCTAATATCCGGGGAAGGACAGCCGGGGTAGTGCATGGGATCCCCGGACCAGTTCGTATCCCAAAAATTGTTGTTTCCAGTACCGATGACCCACCTTGCATGGCCTGACAGAGTGTCGATGAGGGAGAACATACATCTTGCCAGCCTCGTGGATCTGTAAAGGTCCCTTGCTTCAAGCCCCGGGTAACGTGCTTTAAAGAATTTCGCCCACAGCGATTCCCCGACGATGATATCCCAAGCGAGACGTGCCTGCAAACTTTGAATTGTACCCTGTATATCACGTAAGCCAACACCTCCTGCATCCACTGGTCTGGAAAGGCGTCTCCAAGAAGCCCAGTGACACCTTCCCTCTTCCTTGGCGTCCCACAGGAATGAGTTGAGGAGAATTTCCATCCTCTCCACCGTACCCTTAGGAGGATGTATCACCGAAAACACGTGCATGGGAATGGCGGTGAGTACACTGTTAATCAACGTAATCCGTCCGCCAAAGGAGAGGAGCTTATTTTTCCAGTTGTAAATTCTGCCGAGAATACGATCAAGAATTGTGGAGAAATGAATCTTCTTAACGTGGCCATAGGAGATCGGAACCCCAAGATATAAAATGGGAAAAGGCCGTCTGTAACAACCCAGTGTTTTCTGGAAAGTCCTTAAGCTTGAAGCTGAGCATTTATCAGAAGTGAAGAAGTGACTTTTGGCGGGGTTGAGGCCCTGCCCACTCCATTTGCCGTAAGAGGAAAGGGAGTCCATGAGGGACTTCAACGATCTCTTCCTGCCATTGACAAAAATCAGAATATCATCTGCAAACATAAGATGAGAAATGACAACACCTTTCCTCCCCCGGAAGGGAGTCATGAGACCAGTGTCCATCTTATGGTTCAAGTTTCTTGAGAGTGCATCTTGGGCGATAACAAAAAGAAGTGGGGACAAGGGGTCCCCTTGACGCACACCGCGAACAGTCTTGAAGAAACCAAAATTCTTGCCCATTAAAGCGATAGAAAGCCACGGGGAAGAGTAACATCTGAAGCAAATATCACAAAAAACCTCGCTGAACCCAAAGCTCTGCATGACCCGTATGATGAAGCTCCATTCCATTGTGTCATATGCTTTGTTCATATCAACTTGGAAGATGATATTATGGCCAACCGATTTTCTGTTGATTTCCTGAACAAGTTCATTAGCAATGCCCACTGCCCCCTGAATGTTCCTGCCTTTAATGAAGCCATGCTGTTCCATTGAGACTAGACGCGGGAGAAACTTATCCAGCCTACTCACAATAACAGAGACAAGAATTTTATAAGCAACGTTGCAAAGACAGATAGGTCTGTACTGATTAATGAGAGTAGGATCCTTAATTTTTGGAATAAGAACCAGTCTGGATGCAGAAGTGCCCCTAGTGAGCGAACCACCCTTGAAAAAATCCTGGATCGACTCCACAACAAGCTGTCCAACAATCTCCCAGGCGAAACTGAAGAAACTAGCTGGGAAACCATCAGGACCAGGTGCGCTGTCTTGGGGCATTTTCCTGACGACCATCCGGATCTCCTCAGCCGAAGGGATGGAAGAGAGAGAAGAATTATCCTCCTGGCTAACCATTGAAGGAATAAGGCTGAAAAAATCCTCCGAGGTGTGAAACCCCCTCTCGAAGGGGGCCGCAGACTCCCCTGCCAAGATCTTCTCAAAGTGGTTCAAAGCAATCACCCCCGCAGAGTTCACATCTGAAGTGTAGTTTCCGTTTTCCATCCTCAGGTTGATCTTTGAACTTCTCCTCTCTTTAATGCAAGCATGGAAGAAAGCACTATTTCGATCCCCTTCCTTAAGCCATCGGATCCGAGACCTTTGTTTGAACTCCTTCTCCAACGAAATAAGCCTCTCGCCCAAGAGATTCTTTTTGTCACACAGCTCAATGAACGCATTCTCATCCCAACAGACTTGGAGAGAATCTTCCAATCTATCGACTTCGATCCTGAGGTTATCAATACCTTGGGCAGCATCAGGTCTCGAGCTCACCCAGTTTTGCAAGTCCAATCTAAGGTCTCTGAGGCGCTTCCCCAGGCCACCCCACGATCTCATATAATCACCTTTGGCCCAGGACGTCTTGACCACATCTAAAAAACCATCATCCCCATGCCATGCAGATGAGTAGGCGAAGAAGGACCTCGCAGCCTCCTCCCTCTTAATGTTGATTAAAATAGGACTGTGGTCAGAGAGTACCCGTTGAAGATGGGAAACTGCCGTCTTTGGAAATAAGTCCATCCCATGAAGGTTGGAAAAACAGCGGTCCAGCCGGCACCAGATGCGTTCTGTTCCCTTACGTTGGTTGCACCAGGTGAACTTGTGCCCAGAGAAACCCAAGTCTAAGAGCCCTGTACTCCTCGTGAAGTCATTGAACTCCATTATGCCACTAAGGTTAAAACCAGCGCCACCCTTTTTCTCAGAGATGTCCGCAATGACGTTGAAGTCACCGCCAACGAACCATGGAAGCGAGCCTGTCTGTAGGTTTCCCAGGAGATGCCACAGCTCCCTCCTCTTGGGAACCTCATTTGCCGCATAGACAAAGGAAAATATCAAGATATGATTTGAGGTGGTGATCTTGGTGTTGATGCATTGAGATGAGAAACTCAAGATATCAACAGAAACATTACATTTCCAGCCTATCCAGATATAAGGGCTCTCCGCACCGCCCTGGAAGAAGTTGGGGAAGCCCATTTTCCTGAAAAGAGACGGACCTTTGCTGGAAACCTGCTTGGGTTCCAGAATAGCAATAACTTGAACCAGAGAAGACCTCGCCTCAGCAGCCAGCAAGGCACGTTTTGCTGGAGCCCCCAAGCCCCGAGCATTCCAGATAAGAATAGGGATCATCGCAGTAGGCCCTTCCGGGCACAGGCAGGAGAAGACAGGGACGAGGGGGCCGGTTCAAAGCGCCCAAGGACTTTGGACCTGGAACGTGTGACAGGGCCGGAGACCACTGCTCCGGGGGGCGTCGGTTTGGGAGTAAGGACCACCTTCTTGAACGAGAAAACCTCCTCTTCCACCGGGGCTTTCCCTTTAACAATAGCATCACCAAACGAGAACAAACCAACCTCTCTCTGGATAGAGGGGGTGAGAGGACGACGATTCGGAGAGAGCCGCGGGATCACCAGATCTTTCGTCGTTCCAGAAGGGGGGTGATCCATCTTAGCTAACCCCTCCACGTCCAGAATGAGACTACTCGCAAGAGTTTTCCGGATGATCTCTGGAGAGAGGAGGGAGGAGACCCGGAACGACGAGGGCGGAGGGGAGAGAGGTCTGGGTGGGCTCCCTAGAAGGTCCAGAACAAAGCCGCGCTCAAAACCTGTCCTACGATCTTGTCGGGGAAGGATATTGGTCCCAGAACAGGGTGACCAGGAGATCAGATCCAGAGGCTCTGAGAGGGCAGGCAACCGTTCTGACACCGGAGACCGCACCCCCATGCAAACCTTTTCTGGCGTCTCGACGCACAAAGGAGAATTCAAATTTGAAAAAGAAGCGGGCCGAACCGGGGAGCCCTTGGGTCTACAGACGGGTGAACCCTGACCCGGGTTCGCCGGAGGCGGTTGACGGGATGAGCTCGCACCACCCTTCACCCTCCTACAGTCCGCAACCCAGTGTCCATGAAGCCCGCAATGAACACAGAACTTTAACGGATGATGAAACCTGACCCTTTGTCTCCAAGAGAAACCGTCGCTGGCCTGTAAGATAACCGAGGAGGGCGGACACTTAGCCAGATCGAGTTCCACACAAATGCGGGGGGAGCCCGTAGAGAGGAGGGACAGGGTAGCCACGTCCATGCAGAGAAAGGATCCTAAAGAGTTTCCCAGAGATTGAAGGATGGCGGGATTCTGGAAAGGCAGCGGGAGTCCTGGGAAGGAGACCCAAACCGCAGCTGAGGAGGACTCTCGGCCAAAATGGCAATCCCAGGACCAGCGAGAAAGGGAGAAACGCCAGGAGCCACACTTTCTGCTAGTACTGGACCAAGCCTTCACAAAGTCAGGTCTGGAACCACAGTGAATGCTGAAGGCCGCACTGGAAAGCTCGGAAACCGCCGGGGGGCACGAGAGGCCCCAGGAGTTCACCACATCCCGAAAAAACTTCAGAGAGGGTTTGTTGCGACCGAAGCGAGCCACCAAAGAGAGATCAAGGAGGGAGGCCGCTTCCTGAAGCTCCTGAGAAGAAAGATCCACCACCGGGTAGCCCTCTACCAAACGGAGGGGTCGAGACTCCACCTGGACGGGAGCCAGGCGAGGCCGGATCTCCGGGACCGAAACGGGGCCAGAAGCAAACACCGTCGGGGGAGAGTCGCACAAAGCCGACTTGTAGGAAACCTTCTCAGAAGGATGAACAGGTCCAGAAGCTGGGGTCGGCTCAAGGGAAGGCGCCGGCGAAGGGACGGGAGCGAATGCGGGGGGATCCATCATCAGATTAACACTCAAATAGAGAAATAGGGGAAAATTAATCCCAAAATATAGACAAAAATAATTGGTTTTTAATCTATCAAAAGAAAAAATAGGTAAAATACTATAAATAATCATCAAGATGTATTTCCTAAACCCCCTAGTTACTTAAGGATCATTGTGTTGAGTTATGGCTAGGTACTCAATCACAATACCCTCTAAAGTCTCAATAATATCACTCAAATGCATACTGAATTCAAGAAAAACACTCAACCAGGACCTTTGATACCACTTTTTCCCGAAAAATCCCGGGTACCCTGGTAACCCAATAACCGAGCTATCCCTAACATGGATTAAAGTGCATTCTTGATCCCCTTGAGTTAGAACCTATCACCCTATATCATAAAAAATAAAGTATAAATGATTTTTCTACTAGATTTGTAGTAACAAAATGACCAGATAGTACACATACAAAGTAAATTACATTGGGAGATGTGTACCAGAAGTCAAACACATATAAACAAGCCAAATTACTACAACAAAGTGCCAAAATAAAAGGGAGGCCAGCTACCCTAGTCCCAATGTATGAAACTCTCCAAGTCGAAGATCAATAGCTAGAACAACCTCTAAGTAGTGGATTTCCATTTCTATAACCTGGAAGGAGATAGTCTATAAACACCTGAAGGCATAGGCAGGGTTTGACCTAAAAATCCTAGTAGGTTCTCACCAAGGATTCCATAACAAGATGCTAAAATCAAATTAACCAAATAAAGTGATTTTAATTTTCAGATAAATTGGTTTGGAATTTCAAGAGCATAATTAAATTAATTTATGATTTAAATTTCAAAACAATTAAATACATTTTAGGTGAAGGAAATACTTTAAAAAATGGAACTTTTCACAAATGTGTTAAATAAACACTTTTATATAAAATAGTATATATAAACTAAAAGGCATGTAAAACGGTTTAAAAAAATTACATATATTCATTTCAAATACAAAAAAACTTGTAACATAGTAATATTATTAAGAAGGTATGAAGCTTCTAAGCTAATGGAATCCACACTCAAGGTAACATAGAAATATGTTCATATGTCCCTTTGAACTCAGGTCAATGAGGACTCATCACCATCACTGAAGGGATGTGACATGCTGCATTTATGTTTTGTAACATTATAAATAATGGAGTGTCATCCAATAACTCACTAACTACCAAAGTTCTTCATGTTCTCTAATAACAAATCAACGATGCGAAATTTACTTTAAGAAACCTTAAAATACATTTTATCCCAATTTTTATTTCAAATGTTCTAATTATCCATTTAAAACCCATAATGGGCTTTTAATTAAAAACAATAATTTTACCAAGATAAAAACTAAGGTTTCTATCAAACCCATTTTTAATCAATTTTCACAAACAAAGATTTGAAATTCATTCAATACAACTTCACAATCTATTTTCACAAACATGCCACAATTCAATGGAATTGGGGATTTTCCAATTTCAAGCCAAACCCTATTTTAAAATACCAATTCAATTGAATTGGGTTTTTTTAAAACTAATTTAAATCCATTTAATTAAAAACAAGTAATTTCATTTAATTCATACAATTGAAATTAAATAAATCAATTTAGGGTTAACATAAATTGGACATCAGGATGAAACCACCTACCTCAAGATCAATGGATCTCAAATCACCAAAACCTAATCAGGATTCATTAATGAACAATGATGATCATGGAATATATGTAAAGAGGATCAAAACCATATTTCATAATCCAAAAAATAAGGGATAAGATCCACAAAGCAATATGGGGATCCACAGAACCCTAGGGAGGACAAGAGAGATCACGGGATAATGAGAATGGGAAGAGGAAACTAATTAGGAGAAGATCGACCACCATTCTCTAAGCTTTAATCCACATATGTTAGAGGTATAAGGTTCCTAAAACTCTTCTTGGGAGATCCAAGGAAGATATAAATATATTATGGGTCATTCCATTCCATGAGGGACCTAAAATGGAGGTTCGATAATTTTTAATCTAAATTCAGATTAATTAAAAACACGTACGCATGGTTGGTTGGGAATGCCCACATGGTTAGACCAAATCATGTGGCCTGGTCATATGCCCCTTTAAATGGGCCACATGGTTTCTCCTAATAGGGAATATGGTCTTATAAACCATGTGTAAACCATTCAAACACCCACTACCTCGGTTAGTACGGTTTAGCTTGAGAGGGTGCATGATTTGGGAAAACTATGCACCGACCATGCACTTTCTTAGAAACTTAAAAAAAATTAAATTTCCCATTAAATAATCCCAAATGAAACCCAACCAAGGATTGATCAAAATAGGGGTCTAGGAATACCTAAAAATAGTAACAGGATGTTACATATGTGTTTTGTGAGTTTTGTGTTTTTATATTAAATGTATTTTTATCCACCTATAGAAAATGAACCTAAAAAAAAGATTCAAAATTTTTAATCATCATGTCCAAATTTATTTAGAAGTCCCCATTATTTTTTGGTCATATAATTAGGTTATCATGCTAAAATGTAAAGTTATTTTAGTTAAGGTTAAAATGAGATGAAAGTTGTTTGACTAGGAGATAAGACTTAAAATGCATAAAATGCATACATAAATGATATTGAATAAGTTTATTTAAACATTATCAAACAATATATTTGAATATATATTTCCTTTGTTTCATTTTACATGATTATGAAAAATATATTTTAATCTTTTGAAAAATTCCAATGTGTCATATCGCCCACTTAAAAAAGGACACCCCTTATCCTCTCCTATACTCAATTAAATATCCATTTAGTTCAGTGAAAACCTGTCCAAATCCATTTATAGAATCTTTATCCATGTCCTAGATGTCTTAGTTTGGAAAAAATACCATCCTTATAGGGCTAAAGGTGTAAATAAAATGATGTTGTCTAAAGTAGAGGTGCAATTCATAACCGAGTGTTTTCAATTTATTTGTTCATATACCACTTTAAAAACATCTTAGACTGTGGTAAAATAATAACATCAGTATCCTTCATATAATAATATGTTAATATGTTTATTTATTACCTTATATCATTCCCCTCTTCCATAAAATGGGAAATAAAACCATCGCTTATGTGTACAGAAGACTGCCGCCTCGGGAACCAATGTAATTCATTTTCCATCACCTCTGCTCACAAATGGTTATAATTATATATTTATTGTATATATATAAATATATATTATATTCTTTAAATTATTTTATTCCTGTAATTATAATATATCATTTATTTTATTATGTTTCTATCCTTTGAAAAATGATAACTTTGTTCATGGTTATGTGTTGATTACCACCTCCATGAAGCGATGTGGTTCATTTTTCATAACCAAATCACATGTATAATATATATAACTGTATTTAAATATATAGTATGATATTTATGATATAATAATCATTTTAAAAGGTTAAAAAAATAGTTATTTTGCTTCCCTAATGTTTTTTAAAAATGGAAACATTACTCATGCATACGTATGACCTACCATCTGCATGATTATTACCTAATTCGGTTGTCGTATTCATAATCCATGGTTGCTTTTAAAATTATAGTTAATATATAAAAATGATAATTATTTAATTATTATTATAATTTTCTTGTTTTTAAAATGTTCTGAAAATTCCCTTTTAAAATAAAATGTATAAGTCCTTTTTATTTAAAATTAAAAAAATCAAGTAAATGCATACCCTTAAGAAGAAACTATGATTTTTGTGAGGGTAAGCAGGGTTTTAAAGACCCTGTGTAATGGTAATCTCGTGATTTCATGAGATTCGTAAAGGTAAATATGAAATTATTTTAGTTCTGTAAGGGTATTTGATTTTTAATGTGTTTTTTAATGGTGGTACTCTATATGTTCAAGGTTAACACCCTATTTATAAGGGTTGCGTAAGGTTAAGTACCTAATTTTAATTTTTCTGTAATGGTAACGATGAGTTTATCATGGTTATTTCAGGGTAACCTGGGCACTATATAAAGGTATTCCGAGTTGTGCAAGGGTATATCAGATATTGCATATGGCTACCTCCAACTTTTTATAGGATGTGTAACGGTAGATTGTCCTTTACATAAGGGTATATCATTGTTTTCAGAGTCTATGTAAGGGTAATACTGATCTATGTAAGTTTATTTATGGGTTTATGAATTTTATAAGGGTAAAACACATTTCCGTTATAAGAAATATATGTGTTGTGTCTGGGTAAAACCATATTTCCCTTAAATAGCTCCATTTTTGGAAAAACACTGCTTTAAAAACATTGTTTTTGTATTTAATTCTTCCAAGCTCAAGATTATAACCTTTTTTATGAAACCAAAATCTAAAAATAATGGAAATTAATTTCTTTGAATCATGGAAAGTTGTAACCCTTATTTTAAAAGATTTAAAATTTCCACATTCAAGGATCCATTAAAAGGCCAAATTAAATAATGATTTTAATTTTGGAATATCAATACTACAAGACACCATTATACTTCTCTTAAAAAATATCCAAACTATATACTCACTTTTTTTTATAAAATTGAGTTTAGTAAGCCCATATTTCATTTAAGGGAGATCTATGAAGTCTTCGTCGATTAAACCATGTTCCCATCTGGCTTCTTATCATGTCAAAACCAACTTTTCCACTCTTATTTTTGGTGTGGAGTCTTAAAGATGGATACATACACATGTAGGAATTTTATTAATTTTCCATATTTTAATGAGTGACCATGAATATAGTTATTCCTTTAATCTTAGAGAAATTAAATAATTATCTCTTATTTGATAACAATTTGAAAATTGTTGAAGATTGATAAAGAATTATTATCTCAATTTTACTTAATATTTTCCTAGAGAGAGAAATGTTTATTATTGAAATTATATTTGTTTTTATATAAGTCTGAAATGATGAGTTCATGATATAAATTAAAATGATAGTTTATAATTATCATAGTTATATAATGATATTATAACATGTGATGTTTTATTTATTTTGGAAATGAAATATTGGAATCAGTTTAAAGAATCCTTGGTAGGTGGTTTAAGATGATAGATACGTGGTCATGATTCAACTAATGTTTCCTTAATGAACATTACTGGTGATCATCACTGACATTGGGGTAGGATGTAAGTTACTATGTAATGCCTTGTATATGATTTTTTCATGACATGTTGTTTGACCATTCTAACCCATGCTTATTATGTGTTGCATATTGGTTTGAGATTGGCCATGAAAATTGTTTGAAAGTGATCATGTGATATTGTATAGAATCTTTTGGATTGTTCTTGATATTCCTTAATTCTCTTTATTATGATAAATATTTACTAGGGTATTTCATAGCCTATGGAATATCTCTTTAGGTATCAAGATGATCATGTCACACATTTTTCATTTGACGGACCCTTAAAGGGGGAGGGTGGTGACATGGAAGTGGTGAAAACATATATAGAAAATGAATCATTCATGGTATGGGTGTGTCAATGGGTCCTTGAGGTTGGTTTGATGTGGAAAAATGTCATTAAAGGCTAGCATGGATATATCTATAGTGGGATGTGCATATATAGTCAATTAACAAACCGGACGCAATCTAAGTGTACTTTAATAATAGCATTGTTATCCCTATATAGGGAAATTTATAAGTGACTAGATGGATGATAGATAGGTGGTGCAGTGTTCTAGAGATAACGACCACTATCTGGGTGCGGTGTGCAATGTTACAGATAATAACCACCGTCTAGGTGAGCGTGTGGTGTTATAAATAATGACCATCATTAAGGTAGGGCATGTGGTGTTACTAATAACCTCCACCATTAGGGTGGTGCATGCTGGTTTTCCTTATAGTTTTTACTTGGTTTGACTTACATTGGCATCCTTATCAGGATTAAGCTGAAGAAAGTATGTCCAAGGTTCATGGAGGCTTGGTCAACACACTATGACTCATTACATGTGTGATAGAATTTTTGTTTGATCATTTATTTATTTCATGTCATACACTATATATATTTTCTTCACTTATATTAATGACTCATTGGAGGTTTCCTACATGGTTTATCACTCACCCACTACTAAGGAATCTCAGTGAATGTTTAGACATCATGAAAAAATATCAAGTGATTGGAAAGGGTCCTATAATGGGGAGTTGAGGAGATAGAGGATTGTATAAGGAGGTGAGGTCGGGACATACTTTTTCCATTATTATTTAATTAACTTTTCCATATGTGATATACTCTAGTTTGGCTTGCCACTTTGAGATCCTGTTAATTTATTTTATTAAATGTATGCCATATGAAATTATGGTTATTTAGTTTTCTGCATGTTAACTATTTTTATTTATTTCTTTACATATATTATTTTATATTTTCATATATTATATAACATGATTTTGAGGGTATATTCTCCCCACTGATGGACTTAAACCCACTCTACTAGTTTTCAGCCACTATTTTACTGAAAATGTGTGTTATGAATATGAATCACTACCTCCAAACTATTTCCATCAGATTTATTTATGGAACTATAAACATACAATGGTTCTATATCCAAAGGGACCCTATTTCCAAATTCAGGCATTCCTTAGGTTTGTTGACCAACGATACTTAATAACTCACATTGGTCGAGGGTATGAGAGGTCAGGCTCATCACACCCTTTTGGGGGGAATTATTTTCTACTCCAAGTCTCTCTTATATATTTAAGATATATTTATGAATCCTTATTAATTAACCAAGTAAAATGTAGGTTTTATTTGCAATTTTCAATCACTTATTTAGCTTGTATTAAATTAAGAATAATCTATATTTATTTGTGGTTCTTAATCAATGGAGATATCAGTATTTATTCGAGTTTTTCCCTCAATGGTATCCTCTCATATACTACATTGAGATTCTTTATTTGTTGTTATAATGATGTTGGGTTTTAAGACATGCAGTGGGGCACTCTTGAATTTATGTTCATCATGGAAGAAAAAAGTTTTTTTAATGTTGGGATTATACCCATAAACAATCTACCTATGTGTCCTCATGAAAGGATTCAAAACCCTCATAATTTGGTGATGCTTAATGGGACACATCATACCTTTTATGGTCATGTGATAAGGAGCTAACCATACAGTTTAATGTCATGAGGTAAGGAGATCATTGATGGAATATGCCTAGTCAAATCACGGTGTAGGACTTAATCCTTTTAAGCCCAAGAAACAAGGAATGGATATAGGTTTCTAATTTGGATTAGACCCTATTGGAAATGTATCTTAGAAAGAACAGGGTTGATTTGGAGAGTTGGGTTTGAACCTCAGGGAGGCTTATTATGTATCCCACTTGGATGGGAATCAAATCCCATGTAGTTCAGTAAGTATCGTATGGGAATATGGCCTTTTTAGATATATAGTTCAGGGATTACTCCTAATGATTATTAACTTGTAATAGGGTCTATGAGATATGTCTTAACTCATGGAGATTTAGGGGGGATTAATTTGTGGTTTACTTCCATGGAGGATTCTTGAGTTAAGGGAGTTTGGGTTGGACTCCTGAGGAATATGTCTAGTGAGCTCAGGCCCTGGGTGAAGGGTTTTTAGGTATCCTAGTTATGGTGGGAATCAAAGTTCTTTTAGTTCAAGAGGGTTGGACTCCTTAGGGGGATATCTAATTAGATTGGGCCCTAGGTGAAGGCTTCCCACATATCCCAATTATGGTGGGAAGTAGAGCTCTCATAGTTCATGATGGTGGGAATCCTGAGTAGGATGTCTAGCCCGCTCAGGCCCTGGATGAAGTCTTCCTAAGTATCCCAATTATGGTGGGAATCATATTTCTTGTAGTTCAAGATGTTTATACTCCTAAGGAGGATGTCTAGTGAGCTCAGACCCTAGGTTAAGGCTTCTTATATGTCCCAATTATGGTGGGAATTAGAATTCTTGTAGTTCAAGATGGTCGAACTCTTGAGGAGGATGTCTAGTAAGATTGGTCCCTCTGTGAAGTCTTCCTACCTATCCCAATTATGGTGGGAATCAATGTTATTTTAGTTCAATATAGTTGGACTCTTGAGGAGGATGTTCAGTGAGCTCAGGACCTGGGTAAAGGCTTCTTATGTTTCCCAATTGTGTTGGGAATTAGAGTTCTTATAGTTCAAGAGGGTCCGACTCTTGAGGATGATTTCCAGTGACCTCAAGACTTGGGTAAAGGCTTTCTACATATCTCAATTATGGTGGGAACTAGAGTTATCATAGTTCAAGATGGTTGGACTTTAGAGGAGTATGTGCAGTGAGCTTAAGCATTGGGTGAATGCTTCCAACATATCCCAATTATAATTGGAATCAGAGTTCACATAGTTCAAGATGGTTAGACTCCTCAAGAGGATGTCTTGTGAGATTAGGCCCTAATTGAAAGCTTCCTACAAATCCCAATTATGGTGGGAATCAGATTTCTCATAGTTAAAGAGTGTTGGACTCTTGATGTGAATGTTCAGTGAGCTCAGGCCTTGGGTGAAGGCTTTCTATGTATCCCAATTATGGTGGGAATAAGAGTTCTCATAGTTCAAGATGGTTGGACTCCTGAGGAGGATATCCAGTGAGCTCTAGACATGGGTGAATGCTTCCTACATATCCCAATTATGGGGGGAATGAGTGTTCTCATAGTTCAATATGTGAGGTGTATTGTGTATATGTGTGATCATCGCAAATATCTAATCCCACATGAGTCATGATAAGTGTGAGAAACAGTAGTATTTTAATGATTCAACAAACCACACACTTGCTCATCCAATGATGGAAGAGGTCAGGACTATGGTGAAAGAAGTCGAGGAGAAGTTGGATGAGGGAACAGAGTGATGAAACTTTCAATGTGAAATGATAGTGAAGGTCATTGGATCTAGCTAGAAAGGCTAGTGTCTTACTCCAAGAGGGATTCCCTAAAATTTATCCTGGTGGAGGTGGGAGACTTTTTCATTTGTCAAAAAGAAATGCTGGTGTAAACCATACCTTCCATACCAGGTAACTGAGTCCTGGTTTTAGAGATAAGGGGTAGACATGGACTGAACCCTTGTCCTCCAAAATAGTAACTTTTCAACATTGTTCCTGGTAGAATATCCCTCATGACCATGGAGATACAACTCCATAGAAATTTCAATAACCCTAGATTCCCAATAGGACAAGTATGGGAAACCTCTAACCATAGAGATACAAATCCAAATTGGAGAAAAGTTGGTGTCCCTTTCCCTATGGTTTTTTAAATTGGGAGGTTGTTATGGAAGTTTCAACATGGTCCCTATAAGATAATGGATCCAATGAAGAATAAGATATTTTGTGAATGTCTTTGAATAAGGCTACATGAAATTCTCGAAAGAGATAAAAAAGGTGACGTGAACTAAAGAGGGGTACTCAAGTCTCTGGAATGCAGTTATTGGGAGAAAAACTAGGCTTGGATGGCCTAATTTTACCTTATGTAATGAATAACCTAGAGGATAAGTCTTGGGATAAACTTGGTTCAAGTAGTCAAGTGTCTTCACAGGTATTTTGAGAAGTGGGTTTCTCAGGTTCTTGTATTAGGAATGGAGGGCGTGAAAGTGTTCTTGATTTAGGGAGGTTGGTCACTTTGGGTGTGAATGTCCTATGGATTTCAAACACTGAATGGACTTAAGTCCTATAATTATCCTTCAATCCCCTCTCCTTAGGTGTTAAAGAACTACTTGGTATGTTTTTTAAGACTTGGGTGAGACACTAGGGCCACCAGAGCATCAATTGGGCTTTGTGGAAATTTTTTCATACAAATGACGAACCCATGGGTCTATTTCTAAGAAAAAATAAAACCCTAAGTGAATTATGGTTGGGATCACAAGTTTATTTCCTGAAAAAATGGTGGTGAACAGGTGTCTTGTGAACCAAAATGGCGGTGTGCAATTACCTTGCATGTCGATGTTATTTTGGCTAAACTGGGGTGATTTTAATTTGGACCCTTTTCAAATATTGAACTCCTCCATGTATTTTCTCCTCTTTTATATATGGTATTCCCATTTATCAATTTTTCATCCATGAAATGGAACTAATTATCAAAAAATACCCCCCACCCCCAGGATTGGATCCGAATGAAAATAGGGTCTTATGTTGTGGTAAATTGATCAAGAAAATAGTCAATAAGTCGCTCTTGATCTGTTGTGCAAGGTAAAAGCATGTTAGGTATTGGAGTTCAAGGTGATGGGACACAGGCAGGATTTGACATCTATATATAGGCCCTTAACTTTATAAAAGATCACAATGGATCTCAAAAATCAAGCTCTCTATGAGCATGTTTCATCATTCAGATGCTTTTGCTGAAAACTTTGGTCGCACATCTTCTGTATTTTTTTAGTAAATCCAATGGGCCTAGTGAGCACAGTTTGATTCAAATTTTGGTTATATAGACAACCCCAAAAACATTGTATCTTTTATGTTATTAATTTGATTTTTTTCCAAATCATAATATTAAGGAGACATAGAAGGTATGATTCATCCTTTTCTTAGATTCTCCTTCAGGGTTTTCAACCTAATAGGATTTGTACCATTTAATTTTATTACTTTATATTTCTTAGACCATACAAAGTGTAATTCTAGCGAGCAAAGACTCGACTTTTTTTCCAGATTTCTCTTTTCGGTTTTTCAACCTAGTGACTACTATATCTCTCTCTATTGGAAGTTTAAATTCATACATGTGGGAATACTAAGGCTAATTTTTAAGGTTGAATATGTTTGAAATGAAATTTGAGATTATAACCCAAACAAGGCTTGATAGTTGGAGAAATTACTAATATTATTTAGATATTTCCAAGGGTAATCTTGAGTCATGATTTATTTATGGTCACCAAATCTAAAACCATAAGTATAGAAATAGAGGAGGTCTCTTCCAAGAACAAGGTTACCATTGCTTGAAAACCATGTTATGGGGGCTATATTATGAAAGTCCAGCTAGGGAATATGCTACATATCCAAATAGTGTAATCCTTATGCTAAAACTCCTGTTATATATGAGAATTTTATGCAAGACCACCTAAGGGAATGTACTTCATAGCCAAATAGAGGAGATCTCAAAAATTCAACATTCTATTTCTAAAAGTTGAAGGGATTTAGGATTTAGTTGTCTCAAGGCCACAATGGATGGATTTTCCAAGGAAAGATACCTAATAATAAATGGGGCATCTGTACCGACATAGGATATGAATGAGAAACCACTCCTGCATGAATTTCGTATGTGAAGGAGTGTACATTATATCAGAAAGGGGTTTTCTGATATTATATTGTACAGTTTAAAGTCATGCAGTAAGGACATTATATGGTCGTGTAGTTTAAATTCATACAATAAGGACATTATTATATTAAATTTAAAGTCATGTGGGAAGTACATTAAAAGATTGTAATTTACATTCTTTATCTTAGACCAAAGATTTAATGGTTTTCCAATTCTTGGTAATTTTTCTAGAAATTTTATACAATATTTAGGTATGGAAAGTGATAATTCTAAGCTATGATTTAGGGATTCTCAAATCCGAAGAATGATATTGGGAAAGGTCTAATAGAATTTGAGGGAGTCTCTTTGAATAATGAAGTTACTGCTATTTTAGAAACCTGTTATGGGGGATGTGTTATGCAAGGCTAGATAGGGAATATACTGCATAGCCAAACAGTGGAATCCTTATGCTAACAGGCCTGTTGCGTAGGTAAATTTTATGCAAGGCCACTTAAGGTCACATAATTTATAGTTAGATAAAGGATATCTCAAAATTATACATTTTATTACTAAAATTCGATGAAAGTTTATGTAGATTCGGGATATCCTAAGTATAGAGTTTGGTTTATGGAGAAAAGTACCTGAATATACAGGGGATATTTTCATTCATGATTGTGAATGAATTGGAGTAATATTCTATCTATGAAGTTTTGACCAAAATGTAGGAAATATTGTGTCTATAGTTTTAGGTCATATGACTAAGACCAAAATATCATGGAAACAATGGATGATATGTGTTCAAATGATCAAAGTTATTTCAATATACATTGAACACATGGAGAGGGAAAATGTGTAAACCATGGTCTTAGAGGATTTCAGTTCGAGAGAAAGGATATGGGACAAATATACTACAGATGATCTCTTTAAAATATGGGGTCTTATATATTTTCATCAATACTTTAAGGGGACAGAAGAGGCTTCTGCAAAGAATGAAGTTTCTACTATTTGAAAACCATGTTATGGGGGTTTTATTATACAGGGTCTGCTAGGGAATATGTTGTATAGCCAAAAAAGTGTCATCCTTTGGCTGAAATTCCAATTATGTAGGGGAATTTTATGAAAAGCCATCTAGGGGAACATAGTGCATAGTTATTAAAAATTGTTCTCAAGTGTCAGAAACTCTTCCACCAGAAACTGATGAAATATTATGAAGATATGAATGTATTCAAGATTAAGAGTGTGAAATTCGAAAGTGGTGATGTTCAATGCACATGAGAAATATTTGAATCAATATTTTCCATGAGTTTGGAGTCCCTTATATCGATCTAAATCATACTTATAATGGGAATATCTTTTGTTTCCTTAGTGGGATCTCTAAGAAGAGGAGCTAAATTAAAGGGCTCCTACATGGATCTTTAATTTTATACGGGAGATGGGGAATTTTATTTTATCCCATAGCTACAACTAAGATCTAATTCCTAGTTTTCACTACATATATCAATGGGATGAGAATCAATCCATACATAGTTCTTCGAGTGCCATGTAGTTTAATGTCATGTGGAAAGGATACTAGGGGATTTGATATAAATAACAATTGAATCTCCTCATGTAAATCTAACTCATACATGGGAGAGAAGAGTATTTTTCACATCATGTTGCAGTTGGGCCTAGGAATTAAAATCTAGAGGATACTACATATCTCATATAAATTATAATCAAGAAACATGTAGTTCTTGTAGTTCCATGTAGATTATCATCATGTGGTGAGGATGTGAAGTGATTCTGATGTGAAAAGTAATATTAATGATAAACCAGAGAATACGACCCAGGTGTCACTATGTATCTTATTGAATCAAGAATCATGCCACATATAGTTCTTAAATAAAGGTTCCCTCATACTAATCAAACTGAAAAGTGAGGGATAATATGGGATTTCTGAATACGGGTTCATACATAATATAGAAACACATATTGAATCTCCTCATGTAGATCTGATTCAAACATGGGAGAAGAAATGTATTAATTGAATGATGTTGCAGATATGTATATGATTTTATGGTCTGGATGTTTCTACATATCTTATATGGTTGAGAATCAAGCCAATTCCCATGCATTTTAACATCTTATAGTGTGGAAAAAGGTCAACTAACGTGAAATGACTACATATCTCATAAAAATGAGAATCTAAACACATGTAGTTTTTAAGGAGATCTGGCAGTTTATTATCATGATACGAGGACATATAACCCATAATATGAATTGAAATAACTTATTTATGCAGATAAGTTCTTTACCTAACTCCTAAGCCCACATCAGTTGTGCTTGGTGTGAGAAACAAGAAGTGGTAAAAGGTATCTTATGCAACATAAAGGTATAAAAAGTGAATCATATGGGTATGATAATTATATGGTGGTTGATCCAGGTTATAGGACCCAAGCATCACAATGTATCTTATTGAATCATGAATCAAGCCACACTTAGTTCTTGAGATTGTTCCCCATATCAATCATGTGTTGACATAGGGAAGAGGTATTTTTATAATTTCCAGGATAATGGTTGGGCCTAAAGCAGAAACATGGGGCATCACCATGTATCTCATTAAAACAAGAATCAATATACAAGTCTTGGAATATGTCCCTATGAAAATTTGATTCGTGCATAGGTAAAATAAAGAGGTTTTTCTTTCATGAAATTGTGGTTGGTCCCATGATTAGATATTTGGGTGTCACTACGTATCTCATATGGATTAGAATCAAGACACATGTAGATCATGAAACATTCCCCATGTAGGTTTGATTCATACACATAGGGAATAAAGGGTGTTTTTTATTATTTTGTCATGGTTGGGAAAAAAATTGGAGATATAGGTCTCTCTATGTTTCCCATTGAAATGATAATCAAGCCAATTTTATTTATTGAAAAGATTATTCCCCACAACAATTGATTTTTATGTGAGAGATGGGGGTTTTAATATATTCTATAATAATGTTAAACTTTAGAAACAAGATCGTATGAGGATCAAACCATGTATTATGGAAGAGTACTATGTATAGATTCTGTTCACATACAGAACAAAAATGGGAAATAAATTTCTTTATGGTTGTGGCTAGGCCCAAGATTGGAGATCTGGGTGTCACTATTTATCCCATTGGAATGATAATCAAGCCACATATAGTTCTTAAAAATAGTATTCCATATAATGATCTGACTCATAAACACAAGGAATGGGGGAATTTTTCTTTTTTTGGATAGGATAAAGATTGGAGATCTGGGAATCTCTACGTATCTCATTGGAATGAGAATAAATCCATATGTAGTTCTTGAAAAGGATTATCTATGCAGATATGATTTAAACATAGGGAGAAATGGGACTCATGTGCCACTGGGGAGTGGAAATGATGTGTGTAATGCATGCACAAGGAAGCTACTCATTTTAAAAGAACCATAAGTAATTCTAAATTTTGGTATATTATGAGATTTTTTAACATCAAATGAAGGAGACATTAACCATATAGTTTAATTTCATGTAGTGAGGACAAAAGATGTCATGTAGTTTAATGTCATGCGATAAGGAAAAAGATGCTATGCATGTTAACATCGTGCAACATGGATGTATATGGTTATTATACAGTTTAATGTCTTGAAACTAGGACCTTACTCTATGTGACTACACTAAGTACTTCTTTAAGAATCTTTCATTGGTAGGAGTTGTAATAAGTTCCCCATCCATTAAGATTAAGTAATAAGATCTGTTACAGTAGACCTTATGTATGAAGTACGTTCCTTCCCACTTTTGAACAAGCTTTGGAGGCTTGTTTCCTAATATCACTGAATTCCTAAGGAATAATACCAATTCTACTTGAAGAAATGAGAGAAGGAAAACTATCTTGTTAAAATCTCATTATATTCTGTTTTGATAAACTTCCAAACTATGAAAAGTATGAAATATGTTTTTGTCTAATCATTCTAGTTCCTCAAATCACTTCTAAGACAATTTTTCTATAGATAACTGATCATAGATGGAAACTCGGAGTGAAGGCAATTGAATTTCAATAGGTAGAACTTCTTCTATCCTATGCACTAATTAATACAGGGTTGATCATGTTGCAGTATGAGTAGTAGTTCGATATGCCCACAAGGTGTTAAAGAGATTATCAAGAAAAGAATTTTTACCGTTATCCACCATATTTTGTATTATATTATATAGGTTCATTTTGAAAGACTCTATATTTCTCTTGGTTGTTTAATGGTAGTGAGATTAATGGTTGTATTTGATATTATGCTCTTTATATAGCTTCTTTAACTTAGATGAACATAAATTGGTGTCATTGTTCGTCAATATGGTATGAGGGACACAAAATCTAGTAATGATATTTGATTTCAAAAGGTTAATAATTATTTTTCCCCAACTTCTTTGAGAGGTATTTCCTCATCCCATTTGGAGAAGAGATTGGTAGTAGTTAGAATATAATCGAACTGCTTAGTCTTAGTTGTTGGATAGGGTCCTACTACATCTGTTACCCATATAGAAAATGGACGTGAGTATTTAGTTGTATATAGAAACTTTGGGGGTTGATGAATGAAGTTGGAATGCATCTAGAAGGGATGATACTTCTTAGTGAAATATGTGCAATATTGTGTCATCAAAGGCCAAAAGTATCTTATCCTATGGATTTGATTAGAAATCATATGCCCAGATTGGGGAGCACTACAGGATCCTGCATGTACTTCTTTAATGATAGCCGTGGTTTTGTCAACATCAATGAATCTGAGAATAATTCCATTAAATACTCTTCTATAAATGATCTTCTAATGATTTGGTCCATCATAAAGGGTGAAATTAACTACTCATTTCCGGATCTATTCTCTGTTAATTTTGTCTGGTGGAAGTACCCCATTTCGGAGATATTCCATGATGGGTGTTATCCATCCCATGGTATGACCATATGGATCAAAAATGGGACTTATTTCATTTATTTCCTCTATTATAATTTGGATTAAAGGTGAAACCAATCAATGATGATCAATTCTAATGATTGTTTGGTCCATATTTGGATCTACCAAGGCTTTGGCTGCATTTTCCAATGCATCAACTTGGGAATTTTATGACTGAGTGATGTAATAAATTATTGTCTCTAAGGGAAATTATGCCATAAAACCTCATGAATAATCACATGTGGAGATTAGTTCTTCTTTTCTAATGGTTTAACCCCCCCCCCCATTGATTTGATTTATTACTAATTCTGAATCACTTGTCACCTCTATATAATCCACTGGTACTTGGATTTATAATTTCATGCCTACAATCAGAGCTTTATATTATGCTTCATTGTTGGTACCACCTTTTGATTAGAAAACTAAATATGCAAACACAACCTTCTCTAGGGAGATAAGAACAATTCCTAACCCAAATTTGTTTAGTTTTTTTCCATTCCCTTCCTCGTTGGACTTATAGAAGCACCATCAATGTACATATCCCATATTTGGGGACTTTATTGAATAGAGAAGATTTATTCATTATAAAATGCAATATTTAATTATGTATTTTCAATAGATGGGTGCTTAGTAAAGAAATATGCAAAATATTGGCCTTTTACTACTTTATGATGTGCAAGATTTATATCAAACTGTTGCAGAATAACCACCCATAGTGCCAGATGTCCTATAAGCATAAGAAGAATGAGGATAAATTTGAGTGGGTTATTGAGAGATACCAAGTGTATCTCATGATCCTGCAAATAGTATATCAATTTCTAAACTGCAAATATTAATTCTAGGAAACTTTTCTCAACTTCTGAATATAGAGTCTCCTCATTGATCATAGTTTGACTGAGATAGTAAAGTTTTTTTTCATTCCCATCATCATTATTTTGTGTAAGGAAGGTACCTTGTTATTTCTCTAAGGATTTCACATAAAGAATGAGTGGATTTCCTACAATATGTAGCATCAATACCGATGGGATCAAGATATATTTCTTGAGGATTTGAAATGCTTCTTAGTATTCATTGATCTACTAATATGTAAACCCTTTATTCATCAATTTAGTGAAGGTAAAACACTTGCCTACCTATTTGGTTATGAACCACCATATATAGGCCAAGTTTCCTTCAATTCATCTCAATCCTTTCATGTTATGAGGAGTTGACATGCCATGTATATCCTTATTCTTCTCAGGGTCAACTTCAATTTCATGATGGCATATAACCAAACTAATAAACTTCCCCATGGTTACCACAAAAGCACATTTCAAGGGGTTTATCTACAAATTATGTTGTTGAAGCATGCTGAATATTTTCTCCATATCATCCAAGTGATTAGAAAATTTTATGGACTTAACCACTAGATCATCCACATAGAATTCAATGAATTTCCCCAAAAAAATGTTTTAAAATGTGGTTCATTGCATGTTGATATGTCACACTAACATTATTCCAGACAAAGTTCATTAACCAATAGAAAAATATGCCTTTAGGGGATCTAAAGTCTATTGATTTCTCATCTACTGGGGCCATTCTGATTTGGTTATTCCCAGAGTATCAAACCATGAAGGAGAGAGATTCATAGCCAGTTGTTGCATCAATCAAATGTTTTGTGATTGGAATTGGAAATTCATATTTGGGACAACTCTGGTTAAGATCTTTGAAATCAATGAAAACTCTGATTTTCCCATTCTTCTATTTAACTGGGACAATATTGGACTTCCATTTGGGATATTTCACTTCCCTACTAAATTTATATTTGATAATCTTGTTGACTTCATCCTTAATTTTGGATGCATGAGTTGGGTGTGTTCTTCTTCCTACCTGCTTAAATCCTAGAGGATATTCTGGCCAATCCAAATGATGAGTGGCCACGTCAGGGTCAACGCATGGCATTTCTGTATAGTTCTAATAAAATACATCTCATTATTTCTTTAGAAATGATTTATTCACCTCTTTATCTTCAGAATTAATATCCAAACTAATTAGAGTGGGGCATGGATCTTCCCCTATACCCAAATTTATTTCTCTGAGCTCATCCACAATTGTATTGATGCATTCCGCAAATACTGGAGGGGAATCATTGAGGTCTTCCTCTTCTTCCTCTTCTTCATGTTTTGCTTCTTCTATAATTTCTCTTATGTTGTTAGGCTCAATTTCCACAACTGAAATTATGGAATCCACTAAAATAGTGCTTTAATTTGGGTCTACCCTTTCAATTGTATTGATAGGCAACACATAATCTTCACTAAGATGATTGAATGGGCTGGATGGGATCTTTTCCAGACCATTCAGATCATTGATTCTTGTTATATATTTTTTCACATACTATGTTCCCTTTGTGTGATAGAAATCTACCTAGATATATTTATATTCAAACATTTCGAATGGGGCCTTATCACTGTGCAATGTACCAGTTTGACCATTGAAGAAATACTTGAGACATTGGTGGTATGATGAAGGAATGGTCATATATTGATGTAACCAAGGCCTTCTAATAATAATGTTGAAAGTTGTGTCATGTTGAACAACCATGAAATCGGAATTAAATACAAGATCCCCAAACTATGTTCTTTGTGTAATCTCCACTAGAGTTTCTTGTTCATTCTTTTCATAAACTTGCAACATCAAAGTGGAGAGAGATAAGTTAGATTCATTAAGGCCCAATCGAAGAATTATATGGATGGGAATGAGATTCACTCTTGATCCATTATCAATGAAGGCTCGTTTGATGTATGTATCATTAACCTTTCCATATAAAAACAAGGGTCTAATGTGTCCATATAAAAAATCATCCCATTCTTGATCCATGAAATATGTAACTGCATGATATTTTATAGGATAATTCTCTATACGGTATACCTCAGAAGAAGTAACCTCATTTAAAAACTCTTTATGACTTGAAAAATCCTCAATAATTGATTCATAAAGGTCTTTTGATAGATTCATAGCATCCAGGATTGATAACATGGTCGGTACATGGGCTAGTTGTTTCAAAACGCCATACTTCTGGTCTAAAGGCCTTCATTTTCTAGCATGGAGATTTGATTTTTCATGTGTCTTGGAATTTGATGCTATTGATGTATATGTACCATGTGTTGGGGCAGAGTCTAGTAATACTTCTTCTCTTGATGGGTTAGGCTGATTGGATCTTACCACCTATCGAGAAAGTGTTGGTATATCCTCTAATCGATATTCCATGATGATCATACTGGGGTCAACCCTGTCATGTGTGGGAGAATTACCTTGTTCTTTCTAAGCTCACTGAAGGACTCTCCCATGAGTTTATGCCATATAAACAGTTCAAGCAGGGGTGTAACAAAAATAGTGGATTCTAGTAAACCCATGTCTTCCCTTTTATCCTTGACCTTTACTTATCCCCCTAGTTACCCAATCAAGTATAGGGAATTCAGGTTCATTGATAGAATAATTGTTTACATAAGGGTCCATTAAGTGTATAAAGTTAATGAAACCAAAGATCAACTCCTCATACAATGAAGATTCTACTAGATAGGTCAATTCATGTTGTTCCATTTAGCGGGGTGCTGCTCATTATTTTGAGACAGATGGCCTGAAATCTGCAAAAGTTGGGGATAACATTGGTTTTAACATGATCTCATATTGTTCTGACTTCTCTTTGCCTTTCCTATGATGTCTCTTTTTTGAGGATTTCATTTAGGAGGAATTATATATTGATTAACATGGATTGGTTACAATGGAAGTGGTGGGAGGAATAGTCGGTTGTTTCAACTGTGTTCGTAGAATGGAATGAGTTAGATTGATCATTTTCCTGGCCATCCAATCATCAAACGTTTACACATTCTTACTTTTGACTTTCTTCCATTCACCTTCTTACCCTAGATTGGTAACAGTAACACATGATACCTGGGATGATAATCATTTTAGTTTCACTTTTATAGATTCCATCAGATTCTTTCATGTGATATATAAAAACAAAACACTCCTGGATAGAGTTACATAACATTTTATGGAAGGAAATGTATTTTGGGAGGTCCTCATCTCTTTCTTTGTTCAGTTTCATGGGTCTTGGAAGCTGGACTATGTTGTTTTCCAAGGATAAAATGAAGTAAATGGGAAAATATTCATTCCTAATATAATTGAATTTGTTCTTTAACTCCTCAAAATTTATTCGACTCTGATATTTTTTATTATCTTGATAAGGCAGTCATTGTTGCTGATACTCAAGAGGGGACCTATGGTATAATGAGGAATTTGAAGTAGAATCATGTATAGGTTCTTTCTTGAGTGTAACCATAGCAGCCTCTACTTTCCCTATTATCCTTTCCAAAGTTTATGGGATTACAGAATAATTATAGTTGGTTTCCATAATATAATTCCTTACATGTTGGAATATTGAAGCAAGGTCTCAAAACCCTCTTGTGTATTTTACAGTGATTAGTGGTTTGTGAAACTAATCGCGGTGATTTTCCACACATATTGGAAGAAAATCTTCCTGAGGGAGTGTAATATTCAATGAGTATGTTAATTTATTATACCGAGAAATGAAATATGAAACTCTTTCATTCCCACATTGTTTTCAATTTTTAAGATCAAAGATTTTTGTCCTATACAACATTGAACTAAATTTGAAAAGAATTTATAATGGAGGTCTACCGATCCATTGATTGATCGAGACTACAAAAATGTATACTAGACAAAGGTCATCCCCTATAGTGTTTACACAAAACATATGAGATTTATTGCTTATTATTTTTGTGGGGTATTCATCATGGGATAAAAGTCATAGATAAAATGAGTCAAGTGATTCTTTAGATATCATGAACTATTAAAGATTGGAAATGTGGTATTCACAAAGTTTGGTGGTGGGGGAATCAGATCGACCCACTCGGGGTAAACCATATTTTTAGTGTATACAGGTGTGCGCCATTCTTCCATAGCATCCAATTTAGTTGTTAATAAATCAATTTTATTCATGTGAATTTGGGGAATATCTAGATGAGCTGGAACCTATACAAGTATAGAAATTGGATCCTGAATAGGTGCAATAACAGGAAAAATCACCGGTGGGGTTCTTCTAGAATTTGTCTTGGATATCCCATGGGGATATGCCTATAAGGATGTGTTTGACCATTTTCTGGCTATTTATCCAATGGAGGGAATTCATTATCCACATTTGTAGTTTCAACAAACCCTATTTTCTAAAGAGCTACTACTTCATGTGAAATATGAGGATCTTTTTTTGGAGCTTGTCTGGTAGGGATGCTGCTTCCAATTAACTCTTCATTGAGTCTTCTCAACTCTATCATCACCTCCTCTTGTTGGTAAAATTTTTCTTCAAGATAAATAAATTGACCTTATCTAGTGTAAAAGTGATACATGATCTAAAATTTACCTTTTCCCATGTTAGGTTCCTTTCAAATAGGTGAAAGTTTATTATTTGAGGGAATACCTAGATTCTAGGTAAGCCTCGAATTTCAGGTACACACACCTCATTTATTTGCTTCAGTGTGTACCGTATTATGAATAATAACTTCATCCTCTAACTCCCCTAAACTGGAATCATTTCTTGGGGGATCTTCCATAATTGAATTAACGACATTCATCGATGCATAATAAATTAATGATATTCTATTATCATATTTTTCAGACTGCCCCCTTCTTCATCTTCAATGATACTTTGTTCTCCTATTTTTGGTTCCCCAGGAACAATTGAACAAATAGTAATCCAAAAGGAATCCTCAGATAGCTTAGTTGTACTTTCACTTTGTGGATTCATCCCCAATCAAGAGAAAACTAACTTCTAATGAGGAGGGGATTGTAGATGTGATAAGGCCCCTATCCCTGAGGACTGGGGAGATTCATGTTCTTCTTATTAAACCCCTTAGGATATATTTCTTGAATCTGAAGGTTGGGTTAAAAAATCCCCCATCTCTACAGAATAGGTTGGTTCCTGAACTACTATGGATGATATCAGCACAACTGCTCTTCGAATTTTATGAATTTTGGTCCGAACATTGGTCGGGTGAATTATCCAACACCCACTTAAATTTCTTGTTTCGGAACACCTTTTTTCTGTTTTAGAAATTTTTTTGATTTGATGGCTGACATCCTTTAAGTAGGATGCCTACTCAATTTTCTTAGATTCTTGATGGAAAAGTATCTCAATGGGTTTCTCTATTTGGGACTGACATTGGTGAAAATCAATCAAGGCATGTTCTTGCTATGCTTCTCTTTGGTCATGAACATGATTTGTTTGTTGTAGTTGGAATAGGGAAATAACATTGCATGAGACCAATTTTGGTGGGTTTTTCTGATTTTGGAGCATAGTGAAATGAAATTCTCCTTGCACACCCCATCCTCTGATATAAACACCATCTGGGGTTTCTATGAACAATTGTTTATTCCTCTTTAATGCATTAGGCATGCACGTTGAAGTTCCTCTTGTTGCTTATCAATCATTTTATGTCAAGAATAATGGATATATTCCAAGTCAATTTGGTGTTTTAACCCTTCTATTACACTAAAATGACTTTGATATTCATCATATGGTAATAATTTGATTTTTAAATGAAGAAGAGTCTTCCATAGGTTGAGGAAGGTATCAGGAATGTAATATTCTACCATCATTTTTGGAATGTTTTATTGAGAGTTTTCCAAAGGCCAAAACATGACTGGTATTTCACCTTTTTCAAGTTTTTTTCATATTCAACATATATTCTTCATATTTTTCAAGAGAGTTTTCAATTTGGTCAGACAAAAGTGGAAGATTCTCGATTCCTTTATCACAATCAATGGGATGAGTTGATTTTTCCTCTACTATTTTAGAAGGAAAATGACCCAAAGGAGGTTCAGAGAATTAATTTCATATTGGGTTGTATTCTATCTAAGAAAGTATTTAACCTACTAGTAATAAGGCATCAGACATGACTGGCCTTACATTTTCAATTGACTCAAGATAAAATTTCTTTCTCATCACTACATTTTCTGTTGGAGAATTTTGTTAACAATAGAAAACACTACTATAGAGAGGAATTTCATAGAGAACACCACCATGGGGAGGACCACCATGGTGGATTATAGTAAGGGATAAATCCTCTTTCCCCTTGTTCTTCTGGCCACATTGAGGTTTTCCATGGATCTCATTCAGAGATAGGTTCTCTAAATTGACCGAATTATCATGAAGGGATCCTTTATGATGAAGTATCCAATGAGGAACTTCTGAATTACGACCACTACTCCCATAATTTGATAATGGGTGGGTATGATCTTAAGCTACAATAGATAAATTTCTGAGGTCTTGAATAACTTTAGCATTAAGAGGAGCCATATCGCATATAGACTCTTGATTATTCAACTATGCTTAGTGAGACTTCTTCATAGACTCTCTCTTACATGTAGTTGGGTCCACTTTCTGGGAAAAGTGGTTATCATGAGAAGGTATATCTTCCATGTCTGGAGTGGCTATAAGAATAGATTGATTATATCGAATTGGAACGGGTGTATGTGCTTGATCTGGTTGATCGTATGATATGGGAGAGTATTCCCCTGTAACCCCCTTTAATGGAACAAAGGTATGTATCTACTCTGGTATGGAATGCTGATAAGTCATCCCAAATGTAGGGATAGAATTAGGTATCTGTTCCTTTGGTACTTCTGATGTTTCCATTATGATATTCTGGAAAGCTTCAAGGATATGAGTAAAAATTTGTGTCTGTACTTTCACTATTTCCAAAATATGATTGGTAACTTCAGTGGTCAGAACAGTAATATACATCCATTAATTATTTAGAGAAGGTTTATTTACCTTATCCAATCCTCCCATTACATTAAATGTAGACTAAGAGTACTCGTGCATGGGGGTAGAGAGTTGAGTCTACCCCAGGTTTGTCATAGGAGCTTTCTGACTGAATTCTCTGAGTGCTACCAAACGAGACTGTTGGAAGGATTGATGGATGATAGTAGGTGTTTCTACCTACTGGATGTTTACCACCAAGAATGGTTGATGGAATTCTTTCAATGCTAACAAGAAAGACTGTTTGCAGGATTGGTGAGTTCATACAACTATATGTTCCTGCATACAAGTAGTCGCTACACTTGGTTGATGGGATTTCTTGAATTTATCCAGAAGAATCTGTTGACTGGCTGAAATATTGTAATCAGGTGTATCTGTCTTATCACAGTACTCCACCAGATTTGAATGGTGGGATTAGTTGAGTTCCACTAGACAAGTCTGATGGCTAGTGGAATTAAGTCGGATAGGTGTATGTATGTGTTCGTTGTTCACCATCAAGCTTGGTTGATGGACTTCTTCAAAGGGGTAAAAGGTTGGAACCTACTCCCTGTTGTCCAGTTACTGTCCCCAACAGTTCATATTGTGTGCCTGAGTCTAACGAACTTGGTCCAGATAGTCGAAGATAACACCCTCATCATGTAAAGGGTTTTCTACAGTGAGGAATTGGCAGTGGTGATTATTGGAAGGATCCCTCAGGAGGGACCCATGTGTCTTCAGGATGAGGCAATGGATGACCTACTGGTAGAACTCCCAATAATAGGGGAGGGATTGTTGATTGTGTTCCAAGGGTAAAATCATGAAATGGTTGAAGATGGTGGTTGTCACTATCTTCTTTTGAACCACATGTTTTCATTGATCACACGACTGGGGGTTATTCTTGATTTGGAGGGCCTTTGGGGTAGCCTCCAAGTTCGATATAGTATCGTGTTAATGGTACTCTCAGACCAATGCATTATAGACCTAGAATTGAAGATGATGATTCAGTGATTACGTCCTTCAAGTAGACAGTGATCCATCTTGTGTAGGATCTTGGTCATTCATAGGTGCATACTAGAAGGAATCCATTTTGAATGAAGGGAGTTATTAGAAATAAGTACCTTGATATATGACAAATAAAAACAATGTACTATATTAAATAATTATCTTCTAAATGAATATGTGAATGATCAATTCCCTTGTCTGGCCCTCTTTATCAATTTATAGGGTCCTGATAGATGGGTAAAACTATCATCTTGATTAAGGATTCACATCGGGTTAACCATTTTTTGTTTCTCCCGAAACATGTGTTCTAGTTGAGAATCACTACTTCTACACAGTTTCCATTAGATTTATTTATGGAACTAGAAACATCAAATGGTTATGTATCCAATGGGATCTTCTCTCTAAGGGAAGGAATTCGTTTGGTTTGTTGACCTATGATACTTATGAACTCACATTGGTCAAGAGGATGGGGGGTCGAGCTCATCATACCCTTTTTGGGGTAATTATTTCCTACTCTAAGACACTCTTATGGATTTAAGATATATTCCTGAATCCTTATTAATTTACCTAGACTAATGTAGGTTTCCCTTGATATTTTAAATCAATTATTTAGCATGTATGAAATTAAAAATAACTGTATGTATTTGAGGTTCTTCACTAATAGAGATATCTATATGTATTAGAGGTTCTCTATCATTGGTATCCTCTCATATACTACATATATATTCTTTATTCTTCATTATAATGATGCTAGTTTTTAACCCACTCAGTTGGGAACTCAGGAATTTATGGTAATCTAGGTGAAAAAAATGTTTTGTTGTTGGTATTTTACCCATAAATGGGATAACTATGTATCCTTGTGAAAGGAATCAGAACCCTTGTAGTTCAGTTCCACTTAATGGGACACATTATACCTTTTCAGGTCATGTGATATAGTCTTAACCATATAGTTTAATTTCATGTGGTAAGGACATCTTAGACGAAAGATGGCTTGTCAAAGCATGGTGTGGGACATAAGCCTAAGAAGCTCAATGAAAATAGAAAGGATATAGGTTTTCAAGTTGTATTAGACATTATAGGTAATGTAGCCCAGAAAGTACAAGGTTGATTTGGAGTATTGAGTTTGAACCTTGGGGAGAATTCCTACATATCCCACTAGTATGGGAATCAAAACCCACATAGTTCAGTAAGTCTCACATGAAAAAATATCCCTTTAATAGAAATAGGTTGGGGATTACACTTAAATAGGATTCCCTTGTAATGTGGTCCATGGGGTATTTATTAACGCATGTAGATTTATGGGGCTTAATTTAGGGCTTACTTCCAAGTAGGATGACCGAATTAAGGGATTCAGGGTTGGACTCCTGAGTAGGATGTCCAGTGAGCTTGGGACCTGGGTGAAGGCTCTCTACATATACAAGTTATGGTGGTAATCAAAGTTATGATAGATCAAGAGGGTTGGACTCATTAAGAGGATGTCCAATTATCTCGGGACCTTGGTTAAGGCTTTATATGTATACTAATTATGTTGTGAATTAGAGTTATCATAGTTCACGATTATTGGACTCTTGAGGGGGATGTCTAGTGAGATTGATCCCTAGATGAATTATTCTTATGTATCTCAATTATGGTGGGAATCAGAGTTCTTATAGTTCAAGATGGTTGGACTCCTGAGGAGGATGTCTAGTGAGATCAGGCCCTGGATGAAGGCTTCCTACGTATCCCAATTATGGTGTGAATCAAATTTCTCATAGTTCAAGATGGATGGGATCTTGAGGAGGATGTCCACTGAGCTCGGTCCCTGGTTGAATGCTTCTTATATATCCCAATTATGGTGGAAATTATACTTATCAAAGTTCAGGATGGTTGGACTCTTGGGTAGGATGTCTAGTGAGCTCGGTCACTAGGTAAAGGCTTCTTATGTATCCCAATTATGGTGGGAGTAAGAGTAATCATAGCTCAATATGGTCAGACTCTTGAGGATGATGTCCAGTGATCTTGGGCCCTAGGTAAGGGCTTCCTACGTATCCCAATTATAGTGGGAATTAGATTTCTCATAGTTGAAGATGTTTGGACTAATTAGGAGGATGACCAGTGAGCTCAGGCCTTGGGTGAAGGTTTCATATGTATCCTAATTATGATGAGAATCAGAGTTCTCATAGTTAAATATAGTTCAATATGGTTGTACTCCTAAGGAGGATCTACAATGAGCTCGGTCCCTGGGTGCAGGCTTCCTACATATAAAAATTATGGTTGGAATCAGAGTTCCTATATTTCAAGAGGGTTGGACTCCTAAGTAGTATATCCAGTGAGACTAGGCCCTAGGTGAAGGATTCCTATGTATCCCAATTATGATGGGAATCGCAATTATCATAGTTCAGGATGGTTGGAATCTTGATGAGGAAGTCCAATGATCTTGATCCCTAGATCAATTCTTCCTAAGTATCCCAGTTATGTTGGGAATAAGTGTTCTCATAGTTCAAGATGTGAGGTGGATTTTGCATATGTGTGATCATCACAAATCTCTAAGCCCGCATGAGTCATTATCAGAGTGAGAAACAAGATGATGTGAAATATTCAACAAACCACACACTTTCTCCTCCACTGATGGAAGAGGTCGGGCCTATGGTGAAATAGGTCGAGGAGACGATGGATGAGGGCACAGAGCGATGAACCTTTCAATGTGAAATGATAGTGAAGGTCATTGGATCCGTCCCGAATAGATAGGGGATTACTTCAGGAGGGATGCCCTAAAATTGATCCCTCTAGAGGAGGGAGACTTTTCATTTGTCAAAAAGAAAAGCAGGTGTGAACCATACCTTCCCAACCAGGGAACTGAGGCATCATGTATTAGAGATAAGGGATGGATAGGGCCTGAACCCCAATCCTCTAAACCAAGAACTCCTCAACATTGTTCCTAGGAGAAGAGCCCTCATGGCTATGGAGATGCAACTCCACAGTCATTTCAAGAAACCTAGCTTCCCAATAGTACAATTATGGGAAACCTATGAGTGTAGAGATTCAAATCTGAATAATAGACATGTCGGTGTGCCTTTTCCTATGTTTTTTTAAATCGAGAGGTCTTGGTGGAGGTTTCAATATGATCCCTTTCAAACAAGGGAGAAAATAAAGAAGAATATTTGACTTGAATGGATTAGAAGAAGGCCTGATAAAAGTCTCAAAGAGGCTGAAAAAGTGAGTTGAACGAAAGAGGGGAATTCAATTCTCTAGAACGTAGGTATTGGGCATGCAAGTAGAAATGGGTGACTTGATTTCAACTTAAGTGATGAACAACCTAGAGGATAAGACTTGGGAGAAACTTGGTTCAAGCCTTCAAGAGTCTTCATAGGAATTCCCATAAGTGGGGTGATCAATTTCTTGTATAAGGAATAGAGGGAGCTCAAGTATTATTAATTTAGGAAGGTTGGGTGCATTGGGCACATAATTTTTATGGATTTAAAACACTGAATGGACTTAAGTCTTATGATCCTCCTTTAATCCCCTCACCTTAGGTGTTAAAAAACTACCTGGGAGGTTTCTGAAGACTTGGGAAAAGCACTAGGGTGGACAGAGTAGCAAATTGGGCTTCAGATAAATTAATCCATACAAATGAAGACCCCATGGGTGTATTTATAGGAAAAACTAGGACCCTGGGTGAAGGATGGTTGGGTGAGAAAGTGTCTTGTGTGATGACAATGTTTTGGCTTAACTGGGGCGATTTCAATTTGGACCCTTTTCAAATCATGAAATCCTACATGTATTTTATCCATTTTTAAGGTATTTACCTTTGTTACTTTTTCATCCTTGAAATAGAATGAAGTTTCAACATCCTCTTACGTACGGGGAATCTTGTTCGATATCATTTGGAACTTCAGTCTAGACATGATGGTTCAAGATGAGTCATTTAAAAATGGTATCAAAGGAGTATTCTACATTTCTTTTTATACAAATATGGGACATGGTAGACAGGAGATATTGTTGTGGAACAGGGGTAGGATATTTTCCATGTTTCCGGATAGAACATGTGCAATGAACCACCATGTTTCCATGGATGGGATTGTTGTTACCATTTTATGATATTTTGAGTGTTTTCATGAATCATGATTAGGCATGTGGGTTCACATTCCATATATATACCTATTCTTTAGCTACATATTAGTACTTAAATTTAGTTCCTTGATGTGTGATATCTTTTTGGGATAGTTCATTATTATATGATATATCTCTAATTTCATGCTATTATGATATATATTTGATGGCATTAACTAATTAAAATGAGAGTGAAGTTATGTTATATTTTCTTTATATGACATTGACTAATGTATAGGTATGTGAACTTGGTTATTTCTTGGAGGGGTATACCTTTTAGTCAAGGGTACACTTATAGGAGAACCTTTGGTTATATCATAGTATGATTAGGGTTTATCCTAATGACTCTAGTTTTTTCTAAGTTTTTCCATTATGCAAAATAAGGTTTCACATTAATTTATTTTTATAGGACTACTTGAAAAATGAGGATATAATACTCTCATGAGGGAGGATGTATTTTATTTAACACTAGACATATAGAAGTATGCAGTGGAGTATGGTCACACACCTATTATGAGGTTTAGGTATCAAGGCCAATTTCGTGAGAAGTATTTCACTTAGTTCCTATCCTAGGTGCAGGAGTTTAGAACTATAGCTGAATATGCCATGTCATTCAACCCCCACACTCTTCATCCTTCTAGTGTATCAAATTCCCTCCAGAATCTGAGGAATAGGTTTAAATAATTGTGAGAATATTTGATATAGTACTGACTCTAATGGATTGGTTTGTCAAGTTAAAATAGGGTTCATTCTGGGTGGGTAGCCCATTTTTGTACCCCCTATCATATTTTTAAATTCAATCCAAATTATCTCAAAGTGAATCTCAATGACTTGGAGTAGAGGGGCTTATCGGGATGATTACATAACGGTAGGATGGACCAGACGTGTTTGAGAAGAAGGTGGATGATAGTATTTGAATATGTATTGATTATTAAAAGCTAAAATGTAATAACCTAAGATTTTAAAAGAAAACTTTATTTGATAGCATATACGATAAGAAACACTACGCCAAAACGAACTATGAAATATTATTATTTAAATATGACTGTTAATATATAACTGTTAAAATCTAGTCATTAAGTTGGGAGGTATGAAAAGGATTAAATACGTTATGATATATATATATATATATATATATATGTGTGTGTGTGTATATAAATTTCTTACTCAATATAAATCTATTTATAAATTCTTAGGGAATAATCACTCAACTTTTAGTAAAGTCAAAATATTCTTCAAAAATAACTTTTCAAAAAAATGGTTTCAATTTCTTTTTGTGAGAAATATTATAATTAATTTATAAAATTTTTGACATTTTATTTTATAAAAAGGATATGAATTTTGGAAATTGAATATCAAAATTATCTACCATGAAATTTTTTGTAAAGGTTTTATGTTTTAATGAATAGTAAAAATTACTTATTTTTATTAAAATATTTGTCTTATTTTAAATTATTTACAATGTAAAATTATATTATAGATTAGTTTTAAAATTTAATTAGTTAATTTTGATTTATAAAAATTTAGTTATAATCTTTTTAATTAATTTTATAATTTAATTTGTTATAAAATTATTTTTTGTTTAAAAATTCATTTCTCTAAAAAATTGTTTTTCTACGAATTTTGAGTTTTCATATAAATTTAGTTTATACCACTTCAAGAAATTGAAACATGAAAAATGGAATACATATTTGGAATAGTGAGGTATAAATTCAGAAAATAATTCCTATTTATTTTTTTCGTTATCAATAATTATCATAGTAAATAATTGTCATCACAGTAAGGGTTAATTAGGTAATTAAAGTTAAAAATAATATGATAGGGACTAAAAAATGACCCTAAAACTTGACTCTATCATATTTTATGAGTTTTTATCATCGAGTTCCATTTAGTTTTTGAAAATATGACAACTTGGTACCATATTTCTTTGATTTTTTACATTTACATTATTTTAGGTAAAGAAATATCCAAATGTCATTATCTATGTTTCATTATCTCTAATTTGTTTCCATAGGGATAAAAAGATGCAATGTTTAGTTATAAAAGGGTTATTTTAAATAATAATTATTATTTTATAATGGTAATTTATTTCTAATGTTTAGTGATAAAATAATTACCATAAATACTTTTGAAATTAAAAGGTAGTATTTATTCAATTAGTAGAAAAATAAAATAAATTATTTGAAAAATATTAAAGGTAATATAATTTCATTGAATTATTGTGTTTTATGAATTTTTTAGATAAATATAAAATATTTTATTTGTGTTAAATTCTTATATTCTAATTCAATTTATGTCATACTTTATCGAAGTGAAATTAATTGAACAGTGTGAAAAATGACGTTAATGATATTTTATGTTAAATAATATTTTATTAAATTATTAAAATGTAATAAAAATCATGAATAAGGGAAGATAGGATGTAAAATGTTATAAAGTTCATACATTTTTCATTTATGATCCAATTTTCAACTGATAAGTAAAATTATAACCCATTAATATTAAAAAAGTCATTATCATGGTGAAGGTTAAAATTGGATAACCAAAGACTTAATTCAAATGATAAGGTTTAAAATGACATAAAATCCAATAAAAATTTATTTTATTATTATATTAATACCATGTTTTCTTTTATCTTAGAATCCATGTCATTTTGGAACCATTGGCTCAATTTTGATAGATATTATATTATAATATTTCATGTAATTCCAAAAATGATATAAATGATATTTTATAATAAACAATTTTTTATTAAATGATTTAAAAATTTTATAAAAGATATAATTGTCCAATTTGTTGGGATTTGTTTGAAAATGTAAACTCATTTCCCATTTATGTGTTAATATTCCTTTTATAATAACTATCATGACCCCTAAAGAGTAATTTTTTTTTGTTATTGTGGTAATCATCAAAAGGTTTAATGGATGGTTAAAATAAAATGGTAAGGATGAAAAAATACCCTAAAAATATCCCATTTTTATTTAATGATATAATTTCTACTCATATGCATATTATCTTAAAATTAATTCAATTTGGTTCCATATGAACTAGAAAATTAATTTATCATAATTTAGTACTTTAATAAATTCCACAAATGACCCTCCCCTCATTATAAAATGGCACCCTTATCATATTATCTAGGTGATTAAAGAGTCAATTTGTTCAGAAAATGTTACTCCCCAACCCCAATTACCCAGATTTGGTGCATTATTTTCATACATTGGCATGATTACAAGGAATCAAGTCCCGAAGGACCGATCGGTTTAGCAGTCTTGGAAAAAATATTACATACATGAAAGTTACATTACATTTTATAAAATACAAAACAACATAAATAATCATTTATTAACTCCATTATTCCCTTGTCTTAACATTTTATATCAATCACAATAAACTTCTTGAAATCCTGGGAAAAATAAAACCTTGAAAAGGGTGAGCTCAAATGCCCAGTAAGGATAACAATATAGCGAAAACATTCATAAATAAGCATAAACATTTAAGGTAATGTATAACTAAAACAAAATCCTTTTAAAATTGAACTCCAGCATAATATGGCAGAAGTAAAATTAAATAATTCCATTTACATATTCACATGGATATTCTACTAGTAGAATAGTCACATGAAATATCAACAACCACCTTCATAATGATGGAATGCATAATGCCAGACTATCATAACCACATATCCAAGGCCTCGTGCCAAGACTACAAATAAGCTTTCTTCAAGGCCTCATGCCCAAAAACTAATTTGTCTCATGAGACCTACCGATGCATCAAGGAGTTGTATCGGGCTCCACCCATCACTTGTTAAGTCCAATGCATTCATCATATGAACAGGTTTAAACATAACATAAACATTCGTATTAAAACTAGCATACGAAATGTCAATACTCTCTCCATAAACCATGAATGTTATAAAAATAACACATCCACATTCAAACATATCACAAAACCTTTAATACAATATGGTAGTTTTGTATCGTAATAAATCATCTTCAAATAAGCTTAAAATCCATCAAAGGATGTTGAAATAGATGAAATCAAAACTATTTGTGAGAAATATCGCTTTTTTCAAATCATTTAAAAGCCACATAATTATAAAATAAAACATTTACTTTGAAAATATTTTTATAATCTTGTAAGGGAAGATACGATGATTTTATAATGGCTGGAAATAGCCGTACCCGCCGTATAAGTTAAAAAATTACATTCTTACCTTAATTATGTCGAAAAGGTTAAAAGGGGCCTTGTTTGGAAAATAACGGAAAGATTCCTCTATAAACTTCTTATAAAAAGTCAAAAAATGGTATAAATTACTTTAACCCATATTCTTTAAAATAGTAGGAATTTTTTGAAATACATTTTTATGAAATAAGCAGGTGGATGATAAAGAGGTCCCGGTAGATAATTACGTATAAACAACCTCGAATAATGAAGAGATTGTGAAATAAACTCTTACCTTGTACTTTTCACTGGTTTAGGGTAGGTTAAAATCCATTATAATGGTGAAATAATTTTTATTAAATTATAAAATAATCATATACATTAATATGATATCATATATGATCTTTTAACATTGATTTGTTTATAATATCTTAGTATTATCGTTGTTTTGGGTGTTAACTTACTTGTTTTCTTTTATATGTTTTTTTACATAAGTCATGTTTGTTATGGATAGGTTGTATCTAAATCATATAAATAATGATATAAAATCTTTAAACATTATTTTTAATCATCAAATGAGAATTATACTTGAATGGGTATGATGGGAAATGAATCTCATCGTGTTCATGGAGACGGTAGTCCGTACGTACGCACAAACGCTACTTCCATTTCATTTTTCATTTTAAAAGGAAATAAAAACCAAATGATAAATATGTATATTATTATTCCAGTATAATATAATATCTTATATATGTTACTTAAGTTCATTAACACCATCATTTATACGTTCCATGTATGGTATGAACGAGTCATATCACTTTGAGGGGGCGGTAGTCCGCACTTCTTCAAATGAAATTATCGTATATATATATATACAACATGAAACTAAAAATGGTATTCTATAAAATGGAATTACATAAGCTTATATATAAAATAAATATCATATTTAATTACAGTTTCATCATAATGGCCACCATGAGAGGTGGTAGGAGATAATTGATCAATCATCGTTTCGTGAGGCGTTTGGTTGCTATCCACAGAAACATTATGTTCTTCACCCATTATATGGAGGTGTGTGTAAGTGTAGTTAGAATAATTTTTATAAAAATATAATAGTATATTGATTATACTTGTTTTTTTACAAAAGGAAAGAATAAGAAGAGCTTAGGGTTGGAGAAGTAAAATAAAAGAAAAGAAGCTATGACAAATCGTTACCTTTAATTTCAGTAACTCTCTTTGGTTTGAACCAAAAAGGACTCTTGAAGTGCTTTATGCCTAATTTAAGGATTCTAGGATGAGGATAGGGATGTAGGGAGCTTAATTGGGTAGATTTTGGATGAGAAAAAATGCTTGAGAGGTGTGAGGGTTCTGTTAGAAGTGGTGTCTTTTTATAAGGGGGATGAGGGGCTCTTTAGGAAATATTGAAAATATTATTTTATTATATAATGATATTCAGTTTCTAATGTCTCCAAAATGGATTATTCAAAGTATAATTTGGGTTTGGGTAGAAATAATTTCATCCAATAAATTTTACATAGGTTTGAATCACTATATTAACCTTCTCATTTATATTTAACTCTTAGTTAAATAGTTTGACATTTAACATGTCACATTATATTTTTATATTATATGGTCAATAAAATTACTATATACTTCCAAGAGACCCCCAAGTGGTCCATTAATGATATAAATATCATGATATAAGTCCTTTTTCCGAACCTAATATTTTTAGGAAAATAATATCAATTAATATATAATATTTGTTTTAAAAACTCATTTATGTCAATTTTGACACTATTTAATAATTGATTTTTGTTAAAGTCTTAAAATATTTATTAATTCGAACCAAATTCATTTAATCAATCCTAACATGTCATATTAACCAATAAAATTCGTGGATGTCATCAAAACTTTCAAATTATATTTATTGTAACATTTATAATACCAATTATTTGATTCATTCATTAATAAGGAAAATACTACATCATTATTGTGTCATACATATATTTAATTATTAAATGTATAAAAATTATAAAAAAATACCATGATTTAAGAAATCGTTTTATCTTTCTAATGAATATTTATAGTCGAAAATATGACATATATAACCCTATGTAATGTTTTGTTTTCTAAATGATATATGCTTATGTCATTCTTGTATTTACTTTAACTTAATTAATATAAAGTGTCATTATCACTTACAAGTGGCTCCATGGGGTCCCAAAATCGACCCAAATATGCACGTGGTCGGACATGTATCAAAAAATTGGGTTAAGAAATGTTTTAGGGTAATTTAGTATTATTATAATATTATGTTTTACCCTTATTTACAGAATATACCCTTTAACCGTGGTAAATAAAATATTTACCGAAGTAATTATTCAAAATGTCTAAAAATAAGAGTTACTTATTTACAAAATTTGAACCTCATGATTATAAATATGGAATCCTTTTTTATAAATTCATAACACAGAAGTGGCTGAAATTAATTTTAAATTAATACTTGTTGTCAAAACAAAAAATGTGTTTTTAAGAGATAATAACTATCAAAAGATTGACACTTGTTTATATCCGGTTTAATTGTGAAATTATGTACAATGACCAACATTGTATTAAATGGTAAAAATATATTCTAAATATACTTTAAAACCACTAAAATTCATTATTTATTACTATTAATTATTTTGATTGAAAAAAGTTGTTTTTAATTAAAATTTAGTAATTTCACTATTCATCAAAATATATAAGTTATCCGAAAAGAACCAAAATTTCACCCTAGGATAATTTTGATATTCTGAATCCAAAATTGAATTCCATTTTGAGAGATAAAATTTATAAAATTTCAAAAAGTGGGTATTACTATTCATAATGGCTACTTTGATTGTTCGCGGTGTGTTAGAATCTCAAAGTTGCGTACAACACACATTACTATATTATTCAAAGAGAATCGTATCGTGGAAGTTTGAGGTGTTACATTCTCCCCTCCTTCAAATAATTTCATCCTCAAAATTTCTAGAATAATATCACATGAATAGAATTAGGTGGTTCTTCATCATAAGCTCCTCGGGTTCCCATGTTGCCTCTTCCATCTTATGGTTCCTCCATAGAACTTTTACCAGATGAGTCGTCCGGTTTCTCAGTACTTGTTCTCCTGTATCAACAATCCTGACGGGATCTTCGCAATAATATAGATTGGGTTCCAGTTCTAATTCCTCATAAGTAAGTACATGTGTTGTGCCAGGCATGTACTTTCTCAACAGTGATACGTGAAACCCATTGTGAACTTTGGAGAGACTTGGCGGTATTGAAAAAAAGTAAGCTACAGCCCCAATTCGTTCTAGAATTTCGAATGGTCCTTTGTACCTGGGACTCGATTTGCCTTTCTTACCGAAATTTATAACTCCCTTCCTTGTAGATAACTTCAATAAAATATTTTATCCTACCTGAAATTCCAATTCCTTCCTTCGGTTGTCAGCATAACTCTTCTGACTACTTTGAGCTCCTTTGATGTGGTTTTGGATTTCCTTTACCTTTTCCATCATTTCCTCCACCAATTCTGGTCTTACAAGTTTTCTTTCACCAACATTACCCCAACAGGTCGGTTTGAGACATCTCTTTCCGTATAATGCATCATATGGTGCCATCTGAATATTCGAATGGAAGATATTGTTATAGGAAAATTCCACCAGTGGTAAATATTGATCCCACATACCCTGAAAGTCAAGTGAGAATGATCTCAACTTGTCTTATAAGGTTTGAATAGTCCGTTCTGATTGTCCATAAGTTTGGGGGTGGTAGGCAGTGCTCAAACGAAGTTCAGTATCCAGGGCTTTCTGAAGACATTTCCAGAATCTTGAAGTAAAATAGGGATCACGATCCGAAACAATTGATATGAGTACTCCATGAAGTCTCACAACTTCATTAATATATAGTCTTGCTAGATGTTCAATTGGGAAATCCTTAATAAAATAGTACTGTAGTACAATCCTTATTTATTTCCACTACATCATTGATACAAAACTTCAATAAAATAATTCCAAAATAACAACATAAGAACACTAGTCATTCCTCTTCATCTGTGGTAGTATCATAACTTGATTGTCATCCAATAGCATCATTTGTGGCATAGTCTGATGACTGGTACATTGGTTCGCGTAGTGTCCAAACTCCTTGAAGATGAATCATTGTACATTTGAAACCTATTTCTTACCCTTGTAGTCACATACTTGGTGTCATTTTTCTTTACACTTATAACATACTCCCATTCCCTTCAATCATTTTCCAAGGTGATTATTTCCACAGTTATCACATATGGGAAAATCCTTATTTACCTTCTTCACTTTATTTTTCCTTCTTTATACCATCCTTTCCTTCTCTGGCTTCCCTTCAAAGCCATAGGACTCCAAATATTCTTTACTTATCTTATCAACACATGATAATATTTCATCATATGATGATAATACATGGGAGACTATTTTCCTTCTAAATTCTGGCTTAATACTATGAAAGATATGATCCTTCTTACTCTTTGGATCATGTGTATTGATAGAGTTCTCATTCTTTCTAATGGGAATCATTTCTAAACAATGTAATACACTATATTTTTTTATGAATAGAAATAAAAAATCCCAAACTTGTAAAACACTTAACATAAATTAAACAGTTTATGGATATAATCTATAATCATAAAAATGTCTTCTTTGAGGAATTATATACTCATAAACCCTTCATAATGGTTTTTAAAAGAATAATAGAATTATCTTAAACATATCCCCTGGGAGTGTCGTAACTAAGAGTGCAACAAGGCCCATTGTCGTGCACTAGTTTCCGTTTGAGTCTATCTCAAAGCGGTGTTTTCAGGTTTTACTCCTAGGTACATCTGTGCCAGAGCTGCCTCTACCTGCTTGTATCTAGACAGGGATGTATTGCTCGGAAAACTCACAAAATCTCTACAATACCAAAATTCTAGGAAGTTCTTCTATACTAATCCTCAAAGTCCATATTAGGTCTATGTGCTCTAATCAGAGTTTATCTAAATATAGCTCCCAAGGCTTTCACTAAACTTCCTATGATACCAACTATAACGCCCTGACCCCAGTTACCCAGAGTCGGTGCATTATTAAATAACATTAGCATGATCACAAAAGATCATGTCTGAAAAGACCGATTAGTTTAGTAGCCTTGGAAACACTAGATACATTCATAAAGTTTACATTACATCATAAAATTAAAACTACAATAACATAGTCTCCATATTCCACACTCAAATCCCCTCATATTATCCCTAAAGGTCATTCATAAAATAATTCTAGAAAGCCTTGGAAAAATAATACATATAAAGGGGTGATCTCAAATGCCCAGTAATGATAGAAATATAGAGGAATCTTTCATAAATAAGTATAAACATTTAAGGAAATGTATAACTAAAACAAAAGCCTTTTAAACTTGAACTCCAGTACAATATGGATATTAAAATGAAATAATTCCATTTACTAATTCACATGGATATTCTACAAGTCGAATAATCACATGCAATATCAACAACCACTTTCATAATGATGGAATGCATAATGCCAGACGATCCTAACCACATAGTCAAGGCCTCGTGACAAGACTACAAATAAGCTTTTGTAAAGGCCTCATGCCAAGACACTAGTTTGTCTCATGAGACCTACCGATGCATCTAGGAGCTATAGCGGGCTCCACCCGTCACTTATTAAGTCCAATTCATTCCTCATATGAACAGGTTTAAACATAACATAAACATTCGTATTAAAACTAGCATACAAAATATCAATAATCTCTCCATAAACCATGAATAGTATAAAAATAACACATCCACAGTCAAACATATCAGAAAATATTTAATACAATTTGGATGTTTTGTATCATAATAAATCATCTTCAAATAAGATTAAAATCTATCAATGGATGTTGACATAGATGAAATCCAAACTATTTGAGAGAAATATCTCTTTTTTGAAATAATTTAAAAGCCACCTAATTATAAAATAAAACATTTAATTTGAAAATATTCTTATAAGCTTGTAAGGGAAGCTTCGACGATTTAATAACAACATAAAATAGATGCACATGCCGTATAAGTTAAAAAAGACATTCTTACCTTAATTCTGTCGAAAAGGTTAAAAAGTACCTTGTTTGGAAAATGACAGAAAGATTCATTTATAAACTTCTTATAAAAAGTCAAACAAGGGTATAAATGACTTTAACCCATATTCTATAAAATAGTAAAAATGTTTTGAAATACATTTTTAAGAAACATGGTTGTGGTTGATAAAGAGGTCCCAGTAGATAATTATGTATAAACAACCTTAGATAATGAAGAGATTGTGAAATAAACCCTTACCTTGTACTTTTCCATGGTTGAGGTTAGGTTAACCTCCTGTATAATGGTGAAATAATTGTTATTAAATTATACAAGAATCATATACATTAATATGATATCATATATGATCTATTAACATTTATTTTTTTATAATATCATAGTATTATCATCGTTTCGGGTGTGAACTTACTTGTTTTATTTTATATGTTTTGTTATATAAGTCGTGTTTGTTATGGATAGGTTGTATATTATTCATATACAGAATGATATAAAATCCTTAAACATTAATTTTAATCAGAAAATGAGAATTATACTTGAATGGATATGATGGGAAATGAATCTCATCGCGTTCATGGATACGGTAGTCCATACGTACACACAAACGCTAATTACATTTCATTTTTCATTTTAAAAGCAAATCGAAACCAAATTATACATAGGTATATTATTGTTCCAGTATAATATAATATCTTATATATTTTACTTAAGTTCATTAACACCATTATTTATACGTTCCATGTATGGTATGAATGAGTCATATCACTTTGAGGGGGCGGTAGTCCGCCCTTCCTCAAATGAAATTATCGTGTATATATATATATATACAACATGAAACGAATAATGGTATGCTATAAAATGGAAGTAAAGAAGCTTATATATAAAATAAATATCATAAATATCATATTTAATTATAGTTCCATCATAATGGCCACCATGAGAGGTGGTAAGAGATAATTGAACAATCATTATTTCGTGTGGCGTTTGGTAGCCATCCACAGAAACATTATGTTCTTCACCCATTAGATGGAGGTGTATGTAAGTGTAGTTTGAATAATTTTTATAAAAATATCTTAGTATATTTATTATACTTTTTTTGTTTCAAAAGTAAAGAATAAGAAGATCTTAGGGGTTTGAGAACTAAAATAAAAGAAAAGAAGCTAAGAGAAATCGTTACCTTTAATTTGCGTAACTCCCTTTGGTTTGAACCAAAAAAAACTCTTGAAGTGCTTTCTGCCTAAGGTAAGGCATCTAGAATGAGGATAGGGATGTATGGAGGTTAATTGGGTAGTTGTTGGATGAGCCAAAAGGCTTGAGAGGTGTGAGTAATTGGTTATAAGTGGTGTCTTTTTATAAGTGGGAAGAGGGGCTCTTTAGGAAAGATTGAAAATGTTTTTTTATTATATAATGATATTCGGTTTCTAATGGCTCAAAATTTAATTATTCAAAGTATAATGTGGGTTTGGGTCTAAATCCTTTCATCAAATATATTTTATATAGGTTTGTATTACTATATTAACCTTATCATTTATATTTAACTCTTAGTTAAATATTTTGACTTTTACCATGTCACTTTGTATTTTTATATTATATGGTTAATAAACTTATTATACTTCCAAGATACCCCCAAGTGGTCCATTAATGATAATACTATCATGATATAAGTCCTTTGGCCAAACCTTATATTTTTCAGAATAAAATATCAATTATTATATAATATTTTTTTTAAAAAACTCATTTATGTTAATTTTGACACTATTTAATAATAAATTTTTTTAAAGTCTTAAAATCTTTATTAATTCGAAAAAAAATCATTTAAGAAATAATAACATGTCATATTAACCAAAATAATTCGTGGATATCATCCAAACATTCAAATTATATTTATTTTAACATTTATAATACCAATTATTTGATTCTTTCATTAATAAGGAAAATACTCCATCATTATTGTGTCATAAATATATTTAATTATTCAATGTCTAAAAATTATAAATAAAATACCATGATGTATGAAATATTTTTAACTTTATAATGAATATTTATAGTTGAAACTATAACATATATAACCCTATGTAAAAAATTTTTTTCTAAAAGATATATGCTTATGTCATTTTTCTATTTACTTTATCTTAATTAATATAAAGTGTCATTATCACTTACAACTGGCTCCATGGGGTCCCAAAATCGACCCAACGATGCCCATGGTCTGACATGTTTCATCAAATAGGGTTAGGACACATTTTAGGGTAATTTATTATTATTATTATATTATTTGTTACCCTTATTTACCGGATTTACCCTTTAACCGTGGTAAATAAAATATTTACCGAAGTAATTATTCAAAATGTCTAAAAATAAGAGTTAACTATTTACACAATTTGGACCTCCTGATTCTAAATATGGAATCCATTTTTCTAAATTCATAACACAAAAGTGGCATAAATTAATTTAAAATTAATACTCATTGTCAAAACAAAAAGCGTGTTTTTAAGAGATAATAACTATCAAAAGATTGACACTTGTTCATGTTCGGTTTAATTGTGAAATTATGTCCCCTGACCAACATTTTATTAAATGGTAAAAATATATTCTAAATATACTTTAAACCCACTAAAATTAATTATTTATCACTATTAATTATTTTGATTAATAAAAGTTGTTTTTAATTAAAATTTAGTAATTTTAACTATTCATCAAAATATAAAAGTTATCTAAAATGTACAAAAATTTCACCCTAGGATAATTTTGATATTCCGAATCCAAAAATGAATTCCATTTTGAGTGAAAAAATTTATAAAATTTCAAAAAGTGGGTATTACTATTCATAACGGCTACTTTGATTGGTCGCGGTGTGTTAGAATCTCGAAGTTGCGTACAACACACGCTACTGTATTATTCAAAGAGAATCGTACCATGGAATCTTGGGGTGTTACAAAAAAGACCTAGAAAAATCACTCTATTAAATACAGTAATATGTTATATAGGTATTATTTTGGGCATAACACCAACCATATAGTGATTAAGGTGAACTACATAGAATTTTCTAAGAAGAGGTATAGTTCTTAACCAATCATTTTCATTTTATTTATTATTCTAACTCCTTCAAATCATTTAAAAACATGATTAAATAATAAAACCAATATATTATATATACTGAGATTTATTTTGTTAATGTAACACCCTATATCCATCTACTCTTCCATTAAATGGTAAATGAAACCTTCATTCTTGTGTATGGTGGACTGCTGCCTCCCAAACCGATGTAAGTTTTTCGCCATCACCGCCTATCACGGATGGTTATAAAAATGGATTTAAGGTTTATATATGATTTAAAGGAAATTTTTATCATTTTAAAAATATAATATATCATATAAATCATCATATTACCATCCATTTAAAAGTGATAATGTCATTTATGTGTACGTGCGGACTACCACCTCTATGAAGGGATGTGATTCATTTTCCATCACCACAGCACATAAATGGTATATATAAGTTTATTTAAAGAAATAATATGATATTTATGATCATATATAAATATAAAATAGCAATTACCTTATTCCCATTATGATCCCAAAAAATGCAAACGTTATGTATGTGTACGTACGATCTATCATCTCCATGATTACAATGTCGATAATTTTTCATTACCATGTTTCATTATTGGTTTTAAAAGTATAATTGATACATAAAATGATAAATATTAAATGTTTATTATTTTTAATATGATGGAATAAGGGTGTATTTTTTCATAGCCAGTCTACCGATGTAATTTTGGACATATGAGTCGAATATCGTCAAAACATCTCATGTGAACATCACTTATTATGTAATTTTATATAACATGGTAATAAATTAAATTAAGGGAATAATTAACATGAAAAATAAATTAATAAAGTAAATAGTTAACATATTTTTATTATTTATGATGATATCGATCACACATGGAAATTCAAACTCGAGGTAAGAGGCACATTACTTTAAAAACCTGATTTTAAATGTTTTAATGATTTATTTTATAAATTGTTCCCTTCTATGTTCATATTGTAAAAATTATTTTATTGTTGTATTTATAAAATATATTGGATATTTTATATCTCTTTTAACTTTATATAAAAAAATTCAAAATTAATATTTTTACATATTTTATACATAACGTTTTTACTTCTTTACAAAAAAAGGAATGTTCTATTTTAACATATATAGCCTAAACAAATTTCCCACTCTTGTAATTATTATTTTATATTTATATCCCTTTAAAATAATCAATGTTTTATTCAATGAAAAAAACTCCAAAACTTTTTTTGTTAATTTTCATTTTGAAAATTGGGTTTTAAATAAAATGGATATATAAATATCTAAATTTTTTTCTTATGGGTGAAGATAATGTTTTTATGATTCAGGCTTACCGGTGTTTATGATTATGCCATATGATTAATTTTCATTTTTTTCACACATAATCATAAACAAATAATGGTTGGAACACCCAAATATCGCTCCAATTCATTGGGTATTTTTTTCTCATGAGATATTATGTATTGGAATAGGGAGTAAACCAAATCCACAATGGTACATTTTCTATCATGTGACATTATTTAAGAAGTTTTATTTGTTTTACACTTTTTCAATATCATGTGTTGCTACTCCATTTCCTTTAGGAGTTATATTTTTCCTTCAATATTCATCAAGAAATGTTTTACAAAGGAAATTGGCAGAAAAATAAATTTCTTGAGTAATAAAATGTCTATTTTGAGGACAAAGTTTATTTTTGAAAAAGGATAATTAATTATAAGTATTAATAAACCAAAGGGCTTATTTATTTATTTTATGTCCCATACTAAGATTTTTGTTTTCATCCCATATTTTACAATATTTTCCATTGGATTAAAGATCGTCAGTAATAATGATGAATACATAACATAAGAAAAAAAAAGAAGGGTATAGTTTAAATCTAACTTAAAGTCATGGGTACCATTATATAAAAGTTTTCCCTAATTATATAAAACTCTAAACCTAAAATTTTCATGTGTATCTAATTGATCCCATATTTAAATTTTATTTTTTACATTTCATATGGTTGAAATTAGATCACATTAAATGGTATTGAAGCAAAAAAATGTAATGTTTATGATTATAGAATCAGATCTAGGAGTGTTAGTTTTGGGATGTTATAGTTTGTATCAGATAAGGGTTTAGACAACTTTGGAGATTAGGATGTCTCTATGTGAGTTATCTTATGAGTTATATGTAACATCAAGGGTTTATAAGTTTAATATTGATCCTAATTTCAAAGTATTAGACACCACCTTTTTATTTTTTAAGTGAATATATTTTTTGGAGATTAATGATATTTTGGGAGATGTTTTATTATGTTTAGGTATATCTAAAACTTATGTTAAAAAATGATATTTCAGAAGAGTCAAAATATATTTTTTGTGATATAAGATGAAAATTATGTGGTATCCTCTGAGGATAAAACATTATTTAATATTCAAGTTATTAAATTTATTTTGAGGATTTTCATCATAATTTTAGATATTTTATGGGAATTATATTAATATAGTTTTAGTAAATGGATAACCCATAGGACATGAAAAAACCCTTCACAAAAGGAAATACCACGGGGCATGAACCAAACTGAATGAAGAAAAGGGTGGATCACCTACCATTAGCCTACATGTTGTTCTAGTTAGTGTAGAATTTTTTACTTAAATGATTTTATAGATAATTATTAATTTGATTTTGGGAACTTATGTCTTTTTGTATATATATCCATGGGATTAAAAATTATTTTTGTGATTAATTGATTAATGATATTTTAGAATACGACAAAAATAATTTTAGGGAACATTATATGATTAAGGTAAGAAGAAAATTATGGGGTTTTATTTGAGGAGTAAAGGTTGAATTATATTTTGGAAGTATATATGGTTTTAATGTGGAATTATAGTGATTTAGGTAATTTATTTAAATTATTATCATATCATGGAGATTATATAATTTGTACAGATAAATTTTCTTCATGAGACAATAAAAGTGATCAAATTTATTTTTATATAAATGATAAATTAATATCAGAAGAATATGTGATCAAATCCTCCTGATTTTTTGTTTCAATATTAGTCATGCATATTTTGAATTATTTTAGAGGTAGTTATTTATTGAATGATCTAAGTTGAACTTTGGGTATTATTATTGAGGATTTTGAGATTAATATTTCATTTCATAATATGATGGTTTATTCATTTTGGTAATTATCTTACTTTATGGTAACCATCATGATTATTATTAATGTATAAATACAATAGGAAGACATTTTTATCCTTTCATGGATCATATTATCCATTATAATTTTTATTTCATTCTTTCAAAATGATAAATTCATATTCCATACACATTATTTGGGTAAAAGGATTATATTTTGATGTAAATTGGTTAAAGGATGAAATTATACTTGTCAAGTTTATATATTTCCATATGTTCTTATTATATATAGTAAAGTAATTCCTAAACCTTATAAAAATGTCTCAAAATAAAACTATTTTCCTATTACCTTCATTTCCTATAAATTAGTGATCTTTTTTACACCTCATTAGTTTATGGTTTATTAGTCATTGAATTTCTTATGATTATTCACTTTCTTATGACCAATATTCTATATCACTCTCCATCATTATTTTAGACAGTATTTTTTAATTCATTTCTAAATTTTTGCTTCTCGCTAATTTCTCCTTCTTGGAAACCTGATATGTGTTATTCCAGATGAACTTCATATTTCCATTTTTTTCTTTTCAAGAGGAAATTTTAATAACTATTTTTACAATTTGTTATTCCAATAAAGGTATATTAAAATTTAAAATATTTTATTACTGAGTTTAAGTTCAATTTATAAGCATACAATTTATTAAATGATTGGAGAATGCAACACCCTAATATTTTGAAAAGAAAACTATGTTCAATAGAGTATATGACATGCAACATCGATCCTAAACTAACCCTGAAATATAATTATTCAAATATGGTCGTTCCAACATATCCATTAAATTGGATGGTATCAATAGTTTTATCTATTTTATGATATATATAAATATATATAATGTTCCTTCTATTATAAATTTATTGACAAATTCATAGTAAAAAATCACTCAATTTTTAGTAAAGACATTTTAACCTTTAAAAATGTGTTTTTATCAAAAAAGGTTTTTTATCTATTTTTTGAAAAATATGATAATTAATTTATGTGATTTTTATAAATTTTATTTTATAACAAATAAATAATTTTCAATATATCGTATTTATCTTATTAGGAAATTTTAAAAAAAAATCTGAAAAGTTTTATTTTTTAAATAATAGTAAAAATTGGAGTGTTTTATTCAAAACTATATTTTATTTTAAAGTATTTAAAATCTAAAATTTTATTTTGGAATAATTTTAAATTTTAATTATTTCATTTGGATTAAAAATAATTCAATTATAGTCAATTCAATTAATTTTATTCTTGAATTTCCTAAAAAAACACTTTTAAACTTAAAATGGGTTTTCTTTAAAAAGAAGTTTTGTCATGCATTTTGTGTTTTAATATAAAATTATTTTCTTCAAATTCTATAAATTGAATATAAAAAATGGATTCATAATTTGGAATGAAGAGGTCAAAATTTGGTAAATAAGTCCCTTTTATTTTTTTCATTTTGAATATTAACAATAGTAATTAATTTTCACCAAGGTAAAGGTTAATCGGGTAATTAAGGTAAAAAATAATATGATAAGGAATAAAAATTACTCTAAAAATTGAATTTATAATATTTAATGAGTTGATTTCACCAATTTATATCCATGATACTAAAATATTTAAAATTGGTCCCATATTTATTTTATTTTGACCTTTATATTAGTTTTTGTAAAGAAATGTCAAAAATGTAATTCTTATTGTTTTATTATCTATAAATATTTAACATAGGGATAAACCGACTCTATGTTGGTTCTAAAAGGGTTATTTTAAATAAAAACTATTTTAAATCACGGTAATTTATTTCTAATTTTTAGTTATGATGTAAGAAACCTAAATGTTTATGCAACGCCAACACAATATTTATTCAATTAAAAGAAAAATAAAATTTTTTATATAAAAATATTAAAAGTATAATAATTTTAATGAATTATTATGTTCCAAAAATTGTATTGATAAATATAATATGTTAATGATGTGTGAAATTATTTCATTTTAATTCTTTTATTGTCAATTTTTTTTAAAGTCAAATTAAATTAATAGTGTCAAAAATAACAATAATGATATTTTATTGTAAATAATTTTTTGTAAAATTATCTAAATGTACTAAAATGAAAAGAATAGTTTGGATAAAAAATTTCAAAATTTTCTGTGCTTTTCCATTTAAAATAAAATTGTTAACTTATATGTAAAATTATGATCCTTTAATATTGAAAAAAACATTATCATGATTAGGGTTAGAATTTTATAACCTATGGTTAAATCCAAAAGATAAATATTTAAATGATATCAAAACCTATAAGAATTTTATAGGATGATTATATTAATAAAATTTATTCACTATAATCAAATATATGTCATTTTGGAATCATTTTACATGTGTTAAAAATATATTATATTATAATATTTCATGTATTTCAAAAAATACATAAATGATATTTTATAAAAAAATAATGTTTGTTAAATGATTTAAAATTCCTAAACACACTATCATAAGAAAATTTATTAGGGTTAAGTTGAAAATATCAATCATGGTCCATTTATGGGTCAATTATCCTTTTATCATTACTATCTTGGCCTCTAAAGGGTAATTTTTTGTTATCAAGGTAATCATCAAAATGTTTAACAGAAGGTTAAAACAAAATGATAATGGTGAAAACATCACCTAAACTTATAAAATTTTTATTATATGAGATTATTTTGACACATAATCATATTATATTAGAATATTATTATTTTTAATCCATTTGAACTTTAAAACTAATCTATATTAATTTAATAAATTAAGAAAATAAAATAATTTCCCTCTAATCATTATTAAAGGGAATCCCCACTACCCTTCTCTACACACTTCAAGATCCATTTGGTTTAGCCAATTCCAAAAAAAAATCCATTTCTAGCATCCCTTATCAAATTAAATACCTGAAAATTTCATGGAAATGTTTTTCATAAATTCTTTTGAATTTTACGATTTCACAGTTTCTGACGGCACCAGATTCTGAGGCCCGGTGTACCCGGAATAATTTTCTGAAGTTTTTTTCGGGTACGTTCAGTAGACGTACGGGCGGGGTTTTCTATCTTTTGAACTGGTGCTCGAAATTGAAATCATAGGGCACTGAAGAAATCGCAGCGCCAGTATTCACTTAAAGAGACCTTCAGCTCGATCACAGTCGATTCGGGGTGAAAGTTGATTTTTCGGGGTTTCATGGGATAAAACTAAAATAAAAATATTATTATTTTTTATTTAAATTTTAATTTTTGAAACTCCTTTGTTGTGGGGACCACCCGACACTTGAAACTCCACATTTAGTGAGGAGCATTAAATGTGTTGTTACACAATAGGTGTAACCACCAATTTAATGATATTTAATTTTGTTAAACACAAAACCCAATTTAAGGTGATAATTATGTTTTGAGTTTTATTGGGGGAAAAGATGGTTTGTTGGAAAGGAGAGAGTTTTGTGAAAGGCTTGTTGACGAAGAATGGTTCTCCAACGATGGATATCCCAAGATCTTCGATGAAGAACAATACTTCAACGGATATCAAATCCTGATGAGTCTATGACGCTCAATCTCGGATATAAAGTGTGAGGTGGACGCGACGATCGACGTCAACCCCATCCTCATTCCACGACACCGTCAAGCGAACTTTGAAATCGAGGTAGGGGTTTTGAATTCTTTCTGTAACCATTCTACATCATTGAAATTTTGGTTTGACAACTAAATGGTATCACCGTAACATGGGTAATTAAGACCGCACCAACACGGCCGAATCATCCCCATTTTGATCTTTTTTATGGTTGACGACGGGAGTGGACAGCAATGACCGAAAATGAGATGGCCGCGAAGAAGGGGCTGGTGGTGCAAAGGCCACCGGGTTGACAAGAGAGCCACAGCCATGCCAGGCCGCGGCGGAGGCGTGCGGTGCCGTCGCACCATGCCGGTGGTGTAGTTTTGCAGCTAGGGCAGGTCGTGGAAGGTCGTGGAAGGAGGGTAGGGGCGTGGAGCCATTGTGCCTTGCTAGAGAGAACCTGTGGCCTATGGCCGCGGTGGATAGGGTTGGGCAGCACTGGCTGAGCCGGCCGCCGGTGCACACCAGGACGGAACCTGACTGGGTTCCATGGAGAGGAACCGACAACTACCGATTCCATTACAGGGATACATGGGTGCGCAACCCCCCCCCCCCCCCCGATTGATTAGGTCAGGCCCCGTAGGGCGCTGCCGCCGCCTCGTCTCCCTGACCAGGCGGGCTCACCGCCCCGAGCCGCTACATGTTGGGCCACCGCGCCATGCGGGTCGGGCCACCACGCGGGTTGGGCCGGGCCGGCACCCTGGGTTGGGCCGCCGCCCTGGGCCAGGCTGCGCTCACTGGGCTGGATCCGGATCCAGGTCAGGTCGACCCGGTTCGGGTCGACCCAGTGCGGGTTAGGTCAGGTCGGACCAGACACAGACCCCCCTCTTCGGACCCCTTTTAGTTTTTCACCAATAACCTGAGCTACAGACCTCTGATCGACGCACCATCAAGTGCGTATAATTCCTTGGATAAATATGGTAGTTTTTTTATATTACACTCAAGGTTTTGGAAAATTTTGGTTATGGCCGAGTTGGTTCGAACTCGAAACCAACCGGGCCCTCGGAGCAGAAATGCTTATAACTTAAGGACCGGACACCCGATTGATGTTCCGTCAACTACGTTGGATTCCTTTTGACGAGAAGTTCCTTTTGGCATACTCTACACAAGATTATAATTCGATTGGGGTGTGTCTGGGATGGATTTTACCCAAAATCCAACCAGACCCTTGGAACGGAAATGCCAATATCTCTCAGATCGGGCGTCTGATTGATGCACCTTCTGTTGTGTTGAGTTTCTTTTGATGAGACGGAACTTCGGGATACATCAACTCTAGACTTCTTAATAGTTTATGTATCGACCCCTTAGCTCAAAGAGCAGACCCTCCTGAAATCGAGTGTGATGTGTACGATAACCCTAGTGCGGGCTGCGACTGCGACGTCTACCGTACTGGAATCCTCCGTGGGTTCGACGATGATGACTACCGTATTGGAATCCTCCATGGGTTCGATGACGACATCTATCATACTGGAATCCTTTTTTTGTTCGAAGACGATGGCTATTGTACCAGACTCCTCTGTGGGTTTGACAACAATTACTACTGTTCTTGTATCCTCTGTGGGTCCGATAGTTTTGACTTTTGTTCTTGTATCCTATGTGGGTCCGACAGAGTAGCTGGTCTTGTATCCTATGTGGGTCCGAAAACTTAGTTGGTCTAGTATCATCTGTGGGTCCTACATCTTAGATTAATCAGTGACTACATCTGATCATCGCTATTACTCTAGAATAGTTGTCTTGTATCCTGTGTGGGTCTGATAGCTTAGACGAGGTAGCTGGTCTTGTATCCTGTGTGGGTCCGACAACTTAGATGATCTAGTGGATACATCTGCTCATCTATATCTCTCTAAAATTGTGGAATACCTGTGTGAGTTGAGTCTTGACTTTCAATCATTATCCTCGATGTGATTGACTTTACTTCCTATGTGGATTTGGTTGTGCTTGATCTCGAGAGTTAGAGCCGAACTGAGATTGATAACTTAGGTATATGTATGGGAATATACCTAATAAGGTTTGGTTGATACTTTGTGATTGTATCTTTCCTTTTTTTGTTTATACTTTGTGGATTCTGGGAGACCTTCGGGGGTCTCAGGGTCCCTACTGAGTATCGTCATACTCAGCCCTGCACGGGCAACACCCGCACTTCGTTGTGTTGGTTGCAGACAATGGAAAGTACTGATCGAGGAAGATTGTTGTAGAGATGGATGGTACCCAGAGGTGGACCACTTGGCGAGAGGTACTCGGAGCGGAAGGACGGACCTGAGTTGCAGAGGAGGCCATCTGTACCCACCCTTCAGGTGGGATTCCTAGAGGATAACTCTGTAGTTGTTGTTTACTTTTATGTAGTTGTACTTTACTGTTTGGCTTGTATTTCTGGAACCTTTCCTTTCATCACTTACTTTTGTATTCAGTTTTACTTAGTGTTTATCTTCAGTTTTTTCCCCTACTTCTTGTGCTCAGTTTGTGTGTGTGTGTTATAGGTTAAAATGCAATGTCTTCCCTTTTATCGGGATTTACTCCTTTGGTGCTAGTCGCCAGCCCTTGGCCTATGGAAGGCGGTCTTAGGGTAGTCACAGAACGGGCCCCAAGGACGGGTTGTGACAAATTGATATCAAAGGTGGTACTCCGCCTTAAGTGCAGCACACTGCCTGGGTTTAGATGTATAGACCACAACTAGAACGTTGTGCTCTAAAGGGGAGGTGATTGTAACACCCAAGAATGATAAATGGTTAAATGTCTAAATGATATGACTCATGTAAACAAGGTGCACCTTCCTTTTCAGGAGACTACCTGATTATAACTCCATAGTTAAGCGTTCTTGGCCTGGAGTAGTGATCAGGATGGGTGACTTTCTGGAATGTTTCCAAGGGTTTTTGTGAATGAGGACAAAGCACGCTAGAAAGGACATGTGTTGGCTTGTGGGGACTATCATTAGTTATATTACCCATTCAGGCACGTGGGTGGGCCCCAGCGTGGGGACCACATGTCTGTGGGGCAATTGGTGGTACCTGGTGGGCTAGTACCCGACGACCATGTTAAGGTGGGGTGTCTATGCTGTCACCAGGGCCCAGTTGTGACAAATTGGTATCAGAGGAGTCTGTTCTACCACAGAACTCAGAACTCTGATCATTATTTTCTGTGAAGCAATAGTGTTAAGAGTATTGAGTCTGGTTTTCAGTCCAGGGAGTCCAGTACTGGTGCGGCGGCCGACGTATCCATACACCAGGACCCTGACCTGTGATCTCCGACTAAGTGCACGAAAACACTAATTGCATGTGTGTTTCAAGAGTTTCCTTTATGGTCTCTTTGATTCAGCTCACCAGGTATAATCTTATTGACTGTGGAACACATGTTCCTTATCAGTATGCCGCTGCGAAGAAAGTGATCTATGGTTCTCGAGAGAGTACACGATGATGGCCCACCGAGCAACGACGCTCCGGTGCAGGGCCCTCTTACTATGTTGCCACCTTTGGGTGGTGTACCAGCATCACCACTACCCATTGCGTAGCAGATGCCACCAGCCATACTAGCAGACGGTGCATGCCGACAGAGCACGTTGCATGAGTTCCAGCAGCAAAGGCCTTTGAGGTTACGAGGTGAGACAGATTCATAGACAGTAGAGGACTCGACGACCATGTTAAGGTGGGGTGTTTGTGCTGTCACTAGGGCCCAGTTGTGAAAAATTGGTATCAGAGGAGCTGGTTCTACCACAGAACTCAGGACTCTAACCGTTATTTTATGTGAAGAAATAGTTTTAAGAGTATTGAGTGTGGTTTTCAGTCGAGGGAGTCCATTTTTGGTGCAGAGGCCGATGTATCCATACACCAGGACCCTGACCTTTGATTCCCGACTCAGTGCACGAAAACACTGATTGTGTGTGTGTTTCAAGAGTTTCCTTTGTGGTCTCTTTGAGTCAGCTCACCAGGTATAAACTTATTGACCGTGGAGCACCTGTTCCTTATCAGGATGTCGCTGCGAAGAAATCCAGCTAGGGTTCCCAAGAGAGTACACGATGACGGCCCACTGAGCGACGAGGCTCTGGTGCAGGGCCCTCTTACTATGTTGGAACCTTCGGGTGGTGTACCAGCAGCACCACCACCCGTTGGGCATTAGATTCCACCAGCCATACTAGTGGATGGTGCACGCCGATAGAGCGCTTTGCACGAGTTCCAACAGCAAAGGCCTCCGAGGTTACGAGGCATGACACATTCCCATGCAGTAGAGGACTGGATGGAGGGGATTACTAGAGTTTTACGCCTAGTTGAGACACTAGTAAAGAATATGTTGATCTTATCTACTAGTCTTTTTTTAAGTGAGTGAACATGAGGATAGACTACATAGTGATGAAGTTTCGGTACATGGGCCGTTTTCCGAGACGGTACCTTCAGGCAGTGTGCCAACTATATCACTACCCATTGGTTTGCAGACACTACCGACAGTACCAGTAGGGGACTCTTGTAGGCTTAGTGCCATGCATGTGTTTCAGCATCAGATACCCCTCAAGTTCCGAGGCAATCCCAACTCACAGGCGGCTGAGGACCGGCTTTAGGAGGTGGTTGAGAGTTCCCTTTAGCTTCTACAACATCGTCAGGACGACATGTACGTAGTTGAGTATTCATCGAGACATAACGACCATTCCTGGTACTCGATGAATATGATGTGAAGCGTGCTTCAGGGCTCAGACTTCTGAGTGAGGTGTGGTTAAGAACAACCGAGAAAGCACTTTTCCTCTATACATTCCTACTCACATTAGGATGCTAAAGAGAACCTTTGTGATTGAATGTTCTTCGGATGATCGAATATATCCAATGAATGGTAGTAGTGGGAAAACAAGAAACTGGTGCCAGTATCAGATACATGGGTGTGAAAGAAGTTTCGAGAAGTGGATGTGACATTGACAGAAAAATCTGCAGGGTAGCAGACGTGGACGAAAATCTAGGAGAGCAGCATGTGGTGGTTTACATTTCAACATGTTACAACCACCCACCTTTGTAGTCCCCACCAGGCTCAGGGAGCCAGAGGGCAGCGGAAAAGAGTAGCAACATGTGGTCATGGTGTGTGACCCAAGGGCTCTAGGAATGATTCAAGGTATGGTATGTGTCTACTATTAGCTATCATATTAATAGACATAGGTACCAATCATTCCTTCCTTCAACAAATCTTGTCCCAGGCCTAGAGTTTCCGATTAAACCGTTGACTTGACCCTCACGTCTGGAGATACCTTTGGGAGGAGACTCGATAATCACACTTACGCTGGTAGTGTGATCTGACCCTTGAGGCGAATGTTTAGGTTGGAACATCTTGGTGGCAGCGTCGAGTCCCTACAACATTAGATTGGGTATGGACTGGGCAACCATAGTTCATACATAGATTGACTATATTAGGAAAAAAGGTTGTGGTTTATCTCCAACATTGGAATGATGTTTTCTTTGGTCAGCGAAAATGGAAACCCGAGCAGCATAGGATAAACTCATTCTTAGGAGGGTGCAACTGATCACTCTTGAGTCGGCTAACCTTACCCTCATGGCAGCAGGAGTTTTGAGTTCCTCTAGCACGATGACTTCGAGATAGTATATACTCCTGGGAAGGGGAATGTTGTAGCAATTTCTATCAGCAGGAGATCAGGTATACATCTACTAGGATAGGTGACGAAGCAGCTAGCCGCGTTGCAGATATCCTTTTTGGATAGAAATGGAGCAGCATTTCTATAGTCACTCCCCCACTTCTTCAACGAGTCAGGGAGGCACAGTGTGGGGACGTTGACTGTGAGACGCGACGTGCTCAGATATCCTCAAGGAAGGCACCTGATGGGTTTTCTGAAGGTGGGGAGCACGTCACCCTCTTCAGGGGACGTACCATGGTACCATTTTCACTACAGGATGAGGTGTTGAGGGAGTTACACACTTCCCCTCTAGCGGTAAATCCAGGAGTGGCGAAGATGTATTAGGACCTCAGAAGACAGCACTGGTGGGATGGTATGAAGAAGGCAGTAGTAGAGTTTGTCTCATGATGCCTCACTTGTCAGCAGATGAAGGCGGAGCACCAAGTGCCTGCAGGCTTGGTATAGCCCTTAGAGGTCCCTGAGTGGAAGTGGGATGGGATATCCATGGATTTTGTGACGGGACTTCCACGTACATCCAAAGGACACGACTCTATCTGGGTGATTGTTGACCGACTCACCAAGTCGGCCCACTTACCACCGATTAGAGAGTAGGGCTTAGTAGATAACGTGGGATGCCTCTATGTTTAGGAGATCGTACGGCTTCATAGTGTGCCTTCGACTATTGTCTCCGATCGAGATGCATGTTTCACTTACCGGTTATGGAAGGGGTTGCAGGAGGATTTTGGCACAGAGCTTCACTTGAGAACCACCTTCCATCCTCAGACAGACGATCAGACTGAGAGGACCATTCAGACTCTTGAGGACATGCTCTGTGCATGTGTCCTTGACTTTGGTCACAGCTAGGAGGATCACTTACCCTTGGTGGAGTTTGTGTACAACAACAGCTACCACTCCACCATTGGGATGGCACATTATGAGGCATTGTACGACCGACCTTGTAGATCACCTCTGTGCTGGACTGACCCAGGGGGTTAGCACTTGTTGGACCAGAGATGGTGCAGGCTACGATGAAGAAGGTGCAGATCATCCAGGAGCGGATGAAGACTGCACAGAGAAGACAGAAGTCCTATACTGATAGGAGATGGAGACCACTGGAGTTCGGGGATGGTGACCACGTCTTCTAATGGGTCTCACCTAGACGAGGTCTATGGATATTTGGCTGAGGCGACAAGTTTTCTCCATGATTCATTGGACCATTCCAGGTCCTCAGTAGAGTAGGTGAGGTGGCTTATCGTCTAGCTCTTCCACCTCAGTTGCACCGGGTGAATGACGTCTTCCATGTATCTCATCTGAGGAGATACGTGCATGAACCATCCCACATCATCGACCACGGGGAGCTGGACATCGATGACGGGGTGACTTTCAGGGAGGTCCCAGTAGAGATCGAGGATCGACAGGAGCGGGTCCTGCGTGGACGGTCGATTCCTCTGGTGCACATTCTCTGGCAGCACGGAAACCTCCAGGAGAGAACATGGGAGTGGGAGGCCCAGATGCATGCTCATTACCCTCATTTGTTTCCCTAGTGTGTGTTGTAGCTTTATGGGGACGTAAATCCCTAAGGTGGGGGTAATTTAAAGACCCATAAATTGCAAGGAAAATTTTTTCTTAAGTTCATTGGAATTTTACGAGTTCACAGTTTCTAACGACACCTGATTCTGAGGCACTGTGTGCCCAAAATAATTTTCTGAAGTTTTTTTTGGGTACGTTCAGTAGACGTACGAGCAGGGTTCTCTATCTTTTGAATCAGTGCATGGAATTGAAATCTGAGGGGACCAATGAACTCACAGTGCCGATATTCTCTTATGGAGACCTTCGACTCGATCACAGTTGAGTCAGGGTGAAAGTTGGTTTTCTAGGGTTTCGTGGGATAAAACTAAATTAAACTTATTATTATTATTATTATTATTTAAATTTTGAATTTTGAAACTTCTTTGGTGTGGGGACCACCCAACACTTCAAACTCCTCATTTAGTGGGGAGCATTAAATGTGTGGTTACACAAGAGGTGTAACCACCCATTTAATGATATTTAATTTTGTTAAACACACAACTCAACTTAAGGTGATAATTATGTTTTGAGTTGTGTTGGGGGAAAAGATGGTTCGTTAGAAAGGAGAGAGTTCTGTGAAAGGCTTGTTGATGAAGAACGGTTCTCCAAAAATGGATCTCCCAAGATCTTCGACGAAGAGCAATCCTTCAACAGAGATCAAATCCCGATGAGTCTCCGACGCTCAAGCTCAGATATGAAGTGTGAGGTGAATGCGACGATCGACGTCAACGCCATCCTCATTCCGCGACACCGTCAAGAAAACTTTGAAATCGAGGTAGGGGTTTTTAATTCTTTATGTACCCATTCTATGTCATCAAAATTGTGGTTTGAAAACCAAATGGTATCACCGTAACATGGTAAATTCAGACCGCACCAACACGGCTGAATATTCCCCATTTTGATCTTGTTTATGGTTGACAATGGGAGAGTACAATGGCGACCAGCAACAAGCCAGCTGCGAAGAAGGCGTCAGCGGCACAAAGGCTGCCGGGTCGCCAAGAGAGTCGTGGCCACGTCGGGCTGCGGTGGAGGCGAGCGACGTCATCGTGCTGGGCCGGTGGTGTAGTTCTGCGGCCAGGGTGGGCCACGGTAGGAGGGAAGGGACACAGTGCCATTACGCCATGACAGAGAGAACCCGCAGCCTATGGCCGCGGTGGACAGGGGAGGGCGGACGGTTCATTCGACCGCTGGTGCGCACCAGGACGGAACTCGGCTGGGTTTTGTGGAGAGGAACCGGAAACTTCCAGTTCCATTACAATGAGACGGGGGGCGCAACCCCCCCCCCCCCCCCCCTGATTGATTAGGACAGGCCCCGCAGGGTACCGCTACCGCTTGGTCTCCTTGACTAGGTGGGATCACCACCCACAGCTGCTACGGGATGGGCCACAGCGCCAGGCGGGCTGGGCCGCCATGCCATGTGGGTCGGGCCACCGCTCCACGTAGGTCGGCCCACCGCGCCACGTGGGCCAGGCCACCGCGCGGGCTGAGACGGGCCGGCGCCCTGGGTCGGGCCGCCGTGCTGGGCTGGGCCGTGCCTATCGGTCCGGGCAGCACCCAACCGGGCCAGATCCAGATCTGAGTTGGGTCGACCTAGTTCGGGTCAACCCAGGGCAGGTTGGGCCGGGTCGGACCGGACCTAGACCCCCCTCTTCGGACCCCTTTTAGTTTTTCACCCATAACCTGAGATACGGACCTCTGATCGACGCACCGTCAGTTGCGTAGGATTCTTTGGATCGAGACGGTCGTTTCGGTATATTACACTCATTGTTTTGGCGAAGTTTGTGTATGGCCAGGTTGGTTCGAACTCAAAACCAATCGGGCCCTCGAAGCGGAAACGCTTATAACTTAAGAACTGGATGTCCGATTGATGTGTCGTCAACTATGTTGGATTCCTTTTGACGAGAAGGTCCTTTTGGAATACTCTACATAGGATTCGGATAATATTGGAGTATGAACAGGTTGGATTGTACCCAAAATCCAACAGGGACCTTGGAACGGAAATGCCAGTAACTCTCAGACCAGGCGTCCGATTGATGCGTCATCTGTCGCGTTGGGTTTATTTTGATGAGACAGAACTTCGGGAAACATCAACTCTAGACTTCGTGATAGTTGATGTATCAACCCCTTAGCTCGAGGAGCGGACCCTCTCAGAATCAAGCGTGATGTGTGCGGGAACCCTAGTGCAGGCTGCGACTGCGACGTCTACCGTACTGGAATCCTCTATGGGTTCAACGACGATGGCTATTGTACCAGAATCCTCCATGGGTTCAACAAAAATGACTAAAGATAAACACTAAAGATAAAAGGGAAGGGATTGCCTTTTAACCAGCAACACACACACAGACTGAACACAAGCAATAGCGGAAACAACTAAATATAAACACTACGTAAAACTGAATACAAAAGTAAGTGCTGAAAGGAAAGGGGCCAAACATACAAGCCAAACAATAAAGTACAACTGCAAAAACGTAAACCGCAACTATAGAGTCATCCTCCGGGAATCCCACATGAATTGTGGGTAGAGATGGCCTCATCAGCACCTTAGGTCCTTCTGTATGCTCAGTGTACATCTCGCCAAGTGGTCCACCTCCAGGTACCATCCAGCTCCACAACACTCCGCCTCGATCAATGTTATACATCTTCTGCAACCAACACAACGAAGTGCATGCATTTCCCATGCAGGGGTAAGTATAACGATACTCAGTGGGGACCCTGAGACCCCCGAAGGTCTCCCAGAATCCATGAAGGAGAAACCACAAAAGGAAAGATACAATCACGAAGTATCAACGAACCCTTCTTAGGTATATGCCCATACATATACCTAAGTTATCAATCTCAGTTAGGCTCCAACTATCGAGCATAAGCACAACCAAATCCACAAAGGAAGTAAAGTCAATCACATCGATGATAATGATTGAAAGTCAAGACTCATCTCACACAGGTATGCCACAATTGTATAGGGATATAGATGATCAGATGTAGCCACTGGATCATCTAAGTTATCGGACCCACCCAGGATACTAGACCAGCTAAGCTGTCAGACCCACACAGGATACAAGACCAGCTATCTTGTCTATGCTTTCGGACCCACACAGGATACAGGCCAGCTATTCTAGAGTAATAGAGATGATCAGATGTAGTCATTGATTCATCTAAGTTGTCGGATCCACACAGGTTACTAGAACAGCTAAGCTCTCGGACCCACATAGGATACAAGAATAGAAGTCAAAACTGTCAGACCCACATAGGATACAAGAATAGAAGTCAAAACTGTCGGACCCACACATGATACAAGAACAGTAGTCAGATGACTCGTTCAGTCATGTGGGTGGGCCCTAGTGGGGACCATGTGTCTGTGGGGGTCTGACACATGTCATTTCTAGTGTGCTTTGTCCACACTCACAAACACCCTTGGAAACTTCCCAGAATGTCACCCATCCTGATCACTACTCCAGGCCAAGCACGCTTAACTATGGAGTTCTAATCTGGTAGGCTTCTGAAAATGAAGTTTCATCTTGTTGACATGAGTCATATCATTTAGCCATTTAACCCTTTATCATTCTGGAGTGTTATAATCACCCCTCCTTTAGAGCAGAACGTCCTCATTGTGGGTCATACATCTCAACCCAGACAGTGTGCTGCACTTAAGTTTGGGTACGACCTCTAATTCCAAATGTAACAACTAGGCCCTGATGACAGCGCATACACCCCCACCTTAACATGGTCGTCGGGTCCTAGCCCACCAGGTACCACCAGTTGCCCCGCAGACACGTGGTCCCCACCCTGGGGCCCACCCACATGCCTGAACGGGTCATCTGACTAAGGATAGTCCCCACATGCCAACACATGTCCATTCCAGTGTGCTTTTTCCTCACTAACAAACACCCTTGAAAACTTTCCAGAAGGTCACCCATCCTGATCACTACTCCAGGCCAAGCAAGATTAACTATGTAGTTCTAATCAGGTAGGCTCCTAAAAGAAAGGTGCAACTTATTGACATGAGTTTTATCATTTCTCCATTTAACCCTTTATCATTCTAAGGTGTTACACTCATATTCTATAGGTATTATTTTTTCTATAACACCAACCTTATAGGGATTAAGTTGTAATGCAAAGGAGGTTGTCTAAAGAAGATGCATGGTTCATAACCATGCATTTTCATATTATTTCTTATTATAACTCCTTTAAATATTATCCAACCCTGATTAGATATTAACACCTATATATTCCATATATATTTTTTTAATGACACACCCTCTATCCATCTCCTCTTCTATTAA